>CM019696.1:37002488-38275821 GCA_009760885.1 Achatina immaculata
TATTATACATTAAAATAAGTGGAAATGAATGAAGATTCCATAAATGAAGTTATTTGTCATAAAAAAACAAAGAAAAGAAAAAAACTGGTGTGAAACGATGGAATGATTTTTTGGCACTAAAAAAATTGTAGGGCTGAGCAATAAAATCTACTTTATACTTACTTTAGCTGTGTCATAATCTAATATAGAATACGTAGTCATTCAAATTTCAACACAGAAAAATCACTATTTATGGATGTTTGTGACATCCAATAAATCTAACAGATCTACAGCTACTAGAAACACATATAGTAAGCTAGATCTAGTCGGTCAGTGTGACCATTCTACCACTCAGTCTCAAAATAAACTTGGATTTTACCCCCTATCTATGTATTGAAAATGGCATCTTTATCCCTCATGCTTAAAACACTAGTTTAACTTTGAATTCAGAAGAGTTCTAACCGGTTAAATGAAAAGTAACATCATGTTTTCAACGAAAAAAACTCCAATGCCATATAGGGCTCTCGAGGGTGGAATAGCCAAACCACAAAGATCCATATAGGGCTCGCTCGAGTGGAAAGAGTTAAGTGTCATCAAACCAGGGGAAATAAAGGCATGAAAAATAAAATTATGCAAAAGAGATTAGATAATTCTCTTTCAAAGGAAATACCATCCTATAGTCAGATATGTGTGTATGTTACATATGTTCTTGGGTGTCAGTCTTCCTTAGAAATTAAGATACATACAGCAAAGAGTGTTCATGTTAAATAATAAATTCTAATATAATGAACTCCTGAAGTAATAGGTGCATAGCTTTTTCTTTTTTCTGCAACAAATTTTCTGGTTTTTTTTTTTCCCCTTGTCATAAAACCTACTTCTGCTTAAGTGTATATTTGAACATCATTGTCACAGGTTATAAGCACATTCGCAGCCTCTTTCTGTAATGAGGTCATCACATTTAAAAACAAAAAGAAAACAAACTATTAAACACCAAGTGAAAAAAAAAAAATTGTAAAGATCAAGTCAGACAAAAAGTAGAAGTATTATACAGTGATCTTTATTCATTCATAATTGTAGAAGACTAGTTGTGATAAGACATTTACTGAAAGATTGAAAAAGTAGATTCCAGGGATGTGGTGGGCATAAAGAAGCCAATTTAAATAAGTAAAGCAAACAGACAATTAGGGAAACAAATTGGAGAAAAAAATCACCAGTCATTTGCATGTCCCTTGCAGAACTTGGTTGTAAGCAAGATGGCCTGCTGCTGATGCATCCATTTTCAGATCATCAACGATGTCTTGCAGCCATCTTCGTCTTGGTCTTCCTTCTCTTTATTTTTCCCATTATGTACCCTTCCAAGATGGTCTTCTCTAGATTATCATTATGTTTAATGTGTCCAAAATATTTAAGTTTTCTTTGTTTAATCCTCTTTACTAGCCTGCCTTCTTCAGTATTTAGTTCTTGTAGTATGGATATATTTGTTCTTTTCTGTGTCCATGATATTTGAAGAACTCTTCTGTAGCATTTATATTCAAAGCCATTTATGTGTTTTTTAGCTGTTTAGTTAAGTGTCCAGGTCTCATAGGCATATGTTGAATTGTAGGGAATAGAAATTTACACACACATGTTAAAAAAAAAAAAAAGATAGACATTAAGGAAAGATCTGTAACAGACTGTTTAAGGTATACAGGCAAAACATTGTACATCTTAGCTAAAATTGTGTGTTTTTTTTCATTACACTTTCTAAACAAAACACCCAACCTGTATTTTGTGTTGCATTTTTCACCAGAGGCGATTTCCAGATTTCACGTACATAGCTCATGAAGGAAGACTTACAGATAGACTTAACTGTGTAATCATCAGGTACAGTGTTTTCTCTATCTATAAATGATAATGCAGTCCATCTTTGTCAATAGATACTAGGAAAAGTCTTGAAATTCTGCATTGAGCCAGTACTGTTATATGGAAGCAAATCATGGTCACTAACAAAAACAACAACAGGAGCTTTACAGACAGCTGAAATGTGGTTCCTATGAAGAATATTAAGAATACCATTGACAACCAAAATAATAAATGAAGAATACCTATGGAAAACCAGTGAGAAATGAACATTAATAAACACGCCACGGGGGAGACAGTCAAGGTTCATTCATTCATTCATTTGCATGTCCCTTGTGGAACTTTGCCTCCCTAACAGCACTCCTGTAGGCCTCTTGGTTGTGAGCAACATGGCTTGCTGCTGATGCATCCATTTGCAGATCATCAACGATGTCTTGCCGCCATTTTCGCCTTGGTCTTCCTCTCTTTCTTTTTCCTATTATATACCCTTCCAAGATTGTTTTCTCTAGATAATCATTATGTTTAATGTGTCCAAAATATTTAAGTTTTCTCTCAAGGTTATTGACGATATAATGAGAAGAGGAGGGATTGAAAATTTCGTAACAATGGGGGAAAATTGGAGGCAGGAAAGAGAGAGATAGACCAATAGATGAAATCTTAAATAGCTTAACAAAATTGCATGAGAGAAGCAGAAAAGAACTAAAGTATAACATGAGAGATCAGAAACTGTGGAGAGACATGGTCACCAATGCCTTCAAACATGGCACATCATAATGATGATGATGATGATAAGTTAAAAAAAATAATTCAGGACCATGCAGAAGTTGGCATTACAGTAGCAGAGTTTTTCCCCTTTGTTGAATTTCACTATATGAAGTGATCTATATTTGTCATTGCCAGCCACTTTCACTTGGATCACTGTGGTGCTTTGCCATACATGACTGAAATAGTTGGCTATGATGGACCTATATATATGACACACCCAACAAAGGCCATCTGTCCCATACTGTTGGTAAGTTGTTTTTAGCTGTAGTAATCAGATTTCAAATACAACTGATCAGTTATTGAAAAAAAAAGTTAATTACGATCCACAAGCTTTCATTATCTCAAGAAACACACAACCAAATGGTTTGAGATGTAGTGATGCATAGTGGACCAACGTGGGCTGATTGCAGTGGACAGGATTTGATTAGAAAACAGTATTTAGTGTTTGAAAGAAGACAGTCTGATATTGAGAATACAGGTTTACAGAGTAACCATTTGATCATAGAGTGACCATTTGGTCACAGAGTGCTACTGCTCCATTCTCAATCAATCTCCCTTGACACTCAAGATTTATGATTTGGTAGAAATGTGGCTAACAGTTTCAGAGTTAAGCAGGAAGAACTATGTGTTAGTTGAATGCTTGATGAGAATAAAATAGAAATATAATGATTATCTATGGAACAAAAAAAAAAAAGATTATTTTGTTTACTTTAAACAGCTTCATTTTATAAAAGTGATGATTCTATCATTAGGATATAGTCATGGGTGGTCAAGACCATGTCTTATCTCTTAGTGATGATCCCGTTAAATAAGCTAATGTGATATTACAGTCCGGCCTAGGGAACAGGGATCAGGGTGGTGGAGCTTGCTGAAAGACCATTCCCTGGTTCACTGTGGCATCAGCTTTAAAGAGTTCAAAGTGAGAGAGATGCAACAACAAGGACATGAGAGGGTCTTGTCATAGAATTAAGAGCCAAAACCAGGCCCTTGGAAAAGACCATGAGTAGAAAACTGAGGCACACGAGAAGACTCATAATGAGACTCATCTTTGTCTGTCTCACAGAGGAGCATATGAAATGATTGAAGAAGAAGAAGAAAGCCCCTCCGAACATACGGATCATTTATTTCTCATCCCAGGGTGCTGTTTTGTTTTTCTGTTTATTGTCATGATGGTGAGTTTTTTTTGTTCATTGCATTTGTTGCTGTCTTTTGATCAGTGTGTTTTTATGTCCTTTTTTCAGCATTCTTTTTAAAGAAGAATTAAATTTTGTTTGTCTTCATTTTGAAGAGGAGTCATCCCTGTGCATTGCTGTCAAAAACAGTGCGCATAGAATTCAGCAAAATTGGTCACGACTGATGATATTCACGTCAGATGAAAATATTGTTTCATTATGCTTGTATTAACAGTTATTGTTGATTGTTATTTCATTTGTAAAATGCATATAGGAGGACTATCGCAAAATTACAGTAGAGAGGAAAGGGGAGACAAACTTTTTCACATCAGAGATGATCAAAGCTTGCATGAAGAAAGTCATCACAGCAAATTTACATCAGGTCATTCAAGTGAGTGTCTGAATTTTTCATTTTTCTAAATACATAATTGTCAATAAATATAGTGAACAAAGACGACTGTGGTTGAGAGTTGACAGTATCTTTGTGTCTGATCAATACCCTTGACTTCCCTCCAGGTAATCTTCCTGATAATCAAGATGGTGTGATGGAAAATCTCAGCTCAGAGAATCTGATTCAGTACATTCCATATAGTATGTCAGCTTGACTTGGGCAGTTGCATGTGTGTTTGTTACAGAATCTTCAAATCGCTACCAGCTTAATACCCACTCAGTGTATTCCAATGTTATCTCTCCACCATGCCATCAGCTGCCAGAAGCTTTAGGTTTATAGTTGTAAGAAGAATCTACAAATATTCCAGTGTTATCTCTTCGCCATGCCATCAGCCACCAAAAGCTTTAGGTTTATGGTTGTAAGAAGAGTCTACAAGAGAAACTTTAAATTTACCTCAAGTTTTATCAAATTGATTTAACCCTGGCTGCTTTCATCCACTCATTTGATCAGGTAAAGAAATTGCTCCTGTAGAAAGTAAGGTGCCCTAGGCCAGCAGGGTTAGAACCTTTGCTTTTCAAGGGACATAACTTTTAGAAATCAGGTGCTTACTCTCAGCTTCACCGCCATTATTCCCTACCATAAGTATCAGGTACTTATATTTTTAGCTGGGTCATTTAACAGCTGTGCCAAGAAGTCAACTCTTAATAATCAAATGCTACCCTTATTATCAATTTACCAGATTAGTGTTATTAAACTGTTCTGACATGATTTTTTTTTACTCATAATGTTTTTGCTGAATCTGAACCAGTTTGAAGAGTTTCGTTGGCTATTTGGTTGTGACGAAATTTGTTTAAGCATGATCTGTTGACATTCTTATCTTCTGTAGGTGGATGATGAGCTGGAAATCAAAGCTTACTATGCTGGCCATGTCCTTGGAGCAGCCATGTTTCACATTAAAGTTGGTCAGAATTCAGTTGTCTACACAGTAAGTTTGTGTGTGCAGTTACAACATTAAGTGATGTAACTATTTATGGATATTGTTATGCAAGAGAACATTGGGTATGGAGGGGGCTGGCACAATGTATGAAATATCATAGCTCCTTGTCAAATCAATTTGTATACCTAGACAGCTATATAGACCAGGATGGTGACACCAGAAAAGAAATTAGAGTTGCAAAGGCATAAATGTCATTTATAAATCTTGAGAAAATATGACAGTCAGAAGTTATAAGCACAAAAACAAAGTTTAGATTATTCAGCTCAGATGTAATATCCATCCTTATTTGTGCATACGAAAAGCTGGAAAACAACTAAAGGAATAGAAAACAAATTAGACATATTTGAAAACAAATGTCTAAGGAAAATACTATGTATACAATGGAATGAATTCAAGATCAGTGCAGAAATAAGAAAGATGAGCATGCAGCAGCCCGGCATGTCAGCAGTTAAAAAAAGAGATGGACATATATCAACCACTTGCTTAGAAGAAATGATCAGAGAATCCCAAAACTAGCTATCAAATGGGACGTGACAGGTTAAAGAAAAAGAGATCAACCACATGAAACTCTAAAGAGAATATTGTTGAAAGAGGCTAAATTAGTAGTCATAATATCTCTTGATGAGGTTGAAAAACTCACTGAAAACAGAAAAACATAGCAAAGCACAGTGTGAGCCCTGTATGATGTGTGACAGCACGGCGGGAAGGATGTGAGATGCAAGATAATGTCAAAGAATGTTACATCTGTTGGTAACATTGACATTAGTATACACGGGCAAGGAATGTATTCTTACATCTTACATCCTTCCCATGCCATTAAACGTTACTTGGTAGATCACCAAGATGTCCTGACTTCAGCGAGTTTTTCAGTCTCATCAAGGGATGTTATGCCAAGGAATGTATTAGAGCTTGACATTTGTAAACAATTAATGTTTAATCCTTTAACGTAGTGAAGAACCCAGTCACTCTTTTTTTCCCATGTCCTGATGGTGCATCATAACAAGTTCTTTCCTGTCACCGGATGTTTGCATGCTTATCTTTGTTTCAGTCCTTAGGCACATTAATCTCAGTTTTTAGTAAACTAATGTGTTCCAGCACGGCTGGCCCTCTCATTTTAACACTTATATGTACTCCTGTGCCAAAATAATGTTTGAATAATTATTTATTTATTTGATAAGTTTTTCTCTTAACTCTTCCCATGCCAGCGGGAAAAAACACTTGGTGCCAAGCAAAATGCACGGGTGTTGCGATATTTTTGGTGTATAGTTGAAAAAGTGAATGTAGCGATTATTTCCATGTGAAAAAGTATACTTTTTATATATCCAAAAGAAATACAAATGAATTAAGATTCTGTAAATGCAGAGTTTTCTTAGGAAAAAATAACTGGTGAGAAAATAAGACAATATTTTTAGAGCCCCCCCCCCCCAAAAAAAAAATTATGACACACAAATAAAATTGGTTTCTACTTACCATTAGAGCTGTAAATATCCACTTGTAAATCACAAATCAATGATAAATGGAATTCCTCACATGAAATGTAATCACTTTTTGACAAATTTGCAGAAACAAAAGCACAAACACAACAGAAAACATTCAGAATTCCTTTTGCGGATCCACAAAGTGGCTGGAAATTAGCGAAAAATATTCACACCAAATCGAACAGAGACTGAAAAAATGGCTACACACTGCCCATGCTAAGTTAAAAGGATTCTGGGTAATCCTGACAAGCGCAGATAACTTGTGAACCAAAATTTGAGTATGGTTTTCCACCGAAATGGACTAAACATTAGTATAGTGATTTCAGTCCAAAACTGAACTAGCCAGAAAGCCACACTTTAATACTGCCGGCAGGGGAAGAGTTAATCCCATCTTCCCTTGTTTATTCATGCTTGTAGATAGCTCATAAGCAATCAGTTGAGTCTCATCATTTTTCTTCTGTACTGACTGATGAAATGAATGCATCAGCAGCATCTTGCTCACAACCGAGAGGCCTACAGGAGTGCTGTTAGGGAGGCAAAGTTCCGCAAGGAGCATGCAAATGAATGAATGACTGATGATGGACGGAATCATTCCTACAGTTCCTGAACATTCAAACATTTCCTGAAATATTCATCTGTAACATGGCTGGGTGTTGTTTGAAAACACACAAAGGTTCAGAACCTCATCTGATGTCATGCTTTGACATTTAAGAATGAAAATGTGCATTTGCTGTAGCCACATCTTTCTGTTAAATACTAGCATTGAGAGGGGATTGAGAAGTGTCAGAGCATGTTTAAGTTTATTAAGTGCTCTTCATTTACTGTAGTTTGCTGTGCCAGTTGAAGTCAGGATCTTCAAGACTCCAGAAGTCTTGGATGTGTGACAGGGCCTATATGTGACTCCAGAAACCGTCAGGACATTGCTTGCTAGTTCCCCAGTCTTTTCACCCCCAATTTCTTGGCACCATCACTGAACAGATCACCAAAACTCCCTTCATATTTCTATAGATAAAATCATTGCCGTTTGTGTCAGTGAAATATGTCCCCAAAATGCCCCTCAGATAGTCCTCAGATGTAGAAGAACTTTTAACAAAGTCAGATTTGTTCATAGAACTCTGCGACGCAATGTTCTGCCATACTTGTGGCTGCTATTTAGCTATAAAATATAGTCAGTGCTTTAAAAAAAAGTCTTTCTCTTAATGTGGGCCTCATCTGTACAAGAAATGTCTTGCACACTCTGGAATTCTCTCCCCTTCCATTTAAAATCCAAAGCAATATTTCATCTTTAACTCCAGACTTTTTCAGCATTTACACACCTGCAGTTATATGCCTCCTTAAAATATCTAGTCACCTCTCACACCATTGACGTGCCACCTACCTCACTGGTCTAAAAGAACGTGTTTAGAAACTATCTTAATGAATGTGAAAGAATGTGATGTGACAAGAACTGCACTTAAAGTATACTTTTATGTGTGTGTGTGCGTGGGTAGGGGGGGGTTACCTTGTTGGATTACTTACTACTCATGTATTTCATTATCTTTATAGGTTATGTTCGTTATCTTTATAGGTTATGTTAAAGCAGTCTCAGTTTACATTCTTGCATGTGTTCTTTATGTAATTTATATAATTGTACTAAACTGAATGGATGGTGAGAATGAAGGATGTGTGATGAAGGGCAGAATATCAAATGAACCTGATTGTCCAATCCTTCACTCTTTGAAAATAAAGATTGTTCATATTCTCTGTAAATTTCATTGCTTGAGAACAGTAAAGTAATTTAAAATTGAAATTTTTTTTTTTTTTTTTTACTGTGCATTAAATAGCATTATATATTACTGGATTTGTGAGGTAGTTTGAGACATGCATTTGACGCTCAGATTTCACTGATTTAGCCCATGCTTTTGAAGACTTATATAGATCACTGACAGACGTGTCAATTATAATTTCAGGGTGATTACAACATGACACCAGACAGGCATCTTGGGGCAGCTTGGATAGACAAGTGCAGGCCTGACTTGCTCATCACAGAGTCCACATATGCCACCACCATCAGAGATTCCAAGAGATGCCGGGAGAGAGACTTCTTGAAGAAGGTCCACAGTTGTGTAGAGAAAGGAGGAAAGGTGAGCTTTACATCAAATAGCAGCCCTTATGCACTGTGAGGCAAGAAATGGTTTAATACTCATCTCAGCTGATAAGTCAGTCTTAGCAGGTTGTCATAATGTGCTTCAGGGTTTTGCTTGAAAGATGTTGAATGTTGTTCTGGCTCATCCAAGTCATCTTTCATATTGCAAGGTGTTTTTGGTTCCTGCTTGTTTCACATTTAGGAGTAGATCATCAAGATGAGCAGAAGGATAATAATCTCTGTTTGATTTTGACTTTTCTGATCCCTGCATCAACAAGTTTCAGATTTTTATCATTAAAACTACATAGTGATATGTATAGATTTTGTTTATTTGCTCAGTGTCCATTATATATATATTGGTGATAGAAACAGGGTCATTATGGTAAATAAAATTATATAGCATAATGAAAGGTCATGACGTACACATACACTATAAATAGAAGACCGTCTTGGAAAGATACATAATGGGAAAAAAGAAAGAGAGGAAGACCAAAGCGAAGATGGCTGCAAGACATCGTTGATGATCTGCAAATGGATGCATCAGCAGCAGGCCATCTTGCTCACAACCAAGAGGCCTACAGGAGTGATGTTAGGGAGGCAAAGTTTTGCAAGGGACATGCAAATGAATGATATTCCAAATGCTAGGAGGCTCAAATTGATGACACTTATGCAGGCAGGCTCTTGTGGCACCCCTGATGGTAGCAGAAGGTAACTACTTCTTTGGTGTTCAAACAGAAGGGTATGGTTGTATTGTGTTGCAGTTATACACCTTTCGGCTCAACACATCTGACTTCAATTTGCCACACTTTTTGGAAACTAGTTTGTTTTCCCATTCCTGTTCTCTTGATCAGATTGTTGCTGTTTTCCAGGGGCACCACTGGGAGGTTCTTCTTCTTCTTCATATGCACACTGACGATGATGCGTGGTACCCTGATTTTTGCAATGCGGCTTTTGGCTGGGTATCTCCAACTTCAGCACCTTTCCTTGCTAGGGCAGACTGTGGTCTTGCTCGGACTGCCATGAAGACAGTGGTGTAGGCTGGCCTGGTTAAAACTTTGTTTTCCAGCCTCTGGTGGCTGTACTTAGCCCCTTCTCCACATCAGATCCAGCATGCAATGCTGGCTGGCATAGACGGCTTTGAGACAGTTCCACAGAGACACTCCGACTTTGGGATGAGGAATCCGATGAGTGCCTCAACAATATCCATTCCCCATCACCTGTAGTCTACTGGCTCTGTTTTGTTTACATCATTCTGATGGCCATTGTTGTAATGACCCATAGGCTCGTCACATCCTGGATTCATTGGTTTCACACCAGATTTTCCTCATCCCTGCCAATGATCTCCATTGTTCCCATCCATCCACCAACCTGACATTACATTTTACAAAAATAACAATTACAATTAGTGTTGATTGCTAGAGGTTTCTGGGCTACAGAAGTAGGTCAGAGTTTTTAAACAAACAGATCTATGTTCCCTGTCTCACAAAGACTACATTAAGATAAATGTGTTCTTAGCACAGTTCTTCCCAGGGGACTGGGAGGTTAAATTAAGGTTTTGGCCAGCTGTGTCACCGACCCAAATGCATGCAGTGAGCTGTGAGTTGCTGATCAGTGCCTCACTCAGCTTGAGCACTGCATCTTCACCAGCACTGGGTAACAAATCTGCAGGTCCCACAGAGAACAGAAGCTAATGGCAACTAATGAGATTTAGTGGAAGAGATGGGAATTGCTGAGGCTTGATCAGAGAACACCAGGTAATAGCACCCTTGTACAAACCATAACTGATTATCAGTTATACCAGGAGGACGAAGAGAAAACCCGGGGAGAGACTGCATAGTATCTCTAGGGACCACAACTGAAGGATGTAAATAATGTTTCTCACAGTAATAGGTTGAAGGGAACCACAAAGAAATTTTACTGCGGTAAGGAGGACCATGAGCAGAAATAGGTTGCAAAACTCTGATTTAGTGGAGCAAAGACCATTGTCCTAGATAAACTTCAGGGCCATGAAAGTGGATTCTTCACTGTGAGAGTTCAAGAAAACTATGATAGTGACTCCTTACATTACTTAATGCCTAGAATTAAAAATGTCACCACGCAAATGTCAGCTCAAGAGTCATAGAGAGTCTGTCACTCAACTGGTCTCAGATAGTAATGTTGATGCAGAAATTTACAGTGTAACAAAAATGTTTTATAAAGCAGGTTTTGTTACTTGTGTTTCAGGTTCTGATCCCAGTGTTTGCCTTGGGCAGGGCTCAAGAGCTCTGTATCTTGTTGGAATCTTACTGGGACAGGATGAATCTCAAAGTTCCTATCTACTTCTCACTTGGTCTGACAGAGAAGGTTGGTCATGTGTTTTGTGTGTTGTCACAGTGCTCTTCCACATAGCTGAGGATGTTACTGCAGCATTGTTTGTGTGTGTGTGTGTTGCCACGGTGCTCTTCCACATAGCTGAGGATGTTACTGCACCATTGTTTGTGTGTGTATGTGTGTTGCCACAGTGCTCTTCCACATAGGTGAGGATGTTACTGCAGCACTGTTTATGTGTGTATGTGTTGCCACAGTGCTCTTCCACATAGCTGAGGATGTTACTGCAGCACTGTTTGTGTGTGTGTGTGTTGCCACAGTGCTCTTCCACATAGGTGAGGATGTTACTGCAGCATTGTTTGTGTGTTGCCGCAGTGCTCTTCCACATAGCTGAGGATGTTACTGTAGCATTGTTCATGTGTGTGTGTTTTGCCACAGTGCTCTTCCACGTAGCTGAGGATGTTACTGCAGCATTGTTTTAATAACTGCTGTTATAGCATTCATCATTATTGTGGTTGTTATTACATCAGCATCATCATATACAATGCTCATAGTTGTTGGTAATCAAGTTTTTCATTTTGGACACATTGTCTGTGATCATTTCTGGTGCCTCTCTTTTCCCATATTCCCTTTGGTCATCTTGTTTAAAATTTTCTCAGTCCCTGTCATTGCTTGTGTTGTTACAGACTTTAGCCAAATGACTGTAACCGTTGTTACATTCAAAACAGTTTTTCTTGTAACTGATAGCGTTATTGTGGTATTTTCTCATATTCTTATAAATGAAATCATTACCGTCATTTTGTGATAAATGATGAGTTTACAACAGACTTGGAAGTTTTCCGTAGGCAACACTGTTATTGTAGAGGAATATAAGATTTTCTTGCACATTTCACAACACCCCAAAAGTCTTTTACATGAAATTTTTTGTTGAGCTCACAAATATTTCCTCATTGACACTGGACCAGTGCAGTCTAGATAGGCAACCACCTCTCACCTGATGGGATATATTTATATTCATATCCAAATCACGTTGAGGTTTTCTGGTGAGAAAGTCCAACACTGGACTGGATGAGCAACCACCTCTCACCTGGCGGGGATGTACTGATATCCAAAACACGTCGAGGTTTTCCGGCAAGGAAGTCCAACTCTAGGCTGGATAGGCAGCCACCTCTCACCCAGCGGGAATATATTCATAATCCAGACCACATCAGGATTTTCCAGTGAGGAAGTCCAACTCTAGACTAAACTGGTGCAACGAAAACCACAGTGTCACGTAATGCCGCTTCTGTGACCCACTGAGAATATAGACCCCACGATGCTCTGAGCCTCCATCCTAAATGAGACTATCACGAGAAGCACAGGAGTAAATTCAGTAGGATCACAGGGCGATCTTGATGGTAGAAGCGAATGAAAAAGATTTCCTCATTATTATTTTATAACACTGACATGTTTTGCTGAGAGATGTTGTTTTTAGTGAAAACCTTCAACAGCTGACTGCTACACTTAGTGCTCAAACTCTTCACTGGTTCCTGAAACAGAGAGCAGAGCATGTATGGGTGCAACCCGAACCCCAAGTGTGATGATGCTAATTCCTAGATTCAGGATGGTTTTTAAAGACCCACAAGTTTTTCAGTAATGATGTTTTTTTTGTCTTTTAACCGTCTGTTGGTCAACAAAATGGTACTGCTGTTAAAGACCTCATGAGTGTTGAAATAATGATGCACTTATTATGGGGCCTACAAGTTTTATTCAAAGTGCTACTGTTATAAAAATCTCTGGCCTCATTCTAAGCTGTCATTAAGGCTTTATGATTTTATAAGTAGCTTTAGTTATATTTTTCTAAAGCTCCTGGCAAACCATATTTTTATCATGTGCCGTATTTCCCACTATCTAAGATGCACCAGCGTATAAAACGAACCTATACTTTGGCAAGTAATATTTTGGAACAGAACTAAAAACCCCACATTTTCCATGAACTTCATAACCCCAATATGGTTTTGGTCTGAGATTGTTTGTATTGAATTTCTCCTGCTGAACTTCTTAAACAAAATGTGCGACCAACGTTATAAATCTGGTATGATTCTGCAATCATAGATAACGTGTGTGCTAACTTCATCATTATCATTGTCTTTCACTCCCTTGAGAGAGCACAGGACACGGATAAAGGCTCTCCAGTCATCCCTGTTCTTTGAATTGTTCTCTGTTTCCTTCCATGTGTATCCCTTGTCTCTGAGCACTGTGTGCTAACTTGCTTTGGGTTTATTGACTAGCTCAAAAATTACAGTATTGTTGAAGCAATATAGGCCTTGCACATCTATCACTCATGGAAGCTCAAAAGCCTGCATATGATTTATACTGATGCTTAAATTACTTAGGCCATTGTTTGTTTTTTTCTTTTGATGCTGTGACCACTGAAGTACCGATAGTAGTCAGCACAGGGGGCGAGCCAGATTTCTTTATTGTGATGTAATAACAATAGCAACATTCACAGAATTCAGGCATGTTGACTCTAACATAAATATGCTAAGCAACATACCTTTTACATGCTTACAAACCACTTACATTGAGTAAACAGTATACAGTAGAACATCCTCCAGAGCTGCCAGCTACACAACTCACTCAGGCAAAGACCCTGGCCAGACCCCCAGCCCCCTACGGGAGAAGCACTGCTGAAAGCCTGAGATGAGCTGTTGCTTCTGTGAGAGAGACTGGCATCATTGTTTGAGCAAATGACAAAGACAAGGAGGAAACGATATTGTCCACCTGGATCTTTAAACACAGATGTTAGTCTAGTACTAGTGACCTCAACCCCAAACCTAACCTTTGGAGTATAGGACGCAGGGTGATTTTTATTCTTTTTTTTTTTTAAATACATCTGATGTGGCGGGATATACAGTGTATAAGTGCTGACAGTTCTGATAACTTAATAATTCTGTTAATATTTTAAACAAATCTTTTGGCTGTTTATGAGGTTGGTTGTCACTTTGATGCATTTGCTTTTCTTGGTGAGAGGGGATGGGGATACTGTTGATTAATTTGAATTGTTGTTGGTTGAAATCACACAGGCTAACCACTACTACAAGCTTTACATTACATGGACCAGCCAGAAAATCAAGAAGACATTTGTCCAGCGGAACATGTTTGAGTTCAAGCATATCAAAGTAAGTGTTGTCATTTTCTGTCACTATCAGAGAAACAGTCTGTATTTGTTGTTGTTGTTGTTGTTGTGTTGTTGTTGTGTTTTCATTTTCTGTCACTATCTGAGAAAGTCTGTATCTGTTATTGTTGTTTTGTGTTGTCATTTTCTGCCACTATCAGAGAAACAGTCTGTATCTGTTGTTGTTGTTGTTATCTTCTTGTGTTGTCATTTTCTGTCACTATCAGAGAAACAGTCTGTATCTGTTGTTGTTATGTTGTCATTTTCTGTCGCTATCTGAGAAACAGTCTGTATCTGTTGTTGTTGTTGTTGTTATCTTATTGTGTTGTCATTTTCTGTCACTAATAGAGAAACAGTCTGTATCTGTTGTTGTTGTTGTTGTTGTTGTTGTTGTTGTTGTTGTGTGTTGTCATTTTCTGTCACTATCAGAGAAACAGTCTGTATCTGTTGTTGTTGTTTTGTGTTCTCTTATATGTCTCAGCTGCAGGTAGACATTCTGAGAAATCAGGCATGTATTTTTTAACACACATTGATCATTTTTCTCTCTCTTTGTTTATGTGTTCATATGTCATCTATCTGTGTGTGTGTGCGTACATGTGCATGTGTGTCTGTGTATCTTTTTCTCCCTCTCTCTCTCGTACCCATCTTTTTCTCTCTTCTCCGCTCCCACTCTCTCTTCCCCACTCCCACTCTCTTCCCCCTCCCACTCTCTCTTCCCCACTCCCACTCTCTCTTCTCCCCTCCCACTCTCTTCCCCATTCCCACTCTCTCTTCTCCACTCCCACTCTCTCTTTCCCACTCTCTCTTCCCCACTCCCACCCTCTCTTCCCCACTCCCACTCTCTCTTCCCCACTCTCACTCTCTCTTCTCCCCTTTCACTCTCTCTTCCCCACTCCCACTCTTCCCCACTCCCACTCTCTCTTCTCCCCTCCCACTCTCTCTTCTCCCCTCCCACTCTCTCTTCTCCCCTCCCACTCTTTTCCCCATTCCCACTTTCTTCCCCCTCCCACTCTCTCTTCCCCACTCCCTCTCTCTCTTCCCACTCCCACTCTCTCTTCTCCCCTCCTACCTCTCTCATTGATATATTGTAGGTTTGTCATGTTTTAAAAAATGATAATGTTGAATGTTTATATTTGTAATAACTATCTGTGTTTTTTTTTTTTTTTGGTTCAAATTTACAGCCTTTTGACAGAGCATACATAGAAAACCCAGGCCCCATGGTTGTGTTTGCCACCCCAGGAATGTTGCACGCTGGCTTGTCCCTGCAGATCTTTAAACGTTGGGCTCCAAATGAAAATAACATGGTAATTGCTGGGTTCAGAGGTCAATCATGAACTGTGTGACCAAAGAACTTGTTTGTGGTACTAGGTTGTTTTTTTTTCTTCAGTGTGCTATAACATTTCTGGTTTAAACAATGGGTTAATTGTCACCGTATTCCAGACAGGTCCATGGGTGCTGTAATCACCTTTCTGGAAGGAAGATTTCAGCATGATACCCGAACTCTGTAGCACCATGCTGAAATCTTGACTGGTTTGAAGCTGGAGCAGTGCCCACTACCTGCATTCTGAGAAGCTCACTCCTGCTACCATACATTATGTTTCACTCCTGCTACCATACATTATGTTTCACTCCTGCTACCATACATTATGTTTCACTCCTGCTACCATACATTATGTTTCACTCCTGCTACCATACATTATGTTTCACTCCTGCTACCATACATTATGTTTCACTCCTGCTACCATACATTATGTTTCACTCCTGCTACCATACATTATGTTTCACTCCTGCTACCATACATTATGTTTCACTCCTGCTACCATACATTATGTTTCAGTCCTGCTACCATACATTATGTTTCAGTCCTGCTCTCATACATTATGTTTCACTCCTGCTACCATACATTATGTTTCACTCCTGCTACCATACATTATGTTTCACTCCTGCTACTATACATTATGTTTCACTCCTGCTACCATACATTATGTTTCAGTCCTGCTCTCATACATTATGTTTCAGTCCTGCTACCATACATTATGTTTCACTCCTGCTACCATACATTATGTTTCACTCCTGCTCTCATACATTATGTCTCACTCCTGCTACCATACATTATGTTTCACTCCTGCTCTCATACATTATGTTTCAGTCCTGCTACCATACATTATGTCTCACTCCTGCTCCCATACATTATGTCTCACTCCTGCTCCCATACATTATGTCTCACTTCTGCTACCATACATTATGTCTCACTCCTGCTACCATACCTTATGTCACTCCTGCTCCCATACATTATGTCTCACTCCTGCTCCCATACATTATGCCTCACTCCTGCTCCCATACATTATGTGTATATATATATATATATATATATGCTGCATCTGATTTTAGTAATTATAACAAATATTCAGAAACAAATATTCTTGTGGGAGTGGAATCCAAGCTTCAGGACACAAGCACCGAGAGTGCCCAGCTTAAGTAGGTCTGCATTATTTGACCTGAATGAATGGGATTGGATTGTATGATGTTTAGTATAATGTTTGAATGATAACGTCAAAATTAAGACAAATGTCAGCAGTTGTAAAGAGTCTTAGAGTTAACGGATTTCACCATTTCTTTAGAACTTTCTTGTACTTGTACAAACTCCCTGTAACTGCGAGCTGTTGTTCTTTGCAGCTGATGCTGTAAAGATGTTGAGCCACAGCATCGTATTGGCTTGGGAGCATGTTATGGTGGCTACTTTTTTAGTCCCAAAGTACAGCTAAAAAGCAGAAGGTGTGCAGTGCTTCTTTAGCAGATTCCACCACCATGGGGACTATTGCGATCCCTTCCCTGTTAGCCAGGCTAGGCCTGTTACTGTGGATGCCACGGAGAGGTGGGACAGGGTCTTGGTCAGCTATGGTTCGCTAACCCTGATGCTGGCATTATTTCTTTAGAAAGACCTGAGCACTTATGATGCTTAAAAGATGATATAATTTTGATTAGACCATACTTAGACACCAAAAATACTCACAAAATGTGATATAATTTGGTTTTCGAGTCACATTTAGACATCAAGAAGCTTACAAAATGTGATATCATTTGATATTTGGGTGGTTCTAAGGACTGCAAACGCGCCACAAACAGCCTCTGGCAGTCAAGTCCAGCTCCTGGCCTTCCCGTGGCAGAACTGTTTAAACTGACAGGAGAAGGGGCGAGGGCGAATATCTGGCGCCTGAAACCAGTTACTTAGGGTAGATGAGTGGCACGTTTGGTAGCTCATCTGCCGCTGTTGGCGAGATCTTCAGCTGCTGTGCGTGGAGCGGTGCTCCTCCCGGCCAATGAAGAAATTTGCAAATGAGGTTGCCGCGCAGCATCACTGTGGAAAAGGTGGTAGAAAGGATAAAGCGAAGCAAACAGTCAAATCACGGCACCTCTGGTCTGGAGGTCGGCCACGTCTTGAGTGCAGTCATATTGGGTGAAATGCATGAACCGGCTTGTCCCAGAGGTTAAGACACTGCTGGCTTGACTCTTCAAATGCCGCGCGTAGAGTGAAGCTCCTCCCGGTTAAGGAAGTAAATGCGGAAAAGAAATAAAGGTTGCTGTGCGGCGCCGAGGGGAAAAGGTGGTGGAAAGTGAGGTTTAACTGGTATGTCCAGTAGTATCGCTACAAGAGGTATACCACGGCACCTCTGCTCTAGAGCCTGCCCACGTCCGAAATACACTTACACTGGTGAAATATGCCTAAACCGGCACACACCAGGGGTGGAACTTGATGGCTAGACATGTCATGCCACCTCCGCTCTAGAGGTCGGTAACGCCTGATAAACACCCATACTGGTGAATTTTGCCTAAACCGGCTCATACCAGGGGTGAATCTTGAAGGCTATGCATGTCACAGTACCTCTGCCCTAGAGGTCAGTCCCGTCCCAAACACGCCCATACTGGGATAATGCCTAAACCGGCTCAACCCAGGGGTAGAAGTCACTAGTGGCGAGGATTCGTCCTCCTGGACAAAAGCTCCATCCTGGTCACAACTAGGAAGGGTAGCGGCCACGACCGCAAAATGCTGAAGTCGGAGACACTGGACCAGGGAAGTCTAGATAGGCAACCACCTCTCACCCGGCGGGGATGTTTGCGTATCCTAATCACGCTGAGGTTTTCCGGTGAGAAAGTCCAACCCTGGACTGGATGGGCAAGCACCTCTCACCCGGCGGTGATACACGGGTATCTCAAAACACATCGAGGTTTTCCGGTGAGAAAGTCCAACTCTGGCCTGGGTGGGCTACTGCCTCTCACCCAGCGGGGATGCACTGATATCCTAAACACGTCGAGGTCTTCCGGTGAGAAAGTCCAACCCTAGACTAAACTGGTGCAATGAAAACCACGGTGTCACGCAGTCCCGCTTCCGAGACCCACCAAGAATACAGGCTAAAGCACTGTGATACTCTGAACCCCTTGTGGTCCTTTCGTGGATCTCGTGTGGTCTTTTCGGGGACCACACAGGGGACCACGGGACCTAACTAGGACCACAGGCGTGAGTTCAGTAGGTTCACAGTGCGGTTTTTGGTGGTAGAAGTGAACGAAGAAGAAGAAGATATTTGGGTCACATTTAGACACCAAGAACCCCACAAAATTTAGAAACTATCATCTCAACCTCTTGACATGGCACTTAATGATTAAATCACTTACAGTCCTGTGGTACTGCACCCATTAGAATTCATTGTTTTCTTTTTTCATTATGTATCATCTGAATTTTTCATTGTTTTCTATTTTCATTAGAATGTTATTGTAGACTTTGCTTATTGTAGATAACTTGTAACTGAGTGTATAAAAATAATGTTCTCTAGCGTAGAGAATTTTTAACATTGTATTTGTTTAATATAGGTAATCATGCCAGGCTATTGTGTGGCAGGGACAGTTGGACATAGAATCCTCAATGGTGCTCGTAAAATTGAACTAGAGAATAAACAAATGGTAATTGTTTTCAAGTTTTGTTGTTTACTATCCCAGTCCTCTTATTCATCTCATGTAGCTGATTTTTATAAGCATGTCTCACTGTCATCTTCAATCCTTGGTCCTCATCATCACAAGCAAGGCACAGCCTTCAGCAACTTCTCTTTATTGTCCTTTATATGAGTTGTGGCATATATCACACAACAACTATGATGCAGAAGTTAGGGCAATTATTGCTGCAGTTGAAAAACTATAAGACTCCAGAATTGATACATGTCGCGAAGTAATTCTGACAGATGCAAGCTCAGTACTGGAAGCTCTTCAGTGCAACAAACTACCAGACCTTAAGGATGCCTTGTCAGAAATTGGCTTACAACATGGAGTCACTTTGCAATGGATTCCTTCCCACTGTGGGATACCAGGCAATGAGAAAGCTGACCATCTGGTCAAAGAGGGCACTGAAATGGAGCAACCAGATATACCAATGACCTATAATCAGAAGAAAAGCATGATAAAAACCTACAGGAAGCCACAAACACCACCACATGATGACTATCACATGCTAAACAGAAAGGAACAAGTCACCATCTTCCGTCTCCGAACAGGACACAGCCGACTCCGAAGTCATATGTATACAAAGTTTAAGGTTGGTACTACTAATCTATGTACATGTGCCCAGGTGCCCCAAACTGTGGAACATATCCTCCAGAACTGCACCAACTATGAGACACTGAGAAATAATTACTGGCCCAGTGAAACCACTAAAGAAGATAAGCTCTACGGTTCCATACATGAATTACAAAAAACAGTGAAATTTATCCAAGAGACAGGACTGCAGATATAGACAGACGATGTGAACGAAGAAGAAGAAGCAGCTTCTCTTTATTACTTCTCTTTATTGTCCTTTATATGAGTTGTGGTTTATGTCACACAACAATAGAACCTTAGTTAAGAGCTGGCAGCACAGTCTGGAAGCTTCTAGAACAGACTTTCCTAGTTAGTTTCCCAGTAATGTCATGTATAATTAAAAATTTCTGACTATCTTTGCACCGATTGGTGGGTCTGAGGAAAAAAAAAAGATGTGCCTTCTGTTTGATTGGTTGCTGACAAGGAATGACCTAAAAACTGGGGACATTGTCTGCAAGGACAGAGACAAGAGTTTTGCCTTTGGTTGGTCCTGAAAGATGGTCTTCTAATCATTTGTCTCCAATATTCATTAACACTTGAGTTGTTTATCAGGTTTCATGGCTGCGAATGAAGAGCTTATCTGTTTGTAACGGAATGCACTTTGCATAGTAAGGTAAAAGGGTAATGATAACCCTGTATGCCATACAGACAACTTGGAAATGTGGAGTTAGTGCCCTTATTTTGCTAGACCTGTCATCACACCTGGCCCCCTTTCCTTCCCTAACTCCAGAAGAAGTCAGGTACCCATTCTACAGCTGGATGATGGGCATCTCCGACTGGATTCAAACCACTGACCTTTGCCATGAGAGACTAGTGCTCTAACCACTTTGCCACATTTTTTTTTTTTGGCAGTGTTAGATAAAAATTACAGCTATCGCTTGGACAGTAAAGGCCAGGGTCTAGTTGAGAAGAGACTTTCTAGATTATAAAAAATGTAGAATTTTATAATTAGACTTACATAATTTTTTGTATGCACTTGAGTTATTCCAGATTCTTTTCTTACTATTATGGATTTGCTAGAACATATAAATTGAATCAACATGATCCTTCCATTCTTCAGTTACCAGATCTCATATAACAGTAATCTCCTCAGCAGTTACATTAGTATGATGGAACTAGCTGTTGATTTCCATGGCTTTCTGCCATACTGGCACATCTAATATTGGCACACTGCATATTATCCCATTAACTCTTTCCGTGCGTTTGGTCGATATAGTGACACTTCCGGTGTCCCGAAGCTACCGTATGGTCATTATAGTGACAAATGTTTGTTTCATTAAAACAAGCAGTGTAACATTTAGATTGTACATATTTCGTCTGCAATTCTGGTGACACTTTCAAAATGGCGAAAGAGTGCTTAGTTACGAGCAACACCGAGCGAGAAAAAGGACGAGAAACATGGAAATTTTTCAATTTTTGACGATGTAGATAGGGATATGGACATAGCCTATGGCCACTCCGCTGCTCTTGAATGTTTTCTAAGTAGATCTAGACATATTTAGATGACTGGAGAAGTAGTTAGGAGTAGTTAGGAGGTTAGTTCAAACATTCATTCAGCGAGAATGCAATACAGAATCACAATACGAGATCGACAAGTAGATCTACACATCTCAGATGTTAAGTAGTGGTAAGTAGTGCAGATCTAGACCTCGCCGACGGTGAGCTGGCCACAATCAGTGTCTAAAAACATCACATTACTTCTTTTTTCCTAAAAAAACTCTGCATTTATGAAATTTTCATTCATTTAGCTATACTTTGAAACATATTAAGTATACGGAAGTACATGGAAATACTGTTTTCCATTCCATTTTACAACTAGACCGCCTTACAGACCAAGACTCGCGTTTTTACTCCCGCACTCCAGAACACGTCCGTGTTTCTTCCTCCCGCACGGGAAGAGTTAAGCAACAGGCATTTTGAAAGTAAGAACTAAATAACAAAAGACATCCATATTGCTGTAGATATTTTTATAGAAATGATCAGATACTGATGTTCATTATATCTGGGATTTTGATGAGCCATGAATATTGTAAAAGTTGCAGAACCATGTGACTTGTTTTGTTGTGAAGGATGTACTGCATGTTTGTTTGAGACAGGCCAGTTTTGTATGAGGTTTTTATTCACTAAACTTTCCCATCAGAAGTTTGAGAATCTGAAGAGTTTGAGGATCTGAAGAAGTTGGAGGATCTGAAGAAGTTTGAGAATCTGAAGAAATTTGAGGATATGAAGAGTCTGATAATCTGAAGAAGTTGGAGGATCTGAAGAAGTTTGAGGACTGAAGAGTTTGATCAAAGCACAGCTCATCATTTGTTGCTTACATGTATCTGAGAGACAAACCCATTCTATTACATTTAGTGCTTTGAGTGTTTCATATATTATCTTTGTTATCTTTAATGTTGAATTGATAGCTTTAACAGATCCTTATGTTTTGTTTACTTTTCCAAGCTGGAAGTGAAGATGGCTGTGGAGTATATGTCATTCAGTGCCCATGCGGATGCTAAGGGTATTATGCAGCTCATATCTCACTGTGAGCCCAAGAATGTTCTTCTGGTACATGGAGAGGCAGAGAAGATGGCTTTCCTTAAAACTAAGATACAGCAAGAGTTTGGTAGGTGACAGTTCACAGACCCAACAAGCTGAGGTCCTGGTGGTTTAATACTTTCTGTTCTGTCATAACTTCTTCAGAGTTGGAGGTCCTTATGTTTAATACTTTCTGTTCTGTCATAACTTCTTCAGAGTTGGAGGTCCTTATGTTTAATACTTTCTGTTCTGTCATAACTTCTTCGGAGTTGGAAGTCCTTATGTTTAATACTTTCTGTTCTGTCATATCTTCTTCAGAGTTTTTGATAGTTTTTTTCTGCTATAAAGTTAATTTTTTCATACCACACGAAAGTTAAGTCTTTAAAAAAAAAAAATCTGACGATTCAAGAAAATGTTATGGTGAAAAGTAAAGTTTATTTCTAAATCATGGTGAAGAAAAATTGAGACTAAATAGTAAATTTGAATATATTAACATCAGTACATATATATATGGGTGTCTGAGTGGCGAAGTGGTTAGTGCACTGGTCTCTCATGGCGAAGGTCGGGGGTTCGAATCTGGCCGGCGGCACCCCAGTCACCCAGCTGTAGAAATGGGTACCCGACTTCTTCGGGAGTTGGGGAAGGAAAAGGCAGCCAGGCGTGATACTGACCATATCACCCTCTAGTGTGCTGACAGGTCAAGGAAAATATGGGCACTAACACCATATCCCTATGTGCCTCTAAGGCATGACAGGGTTACCTTTACTTACTTTTTACATATATATATGTAATACATCATATGTCAGTTTTTCATGGAGTCTTCAAGTCTTTTTTTATGTCATAAAGTTCTTTTTCCTCAGTTACTGAATTTCAGATTTAAAAAAAATAGATATTCAGACAGAGATGTTGTATAGTAGAGTACTTGACAGAGTGAAGATTTATATAATGTTAGAGTACTTGACTGAGTGAAGATTTATGTTGGAGTGCTTGATTGAGTGAAGATTTATATTGGAGTGCTTGATTGAGTGAAAATTTATATAATGAATGTTAGAGTGTTTGACTGAGTGAAGATTTATATAGTGGTAGAGTGCTTGACTGAGTGAAGATTTATATCATGTTAGAGTGCTTGACTGAGTGCAGATTTATATAATGTTATAGTGCTTGACTGAGTGAAGATTTATATAATGTTAGAGTGCTTGACTGAGTGCAGATTTATATAATGTTAGAGTGCTTGACTGAGTGAAGATTTATATAATGTTAGAGTGCTTGACTGAGTGCAGATTTATATAATGAATGTTCGAGTTTTTGATTGAGTCCAGATTTATATAATGAATGTTAGAGTACTTGACTGCGTGAAGATTTATATAATGTTAGAGAGCTTGATTGAGTGCAGATTTATATAATGTTAGAGTGCTTGACTGAGTGCAGATTTATATAATGAGTGTTAGAGTGTTTGATTGAGTGAAGATTTATATAGTGGTAGAGTGCTTGACTGAGTGAAGATTTATATAATGTTAGAGTGCTTGACTGAGTGAAGATTTATATAATGTTAGAGTGCTTGACTGAGTGAAGATTTATATAATGTTAGAGTGCTTGACTGAGTGAAGATTTATTTTGGAGTGCTTGATTGAGTGAAGATTTATGTTGATTGAGTGAAAATGTATATGGTGATAGAGTGTTTGTCTGAGTGAAGATTTATATAGTGGTAGAGTGCTTGACTGAGTGAAGATTTATATAATGAATGTTAGTGTTTGACTGAGTGAAGATTTATATAATGAATGTTAGAGTGTTTGACTGAGTGAAGATTTATATAATGAATGTTAGAGTGTTTGACTGAATTTATATAATATAAAATCATTTATATAATGAATGGTAGAATACTTGACTATGTGAAGATTTATGTAAAATTGATTTGAATACCAGATTTAATAAAAAAGATATTATTTGGTTAAGGATACTTTGTTATTTATTAACAAAAACCGATTTGAGAAGTTTTCAGACATGCTCAGTGGTAAACATTTTTTTCTGTGCCACTTAAAGTTTGCACATCTTGTGATAGGCATTGACTGCTTCATGCCAGAGAATGGAGAAACAAGCCATATCAGGACCAAACACAATATCCCACTTGATACATCTCTCAATCTCTTGAAAAGGCAGCTTGTTCCAGCAGAAGGTAAATAAACCAGCACAGATTTTTGTGTATATCTTTGAGAGTGTTTGCCAGGTTGGCTTTGAGAAGAAACTCTTTTTCTCATTGTTTAGCATCATCATCTTGTGTGATCTCTATAGATTAAAAAAAAACACCCCCACCCACTATGCTGCTTTCCTGTCAGTTTAATATTCCCATTCTGTATGACTAATTTTTATGTAAATTTCTGTTTATTGTGTTTATATAATACTATTATGTAAATATGTACTAAGAGTGATATATGTAGTTCTAGTGCGCATCACATTGGAGGTAGATATATCTGATTTCACAAGTCAGATAAGCACCTAAGAGATGAGAGCATGATGCAGTGATGTGAATGAAAAGATTATGATAATAAAATCCCACTCTTGAGGTGACATATTAACAACATAAACAGACTAACTACCTGCATGGCAGGGAACACCAGATCACACAGCTGTCAGTATATGAAGAAAAAAACAAAATGTCCGTGTCAGAAGAATCATTCTGCACAAGGGATCACAAGTTCATGGAGAATCAACATTTAAAATGATGTTTAGTTTGATTTCTTCTTCTTCTCATGCTAGAAACTGAAGAACCAGACCCAAAGCACCTGAAAGTGTTGCACGGAGCACTGCTCATGAAGGGAAGCGTAGGTATCAGTTATGTTCTTCTTTAAGCTCACTCTGTTGTTTCTGTTTTAGATGTGTAGATCTATTGATTGTTTAGATGTGGAACTGCTTAGGCTTCTAAGTAGTATTGGTTGTTTAGATGTGGAACTGCTTAGACTTCTATGTAGTATTGGTTGTTTAGATGTGGAACTGCTTAGACTTCTATGTAGTATTGATTGTTTAGATGTGGAACTGCTTAGACTTCTATGTAGTATTGATTGTTTAGATGTGGAACTGCTTAGACTTCTATGTAGTATTGATTGTTTAGATGTGGAACTGCTTAGACTTCTATGTAGTATTGATTGTTTAGATGTGGAACTGCTTAGACTTCTATGTAGTATTGATTGTTTAGATGTGGAACTGCTTAGACTTCTATGTAGTATTGATTGTTTAGATGTGGAACTGCTTAGACTTCTATGTAGTATTGATTGTTTAGATGTGGAACTGCTTAGGCTTCTAAGTAGTATTGGTTGTTTAGATGTGGAACTGCTTAGACTTCTATGTAGTATTGGTTGTTTAGATGTGGAACTGCTTAGACTTCTATGTAGTATTGATTGTTTAGATGTGGAACTGCTTAGACTTCTGTGTAGTATTAGTTGTTTAGATGTGGAACTGCTTAGACTTCTATGTAGTATTGATTGTTTAGATGTGGAACTGCTTAGGCTTCTAAGTAGTATTGGTTGTTTAGATGTGGAACTGCTTAGACTTCTATGTAGTATTGGTTGTTTAGATGTGGAACTGCTTAGACTTCTATGTAGTATTGGTTGTTTAGATGTGGAACTGCTTAGACTTCTATGTAGTATTGGTTGTTTAGATGTGGAACTGCTTAGACTTCTATGTAGTATTGATTGTTTAGATGTGGAACTGCTTAGACTTCAATGTAGTATTAGTTGTTTAGATATGAAACTGCTTAGACTTTTATGCAGTATTGGTTGTTTAGATGTGGAACTGCTTAGACTTCTATGTAGTATTGGTTGTTTAGATGTGGAACTGCTTAGACTTCTATGTAGTATTGGTTGTTTAGATGTGGAACTGCTTAGACTTCTATGTAGTATTGATTGTTTAGATGTGGAACTGCTTAGACTTCTATGTAGTATTGGTTGTTTAGATGTGGAACTGCTTAGGCTTCTGTGTAGTATTAGTAGTGTAGAGTGGAGCTACTTAGACTTCTCTGTAGTGTTAATATTGTAGAGTGGAGCTACATAGACTTCTCTGAAAGTGTTAGTTGTTTAGATCTGAGCTACTTAGACTTCTCTGTAGTGTTGACAGTTTAGATCTGAGCTACTCAGACTTCTATGTAGTATTGGTTGTTTAGATGTGGAACTGCTTAGACTTTTATGTAGTATTGGTTGTTTAGATGTGGAACTGCTTAGACTTTTATGCAGTATTGATTGTTTAGATGTGGAACTGCTTAGACTTTTATGTAGTATTGGTTGTTTAGATGTGGAACTGCTTAGACTTTTATGTAGTATTGGTTGTTTAGATGTAGAACTGCTTAGGCTTCTGTGTAGTATTGGTTGTTTAGATGTGAACTACTTAGACTTTTCTGTAGTATTAGTAGTGTAGAATGGAGCTACTTAGACTTCTCTGTAGTGTTAATATTGTAGAGTGGAGCTACATAGACTTCTCTGAAGTGTTAGTTGTTTAGATCTGAGCTACTTAAGACTTCTCTGTAGTGTTGATAGTTTAGATTTGAGCTACTTAGACTTCTCTGTAGTGTTGATAGTTTTGATCTGAGCTACTTAAGACTTCTCTGTAGTGTTGATAGTTTAGATTTGAGCTACTTAGACTTCTCTGTAGTGTTGATAGTTTTGATCTGAGCTACTTAGACTTCTCTGTAGTGTTTATAGTTTTGATCTGAGCTACTTAAGACTTCTCTGTAGTGTTGATAGTTTTGATCTGAGCTACTTAAGACTTCTCTGTAGTGTTGATAGTTTTGATCTGAGCTACTTAAGACTTCTCTGTAGTGTTGATAGTTTTGATCTGGGCTACTTAAGACTTCTCTGTAGTGTTGATAGTTTTGATCTGAGCTACTTAAGACTTCTCTGTAGTGTTGGTTTTGTAGTTTTTTCTGTGTTGCGTGTGATCTAGCCCTTCAGGGTGAGGCTTGGAAGCATGTAGCCAACGACCCAATCTCCATAAAAAAGATTAGAGTTACGGAACAGATAGAGAAACCTCGAAATTGGGTGGATAAAAATGGATTTGTCCCTTGGAGAAATTGGTGTCACCAACTGGAGAGAGAATATTAGGAATAGAAAGGAATGGAGGTGAACTTTATCTGCAGTAATATGCCTTAATGGCTTGGAAAGCTGAATAAGAAGAAGTATATGATGTGATGGTGGTACAGTTATATTACAACAAAGTGAAGGGTTATTGTTTGCAGTAGGCAGAGGTTGTACTTAGAGCATAGATAAGCCGCATCTGACATACTGATCTATATAACTGTGAAATGTATCATCATCAAAGAAAACTAACTATGCCTCGATATACTGAAAATGTATCACAGATAGAGAAATGGATGACTTCATCCAGTAATCACAAGACAAGCTGAAAGCCTCTACAAACCTACTAGTATCCACTGCACTAATTTTGAGGGAGGGCTTAGTATTATAAATCTAGCACTAAGACACACATGTCTAAGTTTATAAAGGCAGTAATGTAATATTTACTGATTCACAGCAGCTCTGTAAGGCATGGAACATTTTAGGTACTGTCATATTCTACACTCAACAGACATGGAACATTGAAATCTGTGGAGAAATGTGGGACATTCACATGCGGCAATTGATGATGATGGTGGTGGTGGTGTTGGTGGTGGTGGTGACTGTTGTAAAAGACAATTTTTGTTATTTATAAAGAAACGGGAGCCACTTTAAGTATACCTTATGAACTGATATGGTGGTTGTCTCCTACTGTTTGACAGCGAATGCAACTAACAGAACCAGCAACAGCATTCAGAGAACTAGGACTTGAGGAGTATGAGATGAGGTTCACATGTAACATCTCAACAGAAGAGGAGGGGTCTGTTACAGATATGACAGACAGGGTTTATAGAGTTCTTCTCAGGTGAGTGATAGCTACAGGGGTGGGTTCTGGTATGTAGAATTTGTCTTGGGTGAGTGTTAGCTACAGGGGTGGGTTCTGGTATGTAGAATTTGTCTTGGGTGAGTGTTAGCTACAGGGGTGGGTTCTGGTCTGTAGAATTTGTCTTGGGTGAGTAATAGCGACAGTGGTGGGTTCTGGTATGTAGAAATTGTCTTGGGTGAGTGATAGCTACAGGGGTTGGGTCTAGGACAGATAGGATTTGTAGAGTTTGTAACATCACAAAAATTAAGAGAAAGGATGCAGAAACGAGATAATATGGGGAAGAAATACTGTCAATAGCAGCATTAGATTGATATACTTTTAAAAAATTTCTTTGCTCTTATCTTCTTATATCTTTCCCGTGCTGTTAAACGTCACATAGGGTTCGCAAAGTAGTTCGCCAATTTTTCCTGTCTTTAGCGAGTCTTTCAACCTCATCAAGGGATTTTATGCCTGTTAATTGGCCTCTCTTAACAATGTCCTCTTCAAAGTTTCACGCGATCTGCCTCTTTTTCTTTGGCCTGTTGTGTTCCACTTGATAGCTTGTTTTGGGATTCTCTGATCATTTCTTCACATCAAGTGACCAACATATGTCCATCTCCTTTTCCTGATCACCCATGAGACTGGTTGTTGTTCAGTCATCTGTCTTATTTCTGCATTGTTCTTAAATTCGTTCCACTTGATGCCGAGTATTTTCCTTAGGCGTTTGTTTTCAAAAGAGTCTAATTTCTTGTCTATTTCTGTAGTTGTTTTCCAGCTTTTGTATGCATAAATGAGGGTGGATATTACATTTGAACTGAATAGTCTTAACTTGGTTTTTGTGCTTATAACTTTTGAATAAATTTGTTCTTATTTTTTCAGTAATTTTTGTTTTATTGTATACTTGAAGCAGTTTAATTACTTTTGATTGTTTGAAACTTGATCGCAGGGAGTTTCCTCGTTGTCCAGTCCAGTGTTCCAGTGATGGATCAATTACCGTCGGTGAGTCGGTGCTGGTGAAGATATCCGGAGATGAGGAGAGCAAAATTATTCTGGTATCTTGGTCACATCAGGTATTGAAAACAACTTTGATGAAAAACAATAGAGGTGTGAAGGGGAGGGCTTGTTTCATGGTACTTTCAGATGAGAGTTGAAGGTCATACAGAATATTAGACATAGATTTACTAATTATATGATAATTGTCAAACATTTTTCATGGTTTATCTTGTATAAGAAATGAGAAACAATTATTTGTGCAAAACAGGCAAAGTTTACTACATGAAAGGGGGCAGTCAGTTTAGTACAGCTGAACTTACATCATTTGTGAGATACACATGCCCCTGCTCAAACTTCCTGTCACTGCCCATTGATTTGATTGGAGGAAAAAACCCACATCATATTCTAGATCAGACAAGTGACTACCAAATTTCATGACAGTGAGCAGTGAGAGCTTGTATGATAGACACAAGTTTGTTTGTTAGTGCTGAAATGAGAGCTTGTATGATACACACAAGCTTGTTTGTTAGTGCTGAAATGGTGGTAAAGGATTACCAGAACCACATTTACAGTGCTCTTAAACTCTGTTAGACTCTGAAAAGCTGTTTCTTCCTTAAATGTTCAGATTCTAGTTCATGCCAAATCTGAATTCCAGTTGCCAGAGTGAAGTCCACAGGTTTCTCCAGGTTCTGGCAGGAGTCATATAACTTATACCTCAGATTCTGGCAGGAGTCATATAACTTATACCTCAGATTCTGGCAGGAGTCATGTAACTTATACCTCAGATTCTGGCAGGAGTCATGTAACTTATACCTCAGATTCTGGCAGGAGTCATGTAACTTTTACCTCAGATTCTGGCAGGAGTCGTATAACTTTTACCTCAGAATCTGGCAGGAGTCATGTAACTTATACCTCAGATTCTGGCAGGAGTCATGTAACTTATACCTCAGATTCTGGCAGGAGTCATATAACTTATACCTCAGATTTTCTCTCTTTTTCTCTTTCTCTCTCTCTCTGTCTCTCTCTCACACACACACACACACAACCACCAGTTTTCACTACATGACTAGGCCTAGTGGCATAGATTTGCAAACATCTTACATCCCTCCAGTGCCATTAAACATCACATAGAACTGGCATGGTAGTTTACCAAGTTTTTGTTTTCTGTGTTTTTCAACCTCATAAAGGATTTATGCCCACTAATTTAGCCTCTCTCAACAGTGTTCTCTTTATAATTTTTTGTGGCCAGCCTCTTTTTCATTGGCCTATTGATAGCTTGTTTGGGATTCTCTGGTTGTTTCTTCTCATCACATGATTAGTATAGAATGTAGAACATAGAACATCAGAGATCTCCACTCACTTCCACAAAGAGATTTATTTGTTGGAGATAATCATGGTCCTTTGTAGGAGTGTGTATATGTTTCATAGTGTATGTATGTTTCATTGTGTGATGGGTGTGTATATGTTTCATTGTGTATTATATGTTTCATTGTGTGATGTGTGTATATATTTCATTGTGTGATGTGTGTGTATATGTTTCATTGTGTGATATGTCTGTATATGCTTCATTGTGTGATGTATATATATGTTTCATTGTGTGATGTGTGTATATGTTTCATTGTGTATGAGAAAAACTGCAGTGAAGTTTTTTTTTTTTTTTTGTTTAAACGGATTAAAATAGCAATATTTTGGGCTGCATGAAAAATTAAACTGGTCTTTAAACTTTGGGTTAAAATAAACTTTTTTTGAAAACCATTATATATAATTATAAAATTATTAACTCTTTGAGCCCAAATTTCCACAGAAGTGAGATGAACAGGTTAATTTGTTTTTATCTGTGTTTTAGGTGCAGAAAAACTTTATGGGTAACATTCTAGAAGTGTTATAAATGAAAATAGATGGGTGTGTGATACAGTTTTATGAAAAAAAAAGAAAGAGTGAGGAAATTGGGCAGAAACAAGAATAGCAGAAATCAAGATGAGTACATAAAAATGAAGGACATACAACAGTCCAGTGTTTCAGCAGAAGCATTTTTTCACAGATCACATACAAAAACAACACAACAGATAAAACCATGGAAAATGTATGAAAAATATTTAGACTTAGCCTTTTGGCCTCATCAGTGTAAGAAAGTATGGCATCAGGTTGCGTTTCGTGTCGGAAGTATTTTGCAGAGTCATTCTGTATAGAATTTAAGAACAAGCAGGATTTTGAAAAGTGACAAGCTGTCTCAACCAGATCTTTACTGTAAGAATAATACTTGAAGAACATATTGATTATGAAGATTATGCAATTCAAATGTAATATTCACCCTCATTTATGCATGCGAAAGCTGGAAAACAACTAAAGAAATAGACAAGAAATTAGACTCTTTTGAAAACAAATGCCTAAGGAAAATACTCTGGATAAAGTTGACTGAATTCAAGAACAACGCAGAGATCAGACAGACGAGTGAACAACAACCAGTCTCATGGGTGACCAGAAAAAGGATAAGATGAGAAGAAACAGAGAATTGCAAAACAAGCTATCAACAGGCCGAAGAAAAAGAGGTCGACCACCTGAAACTCTAAAGAGGACATTGTTAAGAGAGGCCAAATAAGTAGGCATAAAATTCCTTGATGAGGTTGAAAGGCTGACCAAAAACATGAAATCTTGGCGAACTACCATGTGAACCCTATGTGACATTTAACAGCACTGGAAGGATATAAGTTACTTAGAGATTTATGTTATGAGCTGTGATATGTTACATGTATCGTGATCTTGCATGTCCACAGTTTATTTATTTCTCCCTCCAGGATGAAGACATTGGAAGTCACATACAAAAAGTTCTCCGTCCTGACCATTGAAACCACTTCTTGGATTCCAAATCAAGTGTCTTTCATTTGTTATGTGTTCAGGCCATGCTATAGTCTACTCGGGCACAGAAGATGGGGAAAGTGGAAGCAAAGACAGAGGGAATGATCTTTTTTTTTTTTCAGTTACTGTTAATGCATTATCTTCTCCTTAAACACTGAGTATCAAGAACATAACAAGAACAATCTGTACAGAAAGCTCTTCATATGTTGTTCTTAACTGTTGGCCTACAGAAGAAAGGAGACATAAGAAAATAAGCAAAGCAGTTCAGGAACAACTGAGTAAAGATATAATGAGAAACTTCAAAACAGGCAGTCAAAATATTTCAGCAGTTTGAAAAAAAAAAAAAAAAGCATAATAATATAGTGAAAACTGATAACTTTGTGGAAAAATTGAAAGAAAAGGACAACAAAGACATGAATGACATCTAAAGGCAAGTTGGAATCGCTTTGAACAGGTGCGTCATGTCTGTAGAAGATAGAGCAAGTTCAGAAATCTGTACCTAATTTCTGAGTTGCAAGATATGCTTGTATCATTTACACAGACAAGAGCATGAGAATGTTGCGTCACTTTAGTAGCAAGTAATGTTTGTGTGGTCACTATTACTTGTTTTTCTTCTCATTCTGTGAGGCATTAAAGACAAGCTGTCAAATCTAGTGTTATCACATTGTTTTTCTGTATGAATGTTATTAAAATATCTATGAAGAAACAGTAGCAGTTTTTTGTTTTTTTTGAAGATAGTGTCAGACTGTTGGGGGAAAAGTTGTCATAAATGACAGACTGTTGAAAACAACTCAGTCAGAAACTAAATACCAGACTTGAAAACAACTCAGTCATAAACTAAATACCAGACTGTTGAAAACAACTCAGTCATAAACTAAAATACCAGATTGTTGAAAACAATTCAGTCATAAACTAAATACCAGATTGTTGAAAACATTTCAGTCATAAACTACCAGACTCTTGAAAACAACTTGGTCACAAACTATATACCAGACTTGAAAACAATTCAATCATAACTAAAATACCAGACTGATGAAAACAACTCAATCATAACTAAAATACTAGACTGATGAAAACAACTCAGTCATAAACTAAATACCAGTCTTGAAAACAACTCAGTCATAAACTAAAATACTACATTGTTGAAAACAACTCAGTCATAAACTAAAACAAATGATGCAGATGATGATGTGAAAGACGATTTCTATCACCAATTACAACAAATCATCAACAAAGTCCCCAAACACGACATCCTAATTGCTATGGGGGAACTTCAACACTAAGGTAGGGAAAGATAACACCGACGTTGAAAAAGTAATGGGGAAAGAAGGAATTGACATGGTTAATCAGAACGGAGAAAGATTAATTGAAATATGTCTAACAGAGGGCATGGTCATTGGAGGCACAATATTCCCACACAAAGAGATACATAAAACAACACGGATATCTCCAGATGATAGAACTAGAAACCAGATAGATCATTTTTGTATTAGAAAGCAATCCAGAACATCTCTATAGATGTAAGGGCTTATAGGGGTGCAGATGTCAACAGTGATCACAACCTGTGCATAGGGAAAATAAAACTAAAATTGAAAAGCCAACACAAGAAATCGGTACACAGAAAGATAAACAGCCACAGCCTACAAGAAGAGAATACTAACAGTAATTTCAATCAGGAACTTTCCAATCATTCCAAAACACCCAGTGAAGTTGAGGAGATAAAGTATAGATGAATTATGGAATTCTTACAGCACAGCCATAATCACAGCAGCAAAAGCAAGCGCTGGACTGAAAAACCCAAATAGAAAAGCATGGAGATCAGAAAACACATGGAAGTATATACATAAAAGACAAGCAGTCAGATTAGACATGTTTAATGTAAAAACAGATTATGTGAAAGCAACATACAAAGAACTAGACAAGAAAGTAAGAAGTTCAGCTAGAAGGGATAAAAGAGAATACATGGACAATATGGCGAAAGAAGCAGCAAAAACAGGAGACAGCAAAACTTTATATAACAAACATACAGAAGAGGCTCATTCATTCATTTGCATGTCCCTTGCGGAACTTTGCCTCCCAAACATCACTCCTGTAGGCCTCTCGGTTGTGAGCAAGATGGCCTGCCACTGATGCATCCATTTGCAGATCCTCAACAATGTCTTGCAACCATCTTCGCCTTGGTCATCTTCTCTTTCTTTTTCCCATTATGTACCCCTCCAAGACTGTCTTCTCTAGACTATCATGACATTTAATATGTCCAAAATATTTAAGTTTTCTCTCTCTAATCCTCTTCACTAGCCAGCCTTCTTCAATATTAAGTTCTTGTAGTATGGATATAGTACCTGTTTTTCTGATTCTTTATTTGTTTTACTTTCTGAAGACCGATAGATGTCCTCCTTTTAATTTCCCTCATTGTATCTCCATTACTAGTTAGTAGTGATCCAAGATATTCAAAACTCTCCACTTCTTTCAGTTTTTCCTCATTGATACATATTTCAGCTGCCTTGTTTGTTTTGTCAGTTGTCATCAATTTAGTTTTCTTTGCATTGTTCTTCGCTGTTCTTACGGACTGACATAATTAGTTTTTCCATTCCTTTTTGTGTTGTGGACAGTAATACTGTGTCATCAGCATATCTAATCTCTGGTATTTCATAACCTCCAATTGTTATGGCATCGTAATATTCTTTGTCTATATCTTCACTAACATTCCTCATTATATTTTCAGTATACAAGTTAAGTAAGGCGACAATATGCACCTCTGGACGGACCTCTTGTTTTATGTCAAACCAAGTTTGACAAACTTCTTCTGTTGTCGGTTCAGGTTCTTTCTCCTCCAATAATAATTCACACTGTTGATTTCTGCTTCCACAGTCGGTTGTTTCATACATTCCTCTGCAATATTCCTTCCATCTTTCTAGAATTTCCTCTGTCTCTGTCAAGGTATTCCCCATCTCATCAAAAATTACATTTAGCTTAGGTTTGACACTTCACGTCAATGTCTTCATTTCTTTAAACATTTCACTATCTCTTCCACACTTCTGATGTTCTTATTCTTTCACAACAATCTTGTATGTATTGTTTTTTTTTGTCTTTTCTTATGTTTCTTCGTACTTCTTTTGTTAAAGATTTATATTCCTCTTTGTTGTTGTTTGTCACTTTCCATTGCATCTTCATTTCTCTACTTTGTTTTATCAGTTCTAGTGTGCCTGCTGTAATCCATCCATTCTTTTGTGTTTTCTTTACTGGAACCATGTCTTTAGCTGTTGTTATTAAGAGGCTAACAGGTACTATTACATCTAAAGAAAGACCAATCCTTAGCAAAACTGGAACCCTATTAACATCAAATAAAGACCAAAAGCAAAGATGGGCTGAACACTTCAAAGAAATACTTAATCGACCACACCCAAAAGAATTGTTAAACCTTGAAACCGACTTACCAGCCCCACAACTAAATGTCAACCTAGATGAAATTAAATTGCATGAAATAGAAACAGCAGTGAATTTAATGGCTAACAACAAAGCTACAGGTGAAGATGAAATAACACCCAAAATGCTAAAAGCTATCAATAGTGACAACATGAGACAACTACAGAGAATGTTTAACAAGATTTGGAAAGAAGAAAAGGTCTCTTCTAATTAGAAAAAAGGAATCACTGTTAAAATACCAAAAAAAGGCAACCTTAGTGACTGTAACAATTTGAGAGGAGTAACCTTAATATCATTTGTGTCAAAAGTATTTTGCAAGGTCATTTTGAATAGACTTAAAGATATAGTGGATACCGTAATGAGAGAAGAACAAGCAGGATTTCAAAAAGGGAGAAGCTGTCTCTAAGAATAATACTTGAAGAACATACTGAAAAGCAGAAACCATTAATATTGAACTTCATAGACTTTAAAAAGGCATTTGATAACATACACAGAGATTCATTATGGAGAATTTTAAGTCTGTATGGAATACCATCTAAAATTGTCAACATCATTAAAGACTTCTACAATGGATATGTTTGTGCAGTCAAGACAGAAGAAGGGATGAGTGAATGGTTCCAGATTGAGACAGGTGTGAAACAAGGATGTATACTGTCTCCTTTACATTTTTGGAATTACAAAGACTTCATAATGAAAAAATGCGGCACAGGTAACACAGGTATTGACTGGGTACATGGGACCCAACTGGAAGATCTTGATTTTGCTGATGACATAACTCTTATCAGTGACAATGTGAATTCCATGCAAGAAAGAACAGATAGCCTGTCTTCACTGGCTATCAAAATAGGACTTGAAATTAACAAGGACAAAACAAAAATAATGAAAATTCCCATCAATCAAAATGGAAAAATACACATAGAAGGGACAGTTATTGAAGAAGTCAATCAATTTGCATACCTTGGCAGCTACATAGACCAGGATGGTGACACTAGAAAGGAAGTTAGAATCAGAATTGCAAAAGCAGCATCAATCTTCAAGAATTTTGAGAACATATGGAATTCAAAAGTTATAAGCACAAAAACCAAGTTAAGACTATTCAATTCAAATGTAATATCCACCCTCATTTATGCATACAAAAGCTGGAAAACAACTAAAGAAATAGACAACAAATTAGACTCTTTTGAAAACAAATGCCTAAGGAAAATACTCGGCATCAAGTGGAACGAATTCAAGAACAATGATCAGAGAATCCCAAAACAAGCCATCAAGTGGAACACAACAGGCCAAAGAAAAAGATCCAGACCACTTGAAACTCTGAAGAGGACATTGTTAAGAAAGGCCAAATTAACAGGCATAAAATCCCTTGATGAGGTTGAAAGACTCGCTAAAGACAGGAAAAATTGGCGAACTACTTTACGAGCCCTATGTGACGTTTAACAGCACGGGAAGGATATAAGATAAGATAAACTAAAATAACAGATTGTTGTTATCATAATCTAATTCTCAGACTGGGAAAACCAAAGCTCGTGCTAATAATACTAAGTAACATGCTCAGAGACAAATGATAAATTAGGTGTGAGAATCTCATATTTATCTGAATGAGAAGCAAAAAAAAAAAACACAGTATAGAAGGACTGGAGTGTTTATGTTGCTAAAGAGAAGTTACTAAAGATTTGTATATTATGTACATCTAATGAACATATGCTGGTTGTCATCATCATCAGGTGCCATTGCTAGATAGAATGAGTGAGCCATGCTTCTCCGCAGATCTCCAGCTGTTCCACTTTCCATCCACTCTATGATGTTCTGTCAAACTGTCATGTCAGACCACCCTTTAACTTTTCTCTTAGTCTTCCTCTTCATCTCTTCTCTTTCTTTCCATTATGAAATTGTCATACTCTTCAACATATCCTTTCCCTCTCCCACTTGTTATCTTATTGTCCAGTAAATATTTTCTGGCTGTTTGTTATCATTTTTAATCAAACCCTTATTTCTTCCACTTAGACATTTCTTCGCAAGTTATCTGTTGAACATTCGCAACATTTATACAAGAAACTACATCTGTGTCACCTGCAGAGATTGTTGTGTTGGTCTGTTTATTGTCTGCTGCTCACTTACCTGAAGAAAAATTGTCACGGTTCGGCTTTCCAGATACTTTTGTTATTTTTGCGATGTCACTGAAAGTGATATTTTGTTGACAGATTTCACAGAGTGATAAAAATAAAGATCTTGTGATAGATCCCCACAGTTCAACAGATTTAGTAGTAAAAAAATCAGGAACAAATGCCTTCTGGTAGCAGAAAAAAATCAGGAACAAATGCTATCTGGTAGCAGAAAACATCAGGAACAAATGCTTTCTGGTAGCAGAAAACATCAGGAACAAATGCTTTCTGGTAACAGAAAACATCAGGAACAAATGTTATCTGGTAGCAGAAAACATCAGGAACAAATGTTATCTGGTAACAGAAAACATCAGGAACAAATGTTATCTGATCACAGAAAACAAGTCAAGTTTTCTCCTCTGTTTAAACTGTTACTACTCTTTCACAACAATTGTCCTGCACAAGGTTCTAAGGACTGTTATTGCCGGAGGTGGGGTGCTCTCCACTCCAACGGCGTGCGTCTCAAACAGCCTCTGGCAGTCAAGTCCGGTTCCTGGCCTTCTCCGTGGCAGAACTGTTTAAACTGACAGGAGAAGGGGCGAAGGCGAATATCTGGCGCCTGAAAACCAGACACTTAGGGTAGATGAGTGGCACGTTTGGTAGCTCATCTACCTCTGCTGGCGAGATTCTTCAGCTGCCGTGCGTGGATCGGTGCTCCTCCCGGCCAATGAAGAAAGCTGCAAATGGGTTGCCGCGCGGCACCACTGTGGAAGAGGTGGTCGAAAGGATAGAGTGAAGCAAACAGTCAGATCACGGCACCTCTGGTCTGGAGGTCGGCCACGTCCTAGGTGTACTCATATCGGGTGGAATGCTTGAACTGGCTTAACCTAGAGGTTAAGACACCGCTGGTGAGACTCTTCGGATGCCGCGCGTGGAGTGAAGCTCCTCCCGGTCAAGGAAGAAAATGCGGAAAAGCAATCAGGGTTGCTGTGTGGCGTCGATGTGAAAAGGTGAAAGAAAAGGATAAAGTGAAGTTTAATCGGTATGTCTAGTAGTATCGCTGCGAGAGCTGTACATACCACGACACCTCTGCTCTAGAGGCTGGCCACGTCCGAAATACACCTACACTGGTGAAATATGCCTAAACCGGCATGCACCAGGGGTGAAACTTGCTGGCTAGGCATATCATGCTACGTCCGCTCTAGAGGTCGGTCATGTCCGATATACACCCATACTGGTGAAATATGCCTAAACCGGCTCACACCAGAGGTGAAACTTGAAGGCTACGCATGCCACGGCACCTCTGCTCTAGAGGTCGGTCACATCCCAAACACGCCCATACTGGGATAATATGCCTAAACCGGCTCAACCCAGGAGTAGAAGTCACTAGTGGCGAGGATTCGTCCTCCTGGACAAAAGCTCCATCCTGGTCACAACTAGGAAGGGTAGCGGCCACGACCGCAAAATGCTGAAGTCGGAGACACTGGACCAGGGCAGTCTAGATAGGCAACCACCTCTCACCCGGCGGGGAATTATGCATATCCTAATCATGCTGAGGTTTTCCGGTGAGAAAGTCCAACAATGGACTGGATGGGCAACCACCTCTCACCCGGCGATGATACATGGGTATCTCAAAACACGTCGAGGTTTTCCGGTGAGAAACTCCAGCCCTGTCCTAGGTGGGCTACCGCCTCTCACCCAGCGGGGATGCACTGATATCTAAAACACGTCGAGGTCTTCCGGTGAGAAAGTCCAACCCTAGACCAAACTGGTGCAATGAAAACCACGGTGTCACGCAATCCCGCTTCCGGGACCCACCAAAAATACAGGCTCAAGTCCTGCGATGCTCTGAACTCCATGTGGTCCTCTCGGAGATCCCGTGTGGTCCTCTTTGGGAACCACAGGACTTAACGTGGACCACAGGCGTAAATTCAGTAGGATCGCGGGGCGGTCTTGGTGTTGAAGCGAACGAAGAAGAAGAAGAGAAGTCCTGCACAAATGTTATCAGAAGTTTGTGTAAGCTTTATTTTACTGGTTGTTTGTTCATATTTCTGTTTGTTTTTCTCATTCACTCATATTCAGCATGAGCACGGTTATTCAGGACCAATATTCACATGAGCATAGCTTCATATATATGGGTCTGAAATTCACATGAACATACAGTTGTTCCATATACATGGGACCGATTTTCAAGTTAGCGTAGTTCTATACATAGAGACTTGATATTCACCTGAACATCTTCATGTATTGCCAGCTGTGTATATGGTGAACTGTAGTGCGCCCTGCATTGCAGACATAATCTGTGATTTTCAGGAATACTTTTTCCTGACATAGAAAGATAGATAGCCATTTTTACAGCTTATTGGGTGGAGCTTGCATGTAACTGGGTCAGAAGTGTTAAACTGGGACGCCTGGTACCGTTAAACTGACTTTAATGGAGCGGCTGTGATACAACAATCAGGCCAGGTTCTGGACGTGACAGAGCTGTGATACAACAATCAGGCCAGATGTTCGACGTGACAGAACCTGCCGACAAAAAAATTCTGTTTCTTGGTTCCCCGTATGTCTTTTAGATCTTGTACTATCTTCCTGTAACTGCGAGCTGGTGTTCTTTGCAGCCGATGCTGTAGAGATGTTGAGGCACAGCATCGTATCGGCGTGGGAGCGGGTTATGGCAGCTATTTTTCAGCTTTGGAGTATAGCTACAAAGCAAGGGGTGTGCAATGCTTCTTTAGTAGACTCCACCACCACGTGGACTATTGCGATGCCTGCCTTGTTATCCAGGCTATGCCTGTTACTTGGAGTACCAACGGAGAGGCGGGACACGGTCTTGGCCAGCTATGGTTCGCTAACCCTATGGGTCGCTAATTGCCTAATCGGACAGCACTGTGTGAACTGAATTAATTTAACTGAATTAATTTAATTTTCCCATAAATAATAAATTAAAAAAATAATGAGACATAAAGCTAGACTTGCTGAATCATGGTTTATTATGTTTTACGTAAAAAGTGTAAACATCGTAGTTTCATGTGACAAACGTGGGAATAAAGATTTCTACATAATTCAGTACAACCATTATCCTTTCTCTGGACATTCGAGACTATGATCAACATATCTCTGTTCTCAAAGTGGTTAAACCAGCGAAGTTTATTTTAAAGTCCATCCGACATTTCATGTAACAGTTCTAGAATTCTCTAGCTTAAAGTTGATTTTTTTAAAAGTGTGTGTTGTTTCTAAATATCGACATTCTCTTCAAGTATGCACCAGACATGGCAGGAGGCAGTGTGTATGCTTGTGTAAAAGTTGATACCTGCTAGAGAGACTAATGCTACGGAATTTCTGTGTCACGATCTCGTTTCTTTCCGGGTGTCACGATCCCTCGTGTCTACTGAACAGCTACTAATGACTATGCTTACAAACACCCTTTTTTTATAGAGGTGCTATTTAGCTCAGTCCATTAGTACTCTGTTCTCTCGTGGCTAGACAGCTGCTCGTCCTACTGGAGTCTGTGGTTCGAATCCCAAGTAATTCTCTTGTGATTTTTCTTTCTCTGGGGTATCACTAAAGTTCTTTGTCTATGATTTGTTCGAGATCTAATCCTACAAAGCTGTGTTCTCTTACTTTATCGACATTTTCTTTAATGTGACAAACGCGAATTTTAACCACTGAATCTCAATATGTTCTCCCATGTGACGCTCAGATAATGGGAGGAGAGAGGAGAAGTGAAGTGTCTGCCTTCGGAATAGATCAAAGACATTCCAGGAAATTTGCTCCTCTAGCAATTTTTTTTTTCTTGAAGCGAACTTTGCTCTCATTTTCTCCAGCAATAGTGAGCCTCCTCCAATATCGGGGTGTAAAACTAAAACGGGGGATCTTTCTGTGTTGACACCGTGAACCGTCTGCTGCGGCTTTGGTTCTGTCTGGGGTGTTTGTGGGTAACTTAACCCTCGAAGATCTAAAGTTTTGTTCATCGTCCAAACTTTGTGTATGTGTAGATGTCCGCCTGTCTCTTTAATATGGCTATTGAATGTTTCCTAATAATTAAACAAAAATAAAATCAATTTTGTCAGACAGTAATATTCGCTAAAAATAACTTGCCATTCAAGCATCGTATAAAATTATTATATACGTCGAAGTTAAAATCTTCAGGTTTCACAAGTACTCGAAAAACACTAGAACTGACAAACTAGCTATAACTCCTTTACTTTCAAGTCCAAGAATATAAAGGGTTTCATGTTTAAGAATACAGAGAGTTTCATGTTTGAGAATACTGAGGGTTTCATGATCGAGAATACAGAGTGTTTCATGATCGAGAATACAGAGTGTTTCATGTTTGAGAATACTGAGGGTTTCATGATCGAGAATACTGAGGGTTTCATGATCGAGAATACAGAGTGTTTCATGATCGAGAATACAGAGTGTTTCATGTTTGAGAATACTGAGGGTTTCATGATCGAGAACTGAGGGTTTCATGATCGAGAATACAGAGTGTTTCATGATCGAGAATACTGAGGGTTTCATGATCGAGAATACTGAGGGTTTCATGATCGAGAATACAGAGTGTTTCATGTTTGAGAATACTGAGGGTTTCATGATCGAGAATATCGAGAGTTTCATACAAGCCAGATTCTGACAAGCTTTTCGTATTTCTTTTCTTATTTTTAGAAAGAAATCAGCATATGATGCATGGTTTAACACGAAGCTTGAACTATTTTGTGTACTGGAATTTTTTTATGCAATTTTTTTTCTCCTGCAAAATGATTTAGACTTCTACTGTCAGACGTTTATGAAAGCTAACGAGCAACATTCTGGTGAGCAGCAACATTCTAGAGAGCAGCAGCATTTTAGTGAGAAACTTCTCGCGTGGAAGGTTCTATCAGTCCTTGAATGGTATAGTTAAAGCGGTAAAATTGACACATGGCTAAGTTTGTTTGTTTTTGGTGTTGTTTTTGTTGTTTTACCAGAACTTTTTACTGCAGTTAGGATGCGGCCTACAGAAAAAATCCACAGCTCTTTATGCAGTCTTTAAAAAAAATGAAACACTATCTTGACTGCAGTTTTTACTGTAAACACACAAATTTTAAGAAAGCAGGTAATTTAAATCCAAAGAAACATGGGTTTGTTCCCCTAGGTGCTCAGCTCAGACAGAGGACAGCAAACACTTTAGATGCTCTGTCTGATTTTAATCATCATCATCGCCTGCGATTTCCACAGAAGGTAAAAAAGGTAAAGGTAACCCTGTCATGCCTTAGAGGCACATAGGGATATGGTGTTAGTGCCCATATTTTCCACAGAAGGGTTAGGGTTAGGGTTAGCAGAAGGGGCTGGCAGTAACAGGCCGCTGGTTCTCCCTTGTACATAAACATGAAAGCTACTTCCCGCCCATATCACCCGCTTCACTCGCCATTATCTCTACCCTCAACTTTTCTGTGGATTATCATTGTACCTAATTTACCTATTTAGTTAAATTCGCAAATTTTAGAACAGCTCCAAGTGCAATGTGAACTTCTTAGAGAAATAAAGAAGAAAAAAAAAACTTTGTCCATATCGAAAGACATAACAATATGCTGAATGAAAGGTTAGAGGAAAAAGAGCAAGAGGAAGACAGAGATGTATATTGGGAATATAACACAGGAGAATGGACAGGACAAAGCCAGGCTGAGTGCCATCATCAAGGCCAGGGAACTGGAGGTCCGTTACCGCCAAACTTCATTCTGGAGAAGGCACATGATGATGATAGTGCCGATAATGAGTTAAATTTAAATTGTTTTTAAAATTCCTCTTTAATTCCTCTTGTATTTTATTTTTGTTCTGAAATGCGCCTAATCTGAAATCAAGGCGTTGCCCGCAAAACTGTGATACCTGCAAAAAGTTTTAAAATCAAAGAATCAGGAACAGAAATGTGTTCTGTAGTTCTAACCTTTGATGAGGTTGAAAGACTCGCCGAAGACAGGAAAAATTGGCGAACTACTTTGCGAGCCCTATGTGACGTCTAACGGCACGGGAAGGATATAAGATATAAGATAAGATAAGAAGTTCTAACCAGTTCAGTTTAGGAGTTGTAAAAGAGAAACAAATAGTTATTTCTGTTTTAGTTCATGGCGTGGTAACGGTTGTTACTAAATTTCTGATTTTAAAAGAAATGTTTCTAATAAAACTACAACTAGATAAAAATCGCTTCATACAGTGCTGAGACTGTCAACTTTGTGACAATCGCAAGGTCAGAGATGTGTGCACACTTCATGAATTTTGGAAAAGTGTTATATCAAGGTGGAGAGACTGTGTGTTTGTGTGTGCGAGAGAGAGAGACAGAGACAGAGAGAGACATACTTAAAGAGAGTCTTCAACTAAACCCATTTCTGTCAACGTGTAAAAGGTTTGACCTGGATTTACAGTCCAGATTATCCTAAAGGATGTTTGCCCTGTGTGAAATAAACGTCTGAAATAGAAAAGAAAATATATTTCCAGGCAGCTGAGACTGTTAACTACGATCTTGTCCTAGTTAGATAATATATAATGTATATTATTATTATTATTATTATTATTGCGCTGATATTTTAGCTCTTCTCTCTTCTTCATAAAATACTGATTGAATGTAAGCGTGTGCAGGTTACGGTAACTTGATGAAATCATTTTTGCCCAGATTGTCACTGAGACACAGATGTCACATCTTAGGTGGAGTCACGAAAGTAGCAGGCATTCTTTTCTGAAAAGAACAAGAACAAGAATTCATTTTTAGTTTGTCAACAAACAACATTTGTCATCACACAGAAATTGTCATCACAAAGCAATTGCCACCATAAAGGACGTTTAACGGCACGGGAAGGATGTAAGATGTAAGATTCAGTATCAACAAGTTGTCTTGAACTTAGAAAGTGGAATAATGAAAATAACACGAGAACCATACAGTTGAAATATTTTGGCCTATTCAGAAAAAGTAAAGGTAATCCTGTCATGCCTCAGAGGCACATAGGGATATGGCGTTAGTGCCCATATTTTCCTTGACCTGTCAGCACACTAGAGGGTGATGTGGTCAGTATCACGCCTGGCCACCTTTCCTTCTCCAACTCCAGAAGAATTCAGGTACCCATTTCTACAGCTGGGTGACTAGGGTGCCTCCGGCCAGATTCGAACCCCCAACCTTCGCCATGAGAGACCAGTGCACTAACCACTTCGCTACTCAGACACCCTACTCAGAAGCATAAACTGTAATGAAAGTCTTAACAAAGGAATATAGGTTAGAATCCTATCTAATGTTGGGATATCTCAACAAAAAAAAAGGAATATAAGTGAGAACTTTAAATGCTTCATAAGTTCATGAAGGCGTGCAGCAGCAGGAGTGGAAAACAATAGCTCAAAACTTGTTTTATTGAATGATGAGCTGATAAAACACATGACCAGTACTATTACCTGTTCAGTATAGTCTGCAGGATAATCTTGGCCAGCTCATAAGACGCAGTTCTGTTCTAATATTTCCAATTTAAAAATTAATTACCTCTGATCCATGCCACTGAGGCATAAACTGGACATGGCATTAGTGCCCACATTTCTCTTGGCTTGTTGACATACCACAAGGTCATGCAGCCACCTATTGTTCCATAATTATAAGAGGAGGAAGTTCAGATTTTTACAGGTGTGCTTATGACCCTTCCTCTTGCCCGAAAAGTTGTAAGAGCTCTCTGATGGCACATCAGCCTAGCTTCTACAAGGAGTGTAGGTTACATCAGTCCAGGAAGAAAAGTCTTTCTTCTTTTTTTCTTCATCTAAAATCCTTAGATTCAACTTGAATATCTTTGAAGAATACAGCAATCTGCCTTAGTAGTTGACATTGTTTATATAGCTTGGTTAGGATTAGTATTTGTGATATAGCTAGGTTAGGATTAGTATTTGTGATATAGCTAGGTTAGGATTAGTATTTGTGATATAGCTAGGTTAGGATTAGTATTTGTGATATAGCTAGGTTAGGATTAGTATTTGTGATATAGCAGGGCAGTCTTGTTGGCTGTCATTTTTCCTGTACCATAGGCAAACACATCTGTGCTTATCTTCAGTTTGTTACACATGTGATATCTCAACCTATTTGGATCTGTAGACCTTGACCTGTTCTTCTTTGTCCAGCTTTTGACGGGTTTTATTTCTTTGAAATCTTGGATGCTCTTTCTCACATATTTTTATATTTAACTTTGATCAGCCTCTTAGCTAAAACAGTATTTTTATATTTAGCTTTGATCAGAGTTTTGGTTCAACAGCTTTTTTATGTTTGGCTTTGATCAGAGTTTTGAATAAAATAGTTGTTTTTATGTTAGACTGATTGGAGTTTTAGCTAAAACGGTATTTTTATATTGGTGCCGTTACGGCTACAGCACGCATTACCCACAACTAGTGTGTGACTGGCTCCATCAGCAGACCCACACTTCAGTGGGTGCTGGAACTGAATGTGGAGCACATGTGGGAATACCCAGAGTGTGGGGATGCAGTCTCTGATTACAGATTACAGACAACGGTCAGCACCCCATAGCAAACTACAGCTGAACACGATCCAAGTCCACCTCCTAGAGGCACTCCTGAAAACAGACAGTGATCTGGCCGAGTGAACAGGGACTGCAGTTGGAAGGCAAGCCGAGTCTTAAAAATCTGGCGAACTGTAGTCAGATGTGGTGAGTTGCAACACACATAATGGCAACACAACGCAACCAAGTGGCGAACACCAAAGAAGATTTTTAAAAAAAAAATTAATGGCAACAAGGGGAAGCATGCCTAAACATTAAAAACAAAATTACATTTATTTGACTCTCTTAGATGACTGTTGATATCATATTAAATGTTTTCTTGTCAATGTATAACACATCTTATGTGAGGCAGTGATAAATTCAAATGACATAATACATTAAAAAATATTGTAACATGCGACATTCTAATACAGACACACCATAAAAATGTATGGTTTTGTAAGCATTTTGAGAAGATGAATGCTGTATGTTGCATAACAAAATTTTACAGTAAATATCAATGAAACATATAAGACTTTAGTGCCAGAAAAAAAATGAGCTTATTATATGACATTAAAATTATCCTGGGTAATTAATGATATATTATCATTTCATACGCTCAACCCGTTAACCTGGTGGTTCTGGGTTTAAGTCCCAGCAGCAGGGATTTTTTTCCCTGGTACACAAACAACACCACAAAGAATGGACCCAGGGTCCACCCAGCCTCTAAAAATGGGTACCAGAGAAATCTGGGAAGGTAAATGAAGCCAGGCGTGATACCGACGACATCACACTTTCATGTGGCGAAAGCCTTGGAAACATGGACCTAACATCGTGTCCCCAGTATGCCTCAATGCCATGGAAATGGTGATTTTACCTTTACTTTATCATTTCATAATGTACTATCATTGCTACACTGCATCTGGGGAAACTGTTCTGAAAGACATGCTTGTGTAATAATTACATCAAATAAAATACAGAAAAAAAAATGCTTTCCTTTAAGCAAAATGATATCTGGTGAGTTCCACAACAGCTAACATCTTATACTTTATATCCTTCCCATGCCGTTAAACAATGCATAGGGCTCGCATGGTAGTTGCTAAGTTTTCCTGTTTTCGGTGAGCTTTTCAACCTCATCAAGGGATTTTATGCCTACTAATTTCTCATAACTCTTCCCATGCCTTTGGTCACTGTAACGACCCTTTCGGTTTTCTGATTTGTGCCAATGGTATAGCGACTCTTGGTTTGTTTCAATAAAACAACTGGTGTAACATTTAGATTGTACATATTTCGTCCGGATTTCTGGTGACACTTTTCAAAATGGTGAAAGAGTCCTTAGTTACGAGCGATGCTGAGCGAGAAAAAGGAAGTGAAACATCGAAAATTTTAGACATAGCCTGTGACCACCCCACTGCTCTTGAATGTATCCCAAGTAGATCTAGACTTCAGATGACTGGAGAAGTAGTTAGGAGGTTATTTCAGACATTAATTTAGCGAGAATGCAACATAGAATCACAATATGAGATCAACAAGTAGATCTAGACATCTCAGATGGTAAGTAGTGCATATCTAGACCTAGCTGATGGTGAGCTGGGCATAATCATTATCTAAAAACATCACATTACTTCTTTTTTCCTAAAAAACTCTGCATTTATGAAATTTTCACGCTGTTGGCGAGATCTTCAGCTGCCGTGAGTGGAGCGGTGCTCTTCCCGGCCAATGAAGAAATTTGCAAATGAGGTTGCCGCGCAGCATCACTGCGGAAAAGGTGGTTGAAAGAATAAAGCGAAGCAAACAGTCAAATCACGGCACCTCTGGTCTGGAGGTCGGCCACGTCCTGAGTGCAGTCATATCGTGTGAAATGCATGAACCGGTTTGTCCCAGAGGTTAAGTCACTGCTGGCTTGACTTTTCAAATGCCGCGCGTGGAGTGAAGCTCCTCCCGGTTAAGGAAGTAAATGCGGAAATAAAGGTTGCTGTGCGGCGCCGATGGGAAAAGGTGGTGGAAAGTGAAGTTTAACCTGGTATGTCCAGTAGTATCGCTACGAGAGCTATACCACGGCACCTCTGCTCTAGAGGCCGCCTACGTCCGAAATACACCTACACTGGTGAAATATGCCTAGACCGGCACACACCAGGGGTGAAACTCGATGGCTAGACATGTCATGCCACCTCCGCTCTAGAGGTCGGTAACGCCTGATAAACACCCATACTGGTGAATTTTGCCTAAACCGGCTCATACCAGGGGTGAATCTTGAAGGCTATGAATGTCACAGTACCTCTGCCCTAGAGGTCGGTCCCGTCCCAAACATGCCCATACTGGGAAATGCCTAAACCGGCTCAACTCAGGGGTAAAAGTCACTAGTGGCGAGGATTCGTCCTCCTGGACAAAAGCTCCATCCTGGTCACAACTAGGAAGGGTAGCGGCCACGACCGCAAAAAGCTGAAGTCGGAGACACTGGACCAGGGAAGTCTAGATAGGCAACCACCTCTCACCCGGCGGGGATGTCTGTGTATCCTAATCACGCTGAGGTTTTCCGGTGAGAAAGTCCAACCCTGGACTGGATGGGCAACCACCTCTCACCCGGCGGTGATACACGGGTATCTCATAACACGTCGAGGTTTTCCGGTGAGAAAGTCCAACTCTGTCCTGGGTGGGCTAACGCCTCTCACCCAGCGGGGATGCACTGATATTCCAAACACGTCGAGGTCTTCCGGTGAGAAAGTCCAACCCTAGACCAAACTGGTGCAATGAAAACCACGGTGTCACGCAATCCCGCTTCCGAGACCCACCAAGAATACAGGCTAAAGCACTGTGATACTCTGAACCCCTTGTGGTCCTTCGTGGAACTCATGTGGTCTATTTTGGACCACACAGGGGACCACCGGACCTAACGAGGACCACATGTGTGAATTCAGTAGGTTCACAGTGCGGTTTTTGGTGGTAGAAGTGAACGAAGAAGAAGAAGAAGAAGAAGCCACCATAAAGAGTCATCACACAGTAGCTGACATCACAGAGCAGTTATCATCACACAGCAGTTATCATCACTCAGCAGTTATCATCACACAGCAGCTGTCATCACACAGCAGTTATCATCACATAGAAATTGTCACAGCGCAGAAATTGTGACCGCAAAGAAACTGTCACAATAAAGAAATAACTAAAGACCCGGTCACTTTATCAAATACACCAATGTGTAAACACTAACATGAAAATTAGGTACGTATCGAATACTCGTTTTAAGAACAAGTGTCAACCACCTCCGATCTGGTGAATAAAATCAGAACGACAGATACTCTGAATTTTTAAAAAGCAGCTTACAAACTCCTTTGCATCATAAATTACTCCTTGATTTCATCACGTTTTCAAACTTATTCCTCGCCTACGACACGGAAGCAAACCATAAAAGTAAAATAAGAAAACATACGGTAGATGATGAAGGTATCGAATTCTGTCCAGACAAAGTAACATAAATAAGTCATCCGCAAGATTAGTCCAATGTGAGAACTGAAGTAAATGACTTTTCCCTGCAGTAATTATTTTTTTAAAAATAAGACACAGAGCTAGACTTACTGAAAGATGGATTATTACGTTTTATGTTTCAGCATCGTAGTTTCATGTGACAATCGTAGGCACAACGATTTCTATGTACATAATGTAGTACAACCTACGTTCTTTTTCTGGACAGATCTGACCAATGACAGGCAACCAACGGCCCACGTGACAAATGTGACATACGGAACAAGTGACAATGGCACGACTGTTTGAAATGAAATACAGTAATTATGATCTCCTAAAAAAATTGAATTTTTAAATAAATAAAAGTATTTTATTTATTAGGTATTCCAATTGTTACATCACTTCAAAACTTCGAAAGTTATTGCAATGGAGGTAAGACTTAGAATCTGATGCAAAGTGAACGAATGACCCAAATACGAACCAGATATTGAATATTTAACTAAGGAGAAGCAAGGAAAAGGCTCCCATAACTGAGTAATGTGGCTCAGATCAATAATAATAATAATAAGTGATTACTTATATCAATAATTTTAATAACGTGTTATATGTTTAAGTTATTATTTAATTGTTTTATTCTTCATACCACTGGACTCTTTGCGTTAACAAAATATACATTTAACAAGTTTGTAATAAAATTTCAGTATAATGTGTTCAAAACTTAAATTTTGCAAAACTTAGTTTTTCTATTTGTTTCTACGAATTTATGTTAAAATATTGAATAATCAAGAAGGAATGACATAGTTATTTAATATGTTTCAATGTTTGATGTATATAAAAATATGATGGGTTTAGGTTGGAGTGCTGAGTGACTTTGTAACATTACTTCGACACAACACTACTAAAAGGTTGCCGGCCCCTGTAACATTACTCCGACATAACATTACTAAAAGGTTGCCGGCCCCTGTAACATTACTTCCACACAACACTACTAAAAGGTTGCCGACCCCTGTAACATTACTCCGGCATAACACTACTAAAAGGTTGCCGGTCCCTGTAACATTACTTCGACACAACACTACTAAAAGGTTGCCGGCTCCTGTAACATTACTCCGACACAACACTACTAAAAGGTTGCCGGCTCCTGTAACATTACTCCGACACAACACTACTAAAAGGTTGCCGGCCCCTGTAACATTACTCCGACACAACACTACTAAAAGGTTGCCGGCCCCTGTAACATTACTTCCACACAACACTACTAAAAGGTTGCCGGCCCCTGTAACATTACTCCGACATAACATTACTAAAAGGTTGCCGGCCCCTGTAACATTACTTCCACAACACTACTAAAAGGTTGCCGGTCACTGGTTCAGACTAATCAACACGAGTGGGAGAAGATGGAGGTATGGAATTCTGTGTGGACAACGTAAAGTAAATAAGTCGTCACCCCAACCCAGCTCAAACTAGTTAACTAAAGGTGGTTTGGGGGGGGGGGGCGTTCTTCACTTTCACTAATTGAAAAAGCGATGAAAAAGAATTTAAGGCGAGGTGGTAGCAGCTCAAAAGAATTGTAATAAAATAGAAATACAAAAAGTTACAGGCGGGTGCAAACAAGAGATTATTAGAAATAACGTGGAAAATAATGGTCCTGTTATCAGTGCTTCTTTTTTTTCCCCTTTTTAAATCAGTATATTTAAACTCTAGAGTAGCTCAGTCTTATTAAACTGATTGAGGATTAGCTCAGTTTTATTAAATTGATTGAGGAGTGGAACAGTCTTATGAAACTGATTGAGGAGCAGCCCACTCTTATGAAACTGATTAAAGAGTAGCTCACTCTCATGAAACTGATTTAGGAGAATCTCACTCGTATGAACTGATTGAGGAGTAGCTCCGTCTCATTAAAATGATTGAGGAGAAGCTCCATCATATTAGACTGAATGAGGAGTAGCTCAGTCTTATTAAACTGATTGAGGAGTAGCTCAGTCTTATGAAAGTGATTGAGAGGTAGCTCACTCTTATGAAACTGATTGAGGAGTAGCTCCGTCTTATTAAACTGACTGAGGAGTAGCTCACTTTTCTGAAACTGACTGAAGAGTAGCTCAGTCTTGTGAAATTTATTGAGGAGAAGCTCAGTCTTATAAACAGACTGAGTAGAACCTCAGCTTTATGAAACAATCTTAGGGAGAAGCCAGTAAAGAGAGTGAACTGTAGATTTATTCCAGCCTGCTCCATCTAGGTCAGCTGTGAAAATGTGTATCTGATAACTGTATTACGAAAACTGTCGTTGAATACTGAGAATATTTACTGGCAAGGCCAGCCACACCAGAGTACACTGCGCATGCGGCTATTAGTGCATTGAGAGAATGTCGATGAGGGCCGCAAAGAGCCAGGACAGCCCCTGGGGGCACTTACTCTCAGGCCCATTATCCAAACTTGTAGGCGAAAAGGTATGTTTTCCTGAATGTTGTCTGTGATCAAAACAGGACTGCCGAGCCCCCCTTAAACAGACCGGCCCCAGGGACACATTCCCTGCTCCTGCTTCCTCTCCCCCCCCCCCCCCCCAAATACACACACAGAGTTTAATTTCATACTCCGAGCTTGTCATCTTCAGAGCCATAAAGCGCTAACAATTTCCACATACCAGGATGGCACTCTGTGTTTCAATTATTTTATGATTTACCTTTCTCACAGGATAACTTCCTCAGTAGCGTTTCTCTGGCTAAGGGAAACACAATCATTTTCTGTTGCTCTTGGCCAACTTGTCTGATTGTTGCTGTCTCCAAAACTGTAACAGACAAGTGTATAAAGACAAACAAACAGATCACTAGTCTCTTAGGCTGTAGAACTGGCGTGCAGACAGACAGACTAACAAGCAGATTACAAGACTCTCACCCAGACAGACAAGAAAGAAGATTACTAGACTCTCACACAGACAGACAAGAAAGCAGATTACTAGACTCTCACACAGACAGACAAGAAAGCAGATTACTAGACTCACACACAGACAGACAGTCAACCAAATTACTAGGCTCTTACACACAGACAGACAAGAAAGCAGATTACTAGACACTCATAGACAGACAAGAAAGCAGATTACTAGACTCTCACACACAAACAGACAAGCAAGCAGTTTACTAGACTCTCACACACAGACAGACAATCAAACAGATTACTAGACCCTTACATTCAGACAGACAAGCAAGCAGATTACCAGACACTCACAGATATACTAGAAAGCAGATTACTAGACTCTTACACACAGACAAACTAGAAAGCTGATTACTAGACTCTCACAAACAGACAGGCAAACAAGCACATCACTAGACTTTCACACAGACAGACAAGAAAGCAAATTACTGGACACTCACAGACAGACAAGAAAGCAGATTACTAAATTCTCACACAGAGAGACAAACAAGTAGATTACTAGACTCATACAGACAGGCAAGAAAGTAGATTACCAGATTCTCACACACAGACAGACAATCAAGCAGATTACTAGGCTCTTACTCAGACAGACAAGCAAGCAGATTACTAGACTCTCACACAGACAGACAAGAAAGTGGATTACTAGACTCACACACACAGACAGACAAGCAAGCAGATTAGTACTCTCACGCACACACAGATAAGCAAGCAGATTACTATACTCTCACACAGATAGACAAGAAAGCAGATTACTAGACTTTCACAAGGCAGATAAAAAAGCAGATTACTAGACTCTCACACAGACAGACAAGAAAGCAGATTATTAGACTCTCACAAGGCAGATAAAAAAGCAGATTACTAGACTCTCACACAGACAGACAAGAAAGCAGATTATTAGACTCTCACAAGGCAGATAAAAAAGCAGATTACTAGACTCTCACACAGATAGACAAGAAAGCAGATTATTAGACTCTCACAAGGCAGATAAAAAAGCAGATTACTAGACTCTCACACAGACAGACAAGAAAGCAGATTACTAGACTCTCACACAGACAGACAAGAAAGCAGATTATTAGACTCTCACAAGGCAGATAAAAAAGCAGATTACTATACTCTCACACAGACAGACAAATAAGCAGATTACTAAACTCTTATACTGGAGAACTAACAGACAGACTGACAGGCAGATCACTAGATTCCCATACTGGAGAACAGACAGACAAACTGGCGGAATTACATCGGAATACCTACACAGAAAGAAGGCAGATAGACAAAACCACAAGATGGATGGATGGATGGATGGATGGATTGTAACAAAAAATAAAACGTAATCACACATCATTCAGCTTATATAAATGTAAAAACAACGAATATCAAAACAAGGGGGAAAACTCAGTAATTAACAATGCAGAAAAGCTAAATAAACATAAAAACATTTGAAACACTGGAATTTAGAGTGGCCTGATTTAAGACAAAAGAAACGAAAAACGTGTTAAAATGTTTAAAACATGGTCGAGAAAAGCCGAAACAAAACTAGACTGATCTATCTCATAAGTTGAAGCTAAAAACAAAGAAATTAAAACAAAGTCCATGATTCGGGTCGAGCCACTCTCTATTTTTCTTGATTTTTACTGTGGTTTGAATACTATAAAATTATTTTCGAGGCTAGCCATTCACATTTGTAGTCTTTCTCTCTTTAAGGTGGTAGGCCTCGTTTTCAGTTTGTTAACTTTGCATCTAAAACTTACGATATTTAAAACTGGTTGATAACAGGGAGAATAAGAAACAAACTTTTTTTTTTTTTGCTTGGAAAAATTAGAAAACGAAGCAAGTCAGCAAAAGCAAAACATTCAAAGCAAAACAAAGCAAATCAAACAAAATTTGACATCTGTTACTGATGGTTGTCGGACAACCAATTTCTTTACATTATTTAGAATATTGCTAGATGAAAGTGTAAAAACTTCATCATCATCATCATCATCGCCTTTCACTCCCTTGAGAGCATAGGCCACGGATAAAGGCTCTCCAGTCATCCTTTTTCTTGGAATTATTCTCTTCTTCCTTCCATGTGTATCCCTTATCTGAGCACTGTCACAGTTTCTCTTCTCCGTGTAAGTCTAGGTCTTCCTTGTTTTTTATTTCCTTGAGAATTCCACGTCAGTGCCTGTCTTGCTATGCTGGTGTTGGGTTTCCTCATAGTGAGGCCAATCCACCTCCACTTCCTAGACATGATTTGTAGATTCATATGTTCTTGTCCCGCCCTTTTCCCAACCCTTCTCGTTCCTGATCTTGTCCTGCCATTTAATGCTTAAAATCCTAATCAAGCAGTAGTTCATGAATGTTTGTATCCTCTGTTCTATTGTCTTGGTCATAACCCATGTCTCTGAACCATATAGCAGGACAGTCTTTACGTTTGTATTGAAAAACCACAGTTTGGTTCTTGTTTTGATGTTCTTAGATGACTTTTTTGTAAAGTTGGATAAATGCTGTCCTGGCCTTGGCTATTCTAGCTTTCACATCCTTTTCTGTTCCCCCATATTTATCCACTATGCTGCCTAAATATGTGAAATACTCTACTTCCTCAAATAGCACTCCCTCCATTACCATACTACTATTACTTTTCGTTATCTTCTTTTTTCGTCTGTTGATATATAGTCCCAATTTAGCTGAATTATTTCCTAAGATCTGAAGTTTCTCTTGAATTTGTGTGTGGCTGTGTGCCAGAAGTGCCAAATCATCTGCAAAGTCAAGATCTTCCAATTGGTTCGACAATGTCCATTGTATCCCATTTCTTCTTCTTTGTGTGGTAGTTTTCATGATCCAGTCAATTGCTAGAAGAAATAAGAATGGTGATAGCAAACATCCCTGCCGCACATCTGTTTCCACTTTAAAACTTTCTGTGAGAGTTCCTCCATGCACAATTCTACAAGTTGTTCCTTCATATTTAGTCCTTATAAGCTTTGTTATCTTGGCTGGGATACCATAGTGTTCCAGTAGTTTCCATAGATCGTTTCTACGCTCTAAACTATAAAATGCCTTCTCCTAATCTTCTTCTTCTTCTTCTTCGTTCACTTCTACCACCAAAAACCGCACTGTGAACCTACTGAATTCACGCATGTGGTCCTCGTTAGGTCCCGTGGTCCCCTGTGTGGTCCAAAATAGACCACACGAGTTCCACGAAAGGACCACAAGGGGTTCAGAGTATCACAGTGCCTTAGCCTGTATTCTTGGTGGGTCTCGGAAGCGGGATTGCGTGACACCGTGGTTTTCATTGCACCAGTTTGGTCTAGGGTTGGACTTTCTCACCGGAAGACCTCGACGTGTTTGGAATATCAGTGCATCCCCGCTGGGTGAGAGGCGTTAGCCCACCCAGGCCAGAGTTGGACTTTCTCACCGGAAAACCTCGACGTGTTTTGAGATACCCGTGTATCACCGCCGGGTGAGAGGTGGTTGCCCATCCAGTCCAGGGTTGGACTTTCTCACCGGAAAACCTCAGCATGATTAGGATACGCAGACATCCCCGCCGGGTGAGAGGTGGTTGCCTATCTAGACTTCCCTAGTCCAGTGTCTCCGACTTCAGCATTTTGCGGTCGTGGCCGCTACCCTTCCTAGTTGTGACCAGGATGGAGCTTTTGTCCAGGAGGACGAATCCTCGTCACTAGTGATTTCTACCCCTGGGTTGAGCCGGTTTAGGCATTTCCCAGTATGGGCGTGTTTGGGACGGGACCGACCTCTAGGGAAGAGGTACTGTGACATTCATAGCCTTCAAGATTCACCCCTGGTATGAGCCGGTTTAGGCAAAATTCACCAGTATGAGTGTTTATCAGGCGTTACCGACCTCTAGAGCGGAGGTGGCATGACATGTCTAGCCATCGAGTTCCACCCCTGGTGTGCGCCGGTTTAGGCATATTTCACCAGTGTAGGTGTATTTCGGACGTAGGCGGCCTCTAGAGCAGAGGTGCCGTGGTATAGCTCTCGTAGCGATACTACTGGACATACCAGGTTAAACTTCACTTTCCACCACCTTTTCCCATCGGCGCCGCACAGCAACCTTTATTTCCGCATTTACTTCCTTAACCGGGAGGAGCTTCACTCCACGCGCGGCATTTGAAAAGTCAAGCCAGCAGTGACTTAACCTCTGGGACAAGCCGGTTCATGCATTTCACCCGATATGACTGCACGCAGGACGTGGCCGACCTCCAGACCAGAGGTGCCATGATTTGACTGTTTGCTTCGCTTTATTCTTTCAACCACCTTTTCTGCAGTGATGCTGCGCGGCAACCTCATTTGCAAATTTCTTCATTGGCCGGGAAGCTCCACGCACGGCAGCTGAAGATCTCGCCAACAGCGTCCTTCTCCTAATCAATGAGTGTAACTAACAGTGAAGAATTCCACTCCATTGACTGTTCTACTATTATTCGCATTGTAGTAATGTGGTCAGTACAGGATCTTCCTTGCCTGAAACCTGCTTGCTCTTCTCTTAGTTTACTATCTACTGATGTTTTAATTCTATTTAGCAAAATCCTGCTGAAGATCTTGCTGGGTATTGAGAGCAGGGAGATGCCTCTATAGTTCTTACATTCTAATAGATCTCCTTTCTTAAGGAGTTTTATAAGATGGGCCTCCTTTCAATCTTCTGGGACCTTCTCTTCTTCTCAATTCCTGTTAATAGTAAGAGCAGTATTTTTGTTGTTATTTCTGTGTTCGCTAAGAGCACTTCTACTACAATTCCATCTGGACCCGGTGCCTTAATTCTCTTCAATTCTGAGATAGCGTGTTCAATTTCGGCCTTTCTGGGTGGTTCTACATTGATGTCTAGAGTATTCTCTGCTGCTGGTATCTCCTCTGTTTCTGCTGGTGCTGGCCTATTTAGGATTCCGCTGAAGTATTCCACCCATCTTTGCATCTGCTCTTCTTCTGACATACTACCTTATCTTCTTTGTTTTTTTATTGGCTTTTCTATCCTATATTGTCTATTTGCTAACTTCTTGGTGATTTCATACAGAGCTCTCATATTGGTTTTTTTTAACCAGCTGCTTCTTCTAACTGTCCTGCCATATTATCGAAATAGGCCTGCCTGTCTTTCTTTACGCCTTTCCTAACCTTTTTATGGCCCAAATTGCATTCTATCTGAGCTGAGGTCTTTGCTGCTCTTGTTTTACTGTCATTTATTTTTGCGTTCACTTCTGTCCTTCTGTCTATCTTCTTCAGTATTTCCAATGTAATCCACTCCTTGTGCTGAGGTTTCTTAACTCCCACTGTCTCTTCACATGATTTGCTCCACATTTCTTTAGCACTATTCCACATAGTGTTCACATCTGGTGTATCTTCTTCGTATAACTCCTGCAGAACCTGAAATCTGTTGCTCAGTTTCAGTTTAAAGTTCTTTGCGATTTCTGGGTCTTCCAATGGTACCATACTATATCTTTTCCTTGCCATGTCTGTTCTGTGGTGCTTCTTCAGTTTCATTCTCAGTTTAGCTATCAGTAGGTGGTGGTCAGAAGCTACATCTGCACCTCGTTTCACTCTGACATCTTGCAGTGTTCTGCAAAAGCTTCTACTGATAATAATATAGTCTATCTGGTTCTCAGTAACATGATCTGGTGATACCCACGTTGCTTTGTGTATAGTTTTATGTGGAAAAATATACTTCCTCCAATGACAAGATTGTTGAGCATGCATAGATCTGCTAGCCTTTCTCCATTTTCGTTCATTATTCCTAATCCATTTTGACCCATTACTTTCTCATAACCTATGTTGATCTTACCTACCTTTGCATTGAAATCCCTCATTAGAACTGTTATGTGTTTGTTGCCTTGTTGGTCTAGGATTTCTTGCAATGTGTTGTAGAATTTGTCCTTTACTACCTATTCTGCATCATTTGTTGGCGCGTATACCTGGATGATATTCAACTTAATATCCTTCTTCTATGTTGAGAAGCAGGCTGTAATTATCCTTGAGGTAACTGCCTCCCAGCTCATCAGTGCTGTCTGGGACACTCTGGACCTCTCTGGACAGCATTAGTGCCACGCCCTCTGAGTGTGTTACATCTAGGTTTTGGTGACATGAAAATAGGATTGTCTCCCCTGTTGCTAGTCTGAGCTTACCTGTTCCTGTCCAGTGTGTTTCGCTCAGCCCCAGTATCTTTATATTATAAATATAAATATCTATATATATATTATAAATATAATATCTATTCATTTCTCTCGCTATCACGACACCCTTCCCACTTTCATACATTGTTCTAACATTCCAAAATGCAATGGTAAAAGGTGTCCTGATACTCAGTTGGGATGTCGGTTCTGCAGCTTCCTTTCGGCTTTGACTGCATAATGTCATGCCCTCTGTTATTAGAATCCCTTCCTCTTCTAAGACAAAGTTTCCTGGGTTTTTCTCTCCGTGTTTCTGTAACGGCCTGGTTTTATTTTACAGAGATCAAGTCATTGGCCTACCCCCCAACCTCTTTAGTCGCCTCTTACGACATGCGTGGAAGGTGGCAGTGGTTATATTCTTTTCTCTCCAGAGGCCCCGGTAACCACTACGGGGGAAAGAAATGCCAAACACGCGGTGTTCCCAAGCGGTCACTCATCTAAGCACTAACCAAACCCCGGCGTTACTTGACTTCGATGATCGGACGGCAACCGGTAAATTTCAACGCGGTATAGCCGTAGGCAAAAACTTCACGTGTTTAAAAAATTGTTTTAGAAGTTCAAAATAGAAAATGTGCCGGTCTAAAATATGGACTGTGGCTTTGGCAGGTTTGGGAGACAAAAACTTACGCTAATAATCCCCTCTACAGCCATGAGGACAGTGTCCGAGTCCCAATCCGCGGAGGTCATTGATCTGTCCAAGTGAGGCTGTTGCATGAGGAGGCTGAACAGGTCCTCTTTGTCACCTGGAATCGATTAAAAAACACCAATAACAGATTAAAAACACCAATAACAGATTAAAAAACAAACATCAATAACAGATTAAAAACATCAATAACAGATTAAAAAACAAACACCAATAACAGATTAAAAACACCAATAACAGATTAAAAAACAAACATTAATAACAGATTAAAAACACCAATAACAGATTAAAAACACCAATAACAGATTAAAAAACAAACATCAATAACAGATTAAAAACATCAATAAACACTTCGCGTATTTTAAAAATATCCTCCTTGAAAGAAAGACAAGCACAAAATCCCCCCTCTCCCCCAGATGGACGTGGGTAAGGACAAAGTGGGATCAGATTTTCTTCATTTAACTGCTCATCTTAGTTTCTGCCATTCTTAGTTTCTGCCATTCTTAGTTTCTGCCATTCTTAGTTTCTGCCATTCTTAGTTTCTGCCCACATTTCTCACTGCATCTTTTCATAAAACTGAACCATACACCTCAATCTACTTCGTTGCGTTGCTTTCACTGGTATGGGAATTAACGACATGTTACATTACTTTGACTGTTCTCAGTCATATCGCTTTGACTTACCAGTCTCAGACTTTCGTGAGTTCTCGCCCATAACGCCCCAGTATTAAGACTTTCAGATACCGATTTAGAAGTCCGTTCCATTTCGCAGAGTTTTGAGCGAGACTCGACCCTGGGATTTTTAGATTCATTTTGTTTGCGGAAGTGCCGGGCAAAGGTTTTCAGCTTTCCCCAGGAGTGGGGGAACGAAGCGAGTGCTGCATTCCATTAGCCTACAATCGTGGATGAATTGAGGAGAGATCGAGTTGTCTATCCTTGACTTGTGGCTCTCGTTCTAAATTACTGAATCTAAAATGCTCTGCTAACCAGGAATTCCTGGGCAGACCTTTAGAACACACGTAAGTCTTGAGGACTATGGTAATTCTTTAGAACACCCGTAAATCTAAATTTGGGACTTCCATTAAGTCTTTAGGAGTAGCTTCAAGTCAAATAGCGAGTCGACTCGCGCAAACCTTTAGGACTAACATGTCTTTAGAACACCCGTAAATGTGTAGGACTAACGTAAGTCTTTAGGTCTTCCGTTAAGTCTTTAGGACTAGCTTAAGTCTTTAGAACTAGCGTAAGTCTTTAGGACTAGCTTAAGTCTTTAGGACTCCCGGAATTCCAGGTATCTGCAGATATAAAAGGGGCATGTAGCAAAGATTTTGCATGTGCTTCTGTAAAACTTTCAGGGAAGGGATGAGCCCGCCGATTACCTTATCTTCTTGGACTGTTTGGTGGTCGAAAAAACCAACATGGGATGAGCTCTACTCAACACCGGCCTAGCATTTTGAACATTTATTTCTCTAATGTACAATGGCTCTGGTGTTACAAAGATACGCATTTTGATATGCTCATATACCCTATATTACTCATATCATAATTTGTACATTTCTTTGGATTTAGAATTTCGGTTTGTTTTCTCACTCTAAAACATCACTGAATTCCCAGATGTTTTCACGTGTGGTCTGTGAATTTTCCCGCAGATCTATGCAGCTTCAGTTCGTGTTTTCTAACTTGGCGGCTCCCAGAAGTGGAGTCTCAGATGTCCCAACTCTTCTGCCAACAACAACATAAAAAACAGTTTAAACTAGACTAATTTCTGGTTTAATAGTGTCCAGCATGGAATTACAAAATATAACCTGGACATTGTATTGTGTTCTGGAGGCTGGTCTTTTTGTTGTTATCCTATACTTACTGGGACAGAATTTATATGTGTCACCCTGTACTTACTGGGACAGAATTTATATGTGTCACCCTGTACTTACTGGGACAGAATTTATATGTCACCCTGTACTTACTGGGACAGAATTTATATGTGTCACCCTGTACTTACTGGGGCAGATTTTATGTGTCACTACTACCACCACTGTCATTTATTTTCTGATGTTTGTTCACGCTAATTTGGAAGTCTCAGACAAGGACGTAGATCATGATTTTCCTCTGTCCTTGTGGCAGCCCCATGACTTGTGCTTGTCGCTTTGACGAGCTAGCTAGTTCTTGTGTATATCCTGCTGCTTCCCCCTCCCATAATGGGCTTTCCTTTGTGCGGGAGTTCTTTGTGTGACTGTGTGGGAGTTCTTTGTGTGGGAGCTCTTTGTATGGAAATTCTTTGAATATGATGCATGACTCAGTAGTCTAGTGCAGCGGTTCCCAAGCTTTTCACACGCAAGAATCACTTTTCCAACAATATGAGAACCACCATCTGATATGCAATGGCAGAAACCCTTAGTAGTGCCAACCAATATCAAATAGTTGCAAACCTCCTGATGATTCTCTGATGACCACGTGTGGTCTGTGGAGCACAGGCTAAGAACCACTGTTCAAGTGTGGGCAGATGTTAAACAAAGCAGACCAAATTCATTGACAGGTCATCATCTACAGTGAATTTAAACTCACAGCTCTGGAGTATTTTTTTTCCTCAGTCTTGAGGATTTCCGTCAACATTCAAGCTCTGTGTAACCCTTACCTAGCCTCGTTCATGCCCTGCATTTTGTTTCTTTTGATAAACTCACCAATCCGGTCTCTCGTGTTCAATATTTTGTTCCATGAGTTTTTCGCCGAAATCCCATGACACAAAAACGAAATCATGACTAAGAAGAGAGTATTTTTATTTCGTTAAGTGACTTTACTAAGTTCGGCTATTTTTTGTCTCATGTTTTTAATATAGACCTCTCAGCTTGTAGAGAGGACAGACATTGCTTGTAAAACAATACCAGTTGCTACTGTGCATCGAGACAAAAGTCACGTGAAAGGGAAATCTCCGTTCACTGGAAAATCCGATAACAGCACATTCTGTCATCCGGAGATCTGCTAGATCGGTGGTTCTCAAAACTTTTTATCTGCTACCACCATTTCTTTTCCTTCCAGGTTACAACCCTAGCGTCCTTCTATCTCTCAGACCACATCCCTAGAGCACTTTTATCTCCCTGGCCACATCCCTACCACCCTTCTATCTCTCAGACCACATCCCTAGGGCTTCTCTATCTCCCAGATTACATCCCTAGCGCTTCTCTGTCTCCCAGATCACATCCCTAGCGCTTCTCTGTCTCCCAGGTCACATCACTAGCCTCCCTTTTCTGTACTAGGCCACAACTCTAACAGAACATTCTGTCATCCGGAGATCTGCTAGATCGGTGGTTCTCAAAACTTTTTATCTGGCTACCACCATTTCTTTTCCTTCCAAGCCACAACCCTAGCGCCCCTCTATCTCACAGGCCACATCCTTAGCACCCTTTATCTCCAAGGTCACAACCCTAACGTTCATCTATCTCTCAGACCACATCCCTAGCGCCCCTCTATCTCCCAGGTCATGTCTCTAGCTCCGCTCTATTTCTCAGGCCGTATTTCAAGCCCCCCCCCCCCCGCCCCACTTCCCAACTTTTTACGTTTCGTTGGTTCTTATATCACCTGTAACTATTTTTTCCTCTTTCAACTTAAAGCAGTATGATCTTTGCCTTAAACTGAGGCAGTGAACTGAAATGGTAACCACATGACAGCAACTGATCTCAAAATAATATTAAGTCTAATCTCAATTTATTCTGAACATCTTCCAGTCTTCCATCTGAAAGTTAACCTGAAGTAGATAAATACTTTCTTCAGCTCTCAGACATAACCCAGGCTCTATAACAACTGTTAATTGGCACAATACACCTTGCAAGGCGTAAACATTTCAGCAAGACGTTGACTCGGTGAAAATTGGAAATAATGGCTCACAGAAAAACAATGGTGATATGTCGGCAGGTTGTCCTGCCATATGGCAATCCAACATACAGACAAGAAACATACCAAGTACCCAAAAACAATACAAAGAAGGCAATTTCTGTCGAAAAATACAAACCAGACTACATGTTGACGACAACATGTGTAAACACGACTACATCGGACCACAGGCAGACGAACACTAACTCACTCAGCCCAATTATCATTCCGTCACGAGAGCCCAATTATCATGCCGTCACGAGAGCCCAATTATCATGCCGTCACGAGAGCCCAATTATCATGCCGTCACGAGAGCCCAATTATCATGCCGTCACGAGAGCCCAATTATCATGCCGTCACAAGAGCCCAGTTATCATGCCGTCACGAGAGCCCAATTATCATGCCGTCACGAGAGCCCAATTATCACGCCGTCACGAGACCCCAATTATCACGCCGTCACGAAAGCCCAATTATCATGCCTTCACGAGAGCCCAAAAATCAAGCGCCCGTTCTCGAAACTTCTGGAGACTTGCCCCCGGAAATACAAAGATGCCTTCAAACCAAGGGGGCTATTTATCCACCAGACAATATGTATACAATTCCCTCCCATACTGCTACAATCTCCCCCCCCCCCCGAACTTTCAAAACGCCCCAGTATCTTCCACTTTGGGAACCTCTGTACTAGAGCGAAAATAATTTTCTTATATCGATACTTAAGTTCTGAAATTCCAGGACATACTTAGATTTCGTGATATTAGCGAAAGCACCATCTTTCAGGGACAAACTCGAAACATGACACCATAATACGCTCGTAGAAATGACGTTTTCATGATCTGGGTAGTTACAGTTTTAAGTATTTCAAGATTAACACGCGTTTATTACAAAGTAGAGATACGCAGAGAAAAAGAAACTACTCGGTTTGATGATGTCAAAATATCCTTAAACTTGGCGATCCTTTCAGGGGAGATAATTCTTTAATGGGAATAAAAATTGATGAGATTTATCTCAGACAGTAGCCTTAACATTTGATATAAAAAATGATTTTCTTGTAGGAGATGATTATTCCATGAATGCGTTTCATTTATACAATAATAATAATAATAAAACTTCATGCTGGACATGACTAATTCTTAAACTTTGGTGAAGGATTAGAGTCAAATTGAAGTGAAATTGTAGGTAGCCATATATTTCCATTCACGAACTTGTGAGATAAAAAATGAATAATTTGCTACTGTATACAGATACCTCAGTCCAGGTGTGATCTCGAGGAAGGAGCACCGGGGAGAAACTCTGGGGTATCTACGAAGACATCCTGCTGACAGCAGTATTCGTGGGGGCAACCTTGTTTAGAAAGCTGAGCAAGGGAAACTGAACGCAAGAGAAGAACAAAATGCTGATACGAGAATGGGCTGTTAGTGGGCGGACATGGATTCTACGAACATAAGAGTGGGTTGTTAGTGGGCGGACATGGATGCCACGAACATAAGAATGGGTTGTTAGTGGACGGACATGGATTCCACGAACATAAGAGTGGGTTGTTAGTGGGCGGACATGGATTCCACGAACATAAGAGTGGGTTGTTAGTGGGCCGACATGGATTCTACGAACATAAGAGTGGGTTGTTAGTGGGCGGACATGGATTCTACGAACATAAGAGTGGGTTGTTAGTGGGCGGACATGGATTCCACGAACATAAGAGTTGGGTGTTAGTGGGCGGACATGGATTCCACGAACATAAGAGTGGGTTACAATACTCCTTTACTTTTTTAACGGTTTAAACAAAGCCTCTTTAATAGGAGTAGTTTCTCACAAATGTTATTTCCATTAGAATAATGTTTTCAATATCCCATAGTATCCCACTGTTACGTCGCGACCCTGGAAGCGATTGATGGATGAACAGTTAATGCCAGGACAACTTTAACTGAAGGTAGCTAGCACGTGAAAAAAAAAAACACACACACATGTCAGTTCAAGTTCGTCTGGAGCAGATGAACCATTTTCGTGACTTTCTGTTTCTATAGCATCATAATAAAGTTGTAGATTCACTTGTTCGTGTCTTAAAAACATTTTTAGCTCGCATTGTGTTAAAAAATGTCCGATTTAAAATATCTGGGGATGATCTACAGACTAGAGACAACAAACACCATTGTAAGGTAAAGTAGTCTTTTTCCGTGCGGGTGATGTATGCAGAATTTATGTGTGTTCCTTGATTTGAAGGCAGGTAAGCTAGTAGATTGATGTTTAAAAAAAAAAAAAGTAAAATTCCCATTTCCGTGCCACTAAGGCATACTAGGGAATACGGTGTTAGGTCCGTATTTTCCATGACCGTGAAAGTGTGATGTGGTCAGTATCACGCCTGATCGTTTTACCTTCCCAGGTTTCTCTTGTACCCATTTTTAGAGGCTGGGTGAACCCCGGGGACTTTTTGATATGTACCAGAAAAAAAAATCCCACTGCTAGGACTGAACCCAGTACCACCAAATTAGTAAACCGAGGGCCTAACCACTCAGCTAACCAAGGCCGCCAGTAGAGTGATGTGGTTGTATCAAATACAGCGGCCTTTCCTCTCCAAACTCTATGAGAGGCTGGGTTCCCATTTCTAAAATTTGAACCCTAAATTCCTTTAGAATAATTCGCACAAACACAGTTTATCCAAAGATGCATTTGTTCATTCTCCTGTTTGGCTTTCTGGTGATGGTAGGGGAAAAAAAAAGAATTTTAGTTTATGACACAATTTTAAAAATATTTATATCTCTTAGGAACGAACATAGTTACAAGGAACAGTTTACTGGAATCATGGTTGCCCAATAGCTTGGAAAAGACCACACTTTCTCTTAACAGCAAGTTCTCTTCCCTGAACCTCTTGGAGTCTGCTAACAGCTTTCAGTGGGTCTATGAATACAGATGGAATGAACAGCGCTTTTATTTTCACAAATCTGGAGTCGGCATTTATTATTTCATTGAGCACTGAATGTAGATCACAAAGTTTGGTCTTCTGAATTCCAGTGAAGGAATTGTGGACTTTAGTGAATCTCATGATCTTACATTATTTCTGAAAATGATACTGAAGCTAGGCCTACATTTGGTTCGTGAAAAATATGTTTATGAATCATTGTGTTTAAATCCATATGTGTGTTGATATTATATATGTTTTTATTATCAGTTACACCAAGTTGTAAAAACTATTGTAATTAATTTATTTTTGTTGAATTTAAAACTTTTTTTTTCCGGTACATGGGCCACAGGTCACGTACCGTCAATGGTATAAGGTCGTGCTGTCTGCACCAGAAACTCAGAAATCTTTCTTCCAGAGAGGTCAGAGAGGTCACAGAGGTCAGCTTGGCGACACTTCCAGAATAAATCCATTCTCCAGAGAGCGTGGGAAGACACATGGCGGTTAGACATTTGAAAGAACTGAGTAACTTTTACAGAACAGTGTTTAAAGAACAAGGGGGAGAGAACAGTTTCCGCTTGGTTTATTTGTTTATCGTTATTTCTCTCACGAAGATGTCCGCGGCGACCGATTCTCTGTTTCACGATGACTCCTGTGAGAATTATCTTGAGACTCACGCGCAAATTGCGTTAAATGATCCTCTAGATCAGCGGATCTCAGACTTTTTCTGCACGCCCACATTTAAAAGTCAAACATTTTTGCGGCCCACAAATAAAGTGCTTATATTTGCAAAGTATAAATCTAATTTTATAAAGTATTATGTAGTATTTTCTCTGCATGTTTAACTGCATATTCATTGCTACACAAAAGTTCTTTTCATTTACCTTAAAAATGGCACTGTTTCCGGTTGGATAGCATGTCTATTCTGGTTGGAATTTGTGACAGACACACTCGAAGGTCATCTCCACGTTCATTCTTGAACGATATTTGGTTTTCATGGCAGTCAATGCAAAAAATGAAACTTCGCATAAATAAGTTGTTGAAAAAGGTAGAAGAACTTTCATCGCCAGGCCTGACAAAAACGGATATTCTAGCGAAACAGTGCACCAAAAAGAAGAGATATCCACATCGGGGTTGTTAAATTTGATTTGTAATGTGCGATCTCTAGACAGTTTCCGCTAATTCTTCTTGAGCACGACGGGTTAATTCATAGAATGCACACTGAAAAGGATTACGAATCCAATCGTATGCTTTAATGTCTTTGGGCGTGAAGTATTTGTCAAAGTATTCAGCAAGAAATGTCAGATGCCCTTTTATTTTACCAGTGACCTCTTCCAGAATCTCGCCATTATCTTCATTGCTCTCTATAAATTCACAGAACAAGTGAAACATGTCTGATGATTTGTTCTCGAGTCGCGTGTGCCAAAGTCGTAGTTTCTTCTTAAAGACTGCAACTTTGTCGTATGTCTTGAGTATACTGGCATCTTTAACCTGCAGTGACATGTTCAAACTGTTCAAAAGGCTGAAAACATCAACAAGGTATGCCTGCATGGCAAGCCACACAATATCAGCGAACTTACCTGCCAGGTCGAGATTGTGTTCTATCAAAAACTGCAACAATTTTAAACGAAGTTCAAACATCCTTGCAAGAATTATTCCTCTGGACAGCCAAAGCACAGCCAAGTGCAATAGGAGATGCTTGTGTTCTGCATCTGACTTAATACACAGTTGAGCAAATAATCGACTGTTCACTGTTCTAGTTTTCATGAACTTTACAATCCGAACATAGTCTTTGAGTACAAACCCCAGAGTTTCATTCAACTTCTTTGAAGCGAGTACCTCACGATGGATCATGCAATGGGTGCCTACAATCTCGGGTGACACTGTTGCGGCCAGTCATTGTGGCAGCACCGTCGGTGCATACACAGATACAATTCGTCCACTGTAGTCGTTTCTTTCTATTTATTACTAATGTACACACTCGTTCTCTTATGCAGTCTCTTATGCAGAGATAAGACAGATGACTGAACAACAACCAGTCTCATAGGTGATCATGAAAAGGAGATGAACATATGTTGGTCACTTGATGAGAAGAAATGATCAGAGAATCCCAAAACAAACTATCAAGTGAAACACAACAGGCCAAAGAAAAAGAGGCAGACCGCGTGAAACTCTGAAGAGGTCATTGTTAAGAGAGGCAAAATTAACAGGCATAAAATCCCTTGATGAGGTTGAAAGACTCGCCGAAGACAGGAAAAATTGGCGAACTTTGCGAGCCCTATGTGACGTTTAACGGCACGAGAAGGATATAAGATAATATATACTGTTCAGTTTTTGTTTGCAGTTCATGACAGCGGCTTAAGCTTAACCAGTGTTCTTGCTATCAATGATCTATCACAGTAAACTAGTGTTCTTGCTGATGATGATCTAAAACAATTGACCAGTGTTCTTGCAACCGCTGATCTGTTAGGTAAACCAGTGTTCTTGCTACCGCTGATATGTCACAGTAAACCAGTGTTCTTGTTACCGCTGATCTGTCACAGTAAACCAGTGTTCTTGTTACCGCTGATCTGTCACAGTAAACCAGTGTTCTTGCAACCGCTGATCTATCATAGTAAACCAGTGTTCTTGCTACCGCTGATCTATCATAGTAAACCAGTGTTCTTGCTACCGCTGATCAATCATAATAAACCAGTGTTCTTGCAACCGCTGATCTATCATAGTAAACCAGTGTTCTTGTTACCGCTGATCTATCAAGATAAACCAGTGTTCTTGCTACAGCTGATCTGTCATAGTAAAGCAATATTATTGCTTTAGTGTTGAAATTATTTGCTTTAGTTTAAACATTATCTTTTACCTAGTTTACCCCCACCGGCCGAAGAAAAAGAGGTCGACCACGTGAAACTCTAAAGAGGACAGTGTCAAGAGAGGCCATAACACCCCTTGATGAGATTGAAAAACTCGCCGAAGACAGGAAATCTTGGATAGCTACCACGCGGGCCCTATGTGACTTTTAGCGGCAGGGGAAGGATGTAAGAAAGAAGTTTACACCAAAAACTGACTTCAAAATCAAAACTCTTCTGTCTCGCTTCGAGCTAAGTTTTCTAAACTCGCTGACTGCAGAAACCAGGTGCTACGGCTCTGTTTTATGCCCGGAACCGACCAATGTCCTGCCTTAATCGTGGAAAGCACATTGACCTTTGTGTCCTCGGTAGTATAGTGGTTAGTATCCCCGCCTGTCACGCGGGAGACCGGGGTTCGATTCCCCGCCGGGGAGAAATTTTTTTTTCTTTCTATTTGCTTCTTTCTTTCTTTCTTTCTATTTATTACCATATATTGTTCAGTTTTTGTTGGCAGTTCGTGACAGCGGCTTAAGCTCCTGCCATAACCATCGTTACTCCCACTTTTGGAAACTGATACTGATAAGCAGAAACAAACCAGGCGTGTTTCACTTTATGCAGACCTGGCCTTCATTATCGACAAAGCTTGACAAATGCACTAAAATCAAGGTGTTGAAAACAAAATTCTCACCTTTCCAGTTGTCAGGATTTACAAGCTATCGTTATCGGAGAATCTAAAACTATTTAAATAGTTTAACAGAAAAAAATATGTATTAAAAAAACAAATAAAATGAAAGTTTGTTTGCTAACAAGTATAATAAATAAAATCAATATCAGATATAGCAAATATACACATTATAGCTATCTGTTTGTCTCACTGGTTCAGAAAAAAAGAATTCTAAAGATGTACAAACATTTTTTTAAAAAATTCGCTGGGTTGTATTCCCTCTCCACGGTTATATGCGTAGTAAGGTTTCGTGCATATTGTAGTTCGCATTTTTTCTTCGTCCCTCGTTTATATGCACATTTTCTTCTCCACGAAGGCGTGCATAGTGTGTAGGGATATTGTGTGTAGCTGCTTGGTAACGTTTCTGTACTTGCTTATCAAAGAGGAAGTCTGGGAAGACTATAATAAGAAAAGTGTCTTATAGGACGATGTGAGCAGGCAAAATTTTCACGGAAACTGTCATGTCATGTGACGTGTCCTTTCCAGAACGTTGTCCCTCTCACAGCCTGCCTGAATGCATTGCGGTCTTGTGCAAGATGACCAGCGTCTTAAGATGACCAGCGTCTTAAGATGACCGGGTTCTTGCAATGACGTATTCGGACTTTCCGTGGTGTTCTAGTCCGCAATGCGCTCATTCTCCCCTTTGCCTGGCACTGTGCCTTCTGCTGTCACTATCTCCAAACCATTATGCCTCTTGATATGTTACGGAAACCATTCGCAGATTGTCAACGATGTCTTGCAGGCATCTTCGCCTTGGTCTTCCTCTCTTTCTTTTTCTCATTTATGTACCATTCCAAGGCTGTCTTTTCTAAATTATCATGACGTTTAATATATCAAAATATTTAAGCTTTCTCGTTTAATCCTCTTTACTAGCCAGCCTTCTCCAATATTAAGTTCTTGTAGTTTGGATATATTTGTTCTTTTTTGTGTCCATGATATTAGAAGGACTCCTCTGTAGCATTTACATTCAAAGGCATTTATGTGTTTCTCAGCTGTTTTGTTAAGTGTCCAGGTCTCACAGGCATGTATGTGTTTCTCAGCTGTTTTGTTAAGTGTTCAGGTCTCACAGGCATGTGTTTTTTTTTTCGGCCAGGAGCAGCAGAATATAGATCAAATACTTCATATCCACCGCTCTGATTATGGCACCAGAACGAGGACAGTTTCGAACAGTTATATGAACCTGTTAACTTTATAAAGAGGACTTTTCTTTTCTTCTTGATGCATGCTACAAGTATTAGTCCTGTGTAACCGGCTCACTCCAGGTAGGGATAACTCCAGGGTCATTCCTGCTTCACTACTGGGGTGTTGAAAATTGGCCCAGCAGACCTATATGCCTGCAGCACAGAGCAACAGACATCACCCCACATCCTCCAGAATTGCCAGCTACAAAACCTACTCAGGTAAAGGGCCTGGCCAGACACCAGCTCATTACAAGAGAAGCTCTACATAGATGGTGAAAGCCTGAGACGAACTTCTGTATTTGTGAGAGAAATTGGCGTCCATGTCTGAGCCGAATGAAAAAGAGGAAGACACTTGGAATCACTGATACCTGCGGGCACCGGATACTCCCTTTGGGCAGGAAGTACTTCCTGCTACAGGAACCGGACACTCCCCCCCCCCCCCCCCCCCCCGGGCGGGCAGGCAGCACTTCCTGGTCAAATGTTGAAAACTCGTGGAACAAAGATAAAATAAATGTGACTTTTATTGTAACTTATTTATTTATTTTACTGGAGCTTCTTTCGCACACAGCAGCTGTGACATGGCATAGACAGAAATTAAAACTGTCAACGCCATCCATGAATTTGATAGATTATTCTGAAGATTACTTATTTTAATAACTGCTGGATTTCTAGAGGAAAACTCATATGATATGAAATCAAATTACTCAGGGATTTAGTTTCTTCGCATTATTATTTTTGTTTATACTAGTAACCAGAAGGGAGTGGGGGATGTAGATGAAATAAAAACTGGAATTAAGATCGAGTCCACCCCAGAACCATACCATACTCATATTAACTTGGTTGGAAACAACACAGTTTACGCACGTTAACATGTAGGAGCAACGTTTCGATGATTGGTCTACAAAAAATTGTAGACAAATCGCATTAGACGAGAGAGAAATAAAAATAACAAGGGAATGACGTATAATCCCTAACATAACAATACGCTTTTGATTTGATGATTATATGTCAGTAGCTTCTTAAGTTAAAGAATCTGTGGAGAGGAGCAGACAGAACTACAAAAATAAGATTTTTAAGGGCATGTATCTTTCCCATCGCAACGTATGCCTGTGAGACCTGGACACTTAACAAAACAGCTGAGAAACACATAAATCCCTTTGAATGTAAATGCTACAGAAGAGTTCTCCAAATATCGTGGACACAAAAAAGAACAAATACAAGAGCTTAATATTGAAGAAGGCTGCCTAGTAAAGAGGATTAAAGAGAGAAAACTTAAATATTTTGGACACATTAAACGTCATGATAATTTAGAGAAGACCGTATTGGAAGGATACATAATGGGAAAAAGAAAAAGAGGAAGACCAAAACGAAGATGGCTGCAAATCATCGTTGACGATCTGCAAATGGATGCCGCAGCAGCAGGCCATCTTGCTCACAACCGAGAGGCCTACAGGAGTGCTGTTTGTGAGGCAAAGTTCCGCAGGGGACATGCAAATGAATGAATGAATGAGCTCCTTTAATTCAATCCTTTTAATCTGGCACCCCGATATCCAGACCGTGAAACATAATATAGGATGTAGGATGATCTACTCGGCACAGCTTTGGCTTCACTATAGTATCTAAAATAGTCTTAACTTCTAATACCTAGACTTTATTGTAACCATTTCTTTAAATGTATCCCCTTCTGGTTTTTCAGCTTCCCAGACTTAAACTTGTAACTAAGATATTTTATAGGACTAAGAAGCTGGCAAAAGCTTATACACCATGAACGTTCATCTGCCAGTGAAATTTGCTACACCATGCACAACTTAATGATTAGCATGAATTACTTAAACGTATATTAGTATTTTCACAATTCTATTTAGGTGGACTGTTTCCTGCCCAGACAGCAATGACTCCAGACTGTTTCCTGCCCAGACAGCAATGACTCCAGACTGTTTCCTGCCCAGGCAACAATGACTCCAGACTGTTTCCTGCCCAGGTAGCAATGACTCCAGACTGTTTCCTACCCAGGCAACAGTGACTCCAGACTGTTTCCTGCCCAGGTAGCAATGACTCCAGACTGTTTCCTACCCAGGCAACAATGACTCCAGACTGTTTCCTGCCCAAGCAACAATGACTCCAGACTGTTTCCTACCCGAGGGGAGTGTACAAGGACAGGGCAGGAATGATTCTGGAGTGATCCGTGCCTTAGAAGTGACTTCGTTCCTACTTGGCAGGCAGCACTTCCTGGTCAAATGTTGAAAACTCGTGGAACAAAGATAAAATAAATGTGACTTTTATCGCAACTGATTTATTTATTTTACTGGATTTACAAGCTCTCTCATACTCTCTTTGTATGTTCAAACCCATACCATATTGAACTTCAGTCTTAAAGTTGTCACAAAGCAATTATTTTTTAGTGCAAATGATATCTCAGTCAACAACAAAATCTTACCCAGTATATAAAGCGTTGTTTAAATATAATATTTGGCTTCACATTAAAGTATTGTTTAAATATAATATTTGATTTCAGATTAAAGCATTCTTTAAATATAATATTTGGCTTGACATTAAAGCATTGTTTAAATATAATATTTGGCTTCAGATGAAATCATTGTTTAAATATAATATTTAGCTTCACATTAAAGCATTGTTTAAATATAAAATTTAGCTTCACATTAAAGCATTGTTTAAATATAACATTTAGCTTTACATTAAAGCATTGTTTAAATATAATATTTGGCTTGAAATTAAAGCATCGTTTAAATATAATATTTAGCTTCACATTAAAGCATTGTTTAAATATAATATTTGACTTCAGATTAAAGCATTGTTTAAATATAATTTAAATATAATATTTAGCTTCACATTAAAGCATTGTTTAAATATAATATTTAGCTTCACATTAAAGCGTTGTTTAAATATAACATTTGGCTTCAGATTAAAGCATTGTTTAAATATAATATTTGACTTCAGGTTAAAGCATTGTCTAAATATAATATTTGGCTTGACATTAAAGCGTTGATTAAATATAATATTTAGCTTCACATTAAAGCGTTGTTTAAATATAATATTTAGCTTCACATTAAACCATTGTTTAAATATAATATTTGGCTTTAGTCCCTATAGACTCTTCGGAACCTAAAATATGCAGAAGTCGTCTATCAAAGACCCACGATACAGTTTTCACATTGATGATTCATACCTTTCATAGCTCAGAATATGGTTTAGCAAAGAGCAGCAATTCATAATTTTCACAGTACAGAAGTTTCTTTAGCAAATAGCCATGGTTCACAATTTTCATAGTGCAGAACATCTTTCTTGAGTGAACAAAGTAAGAGGATCATAGAAATAATCAGTATTTAAAGTTCATGATTTTAAAATCTTTATAACTATTCAAGAGATTTTAGAATGACTCCTCTCATGAGTTGTAGTTTATCCGTTTGAGACAAATTTCACAGTCTACTGAGCGCCAGACGAGTTGTCGCATAGAGAGAAGACTCGCTTTAAAAGCAGTGATTTTATCGCTCTTAGCACTGACAGGGCAAGATTTCTTTCTTCTTCTTCTTCTTCTTCTTTTTTTGTCGTGAAAAGGTTTTTGTTTTGTTCTGTTTTTCCTAGAATAAATACACGCTTGTTAAGTTTCCTTCCATTGGCAGACATTATTTTGTCTTCTTGTCTCAGAACAGAGCGTTTAAATAGGAAATGTTTGTGAAAAAATTATAAGGAAAAACCTTGACTCTCTCAGATAACTTAGGCGAAAATGGAAGTCAACATTTACTTTGGCGGTCAAGGGATCGGAAAGAGATAAGAAAGGCCTAATGTGGCAGAACATTCAAGGGAGATTTCTGTTGTTTTTTTTTTTTTTTAAAGCGTCATTCTCAGTTTTCAGCTGGTGATCTTCTTGATATCCCTCATCTGATTACAAAAAGTAGAAGGATTCAAATCCCCAAGTGAATGTGGCTGATATCAGTTGCTTTTGTTTTCTTCCTGGGAATAAATCGGTAAAATGACATTAAAACTGAATACTGTATCCCTGCATACACTGAAAATGTGCTCTGGCGACAGATGACTGATGTTCTTCAGTACATTTTGTTTTAATAAATCTTCAGCTCTCAAGCAAGAGATGGCCTCAACGTGTCCATGCCTGGAAGTGTGGTGAGTTTGGTTTAGAGTATTCTAGAGTAACTGTTTCCAGACTGCCGACCTCTGAGCATGATTTAGTGGTCCACGGTTGTGTTACTGTATTATAGATTTAGTATAAAGTGTCATCTATTGAAAGACAACAGTAAAGATTTAATCCATCAACAAAAACAGTGAAGATTTAATCCATCAATTAAAAGAGTGAAGGTTTAATCCATCAATTAAAACAGTGAAGGTTTAATCCATCAGTAAAAAAAGTGAAGGTTTAATCCATCAATGTCCTTGGTCGACGATCGACTAAGCAGTCACGGCCCAATACGCACTGTAGCGTCCTGCAGTGCTGCATCAAGTTATCTCCATCTCTCATGGTCTAAGGCCAGCCTTTGTATTGTGTCCCAGTGCTGCATACCACTCATTTCAGCTTCTACAGTTCTCCACCAAGTAGCCCTGGATCATCCACTCTTTCTTTTTCTCTCCGGTGTCCATCTCATGGCTATTTAAGCGATGTTGCTGGGGTCTCTTCAGTGACATCACCAGTCCATTTCCAGTGTTTCTTTGTTTTGTTATTTTATGGCATACATATTTTGCTAGTTCACATTAGACAAGTAGTCAGTCAGTTATTTTCATGTCCCTTGCGGAACTTAGCCTCCCTAACAGCTCTCCTGTAGACCTCTCGGTTGTAAGCAAGATCAATCGAACTGCTGATGCGTCTATTCGCAGATTATCAACGATGTCCTGCAGCCATCTTCGCCTTGGTCTTCCTCTCTTTCTTTTTCCCATTTGCACCCTTCCAATACGGTCTTCTCCAAATTCTCATGACGTTTAATGTATTAGACAGGTAGGTCTCTATTATTTATTATCTGTGGGCAGCAAATATTTGAAATCTTTCTGAGGCAGATTGTGTGGAATGAGGATGATTTGCCCATTTCCTTTCATCTATTCTCCAGCATTCTGCTCCATAGAGGAGTACGAATAACACACAACTCTGGTACAGTTTTAGTTTGGTTCTAGTACTGTACTGAGAGGCTTTCAGATGTTTCTAAGATTAATGAAAGTAGTTCTCACTTTGAAGGGTTAATGTCCTGTGATATTACATATAAGATAGTGGTCCTCAACCTACATGTAGCTAGAAAAACGGTCCTTGGATGTAAAAACATTGAGAACCACTGCTGTAATCACTTAACACGGCAACAGCTGCCAGACTGGCCATATATTTTCTTAAGTATAATTTCTAGCCAAGTCCCATACACGTGAGGCTAATACTTCTTGAATATCCGTTAACTAACAATTCACTGCTGTGATCGCGCTAGGATTTTTTTAGGTTGGCGTTGGTGATTATGCTCTCTTCATCTTGTGCGGTCGTTGGTGTTTCCGATTAATTCAGATGCTTTTCTTTTACCATGGCACTTGGTCAGTCCACTGAGATATATTTCTCTTGTCCTTTCTCTCTTCCTTTTTTTTTCCCTTGAATTTTCCGATCCTTACTAGGTCTCCAGCTTCTGTCTTCTCGTGACCTGTCCTGCCACCAGGTGGTGGATGGTGGAGTGGCCTCTAGATACAGAGGTCAGCTATGAACACTTGAATAAAATAGAAGCAGACCAAAACAGGAACCCTGCTACCCTTCAGTGATCGTGACCTGTGGTAGCCGATGAACGCGATCACTGCTCTAGTTATGTATTAGAATTTTTCATGAAATTGGTTTGAGAGTACAGCTCATTCTAGAACGCCTAAAGACAACAGTTTCCCTTTCTTCAGAGACATGTTTTCCTAACATAAGTGTGTAAGGTAGCCAGTTTTATTGCTACGAGACACTGGCCTATTTCTAAGTCGCCCTCTTAGCACAAGAACTACTATTTGTACTGGCCTATTTCTAAGCCGCCCTCTTAGCACAAGAACTACTATCTGTACTGGCCTATTTCTAAGCCGCCCTCTTAGCACAAGAACTACTATATGTACTGACTTATTTCTAAGCTGCCCTCTTCCACAAGAACTACTGTCTGTACTGGCCTATTTCTAAGCCGCCTTCTTCCACAAGAACTACTATCTGTACTGGCCTATTTCTAAGCCGCCCTCTTCCACAAGAACTACTATCTGTACTGGCCTATTTCTAAGCCGCCCTCTTCCACAAGAACTACTATCTGTACTGGCCTATTTCTAAGCCGCCCTCTTCCACAAGAACTACTATCTGTACTGGCCTATTTCTAAGCCGCCCTCTTCCACAAGAACTACTATCTGTACTGGCCTATTTCTAAGCCGCCCTCTTCCACAAGAACTACTATCTGTACTGGCCTATTTCTAAGCCGCCCTCTTCCACAAGAACTACTATCTGTACTGCTGTTGTGCTCATAGAACAAAGAAACACGGGACTTTACTTTTGACATAGTTTTGTGTTGTTACTCCTCAAAATGGGAGTACAGTAGATGAAATTGCTCACGAAACACACAAGAGTAACAAACAAAGACGTGCAAAAATGGCTGGTAAGCTCTGAGAAAGCTGTAAACTTTATGCCATCTTCACGCTGACCAATTTTGTTTTTTCCACCACGAATAATTCAGTGTTCTCGGGTTATACTTTCCGTTACCGGCACGACTGGCTCGTTCTTGTTAGAGCTAGGCGCTACTCCTTTTTTTAGGAACCGAATCTTTTGGGTACCCGTTTAGTAAGTTGGAACCGATTCCTCGAGTTGTTTCCCTTGGTACATTTTTTTTTAATCGGGGGGGGGGGGGGGGGGTGTGTAACAGCTTTTGTAACGAGCACACAGTTGTAACGTTGTTTCGGTTTAAACCTTAATCATACAAAAATAAACCGGACAAAGAAACAGAGAAGGAAAATAAAATATAAATTCACGTGGATGATATGTAACAAATGAGTGGGAAAAGATAGGAGAGAGAGAGAGAGAGAGAACAGCTGTGATTTTCAAAAAGCTGAGACCCAGAGTCCGTGTTGTGGAGTTAGGTTAATGTTTAAATGAAGATTTGGGATGTGTTGGTAGTAAATCTAGGGTGGGGTAATGAGAAAGGAGAGAGAGGGATATAATGATAATCAAGAGGAGAAAAGAATTGGTGGTTGAGTAGAGGGTTTGTAATCTTGTACAGCGATGGTTCTGGGATATAAGAAAAAGTGAGGAAAGAGTATAACTTAGCCTTATCTTATATCTTATATCCTTCCCGTGCCGTTAAACGTCACATAGGGCTCGCAAAGTAGTTCGCCAATTTTTCCTGTCTTCGGCGAGTCTTTCAATCTCATCAAAGGATTTTATGCCTGTTAATTTGGCCTCTCTTAACAATTTCCTCTTCAGAGTTTCACGCGGTCTGCCTCTTTTTCTTTGGCCTGTTGTGTTCCACTTGATAGTTAGTTTTGGGATTCTCTGATCATTTTTCTCATCAAGTGACCAACATATAACGTAGTAGAGAGGGAATAATCACTGCGCAGAAAGGGAATGTTAAGTATATTTGAATTTCGAACTAACTAGTTAACTAATAAGGCTGCTTCTACTTTTGTTTTAAATAGTTTAACATTCTGTTATCACAGCTTTACTGCAGTGGCTTTACGTATATGTATATCGTTTTTCTTATATATACTTATACCCAAAAACTATTCATGAAATGTGAGACATGGTTTGCAAATAAGACAAATGACAGTTTTCCCCGTACTTTTCCATTATGTCTCCACACAGAACTGCCATAAAATCTTTGAGCCATTATTTACACAAAACGTTCACAGGAAAGCACGCCGACCCGCAGTGAATAAAGTCAAGGTAGAAACGGTGATTTAAGAAAACAACATTACGTGCTTATAACAAGGGGATATCAGTGCGTTCAACGCTAACAAATAAAATCAGCACATCCAATAGCAGCACTGTACAGAAATATATGGCTAATGTGGTTTAAAGGTTCATCAATTAACACTGAATGAATAAAAGCTCTAATGTGTATTAAAGGTTCATCAATTAACACTGAATGAATAAAAGCTCTCACCCGTGTGGTACCGGGATCTGCAAAGAATAGGACCACTGTACCCTACCACGCATGATCGTAAAAGGCGACTAAGGAGGGTTCGGCATAGGGCCAGCAACCCTATCTGGTAAAAAAACTATCAGACTGCTACAGAAACGAAAGCAAGGGAAAAAACAAATGCAGGTGGAAGGAGAAATGCGTATCAGGAAACTGAGCCCATGAAGGTTGTGGATGAAAGCCAGCCACTGGAAGTCCCCAGCCCGACTGCAGACCTCCTGGAACCCAAACACAAGATGCAAATAGGCAGCTGGAATGTAAGAACACTTAACCAGACTGAAAAACTAGAACAAACCATCAAGGAAATGCACGAGTACAAACTAGACATACTAGGAATACAAGAAGCAAGATGGACAGGACAAGGTAGAAGGAAATTAACAACACAGCACACAGAAGATACAATAATATGGTCAGGTAAAGAAGATCTTCATGAAGGAGGAGTAGCATTGATTATAACAAAAGAAGCATCAAGAGCATTGCTGAAATGGACCCCAATAAATGAGAGATTATTATATGCACGGTTCAACTCAAGATTCACGAAGCTGTCTATTATAGTTTGTTATGCACCAACAGAAGCAGCTGAAGAGGAATTAAAAGAAGATTTCTACAACAGCCTCCAAGCCACAGTAGAAACAATACCCAAGCATGATATCCTACTCATCTTGGGTGACTTCAATGCAAAAGTAGGTGAAGGAAATGAAGATAGAAGAAAAATCATGGGAAGAGAAGGAATTGGAGAAATACATGAAAATGGAGAAAGACTGTGCAGTTTCTGTGAATAAAACATGATGACCATCGGAGGGACAATTTTCCAACATAAAAACATCCATAAGGTGACTTGGAGGTCACCAGATAAAAACACAGAAAACCAAATCGATCACATACTAATAAACAACAAGTGGAAACGGTCACTACAAGATGTGCGAGCAAGGAAAGAAGCAGATGTACGAAGCGATCACAACCTTCTGGTACCAAAAATAAAACTAAAATTAAGGAAAGCCAAAATCGGAGAACACAGAAAGATACGTTTTGATACAAGAAAACTGAAAGACCAGCAAACAAGAAATGAATTCTCAATAGTACTTAAGAACCGCTTCAGTGTCCTACAAGATGAAGCAGAAATGTCCATACTAGAGTTCAATAAAACACTACAGGAAACAGCAAAAGAGGTGCTGGGATATCGGAAATGGAGAAAAGAGGAATGGATAAGCGAGACCACATGGGAAAAGATAGAGCAAAGAAAAGAAATCAAGAAAAAATTACTGAACACCAAATCACAACGGCTTAAAGAACAAGTTTTAAGTAATTATGCACAAAAAGACAAAGAAGTGAAGGAATCATGCCGTCAAGATAAACGTCAATACTATGACAACTTAGCAGAAGCAGCAGAGAAAGCAGCATACACAAATGACATGAAAACCATATACAAAATCACAAGCAGCACATACAATAGACATACCTGAAGCAAAAACGGGACTAAAAATCAATACAGGACCAATAGCAATAAGTGAAGTAAAGGAGGCGATAAATAAGCTAAAATTAGACAGGGCACCAGGTGAAGATGAAGTGACTGCTGAAATGTGGAAAGCAGAAGAAACAGAAACACCAAAACAACTTTGCCGGATATTACAACAAATTTGAGATCTAGAAAAAGCCCCAGATGAGTGGAAAACTGGGCTTATAGTAAAACTACCAAAGAAGGGTGACCTCAGAGATTGCAGGAACTGGAGAGGCATTATCCTACTGCCACTCACCAGTAAAGTATTTTGCAGAATAATCATCAACAGAATTCTACCAACACTTGAGGAAAAACTTCGGAAAGAGCAGGCAGGATTTAGGAAAGGAAGATCATGCATAGACCACATATTTGTACTTAGACAAATATTAGAACAGGCAAATGAGTGGCATAGCACAACATATGCATTATTCATAGATTTTGACAAAGCCTTTGACAGTGTCAACAGAGATGCACTGTGGAAAATCCTAAGATGGCAGGGCCTCCCCCATAAGATAGTAAATGTAATCAAAGCCCTATATGAGGGTTTTCAGTGCAAAGTGATCTGTGGAGAACATACCTCCAGCAGCTTTAGGGTACAAACAGGAGTGAAACAGGGATGTGTACTATCACCAACATTATTTATCTTGGTAGTAGACTGGTTAATGAAGAAGGCAACATCAGACAAACGCAGAGGATTACAATGGACCCTTGACACAGTGCTGGAGGACCTTGACTTTGCGGACGACATTTGTCTATTATCAAGCAGTCACAAAGATATGCAAGATAAAATAAACAAGCTAACTCAGAATGCAAACAACATAGGACTAAAGATCAACGTAGGAAAGACAAAGTTAATGAAGCAAAATGTGAACAACAGAAATGTACTCAGAGTAGATAGCAAGTTAGTGCAGGAGGTCAACGAATTTGTATACCTTGGCAGCAGAGTAGTAGAAAATGGAGACAGCACAGAGGACATCAACAGCAGACTTACTAGAGCAAACCAGGCTTTTGCAGTACTGCAGAATATATGGAAATCAAAAAAACTAAGCATAAATATGAACATCAGGATATTTAAGAGTAATGTTCTAAGTGTACTTTTCTATGGAAGTGAATGCTGGAAAATCACCAAAACCATAGAAAAACAAGTTGAATTCTTTCCAGACTAAATGTTTACGAAGAATTAGGAAAATATTTTGGCCAAACACCATAAGAAATAACATCTTATTGGCAGAAATGCAGATAAAGCCACTGACAACAATTATTGAGGAAAGACGCTGGCGATGGTTGGGACATGTGCTCCGAATGACTGACAACTCACTACCAAAAATAGCACTAAGATGGACACCACAGGGGAACAGAAGTAAGGGTAGACCAAAAGAGACATGGAGAAGAACAACAGAAAGGATGTTTAGCAATAGAGGGCTCACCTGGGCAAGAGCAGAAAAAAAGGCGAAGGACAGGCATTTGTGGAAAACCCTTGCGGAAGCCCCATGTGCCCTGGGCACTTAAGGTTCAGAGAGAGAGAGAGAGAGAGAGAGAGAGAGAGAATAAAAGCTCTAATGCGTATTGTAAAAGGAAGAATAGTGCAAAAGAGGGGCAGCTATTTAATGACACAGCGCGGTTTGTTTTCACGCCAGGACTTTCAAACTCTCCTTCTAATCCACCAAGGTCAGCCTACGCTGTTGACATCAGTAAAATGGTTCTACTCATGAACTCACAAAACGGTTCTCTACTCAAATCTGGAACCGATTTGGTTTCTGGTTTCTAAAGCGGTTACACGTGGATACTGCTTCGTATCAGCAATCGGTTTATATCCGGAATCGGATTGTAAGAACCGAGTACCAGCTTTTGCCGGAAGAACCGAAAGAACTGGTTCCTAATTCAGCGTTAATCCTGTTTTTTTTTTTTTTTCTCACTCTGATTTCCGGTCTAGGAGAGTTTGTTTTCAAGTCCGCTGTCAGTTTTTAATATTCTTTTCTACAATTTTACACGAAACAAACACTGTTTTCACACAGATTATAATATCGGGATAATTGCGCAAATACCATATATCATGTAAACCGAGAAAAAAAAAAAAACACACACACACGCACACACACACCCACACAAAACTGTAAATTTTATGATCACACCTTACAACTGTCAAATACTCCTTGCCTTTCTTTCTTTCTTTCTTTCTTTCTTTCTGTAACTGTGAGCTAGTGCTATTTGCAGCCGATGCTGTGATGATGTTGAGGCACAGCATCGTTTCGTCGTGCGAGCGGGTTATGGCTGCTATTTTTTTTCGGTCCCGAACTGCAGCTAAAAAGGACGGGGTGTGCAATGCTTCTTCACGAGACTCCACCTCCATGGGGATTATGGTCATCTTTGCCCCGTTAGCCAGGCTAGACCTGTTACTAGAGTTACAAACGAAAAGGTTCGTGATCAGTTATGGATCGTTAACCCTGACGCTAGCTTTTCTGATAGGGCTCGCCGACTGCCTAATTTCACAGTCTTCGACCCCAGAATACTCATTGAGAATCCCTCATAATAACCAAAGAATAACCAGACAATCTAACGCCAAGTGACAGACTAACTCAGCAGGCTTGAGAGTAAAGACCTTCAGTGTACCGTGCGTATTTGTCGAACGGTACAGTCACGGTAAGTACAGTCTGGTAAGTACCTCGTGTCTCAGTAGAACTGCGAGTTCGACGTTCTTAGAAGACGATGCTGTGAAGACGACGGAACACAAGTGTTATATCGGAATGGGAGTGGATTGGGGCTAAAGACTCAGAGTGGGCTAAAAAAAATCTAGCTCCTCGATAGCCTTCGCAGCCATAGGGCCCATGGCCAGCCCCGCTCCAATGGCCATTCTTTATCTGTTACCAAAGACAGCAAGGCAGAGATAATGGTCAGCACTAATCACTGTGAGATCGCTGTCACGTTGTCATACTTGTTTCCTTTGCTTACGTACATTCACATTTATCTTTTTTTTTTCATAATTCCAACGTCTTATTTCCATTAGTTACCTTAAACTTTACATTCATTCTTATACTGTCACTCGTTTCCGGAACTTCTAGAACGAATTCACATACAAGTGTCACAAGGACAGACACAGTGACAAAAAGCAGAAACTCTTGACATATTTGAGATGTCTACGAGATCTGAGATTGCCAGGCATCGCACACTAGGTATCAGCTGGAAAACTTACATAAGCATAACACTTACTTTACGCAGCTTATACAAACATTACAGCTACTTAACATACCTTACACAAATATTACACTTACTTCACACACCTTACACAAACACTACACTTACTTCACGCAACTTACACAAATATTACACGTACTCCACACACCTTACACAGATATTAACACTTACTTCACACACCTTACACAAACACTACACTTACTTCACGCAACTTACACAAATATTACACGTACTCCACACACCTTACACAGATATTAACACTTACTTCACACATCTTACACAAACATTACACTTACTTCACGCACCTTAAACAAACATTACACTTACTTCACGCACCTTACAAATGTTCTCATCTAACACTTACCGCGTTTTCCGAACCAGTTTGCTTGCGATGGCGGCAAGGCAAGCATCACAAGGACGGCCACAACGACAAAAGCAGAAATTCTGGACATATTTAAGATTGCCAGGCTTCGCACACTAGGTATCCGCTGGAAAGAAAAGAAAACATCGACTAGCTTGAAAACTTGATTATGTCTTTTGTAAATATGTGCAATAATGAAGAAAAGTATAGCACGATAAAATACTTGACAACAATAATGAGATAGTGCAGAGTTTGTTGATAAATTGTTTTTCATGGCCAAAAGTCTGAATTAAAATGATCGTACATTGTCTGTTTTATGTATATTTTTCAGTGATTCTTTGACAACGAATGTGTAGCAAGCGCATGCACGTGTGCACTCAAGCACTCACGCGCGCACACACAAGTTTCTGAAGAAACAGAACAAAACTTCGGTGCGAATTGTGAAACAGCTAAATACAGGTAAAAACATTTCCCAACAGATGGCGGCACCATAAAGTAGAAATAGATATAAAGAATGAACATAAAGACTAAACATAAATAAACAAACATCTTTGCATCAGTCTTTTCTAACAAACAAACAAAAAAAAAACAAATATGGAAGAGGGAAATAAAAACAACAACAAGTGACACGGTCAAAAGAATTCGGTGAAATAATTTTAAAAGACTATTATAACAAATAATTTTAAAAGACTATTATAACAACCCAATACTTCGCAAATTATGCCTTTATCACAGACCAATAAGTTACTTTTCTCGTGTGCATGCTACAAGTGGAGACTGCATGAAAAGTCTGTGTGCATCGGGCTGAGAATATAGCAGAAGAGTGAGATGACGAGAAGAAGTTTTTAACTACAAAACTTGGAGGAGGTAAGTCGGGATCTGTGTCGTCCTCCTGTCAGAGTAAGAGAAAGGTTTGACTGAAATGACGTCCTGTCAGAGCAAGAGAATGGTTTGACGGAGAGAGTCCTGTCAAAGAAAGAGAAAGTTTTGATTGAGAGAGTCCTATCAAAGCAAGGGAAAGGTTTGACTGAAATGACGTCCTGTCAGAGCAAGAGAATGGTTTGACGGAGAGAGTCCTGTCAAAGAAAGAGAAAGTTTTGATTGAGAGAGTCCTGTCAAAGCAAGGGAAAGGTTTGACTGAAATGACGTCCTGTCAGAGCAAGAGAATGGTTTGACGGAGAGAGTCCTGTCAAAGAAAGAGAAAGTTTTGATTGAGAGAGTCCTGTCAAAGCAAGGGAAAGGTTTGACTGAAATGACGTCCTGTCAGAGCAAGAGGAAGGTTTGACTGAAAGAATCCTGTCAGAGCAAGAGAAAGGATTGACTGAGATGACGTCATGTCAGAACAAGAGAAAAGTTTGACTGAGAGAGTCCTGTCAAAGCAAGAGAAAGGTTTCATCGGGAGAGTCCTGTCAAAACAAGAGAAAGGTTTGACTGAAAGAGTCCTGTCAAAGCAAGAGAAAGATTTGACTGTAATGACATGCTGTCAGAGCAAGAGGAAGGTTTGACAGAAAGGACGCCATGTCAGAGCAATAGGAAGGTTTGACAGAAAGGACGCCATGTCAGAGCAATAGGAAGGTTTGACAGAAAGGATGTCCTGTCAGAAGAAGAGGAAGGTTTGATAGAAAGGACACCAATTAGAACAACTGGAAGATTTGACAGATTTGATGCCCACAAGCTGTGGAGAAGATTATTGCCAGAACAGAGGACAGATTGATATTCCTTGTTGTCCATTCTTATGAATATTTTGCCTGTTCAGTTTGTGTGTCACTGTTACTGATCTTCAACACAAAATGACAAGTTCATTGATTTCAATACCACAAAGAATAATCCGTTCCATCACATTCTTCCCGTGCCGCTAAACGTTACACAGGCCCCGCACGGTAGTTGGCCAAGATTTCCTGTCTTCGGCGAGTTTCAGTCTCATCAAGGGATGTTATGCCCACTGAACTGGCATCTCTTAACAATGTCCTCTTTAGATTTTCACCTGGTCGACCCTTTTTTCTTCAGCCTGATGTGTTCCACTTGATAGCTTGTTTGGGGACCCTCTGATTGTTTCTTCTCATCACATGATCGACATATGTCCAACTTCTTTTTTCTGATCACTCATGAGACAGGTTGTTGTTTGCTCCTTTGTTGTTACACTGACATAAATAACGTTTGACCTATCCCACATTTATCGTTAAAAAATGCATACACAACACCGCATATATGGCGCTTACAACTCATGTAGAATGATTTTTAAAAATTATCCCCCTCTTCCTCTTATGCACCACTCAACCTGATGATACTTAATGCCATGAAAACCTACCTCGATTAAGTTTATTCTACCTCTGTTGGAGAACTTTAGTTCCAAGAGATAGTCACGCCGTCAAAATCAAAACCTTACGCAGGAGAACTTCCTTGTCGAAGGTTACTAAGTTCTATTTTTTCCTTTAAAAGCAAATACTTTGTAGCCAGTCTTTCTTGACTTTTTATTATTAAAAATTCTAAATAAAGGAGTTTTGGTTTTCACGAAAGAAACCTTAACTAAATATTCTACTCTATCCCGACGCGGGTGTTGTGTGAATAGTGAGCCGCTTCTAGAATAATAATGCGTTTAAATAGTTCACATAAGCTGTTGCCTCACGACGCAAGCGCGTGGGACAGGCAAAAGCGTGTGGGACAGGCAAAAGCGCGTGGGCAACGTAATTCTGAATCTGATTCCTGGTACTTACAAAAAAAAAGAAACGGCAAACATTCACAGAAAATAGCTTGGACACTGTACAGTTCCACGCAGTAATTGACACCTCAACGACATGAGAAAGACCTATAGAATCTTGACTAAGGGAATGAAAGGGGTCGGAGCCTAATGTTCAAACTTTAAGTCTTCCCTAATATACATTTCATGGACAGAGGGACAATTAATAGGCGGGGATGTGATAATCTCACTTTGGAAATCGTCGTTATTCTGCCTCAAGTACTTCGCAACTGAGTACAGTATACGACTGCATAAAGTATTTCCCTGATTCCGTAAGCATTCCAGAAATCACCATAGGATGTTGAGACTTCTTGCCAGCTGACTGAGATCAGCGTGTCTGGTGAACAAGTAACATCTTTGCTGTCATCTTTTGGCTTATTATACTTGACTTTCTTGTATATTATCAGCCACTCATCACAATGTATTTCTCGGCGAATGTTGGGGGCCTTTTTTGTTGTCATCTTTGTTTCTTGGAGAACAGAGAGAGAGGGGGGGGGGGGGGGGGAGAGAGAGAGAAATAAGATAAGAAAACATAATAGAAAACAGTTATGAATCATCAAAATTAAATCAAGTAATCACGTCCAATGGCACATTGACCAGATAATCTTGGCGAGAAGGACACCAGAAACGATGTCTGCGAATAAAGATCAAAGCAGAAGTGAGTCTAAACCGATTTAATCTGAATTAAAATTCGTCGCGTCTGAAGATATTGCCCTGATTACTGGTCAGTGTTTAAGAATTTTAACATTAAACATTTTTACATACTGATGTGAAACCAGCAATGGTCATATCTCTGCCGCAATGTTTCCGGTGCTATTAGGCCTTGTTTCTTACGAAGACCGTAAACAGTCGAAATATTGAGCGTCTTTCTTCCGTGCATTCCCTCGTTTGTAATATTTCGATAGAATTGGTGGTCCTTTTTCATTCTGTGTTTTGTGTTTTATATATATATATATGAAAAGGGGACGGGAAGTTTGAAACCGAGAAATTGAAATGTATAGAATGCTTTTGTCGTTGTCATGATCATGAGTGGCTGTAGAGCTTTGTAGATAGAATAACTATTAGGACGAGGACTGGCGACTTGTGACTTCTAGAAGCTGAGGATTCTGAACTACTGTCGCGTCTGTTGCCTAACCCTAACTAGGGAAACTGGTGTTTAACCTCTTGTTCTACTCACGTCGTAGTCCTAAGGCAGACTCATTCACCCATGCATTCCACCGCAAAAATAATAAATATAACAAAAATATGAGATTTAAAGGAACGTTGTCAGGGGCAACAGGGTTTATTATTACAAGGACAGACCTGTCCCCAGTTTAGCCAGAAACTCTTAGTGTAAATAGAAATTATTGTCCAAAATTCTGTATCATTCCCAAATCCTAACAATTCATAAGGCTTCTGCTTAATAATCTGCTAGTAAACATGGTTATCTCCTCCTCATTGTAATCTCTTTCAAAGACGTGGTTGTCCTCCCCTCGAAAGCAACACCCAGGACAGGTAGCTGCAAGCTGCCTTAAGCTGGACATGTCATTCTAGCGGAGATCGGCCCCTCAGGGGCGATGACCAGCTCGCCTGGAACAAGTGGTTGATCTGAACCTAGCTCAGATGTCGCTCTCCCGGCCAATGGGAGAATGAATTTTCTCCTCCGATCAGAAATCACGTGATTAAACGGGCTCGAAACGTCTTGCGTAATCGCGTACGATTTCTTTCTTAGGCCTTTTCGTACTTATTTAACTTCGTCAATATAAGACATAAACTTCCTATTTATTAGAATAACTGAGAAAGGTCGTATAACAGAAAGGGTGAGCATAGATTCTTTCCATGGTTTCAATCATTTATTATAGAAAACCTATGCTAGGCACAGACATGTGGGGGTTTTGCATAAAAAAGTTTCTTTTTTCACTTATTTATGCACTTCAGCATGAGCTCTCTGTTTTGCAAAGAGAACGTCCACAGTGTATATATATATATAAAGAGGCAGACCGCGTGAAACTCTGAAGAGGACACTGTTAGGAGAGGCAAATTAACAGGCATAAAATCCCTTGATGAGGTTGTGAAAGACTCGCCGAAGACAGGAAAAATTGGCGAACTACTTTGCGAGCCCTATGTGACGTTTAAAGACACGGGAAGGATATATATATATATATATATATATATATATATATATATATATATATATATATATATAATATATATATATATATATATATATATATATATATATATATATGTGAAAAGGGGACGGGAAGTTTGAAACGGAGAAATTGAAATGTACAGAATGCTTTTGTCGTTGTCATGATCATGAGTGGCTGTAGAGCTTTGTAGATAGAATAACTATTAGGACGAGGACTGGCGACTTGTGACTTCTAGAAGCTGAGGATTCTGAACTACTGTCGCGTCTGTTGCCTAACCCTAACTAGGGAAACTGGTGTTTAACCTCTTGTTCTACTCACGTCGTAGTCCTAAGGCAGACTCATTCACCCATGCATTCCACCGCAAAAATAATAAATATAACAAAAATATGAGATTTAAAGGATCGTTGTCAGGGGCAACAGGGTTTATTATTACAAGGACAGACCTGTCCCCAGTTTAGCCAGAAACTCTTAGTGTAAATAGAAATTATTGTCCAAAATTCTGTATCATTCCCAAATCCTAACAATTCATAAGGCTTCTGCTTAATAATCTGCTAGTAAACATGGTTATCTCCTCCTCATTGTAATCTCTCTCAAAGATGTGGTTGTCCTCCCCTCAAAAGCAACACCCAGGACAGGTAGCTGCAAGCTGCCTTAAGCTGGACATGTCATTCTAGCGGAGATCGGCCCCTCAGGGGCGATGACCAGCTCGCCTGGAACAAGTGGTTGATCTGAACCCAGCTCAGATGTCGCTCTCCCGGCCAATGGGAGAATGAATTTTCTCCTCCGATCAGAAATCACGTGAACAAACGGGATCGAAACGTCTTGCGTAATCGCGTACGATTTCTTTCTTAGGCCTTTTCGTACTTATTTAACTTCGTCAATATAAGACATAAACTTCCTGTTTATTAGAATAACTGAGAAAGGTCGTATAACAGAGAGGGTGAGCATAGATTCTTTCCATGGTTTCAATCATTTATTTTAGAAAACCTATACTAGGTACAGACATATGGGGGTTTGGCATAAAAAAAATTCTTTTTTCACTTATTTATGCACTTCAGCATGAGCTCTTTTTGTGCTCTTGAAAGCCTATTGTTAAAAAGAAAACTTGATCAGATGCAAGAAACTGTAAGTATTCTCTTATTTGGGAAAAATTTTCACTCAAGGCATTTAAAAATCTTTCATATTGGCAACTCCAAGAAAGTAAAATTACCAACAAGGGTTTTAATAGCAGTAGCAATTGTATTATTAGCCGGAAAGAAAGAAAGAACGAAATAAAGAAAGAAAAAAAGAAAGAAAGAAATGTGAATGAATTTCATTTATAAAGGTCTCGGTTGAATGACTTGGTGGTAGCTAGAGAGAGAAAGTTAGTTAGAATTACACCGCTGGCGAGATTCTTCTGATGCCGCGTGTGGGATGAAACTCCTCCCGGCCAATGAAGAAAATGTGAAAAAGAAATTAGGGTTGCCGTGCGGCGCCGATATGAAAAGGTGATGGAAAGGATTAAATGAAGCTTAGTTGGGATGTCTAGTGGTCTCGCGGCAAGAGCTACTCATACCACGGCACCTCTGCTCTAGAGGCTGGCCACGTCCGATATACACCCATATTGGTGAAATATGCCTAAACCGGGTTAAACCAGGGGTGAAAGTTGATGGCTACTCATGTCATGGTACCTCCGCTCTAGAGGTCGGTCACGTCCTAAACTGGGATAATATTCCTAAACTCGGCTCAACCCAGGGGTGAAATTTACTAGTGGCGAGGATTCGTCCTCTTGGACAAAAGCTCCGTCCTGGTCACAACTAGGAAAGGTAGCGGCCACAACCACAAATGCTGAAGTCGGAGACACTGGACTAGTGCAGTCTAGATAGGCAACCACCTCTCACCCAGCCGGGATGTATGCGTATCCTAATCACGCTGAGGTTTTCCGGTGAGAAAGTCCAACGCTGGACTAGATGGGCAACCACTTCTCACCCGGCGGGGATACATGGGTATCTCAAAACACGTCGAGATTTTTCGGTGAGAAGGTCCAACTCTAGGCTGGATGGTCAATCACCTCACACCCAGCGGGGATATACTGATGTTCAAAACACATCGAGGTTTTCCGGTGAGAAAGTCCAACTCTAGATTAAACTGGTGCAACGAAAACCACGGTGTCACGCAATCCCGCTTCTGTGACGCACCAAGAATACAGGATCAACCCCTGCGATACTCTGAACCTCTTGTGGTCCTCTCGTGGATCTCGTGTGGCCCTTTCGGAGAAGACAGGGGGACCATGGGACCGATCGAGGACCACAGGAGTAAATTCAGGAGGATCACGGGGCGGTCTTGGTGGTAGAAGCGAACGAAGAAGAAGAAGAAGATGATGATGATGATGAAGAAGAAGAAGAAGAAGAAGAAGAAGAACTGCAAAAGCAGTATTGACCTTCAAGAATCTTGAGAACCTATGACATTCAAAAGTTATAAGCACAAAAACCAAGTTAAGATTATTCAATCCAAATGTAATATCCACCCTCTTTTATGCATGCGAAAGTTGGAAAACAACTAAAGAAACAGATAACAAATTAGGATCTTCTGAAAACAAATGCCTAAGGAAAATACTCGGTATAAAAAATACTCGGAGATAAACAGAGACAGAGAGACAGAGGGAGACACAGACAGAGACACAGGGAGACACAAAGACGGAGAGAGAGAGACAGAGACAAATAGAGAGAATGAATGAATGAATGAGTCTTTATTTTTAAGGGTAAAGAATTGGGCACACAGGCCCGTCTTACATTCTGCCCTTCATCACTCCATTCTTCCCACACACTCGATTCAATACAAGTATATAAATTAAATTATGGAAAAAACATATCAAAAGAATGTAAGATTAAACTATTACATTCAAAGTAAAAGAGAAGAAGTAATTAACATAATAAAATAACTCTCACACACACATACACGTGCACACACAAACATATACATAATCAAAAATACATTGTCTGTACAGATCTTCTAACATATGTTTTTTTAGAAAAAAAAATTAAAATAATTTCTACCAATATCTAACAATTTACTTTTCGAACTATGCCATTTTAGTATCTTATGGCTGGCGAGTCATGGGTTGAGAGAGTGCTGGTTATTCTGTGGAGTCATATAATTACAAGCAAGTAAATAATGAAACAGGTCTGAGTCGAAGGATGAAGTATTACTAATGGATTTTAAATGGTAGGGGAGGGTGTTCCAGAGTTGTACTGCAGAATATGCAAGGTTTTTCTTGTACAGATCAATCCTGGGTTTTAGGAAGAACGCAGTTTTTAAAACGCTGGCTATGTCTAGTGTTATACGTAAACAGTGACCACAAGTAAGGCGGAGCATTGTGCGATAGAATTCTGTGAACAAACTTAACTTTGTTAAAAATGACTCTATATCTGAGAGGTAGAATTTTGAGTTGTCTGTGCTGATTTACAGTCTTATTGTTTGTCACAAATCAGATTTAATGCTCGTTTGTGAAGTGAGTGGAGCCTTTTTTGTGTTTGAGACTGAGCATCCATCCCAGATTGTGGAACAGTAATCTAAGTGTGTTTGGATGTGTGATGTGTAGTATATCTTTCTTGTGTCTTTGTCGATAAAGTGTTTAATTTTGCCTAGTTGGTAAACTTTCTGTGCAATCAAGTTTGTTAGGTTATGTACGTGAGAATTCCAAGTTAAATGGTGATCAATGATGAGTCCTAGAGTTTTATGTTCCTGAAAATTTTCTATTGCCTTAGTCCCAGCACAAAGCTGTAGTGAAGTTTTTGTTGCATTCTGCAGTTTCTGTCTTGTAGTGATCAGCATGGATTTTGTTTTGTTGGTATTTATCAATATACCATTTTTATTACTCCATTTAATCAAACTGTTTATATCATTTTGGAGTGTTGTCTGTAGGTTATTGATGTCACAGTCACTATTGTAAACAGTACAGTCATAGCAAAAAGATCACATGAAGAGTGCTTTAAATGTAGTGGTAAGTCGTTAATGTAGACAGCAAAGAGTAGAGGACCAAGAATAGAGCCTTGAGGAATACAAGTATCAACCACAGAAGAGTCAGATATTTGTTTCTAAAGCAAACTACTTATTTTCTACCTGAGAGAAAAGATGTAATAAATTTTGTTAGGTCAGGATGTAATCTATAACCTTGCAGATTTTTTGCAAGAATTTCATGATCAATCATATTGAAGGCTTTCTTGAAATCAACAAAGACAGCACCACACTATTTGTCTTCATTTATATTAGACAGCCAGCTTTCTGTCATTTTAGTTAATGCGTGTGTGAGGCAAGAGTGATTTGGTCTAAAACCTGACTATTAGTAGATTGTTTTCTTGCATGTGGAGCAGAGTTAACTTTTGTATATGTTTCTCAAGAGGTTTAGATAGTGGTGACAGAATGGATATGGGTCTATAGTTTGAGAGGTCACTAGTCTGTCTAGATTTAAAAAGAGGAAATACTTTGGAGAGACAGAGAGAGAGAGATTGGGAGAGACACAAGGAAGAGACAGAGAGAGAGAGACTGGGAGAGACACAAGGAGGAGACAGAGAGACCTGTGAGCAGGGGAGAAGGAGAGGGCTGAGTTATGTGAAAATCGTCTTCGGGAATGAAGAACAGATAAAATGACAAAGTAGCGTAATCCTGCTGATACCATACATATGTATGTATACAAAGGGAAGAATGTTTGTTTCGTGCAAGACATCTATGGCGGCACCAAAAACAAAAATAAAAATGTCAACAACAAAAAAATTAATCAAGTCTCAGAAGGAGGGATAATGTATAAAAATCACATAAAATCTTACCGCTTATAGAAAATACGTCGCAAAAAATACACAAAAAAATATATTAGAAGCGAAATATGGAGGGAAAATGGCTTCAAGATTTGAGCATGGAATTTGAAATGTATATTGTCAACATAAAAAAGGGGCACTGTGTGTCTGTATCTATGATATGATGCTGGCCCTCCGAAAATCTGATTATATTCTATTAGAGAAATCACAATTCACGTTATATTATTATTTTTGTTGTTGTTTCCAGTATCATTGACCTAAGCCTTTTTCCTATTTTGTCCACGATGGTGGTCCACACTGATCACAATGATGGTGTTTACACTGACTATGATGGCGTCCACACTGACTATTAGGGTTGCTGTGCGGCGCCGATGTGAAGAAGGTGATGGAAAAGATAAAGTGAAGTTTGATCGGTATGTCCAGTAGACTCGCGGCGAGAGGTACTCATACCACGTCACCTCTGCTCTGGAGGCCGGCCACGTCCTATATACACCTATACTAGTGAAATATGCCTAAACCAGCTAAACCCAGGGGTGAAACTTGATGACTACTCATGTCACGATACCTCCGCTCTAGAGGTCGCTCACGTCCTAAACACGCCCATACTAGAATAATACGCCTAAACCAGCTTAACCCAGGGGTGAAACTTAGTAGTGACGAGGATTCGTCCTCCTGGACAAAAGTTCCGTCCTGGTCACAACTAGGAAGGGTAGCGGCCACGACCACAAACTGGTAAGTCGGAGACACTGGATCAGTACAGTCGAGATGGGCTCCCACCCGGCGGGGATGTATGCGTATCCTAATCACGCTGAGATTTTCCGGTGAGAAAGTCCAGCTCCGAACTGGACGGGCAGCCACCCCTCACCCGGCTGTGATATACTTATATCCAGAACACGTCGAGGTTTTCCGGTGAGAAAGTCCAAATCTAGATTAAGCTGGTGCAACGAAAACCATAGTGTCACGCAATCCCCCTTTTGTGACCCACCGAGAATACAGGTCCAAGTCCCGAGACACTCTGAACCTCTTGTGATCCTCTCATGGATCACTTGTGATCCTCTTGTGGTCCTATCAAGGAGTAAACTCAGTAGGATCACGGGACGATCTTGGTGGTAGAAGCGAACCAAGAAGAAGTTTGTTGTTAGGTATCGTATACAGTGAAAGAATTTGTTTGTTGTTAGGTATTGTGTACACTGATAGAATTTATTTGTTGTTAGATGTTGTGCACAATAATATAACTTTCATATTTTTGCTATAAAGCATGCATAATGATGGAGTTTGCTTGTTTATTCTTAGATCTGGCGTACAGTAATAGAATTTACTTATTTGTTTTTATACGTCACGAACAGTATAGAATTTGCTTCTTTTTTTTTTTTTGTTAGATGTTGCATACAAATACAGAATTTAGATAAATATGGTTATACTAGAACATTACTTGAAATACTACTATCCAAGAGCTGAATATTAAACTTATATTGCATTATATGACAAAGAATTTTATGATGCCATAAAAATTGGAGGTTACGAAGTACTAGAGATCAGATATGCTGATGACACAGTATTACTGCCCACAACACAGACAGGAACGAAAAAAACTAATTATCTCAGTCCGTAAGAATAGTGAAGAGCAAAACCTCTATCGTAATGCGAAGAAAACTAAATTGATGACAACTGACAAAACAAATAAGGCAGCTGAAATATGTATCAATGAGGAAAAATTGGAAGAGGTGGACAGTTTTGAATATCTTGGATCATTACTAACTAATAATGGAGATACAATGAGGGATATTAAAAGGAGGACACATATCGCTTTTCAGAAAGTAAAACAACTAAAGAAGCTGCAGAGAGGAGCAGACAGAACTACAAAAATAAGATTTTAAAGGGTATGCATCTTTCTCATTGCGATATATGCCTGTGAGACCTGGACACTTAACAAAACAGCTGAGAAACATATAAATGCTTTTAAATGCAAATGCTACAGAAGAGTTCTACAAATATCATGAACACAAAAAAGAACAAATATATCCATACTACAAGAACTTATATTGAAGAAAGTTGGCTAGTAAAGAAGATTAAACAGAGAAAACCTACATATTTTGGACATATTAAACGTCATGACAATTTAGAGACTAAACGTCAAGATAATGTAGAGAAAACCGTCTTGGAAGGGTACACAATGGGAAAAAGAAAGAGAGGAAGACTAAGGCTAAGATTATTACAAAACATCGTTGATAATCTACAAATGGATGCATCAGCAACAGGGCATCTTGTTTACAACCATGAGGCCTACAGGAAAGCTGTTAGGGAAGCAAAGTTCCAGGTGACATGCATATGACTGACAGCGTTATATTGTCTTTGTTTACTATAAGAATGGTGCGAATTCCATGGACAGCAAAAATAACTAATGGAGAATGTTTGAGAAGAGCTGGAGAAAAAAAAATCTTGTCAAAAAAATAAGAGAGAGACAATCTATTTTCATAGGACATGCAGTGAGAAGAGGGGACATTGAAAATAGTATAACAACAGGAAAAATTGAGGGAGGAAGAGCCAGGGGAAGATCAAGGGAAATGATACTATACAGTCTGACGAGATGGTGTGAGAGATCACCAACAGAGCTGATGGCCTGCATGAAGGATCGTGTACTCTGGAGAAGCATAATAGCCAACGCTAGTCGGCACGGTCTGTGACGTTCGTTCATACCATCTTGGAAACTGTTTTAATCTTTTGAAACAGACTGGAGAATAATGAGGCCATAGCGGTGGCACAGAAAGTGATGCCAGCAAGGAGAAGAAACGATACCCTCTCTTTATACCGAACATCACATTACTAAAACGAGCCGTGTGTCAAATTTGTATCCTCAAAGAAGCCCACAAAGTAACTCAGGCAGGAAGGTTCTCTAATATTTTAGTAATTAACATAGGTAAAAATGAACATATGAAAAGGAGATAACACACGTGTCAGAAAAGCTTACATAGCTACTCTTTTCAAAAATACGATCATCAAAATTTGTTACTAAAATATTGGAAGACTTCAGGGTCGACAGAAACTCCGCAAACTTTTCACAAACTCCACAAAGCTTCTTTTAAAATGTTAAGATTGTCTTTTAGTGATATACTCAAAGAAATTAATGACAATAGAATGAAATTTACAAAGGATAATTGGTCTCATGACCTAAATGACCCAGATCACACAGAAATCACTACAATGGTAGCTCATACTGAAATTTCGAAAACCTAGAAAATCAATATTTAAAGAAAACACCACGATTTTACGGATATATATATATATATATGTGTGTGTGTGTGTATGTATGTGTATGTGTGTTCATTTGTATATATGCGTGTGTGTGTTCTTCAACTATTGATTATTGTTATTGTTAACAACTGCAAGACAGTCTTCTTTATCGCCATGTATATCTCGGAGCTGGGTTGACGGAAAAATTAACACTTTGAAACACCATTTAAAATAGGCTGATTTAGTTCCCAGAGTAGATCAAAGAAAAAAACTCTTAGGAAAACTAACAACAGCTGGCCTCACTCGACGCTCGACAGAAGCGGCACAGTCCGCTACCATGGTCATCACAACTGGGCTGGATAGGAAGTTGGCAAGCCCTGTCCACTACGGCTAATCAACTTCAGATTCGGATGATTCATTTTCACAGTTCAAATTTGTACAGACAGGAAACATCGAGGTTTTCGCACAGTAATGTAACAGAACACAGCATTGTATGGTTAGACCTCGAACATAAAAATCACAGACTTTTTGACGTGAGAGAAAGCAAAATGACAAGAGAATTACCTGGGGCTTGAGACACCCGGAAAGGGAACGAGGTCATAACACTGAAATTTTATCGCTTAGATTCAGTCTCCCCCATAGGTAGAGAAGTTTATTATGGGCTGTTCTCTCATAGACGTAGAGAAGTTTATTAATGCGCTGTTTTCTCGTAGACGTTGAGAAGTTTATTAATACGCTGTTCTCTCGTAGACGTAGGGAAGTTTATTAATGCGCTGTTCTCTCGTAGACGTAGGGAAGTTTATTAATACGCTGTTCTCTCGTAGACGTAGAGAAGTTTATTAATGCGCTGTTCTCTCGTAGACGTAGAGAAGTTTATTAATGCGCTGTTCTCTCGTAGACGTAGAGAAGTTTATTAATGCGCTGTTCTCTCGTAGACGTAGGGAAGTTTATTAATGCGCTGTTCTCTCGTAGACGTAGAGAAGTTTATTAATACGTTGTTTTATCGTAGACGTAGGGAAGTTTATTAATGCGCTGTTTTATCGTAGACAGACAGCTACTGGAGTCCATGGTTTTAGTCCTATGTAATTCTCTTGTCATTTTTCTTACTCATGTTTAAGAGCGTCTTGTCTATATGATTTTTTTTAGGTCCAACCATACAACACTGTGTTCTGTTACTCATACTTTAAGAGGAAAGTTCTAGATAAATTAGCAAACTCCCTACTGAACCTTATTTTAACATGCTGGAAAGAAAGTTCTAGGCTGATTCATTATGTAAAGGTAAGGTAAAGGTAAAGTAAAGATAACCCTGGCATGCCTTAAAGACACATAAGGATATGGTGTTAGTGCCCATATTTTCCTTGACCAGTCAGCACACTAGAGGGTGATATGGTCAGTATCACGCCTGGCCGCCTTTACTTCCACAACTCCAGAAGAAGTCGGGTACCCATTTCTACAGCTGGGTGACTGGGGCGCTTCCGGCCGGATTCGAACCTCCTACCTTCGCCATGAGAGACTACTGCACTAACCACGTCATTATATACCCTGACTTTAAACATTGCTCATCACAATTCTCCACTCCCCATACTCCCTAGTGTTTCCACTCTGCTTATTCTGTTCCCTTTCCCGATGTGCTTTGTCCGTCCATTAAAATATTGTTCTCTTGGCAGTCCTTTCTTCTAGTTTTTTTTTTTTTCATTTGAGTTCTCCATTGACTATCAGATTCTCTTCTGTCTTTTCATGGCAAGTACGGAGCAGGCTGAAGATTGAGTCAAAAAAAAAATTTAAACTATTTTTAACATTTCTCGCGGCGAGTTATAAACCGGGTTTTTCTTAACTGAAAAACGTAACCAACTGGTTATTCCTGATTTGGTAATAGTCGTATTTTGTGGATACTTTGTTTTGTTTTGTTTTTGTGACACTCACATTTTGGTGCTATTTGTGTTTTGGTGATGCTCATATTTTTTGTGATACTTATGTTTTGGTGATGCGCATGGTTTGGTTATGGTCGTAGTTTGGTGATAATGGTGGTTGATGACACTCACGACTTGGTGATGCTTCTGCCTTGATGCATCTTGTGGTTTTGTGATACATTTGGCTTGTGTGATAATCGTAGTTTGATGACACTCGTGGTTTGGTGATTCTCGTAATTCAGTGCTACTCGTGACTTGGAGTTACTCCTGGTTTGATAATACACCTTCTCTGATGATACTCTTGGCATGATGACACTCGTGGTTTGATGATAGACCTCCTCTTGTAATACTGATGTCTTGATGACACTCGTGATTTGATGATCCTCGTGGCTTGGTGGTACATGTGTCTTGGTTGTTATGTGATCCACCGTTGGCACTCAGTTTTTCAGAGCTTCGAGAGCAGATTAGGAGCCTGAAAAGATAAACAAGTTGGTTTTTTTTCCTATGCGTGCTAGCGTAGTGGTTAGAGCACTCGTCTAGCAACCAAATGGTCGAGGGTTCGAATCCCCAGCTGAGCGGGATTTTTTTCCGACCAATACGGCCCTGAGGTCGACCCAGCCTCGTAAAATGGGTACCAGAGAAAATCTGGGAAGTAAAGGCAGCGAGGAAAGGAACTGGTCACCCTACCTCATACGCTGATGACCCAGCATAATGAGGTCTCTAACGCTTCACCCCCTACGGCATTTGAAATGCTATGGGACTATCTTTACTTTACTTTACGTGTGTGTCGCTGATTTTGTGTATGGTGAGAGTGACGAACGATATAGAGTAAAGAACAAGTTATGCCAAGCTAGTGTAACCTAACAGTGTCCAAGGAGAAATAAACTGGGCAAAGGCATTAATCACGTAACAAAGACACTAGCATATAGAACATGTGTTACTTGTGTCCACAGTGTGAACTTAACATGCTAAGTTGTTGGTCTTGATTTCGCTCATAAAAATTATCTTCATCACCACCACAGCAACAACAGAGCCTCCCAGCTTCCTAACTTCAAACTTCGGGGCCCCGAAATTGTAAATCCGGTCATACATACATACATACATACATACATATATACATACATACATACATAGATATATACATACATATATACATACATACATACATAGATATATACATACATATATACATACATAGAGCGAGTCAGATACGTGTAAGCAAACTTGAGGGCTTATACTGAGCTTACAGATTCCAGACAGGCCGAGACTGACTGGGAAGGAAGATCGTTAAAAAAAACATACTCAATAAATAAAAAATCAGCGGAAAGAGAAGAAACCCACCTTGTCTGGGTTTATAAGATATCTGTAAACTCGCCACAAGGGATATCAGGGTCAGCAAACAGTTATGGCGAAAAGCAAAGTTTACGAGAGAACTAGAGCCCTTTGCACACACATTTTGGAAAAACACAGAGGACACGGGAAGAAGTTTGCAAGAAAACCTGAGCCTAAATAAACATTGATGTTATAACGCTTGTAAAAGGCCACTTTTCCCTTCCAGACTTTTTCTTGTATTATTTTACTTAAAAAGTAACACGGTATGGCAAAGTAAGCACTGTTTAAAAACTTACCAACAAATAAATGTACATGTACATAGCATAAACATTCTGTGCAGTGCTGAACCGTGATATTACAGTATACTTACACGTATATTTATGTCTTACATCTTACATCCTTCCCATGCCGTTAAACGTCACACAGGGCTCGCATGGTAATTTGCCAAGTTTTCCTGTTTTCGGCGAGCATTTCAACCTCATCAAAGGATTTTATGCCTACTAATTTGGCCAATATTCTTTCTTAGAGTTTCACGTGGCCGACCTCTTTTTCTTCGGTCTGTTGTGTCCTACTTGACAGCTTGTTTTGGGATTCTCTGACCGTTTCTTCTAATCATGTGACCGACATATATCCATCTCCTTTTTCTGATCACCATTGAGACAGGTTGTTGTTTGCTCATCTATCTTATCGATGTGTTGTTCTTAAATTCATTCCACTTTATACCAAGTGGGTGTCTGAGTGGTGAAGTGGTTAGTGCACTAGTCTCTCATGGCGAAGGTCGGGGGTTCGAATCCGGCCGGCGGCACCCCAGTCACCCAGCTGTAGAAATGGGTACCCGACTTCTTCTGGAGTTGGGGAAGGAAAGGCAGCCAGGCGTGATACTGACCATATCACCCTCTAGTGTGCTGACAGGTCAAGGAAAATATGGGCACTAACACCATATCCCTATGTGCCTCTAAGGCACGAAAGGGTTACCTTTGCTTTTGCTTTGCTTTATACCAAGTATTTTCCTGAGGCATTTGTTTTCAAAAGAGTCTAATTATTCTAATATGTATATTCAATGAGAGAGTTCTAAAATGCTACATTGAGCCTATCCTACTCCATAGAAGTGAGTCATGAACAATCGATGGAAAGACCACTAGAGGCAGCAGAAATGTACTTCATTAGAACAATATTGGACAGCTAAGATGACAAACAGAGAATTTCTAACTAAAGCAAATGTAAACAAGGACCACAAGAAAACGAGTCACCATTCATTGGACATATAATGTGAAGAGGAGGGCTTGAGAACATCATAACAGGAGGAAACATAAATGGAAAGAGAGGTAAGGTACGTTTGGTTGTATTTTGTAGCAATAAATATCCTTTTTTGCATGCTTTTATGTAATACCGTTTTCCTGTTTATGGCACTTTTTTAGATCTTGAAACGTATCTAATTAGTTTAATTTTATCTCATACTAGCTGAGTACCCGACGTTGTCCGGGTATTTATTTATCCCAATCACGAAAGTTCTAGTTATTTCCACAACCTTCCAGACGGTTCTAATGCGTTCTATTCTTTTCCACAGCCTTCTACAAGGTTCTACAGAGGTCTATTCAGTTCTACAATCTTCTAGAAGGTTCTACAATGTTCTATTCATGTCCACAACCTTCTAGAAGGTTCTACAGAGTCTAGATGGTTTTATTATAAACAAAATTTTTAGTTTCACCTCCAGGAGCAAGAATAAATAAAATCTTGGGTGAACTCACCTTTGAGTAAGCAACATAAAGAAGTCCATGGGAGAAACATGGCGATCTCAAATCTATCTCTCTCCCTCTCTGTCCCTATCTCTCTCCTCTCTCTCTCTCTACCTCTTTCTACCTCTCTCTACCTCCCTCTCTCTCCCCGTCCCTATCTCTCTCCTTACCTCTCTTTCCCTCTCTCTCCCTCCTTCGCTTTTACTCTCGTTCTCCCTTTCTCTCCCTCTCCCCCTCTCTCTCCGTCTCTATCTCTCTCCTTACTTCTCTCTCCCTCTCTCTCCCTTCTTCGCTTTTATTCTCGTTCTCGTTCTCCCTCCCTCCCTCTCTCCTCACTCTCTCCCTGATTTGAAAAGCTAATTTGAAAAAATAGGAAAACGGCACACTGTCACAGAGCAATGCAGTCTACTATAGAATACAATAAAAAGCTAATATAAAAATAAGGAGAAAACAAAGTTAAAATTTATTTTTACAAATATAATTAAAACAAAAAAGAGACCATCAACTAAAAGAGCGACATGACACTGTCACATTCCCTGACAAATGATAAACTGGAAGACTTGTTGAATTAACTTACCTTACATACCACCATCTAAGATTCGGGTGGGTGCTGAAAGTTTCTAGAACATCATGAATCCAACACCGCAGTCATACTCACAACCTTCTAGAAGATCCCACCCCCACCGCTAGCCCCGCCTCCCCCATGTGGTTGGTAGCTGATCAACCACTATATGGGCGCTCTCTGTTGTGAAATAAACACTCTGACTATTTTATAAATGGAAGCTGAGATGAACAACAGTAGGGTGTCTTTCGTGAATCAGAAGTCTCCTCCGTGTATCATGTTTCTCGTTATCAATGCCATCGGTTCGGCACCACAGCAGATATAACGTCATCGATTTGTGTGAGCTGACCCTTGTCCGTCACGGCCGACAATCCAAAGCAGGCATAAATATAACGGGAGCTACTTCCCGTCGTTCAGTGTGGGTATTGTCTGCATCGTTCGGTTTCGATCCGACTCCCACCACCCAGGTCCCCCTAGGGGTCATAGGGATTATCTAACCTACACGGTGCAGTTTCCAAGTTTGGTTGAAATTGCTCCAGGCGTTCCAGCGTGACGCTATAACAGCTTTTGCAATGCTGCAGACTACATGGAAATCTTAAAAAAAAAAAAAAACTAAGCATGAATACGAAAACAGGATATTTAAGAGTAATGTTCTAAGTATACTACTCTATGGAAGTGAATGCTGGAAAATCACCAAAGCAATAGAAAACAAGTTGAATTCTTTCCAGACTAAATGTTTACGAAGAATTAGAAAAATATTTTGGCCAAACACCATAAGAAATAACATCTTGTTGGCACAACTGCAGATGAAGCCACTGACAGCAATTATTAAGGAAAGACGCTGGCGATGGTTGGGACACGTGCTCCGAATGACTGACAACTCACTACCAAAAATAGCACTAAGATGGACACCATCTTATCTCTGATATATCTCTGAACTTTAAGTGCCCAGGGCACATGGGGCTTCCGCAAAGGTTTTCCACAAATGCCTGTCCTTTGCTTTTTTTTCTGCTCTTGCCCAGGTGAGCCCTATATTGCTCAACATCCTTTCTGTTGTTCTTCTCCATGTCTCTTTTGGTCTACCCTTACTTCTGTTCCCCTGTGGTGTCCACCTTAGTGCTATTTTTGGTAGTGAGTTGTCAGTCATTCGGAGCACATGTCCCAACTATCGCCAGCGTCCTTCCTTAATAATTGCTGTCAATGGCTTCATCTGCAGTTTTGCCATCAAGATATTATTTCTTATGGTGTTTGGCCAAAATATTTTTCTAATTCTTCGTAAACATTTAGTCTGGAAAGAATTCAACTTGTTTTCTATTGTTTTGGTGATTTTCCAGCATTCACTTCCATAGAGTAGTATACTTAGAACATTGCTCTTAAATATCCTGATTTTCGTATTCATGCTTAGTTTTTTTAAATTTTTTTTATTTCTATATAGTCTGCAGCATTGCAAAAGCCTGGTTTGCTCTAGTAAGTCTGTTGTTGATGTCCTCTGTGCTGTCTCCATTTTCTACTACTCTACTATCAAGATATACAAATTCGTTGACCTCCTCCACTAACTTGCTATCTACTCTGAGTACATTTCTGTTGTTCACATTTTGTTTCATTAACTTTGTCTTTCCTGCGTTTATCTTTAGTCCTATGTTGTTTGCATTCTGAGTTAGCTTGCTTTATCTTGCATATCTTTGTGGCTGCTTGATAGTAAACAAATGTCGTCTGCAAAGTCAAGGTCCTCCAGCACTGTGTCAAGGGTCCTTGTAATCCTCTGATATATATATACAGGAAAAATTGGTGAACTACTTTGCGAGCCCTATGTGACGTTTAACGGCACGGGAAGGATATAAGATATAAGATAAGATAAGAATATATATATAAACGCCATTTTAGATTACGACCTCAAGTAGCTAAAAATCTAAATCATCGTAAATGGAGGTCTAGTTGTTTGTTTGTTGTCACTGTTGTCCATTATGCACTAGACAGTTGCAGGACACCATGTTACTGTCGGTTGTCTAAGGTTCAGTACCTGCGAAAGACTGAATCAAAGCGACGGAATTTCTGTGTCATGCCCTCTTTTCCTTTCCGGGTGTCACCATTTTCGTTTTGCTCAAACATTCACTGATGAATTAGCTTTCAAATACTTTTTTTTTAAATTCTTCATTTGAGATTGGGGGGGGGGGGGGGTGCTAAATGGCTGTTGTTGCTCTCTCCAGGCTAGACGTCCTACCGGAGTACGGGGTTCGAGCCTCAGGTAATTCTCTTGTCATTTTTCTTTCTCTCAAGGTGCTTTGTTTACGATTTTCTCAAGATCTAACTTACAAGACTGTGCTTTCTTACTTTATTGTATGTAAAGTAACCGTGTTGTACGAAGAACGATAACTTACAAAATCCCATCACTACCTAAATACTGTCCCCTTGGTTTAAACGCTAAAATCACATTTGACTGTAATTTTGAGTTCAAACTGCAGTTGTGCTATCTGTAATAAGTAAATTAATGATGGAATTTTGTTAGTTATCGTTCTTTGTATAACATGGGCACCTAATATACAGGTAAGCCATTTTACGATGGGGCTAGATTTAGCTACTTGAGGTGGTAATTCACATTGGGCCAATAGAAATGTTTATCAAAGAATGTTGCGAATTCCCTGGACAGGAATGACTACTAATAAAGAATGTGTGAGAAGAGAGAGAGGGACAGAAAATCTTGTCAAAAAAAAAAAAAAAGAACTCAGAGAGACAACGTATTTTCATAGGACGTGCAATGAGAAAAGGGAACACTAAACATTTGTAACAACAGGAAAAACAGAGAAGACCCAGTGATGGCCGAGAGAAATGATATTGAATAGTATGACAAGATGGTGTGAGATGAGGTCATCAACTGAACTGACGTATGCATGAAGGATCGGATACCGCGGAGAAACATTATACCCCGGATACCGCGGAGAAACATTATAGCTCGGATACCGCGGAGAAACATTATAGCTCGGATACCGCGGAGAAACATTATACCACGGATATCGTGGAGAAACATTATAGTCCGGATACCGGGTTTCAGGCAAGGAAGAGGATCAAGGGATCATATATTCAATCTAAGATTAATAATTGAAAAATGCAGAGAGTTTAATGTAAATCTATATTTATCCTTTATAGACTAATCAAAGGCATTTATTGTGTACAACACCAGAAACTTTGGGAAATAATGGAAAAAATGGGATTTCCAACACATTTGATACAATTAACATCACTGCTGTATCTAGACCAACAAGCAGCAGTAAGAATAAATGGTAAAATAACAAGTTGGTTTGACATAAAACAAGGGGTCCGTCAGGGGTGCATATTGTCACCTTACTTATTTAACTTGTATACTGAAAATATAATGAGGAATGTTAGAGAAGATGTAGACAAAGAATATTACAATGCCATAACAATTGGAGGTTAAGAAATACCAGAGATTAGATATGCTGATGACACAGTGTTACTGTCCACAACACAAAAAGGAACGGAAAAACTAATTATGTCAGTCCGTAAGAACAGCGAAGAGCAGAACCTCTATCTTAATGCGAAGAAAACTAAATTGATGACAACTGATAAAACAAACAAGGCAGCTGAAATATATATCAATGAGGAAAAACTGGAAGAAGTGGAGAGTTTTGAATATCTTGGATCACTAACTAATAATGGAGATACAATGAGGGAAATTAAAAGGAGGACATCTATCGTTCTTCAGAAAGTAAAACAAATAAAGAATCTGTGGAGAGGAGCAGACAGAACTACAAAAATAAGATTTTCCCACCGCAACATATGCCTGTGAGACCTGGAAACTTAACAAAACAGCTGAGAAACACATAAATGCCTTTGAATGTAAATGCTACAGAAGAGTTCTTCAAATATCGTGGACACAAAAAAAGAACAAATATACTACAATGTACTACAAGAGCTTAATATTGAAGAAGGCTGGCTAGTAAAGTGGATTAAAGAGAGAAAACTTAAATATTTTGGACGCATTAAACGTCATGATAATTTAGAGAAGACTGTATTGGAAGGATACCTAATGGGAAAAAGAAAAAGAGAAGACCAAAACGAAGATGGTTGCAAGACATTGTTGACGATCTGCAAATGGATGCATCAGCAGCAGGCCATCTTGCTCACAACCGAGAGGCCTACAGGAGTGCTGTTTGGGAAGCAAAGTTCCGCAAATTACAATGAATGATGAATGAATGAATGAATGAATGTAGTGTAGCGGTTTGACAGCGGCTGGCTTGTATGTACGAGTCCCACACTAGACCTATCATGAAAGCTTTAAAGTGGGCAGGCGACCCTGGCCTTACTGCCGTAAGATTCATCTTGCAGTTTATGAAGTCAGTATTTGTGAATTTCAGAGTAACTTCACTGATTTGTTAAAGATGACCCTATGTTATAAAAGAATAATACACGATAATAACAATCCAGAATAAAAATTCCACAAATATTTGGTTCTCAATTTTATGAAAGGGACTGAGAAACAATGTTGAGAGCACCAAAGCTACAAAATAAAACACGTTCAAAATTATGAAATTATAAATGAATATATAAACAAGTTTAATGTTTTAATTATTTGTTAGTTTGCATTTGTAGCTGAAATGTTACTGTGCAAAAAAACAAAAAAAATTACGAGCCTGCCAGGATTCGAACCTGGAATCTTCTGATCCGTAGTCAGACGCGTTATCCGTTGCGCCACAGGCCCCTGATAACTCGCTAATGTCGTTAAAATATTTTAATAAAACCACTCTATTCCTATTTCTAAGCGGTCGACAATGTGAAACTCTAAAGAGGACCTCGTTACGAAAGGCCAGTTTTAGTGGACATTACATCCCTTGATGAGGTTGAAAAGATCTCCGAAAACAGGAAAACTTCGTCCACTGTTCTCTCTAAGCCGTGCGGTCCGCACTCATGTAATTATGAACAAGCGCCGAAGAAAGATTGAAAAGCGCTGTTTTTTTTTTCCTCGGGGGGGGGGGGGGAGTTCAGTTTTCTTTGAATTGAAAAAAATAATTTTAAATTATACTCTGTGATTTGACATTACAGCGCACACTGAAAATTGTAACTGCGAACCGCAAAATCTTAGAAGGCACATAGGTCCATGTTCGTGAATAATGTTTGTTTGATACCTGTTGTTCTCTCTTCCACCCCCTCCCCCCATTCTATCTATCTATCTATCTATCTATCTCTCACCACCACCCCCTTTTTTTCTTTTTTTTACAAGTCTCTTGTGCTCCTTGATCTCTAGTGCCTAGACTATGAAAATTGTATGTCTACTTGACCTCTGTTGTGCTCTCTGATCCTAGATAATGTCTACTTGACTTTTCTTATGCCTATCTGTAGCTCTCGGTCATATCTAAAATTTCCGAGGTGAACACAAGTAACGCCTTTCTCTGTAGATTCCCATACATAGACAAAGGATCTAACAAAACCTACTACGTGCTAGAGAGGAAGAATTGAAAGGGCTGGTAAATACATTTCCGCCCGCAAACATAAGGAAATGCAGCGAAGTGTGAAATTTTTATGAAAACCGAAGTCAAAATCTTATCACACGTCCCCACGGGACTTATCATAACAGACTATTGTTATTATACTGTATGGTCAGTGAAATAAGCTCTCTCGTTAATTGTTACCTTTCCGTGGTGATCTTGTGTATCCCCATGATCAAAAGACAGCAGGAGCAGCAGCTCATGGCAGGGTCACCCAAGCCAGACAGGTCTGAAGGTAGGGGATCAGACAAAGCACAACTCAAACCCTGCCGCCTTCCAGGATGGCTGGGGACAGTCAGAGGCTACAGAATCAAACCTGAAAGAAATGCATGCTGAAGACAGATGTACTGGAGCCAGGATCAAAGTAAAGCAGGTATGTGAAGAATTTACAACGCAACTTTCACTTACATGACATTTCAACCAGATGTGATGTTCTGCCAGCCGAGCCCTGCCAGACAAAATAAACGCTGTACCCCAGGCCTCAAAGCTGTCCACCCAGAACAACTGGTGGCCACCCTGCATCATGCCATGTGGCCAGGACACATAACAGGGGAAGAAGCTACTGATCAAAGCCAACACAAAGAGACACAAAAGAAATTCAGTATCCTGCAATGGAACGTTCAAGGAGTCAGAAATAAAAAGATTGAACTCACCAAAAAACTCACATAGACCTTGCATGTATACAGGAGGCACACTTGAAGCCAGACAATAGATTCACAATAAGAGGATACAGCCCTTGCATGTATACAGGAGACACAACTGAAGCCAAACAACAGATTCACAATAAGAGATACCAGACCTTCAGACATGACAGAGAATGTCACAAGGGCAGAGTTGTGACACTGATATAGAAATAGAACGACAAGGATGAGAAAATATTGAAATAATAGGACAAGGCATAATAATATAAGGAAAACAAAGAGTCTACAATATATATACTATGCCCAAAAGCCCATAATGTTACAGAAAAAGAAACCACACAGTCTCAGTGCTAATCACAGGTGACTTCAACAGTTGCTCAGATTAATGGGGATATAGTGAAACAGACAACAGAGGAGAGGAATAAGAGGAATAGGAAGTAGGTAACAACCTACTACTAATAAATCAAACATTTATGAGCCAACCTTTTACTCAAGGAGATGGAGAATTACCACAACCCCAGACCTAGCGTTCACAATATAAGATATAGCACACAAAATTGAATAAGAAATAGTTTGCCACTTAAGAGGAAGTGACCATAAATCAATAAAACTAAAGGTGGACTGTAATTACAGAATGCCAGAACAAAAACCACTGCCCAGGTGGAATTACAAAAGAGCCAGTTGGGAAAATTTCAGCAGACTTACACACTTATACTGTGAAAACCTGACACAAGGATGTGAACAAAATGGCCAAACAATTCAATGAAGTAATAATAAAAGCAGCTTTTTAAACCGTACCATGAGGAGAAAGGAAACATCAGACATCATCCCCTGCTTATTCAGCTGCTTCAAGAACACTGGAATTGGTTGAAAAGTGGAATCAAGTCTTTTTTCTTTAATCTGCAGTTGTATTTTTGGTGCTGAAAAAAGTAAGTAACATTGTACTTCACTTGTGAATGCTTAGGAATGATAAATTTAAAAAAATAATAAAACTAATCACTTCCTAATGACTTTAGTATGTACTGCCATATCATTTTTCATTTTCTCTAACACTTAGATTTTAGTCCTAAAAATTGTATTGTTTAGTCAGGTAAACTTAGCATGCAGCCTGTATCAGTATGGGACATGCCATGGCCACTAAATATTATTAGTTCTATCTTTTCTTGCAAATTCAGAACCTTAGGAGTTTTTTTTTTAGCTTTCTCACCACATTCAGGAGACATTATGTATAGTATAAACACAAATATAAAAGAATTATAAACAAATATATAAAAATATTGTTACCACAAATACAAGAGTTCCATTGCTAACAACTTGTGAAGAAGACTGATGACACAGAGTTCAATTTGATACAAAGTGTCTGTTGGTTAGAGTAGAACCATCTGGAAGGTGGGCTGACAGAAAGGACCATGTGGTTAAATGTGTGGGTTCTTGTTATAATTGACAATGGTTGAAAAGTGGGTGGTTGGACAACAGATTTGATATGGTACACCACCAAGTGATCTGATGTAGTATGTCAGCTTTCATTTCTTTCTATTTTCAGAGCTCATATTTCCAACTGAGCCTCTTTCAAACTGGTCAAGATCACAATCAACATCTGCTGCTACTGTTCAGGGTCTGTTGCAGACACACAGGCCATCTGCAACTTCATTAAATACCACATTAACTCTCTCAGGTACAGTAGACTGTTATGTTTTGTGCTTAACGTAGGTCTGAATGCATTCAGATAATATAATCTACAGTCTGTAGACGTACACAAAAGAAAGAGCAGTATTACCTAAACTGTGGTCCAAGGACCCCTTGGATCCACAAAGGCTCAGTTAGCGCTCCTCTAAGCAAGTGTGGTTTTTGTGTAATTCTAAACACATGTGATTTTAAATATATAAAAGTGCTGAGGTAATTTAGAGAGGGTATATAGGATGATAAAACAGCTGAGAAACACATAAATGCCTTTGAATGTAAATGCTACATGGACAAAAAAAGAACAAATATATCCATACTATCCCTATCAAAGGAGAAGTAAGACGCCTCCTTACCTCCGTCAGTCTACGGGACACCCTTGGGCAAGGTGGAGTACCCGTATAGCCCCCCGATCAGGGTGACGTGAAGCCATGGGAGCAGGTGGTGGATGGAATGGGAGAGCAGCTGACAGATAATGTTGGTTATGGTCACCATTCTATGATGGTAGGCAGATGATCTCAATGTAGGGACAATGGCTACGATCACTGACTAGTACAGTCACTGCCCGGAAGGAAAGCAATGGTAAACTACCTTCTGGAAACATACCAAGAAACCCAAGCAGCAATCATGGAAAGTCAAATAGGAAAAAGATCTGGTGGTGAGTCCCCCAGGCCAGATAGATCTAATTTTAACACTGGGGAAGAGTGTGAGGCAGAGGTCGGTACTAGTAATTGTGATGACGGACAAAATCCTGACGGTGTTACCAAGGAAAACCCCTGTATCAAACTAAAAAGAAAGATAAGAGTAGGAACATGGAATGTAAGAAGTATGTATGAGGGAAAATATCAAGTAATAAGTGACGAGATGAAAAGAACGCGGATACACATTTTGGGAATCTGCGAACATCGATGGAAAGGATCAGGACACTTTAAGAGCGAGAATGATAATATATTTATATATTCTGGCGGAGAAGTAGGAGGAAAGAATGGAGTGGCTTTTTATTTGGACAAATCAACATCAAAAGCATTACTAGGTACAATCCAGTAAGTGATAGAATCCTAACAATCAGACTTAAGGGCATTCCTAGAAATGTAACAGTCATCCAGGTATATGCACCTACATCAGCAGCAGAAGAAGATGAAGTAGAACATTTTTATAACACACTGCAGACGACAATGGACCAGGTACGGAAAAATGATATTGTATTTATAATGGGTGATTTTAATGCAAAAATTGGTACAGAAAGAGCAGAAGATGAAGGACATGTTGTAGGGAAATTTAGCATAGGACACAGAAATGCGGCAGGTGACAATCTAATGGCGTTTTGTATGGAAAATGAGCTAATGATCGCTAACACACTTTTTAAACAACATCCAAGAAGACTTTACACATGGACATCACCTGATGGGAAAACCAGGAATCAAATAGATTACATTTTAGTGCAGAGAAGGTGGAGGTCCAGCATAACATCAGCAAAAACTTTGCCAGGTGCTTATTGTGACACGGACCATGAGTTATTAATAGCAGACATGAAGATAAAGATAAAAAGATAGTTATGGGATCAAGACCACTCCGCTTTGACCTTACAAATATACCAGAACAATACGGTATAGAAGTGAAGAACCGTTTCGAAATCCTGATGGCTGTACAGGAAGAGATGACACCAGATGAATTGGCTACGCAGGCCAAAGATATCTTAGTAACAACAGCTAAAGACATGGTTCCAGTAAAGAAAACACAAAAGAATGGATGGATCACAGCAGGTACACTAGAACTGATAAAACAATGTAGAGAAATGAAGACACAGTGGAGAGTGACAAACAACAACAAAGATAAATATAAAACTTTAACAAAAGAAGTACGAAGAAACATAAGAAAAGACAAAAAACAATACATACAAGATTGTTGTGAAAGAATAGAAGAACATCAGAGGTGTGGAAGAGATAGTGAAATGTTTAAAGAAATGAAGACATTGACGAGAAATGTCACACCTAAGCTAAATGTAATTTGTGATGAGATGGGGAATACCCTGACAGAGACAGAGGATATTCTGGAAAGATGGAAGGACTATTGCAAAAGAATGTATGAAACAACCGACTGTGGAAGCAGAAATCAACAGTGTGAATTATTATTGCAGGAGAAAGAACCCGAGCCGACAATGGAAGAAGTTTTATGGGCAATAAAGAGTCTGAAAAATGGTAAATCACCAGGATGTGATGAGATAACCGCTGAATTTATTAAAGCAGGAGGAAAGGAATGTGCAACAATCTATCATGCACTATGTAAAAAGATATGGCATTCAGGTATTTGGCCAAAAGAATGGAAAAGAACTGTATTCATTCCACTGCCAAAAAAGGGTAACCTGAAATTATGCACCAACTACAGAACTGTTGCCCTGATTAGTCATGCCAGTAAAATTCTGTTAAAAATCATAATGGGTAGACTTCGAAAGAAAATAGAAGAAGAAGTCAATATGGTCCAAGCTGGCTTCAGGCAAGGAAGAGGATCAAGAGATCATATATTCAATCTAAGATTAATAATAGAGAAATGCAGGGAGTTTAATGTGAATCTATATTTATCCTTTATAGACTACTCAAAGGCATTTGATTGTGTACAACACCAGAAACTTTGGGAAATAATGGAAAAAATGGGATTTCCAACACATTTGATACAATTAACATCACTGCTGTATTTAGACCAACAAGCAGCAGTAAGAATAAATGGTGAAACAACAAGTTGGTTTGACATAAAACAAGGGGTCCGTCAGGGGTGCATATTGTCACCCTACTTATTTAACTTGTATACTGAAAATATAATGAGGAATGTTAGAGAAGATGTAGACAAAGAATATTACGATGCCATAACAGTTGGAGGTTATGAAATACCAGAGATTAGATATGCTGATGACACAGTATTGCTGTCCACAACACAAGAAGGAATGGAAAAACTGATTATGTCAGTCCGCAAGAACAGCGAAGAGCAGAACCTCTATCTTAATGCAAAGAAAACTAAATTGATGACAACTGATAAAACAAACAAGGCAACTGAAATATGTATCAATGAGGAAAAACTGGAAGAAGTGGAGAGTTTTGAATATCTTGGATCACTACTAACTAATAATGGAGATACAATGAGGGAAATTAAAAGGAGGACATCTATTGCTCTTCAGAAAGTAAAACAAATAAAGAATCTGTGGAGAGGAGCAGACAGAACCACAAAAATAAGATTTTTAAGGGCATGCATCTTTCCCATCGCAACATATGCCTGTGAGACCTGGACACTTAACAAAACAGCTGAGAAGCACATAAATGCCTTTGAATGTAAATGCTATAGAAGAGTTCTCCAAATATCGTGGACACAAAAAGAACAAATATATCTATACTGCAAGAGCTTAATATTGAGAAGGCTGGCTAGTAAAGAGGATTAAAGAGAGAAAACTTAAATATTTTGGCCACATTAAACGTCATGATAATTTAGAGAAGACCATATTGGAGGGATACATAATGGGAAAAAGAAAGAGAGGAAGACCGAAACGAAGATGGCTGCAAGACATCGTTGATGATCTGGAAATGGATGCAGCAGCAGCAGGCCATCTTGCTCACAACCGAGAGGCCTACAGGAGTGCTGTTTGGGAGGCAAAGTTCCGCAAGGGACATGCAAAGGAATGAATGAATGAATATCCATACTACAAGCACTTAATATTGAAGAAGGCTGGCTAGTAAAGAGGATTAAAGAGAGAAAACTGAAATATTTTGGACACATTAAACGTCATGATAATCTAGAGAAAACTGTCTTGGAAGGGTACATAATGGGAAAAAGAAAGAGAAGAAGACCAAGGCGAAAATGGTTGCAAGACATCGTTGACGATCTGCAAATGGATGCAGCAGCAGGCCATCTTGCCCACAACTGAAAGGCCTACAGGAGTGCTGTTAGTGAGGCAAAGTTCCACAAGGGACATGCAAATGAATGAATGAATGAATGATATAGGAAGATCTGTGGTAAATTATCATTGACTTTATGCATCCTTGACCTGAAAAGTTCGAGTTTCACCCCCAGCTCGATAAGAAACTAGTTTGATATTTGTCATCAGATTGGGTCATTGGTTCCCAACATTTTTATATCCAAGGTCCACTTTTCCAACTAGACATAAGTTACAGACCACCATCTTATATTTTAATTGTTTTTATTCAATATCTTATATATCTTATATCCTTCCCATGCTGTTAAACGTCACATAGGGCTCGCAAGGTAGTTCACCAATTTTTCCTGTTTTCAGCGAGCGTTTCAGTCTCATCAAGGGATTTTATGCCTATTAATTTGGCCTCTCTTAACAATGTCCTCTTCAGAGTTTCACATGGTTTGCCTCTTTTTCTTTGGCCTGTTTTGTTCTACTTGATAGCTTGTTTTGGGAATCTCTGATTGTTTCTTCTCATCATGTGACCAACATATATCCATCTCCTTTCCTGATCACCCATGAGACTGGTTGTTGTTCAGTCATCTGTCTTTTCTCTGCATTGTTCTTGAATTCATTCCACTTGATGCCGAGTATTTTCTTTAGGCATTTGTTTTCAAAAGAGTCTAATTTCTTTTCTATTTCTTTAGTTGATTTCCAGCTTTTGCATGCATAAATGAGGGTGGATATTACATTTGAATTGAATAGTCTTAACTTGATTTTTGTGCTTATAACTTTTGAATTCCATATGTTCTCAAAATTCTTGAAGATTAATGCTGCTTTTGCAGTTATAATTCTAACTTCCTTTCTGGTGTCACCATCTGGTCTATGTAGCTGCCAAGGTATGCAAATTGATTGAGTTCTTCAACATCTGTCCTTTCTACGTGTAATTTTCCATTTTGATTAATGGGAATTTTCATTATTTTTGTTTTGTCCTTGTTAATTTCAAGTCCTATTTTGCTAACCGGTAAAGACAGGATATCTGTTTTTTCTTGCGTGGAATTCACATTGTTACTGATAAGAGTTATGCGTCAGCAAAATCAAGATCTTCTAGTTGGGTCCCATGTACCCAGTCAATACCTGTGTTACCTGTGCAGCATTTTTTCATTATGAAGTCTTTGCAATTCCAAAAACGTAAAGGAGACAGTATACATCCTTGTTTCACACCTGTCTCAATCTGGAACCATTCACTCATCCCTTCTTCTGTCTTGACTGCACAAACATATCCATTGTAGAAGTCCTTAATGATGTTGACAATTTTAGATGGTATTCCATATAGACCTAAAATTCTCCATAATGAATCTCTGTGTATGCTATCAAATGCCTTTTTAAAGTCTGTGAAGTTCAGTATTAATGGTTTCTGCTTTTTTATATGTTTTTCAAATATTATTCTGGTCGAGATAGCTTCTTCCTTTTTAAAATCATGCTTGTTCTTCTCTCATTGCGGTATCCACTGTATCTTAAAGTCTGTTCAAAATGACCTTTATTCAGTAAGAGGCATTTAAATCAATAATGCAGCAGCAGCAGACCACTTAATAATGCTTTGAGGAGGACCACTTGGGCTTCAGGGACCACAAGTTGGGAGTTGCTGGATTAGGTTATGAATTTCCATTTTTTTGTTGTTGTTGCTGCATACAGTGTTTTTGTCTAATAGTATAATATTTTTGAATGGTATTTCTTTTTTTCTTATCTTATATCTTATATCCTTCGCTTGCCATTAAATGTTACATAGGGCTCGCAAAGTAGTTCGCCAATTTTTCCTGTCTTTGGCAAGTCTTTCAACTTCATCAAAGGATTTTATGCCTGTTAATTTGGCCTCTCTTAATAATGTCCTCTTCAGAGTTTCACGTGGTCTGCCTCTCTTTCTTCGGCCTGTTGTGTTCCACTTGATAGCTTGTTTTGGGATTCTCTGATTATTTCTTCTCATCAAGTGACTAACATATGTCCATCTCCTTTTCCTGATCACCCATGAGACTGGTTGTTTTTCAGTCATCTGTCTTATCTCTGCATTGTTCTTGAATTCGTTCCACTTGATGCCGAGAATTTTCCTTAGGCATTTGTTTTCAAAAGAGTCTAATTTCTTTTCTATTTCTTTAGTTGTTTCTTTTTTTACCAACAGCATATTAACATATTTTACTTCTTCACTAAACCCAAGTGTGGTGATAGATCATCTTTCTGGAGCCAAGAAAAAAAAATGTGAAAAATTGGCCTACATAATGCTGTTTCTTTCTAGCATAGTTTTTAAGATATGATTTTTTCTTAATAAGGGATAGATTTGTGATCACTTGATACATTTGTTTAGAGTTGAATGACCATGATCCTAGCTAAGTGGAATAGGAAAGAAGGGCTAAGCTTGAAGGCAGATGATGCAAGCACCAAGAGACTGGAACTTGTCAAATAAACATGGTTTGTTCATTCTGAGGTCAGTTATGGAAGTCAGGTATTTCTAAGATTAGCTATGAGAGATGCTGTTCAGCACAGCAGTGATAGGCAAATTTCACAATTAACATCTGCCTGCCTCTTTTTCTGTCTCTCTGGAACTGCGAACTGGTATTTTCTCCAGCCAGTGTGGTAAAGATGTTGAGGTAGAGCATCATATTGGATTGGGAATGGATTACATCTATTTTTTTCTTTTCAGTCCCAGAGTGTAGCTATAAAGCAAGGGAGTGCAATACTTCTTTTGTGGACTCCACCACCTTGGGGTCTATGGTAACCTCTGTTACATTTGTCAGGCTAAGTCTGTTACTGGGGGTACAAACAGGGATGGGGTCTTCATCAGTTATGATTCACCAACCTGGACACTAGCAGGTCAACTGTAGATCTCTGACTGCCAGATTGGACAGCAAATTCCCTCCCTATTACCTGCATCTAAGAGGAAGAAAAAAGTTGTCACTTTTCTTGTTATCATTTCTAAGAATGAAGATGGGAAGAGAGCTGTTTGTCAAGGCACCCACCAGTGTTCTCAGAGAACAGTGTTACTATTGCTGAGATGTGATCACAGCAGGATTCACTGTTGCAGGCAGGGATAGCAGGTAGGTCAAGATAGTGGTCATAAGTTATCCTGTTGATACATCACTTTTCTGTTTGTTAGCTTCATGTGGCAGCACTACATCTTTTTTTCTCCCCTTCATCTTCTTCTTCTTTCTTCTAACAATAATCTCTAAACACAAACAATTGCATCAGATGAGTCATAGTGACCTGCATCAAGACCTGGGCCTCATCAAGACCTGAGCCTCATCAAGAAGCTTCAAGGCAGATGCCACCTCTAATACACACTATAGCATAGGCCACAATGAAGGAACGCAATAACTGATTACAAATAGCACTACAAAGACATGGTATAAGATCAAGGCTGAGTCTGGTTTGATGGCTGTAATGACTTTTGGGTCTCTCTAACATTCTATCCCCCCAATTCTTCTTTGTAACTTCTTTGCCTTCTATTCTCAATTTTTTTTTTTAATTGTAAGCCATACATGAAGAATGTGTGAGAAGAGCTGGAGAGACAAAAAATTCTTGTCAAAAAAGGTGAGAGAGAGAGACAATGTACTTTCATAGGACATGCAGTGAGAAGAGGGGGCATTGAAAGTATTATAACAGGAAAAATAGAAAGAAGAAGATCACGAGGAAGACCAAGAGAAATGATACTGGACAGTCTGACGGGATGGTGTGAGAGGAGATCACCAACTGAACTGATGGCCTGCATGAAGGATCATGTACTCTGGAGAAGCATAATAGCCAACACCAGTTGGCACAGCACCTAATGATGATGATGATGATGATGAAGTCGTTTCAAAATATGGCTTTGTTTCCAGCCTAATAAGATATTCCAAGGGAGAGCAAGGACCTGTAGGACCTTGGCTGTTGAGGAGGTCCAGTGGATCAAGTTTTTTCCCCTGTTGACAAAATTCAGGAAAACGCTTCTCACCTACAGATTTTTATTTTTTTGTATTTGAAAAATGGCCTTACCAGGCTTTTCATGGGCTTGTTTGTTGCCAGTCTTTTGCTTTTTAAAATCCATTTTCTAAAAATCTGTTACTATCATTATCATCTGTTATAATCATTCTTGTCTTGTCCGCACACACATTGTCAATATCATAATCCTTATTGTCCATCCCAGGTTAGCTGAGTGGTTAGGTGCTCAGTTTACTAATCTGGTGGTACTGGGTTCAGTCCCAGCAGTGGGATTTTTTTCTGGTACACACCTAAAAAGGCCCCAGGGTCAACCCATCCTCTAAAAATGGGCACCAGAGAAATCTGGGAAGGTAAATGCAGCCAGGTGTGATGCTGAGCACATCACACTTTCATGTGCCAAAGGTCATGGAAAATACAGACCTAACGCTGTATCCCCAATATGCCTTAATGGCATGGAAATGGGAAATACCATTGTCTATTGCTACAGTCATAACTGCATATAGCACATGACTGTACAGTATTAAAATCACTAACAATGCATTATAATTGAGAAAGCACCTGAAGTTTTATGTTGCAGCAGAGATTCTTCCTCTGCAGGTGTATCCTGTCCTTCTTGATGTCATGTTATAGAGGATGCTCTTGTAAATAGAAGGCTTAGTTAGCACATATTTGTACCACTGTGTGGACACAGCTTACAGACCTGATCAGACGAAGGAGCACGGCCTAGAATTTATTGCCAGTTGTGACTGCTATAAAATTTGTGACATAAATTTAACAGATGATCGGTTCAAGATATATTTATGAGTGGGTTTGTTTTTGTTACATTGAATTTGGCAACTCATAATTCTGAATTATTTACTGTTCTTGTAAATGATCATGCACATTGAAATGTGATATGTCCTAGAATACATTAATTTTATAACATACACTGAAGGACAGCTAGCATAGATTTAGGGATGACTAGCATACATTGAAAGACAGCTAGAATATATTCAAGTTACAACATGTGCTAGTTTCTCAAGGTGAAGGTTGGTGAATCTGGCCAGAGTCATCCCGGTCATCTAGCTGAGAAATAGGTACCTGACTTCTTCTGGAGGTGGTAATGGAAAAGTAGCCAGGTACGGTGCTGACCACATCACACTAGTGTGCTGACAGGTCAAGGAAATTATGTGCGCTAACATCATATCACCTAGGTGCCTCCATGGCATTACAGGATTACTTTTTACTTTCTTACAGCACGTGCCAAGAACCAGAGTTACAGTATATGTGAAATAGATTTGATTTCAATAGCCTTGGAGGTGCCTAGCAAAAGAAATTCTTCCTTCATCATTATGTAAAAAAAAACAAACATGCAGAGAAATACCAGCATGAGATGGAGGACTGAAAGATATGAAGAAAAGGTAAAATATATATGAAAGATTATTCTTCATATTATACTCAGTGTGAAAATGTGTTTTTTGAAACATTGATAATTAAGCACTCTCTGAAATACATTTGTCCATTCTTTCTTTGAAACACAGGCTTCCTCTTCTTCTGCATTCACCCTGCTTGCAGTGTGTTGCAGTTTACATCTAGACTATGAAACCTGTGCCTGTTGATCTGACATATCCATCTTTGGCATGCCTTATTTTTAGAACCATGTATGTCGTACCATTTTAAGCCCTATTCACTCAGTCATCATTGTCTCATCAATGATCAAAAAAAAAAAGGAGATGGACACATTTTGGTCACGTGATGAGAAGAAACAGACAGAGAATCCCAGTACAGTTTATCTTCTTCTCCGTTTGCTTCTACCATCAAGACTGCCCCATGATCCTACTGAATTTACTTTTGTGGTCCTTGATAGGTCCCATGGTCCCCAAAAGGACCACATGAAATCTCAGAGAGGACCACAAGAGGTTCAGAGTATCACAGGGCTTGAGCCTTTATTCTCTGTGGGTCTCAGAAGTGGGATTGCATGACACTGTGGTTTTTTTGCACCAGTTTAATCTAGAGTTGGACTTTCTCACCGGAAAACCTCGACATGTTTTTAATATCATTATATTCCTGCTGAGTGAGAGGTGGTTGCCCATCCAGGCTAGAGTTGGACTTTCTTACCGGAAAACCTCAGCGTGATTAGGATACACATACATCCCTGCTGGGGCGGTTGCCCATCTAGACTTAACTGGTCCAGTAGTAAGTTTCACCCCTGGGTTGAGCCAGTTTAGGCGTATTATCCCAGTATGGGTGTAGATAGGACATGACCAGCCTTTATAACAGAGGCACCATGATATGCGTAGCCACCAAGTTTCACCCCTGGGTTAAGCTGGTTTAGGCATATTGCCCCAGTATGGGTGTATTTAGGATGTGGCCAGCCTCTAGAGCAGAGGTGCCATGGTATGAGTAGCTCTCACCACAAGACTACTGGACATACCAATTAAACTTCACTTGATCCTTTCCATCATCTTTTCCACAGCAGTGCCGCATGGCAACCTTAATCGCATTTTCTTCATTGGCCAGGAGAAGTTTCACCCCACGCATGGCAGTCGAAGAATCTCGCCAGCAGCAGTGCAGGATATATTGCAGCATATTCCTTTTCTCCTGCTTTAATAAGTTCAGCTGTTATCTCATCACATCCTATTGATTCACCATTTTTCAAACTCTTTATTGCCCATAAAACTTCTTCAATTGTCAGTTCGGGTTTTTTCTCCACCAATAATACTTCACACTGTTTGGTGTTCAACCGCTAAAGGAACGTAGAGACACAAAGGTCATGACCATGGGAGAAAAATTCCTTAGCTCTGTAAGCCATCCCCTGAAGGAGAGATTCAATAACTTGGCATTAGGATGGCTTAAAAGAAGCAGCTTCATTCATCGGCCTAGCGTATGCGTAAGCTGATACCTGACCTTCCAACAGTAGTCACTCCATTATCATCTGTACCAGAGCATACACCTTGGAAAGAAGCAGATTATACACAAATAACTATTCAGACTGAAGTGAAAGGTGTGCAGAATGGTGAGATGCAGAGCAGTCTTGTAAGATCAACAGCCACACTTAGTGTTCTAGATGACAAATATCCATGTGACACCTGGATATGTGTGTATACAAATGGATCTGCACATAATGCCATAAAGAATGGAGGGGCAAGAGCATATATTGAATATCCAAACAACACCATTGACAAGATTTCCATACCCACTGGTAAATACTGCAACAACTTTGATTCAGAAGTTAGGGCAATTATTGCTGCAGTTGAAAAACTATCAGACTCCAGAATTGATACATGTCCTGTAGTAATTCTCACAGATGCAAGATCAGTACTGGAGGGTCTTCAGTGCAACAAACTACCAGACCTTAAGGATGCCTTGTCAAAAATTGGCTTACAACATGGAGTCACTTTGCAATGGATTCCCTCCCACTGTGGGATACTAGGCAATGAGAAAGCTGACCATCTGGCCAAAGAGGGCACTGAAATGGAGCAACCAGACATACAAATCACCTATAATCAGAAGAAAAGCATGATAAAAACCTACAGGAAGCCACAAACACCACCACATGATGACTATCACATGCTAAACAGAAAGGAACAAGTCACCATCTTCAGTCTCCGAACAGGACACAGCTGACTCCGAAGTCATATGTATACAAAGTTTAAAGTTGGTACTACTAATCTATGTACATGTGCCCAGGTGCCCCAAACTGTGGAACATATCCTCCAGAACTGCACCAACTACAAGACACTGAGAAATAATTACTGGCCCAGTGAAACCACTAAAGAAGATAAGCTCTACGGTTCCATACATGAGTTACAAAAAACAGTGAAATTTATCCAAGAGACAGGACTGCAGATATAGACAGACAATACGAATGAAGAAGAAGAAGACTTCACACTGTTGATTTTTGCCTTCACAGTCAGTTGTATAATATTCTTCCATCTTTCTAGAATTTCCTCTGTCACTGTCAAGGTCTTCCCCATCTCATCACAAATTACATTTAGTTTAGGTATGACACTTCTTGTCAATGTCTTCAATTTTTTTTACACATTTCACTGTCTCTTCCACACTTCTGATGTCCTATTCTTTCACAACAATCCTGTATGTACTGTTTTTTTTGTCTCTTCTTATGTTTCTTCTTATTTCTTTTGTTAAAAATGTATTAATCTTTGTTTATCTATGTTGTTATTTGTCACTTTCCATTACATCTTCATTTTTCTATGTTGTTTTATTAGTTTTAATATGCCTGCTGTAATCCATTCACTCTTTTGTGTTTTTCTTTACTGGAACTATATCTTTGGCTGCCATTATTAAGATATCTTTGGCCTGTGTAGCCAATTCATCAGGTCTCATCGCCTCCTGTACAGCCATCAGTGCCTCAGAACAGTTCTTCACTTCTATACTATATTGTTCTGGTATTTTTTAAAGATCAAAGCGGAGTGGTCTTGACCCCTTAAATGTCTTTTTTATCTTTATCTTCATGTCTGCTATTACTAACTCATGGTCCATATCACAGTTGGCACCTAGTAAAGTTTTTGCTGAAGTTATACTTGATCTTTTTATCTTTTATCGAGTCTAATGACAGGGAATTGTGGAGAGAAATGATTGCCTATACCACGCGGCACGGCACTTGATTGATTGATACTTGATCTGCACCTTCTTTGCACTAAAATGTAATCTGTTTGGTTCTTGGTTTTCCCATCAGGTGATGTCCATATGTTCTTGGATGTTGTCTAAAAAGTATGTTAGCGACCATCAGCTCATTTTCCATGCAAAAACGCCACTAGATTGTCACCTGCCTCATTTCTATGTCTTATACTAAATTTTCCCAAAACATATCCTTCGTCTTCTACTCTTTCTGTACCAGTCTTTGCATTAAAATATCCCATTATTAATACAATATCATTTTTTCGTATCTGGTCTATTGTCGTTTGCAGTGTGTTACAAAAGTCTTCTACTTCCTCTTCTTCTGCTGTTGATGTAGGTTTTCTTATATCTGGATAATTGTTACACTTCTAGGGGTGCCTTTAAGTCTGATAGTGAGGATTCTATCACTTACTGGAATGCAACCTGTCCAAGTAAAAAGCCACTCCTTTCTTATCCCCAAATTCTCCACCACAGTATATAAAGATACCATCACTGTCACTCTTGAAGTGTTCTGATCCTTTCCATTGATGTTCACAGATTCCCAAAATGTGTATCCTTGTTCTTTCCATCTCGTCACTTATTATTAGATACTTTCCCTCATACATACTTCTCACATTCCATGTTCCTACTCTTATTTTTGTTTTTAGTTTGTGCAGGGGTTTTCCTTAGTAACACCATCAGGATTTTGTCCATCATCACAGTTACTAGTACTGACTTCTGTCTTACACTCTTCCCCAGTATTAAAATTAGAACCACCAGATCTTTTTCCTATTTGACTTTCTATGTTGCTGTTTGGGTTTCTTGGTATATTTCCAGAAGGTAGTTTACCATTGCTTTCCTTCCGGGCAGTGACTGTACTAGTCAGTGATCGTAGCCATTGTCCTACATTGAGATCATCTGCCTACCATCATAGAATGGTGACCATAACCAACATTATCTGTTGGCCGCTCCCTCATTCCATCCACCACCTGCTTTCTAGCCTACCAATATTTCAAATATTTCAGTCAGTGGACCATTCTGGATAACATCCAAGTTATGCTAGAGGATCATACATGAATTACAAAAAACAGTGAAATTTATCCAAGAGACAGGACTGCAGATATAGACAGACAATGCGAACGAAGAAGAAGAAGAAGAAGATGCTAGAGGATGTCATCATTTCTTATATTGTTTTTATACTTCAGAGATGGCAAAGTTGAAACACTGGAAGGAAATCTTAGCACCTGTAGATTTATCTGGAGCTGTGATGATGATGATGATGATGACGATGGCGATTTTTTTCTTCTGTCCATCCACAAACAGCTATCTTGTTGGCTATCAAACATGATGGCTCCAGTGGTAGTGTCATTCAACTTGCTGCTATGCCATAAACAGAGTTGGGATTTTATGGTTTGTCCTGACTGGAGACAGTATTTATTATGAAGACAGTTAGGAACTCAGCTTCCGTGCTTTTGTGTTTATAGTTTTAATTTAGTGTTAGTTTCAGACAGAGGGTAAAATTGATGCTAGTCAAGTTTGTGATGGTGATGAAAATTTGGAGTAAAACTGGTGCTAGCCAAGTTTGTGATGGTGAAAGTTTGGAGGGTAAAACTGGTGCTAGTCAAGTTCTTGGTTTTAAGAGTTTAGATATATGTGAGATAGCTGGGATTAGAATGAAGGTAAATTTGGCACTGGTCAGGTTTGTGATGGTGAAAGTTTAGATAAATATGTGAGGTGGTTATTTTTAGCACCTTACCATATTCAGTCAGTCACAATCATGTGATGTTATATTGTGAGTGATATGGCAGTATCATATAATTAACAAAAGGGTTAAATTCTTTGACACTGTCATTTTTTTTCATTTGCTTTTAAATGAATTTTATACACACACAGGACGGTGGCCATGGAAGTCGGAACCCGCTAAGGAGTGTGTAACAACTCACCTGCCGAATCCGCTGTTGGCGAGATCTTCAGCTGCCGTGCGTGGAGCGGTGCTCTTCCCGGCCAATGAAGAAATTTGCAGATGAGGTTGCCGCGCAGCATCACTGCGGAAAAGGTGGTTGAAAGAATAAAGCGAAGCAAACAGTCAAATCACGGCACCTCTGGTCTGGAGGTCAGCCACGTCCTGAGTGCAGTCATATCGGGTGAAATGCATGAACCAGCTTGTCCCAGAGGTTAAGTCACTGCTGGCTTAACTTTTCAAATGCCGCGCGTGGAGTGAAGCTCCTCCCGGTTAAGGAAGTAAATGCGGAAATAAAGGTTGCTGTGCGGCGCCGATGGGAAAAGGTGGTGGAAAGTGAAGTTTAACCTGGTATGTCCAGTAGTATCGCTACGAGAGCTATACCACGGCACCTCTGCTCTAGAGGCCGCCTACGTCCGAAATACACCTACACTGGTGAAATATGCCTAAACCGGCACACACCAGGGGTCGAACTCGATGGCTAGACATGTCATGCCACCTCCGCTCTAGAGGTCGGTAACGCCTGATAAACACCCATACTGGTGAATTTTGCCTAAACCGGCTCATACCAGGGGTGAATCTTGAAGGCTATGAATGTCACAGTACCTCTGCCCTAGAGGTCCGTCCCGTCCCAAACACGCCCATACTGGGATAATGCCTAAACCGGCTCAACCCAGGGGTAGAAGTCACTAGTGGCGAGGATTCATCCTCCTGGACAAAAGCTCCATCCTGGGCACAACTAGGAAGGGTAGCGGCCACGACTGCAAAATGCTGAAGTCGGAGACACTGGACCAGGGAAGTCTAGATAGGCAACCACCTCTCACCCGGCGGGGATGTCTGCGTATCCTAATCACGCTGAGGTTTTCCGGTGAGAAAGTCCAACCCTAGACTAGATGGGCGACCACCTCTCACCCGGCGGTGATACACGGGTATCTCAAAACACGTCGAGGTTTTCCGGTGAGAAAGTCCAACTCTGACCTGGGTGGGCTAACGCCTCTCACCCAGCGGGGATGCTCTGATATTCCAAACACGTCGAGGTCTTCCGGTGAGAAAGTCCAACCCTAGACCAAACTGGTGCAATGAAAACCACGGTGTCACGCAATCCCGCTTCTGAGACCCACCAAGAATACAGGCTAAAGCACTGTGATACTCTGAACCCCTTGTGGTCCTTTCGTGGAACTCGTGTGGTCCATTTTGGACCACACAGGGGACCACGGGACCTAACGAGGACCACATGCGTGAATTCAGTAGGTTCACAGTGCGGTTTTTAGTGGTAGAAGTGAACGAAGAAGAAGAAGTACACACACACACTCCACCTCTTTCTTGTTTCTTTTAGCTGTGTTACAGAGATTCCCAAATTATTTTCAATCAGGGATGAATATCTTTAATTATTTTTCATGGCAATACATTTTTTTTTTGTTTAGTCAAACTTCAGTATTTTTTGGTCTTTTGAATCATTTTTGTTGCCTTTTTTTGTGTCAAACATGCCAGTTTTATCACAATCATTAGAATGCTTTTTCTTCAGACATTTATTTAATTTAAAATATTTTTTCATATATCTCTTCTGTGTTGATTTTAATAAATAAGGGAAGGATTTAAAACTGAGGAGACATTACACTTGAGAGCAGCACAGCTGTTTTGAGCTAGATTCTCATGCAAAGGGATAAGTAGTAATTCACACTCTCTCTCTCTCTCTCACGCACACACAGACATACACCACCACCACACTCCCCCCCCCCCCGGCAAATCAGCTAGAAAAAGCTACACAATTAGTTCTGGATGTGGCAGTTGGTGCATTCGAGAAACAAAATCTCAGGTACTCATGTAAAAATAGCATTTGGAATTGTGCTTATGTAGTTATAGGTCAAAATTCACTGTTGGTGAAAGCAAAGAATGAGCATCTTTAACTCTTAGACAGCCAAACACCTATGACACACAAACTCTCTTTAACTCTTAGACAAATGTTGATTTGTGTTTTACAAATGCCAATGATAATTTGTGATTTACAGCTAATGATTATTAGTTCTTTACAAATGTCAGTGATTAGTACCTTACAAATATTGATGATGAAAGTGTTATCAAATTTCATGGGCAGAAAAGAAATACTAAATCAGCTGAAAGTGACCCACTGCTGGCGAGACTCTTCGAATGCCGCACGTGGAGTGAAGCTTCTCCTGGTCAAGGAAGAAAATGCGGAAAAGAAATAAAGGTTGCTGTGCGGTGCCGATGTGAAAAGGTGGTGGAAAGGATAAAGTGAAGTTTAATCGGTATGTCCAGTAGTATCGCTGCGAGAGCTATACATACCACGGTGCCTCTGCCCTAGAGGCCGGCCACGTCCGAAATACACCTACACTGGTGAAATATGCCTAAACCAGCACACACCAGGGGTGGAACTTGATGGCTAGACATGTCATGGTACCTCCGCTCTAGAGGTCGGTCATGCCTGATATACACCCATACTGGTGAATTTTGCCTAAACCGGCTCACACCAGGGGTGAATCTTGATGGTTATGCATGTCACAGTACCTCTGCTCTAGAGGTTGGTCACGTACCAAACACGCCCATACTGGGATAATATGCCTAAACCGGCTCAACCCAGGAGTGGAAGTCACTAGTGGCGAGGATTCATCCTCCTGGACAAAAGCTCCATCCTGGTCACAACTAGGAAGGGTAGCGGCCACAACCACAAAATGCTGAAGTCGGAGACACTGGACCAGGGCAGTCTAGATAGGCAACCACCTCTCACCCGGCGGGGATGTATGCGTATCCTAACCACGCTGAGGTTTTCCGGTGAGAAAGTCCAACTCTGGACTGGATGGGCAACCACCTCTCACCCGGCGGTGATACACGGGTATCTCAAAACACGTCGAGGTCTTCGGGTGAGAAAGTCCAACTCTAGATTAAACTGGTGCAATGAAAACCATGGTGTCACGCAATCCACTTCAGAGTCCCACCAAGAATACAGGCTAAAGCCTTGTGATACTCTGAACCCCTTGTGGTCCTCTCGTGGATCTCGTGTGGTCCTTTCGGGGACCACATAGGAGACCACGGGACCTAACGAGGACCACAGGCGTAAATTCAGTATGATCACAGTACAGTTTTGGTGGTAGAAGCAAACGAAGAAGAAGAAGAAGAAGCTGAAAGCGAGAAGGGAAAAAAAAAGACGTAAGAACCAGACAGCTATTTCATCCACACTGATAAGAGATTAAACAGTTATGAAAGGAAAGGTGAAGGAGAGAAAAAAGCAAGAGGAATGACGGTAGTATAGGTGTATAGAGGGATAGTCATAAAGAGTTAGACTACTTTCAGCCTGGCCTGGTGCACCATGAAAATGGAGCAAGTTGAAGGAACACTGCAGCTTTCACTGAGGACATGGCACAAGATGATGATGATTGATAATTAAACTTCATTATATATATATATAATATATATATAATAAAAATACTTTATATTTTAAAATATATTCAGTATTTTTTACTTTGTATTTGTAACAGATTTTATAAAAGACATTTAGTTGTGGGAATACACTACAAGTTGTCATAATTCTTAAGAAATTCTTTTTTGTTCATTTCATTGTTATTGTATATTACAGTTTTATTATATTTATTACAGTGTGTAGGTGGTGGGTGCGTGAGTGAGTGGATGGTCGAATGAGTGATTGAGAGAAGAATGAAAAGTGAGCAAGCCTATAACTCATCAAGAAAACACTCATCATCTGGGCTAATTACTAACACAAATAAGTTGTGATTAACCTGATTAGCTTGTCACACTGTGAACTGCTTCTTCATCTAGAAGATAGCTCTCCCAGAAACAACTGGAGAGGTACTCTGACATCTCATATTAACATCAGTATATCATCTGTCTGAACTTCATCAAGATAACCACACTTTGGAGTCCCAGGGGAACTGAGATAGGGTTGTGAGAAGATAATATTAAAAATGAAAAAAGAAGAGCAACAAAAAGTAAAATGAATTAAGTTGTTTAATTTTTAACAAAAAAGTTTTAGAGAAATTCTACATTTTATGTTTTAAAATCTATTAACACAACAACCACGCTCAGTGCTCTTCATTGAAATGTTTTTAAATAGATATTTTTTTAAAATTAAATACATTGAGTATTTCAAAATATCTTGAAAAATATTTCATTAATTAGGAAGTGATTTATCATTTCTGTGATTAGCGCAAAACTGAGTCACTGTTTTTTTGTCAATGATAATTGTTCTTAGTCTTACGTCTTACATCCTTCCTGTGCTGTTTAAACATCACATAGGGCTCGCATAGTTGTCTGCCAAGTTTTCCTGTTTTTCAGCGAGTTTTTCAACTTCATCAAGGGATGTTATGCCCACTAAACTGGTTTCTCTTAACGATATCCTCTTTAGAGCTTCACGTGGTCGACCTTTTTTTTTTTTTTGTTCCTAGTAATGATGTAATAAAATAGTAAATAAATGAATGGGAATAGGCACTGAAGTACTCGGAGATACATTTTCTTGAATTTCAGTATTTTAAAATATTTTTTGTGAGTTGTGGAGTTGCTGGTCAAAAAAAGGTTGGAAACCACTGATCTTGATTAAGGTGATACGTCCACTCAGTTTTCTACAATTCTATAGTATTCAACCACATCCTGGCATTCCTTGATGAGATAAGAAATTACTTTTCCTAATTACATTTTTACAACCCTCCAGCCACATATATCACCCTTTCCCCTGCCCTTTCTCTTCCTCCCGCTATCCAGATATGCACGGATGTATCGCAGTTTCTGGCCAGACTGAAATCTTGTGACAGCTTGCCTCAGTGTAGTGAAGCACAACAGAACGAAAAACATTGAAACCAGTGTGCCAAAGTTTGGTCTACACAGGGCCTCCCTGATGATAAAATGATGTAAAACTTTCTTTCATCTCTTCCCTTCACCCACCCACCCCCCAACCCCCCACACACACACACTCTCCAATTTCCTGTTGATTAATCATTCTGTTTCTGTCCACTATGAGCCCCTTTGAAATGAGGAAAGCCATCCACGCTTCAGAGTGATGCACCAGCTGATATTAGTGTCGAGTCCATAGTTTTTGGGGTCGTTGAGATAATTAGTGACACGATTAGTGACTTTGGGTCTGATTAAATGAAAAAGAAAAAAGAAGAATTAAGTAGTGAAATGTAAAAAAAAAAAAAATTTTAGAGAAATTCTACAGTGCTTAGTTGATACTAGTATACAAGTGTTAGATGAATTAAAATAAAACTTCATAATAAGTGCCCACAGTGATACTATATTTTCATTGTCCAGCTTCCTTTTCCTAGCTCTTGAAGGAGCCATGCACCAATTTCTACATTTATATTAGGGGTGTGCAGGCGGAGGATCATACCATGATCTGAATGGCTTCCCCTGTTTTGAGGAGGTAGGGTGAAAACAGAATGGAATGACTAAAAGAGTCGGGGGGGGGGTGTAGTATATTATTCTCTCTCTCTCTCTGAACCTTAAGTGCCCAGGGCACATGGGGCTTCCGCAAGGGTTTTCCACAAATGCCTGTCCTTTGCCTTTTTTTTCTGCTCTTGCCCAGGTGAGCCCTCTATTGCTCAACATCCTTTCTGTTGTTCTTCTCCATGTCTCTTTTGGTCTACCCTTACTTCTGTTCCCCTGTGGTGTCCATCTTAGTGCTATTTTTGATAGTGAGTTGTCAGTCATTCGGAGCACATGTCCCAACCATCGCCAGCGTCTTTCCTCAGTAATTGTTGTCAGCGGCTTCATCTGCATTTCTGCCAATAAGATGTTATTTCTTATGGTGTTTGGGCAAAATATTTTTCTAATTCTTCATAAACATTTAGTCTGGAAAGAATTCAACTTGTTTTCTATGGTTTTGGTGATTTTCCAGCATTCACTTCCATAGAGTAGTACACTTAGAACATTACTCTTAAATATCCTGATTTTCATATTTATGCTTAGTTTTTTTTATTTCCATATAGTCTGCAGCACTGCAAAAGCCTGGTTTGCTCTAGTAAGTCTGCTGTTGATGTCCTCTGTGCTGTCTCCATTTTCTACTACTCCACTGCCAAGGTATACAAATTCGTTGACCTCCTCCATTAACTTGCTATCTACTCTGAGTACATTTCTGTTGTTCACATTTTGCTTCATTAACTTTGTCTTTCCTACGTTGATCTTTAGTCCTATGTTGTTTGCATTCTGAGTTAGCTTGTTTATTTTATCTTGCATATCTTTGTGACTGCTTGATAATAGACAAATGTCGTCCGCAAAGTCAAGGTCCTCCAGCACTGTGTCAAGGGTCCATTGTAATCCTCTGCATTTGTCTGATGTTGCCTCCTTCATTAACCAGTCTAATGCCAAGATAAATAATGTTGGTGATAGTACACATCCCTGTTTCACTCCTGTTTGTACCCTAAAGCTGCTGGAGGTATGTTCTCCACAGATAACTTTGCACTGAAAACCCTCATATAGGGCTTTGATTACATTTACTATCCTATGGGGGAGGCCATGCCATCTTAGGATTTTCCACAGTACATCTCTATTGACACTGTCAAAGGCTTTGTCAAAATCTATGAATAATGCATATGTTGTGCTATGCCACTCATTTGCCTGTTCTAATATTTGTCTAAGTACAAATATGTGGTCTATACATGATCTTCCTTTCCTAAATCCTGCCTGCTCTTTCCGAAGCTTTTCCTCAAGTGTTGGTACAATTCTGTTGATGATTATTCTGCAAAATACTTTACTGGTGAGTGGCAGTAGGGTAATGCCTCTCCAGTTCCTGCAATCTCTGAGGTCACCCTTCTTTGGTAGTTTTACTATAAGCCCAGTTTTCCACTCCTCTGGGGCTTTTTCTAGATCCCAAATTTGTTGTAATATCCGGAAAAGTTGTTTTGGTGTTTCTGTTTCTTCTGCTTTCAGCATCTCAGCAGTCACTTCATCTTCACCAAGTGCCCTGTCTGATTTTAGCTTCTTTATCGCCTCCTTTACTTCACTTATTGTTATTGGTCCTGTACTGATGTTTAGTTCCGTTTTTGCTTCAGGTATGTCTATTGTTTGTGCTGCTTGTGTTCTGTTTAGTAGGGTGTTAAAGTGTTCCCTCCATCTTTCAATTTTTTCTCTTTCTCCACTGACCAGTTGTCCATTTTGTGTCTTACTGCACTTTCACATCTTGTGTTGAAGTTACCTGTCATCTGCTTTGTGATTTTATATATGGTTTTCATATCATTTGTATATGCTGCTTTCTCTGCTGCTTCTGCTAAGTTGTCATAGTATTGATGTTTATCTTGACGGCATGATTCCTTCACTTCTTTGTCTTTTTGTGCATAATTACTTAAAATTTATTCTTTAAACCGTTGTGATTTGGTGTTCAGTAATTTTTTCTTGATTTCTTTTCTTTGTTCTATCTTTTCCCATGTGGTCTTGCTTATCCATTCCTCTTTTCTCCATTTCCGATATCCCAGCACCTCTTTTGCTGTTTCCTGTAGTGTTTTATTGAACTCTAGTATGGACATTTCTGCTTTGTCTTGTAGGACACTGAAGCGGTTCTTAAGTACTATTGTGAATTTATTTCTTGTTTGCTGGTCTTTCAGTTTTCTTGTATCAAAATGTATCTTTCTGTGCTCTCCAATTTTGGCTTTCCTTAATTTTAGTTTTATTTTTGGTACCAGAAGGTTGTGATCACTTCCTACATCTGCTCCTTTCCTTGCTCGCACATCTTGTAGTGACCATTTCCACTTGTTGTTTATTAGTATGTGATCAATTTGGTTTTCTGTAGTTTTATCTGGTGACCTCCAAGTCACCTTATGGATGTTTTTATGTTGGAAAATTGTCCCTCCAATGGTCATCATGTTTTCTTCACAGAAACTGCAGTCTTTCTCCATTTTCATTTATTTCTCCAATTCCTTCTCTTCCCATGATTTTTCTTCTATCTTCATTTCCTTCACCTACTTTTGCATTGAAGTCACCCAAGATGAGTAGGATATCATGCTTGGGTATTGTTTCTACTGTGGCTTGGAGGCTGTTGTAGAAATCTTCTTTTAATTCCTCTTCAGCTGCTTCTGTTGGTGCATAACAAACTATAATAGACAGCTTCGTGAATCTTGAGTTGAACCGTGCATATAATAATCTCTCATTTATTGGGGTCCATTTCAGTAATGCTCTTGATGCATCTTTTGTTATAATCAATGCTACTCCTCCTTCATGAAGATCTTCTTTACCTGACCATATTATTGTATCTTCTGTGTGCTGTGTTGTTAATTTCCTTCTACCTTGTCCTGTCCATCTTGCTTCTTGTATTCCTAGTATGTCTAGTTTGTATCTGTGCATTTCCTTGATGGTTTGTGCTAGTTTTCCAGTCTGGTTAAGTGTTCTTACACTCCAGTTGCCTATTTGCATCTTGTGTTTAGGTTCCAGGAGGTCTGCAGTCGGGCTGTGGACTTCCAGTGGCTGGCTTTCATCCACAACCTTCATGGGCTCAGTTTCCTGATAAGCATTTCTCCTTCCACCTGCATTTGTTTTTTCCCTTGCTTCCGTTTCTGTAGCAGTCTGATAGTTTTTTTACCAGATAGGGTTGCTGGACCTATGCCGAACCCTCCTTAGTTGCCTTTTACGATCATGCGTGGTAGGGTACAGTGGTCCTATTCTTTGCAGATCCCGGGTACCACACAGGGGGTAGTATATTATTACTATAATATTATAAGTAATAAGTCATGAGATGAAAAGAATGAGGATGCACATTTTGGAAATCCGTGAACATCGATGGAAAAGATCAGGACACTTCAAGAGCGAGAATGATGATATCTTTATATGCTCTGGTGGAGAAATAGGATGAAAGAATGGAGTGGTTTTTTTTGGCTTTGAAAAATTAACATTGAAAGCATTACTAGGTTACAACCCAGTAAGTGATAGAATCCTTACTATCAGGCTTAAAGGCACTCCTATTAATGTATCAATTATCCAGATATATACACTTACATCAGCAGCAGAAGAAGAAGAAGTAGAAAACTTATAACACGCTGCAAATGACGATAGACCAGGTACGGAAATATAACGTATTGATAATAGGCAATTTTAATGCAAAGATTGGTGCAGAAAAAGCAGAAGATGAAGTATATGTTTCAGGAAAATTTAGCATAGGACATAGAAATGAGGCAGGTAACAATCTAGTGGTACTTTGCATGGAAAATGAGCTAACAGTTGCTAATACACTTTTTGGACAACATCCAAGAAGACTTTACACATGGATGTCACCTGATGGTAAAACAGATTACATTTTAGTGAAAAGAAGTTAGAGATAAGTATAACATCAGCAAAAACTCTACCAGTTCTGATTGTGACACAGACCACGAGTTATTATTAGTAGTCATAAAGATAAAGATAAAAAAGACAGAGGATCAAGACCACTCTGCTTTGACCTTACAAAAATACCAGAACAATACAGTATAAAAGTGAAGAACCATTTTGAGATACTGATGGCTGTACAGGAGGAGATGAGACCTGATGAATTTGCTATACAGGCCAGAGATATCTTAATAACAGCAGCTAAAGATATGGTTCCAGAAAATAAAACACAAAAAAATGAATGGATTACAACAGGCACATTAGAACTAATGAAACAACTTAGAGAAATGAAGACGAAGTGGAAAGTGACAAATAACAACAGGGAGGAATATACATTTTTAACAAAAGAAATGAAACATAAGAAGAGACAATACATCTTAGATTGTTGTGAAAGAATAGAAGGACATCAGAAGTGTGGAAGAAATAGTGAAATATTTAAAGAAATGGACAAGAAGTGTCACACCTAAGCTAAATGTAATTTGGTGATGAGATGGGGAAGACCTTGTCAGAGACAGAAGAAATTCTTGAAAGATGGAAGGAATATTGCAAAAGAATGTATGAAACAACTGACTGTGAAAGCAGAAATCAACAGTGTGAATTATTATTGGAGGAGAAAGAACCCGAACCGACAATAGAAAAGAAGTTTTATGGGCAATAAAGAATCTGAAAAATGGTAAATCACCAGGATGTGATGAGATAACAGCTGAACTTATTAAGGCAGGAGGAAAGGAATGTGCAACAATCTACCATGCACTATGTAAAAAAGATATGGCATTCAGGTATTTGGCCAATAGAATGGAAAAGAACTATATTCATAAGACTACCGGAAAGGGTAACTTGAAATTATGCACAAACTACGGAAATGTTGCCCTGATTAGTCTATTAAAAATCATAATGAGTAGACTTGATAAGAAAATAGAAAGAGAAATCAATATGGTCCAAGCTGGTTTTAGACAAGGAAGAGGAACAAGAGATCATATATTCAATATAAGATTAATAATAAAGAAATTCAGAGAATTTAATGTGAATCCATATTTATTTTTTAGAAACTATTCAAAAGCATTTGATTGTGTACAAGACCAGAAACGGAAATAATGGGAAAAATGGGATTTCCAATACATGTGATACAATTAATATCACTGCTGTATCAGGATCAACAGGCAGCAGTAAGAATAAATGGTGAAACAACAACTTGGTTTGATATAAAACAAGGGAAGATGTTGCCTTACTTATTTAACTTGTATACTGAACATATAATGAGGAATGTTAGAGAAGATGTAGACAAAGAGCATTATGACGTCATAAAAATTTGATGTTATGAAATACCAGAGATTAGATATGCTGATGATTTTTCTAATAATTTTGCTAATGGGCAGTATCACTATCCACAACACAGAAAGGAATGGAAATACTAATCATGTCAGTCCGCAAGAATAGTGAAGAGCAAAACCTCTATCTTAATGCAAAGAAAACTAAATTGATGACAAGCGATAAAACAAATAAAGTAGGTGAAATATGACTTACAATCTGGAAACAAAATACTGCGGGGGTATGACATCCCTAGCACCCTTTGGGAAGGGGGTGACATGTAAAAATAATCGAAAATGACTGATATTAGTGTCGAGTCCATAGTTTTCGGGGTCGCTGAAATGATTAGTAACACTCTCGATGCCATTTAAGTCCAAGTTCAGCTGCCATCGGCATGGGGGGGGGGGGGGTGGAGTGAGAATGGATGAAAAATAAAACGACCAAGATAAGTGTCAAATCCATAGTTATCAAGGTCGCTAAGCTGATTGGTGACAGTCCCGATAACATTTAAGCCCACATTTAGTCGAATAGAACTCTATGGAACCTTCTAGAAGATTTTGGAAACGAATATAACTCTGTAGAACCTTCTAGAAGATTTCGGAAATGAACAGAACTCTGTAGAACCTTCTAGAAGATTGTGGAAATGAATAGAACACTGTAGAACCTTCTATTCCAAAACTATCACAATCTGAACTGGTTGCGAGAGAGGACCATTCTTGCTGCTAAAAATGAAGATGTCTACGAAATAAACAATCAAATACTTGTCATGTTACAAGGGGTAGTCACTGAATACAAGTCTATCGATACCGTAGTAAATGCTGATGAGGTCGTCAGTTTCCCACCAGAGTTCCTAAACTCACTTGATCCGACTGGATTACCACCACATCGTCTTTTACTTAAAGTGGGATCTCCAGTTATTTTACTATGCAACCTCGTACCGCCAAAACTTTGCAATGCCATAAGGCTGTGAGTAAAGAAGATGCTGGCCAATGTAGTTGAAGCGAGTATCTTAACAGGACAGGGAGAGGGTGAAACAGTTTTTACCTCACGGATACCACTCATTCTGACGGATCTCCCTTTTAACTTTAAGAGATTGCAATTTCCAATGAGACTTGCATTCTCGGTCACGATCAACAAGTCACAGGGGTAGTACTGCGGAGTTGATTTGAAATCACCATGTTTCTCCCAGATTGCTGAATGACCTCTATAATAGTAACTATTACCTTTTGCAATCAGTTTTCATTGCCCTGCCAAAGAAACAAGGTGCGGTTGAATGTGAAGACCATCGAACCATTAGTCTTATGAGCCATATTACCAAAATCCTGCTTCGTATTATCATGAGAAGAGTCAGGCCCAAAATTAAACCAGAAATCGCCGAAGAACAGTATGGCTTCGTCGAAGGAAAAGGCACAAGTAATACCACACACACACACACACACACACACACACACACTCACACACACGCATGCACGCACACACACAGATATATATATATTATATATATATATATATATATATATAACATTGATGGAAAGATCAACAGAAGTAAAGACGGACCTATACTTATGCTTCATAGACTACTGTAAAGCATTCGATAAAGTGAGACGCTCAGAAATTATAAGAATGCTGGAAGACATCAACATAGATGGGAAAGATCTGAAACTCATCAAAAACATATACTGGCAGCAATCAGTAGCAATGAAAGTTGAGAACCAAATAGGAGCATTCCAAGACATAGAATTGAGAGTGAGACAAGGATGAGTTCTATCTCCTGACCTCTTCTCCTTGTACAGCGAAAACATAATGAGGAATATAGAGAGCTTGCCGGGAATATCAGTTGGGGGGTACAACATTAACAATAGTTCGTGAAAGTAAAAGTAAAGGTCTCTGCCTGAATAAAAAGAAGACTGAAGTGATGGTCATCTCAAAGAAAAGAATACCACCAAAATGTAGCACTACCATCGACGGCACAAATCTGAAACAAGCTGATAGATTCAAGTACTTAGGAACGATTATAACAGCTGATAAAAAATGTCACAACGAAATAAAAAGCAGACCTGCTCAGGCCAAGTCAGCATTCCAGAAAATGAGAAACATCTTGTGCAATATCCATATCAATGGAAACAAGATTCCGAGTACTTAAATGTTACATCAAGCCAACTTTGTTTTATGGATGTGAAGCATGGTCTATGCATAAGAGAGTAGAGCGAGAAATGGAGGCCATGGAAATGTGGTTCACAAGAAGGATGTTGAAGGTGCCATGGACAGCTAAGAAAACCAATGAAGAAGTCTTAAGAGAGGCTGGAGTTAAAAAGCAAATTATAGCAAAGATCAGAGGCAGACAAGCGAGACTTGTAGGTCATTTTCTGAGAAGATTAAAATTGGAACACATTGTGGCAAATGGAAAAAAAAATTGACAGAGGAAGACAGAGAGAGAAGCTACTGGATGGGCTGTCAGTGTGGCTAGGAAGAAAGTCACCGGCGGATCTCTAGAGAAGGGAATTATGAAGAGAAATGATCGCTACGCGACGAGACACGACACGACGATTGATTGATGTTTCTCCCAGGGACAACTTTATGTTGCTTGCTCACAAATTTTATTTATTTATTGCCCCTGGAGGTGAAACTACAAATGTTTACAATCAAGTTTTGAGTTAAATTAATGTTACAGTAAATTTGTAAAAAAAAAAATTATACTTTGTATACTATACTTATATCTTCTTACCTTATATCCTTCCCGTGCCGTTAAACGTCACATAGGGCTCGCAAAGTAGTTCGCCAATTTTTCCTGTCTTCGGCGAGTCTTTCAACCTCATCAAAGGATTTTATGCCTGTTAATTTGGCTTCTCTTAGTAATGTCCTCTTCAGAGTTTCACGCGGTCTGCCTCTTTTTCTTCGGCCTGTTGTGTTCCACTTCATAGCTTGTCTTGGTATTCTCTGTTTCTTTTCATCACATGGCCTACATATGCCCATCTTCTTTTTCTGATCACCCATGAGACAGGTTGTTGTTTGCTCATCTTCGTTGTTCTTGAATTCGTTTCACTTTATACTAAATATTTTCCTTAGGCATTTGTTTTAAAAGAGTCTAATTTGTTGTCTATTTCTTTAGTTGATTTCCAGCTTTCGTATGCTTAAATGCGGGTGAATATTACATTCGAATTGAATAATCTTAGCTTGGCCTTTGTGCCTTTTGAATTCCATATGTTCTCAAGATTTTTGAAGGACAATGCTGCGTTTGCAGTTCGAATTCTAACTTTCTTCCTAGTGTCACCATCCTGGTCTATGTAGCTGCCACGGTATGCAAATTAGTTTACTTCATTAACAACTGTTCCTTCTGCATATACTTTTCCCTCTTGATTAATGGGAAGTTTCATTATTTTTGTTTTGTCTTTGCTAGTCAAGGAAGACAGGGAATCTGATTTCACATTGTTACTGATAAAAGTTTTCACCTGCAAAATCCAGATCTTTTATCTGGGTCCCATGTACCCAATCAATGCCGGTTTTACCTGTACAGCATCCTTTCATTATAAAATCTAGTATATACATATATTTAAATATATACTGTATCAAACTTTGTATAATAATTTGCATGCCTTTATGATTATCGCTAACTGATTTGTATAAGAACGATCGTCGTAAGTCACTAAATTTGAAATGAATTTTGTGATTGTGAACATGTTTTAGCAATTGAAGTATTTGGATATATTCAATGTAATTCCACCACGAGCACTTTTCACAAGCAAAAAGTCGGTGTAATTGTTTAGCCTTCTCGGGGAAACCCCGTTGGTTACTGTCTTATAACCCATACCGTGATATGACTTAGGATGAGTCAAAAGTTTCGCAGAGTCAGCTAGAGCCTGGTTGACTTGGAAAACTTTGGGTTTCCTCCCATAACACACGGGTTGAGGGTTATGATGCTGGGATGGTAAGGTAGATGATGATGGATCACTATACTCACAAAAAAATTTTCACCATGCGACTGGGATGACTTCTAGTGTATAGGCGCTAGCCCACAGTCTGTCCTATTGTTGCTTCACGCTTCCTGGTACTTGTGACCGTATTCAGCGTTGCGCGGGGAGGGTATTCATGGCTGGGAGTGCATTATCATTCTCCATTCTCTCTCTCTTTCTCTATGTTTGCGTTAGCTAAGATCTGCAATATTATTGCTGCAAAGCGCAGTACAAAACACAATCTTGAGCAAAAGAATCTGTTCATTATTGCCCATCTTTTTAAGTCGGAATATGCAGAATAAATTATTAAATCACGAAAGATAGTTTCTCTGAATTGAGTTACAGAGAATTTTGAGACATTTCTCTCCTATTTTGTGTAAGTGTTCAGCCACAGACAGTGGTACTGTTTTGTGCATAGTGTAAGTAAAAAGAAAAAATACACACACATTTGCATTCTTTTTCCAGTCATTTTGACAGGGCTGGCCCTAGAAATTTTACCTTCCCATGCTGAAGCACAGCTTGCTGCCTCACTTGATTCTCAGTTTTAACACTTTATATTTCAAAACCGATTATGTTAGGTCACTCTTGTGTTGGGTAACTTTATTATGCCATATTACGTATATTATCATAATGCTCATTATATGCGGGGCACAAAATTGGTTTGTTTATGTTTTAGATTTAGTACACCTGTTCACATTATTTGCACTTCTGTTGTTTCAAGTAAATATCTAGCGTTGACAAAAAAAGTTTCCTTGTTTGATATTTGCAAAACCATAAAGATGCAACTATAATCTAATTTTTGACCGATTTCAACCTCAGATGAAATAATGGAAAGTTCTTTCAATCGAGTTTCGGCCATTTTTTTTAAGCGTAAATAAATTTTTACTAGCAAAATTAATTTCATTTAGAACACAGTGTCATATAACAAGACATCATATGTTATATATTTAGAAGAATTATTGTTTACACAACAAACTTTGAATAACAAAAGTAAGCTATGGAGCCGCGGCTGTTTCATGTCCGTGGTTTGAAACCTATCATGTTGCGAAAGTCCTTCCGCCGCGGTCGAGCAGAAAGAGGGTAAGATTTGATTTTTAGAGCTGTTTGTGAAATACTGTGCTTCACATGTTTTAGATAAATAAATACACTAAAATTTTCACCCAATTTGCCACGGTTATTTTAATGCACTGTGCGTCATGCATGTCATCAAGTCAGTAAATAACGAAAACCCCCTATGACCCGGAAGTCAAGTGTCGTTACCAAATATTATCGAGTATCTCCACCAGGTACAGAGAAATGGCCATATTGAAAAAAGATGCCGCGAATCTTAAGCCATCTGATATTTAAATATATGTGTAATATATTTTTTCTTATACATATATTGTCACATGTTAATACTGAACAAATAGGAAATCATTTTTCTGCTGTTACAGGAGAATGTCTTTAAAACCAAGCTTCTAAACTCGTCCCTATAGAGGACTCTAAAGAATTTATGAAATGACATCAAGAGGAAACCAGTCTGTATCACCTACAGCTCAAATATCTCAACAGAGACACGTAACGTATCCTTTTTATTTAGCGAATGAGAGCTTGAGCTTAAATCATTACAACATAGGATTTATTAATTAGTTACATCATTTGAAAATCACGTATTATTTAGCTATGTCTTATGAAGATGGGATACTTTCCCATTATGTGGCCTTGAGTTGGGTCAAATGAAATATTGCGACTTACTCATGATTGAATATTGTAAACTACCAGAACACCAGAAATAAATCATAAAAATGTTCTAAACGGAAGATTTTCTGACCCTTCCTCTTAAGCTCTTATACATTTTAAATAATTGAAGATGTACTTTGCCATCATGGATAGTGTGTAGACAAGATTGCTCAGTATCGCAATCGTGATATTGTAGTCAGTAAAACTAGTTAACACTAGTATAGTTTTATTTTAAAAAATGTGATTGAGCCTTAATTAATTTTAATATATACCTGCTTGTCATAGAGGAAATGATTTTTGTTTTTCCATACAAATACCTGCTCAAGTATTAGCTTCCTGTTCAGTGCATGGGGTGGAAGTTAGTATATAACTCAGTAATATTAATAGTAACAGCTCTTATCGGCAGTTCACTTTTTCTGGAAAAAAAAAGCAGTTACAAAAAACATTTCTGCTATTATGTGTGTATGTGTGCATTTAGTATACACATAACAGTGTACACAAGTTGATCTGAATTCATGTATTGGTAACCATATTGTTAAGATAGATTAATAATTGAATGATGAATTCTTATGCAGTTTCAGTACTTGAATTCTTGTATTGATTACTGTATTGTTATGCTAGATTAATGATTGATTGATGAAGAATTCTAAATCAGTTTCTGTACTTTTTTGACAATTAAAAATATTAGTTGTGATAATTGTTTAGACAAAAGAATGTGATAATTATTTAGACAAAAGAATTAAAAAAGTCATCATATATTGTATTTATTGATTTGCTGTAGCAGTCTGACTTGAATCATGAACCAGTTTTGATGTTAATCACATATTTTTTTCATTTTTGTTGCACCCAGAGCCTTGAAAATGATATACATGTCTGCAATGGAAATGATGTGAGATAGTCTTACAGTAGAAGTGTGAAAGTACAGTGAGATATTTTTAAAAAAATGAGAATGGAGAGATTAAAAGTCAAAATGCTGAACGTAAAATTTAGCTGGTAAGAGGTAAAGGCACAATTTAAATTAGCATGGAACGTAGCAAGCCATGTATAGCAAAACAGTATATAGATTGAGTTTATTTTTTTGTATGATTCATTTAGAAATTAAGATAGTTGTACCTTAAAAGATGTTGCAGCGTGAGTAAAATATCTTCACATGTAAAGAAAACTCTTCATTCCAGTGAAAATGTCTTCATGAAACCTAAAGGATGTATTTGTTTTCAGAGATGGTAATAAATTTGACTAGTTAACATGCAGGTAAGAACAATGATGCATCTAGAGTAGAAAATATTTGATATTTGAATTTTAGCGTTTCCTTTTAGAATTATAGTTATTCAGGAGACTGATCTGTAAGTTTTTTTGTATGTGTCTGTTGGTCTGGGACATCTCCTTTGTTAGAAGTTCTGTTGAGAATACCTTAAGGTTGATGTTCTTAACTGGTGTACAGCTCAATTTCATCAAGCACACCTCCGCCACAACAGTACTATCCAGGATCCTCATGTAAGTCTTTTATTTTTGTTATACTTAGTGCATGTGTTATTGTGGGAGCAGAGATCAAGATACTTCTTATGATTTCTAGTCAGCACTAATAGATTTGGACAACTGGGAGACCAACTCAGCAAAAGATATGGAAGAGACATTCAAGTCTGTAGGCAAACTTTACCATTTCAGTCTTGTATTGTGCCATGAACAAACCACCATCCTCAGATTACACACAGAACACTGCTGATTGTGTACACACTTGTATCTCTTTGGCCTGTCACACACACCTAACTAAAAGTATGAGATAGGTCTTCAGATTACAGAGCACATCCTGTGGTTTTGCCTACTCCATCATGTCTGACTCCAGCTCTGGCCACATGGGGCCACCTGAGGTTAGAACCATGGAACACAGAAGTCTTGTAGCAATGTGTACTTGCTCATAACATCCTAGGTTATGTCAAAGTAGGCAGTCTTGCTATACACATTATGTAGCTGCCTAAACTGAGTAAATAAGCATCAAAATGTTGAACAGTTTCTGTGAGGCATTTCTACAAAGTGGCTAAATCAGTGTACAAGTTACAGTGTGATAGACCATATTTCAGCTGTCAGCAAACCTTAATTAGCAAATCTGCTCTTTGAATCCTCGAATTTTAGATCCTAACAAACAGTAAACATACTTGCCACCTGCAACATCTAGACCATCGGGTATTGCTGGCAAAGAATGGAGCCATTATGCCACAGCCTCTCATTTCCACCGTACTGAGAACTATACACACACACAAATACAGACAGCAATGGATGATTACATGTTGGGCCTGTGATGTGACTGGAAGATTCTTTTATTTGCCAAAACCTTACCCAGAGATAGCATCAACAGCTTAAGTCATAGAGACCAGTGCACAGTCTTCAGGCTGTGTATAGGACACACCACTCTCAGTAAACACTTAACAGAGAGCAATCACAGACCATGCACCATAAGCCCTACAAAAGATGAGAAGAAGAAACTGTTCAACACTGCCTACTGGACCGAGTGCATCGAAATATCTCTGAAAACACCTACTATCGCCAAACTCATCTATCCCCAACATGCTGGTACAAGAAAAAAGTGAAAATTCATAAACCCAGGATTTAAAAAGTTGATGGACAAAGAAAAATTACAATAACACCACAGCTTTAATTGCTGTGTTATTTGTTTGGAGATAACCGTACAATTTTATTATTGAGCAGACTTCATATTTTAAAGAATATTTATGTTTCTTCTACAGCTGCCATACAGCAAGGTGGATACGGGTATTTCCCACAGACGCAGGGCTACCTGCAGTATCAGGTATATTTATGTTTTTTTTTTTTTTTTTGAGTTTGTGATGATTATGTAAACATTTTCTTTTTAATAATCACACATCTTAACAATGTCCTCTTTAGAGCTTCACTTAGTCAGACCTCTTTTTCTTCTGCCTGTTGTATTCCACTTGATAGCTTGTTTCTTCTCGTCATGTAACCATTTCTTCATTTGGTTTCCAGCTTTCATATGCGTAAATGAGGGTAGATATTTCATGTGAATTGAATAGTCTTAGCTTGGTTTTTGTGCTTATAACTTTAGAGTGCCATATGTTCTCAGGTTTCTTGAAGATCAATGCTGCTTTTGCAATTCTAATTCTAACTTCCTTTCTGGTGTCACTATCCTGGTCTATGTAGCTGCCGAGGTATGCAGATTGGTGTACTTCTTCAACAGCTATTCTTTCTATGTATGTTTCTCCTTCTTGAAAGTTTCATTATTTTGTTTTTTTCCTTGTTTATTTCAAGTCCTATTTGCTAGCCAGTGAAGACAGTATCACTCACTACCAAAAATAGCACTAAGATGGACACCTCAGGGGAACAGAAGTAAGGATAGACCAAAAGAGACATGGAGAAGAACAGAAAGGATGTTGAGCAATAGAGGGCTCACCTGGGCAAGAGCAGAAAAAAAGGCAAAGGACAGGCATTTGTGGGAAACCCTTGCGGAAGCCCCATGTGCCCTGGGCACTTAAGGTTCAGAGAGAGAGAGAGAAGACACTATCTGTTTTTTCTTGCATCAAATTCACATTGTCACTAATAAGGGTTATGTCATCTGCAAAATCAAGTTCTTCTAGTTGGGTCCCATGTACCCAATCAATGCCCATTTTACCTGTGCAACAGTTTTTCATTATGAAGTCTGTGGGAATTAAAAAAACAAGGGAGATAGTATACATCCTTGTTTCACACCTGTTTCAGTCTGGAACCATTCACTCATTCTTTCTTCTGTGTTGACTGCACACACATATCCGTTGTAGAAATCTTTAATGATTTTGACAATTTTAGATGGTATTCCATATTGTCTTAATATAGTCTAGTATATACAGAATAATAAATATGACTGTTACAGGTAACAGCAGGACAGTTATACTAGGAGTACATTAGCATCAGTTACATTCTTCAGCTTGCATGCAACTGGTTCTGTAATTACAGAAAGACTGCATGCATGTGTACCAGAGAGAACATGTTTTGGTAGGGTGGTCAATAAACCACATATCTTGTCTTGTCATCCAGAAGCTGATCAAGGGCCTGCTGTTGACATCCTCCAGTCAACTAGATGTGCACATGGATATCTGTCACAACAGTGAAGAAAACACAACTACTGAAGAAAAAAAGAGGAAGAATATCTGCTACAGGCAAACACATATCAGATTCCACAGCACACATGACTGTTAGTATATGAACGTCCAGAGCAGATGAAATAAATCCCTTGTGCGTGAGATAAAGCCCTAGATTTCAGCAGTGGGCATGCACACAGAGAAATCATTATGAAACATACTGTCTGTTGCAAAAAAAAAATAATTGGGTAGCATATCTCGGCTTTGAGGCTGCTTCCTTGAAATTTATAGGAGTCTTTCAGTGTACAGAGAATGTTTAGTTGGTTTTGGTGGTCCAGGCGGCTGTATAAAGCAACAGTATAATAATGAATCTGCAAATAAGACCCTGTAGACTGTTGATTCCTGGATCTTTTCAGGCTGCAGACCTCTAAAGTAAATAATTTATTGCTGCTTTAATCTTTGCATAATTTTCTGTGCTTTATGTTTTTATTCAGAAAACTTCATAATCAGTTTAGGTACACTATTTGAGGGTTCCTTTTTTTTCTTCAAATCTTGATTTACAGCAGCAGGTGGATTTGTCACTGGTATGTTATATTAGTACCATGAAAGGTTATGTGCTTCTGTTCATTGCAGTCATAATTTTCATTATGTTGCAAGTCATTTTCCTCTCAGGCTCAAGCTCAAGCTCAGGCTCAAGCTCACGCTTATGGGAGCACCTTTAATGACTTAAGAGGGCACCAGGGCAGTGGTGGGAGACCTGGACCCACACAGCAAAGCCTGCAGCCAGGAGCGAACTACTACGCACATCATGCTCCAAACATGAGACCTCCTCAGGCTTCTACATTGAATCAGCAAGTAAGTATTAATAAACATCAGCAGGATAGAGGATTATGTCACTCATAGAATAGTGACTGTATTTAGACAGTTTGCACTTCCACCCTCATTTATGCATGTGAAAGCTGGAAAACAACTAAAGAAATAGACAAGAAATTAGACTCTTTCGAAAACAAATGCCTAAGGAAAATACTCTGTATAAAGTGTAATGGATTCAAGAACAACACAGAGATCAGACAGATAAGCAAACAACAACCTGTCTCATGGGTGATCAGAAAAAGAAGATGGATATATGTTGGTAATGTGATGAGAAGAAACAATCAGAGAATCCCAAAACAAGCTATCAAATGGAACACAACAGGCCGAAGAAAAAGAGATCGACCACATGAAACTCTAAAGAGGACAGTGTTAAGAGAAGCCAATTCAGTGGGCATAACATGACTTGATGAGACTGAAAAGTTCGCCGAAGACAGGACATCTTGGCGAACTACCATGCAGGCCTTGTGTGATGTTTAATGGCATGGGAAGGATGTAAGATGTATAAGAGCTGTGGTTGTCATTTTCTTAATTCTGTGATAAGTTTTATTTGTCCATTCATGACATCTTAATTTGTTCTTTTGGATGTCTGGCATTTTTATCGTTCTCTCTGTTGCTTCTAATGGTGTCTCATTTTCTTCTGCCATAGTGTAAGACTGGTTTGACACAGCTTTATAAAGCTTTCTTTCTGATATATTAGTCAGTGATCACGCTAGGATTTATTGAATCTGGTACAGTTGCACTTTTCTTTCACCTTGCATAATATACTTTCTGAAATATTGGTCTTGTCAACATTCTGTACTTTATACTTTTTTTTTTAAATGTAAAATTAAATACACTTTATAAACCAGTGAGAATTAAAGGTTCATGGGAAATTTTGTTGTTATTTGCAGCAAGTTTTAATCATTACAAAATGCTTACATGCTGAACCAAAATCAAAGCTGATTGATTCTCCTCCATGGAAACTGGGTATCATCAGTCTTCTTAAATCTTACATCCTTCATGTGCTGTCAAACATCACATAGGGATCACATGATAATTCGCCAAGTTTTCTTGTTTTCAATGAGCTTTTCAACCTCATCAATGGAATTTATGCCTACTAACCTGGCCTTTCTTAACAGTGTCCTCTTTAGAGTTTCATGTAGTCGACCTCTTTTTCTTCATGCTGTTGTGTTCCATTTGATAGCTTGTTTGGGATTCACCGACTGTTTCTTCTCATTATGTGACCAAAATATGTCCATCTCCTTTTCTTGATTACACATGAGACAGGTTGTTGTTCACTGATCAGCCTTATCTCTGTGTTGTTCTTGAATTCGTTCCACTTTATACAGAGTATTTTCGTTAGGTATTTGTTTTCAGAGGAGTTTAATTTGTTGTCTATTTCTTTAGTTGTTTTCCAGCTCTCGCATGCATAAGTGAGGGTGGATATTATATTTGAATTGAATAATCTTAGCTTTTTTTTTTTTTTTGTGCTTATAACTTTTTATAATATTGATAGATTATGAATTATATATTTCTGAATAGTTCCATATTATAGAATAGTTCTGTAGTATTGAATCTTACAGATGCTCTTTGATTAACACATCACAGGTTTCACAAAACTTTACCACATTCGCTAGATCAGAGCAAGTCCGATGAAAAGTTCACCGCGTTATTTAATTCTGACAAATCTTCTTCTTCTTTGTTCGCATTGTCTCTCTATATAGCAGTCCTGTCTCTTGGATAAATTTCACTGTTTTTTGTAATTCACGTATGGAACCATAGAGCTTATCTTCTTTAGTGGTTTCACTGGGCCAGTAATTATTTCTCAGTGTCTCATAGTTGATGCAGTTCTGGAGGATATGTTCCACAGTTTGGGGCACTGGGGCATATGTACATAGATTAGTAGTACCAACCTTAAACTTTGTATACATATGACTTCGGAGTTGGCTGTGTCCTGTTCGGAGACAGAAGATGGTGACTTGTTCCTTTCTATTTAGCATGTGATAGTCATCATGTGGTGGTGTTTGTGGCTTCCTGTAGGTTTTTATCATGCTTTTCTTCTGATTATAGGTGATTGGTATGTCTGGTTGCTCCATTTCAGTGCCCTCTTTGGCCAGATGGTCAGCTTTCTCATTGCCTGGTATCCCACAGTGGGAGGGAATCCACTGCAGAGTGACTCCATGTTGTAAGCCAATTTTTGACAAGGCATCCTTAAGGTCTGGTAGTTTGTTGCACTGAAGAGCTTCCAGTACTGATCTTGCATCTGTGAGAATTACTATGGGGCATGTATCAATTCTGGAGTCTGATAGTTTTTCAACTGCGGCAATAATTGCCCTAACTTCTGCATCATAGTTGTTGCAGTATTTTCCAGTGGGTATGGAAATCTTGTCAGTGGTGTTGTTTGGATATTCAATATATGCTCCTGCCCCTCCATTCTTTATGGCATTATGTGCAGATCCATCTGTATACACACATATCCAGGTGTCACATGGATATTTATCATCTAGAACACTAAGTGTGGCTGTTGATCTTACAAGACTGCTCTGCATCTCACCATTCTGCACACCTTTCACTTCAGTCTGAATAGTTATTTGTGTATAATCTGCTTCTTTCCATGGTGTATGCTCTGGTACAGATGATAATGGAGCGACTACTGTTCGAAGGTCAGGTATCAGCTTACACATATGCTTGGCCTGATGAATGAAGCTGCTTCTTTTAAGCCGTCTTAGTGCCAAGTTATTGAATCTCTTCTTCAGGGGATGGCTTACAGAGCTAAGGAATTTCTCTCCCATGGTCATGACCTTTGTGTCTCTACGTTCCTTTAGTGCTTGAACACCAACTATTTTCTGCATTTCTACTATTGGTGTGGTCCTCATGGCACCTGTGATAATCCGTAGTGACTGATTTTGAACCTTGTCTAGATTATGCAGCGTAGTGTTTGATGCTGTGCACCAAGATGTTGAGCCATATTCTAAATGTGGTAGAATACTTTGATGATATCCTGATATCCATTCTTGAGGATTCTTTCACTAGCTCCCCATGTGGTTCCACTCAGTTTTCTTAATATGGCTAGTTTTCTTCTGGCTTTTGCTTCTGCATTGTTGATGTATTGCTTCCAGGTCAGTTTTGAGTCAAGAGTCACTCCTAAGTAAGTGGGTTGGTTGTCCATCCTTAAGGATATTTCATTTACAAAGATCTTACCTGCTTTCTGTTTAGATGAGAGAGTGAACAGAGTGGTACTTGATTTCTCAGTTTTGATACTTACACACCATTTGTTTGTCCATGATGTCAAGATGTCTGCTGCTCTTTGGAGTCTCTGTGTAGCAACTGTCACATATTCATCTGTACACCACATGACCAGATCATCTGCATACAGTGCCGCTTTGATTCCATAGGGAAGTTCCTTGACCAGGTCATTAATGAATACAAGGAATAGTGTATATGAAAGGACTCCTCCTTGTGGTACACCGTGTCGCAGAAGTACTTTCTGGCTTTTATGTCCATCCATTACTACTATAGCTCTTCTATTGTGTAAATAGGACTTTATCCAGTTGTACAGTCTTCCATTCACATTGCAGTTTCTTAGTTTCCACAGCAGACCTTTTTTCCATACTTTATCAAAGGCTTTCTTCAGGTCTATCCACGCTGCTAGTACAAGGTTTTTCTCTTGGAATGCATCCTCAGTCTCTTGAGAGAGATAGGTCACTTGATCTTCCGTACTGTAGTATTGCCTAAATCCAGCTTGTTCTGGAACAAGAAGGTTTTCACTTTATAGGTACCATTTTAGCCTCAGGTCAATGATGGGTTCCATCGTTTTGCATAGGCAGCTAGTGAGACTGATTGGCCTGTAGCTGGAGGCAGTATCACTGTTTTTCCCTGGCTTTAGCAGTGGTACCATGCTTGCTTCCTTCCAGATTTGAGGTAACTTACCTGTGCTCCAGCACATATTGAAAATATCCAACAGCTTTCCCATTGCTACCATTTCCAGGTTCTTGATCGTTTCATTGGACACTCCATCTGGTCCTGGTGATTTCCTTGGTTTCAGTTTACTGACTGCTAGGTCTAACTCGCTGTGTGTGATTGGTGCATCCATGACCTCCACTTTTCTGACTTGTTCCTCTTCTTTCTGTGTGTCAGTGCGCACTGTACGCTCTTTCTCTGGATGGATATCAATGTTGCAGTTCTGTGCAAACATGCGAGCAAAGTGATCTGCTACCTGCTTACCTGTAAGAGTTTTCCCATCCTCTGTTAGTGTAATCTTTGTACTTCTTCCAGTACTCTCATCATTTAACTGTTTGATTAGTTTCCACAGTTTTCCTCTATCCTTTTCAAAGTTTAGGGACTCTGTTTTCTCTTTCCAACTTTCCCGTCTGGCTTGCAGCTTGGCTTTCTGAAATTTGGCCTTAGCATGTTGGTAATTATTGTGGTGTTCTTGGCATGGTCTATTTTCTGCTTGCTTTCGAGCTGCTTCCACGTCATCATGGAGTTTTCCCAGCTCACTAGACCAGTATGGCTTATAGTCCCTACGAGCTCCTCTGGGAATTGTTTCACGGGCGGCCTGAAGAATACAAGCATTGAATTCCTTCACTATGCTGTTAATATCCTTACCTTCTATGGACAACTGCCCCACCAGGATACTTGTACGATATCTGTACATTGTCCAGTTTGCTTTTTTATAGTTCCATCTGGGGAGAGGGCTACTGGTGTTAAGGAGTTCATTTTCTATTGTCAGGAAGACTGGTCGATGGTCGCTACCTCCAAGTTGTTTTCCAACTTCACGTGTAATGTTCCACTTCAGATCTGGAGAGTGGAATGCCAGATCTGGTGTTGAGGTTGGATGCCAAGCCCTTGAGTAAAATGTTTGGGGATCCATTGGCTGGTTGATCAGGAGAAGTCCATTATCATCCTGCCAGTTCTCAATTTCCTCTCCTCTCTTGTCTATGTGGTCATAGCCCCAGCTCTGGGAATGGCTGTTAAAATCGCCACAGACCATAAGTCTCTCTTTGTGTGGGATTGTTTCTAAAGTAAGTGGGTGGTCATTAGGACAGTAATAGTTAAGGAGGTGGAAATCTGTATTACTACTTTTTAGATGGATCATCTGGTATTCGGCTTGTTCCATGTACACTCCCACCTGACATGCGCTGATGTTATTCTTAACAAGTGTAAGTACTCCTCCTTTTCTTCTGTCCTGTCAGTCTGATCTAAAACACTGGTAGCCTCTGATTTTAAAGGCGGCATCTTTGGTTAGGTGTGTCTCCTGTATGCAGCATATACTTATCTGCTCTGCAAAAAGTATGTTCTCTAGTTCCACCTTTTTGCTATAGCCATCTCTAACACTGCTGACACCCTCAGCATTCCACTGCATTATTTTAAGTTCTTGCTTTTTGGCTGGTTTCTTCCGTTGTATTTTTTGACCAGTAGCTCTACTCTCATGTCTCCTGACTCCACAAGACAAACTGAGAGGACCTCCAGTAGCATTGGGTGGACCCTTTCGAGGCAGGGGGCCCGGCACTGCACCTGCCTGGTTAGTCTTCGCAGGGCGAGCACCATGTTTGTAAACTGCAGATAGAGACATTTCATTAGCGATAATGCGTGTTACCCTGATTTTTGCGATGTGCCTTTTTGGCGGGGTAACTCTGACTTCAGCACCTTTACTTGCTAGGCAGACTGTGGTCTTGCTCGGACTTCCATGAAGACAGTGTGGCTGGCCTGGCCAAAACTTTGTTTTCTAGCCTCTGGTGGCTGTATGTAAGTCCCTTCTCCATGTCAGATGGTTTTGAGACATTTCTATAAAGACACTCCGACTTTGGGATGAGGAATCTGATGAGTGCTTCAACAATATCCATTCCCTGCCACCCATAGTTTACTGGCTCTGTTTTGTTTACATCATTCTGATAGCCATTGTTGTAAAGACCCATAGGCTTGTCACGTCCTGGATTCATTGGTTTCACACCAGCCTTCCCCCATCCCCGCCAGAGATCTCCATGTCCCCATCCGTCCACCAACCTGACATTACATTTTACAAAAATAACAATTACAATTAGTTTTGATTGCTACAAGTTTCTGGGCTACAGAAGTAGGTCAGTTTTTAAGCAAACAGATCTATGGTCCCTGTCTCACAAACACTATGTTAAGATAAGTGTGCTCTTAACACAGTTGTTCCCAGGGGGATAGCGGTCTGCTAATTTCTTGTCTGAAATCTCTTTACTCAAAGTTTCAAAGTAACAAATCTTCATAATCACTTGAATCACTTCTTATATCTGTCTTAACTACTTCTTCAGAACTGCATTTTCATCAGTATCTGTTGCTCTAATTGTCCATCTGTCGTTACCTATGTCTTCTTTCTCTCTCTCGTATCTTCTCTGGAGTCCGTTCTCCTTCTGCTTTTCTTCTCTGATTGTCTTATTCTTCTCTGATTGCCTGACCTTCTGTTCTTCTCTTGTCTGTCCTCCCCTGATCATCTGTTCTTCCATCTGCTGTTCTTCTCTTCTTCGTCTACTTCTGACAGTCCCCCTCACTTGTCCGCTAGCCTCTGGACTTCCTCTTCTTGGAGGCTCCTTCCTTTTTTGTGATCTTTCCTTCTTGTGCTCCTTCCTTTGATGCCTGGACCGGTCTCTATTCACTGACCATCTTTGTTCCTCCATCTTCAGGCTCCCTCCATCTCCTCATTCCTGTACTTCCGTACTTCTTCATACGGATTAGTCTGTTTATTTATTTATCCAGCCACCAGCCTCATGACACTTCCTAAATCCATCTAATCATCTACCTCCACTCTTTGCTTGTGTGTCACCGCTTTGTTATCACTGGACCATCCTACTTTCTGGTGTCCTTCCTTTGTATTTACCTTTATCTCAGCTTCATTGCATCTGCCTTTTCAGATTGTTTGCCTCTTCTGTTTACTTTTATCCACGTTTTGTTGTGTTAGTGTTGTGGAACTTTTATACCTTTCTCTAATTTTCCTATTTACTTTTTTCACTATTAGATGTTACTATTATGCATGAAATATATTCAGAATCATATTCATTAATAATAATAATAACATCTATAATCATTACTTACAAGATTATGCTACATTTTGAGTGCCATATGTCCTCAAGATTCTTGGAAGGTCAATGCTGTTTTTGCAATTCTAATTCTAACTTTCTTTCTTGTCACCATTCTGGTCTATGTAGCTGCAGAGGTATACAAATTGATGTACTTCTTCAACAGCTGTTCTTTCTACGTATATTTTTCCTTCTTGATTAATGGAAGTTTCATTATTTTTGTTTTTTCCTTGTTAATTTCAAGTCCTATTTTGCTAGCAAGTCAAGACAGGGTATGTTTTTTCGTGTATCGAATTCAAATTGTCACTGATAAGGGTTATGTCATCTGCAAAATCAAGTTCTTCTAGTTGGGTACCATGTACCCTATCAGTGCCCATTTTATCTGTGCAACAGTTTTTCATTATGAAGTCTGTGAGAATTCCAAAATGTAAAGGGGATAGCATACATCTTTGTTTCACACCTGTTTCAGTCTGTAACCATTCGCTCATTTCTCCTCCTGTGTTGACCGCACAAACATATCCGTTTTAGAGATCCTTAATGATGTTGACAATTTTAGATGGTATTCCGTATAATCTTAAAATTCTCCACAATGAACCTATCATCAGTCTGCTGCCTGATTATCCTCCAGTTGATTTCACTGATTGCTTTTTACTAGGTTTGTGATAATATAAATGAGTAACTGTTGGGTTACTTGGTATATTTTATGACATGCCAGACATTAGGTATGCTACTGTCCACAACACAAAAAGGAATGGAAAACTAATTATGTCAGTCTGTAAGAACAGTGAAGAGCAAAACCTCTATCTTAATGCGAAGAAAACTAAGTTGATGACAACTGACAAAACAAATAAGGCAGCTGAAATATGTATGTGAGGAAAAGTTGGAAGAAGTGGAGAGTTTTGAATATCTTGGATCACTGCTGGGGATACAATTAGGGAAATTAAAAGGAGGACATCTATCACTCTTCAGAAAGTAAAACAACTAAAGAATCTGTGGAGAGGAACAGACAGAACTACAAAAATAAAATTTTTAAGGGCATGCATCTTTCCCATCGCAACATATGCCTGTGAGACCTGGATGCTTAACAAAACAGCCGAGAAACTCATAAATGCCTTTGAATGTAAATGCTACAGAAGAGTTCTCCAAATACCATGAACACAAAAAAAGAACAAATATATCCATACTACAAGAACTTAATATTGAAGAGGGCTGGCTAGTAAAGAGGATTAAAGAGAGAAAACTTAAATATTTTGGACACGTTAAACGTCATGATAATCTAGAGAAGATCGTCTTGGAAGGGTACATAATGGGAAACAGAAAGAGAGGAAGACCAAGGCGAAGATGGTTGCAAGACATCGTTGATGATCTGCAAATGGATGCATCAGCAACAGGACATCTTGTTTACAGCTGAGAGGCCTACAAGAGTGCTGTTAAGTTCTGCAAGGGACATGCAAATGACTGACCGACTGAACAGTAACTGACAATCTCCGAAAGTTTCTTTTTTTTTCTCTTGTTTTTTAATCGGTAAGTTACCAGTAATTGCTAGTTAGGTTACTGATTAGTTTTTTAAAACTTGCCTTTTTTAATTTACATGGCCAATTAATTTTCTTTATTACAATGACCTTTTTTTTTTCTTTTTTTTTTGTATTCTTCTGTAAATCATGCATGTAAGTCAAGTCTTCTTTCTTTTATATTAATCACTGTATATGTTATTATATGAATAAGATGACAGTCAAGATGTTGTAACGTCTTATTAATGAATGCAGCTGTTCCTGCATTTTTATATATTGTATAACAACTTATGGCATGGGTTCTTGATGCCATTTTCACAGTGTTGGATTAATTCTTTAGGGGTTTAAAATGTGAATCACGAAAAATGATCAACAACAATCAAGTGCCATGCCGTGTGGCGTAGGCGATTATTTCTCTTCACAATTCCCTGTCTTTAGACTTGATCATGAGATCCGCTGGTGACTTTCTTCCTAGCCACACTGACAGCCCATCCAGTAACTTCTCTTTCTATCTTCCTTTGTCTCTTCTTCCCTCAATTTTTCCACTTGCCACAATGTGTTCCAATTTTCATCTTCTCAGAAAATGTCCTACAAATCTTGGTTGTCTGCCTCTGATATTTGCTGTAATTTGCCTTTTAACTCCAGCCTCTCTTAAGGTTTTCTCTCATTGGTTTTCTTAGCTGTCCATGGTACCTACATCCTTCTTATGAACCACATTTCCATGGCCTCCATTTCTCGCTGTACTCTCTTATTCATAGACCATGCTTCATATCCATAAAACAAAGTTGACTTGGTGTAACATTTAAGTACTCGGAATCTTGTTTCCATTGTTGTGGATCTGTTGCACAAGATGTTTCTCATTTTCAGGAATGCTGACTTGACCTGACCACATCTGCTTTTTATTTTGTTGTGACATTTCTTATCAGCTGTTATAATTGTTCCTAAGTACTTGAATCTATCAACTTGTTTCAGTTCTGTGCCATCGATGGTATTGCTACATTTTTCTCAAAGAATACCACCAAAATGTACTAATATGATGCTACATAGAAAACCTAGACTTTCTTCCGTGCACCTTTTTACATAGAGTTGTGATGTGTCCATTCCAGTTACTATTACTATTGGGCTTCACAGAAGAAGGGTGGCACCAGCATCATATCAGTTTTTTGTTTTATAGTGGAGCTCTCCTAGTGTCTCCTGCTACATCTGTCATGCCCAGTACCTATTCCTTGATTAGTATTGCTTATACTAATCAGGCCAACTTTTATTAAGTTTTACTGGCAACCCTGTTAGGGCATGGAGACACCTAGTGATCTACTGACATACTAGATAGTGGTGTAGTGAGCATCATGTTTGGATTAAGTTTTACTAATTACAGTAAATTAGTATAAAATGAAACCGTCTACTTGGTTGAGACCCAAATTCAGATGGACTGTATAATTAGGTATGTAACATTCATACTAGTATGCATGCAGTCAATTGATATAGCATTCATACAAGTATAAATACAACAAACTTATGTAACATTCACACACAGATATACATACAAGAAGTTCAGCAATCCATTCAGCACAGTGAAAAATTGCACAGAGTGCATGTTCACATATAAAAGAAAGGGGAAAAAAATGTTCTGTTGAAGTTTTATTTGTACAGCTTACATCCATCCTGTGCCGTTAAATGTCACATAGGGCTCGCATAGTTGTTTGCCAAGCTTTCCTGTTCTCGGCAAGTCTTTCAACTTCATCAAGAGATGTTATGCCCACTAAACTGGCTTCTCTTTTTCTTCGGCCTTTTGTGCTGCACTTGATAACTTGTTTTAGTATTCTCTGATTGTTTCTTCTCATCACATGGCCTATATATGTCCATCTTCTTTTATCTGATCACACGTGAGACAGGTTGTTGTTTGCTGATCTGTCTTATTTCTGTGTTGTTCTTAAATTCGTTCCACTTTTTGTAGAACTGCAAGCACATAAAGACAGTACTGATGATGTGGGCATAAAAAATAAGTAAATACCATTAACAGTGTTAAACAGTCTTTACTATTGATGAATAAAAACTGTAATATTTTATGGCAAAGTATAGAACTAATGGTAAAGTGTAATGGTAAATGGCAAAGTGTAAAAGTGCAATGGTAATGAAAATATTGTTATTTAAATATAATTTTTCTCCTTGTTCTGCTATTTATTTTAAAAGGTACACATAATTTTAATCTGGTATATGAGATAAATAAAATTATCCTAGTATCTTTAGCAACATTCACCCAGCCACTTCTGACTGTTATTGAAGTGTGCTGAAATGCTGTCTGATTAGATCAAATTAATGTAGGCTTCTGCTTGACCCTCAAACTGCTGTCCTTGGGCAGCAGATGCACACTTCATTGTCTTAAAACATCGTCCCTGATGTCATGGACTATCATAGAAGGGTATTCTAATAGAAGGCACTCATGTGGTGATATCTGAGGCCTGTGTTGTTTAGACAGTGCTGACACCGACTGTAGAAAACCAAATTGATCACATACTAATTAACAAGTGGAAATGGTCACTACAAGATGTGCAAGTAAGGAAAGGAGCAGATGTAGGAAGTGATCACAACCTTCTGGTAGCAAAAATAAAACTAAAATTAAGGAAAGCCAAAATCGGAGAACACAGAAAGTTACATTTTGATACAAGAAAACTGATAGACCAGCAAACAAGAAATGAATTCTCAATAGTACTTAAGAACCGCTTCAGTGTCCTACAAGACCAAGCAGAAATGTCCATATTAGAGTTCAATAAAACACTACAGGAAACAGCAAAAGAGGTGCTGGGATATCGGAAAAGGAGAAAAGAGGAATGGATAAGCGAGACCACATGGGAAAAGATAGAGCAAAGAAAACCGCTGTTGGCGAGATCTTCAGCTGCCGTGCGTGGAGCGGTGCTCTTCCCGGCCAATGAAGAAATTTGCAAATGAGGTTGCCGCGCAGCATCACTGCGGAAAAGATGGTTGAAAGAATAAAGCGAAGCAAACAGTCAAATCACGGCACCTCTGGTCTGGAGGTCGGCCACGTCCTGAGTGCAGTCATATCGGGTGAAATGCATGAACCGGCTTGTCCCAGAGGTTAAGTCACTGCTGGCTTGACTTTTCAAATGCCGCGCGTGGAGTGAAGCTCCTCCCGGTTAAGGAAGTAAATGCGGAAATAAAGGTTGCTGTGCGGCGCCGATGGGAAAAGGTGGTGGAAAGTGAAGTTTAACCTGGTATGTCCAGTAGTATCGCTACGAGAGCTATACCACGGCACCTCTGCTCTAGAGGCCGCCTACGTCCGAAATACACCTACACTGGTGAAATATGCCTAAACCGGCACACACCAGGGGTGGAACTTGATGGCTAGACATGTCATGCCACCTCCGCTCTAGAGGTCAGTAACGCCTGATAAACACCCATACTGGTGAATTTTGCCTAAACCGGCTCATACCAGGGGTGAATCTTGAAGGCTATGCATGTCACAGTACCTCTGCCCTAGAGGTCGGTCCCGTCCCAAACACGCCCATACTGGGAAATGCCTAAACCGGCTCAGCCCAGGGGTAGAAGTCACTAGTGGCGAGGATTCGTCCTCCTGGACAAAAGCTCCATCCTGGTCACAACTAGGAAGGGTAGCGGCCACGACCGCAAAATGCTGAAGTCGGAGACACTGGACCAGGGAAGTCTAGATAGGCAACCACCTCTCACCCGGCGGGGATGTCTGCGTATCCTAATCACGCTGAGGTTTTCCGGTGAGAAAGTCCAACTCTGGCCTGGGTGGGCTAACGCCTCTCACCCAGCGGGGATGCACTGATATTCCAAACACGTCGAGGTCTTCCGGTGAGAAAGTCCAACCCTAGACCAAACTGGTGCAATGAAAACCACGGTGTCACGCAATCCCGCTTCCGAGACCCACCAAGAATACAGGCTAAAGCACTGTGATACTCTGAACCCCTTGTGGTCCTTTCGTGGAACTCGTGTGGTCTATTTTGGACCACACAGGGGACCACGGGACCTAACGAGGACCACATGCGTGAATTCAGGAGGTTCACAGTGCGGTTTTTGGTGGTAGAAGTGAACGAAGAAGAAGAAGAAGAGCAAAGAAAAGAAATCAAGGGAAAATTACTGAACACCAAATCACAACGGCTTAAAGAACGAGTTTTAAGTAATTATGCACAAAAAGACAAAGAAGTGAAGGAATCATGCCGTCAAGATAAACATCAATATTATGACAACTTAGCAGAAACAGCAGAGAAAGCAGCATATACAAATGACATGAAAACCATATATAAAATCACAAAGCAGATGACAGGTAACTTCAACACAAAATGTGAAAGTCCAGTAAGAACACAAAATGGACAACTGGTCAGTGGAGAAAGAGAAAAAATTGAAAGATGGAGGGAACACTTTAATACCCTACTAAACAGAACACAAGGAGCACAAACAATAGACATACCTGAAGCAAAAACAGAACTAAACATCAATACAGGACCAATAACAATAAATGAAGTAAAAGAGGCGATAAAGAAGCTAAAATCAGACAGGGCACCAGGTGAAGATGAAGTGACTGTTGAGATGTTGAAAGCAGAAGAAATAGAAACACCAAAACAACTTTGCCAGATATTACAACAAATTTGGGATTTAGAAAAAGCCCCAGAGGAGTGGAAAACTGGTCTTATAGTAAAACTACCAAAGAAGGGTGACCTCAGAGATTGCGGGAACTGGAGAGGCATTACCCTACTGCCACTCACCAGTAAAGTATTTTGCAGAATAAGCATCAACAGAATTGTACCAACACTTGAGGAAAAACTTCGGAAAGAGCAGGCAGGATTTAGGAAAGGAAGATCATGCATAGACCACATATTTGTACTTAGACAAATATTAGAACAGGCAAATGAGTGGCATAGTACAACATATGCATTATTCATAGATTTTGAGAAAGCCTTTGACAGTGTCAACAGAGATGCACTGTGGAAAATCCTAAGATGGCATGGCCTCCCCCATAAAATAGTAAATGTAATCAAAGCCCTATACGAGGGTTTTCAGTGCAAAGTTATCTGTGGAGAACATACCTCCAGCAGCTTTAGGGTACAAACAGGAGTGAAACAGGGATGTGTACTATCACCAACATTATTTATCTTGGCAGTAGACTGGTTAATGAAGGAGGCAACATCAGACAAACCCAGAGGATTACAATGGACCCTTGACACAGTGCTGGAGGACCTTGACTTTGCGGACGACATTTGTCCATTATCAAGCAGTCACAAAGATATGCAAGATAAAATAAACAAGCTAACTCAGAATGCAAACAACATAGGACTAAAGATCAGTGTAGGAAAGACAAAGTTAATGAAGCAAAATGTGAACAACAGAAATGTACTCAGAGTAGATAACAAGTTAGTGGAGGAGGTCAACGAATTTGTATACCTTGGCAGCAGAGTAGTAGAAAATGGAGACAGCACAGAGGACATCAACAGCAGACTTACTAGAGCAAACCAGGCTTTTGCAATGCTGCAGAATATATGGAAATCAAATAAACTAAGCATAAATATAAAAATCAGGATATTTAAGAGTAATGTTGTAAGTGTACTACTCTATGGAAGTGAGTGCTGGAAAATCACCAAAACCATAGAAAACAAGTTGAATTCTTTCCAGACTAAATGTTTATGAAGAATTAGAAAAATATTTTGGCCAAACACCATAAGAAATAACATCTTATTGGCAGAAATGCAGATGAAACCACTGACAACAATTATTGAGGAAAGACGATGGCGATGGTTGGGACGTGTGCTCCGAATGACTGACAACTCACTACCAAAAATAGCACTAAGATGGACACCACAGGGGAGCAGAAGTAAGGGTAGACCAAAAGAGACATGGAGAAGAACAACAGAAAGGATGTTGAGCAATAGAGGGCTCACCTGGGCAAGAGCAGAAAAAAAGGCGAAGGACAGGCATTTGTGGAAAACCCTTGCGGAAGCCCCATGTGCCCTGGGCACTTAAGGTTCAGAGAGAGAGAGAGAGACACCAACTGTGGCTTCGGTAGAAATTTGATGAGATATGATTAAAATTAAAAAAAAACATTAAAAAAGGAAAGACATGAAGGAAAAGAAAGAGGAAGAATCTTTCAGCTATTTTCAGCTATATACCTCTGTTGTAGGAACATATATGTTGCAATCCATACACGACTTTGAAACTGTGAATTGCAAGAGGCTATCAGTATTTTTGGCGTTAAACTTTAGTTTAGCCTGACACTAAACTTCAGCAGAGTAGGGGGAAAAGGCTTCATAATATTGCATATAATAATATCAATAAAGAAAGAAACATGAAAAACAAAAAAGCCAATATTAACAGTTAAGTACCTCTGGTTTGGTTTGACACTTTGAGAACAAGACTTCCTTCTTGGTCCATGTTTAACACTTGTAAACCACTTCTTCTTCTTCTTTGTTCGAGGTTGTTGGTCACTTCAGATCCTGATCTCTGTCAACATGGCAAAGCCAACAGTCCTTTCCAGATCCTGATAGGAGCCCCAAAGCTTTTGCCCCAAGCTTGTGTCCTCTGGCCTTGTCTCATGCCTCAGGTCTGCATGGTATGGGCACTCCTGCAGTGTTCATGGTCTGAAGTGAAAAAAAAAAAAAAGAAAGAATAGAACATTATCAATTTTGCACAAAAGCTGTTAATTGTATTCATTTGTTTGTATGAGTTAAATGTCAGTGCATCTGGTGTACTTAAAGATGGGTTTACCTTTGTTGAGCTTCTCCTAATGAGTACAGCATTTTGGAAATCTTCTAGTTGTTTAATTGCTGTTTCCAAACTTTCTAGATACAAGACATACAGCCTTGTGAAAATTCATATGTAGGATTCATTCTAATGTTGTGGGATGCTTTGTGGTCTACTGGTTGAAAAATATGCTCAGAATGACAGTGGTCAATGTAGGTCAAAACGACATACATATTTTTCAGAGGGCAAATAGGTGATCCGCAGCAGTTTGGCCATTCTGTTTACGCAGTGGGCTTTCAGGAGATATGGAAATTGTTACAGTTAACTATAGTCAAAGACAATGTAGAATAGTTTTGAAATTTATTCCCTGTAGCAAGACAGTTTTAAAATTTGTGCTGGCTGTATATAGTGTAATACTTCTAGAATAGTTGTTGAAGTTGTCTTCCATGTGAAATTGATATACTAGTGTGTTGTAGTGTAGGGAAAGCAAAGCAAAAGCAAAGGTAACCCTTTCGTGCCTTAGAGGCACATAGGGATATGGTGTTAGTGCCCATATTTTCCTTGACCTGTCAGCACACTAGAGGGTGATAGGGTCAGTATCACGCCTGGCTGCCTTTCCTTCCCCAACTCCAGAAGAAGTCGGGTACCCATTTCTACAGCTGGGTGACTGGGGTGCCGCCGGCCGGATTCGAACTCCCGACCTTCGCCATGAGAGACCAGTGCACTAACCACTTCGCCACTCAGTAGGGAAAGCATTATCATTAATGGTGTTAGTAACTAGCATCTCAAGGTGGATTGTAGAGTGCTCCCACACTACTCTGGCTGATACAGCTGTAAAAATGGCTGTACATGATAGACCATTTTCAGTTTTATATTATCTGCTCTTCCCATGTAATTCTTGCTGAATCTGCTTTCTCCAACCTGTAGATAGTAGACACTGACACTACCAATATTATTCTTCAGCAGCTTGTTCACACACAGATTATTTTTAAGCAGTGTATTCACACCAAAATTCCAGAACTTCAGGCTTACAGCAACTAATACTACCTCTTTCACATAATTATTGGTTGCAAGTTTTTTTTTTTTTTTGGATACAGAATGCTAGGGGAGAAAAGTGTCAGTTCATAAAAACAAATCATGGCAGGTAGTTTAGTTAGAAAGGACCGTCATTTATGCATTCCAAACATATCCGTGGATGCTCCGATCTCTAGCATACTTCAGCACACAGTGACTGATTACACCCATCCTGTGTTGATCTACCATCCTTCTGGGGCTTTTTGATTAGCCTTCCATATTTTGCCATACCAAGTTTCACTCCCAATTTCTTCAATCTTGAGAGTGCCCCAATCCACACTGCCTATGAAGTATTTTATCCAGTCAAGTTCTCCTATAGCATTGATGATGTTAGCTGGATCCATTGTTTGTCCTTCATCTATGACAGCCGAGTTGATCATTTGATCTGCTCTTTGATGCCAGCCTGGTCAGTCAAAGGGTCTATGATGTCTACAGGGAAACAAGCCACAGTTGTCTTATAGAGACAGCTTGAATTTTCCTTAGCTGGTTCATTGAGTAACTCAGAGTACATGCTTGTTTGTATAGTCTTATGACTTTAGCCTTATCATTTGTTGGCAGTTTAAATTATTCTTACATATGGACAAAGTCTCTCAAAGAAATGGAACCGATTACAGCAGTGAGGTGATGTTTTGCATACACACTTCCTTCAGTAGAAATCTAAGGGCTTTTCTTTGTGTTTTGGGTTCCAAGTTGTCAAATGACATCTATTACAGAGTATCAGCTTAACAAGAGATGTATATCTTATGACAGTTTTAAGAGCATTTTTTTTTTACAAATATACCAGGTAAACTAGGTTACAGGTGCAGTTGTACAAGATTTTATTATTCATCATCATCGTCATATGGTGTGTCGACTGGCGTTGGCTGTTACGCTTCTCCAGACTATATGATCCTTTATGCAGGCCATCAGCTCAGTGATCTCCTCTCACACCATCTCGTCAGACTATCCAGTATCATTTCTCTTGGTCTTCCTCTTGATCTTCTTCCTATTTTTTCCTGTTATAATATTTTCAATGCCCCCTCTTCTCATTGTATGTCCTATGAAAGTGCATTGTCTCTGATTTATTTTTTTGACAAGATTTTGTTGTCTCTCCAGCTCTTCTCATACATTCTTCATTAGTTATTTTTGCTATCCAGGGGATTCGCAACATTCTTCTAATAAACCACATTTCTGCTGCATCCAATGATTTTTGTGCAGACCTGCCTATTGTCCATGATTCACTTCCATATAACAAGATAGGCTAAGTATAGCATTTTAGGACTCGTTTTCTAACATTCATTGATAAGGATGTGTTGGATAATATGTTTCCTACTCTCTGAAATGCAGTCTTTGCTTTGGCTATTCTGTTCCTAATTTCTGTTCTGCATTTCCCATCTGAAGTTATTACTGCTCCTATATATTTGTCTTTTCATTATCTTTTTTTTTTCCACTTTGGGTTGGTTCATTTTCTGCCATAGCTCATCATAACTGATGATATCTGGCCATCTAATATGAAGGATCTTCTTTAGGCCAGTGTTAACAAAGGTCTGCAGTCTCTTGGTACTTATGGCTGATGCTGTCCACATCTGTGATCCATACAACAGGACTGATTTGTAATGAACAGTCTTAAGTTTTGTTATTAGGGATATTCCTTTGGTCTTGCAGATGTTTCTCAGCTGTAGAAATGCTATTCTGGCCTTCCTAATTCTTGATGTAATATCTGCTTCAGTAGCGCCTCTGACTAAGATTGCTGCTGAGATATGTGAATGAATTCTTACCTTCCGAGGTGATTGAATTTGTATTGGTTGTTTATTCAGATTAATTTTTTTTTCCTTCATTTAGTTTTAATCCAGCTTGTGCCAGTATCTTTGACACCGTGTTGCTCCTTATTTGTAACTGTTGTTGAGTATGTGATAGCAGTGCCAAGTCTTAAATTGTGTCACATGGAGATTTTGAGAATAACGTGAGTAAAATATGTGAGATGTTTTTTTTTCATCAAAGTTTCAAAGATTCAAAATTCAGACTCTGGCTTCACTACATTTGGGACAACCCCATATATGCTCCTGCTGCATGCCGCAGTACCCACCCAAGAATATGTTTGCTAATAGTTCCTGTCAGATGTTGGTTGTTCATGATGCACTTTCTGCCACACAGTTTGGATTTCCTGTCATTACCTTTACTTTGTCCTAGCTCCAGCAGTCTTTTCAGATTTACATTGTTCTTCTCTTCCTGCTCTTCATTTTCCAGCAGTATGTCCAATACAGCTCTAGCAATGTTCCCCTTGTCTATTATCAGTCTGTCATTTATTATAGCTTGTCCAGCAAGTCTGTCTGCCACATCATTGCCATGTAATCCTGCATGTCATGGACAGTAAAGCCACATTAGGCTTGTCATAGTTGACTGGCTTAACAAATAAATCCATTCTTTTTGAAGCAATTTCTTCTCAGTCTTTCAATGCATACTCTATTAATCCATAACAATGACACCACTAACCACATCATTAGAAACTATACATTTCGTTGCCGCCGACAGAGTCTCTGTAAAAGTCCAATCTTTTATAGGCATTCAATAACATGGTCAGTGAGTTTTGTGTTCAGTAAGTTTCACGGGATTCTCGTGAACCTGTCACAAGTTATTGTCAAAAATGTTGTTTTGACTAGAGTCACTTTTCTGTGCTCATGAATCATCTGCTGAGTATAATTCAGGTAAGCACGTGAAGCTGATGTCCAAATGAACGTTTCCAGCAATTTGCCCTTGTCTGATCAGCAGACTTCAGTTTAAATTGTAACATCGTATTTGTTGCGTTTCTTATTTTGAACAGTATATTACTGTGTCAGCAGAGAAAATATGCAGTACACAGGAAATGTTTTTTGTTTGTTTGTTTGTTTGTTTTAGTCACAAGTGCTGTAAATGGTCTAAGAGTTTTGTATCATATGTTGTAGTATTTGTCTTTAAATAGATTAGAATGGAGCCCAGCAGTAGTAAATCAGCCATTATACTTCATTGTCTTTTATGTAACCTCATCACATTTTTACTCAAGATTTAGAGTTGAGCTTCTGTGCATATTAAGGTGGTTGATGGTGCCAGTGAACCCATTCCTGTTAAAAAAAAAGTTTACAAATTTTCATTATTTTGATTTACTGCAGTTTTGAATTGTGATTGATATATTGTACTCTGCAGTACCCCAGTCATACAGTCCCAGTGTACCAGCAAAATCCTTATGTACAGAGCCCTGCCTACCAAAGTGGCATTGTGTATTGTCAGAACGGGAGCCAGTGGCGAGGCCAAGGGATAGGACAAGTTGCTACCCCTTCTCTACAGCCACAGAAGCGAGAAAAGAAAGTTTTGCCTATAACAGATCCACGTACAGGACGTGATATAATAGAAGATTATATTAATCACAAGTCCCATGCCTCAGATACTGATGAACATCATGAACACACAACAACGGTGAGTCTTGTCATGTGATTTTCATGTGAAACATCAATTCTTCGTTGTCTTCCTCCTCCTCATCTCTTTCTCTCCCCCCCCCCCCCCCCCCCCCGTTGGCTCTGAATGTTTTAGCATATTTCTTCCTCTCTTGGAACTGTTTAGTGTCACAGTTTTTACACTTTCAGGCCCACTACTTGTCACAAAAAAACACATTTCAGCTGTTTAATTTGTTGTCTTGTATGATGAGGATGTAAAACTCTTAAAGCAAATTATACCTGATTGCCTCTTGTTTCTTTTAGATGTTGATGTTCAACAGTTGTGTGTATCTGCCTATGGGGCTGTGGAGCCTGGGCATCAGTCTGGAGAGTAAAGAATTCAATCTCTTTTATCTTCTGTGCATATTAAAACAGTTGAAGCATGCTGCCAGTGACCCCATTCCAGTAAAAAAAAACAACTGCAGCTATAGAAGAGATCTGAAATTTCAGTGAAAGGGGTGAAGTTAGTCATTAAATTGGATCAATGAGGCATATTAATGAAAGTTTGCAACAAGAAATTAACATGCTGACAGCACAACTCCAGATACCAAAGACATCATGTGGTAACACAAAAGTCTGTGCTTAGAATTGGAAGCTGAAATGTAAGAACATTGAGTCAGACAGGGAAACTTGGATGAAATAGCAAGAGAAATCAAATGGTGTAGTTTGGACCTACTGGTAGTCCAAGAAGCACGAAAGGCAGGGCAGGGAAAAAGATCAATAAATCTACAAAGACAGACAAAGACCATGCTGTGGTCAGAAAGAACAAATAACAAGTAGCATAATCATGAACCAAAGAGTCTCTGAAAAACTAATAGATTGGAAGTCAATAGATGGAAAAATAATATATAATTATGCCAGAATGAAATCATGGTTCACGAATCTGTCACTTATAGCACGATATGCACCAAAAGATAATGCAGAGGGAACCAAAGAGAATTTTTATTGCAGTCTGCACACAACAGTGGACAGAGTCCCTAGACATAACATGCTCCCTATCTTTGGTGATTTCAATGCAAAGTTTGGCAGTAATAATAAACATTATTAAAATATAACAGGCAGAGGAGGTGTGGAGAAGATACATTGAAACTGAGAGAAATTTTGTAGATTCTCTGAGGAAAATAAATTAGCCATAGAAGGAACAATCTTCCAGCACAAGTAAATTCATAAAATGACATGCAGGTCCCCTAATGGAACAAGATAACCAAGTTGATCATATAAACGGCGTATGGAAGTCTCTGCTCAGAAGAGAAGCTGATGTATGAAATGACCACAACCTCATGGTGCCCAAAGGCAAATTTGAGCTAAAAAAAAAAAAAAGAGGGAGAGAAGGAATCTACACTTTGACGCAAAATATCTAGAGGACAGCAACATCCATGGAATTAAAATCACTTTAGTACCCTACAGAATGGTGATGAACTGACTATAACAGACTTTAAAACAGTGCATTGGAAGAACTGCAAAAGGTCTTAAGATACCATAAAAAGAAAAAGAAAAAGAGTATGGATTAGTAAAAACACATGAGGCAGAATTGAGCAAAGAATAAAACTGAGGGGAAAGCTGCTAAGTACTAAAGGACTAAAATAACAGGCAAGAAAAGTCTATACCCAATTTCCCCCCCCCCCCCCCCCCCCCCCAATAAAAAAAAGGGACAAATAAAAGCCTCATGCCAGCAAAACAAATACAGTTTTTATGATCATTTGACACAGGAAGCAGAAACAGCATGAAGACATTTTATAAACCTACTAGGATGGGAGGCAACCTTAGAGTAAAGCAGAATAGCCCATTGAAACCACAAGATGAAAAACAAGTAAATGGAGAAAAGGGAAAATTGAAAGATGGAAAGAATACTTCAGTGATCTACTAAATAGATCCCAGCTTTAAGTTACAGCAGATATGCCACCAGCTAAAGAACAAGATAAATACAGGATTTATAACAGTAGAAGAGGCCAACACAGCAGTAAAGAAACTAGAAACAGACAAAACACCAGATGAAGACAATAAATGCAGAAATACTGAAAGTAGAAGGTAACAAGACACTGAAGTACCTATGCAAAGTGCCATAGCATTTGTGGCAGTGAAAAAAGCTGAAGAGAAATGGAAGGCCAGGTTAATAGTCAAACCACTCTAAGAAAGGTGACCTGAGCATGTGTGAAAACTGGAGAGGCATTACACTCCTTTCATTCACCAGTTCTTCTTCGGTCTTCCTGGAACTGCAAACAGAATGTTCTTTGCAGCCAACGTAATGAAGATGTTAGGGCACAGTGTTTTGTCAGATTGGGAGCAAGTTACAGTGGCTGTTTTTTCAGTCCCTGGGTGCAGCTAACAACATGGGGAGTGCAATACTTCTTTGGCAGACTCTGCTGCCATTGGGTCCATGGCGATCCCTGCCCCATTAGCTAGGCTATGCCAGTTACTGGGGGAAGGGTCTTGGCCAGCTGTGGTTTGCCAGCCCTGATTCTAACATGTCAGTTAGGGGTTGCAAATTGCCAGATTTGACAGCCTTCCAAAAAAAAAACATCCTCATAAGATAAAACATTCATGAGACTAATTCATGAAAATCATTTTGGAGGGGGAAAAGTCAAAGCAGCTTAACAAGAGGATAATGGTACTTAAAGTGAACAAAAAGAGATTAAACAGGGAATGGCACATTCATTTAACCAGTCGGGTGATAGTACATGATAGAAGTTCATTACACAACGTGATGATGCAAGACATTCTCTTTTATATTTTGTGAAAGGATGAAAGTTCATTTGTACTTGAGAATTATCTTTTATTTTATGGTGGAACAAATCTTTTCACTATCTTACTTTGTTTTGTGACATTTTGTCTTGTCTTCTTGTATATGTGTATTTTGTGTAACCCTTGAGACTCGGCTTCATCATCAGAGCTACTTATGACTTCCTGCATACAGGCTCCAACCTATACAAATGGGGTTTATCAGAAGACACAAAGTGCTTTCTCTGCAACGAAAGGCAGACATTGGAACATGTGCTGTGAGCATGCAGAGTATCATTAGGTCAAGGACGCTACACCTGGTGGCACAACAGAGTGCTGCAGGAACCAGTAGCCATTGTAGACAGGGCAAAAGATAAAGCAGATAACAGCAAAAGAGTTGAGGTCCCACCGAAATACTTCATAGGTGCTGGTACGACATCGAGTATTGAAATCAGGGACATTCCCTTACCATCACCGCTAGATAGTGGAAATGACTGGGATGTGATAGCGGACCTACCAGAAAGAAGAGAATACCCAACTGCTATTAAGAACATAGGAATGTGACCAGACATCGTAGTGTACTCCATAGAAAAACAGGAACTAATAATGATCGAGCTTACGGTTCCGTACGAAACAAGAATAGAGGAGCAACATCTATTCAAATGTGAGAAGTACAATGATCTGGTCAAGCAACTGAGGCAGGGGGCAGGAGTCAGGGCAAAAGCTGTAGAAGTGGGAGCGAGAGGATTCATACCAACATCAGCATACGACCTATGTAAGCAACTGGGCATAAAGGGACAAGCAAGAGCAAGGGCATTGAAAAGCCTTTCAGAAACAGCAGAAATGGCTTCATGCTGGCTGTGGAGTATGCGAAACAAGCATTGAGAACATAAATGGTTTCATTTGTCACAACCAATACCAGTCCTCTGTAGCTAAATCACTAAAGACGCACTTCAAAGTGCAGTGCCAACTCAATCCCGGGACGAAAAAAAAAAGCAACAACTCACAAGACCTCAGGGAGTCCCAGAGGGGCTCGCTCATCCACCCACACACACACACACATCCCCTCAGAGTGTCAGGAGTTAAATAGGGCCGAATCACTTTTCTGAGGTGGGGGTACTTCCTTTGATCTGAAGGAGTTGTGTTGTTGTTCGGCTCTCTATAGTAGAGAGTTTCCTGCATACATGTGTAGCACATGTTCTGTCTTTGTATTATTGCGTAAGGACCTGCAGAAAGTAAGGTCTGTACGACTCAAGTTTGTCCCTATGTGTGTTCCAGATTGAGTAGCTGCTGTGGTTCACAGAATGTTACAGTTTTTAGGAAGGCATGCATCTTGTTTATGGTAATGACTAATTGTATTGGAAAGCCTTTAAATCAGAATATCATATACAAATGAATGTTGTTGTGTGGGGCATTGTTTTGGCCAACCAATATTTCTGTCCTAACAGGTGAGGACTACAGAATCAGAAAACCAAACCTTCAGCACAGACTTGTCAGTTTTTCTACTCTTCAACTCTGATCCATAATAAACAGTATGCTTCTACAAGCTCCATTCTACTCAAAATTGTGTCAAACTCCACAATCCTAAGAGCGATCAGAGAAAGGTTTTTTGTCTTTGCTTTAAGGTTTCAAATTAAGGAATGCTAAAAGAATTTTAAAACAGAAGACCTACATAGTGGAAATGACATTACCTCACTGGTGAATGAATGTGAAAAGTTTCAGTTTCAAGTTTAATGCAAGTACTGGACTATTTAATATACTTAAATCTACATGCAAAGTCTCTTTATCTTTAACATATTCTTCAACTTTCCAAGCCATTAAGGCACATAGCTGCAGATAAAGTTCACCTCTATTCCTAATCTTCTCTCTCCAGTTGGTGACACCGATTTCCTTTATATCATTTTCTGTGTTGTCTTTCCATCTCTGTCTTGGTCTACCACTTGGTCTTGTTTCATTCATCTCTTGTGCATACCATTCTCTTCCATTCATTCGACATGGCCCAAACAGCATAATCTATTCAGTTTCACGATATTTATAATCTGTTGTGTTTTAAATAAGCTGTTAAGTTCAATGTTCTTTCTAGCTCTCCATTCTCCACTGTTGGTGTCCTTTATGGGTCAAAAGATTGTTCTTAGGATCTTGTCCTCAAAGACTTGCAGTTGTTCGCTTTCTTTGTTGTACCCCATGTTTCATTTTCAGTATTGAGCTTTGTTAAATTCTGGTGTCGCATCCACACTTTAGACAGTTTTCAGTGCATTTTTTTTTTGTTGGTATTTTGTATGTCATAATACTTCTGCATTTCATTGTTTTGTTACTCTTTTCATTTGTTGTTCATTATTTTTATTTTTCTGTAAATAGGCCAGTGAGAATAACAAAGAGATTTGCCAGACTTTTGCACGTCTTGTGGCAGAAAGTTTGAAATCATCTGATGACACTGGTATGTCAGTAGTCTCATCTGATTCTCACGGTGCCGTTGGCAGTGCTCCTGCTCCTATGACTGGTCAACACTCTCAGCAGTCTTCTTCCCAACATCAGCTACAGCAGCAGCCATCTCTAGCCAGACAACCAGCTGCAGTGATGCGGACACCTGTGGGTGGACCTCCAGTACTCCCTCAACTTCCAAGAGCTGGTTTGATCCAGCAGTCTACTCCAGCTGCAACACCGCCTAATGACATTCAACCTCTTGTTGACGTGAGCGTGCCACCACCTCAGTTTCCCATGCACCAGCCCACTCCAGTGGCTTACAGCTCTACTCAGCAGCCACAGCATCCACCTCATGTCTCCCACCACCACCAACAGCCACCTCTTCAGCAACAGCAGCAACCACTTATAAGATCACAGGTGCCCCCTCTGATGCCCCAGCACATTCAGGTACAGTCCCCTCCTCCACACCAGAGCCCCCCATACAGCCAGATTCCCACTTCTGACATGACCTTCACCCCTGCGTCCCAGCCTGAGAAAGTGGAACCAGTTTCCCATGAAAAACTAGCACCGCTGGTAGAAGCAGCACCCGCAAGCAACATTCCTGCAACAGCTACACCTGCAGTCGTGCCAGTGCAGAATAGCAAGACCACATCTCATGTGAAAGACTCCGATCATGTTCCTCTACAGACAGAAATGACAGATGACATCAGACCACCAGTCACAGCATCATCAGTAAAGACAACACCTTCATTTGAAGAAGTTCAAATAGTTAACAAGACTGAAGATAAGAACAAGGAGGAAACAGTTCCAGGTAAGTGTAAAAAGTAAAGAATAAACTTAACGAACAAACCAGGAAGAGAGGGGCACGGGAGGGATATAAGAAGAAAATATACACACCAAGACACACAAATTGTCAGTGTCCTTTAAAATAATCAGCGTGTATGTGGGATTATGAGATGGTTATTGAAGCATGAAGGAGAGCAAGAGTATTTTCTTATAGGGGCTCTTGGACCAAATTGTTATTTTGTGTATGTGAAGGTCATTTGAGAGGTTAGATTTACCAGTCTGTGAAGACATACCTTGGCAGCTACATAGACCAGGATGGTGACACCAGAAAGGAAGTTAGAATTGCAAAAAGCAGCACTGACCTTCAAGAATCTTGAGAACATATGGCACTCTAAAGTTAAAAGCACAAAAAGCAAGCTAAGATTTTTCAATTCAGATGTAATATCCACCATCATTTATGCGTGTGGAAGCTGGAAAACAGCTAAAGAAATAGTTAGTCACATGATGAGAAGAAACAGTCAGAGAATCCCAAAACAAGCTATCAAGTGGAACACAACAGGCTGAAGAAAAAGAGGACATTGTTAAAAGAGGCCAATATAGTGGGCATAAAATCCCGTGTTTAGGTTGAAAAGGTTGTGGGAAAACTTGGCGAACTACCATGCAAGCCCGATGTGGTGTTTAACGGCAAGGGAAAGATGTAAGGTGTAAGAGGCGTGATTTTTTTTTTTTATGATGAAACTTCAAATCAAATCTTTGTAGAGAGGTGATGGCTTAGTAGCAGTTAATTATAACTATACAGTAACTGTTGATTATAGTGATGCTGATACAGTAACAGTTGATTATGATGATATGATACATTATGATGATATGATACAATTGTTTATGATATGATAATGGTTAGTTATAATGATACAAGAACATCTAATTATGATAATACAATAACAGTCACCGTGATCATGCAGTCATAGTTAATTATAGTGTTGGCCTGTGTAGCAGTTTATTCTTATATCTTGTATCCTTCCCATGCCGTTAAACATCACATAGGGCTCGCAAGGTAGTTCACCAATTTTTCCTGTTTTCAGTGAGCTTTTCAACCTCATCAAGGGATTTTATGCCTGTTAATTTGGCCTCTCTTAACAATGCCCTCTTTAGAGTTTCATGTGGTTTGCCTCCTTTTCTTCATCCTGTTGTGTTCCACTTGATAGCTTGTTTTGGGATTCTCTGATTGTTTCTTCTCATCAAGTGACCAGCATATGTCCTCCTTTTCCTTACCACCCATGAGACTGGTTGTTGTCCAGTCATCTGTCTTATCTCTGCATTGTTCTTCAATTCGTTCCACTTGATGTCGAGTATTTTCCTCAGACTTTTATTTTCAAAAGTGTCTAATTTCTTGTCTATTTCTTTAGTTGTTTTCCAGCTTTCACATGCATAAATGAAGGTTTATTCACAGTGTGTTAATATATATAAATTTATACAGCATCGACATATTTTTTTTTAACAAACTTACCAAGAATTTTATTTAAAAAAGAAGAAAAAACCTTACAGTATAACATGTGTTGGAGGTTTTAAGGATTTTACTAAGGATTTATAAACATTAAAGTTTACCAGTGATAGTTCATGTTGTATACATGGTAGAGTAACAAAAGAGCCATTTTTTCATCCCTGAGCACTGAGTATTTCAGTCACTGAAACTGAGGTTGGTTCTTTGTTTAATATTTGAATATTATTTTCTTTGTAATCATACTTTATTATAATCATTTATAATCATATCTTTGCATTCCATTCGGGTGTGATCAGGTAAAGATGGATGTTTAGGTGTTAGTCTGGTAGACGTAATCTATCCCAGTACCTTACCCAAACCTAATACCCTAAACTAAATAAGTGTGTCATATGTGGCATGAAATACAGTATACACATGAACTCATACAAGTACACCTGCAAAATAGACTTATTTATTCACTTTCTGTGATTTTTGATGGACCAAGTTAATTAAAAAGAAAAAAAACATGAAAATGGTGGTATAAACATGGCAGCATTCTCCCTTCCCCCACCCCCCTTTGTTTTCACCAGCTGAAACATTGTAAAAGATCTAAATGCCTTAGTGTGACAGTTTTCACTTTTTGCTGTTTCATTATATCCAGCATGAGAGATTTCCATATATTTATTGTGTTAAAAATGAATGCATGATCAGTTTTGATACTGAGTGGAGGAACATGTTATAGATTAGTCAGATTGAAGTTTGGAACTTTTCAGTCCCGGAGTACAGCTAAAAAGCAGGAGGTGTGCAATGCTTCTTTAGCAGACTCCACCATCATCGGGACAGTGGCGATCCCTTCCCTGTTAGCCAGGCTAGGCCTGTTACTGTGGGTGCCAATGGAGAGGTGGCACAGGGTCTTGGACAGCTTTGGTTCGCTAACCCTGAAGCTAACGTATCAGCTATGGGTCACTGATTGCCTCATCAGACAGCATCTTCACTCACTGCTACTTTCATAAAACACTCTCTTACTTGTTGATCTGCACCAGTTTGAAGACTCTGTTATCAGCCTTTATACAGCTGTAAGCTGTAACTATTCAAAATATGATTTAGAGAAGAAATGAAGGTATTATTTTTACTGGAATTAATTAACGTTTCACCAGGAGACATTACTACCATTGATGGCAAGATGAGCACCCTGTGCAAGAAAAAAAAATATCCAATGGGTTATTACTACCAAAAATCCCTTGATGTATTTTTGGTCCCTGCTCGTTAAGTCCCACAGTATAAACAGTAAAAAAGAAAAAAATACTCTCGCCGGTGACGTAACAGAGGTAACAACCCGATAAAGGACAGACGCAGAAAGCTGTGGTGTTGGATTAGAACACGTTATTTTGAAGTATTGACTCTCAAACTGAACATTCCTAAAAGGATTGTAGGCGGGGACATTTTTACATTTTTTTTTTCGGGGAGGGGGAAGTGATAATTGTTTGTTTCTGAAGGCGTTATATAAAGGGCCAGCAGAAAACGTTTATCTCCTCGTCCCAACTCAACAGTTCCGCAATTTGACACTACGCGAGTATGTTGCTTCTTAAACGTGGAGCCAACACACGTGTCTGTGTTTGATGTTTGTGATCTCATCTTTTAACGTTCGCTCCACATACAGGAACTGTGTGAAATTAAAGCAATAAAACGTGACGGTTACAGACGTCAGAAAAAAAAGAAAGAAAAATAAACTGTCATACACCTTCACCTACTTATTTATTCCATTTGTGAGAACAAGGGTGATCTGCATCGTTGGCTGTGCACCAACACGCACGCTGCTGTTATCTCGGCCAGGATACTACAGTAGGGATGCACTCGTACAGTTTGTTGGTATAATTTGCGAGATCTCCGTAGAAACACGCAGTCTTGTCTGTTTCATTTCTTGAAATTCGGAGAGGCTCTTCCAGGCCGACGTTGTGTCCGTAGCTGATTGTTCCAGTCACGGTTTCGCCTGTCAGAATTGAAGTCAGAAGTTCTTTTAGAAGAAGTTATAAATATCAGGTGTGACGTTCCAGATAGACTTTTTTTTATCTAAGTACATAAGTCAAGAACACTATTGTACCAGTTAATGCTACGTGGTGTAAATATGATGCACGCATGTGCGCAGATATGCGTAGTCACTGCAGTAAGCCTGTTTCAAAGTACCTTTCATGTTAAATGATTGTACCTGTGTGATTTGTTGCAGTTTGCTTCATTTTATCACTAGTATTCTTCATTTTATCACTAGTATTCTTCATTTTATCACCAAGGTGACTTGAACTTGTTCTAGCCCCGAGCCGTGGTCTTTTCTCTTCGTGTATTCTACCTGTCTTTTGTATCTCCACCGCTGCTGTTGTGAGCTCACTTTGTGGCCAAGGCGAGGGGGCCGACTGTGCGAGTAGTGAATCATGTTAAAAGCCTGCCCTACGTTTTTCTTCCAGGCCAGGCTCTCTTAAGTCAGGTCGGCTGCTCAGAAAGTCAAGGTCTTGACTAATTTTGTTCTGTGATTTTTGTGTAGGGCAGGCGCCGCCGGTGTGGATCTAGCGTGTTCCGCAGTTAATTCTGTGAGATTTGTGTGATTATGAAACACAGCATCAGAACGGAGTGTACAAGTCTAACTAGCTTATCACAGCAATGAGTCAAGTACCTTTCAGATTTGGAACGTTGCGTTATTTACAGTGGCGTGTCGTGAACAACGTCATTTAGTTAAATGCTAGGGGAACAATTCACTTGTGAGGTATGCCCTTGAATGAAAGAGCGCGCATAATATCGTCCTAAATGATCAGGAAAGGACGCAGAGGTTTGTTGTGTACGTGTTTTTTTTTCATTGTTTTCCATTATTTACTTTTATCCTAAAGTTTGATATACAACACACATTATCATGTTTCTGTATTATAGAGTCTTTGCGAAACATGTTCTTGCATTAAGATGTTTTGATAATGTATGATGATAACAGCTGTAGTTTCTCTCATAGTCTTGTTCTCCTGTTCATCTTTTGGTATATCTTAGTTTGTATATTAATGAATGGAACATGTCTGCATCTTGTGGTATGCCTTTGTTTATACATATTAACAAATGAACCGTCTTTCTAGCCTGTGTGATCACACTTCTGTAGAGTAGTATTTTGTTATATTTGTTTCTTGTGTATCCTCCCTGGCCAGAGAGCAGTCAGCTGTAAGATATTTATTTCACTGCCAAGACTGATAAGATGTTTAAAGGTTGTTTAAGTTTTGTTCCCAGGACTTGATGAAGCTGAGAAATTATTGAAATGTTGCTAGTTTGTGTAATGTTGTGCTTGGCAGATTGTTGCATATAAGCATCCAGAAAGTCATCATCATCCTGTGTTTTGCTCTTACTTGTCCAACTATGGACAGTATATGGCCATAATAGGTGATATTCCACCTACAGTTATGTTTAGTGTTTTGTGTGTTGATTTTGTTATCTGAATGTAGGACTTGTGCCACTTTTCCTTACATTTTTTTCATTTAATTATTTATAAATCCATGCTGGTAAATGGGTAGTTTGGTCTTTAGTAGTTTTGGTGCTCTAGTAACTTATATTACAGAAGCTGATGGTAGAAGACAATTACCATTCAGAATTAGTGGATATAAGCTACGTGAGCAGGATGCAAATAGAAACACAGTGCTGCTAGATTCTTGCAAGTTCACATATTACTGGTGAAGTCTTGTGAAAATCTGAATCTACGGTACACAACCAATGTTGGTATGATGTCCAAACTCATTACTTCTGCATGGCTTCCAAGAAATTTAGCTGTCTACTACAGAGAGATCTTTCAGTAACCTAATAGATGCTGACACGAACCAGGAGAAGAGATTTGTCTGTCTGTGGCCAGTCTGCAGAGATGTCTTTACTTCTGTCTGTGGCCAGTTGGCAGAGATGACTTTACTTGTCTGTGCCAGTCAGCAGAGATGTCTTTACTTCTGTCTGTGGCCAGTTGGCAGAGATGACTTTACTTGTCTGTGGCCAGTTGGCAGAGATGTCTTTACTTCTGTCTGTGGCCAGTTGGAAGAGATGTCTTTACTTGTCTGTGGCCAGTTGGCAGAGATGTCTTTACTTCTGTCTGTGGCCAGTTGGAAGAGATGTCTTTACTTGTCTGTGGCCAGTCAGCAGAGATGTCTTTACTTGTCTGTGGCCAGATGGAAGAGATGTCTTTACTTGTCTGTGGCCAGTTGGCAGAGATGTCTTTACTTCTCTCTATGGCCAGTCGGCAGAGATGTCTCTATTTCTGTTTGTGACCAGTCGGCAGAGATGTCTCTATTTCTGTTTGTGACCAGTCGGCAGAGATGACTTTACTTCTCTCTATGGCCAGTCGGCAGAGATGTCTTTACTTCTCTCTATGGCCAGTCGGCAGAGATGTCTTTACTTCTCTCTATGGCCAGTCGGCAGAGATGTCTCTATTTCTGTTTGTGACCAGTCGGCAGAGATGTCTCTATTTCTGTTTGTGACCAGTCGGCAGAGATGTCTTTATTTCTGTCTGTGACCAGTCAGCAGAGATGACTTTACTTCTGCCTGTGTGTCATTTTAGCATAGAATCTAGCATTCACACAGTGTTGGTGTTTTGGATCTTTGTAATATTCCTTTGATGATGTTGATTTATTATTGGACGTTATTGACTCTTTATTCTGTCAGCAGTTGTTTTGTTCTTTATTCTGTCAGCAGTTGTTTTGTTCTTTATTATGTGAGCAGATGTGCTCCGAATGACTGACAACTCACTACCAAAAATAGCACTAAGATGGACACCACAGGGGAGCAGAAGTAAGGGTAGACCAAAAGAGACATGGAGAAGAACAACAGAAAGGATGTTGAGCAATAGAGGGCTCACCTGGGCAAGAGCAGAAAAAAAGGCGAAAGACAGGCATTTGTGGAAAACCCTTGCGGAAGCCCCATGTGCCCTGGGCACTTAAGGTTCAGAGAGAGAGAGATGCTTTGTATATGTCAAATATTGACTTCAAGTAAGATGGGTTCCTAGAAATTAACTCTACAGAAGCAGGTTAGGAGCTGTCGTTAATTTTATTTACTATCAGGTTGTATCTTTCTGTGAACCTAAAACTATGAGATGGTATTTTTTGCAGCTGATGCGGTGAGGATGTTGAAGCACAGCATCATGTCGGCTTGGGAGTGGTTTATGGCGGCTATTTTTTCAGTCCTTGAGTGAAGCTAAAAAGCAGGAGGTGTGCAATACTTCTTTACCAGACTCCCCTACCATGGGGACTGTGGCGCCCCCACCCAAAAGGCAGGCTTTGCCTGTTACTGGAAGTACAACTATGATTCGCCAAACCCTGACGCTAGCATGTCAGCTATGGGTAGCTAACAGCCAATCAGACAGCATCCCATCATGTCTGATTGTATCCTAGCAGATCTTTTGTCATGACCGTATATTTGTGAGTTTTTCATGAAAATGTTATTTATTTGACAAAGCCTGGTGACAAGACAATCGGCTTTTGTTGTGCACATGATACAAAAAATATGTCATGAAAATAGCGCACGGCAAATCACAGGAAGATAATTACATTTTATGGCCTGTAAGAGTATCAAATTTTATGAGAGATTATGTCTTTGGCATCACGGTGATGTCTGTTACGTAGACCACAATGGCTTCTTCTGTGGCTTAGTTAAACTTGACCATCATTTTCTGGGTCACGATGTTCTTTTACCAGGCATGCTGAGTCTGCTGTTCTTATCTGCGTTCGTGTTCTTCTCGGCGCCTGCCAAAGACGTCACGAAGTCAGACATTTTGTTGTTATCTTCCACCTGGACCACCAGCACACAGTATCAAACATTGCTTTGTCATATGTTCCACAAAGTTATAAAGCATGATGTCGGTGTTCAGACTTGGCCGCAGTTGAACTACATTTGTCAGGACTTTTAATCCTATGCACTTATTTTGTGTGGTGAACATGTTGGTGTTGCTGATATAAAAAATCTAGCCAGTCATTAGCCAGTTTTCAGTGTTACACGCAGTCTTATTGGCTGGCCAGGGTATATGTTTTCGCTAATGCTCAACATAAGTGAGATGTGTTGTTTCTTTGTAAATATTCACCACGCGGTTATATGCTGACAGCATCTATCAAAGCTGTGAAACATTATTCAAATTGTTCCCTCTGCTGTGCCTAATTTCTTCTTGACACTAGAGGTCGCCGACTATCACCGCCTGTCCTAGTTTCAAACGTACGTGTTATAAAGCAAGGACATGAGTGTTTTTGTGTGTTTGTTTTTTTCCCCAAGTTCCAGCCTTTTCTTCTGATGCGCAGTAAAACATAAGAGTTTTTTTGTGTGCACAGTTCTTTCCTCTATGATTTGGCATATTATGTCCCTTGGTTTCTTATGTCCCGTGATTATTTAATGGGAGTAGATCTGTGACACTATGATGAGTCTTATGACATCATAGCTCACACCACATTTTGCCAGTAATGTTCATATACTAGCAGTGTTCTCGGCTTGACCTAGAGAGTCTGTGGCACTTTAAACTAGGAAAGATTTACTATTAAACTCATAAATATCTATTCCCTTTCAGGGGAAAACAATCTTGCAGTCTCGAATATCCATTAGATTAGTTTTCTTCATGCTGTGTGCTTCACACAAGTGGTTCACATCTCTCGCTAGGTCTGCTGACAAGGCAGATTCCGTCTGCTGGCCGCACTGTATGAGGATTTTTTTTCTCTTCAAAGAACAACAGTAAGCATAACCATTCATAACAGTGCATAATATAATTATTAAAGTGTTTTTCCATAGAAGAGTGAGGATTTACGTCTTCTGTTTACTGGTGTAGTATGTCAGATCTCTGTAGACACACGAAACCTTCTTTCTGTGTTTTATTTCTTGAAGTTTACAATTTTTTCCTGTTTGAAAAAAGTGTTTGCTGTTTTGAAAGTTTGTAAAGCGGGAAACAAAATGATATTTAGTTTATCTAAACAAAAAACAAAACAAAACCTTGTTTGCAGTGTTGATTATTATCTGCCTCAACATATTCTGTCAGAGATAAATAGAAGGCCTTGTAAGTGAGAATTTGCCCTCTTCTTCCAAGCAGCGCCGTCCACGATAAGCACTACTAGCTAACACAGAGCACATATCACCAGCAGAACTAACAGCAAGTTTTTCAAGTAATCATAATCTAGAACACCTGGAACGACAAAACTGATGGAGAAGAATGTTCAGCTGGGGGGGGGGGGGTCGGACAAGTTCAAGTATTTGAACTAAAAGCAAAGGGTTTAGACTGAAAATAACAGCCATCTCTCTCTCTCTTTCCCCCCCCCACCCAAAGAAACAAACTGATGCATCAGCAACATACATCTGTATCTGCCAGGCACATGTTACTCACACGACCTTATATACTCTCATCCAGGAGAGGAAACTCACTTGTTCCACCATAACACCCGCATTCGTCTGCTTCCACCAGCTGTAGAACATGCTCAGTTTCGCACTTTCAGCACAAAATCGCCGAGCCTAAAACCAGCTGTGACTAGTGCACATAGAAATAATTGATTTCATAACTCACACATTCGTGTTACATGAGTACAACCCCTGTCTATAAAAGATATCAATGTACTGTCTTTGTTGTAGGGAGGGTGGTATTGTAAAAGTTATCAATACATTGTCTTTGTTTTAGGGAGGGTGGTATTATAAAAGTTATTAATACATTGTCTTTGTTTTAGGGAGGAAGGTAAAGCTCATTTTGTTGTTTATCTCTCTAAAACTACCAACTAGGGATTTTTATACCGGTTCTTCAGGCAGGAACTGAGTTAGATAGGGATTTTTTTTTTCTGAGATGGACTCCATAAGATGTTTAAGAGCAGACTCCCTATTTTTCCTTGTTCAGTGATTGTACTAGGTACACGGCTGAAAATTATTATTTGAGAATACTCTGTGTCGGTGAACGCGAAACAGCGTTCAAGTGACAGCAGAGACTTGACAGTCATTGGTGATAGAACTCTTGACAGCAGAGACTTGACAGTCATTGGTGATAGAACTCTTGACAGCAGAGACTTGACAGTCATTGGTGATAGAACTCTTGACAGCAGAGACTGACAGTCATTGGTGATAGAACTCTTGACAGCAGAGACTGATAGTCATTGGTGATAGAACTCTTGACAGCAGAGACTTGACAGTCATTGGTGATAGAATTCTTGACAGCAGAAACTGACAGTGACTGGTAATAGCACTCTTGACAGCAGAGACTGACAGTGACTGGTGATAGAACTCCTGACAGCAGAGACTGACAGTGACTGGTGATAGAACTCTTGACAACAGATAATATATATACCTTTGACTGAAAATCAGTGACGAATGGTGTGCACATAGTGGAGACGAAGATACACCATCGTGTGTGGCAAAGCAAGGCTTACTGATGAAGTTGGCCGTAGTCGTTTTGATGAATAGAATCGTCGCATTTCTCAGAAATAACTTGCATATACGAGGGGCGTTCAAAAAGTAATGCACCATATCATTTTTCTCAGGAGCCGTTTATTTAAAAAAGCATGGATTTTATATATATGGATATGTCATGTAAACATCGGTATTATTCAACATAATCTCCATCAACTTATACGGCTTTATGCCGTACCCGATTTTTCTCTTGATTATGTAGCCATTTCTTCGCTGGATGAATCATTTCTTTGTCATATTCAAATCTTACTCCTTCGGAGTGCATCTTTAAGTGGACCAGACAGATGGAAATCGGAGGATGCCAAATCGGGACTATAGGGTGGATGGGGTAGTACAGTCCAAACCAATTTTGTGATTGCTTCCCGTGTTGCCAGACTTGTGTGAGGGCACGCATTGTCGTGAAGGAGAAGCAGGTCTGCTGGATTCCTGTGCGGCCGAACTCTGCGAAAACGTTGATTGAGTTGTTTTTTTTTTTCAGTATCTTAATGTAAGCTTGCGAATTGATTGTCTCTCCTCTTGGCATAACATCCACAAGAATCACACCTTCAGTGTCCCAAAAAGACAGTGATCATGACCTTTCCAGTTGGAGTTGTCTTGAATTTCTTTCTTCATGATGATTGCAGATGATACCACTCCACTGACTGTCTTTTTTGTCTCAAGTTCAAAATGATGTGCCCAGGTTTCATCACCTGTTGCGATCTTAGCTAAAAAGTCTTCGTTCTCTCTTTCCCCCCCCCCCCCCCCCCCCCCCCCCCAGCATTGCAACGCTCTAACAATTCAGAAGAAATTTCATTCCTTTGCAATCGATGTTCATTTGTGAGACTTCGAGGAACCCGTCTTGCGCAAACCTTAGAAAATCCGAGAGCTTTTATAACTACATTTGCACTACCATTTGGTGACTGACAACGTTAAGGTCAATTGTTGAGTAGTGATACGCCTATCAGTAAGAATAATACCCTCAGTGCATTTCAACATTTCTGCCTCGGCGGCTGTGGCAGGACGTCCACAGCGCGGCCGATCATGCAACTCCTTATGTCCACTTATTGATTCTTTGATTCTCTGAACCCAGCGACTGACTACTCCTGTCGACTGCAAAACTTCCATACACACCACATAGGCGCTTGTGAATGTTCACAACAGTTTAATTCTCTACAACGAGAAATTCTATCACAATTCGCTGCTTCTACGGCAAGTTGCTAGCACGCTAAATTTTAACGGTTAGGATAGCCATATTCTTTGGCCGGTTGCGGTGCAATTTGGTAAAAAAAAAAAAAAACGATGTGGTGCATTACTTTGTGAACGCCCCTCTGAACTAAAACATTTACACGGGCGTACATAGTAATTTTAGTTCTTAGATATCTAAAGCTATCTTCCTTACAACTCGCACTCTCCGAGTAGTTTTTTTTAATTATTATCTAAAGCTGACCTACTTACCTTTGATGAAAACAAGGTCGGAGATGACATATCTGTTGTCCCAGAGAAGACTTGTTGCTCGACATGCTTTTCGCCGTCACTCCATTGATCACGTGTATAAGGCCTACTTAGAGTTCCTTGTGCATTCTTGTTTTATACATGTACAAGTGTGGGGATGGTTTTGTCGCAGTCCAAGTTATCAGTATGTTGTCAGGCATAACCGCTGCTAAAATACATGAATATTTTGTTTTGCCGTATAAGGGCTTGTGAAAATCAAGTTATGTTCTCTTTGCTTTCTGAAGTTCATGTCAGGTATTGGTGGAAGTTGGCAAAGCGTCTCTTTGATTCAGGCACTCGTATTCAGCGTCGTTTTCTCAGTACGTCGTATGTCTTTCTCACGCAGACCCCGCTTTAAAAGATGAAGTATAAATGTTAGGGAAACTAGCTAGCTCTTATAACGGAGAATATCCACCACGAGACATTAGCATAATATGTATGTGGTTGTTTGCGGACAGATAAGTTATGTCATTGCACGTGATGTTCGGTGAGATAAGTGGTCCATGAAGTGAAGCTTCATGTTCTGAATAGAATGATTAACGTTAGGTTTACATAAGTTATTACTTCTCTGAACTATTGCTCAAGAGTTAAAATGTTTTTGCTCTAGGTGCGTCAGATTTTTTTGTCGTAAATCGTATCGTTAGTAATAATGCATTATAATCTGCACTTAAATCTTGTCTGCAACCTCCAGCAAGCGACAACAACTACCAGGTCTCAGAAGACAGGAAATCCTGACTCTCCAGGCTGTAACTGAATAGTTGTTTGATTGTTGTTATCGCAGTTTTCCCATTTCACTTTTGAGCGGTAATTCTTCATTGTGATTTACCACACTTTCTTTCGTTCTTTCTTTCGGGAGAGGGGACGCATTTAAATCGTGAAATACCAGCAGTGGCTCTCTCTGTAAAGGTGTTCGTGCAAAAATGATAAGAAATTGTACTTTAGGAAAAAAAATACCTTCATCACTTGGCCTGTTTACCAGCGCACACTTCTTTGAAACTATGAATGCGTATTCTCTGTAACTAGCGTCTTGATGTTTAGAAAGCACTGGTCTCATGTTGACTTAACTGAAGTCTAGGCAGTGATCGTGCTAGGATTTTCTTAAACTGGTACAAGTGTACCTGTATTTCCTCATGGATGAACTACTTTCCGAAATATCGGTTTTATCAATATAGCGTCCGGTACCTAAACATTTTAAAAAATAAATTTAAACTCAAAAACACTTTACAGATATCACCGAGATTTAATTGTTCATGTGAAGTTTTTTTTTCTTACCCTTTTTCTGGGGAGATGTGATCTTTACAAAATTCTCACATGCTGAACAAAAGTCAAAACTGGCTAATTCTCTCCATGCAAACTGACCATCATCAGTGTATTGGCTTGCCGATTATCCTCCAACCGCTTTAACTGGATGCTTTTAACCAGGTTTTTGATAATATAAACCGGTTACAGTAACCGACGACCGTCAAAACTTTCGGTTTTGTCTCTTTTTCTGTCGGTAATTTATCGGTAGTTGCCGGCTAACACGATCTCTGGTCTAGAAGTGGTTCGTGGATGTCACAACCGAGGAGATTACTCACTTGAATAAACTACTAAACCAGTAACTCAAGCAAGGTGGAATATAGTCTTGACCAACTGTGACTAGCACAGGCTTCTTGTAGACATCTGCTAGAGATTAAGCTGATTAAGACCCTGTATTTCAAGCTGTACGATGATACTACAGCCTAGTACGGGAGTCCTGCAAACATTTATACTTTCATAGAATCACTTCGGAAGTGAAGCAACCATAGCTCCATCCGGATGTGTAATGACAACGCGATAAAATCTTTACTTTCAGACAAATACATCAACTGTTGTGCTTTAATGTGGGCGTTGGTGTTTTCTTCTCATTTAACTCTTTGTCTTACCTAGTCGCATGATCTACCGCCATGGTTTTTTTTTCAACTTAAATGCCATAAAAGGTTTTCTGTTTACCAGTAGATACAGGATGACTTACAACAGTGCATGCTTTCAAGCCGAAAACAGCCACAGATTGTACATCTGAACATAGTAGAGTTACAGTGTCACAATACTACTAACATTATGGTGGATAACGCGCTGTAAAGGAACATGTAACGTAGATGTTAGGACCTGGAATGCGTAGGAGTTTCTCCTGCCACATGTTTACTCTCACGCTTAGATCAGCCACTCAGCATACAACCCCAAAGTTTTTCATATATTTACCTGGTATTATATAGTAACATATATTTACGAGGAAGACTTCGGCATACTTGGAGAAGAGAAATTATGACATTGCTCAGAGACAGGGATACACATGGAAGGAAGCAGAGAATAATTCCAAGAAAAAAGATGACTGGAGAGCCTTTATCCGTGGCCTATGCTGTCAAGGGAGTGAAAGCCGATGATGATGATGTTTACATGGTAGGTCCGTCAGTCTACATCAAGCAACTATTTCACTAGTTTTTAAAAACTATATTACAAACATACTGGAGTTGGGTGCTTTTCTTTGACAAGTCCACTTTATGAGTTATTCGCATACTAGTAAGATTTACATCCGCCTATATGAATGAGTTCGTTTGACTTATTTGTTTACGCCTAGTTCTTGGATTGACAAGTCAGAGTTCGTGCGATATCTCACAGGCATCAGACACGTTAATTACGTTCAGGTCAGGTTTCATGAATTGTATGTGTCTACTTACAGAATGTCAAGGCCCTTGCTTTATGGTTAGAACAAGGCACACACCACTAGATCTAGTTACTAGACACACTAATATCACCACTACATGTAATAATCATGCACCCATATTTGGAACTTGCCGTATGGCCATGTATGGGTTGTTGTTATGCGAGACCAGACACTAAGTACAGTTCACTACTATAGATGAATAGACGCGCTCACTATCACATTCAAATACAAACAGAAAGCATATTAGCAAAGTAATTATATGAAATTAGCTACAAAATATGAATCGTAATAGTTAAGTAATGAATCTTTCTATAATAACATTTCTTTGACACACAAAAATATACACACATACTGTATAATATACCCACATGCATACACTCTGTACATGTATAACAGCAGATGTCTGTGAGTTAATTACAGACTAGATCACAGCCCATGAAACATTCATTCGGGGGTCCCCATCGTAAGTAGGAACGGCCCTGAGTGCGCACGTGATGTTATAAATGGAAATCAGCAACTAGGACAAAGTATGAGTGAAAAAAAAGGAGGAAAATCTGGGAAATGCTGACAGGTCACTTAGACATAAGAGCGCGTTTTTTTCACTCTTGTGTCTTCTAACTTATTACAGGAACCGAAAAGAGAATGTGGACCGCGTATGATATCTCTCTCTCTCTCTTCCTCACTCTCGCACACACACACGTTAAATCTGATTTGTGGCAAAAACCCAGTACAGACTGCAGATCAGCACAAAGAACTCAAAATTCTACCCCTCAGATACAGAATCATTTTAAACAAACTCAGATTTCCTCGTAGAATGTCGCACAATTCTCCGCCTTACTTGTAGCCACTGTTTACGTCCAGCATTAAGCAGCCAACGTTTAAGAAACTGTCTTCTTCCTAAACCCAGGTTAGATCTGTACAAGAAAAGCCTTGCATATTCTGCGGTACAGCTCTGGAACTCCCTCCCCTACCATATAAAATCCATTAGTAAGAGGTCTTTTTCAATATTTACTGGCTTGTAACCATATGTCTCCATAGCCTCTTATACCACGACTCGCCAGCCACCGAGTTCTGTTCTAAAGGAACATTTGTTACAAATGATCTTAGTGAATGTTCAAGAGCGGAATGCAAGAACTAAATGTATATGTGTTTATATACATGTGTGGGTGCGCGCTATCTTGTTAGGTTAGTTACCTCTCGTGTAGTTCATTATCCTATATTTGTTAATGTAATAGTTCAGTCTGGCATTCTTAGATATTTTTTTCATGTAATCTGTACACTTATATTTCATATAGTTTCATCTTTTAACACACACACAAACACACACACACACATATATATATATATATATATATATATATATTTGTATACGTATATACATATATAATCGAGTGTGTGGGCAGAATGTAAGACCGGCCTACGCGCCCAGTTATTCACCCTTTTAAAAATAAAGATCATCTCTCTCTCTCTCTCTCTCTCTCTCTCTCTCATACAAACACATAGATTCTATGCATACAGTGTGGTGTAAGGTATCAAATTGTCCCTTGTGGCACACTTCCAGTACTGAATAACCTTTAACCTCGCGGTGTGTGTGCACAGTGTTCTTTAACCGTTTCTTGACCCGTCTGCTGATTTCACCATGTATCAGAACACCTCCCCCGATTGCCCGACTCATGGTGCATTCCAAATAATATGCCTGTAGTGTCCCACTGAGTTGAGATGCATGCTTTAGGTGGTACGAGTTTAGGCAGTACACACTCTCTGTTGCATGTGTAGGTGTGTGGGCGGATACATACCGGCTCACTGAGGTCAGGAGAAACAGTGTTCACGTCAGTTTTCCCTCACAAAACACTCCTACGTGAACAGTTTAGGCGCTGGTGTGTCAAATCTGCACACCTTAACTCTCACGCGTTTGTGTATTTTATATACGTAACATTACATAATGAGTCTCATTGAACTGTTTTCATTCAGTCTGACATATAATGACTGTCACGTAACTCAGTCACATAATGACATCATTATCTAGGCTTGTACCTAGCGTAAGATAAAATCAAGTAGGATCACCTGGCTTTTAATACAAGTAAAATAGCAGTGGCTGGCGACCATTAATCTGACCGTATTGTGTACGTGTTTATCTTGTACTGAAAGCAGGCTTTGTGGTGGCCTATCTGCATTACAGCGTGTAACTTACAGCAAATTCTTCACTATAGATAAATATAAAAGTAAATTTCCGCGGCATTCAGAACACAAATCCTCCGTGTTCTGAAGAGCATTTCTTTTATACGAAGGTTTCTCAGTATTTTTTTTTATTGTAGCCCCCTTTCAGGGTGTCCTGAGGTGGTCGTGGGGGTCTGGAGAATGAATTTTATTTTCACAGGGTTAAGAATTGGACACGCAGGCCTTCATCATACAGCGTTCATTCAGTCACAGATATTCAGCATTTGTTATTGAATATAATATACATGAAAAAGCAAAAAATAAATAAGTAATTAATTAATAAACTTTTCTTTCCATACACTCCATGTTCTGCATTATGTAACTGCATAAAATAAACAATTGCATTCTCACATTCATTATAAACTAAAAAAAGTATCATCATCAGGTGCCGTGTCGACTGGCGTTGGCTGTTATGCTTCTCCAGAGTACACGATCCTTCATGCAGGCCATCAGCTCAGTTGGTGATCTCCTCTCACACTATCCCGTCAGACTATCCAGTATCATTTCTCTTGGTCTTCTTCTTGATCTTCTTTCTTTCTATTTTTCCTGTTGTTATAATATTTTCAGTGCCCCCTCTTCTCATTGCATGTCCTATGAAAGTACATTGTCTCTCTCTCTTATTTTTTAGACAATGTTTTTTTTTTTGTCTCTCCAGCTCTTCTCATACATTCTTCATTAGTTATTTTTGCTATCCAGGGCATTCGCAACATTCTTCTAATAAACCACATTTCTGCTGCTTCTAATGATTTTTGTGCAGACCTGCCTATTGTCCATGATTCACTTCCATATAACAAGATAAGTTCAATATAGCATTTTAGGACTCGTTTTTCTAACATTCATTGATAAGGATGTGTTGGATAATATGTTTCTCATTCTCTGAAATACAGTCTTTGCTTGGCCTGTTCTGTTCCTAATTTCTGTTCTGCATTTCCCATCTGAAGTTATTACTGCTCCAAGGTATTTGAATTTCTGCACCTGCTTTGGAATAGTTCCGTTTAATTTTATACTGCATGCTGGTAGATTCTGTTTCTTAGATATAACCATAGTCTCTGTCTTTTTGATGTTCAAAATAAGGCCTTTCTGTTCACTTTCATTGGCGACTTTATCCAAGAGATTTTGCAGGTCTTGTTGGTTCTCAGCTGTCAGTACTGTGTCGTCAGCATACCGAAAAAAATATATAGAACACCAATATAGTAAATACAACAGTCAAGCCATACTAATTTAGACTTTGATAGTACACACACACATATTTTTCATATAAGTAAATGCACAGATGCAATATTCACACACATAAACCACATATATATATACAGACACGTCCACACATGTATACACATAGACATGTGCATATACATTTATGTACACATATACATGTGCACATTCACACATGTATGTACAAACACACATACACACAGACACACATACATGCTTACATACATACATATGTATATACACACACACATACACACACATATATATATATACAGACACGTCCACACATGTATACACATAGACATGTGCATATACATTTATGTACACATATACATGTGCACATTCACACATGTATGTACAAACACACATACACACAGACACACATACATGCTTACATACATACATATGTATATACACACACACATACACACACATATATATATATCCACACACAAACACCTATTCATTCCATTCATTTGTGTGTCCCTTGCGGAACTTTGCCTCCCTAACAGCACTCCTGTAGGCCTCTCGGTTGTGACCAAGATGGCCTGCTGCTGATGCATCCATTTGCAGATCATCAACAATGTCTTGCAGTCATCTTCACCTTGGTTTTCCTCTCTTTCTTTTTCCCATTATGCACCCTTCCAAGACGTTCTTCTCTAGATTATCATGACGTTTAATGTGTCCAAAATATTAATATGTCCAAAAGTTTTCTCTCTTTAATCCTGTTGAATATAAATTTCTTCTTTAGGGGTAGAATGTCAAGATGTTTTGCCCCTATTTGTAATATATGCTACATGATTGTTGTCTGTAAACTTTACTGCTCATTTTTGGAGTGTGTAGTCCAAGTGTATTTCTATTTATCATGTGTAATATATTTTTCATGTGTAATATATTTTCTTAGTATCTGTGTCAAGAAAATGTTTAATTGGTAAATTTTTTGCGTGATGAGTTTGGTTAGATTGTCTACATGATGATTCCAGCTGAGGTAGTGGTCAGTCATAAGACCTAGAGTTTTATGTTCACTAACATTCTCTGTCTGTGAAGTTCCAGCATGGACCTGCAGTGTTGTTGTTGGTGGATTTGTCAATATCTGTCTTGTTGTAATGAGCATGGATTTTGTTTTGCTGGTGTTTATGAGCATTTTGTTGTTGTTGCTCCAGTTAATTAGACTGTTTATTTCAAAGTGAAGAGATGACTCAAGGTTAATACAGTCATTGTATTACACTAGTGTAAACTGTGGATCAGCAAAAAAAGATCATTGATGTAGATGGTAAAAAGCATAGACCCTTGTGGAACACCATTATCAGCCACAGATAACTTAGAATTTTCTAGGTAGACTACCTTCTATCTGTTAGAAAAGATGTAATAAATTTGGTTAAATCCGGGTGTAATTTATAAGTCCCAAGCTTTCTAACTAGGATTTCATGATCAGTCATGTCAGATGCTTTTTTTTAAAGCCAGCAAAGACCCGCCACATAATTTGTTATCATTTATATTAGATGACCAATATACTGTCATTTTTCAGATAAATTAGAAAAAGTAGGCTGCTAGGGCTTAGTCGTCTATTTACAAGAGCGCCAGGTTGTCTGTATGTTAAGAGAAAAGAGACAAGAAAATAGCTGTACAAAAAACATGATGCAGAGAAAGAGGGCGCAAGTGGTGTTTTTTTTAACCTGGTGAAAATCTGCAAAAAGTATTCAGATTTTACTTGTGTACATTTTATGTCAATAAAAATAACAGTGTAGCCGTCTTCAGTATGTCTGCCATCATTATATTACTTTCAGTAATGGAGTTTTCATCACAGCGCCAGCGACTTGAATTTTATTTCCTTGCTGTAAGCTCTGCAATGGCTAGCTTTCATGTTCCCCCACCATCACTTGTCCACGTCTCTGTATGATTGTCATATCCACGAGCTTGACAGTCACACTCAGATCACGTCAAGCGCGTGTAAACGGTTTCTCTGTTAATACTTACCCAATCTCATTTTGATCAACTTGTCTCTCCTAGGTGTCATTTGTCCAATGATGTGAAGTGCTTTATTGCATCAGTTCTCAATTTCAGGATACATTTTACTGGAGGATGATATTGTACTCCCCAGGCATTTTGAAATGCTTCTTCGCACGTTTCAAAACTTGATTGTCCAGGCAGATCATTGTTGGAAATCTCCTTTGTCAATGCACCCCCCTCCCCTCCCCAACCAAGCATTAATTCTCAGATTGTTGTTTTTACACGCACTTGCTAAGTTATCCGTGTTCAGTTGTTGGACTTTCTAGCATGTGGTTGTAAGTGTTTTGGTGGTCAGTAAAACTGGGATGATCCGTCTGTTGAAACCACAATTAAACTACATTGTTTTCATTTATTCACCATTACATTACGCAGCCCATTACCTTATTTACTTAATTCATTATCTTAAATTACATTAACATATTCTCCACGCCCAGTTGTGTTTACTCCTGTCACACGCGTGTCATCTCCTCCTCGTTCCCTCCCCCCCCCCCCCCCCCCACAAAAAAACGTTTCTGTAATTACGCGTTTGTCCTCCTACGCGAACACGTTCTTATTTTTTTTACGTAAGAAAGCCTTTGAAGTTGACAGTGTGAAATGATGACGCTTCCTATTTACTTGAGATTGCTTTCAATGTACTGTCTGTAGCGAGTATACATAGTCAGCGCCGTCTTCAGTGATCAGATACCTTCCCAAGGGAGGGAAGGGGGTGTACTGTCTTGCTTCGCGAACATAAATTGACCCAACTCAGGTATTGCGGCCTTAGTACACGCAGGAAGGCAATGTTCTCAGTGACGCAGCTGGAAACACTTAACGCGGCCGACCAGGTGGCACATATTTCCGACACGCTAACGCCGAAATTGTGTCTCGTGTAGGACATCTTGTACAGGATGGTACGTGGACAAGGTGTGTGTAGTGGGGAGTTTCTGTCGTACCAGTAGCCGGCAGCGGTCTACGGCGCGACGTTGTTTCACTGGCGTGACAAAATGCCGGCAATTACAGGCTTTGGTGACCGCACGAAGACCATCGGTAAGCCACAAACTAGTCTTTATTTAACGTGCTATTTACAAGTGATATGCTTGAACTCAATTTCAGATCATCGTTAAAATGTTAAGCCATCGTTGAAGTGGTACTATTCGTGGCTGTTTATGTTGCTTCAACACACACATACCACCCAATTTCCATATTAGCTTTTCTGCTTTCCTCGAGGCATACTCCTCCAAATGAGGAAAGTTTCAGATCTCTCAGTTTATTTCTTTTCTCTGTTCATGTAAAACACAATGTTTATAGTAGTCACCAGTAATCATCATCATTATAGTCTTAATGGAATATTCGGAGGATTGTGTGTATATGTTTAATGCAGCTTTATCAGAACACTTCCCCGCTGCTTAAAAAAGCAGTGTTTTTCTTTATTTGAGTGAAATGTTTACAAATCTGAAAACGCTTCCCATCTTTAGATGATAAGGTTTTCTCTTAGTGTTTTGAAATTCTTTGTTAGATCTCAGCTTGTAACTTACCTGGCCTCCATGCTAAAGAACTCTGTGGCCCTGTTTCTTAAGAAACAGCTGATGGTAATAATACTCATATGAAGAATTTGACAGAGTTCTTGTTTTTGTGAGCCACAATGGTTTATCATTATCAGAAGCCAGCAACATCATGGTAGGGTACCAGACACCATTTTGTCATAAGATTTCTGTTGCTGTTAACATTGAGTACATGTTTTACAGCACCATAGAAAATGTGCCATACACCTTTGACTATCTCTACTCTGCTAGAACTAGTTTTACTGCAGTTCTCAGGTTGCTGTCTTTATTATTTGACAGTGCCATCATTTGCCTGTCAGCCTTAAGAAAAGCAGGAGACTAAGTAACTTAGTTTCTCACATGATTGCTTGTACAGTGTGTTTCTTGTTCAGTCTTCTTCAATGTTCTCTTGCTCTCAGTACTCTTTCCACAGATACTCAATATGTCTTATTCACTTTTCTTATTACTCTTACCCACATCTGATCACTACTCTTCTCCCTCCTCCCAGCACACACAGACACATGCATACACACACACACACACACTCTTTTTTTAAGTTGTTGTAAACAGATTTATTCCTTTATGTCCATGCTGCCCACCATGTTTCCTACCCATTAAAAGATTAGAAATTTGAATGAAATGTTCTGATTATTGTGTGAATCATGATTTGTATTCAAATACTGCCCAGCAAGATGGAAGCTGTTGTCATGTGCTGTAAATATATACTAAAATATGAAATATCTGACATAGTTTCAAGTTAATGAGTACTTAAAATGGTTGTGGTTATTACTTACAGCTGGAGCCAGCTCTCAGGGTGTCAAGGATGGTCACAAGGGCAAGAAGGGCAAGAAGAGCTTCACACACAAGGAAGTTAGCGGCTCTGACATGGATGCCTTCATTGATGTGAGTAATGCATGTAAACTGACTACTTCCTGACAGCCTAGGTCACCTTGTGCTGGCTGTGTTCTGTTTGCAAAGAAAGTCACGTGTCTGTGAGATGTAGTGGTCAGTGATTCTGTGTTATGCAGTATTTCTGATGTTAATATAAACATGAGAGTGAGCAGTTGACAGCTCTCAGTTAGAAAACATCATCATAATGTGCCATGCCGATTGCCGTTTGCTATTATGCTTCTCCAGAGTACACTCTGTATCCTTTGAGATACATATCTTAAGCTTGGCTGTTTGACAATACAGAGTCTTGGGAATATTCTCTCTTTTTTTTTGTTTTCTTTTCCATTAAAAAAAAACAACACATGCTTATTATTCTCTTTTACGCTGTCTGTTACACATTGTAGTGTGGTAGACGGCAAGTTTTATATATTGGTTATCTTGTTTCATGAGTCAGCATTATAGCTGAGAGAGGATTCCCACAGACGTATACAGTATTATATGCTAGTTTATAACTGAAGGTGTAAAGTTTTTCTAAAGTCAGGGGAGCAATGGAAACTACCCCCAAGTTATGAGAAGAGAAATATGTAGGATAATGAATCAGATTTCTTGCTCATGTAGGATGAGCAGTTAGCAGTTACAAGAACAGTGCTGTGAATACTTAGCCACAAAACTTCCAGAATAAACAGACTTGCTACACCAGGTCAAGTTATCTTTAGAATTGTTTGAGAAAGTATTGTATTAAAAAAAATAGATGTTTCTGATATTGTTCCAACATTTAACAGACATTCAAAACCATAAGTAATTTTTTTTTATGATGTTCTAAAATTATTTAATTCTGAAACTGTATTGAGACTTTCAAGACTCTCCAGATGACGTCTGACAACTTCAAAAGTGTGCAAGATATTGTCTGAAAATGTTCAAAGAAGAAGATGTAAATGATGACAGTTAAAGACATAAACTGATATGATAGTTCAGAGTGGAAAGCAGACAGTACACTCTAAGAAAAATTTGATGTCATATAGTCCTTTTTTTTTTTCCTCATGTCATTACATTGTTTTTATTATTGTTATTGTGCTGATTGTGAACAGAAATATCTCTACGTGTAGTTTAATGTGAAAATGAAGCACTTAATACAGATCTATTTAGACTTTTGTGTCCACTGCTGGCGAGATTCTTCAGCTGCCGTGCATGGAGTGAGGCTCTTTCCGGCCAGTGAAGAAAAGTGCGAATGGGGTTGCTGTGCGGCGCTGCTGTGGAAAAGGTGAAAGAAAGGACTAAGCAAAGTAAACAGTAGTCAAATCATGGCACCTCTGGTCTGGAGGTCGGCCACGTCCTAAGTGCACTCATATCGGGCGAAATGCCTGAACCGGCTTAACCCAGAGGTTAAGACACTGCTGGCGAGATTCTTTGGATGCCACGCGTGGAATGAAACTCCTCTTGGCGAAGGAAGAAAATGCAGAAAAGCAATTAGGGTTGCTGTGTGGCGCCGATGTGAAAAGGTGATGGAAAGGATAAAGTGAAGCTTAATCAGTATGTCCAGTAGTATCGCGACAAGAGCTACTCATACCACAGCACCTCTGTGTTAGAGGCCGGACATGTCCCGAAATACAAACATATTGGTGAAATATGTCTAAACCAGATTACACCAGGGGTGAAACTTGATGGCTACGCACGTCACGGTACGTCTGCTCTAGAGGTCAGTCACATCCTAAAAACGCCAATACTGGGATAATACGCCTAAACCGGCTCAACCCAGTGGTGGAAGTCACTAGTGGTAAGGATTTGTCCTCCTGGAAAAAAAGCTCCATCCTAGTTGCAACTAGGAAGGGGAGCGGCCACGACCACAAAATGCTGAAGACACTGGACCAGGGCAGTCTAGATAGGCAACCACCTCTCACCCGGCGGGGATGTATGGTATTCTAATCACGCTGAGGTTTTCCGGTCAAAAAGTCCAGCGCTGGACTGGATGGGCAACACCTCTCACTCGGCGATGATACATGGGTATCTCAAAACATGTCAAGGTTTTTGGTGAGAAAGTAAAACTCTAGCCTGGATGGGCTACCATCTCTCAGGATGGGCTACCACCTCTCACCCAGCGGGAATATGCTGATATCAAAAACACATGGAGGTTTTCTGGTGTGAAAGTCCAACTCTAGACTAAACTGGTGCAACGAAAACTATGGTGTCCCGCAGTCCCGCTTCTGAGACCCATCAAGAATACAAGCTCAAGCCCTGCGATACTCTGAACCTCTTGTGGTCCTCACAGGGATCTCGTGTCCTGGACCACACAAGGGATCACAGGACCTTTCAAGGACCACAGACGTAAATTCAGTAGGATCACAGGGCGTCTTGGTGGTAGAAGCGAACGAAGAAGAAGAAGAGACTTTTGTGGAGATGTAACTTTCTTTTTTTTCTTCTCTTAGACAGCTGTTGAATTCACTGATTTTAGCCATTTTCCTTTCCTTATCAAATATTTTTGTTTTGCATTGTTACATCAGTTTTCGTGTAAATGGGATTTTTCTTTTCATTTTTTTCTCTAACATATTTTGTTACTGCATGTAGACGTTTTGAGATTAGTTACCTGAATCTTTGTTATATTTCACACAGCAGTTAGAATTCAAAGATGCATTTAAATGAAAGAAATTGATAGTTGTAACAGTATACTAAATCAAGTCATCAGTTCTGAGAAACAGACAAGAAAGTATTAAATTACACCATGTAGAAAAATGACTGTCATTGAAAGGATTCTTGGACAACAAAGGTTTTTTTTTTTTTCAGAATTAGAAAACATATATTTAGAATTTTTTGTGGGTAATTATTTAGCTCAATAGTGTTTTAAAAAAAATCAATATAGCAGCTGTGTGTTTCATATGATTTGAGCTGAGCTTGTGGTTATTAATGTGTGAACTAAAATCACATATTTGATTTACTGTGGGGAAACAAACTATTCAATGTTACTTCCCAGCCAGAAGCTATAGCTGCCGACAGTAGGAAGAAGAAACTACGGAAAAAATCTACCAAAATATCATCCCTTTCTAGTTATACAGGTGCATGTGGTCAGCAGGTATCAAACAGCAACATCTGTCTCATGTTTTCATAACTTTTTTAAAAATAAATTTGTTCAGCGTTGAAGTTTTGATGTTTATAGTTATGTTTGTTTAATGTTTACATTTAAATTCATAAATGGCTTGACATTCATAAGTTTGACTTTATGTATGTTTCTTGCATGACAAAGCAGAGTTTTTCTTTTCCTTTGTTTTTTTTTATTTATTTAAAATCAGTTGGCTCTTGCATTGTTCACATGTGATAGACATAATTCAACTGTGAGAGATTTCAAAATATATATCCACGTTCAGTCAGAACTATGTCCACTGTTAGCAGGATTATCTTTGCAGTTTTTCTCTATTTATTGAATGGTTTGTAATGTGAAGCATGTTTGGAGAAATGTATAGTTAGTATGACAGTGGGATTGGTAAAGTAGATAGTGATGTAATCTTATAGTCTCAGACTCAAGGCAGTAGGATAGAATCCCACTGCTGCAGCATGCAGTCAAGTGGCTGTATGACTAGACCCTTCAGACAAGCGGCTGTATGAATACAGGGGAGCAATTTAAATATGTGGGGGTTAGATTATATTATATATTTTTCAGAACTTGATTGACTATTATGCTGGAGATAGGGGCATAAAAATTTTTTTGGTGTTGAGGGGTGGGGCATGATCCAAAAAAAGTTGGGAAAACACTGGAATACATCCTACCAACAAGCAGTGTATGAGTTGTTACTAGACAGTTTGTTTTCTACTAAGTGTATAGCAAGGCACCTAGTAGTACATTGCATACATGGCTGTTGAAGGATGAGAGGCAAACAGATAATATACCATGTAGAGCTCAATCCCATTAGTATTCAGCAGAGTCAAGAAAGTGGGGAAAAAATTCGTATAAAAGTCATCTTTAATACATATTGCACCAGAAAGTAGGTTGTGCTTCTTCAGCTATCAGTGTTTTCCCCTTATTGATAGTGACTACCTAACATGCCTGCTTCTTGGCTTTGCTGGGAATTCATCGAGCTACTGTAGCCTGCTTGCTGTACATCAAGACCGTATGATTTTAGTTGCAAAGAATGTTTGCAGCTATATTTCTTCAACGCTGGCATGTCACTAATTATATCTTCCCATTTGAACCAGAGTGTGGATGAGAGGAAGCCAGAAACTGCTGAAGGTGACATACCAAGAACAAATAATGCCCTTGATACATCAACGGAAGTTGAAGTCAGTGGTGTGCGTGTGTTAGGAACACCCAGTGGACATACTGAAGGGGACGCAGAACATGGGGCACAACCAGAAACTGCTGTGAGCAAAGAACCTCTGAGCTGTGACCCTGTACTTGCATCACAGGTGCTAGATGAGGCTTTACCAGATTCTGGATCTTTACAGGACACGGATACTCTGAACCCACAAAAGAATCAAGAGAATCAAAAACAGGCTTCAGCTCCTATGCAGGTACAGAATGTATCACAACAGTATATATTTGCTTTCATGTTGAGTATGTTATTTTGATAAATCATGAGTAGTCATATTTTTATTGCAAGCTGTGTTAAGCATTATAGACTGGGACATTGTTGGCCTGCAATAATTATGTTCTTGTGAGATGTGATACTTTTGTAAAATTCTGTTTTATACATCATGGGATATCTGTAAATATATAGCGCTTTTTTTTTTTTTTCCAACATCTTAGTGGTAGATGGAAATAATTTTATTTCTGAATAATCTTGAATAGTAATGGCGAGTTGTAATTCTTGCACGCATATTTTAGCTAAATTTTGAGCAGCCTAATGAAAAAAGTTTTAGAATCATGTTATTTTTGACAATTATTTTTAGGTGGAGAGTAAGCACAAACAAAAGAAAAAGAAGAAAAAAGGACGAAAGAGCCCACCGAATCTCAAATCAAAACTGTGCGCATCTTCTAATGACATTGTCGAGGTTTGGACCGCCATTATTCAGATTTTATCTTGCGACCTCAGTTTTATTAATTGGGCGATTTAAAAGATTGCGTCAGTTTTTTTCTTTGTACATGTGTTACTATTGAAGAGGCATGTGTCATTTTTTTTTCTTTTTTTGCAATTTGGAAGGAGATGGCTTTAAAAATGTGAAATGTAAGTGCATAATTCAGATCACTTTGATACTTTTGTGAAATAAATTTGATAATTATTCACATTTGTTGAAAATGCTATCAGATGCATTTTAAAATAATGCCAGATTTGCAATAATCATAGTTTAAACTGCTATTTTTTTTTCTCTGGGTTGATTGTCCTGTTGGACAAACTGAAGCTATTATCAGACATCGTAATATTTTTTCCCTCCTTGCCAGTAGAAGGGCCTGTAAAAGTTTTCTGTGTGACACATATATCAACATCTGAAACATTGACATATGCTTCTTTTTTGTTTGGTGAATTCTACACATTTTATTTTGGCTTACACAGTTTTTAAAAAAAAAATTATTTCGGTGTCTGCAATTGACCTATTGTACATAATTAATTTTCATAGCTATTGCTATAAATGTGATAGTATATGATAGTGTGCAACTGACGATTTATACTTCATTCGAATCACAACAGTACACAGACTATTATATAGATGGGCGCGTATGAGGGGGAGGTTAACTATAATTGGAACTTCCAAGTTGATTAGGTTGAACAATTTCATTTTCTTTCTCTATAAATGCAGTGTTTGTGTGTCTGCACATTGTGAGGCATCTGAATGGCTTACTATAAATAACAGTGCAAAAGGTGGCTGGCTAGAGTGCGGTTTGTCCTAAACAATTTTTTTTCCCTTTTATATTTGTAAGAATGTTACACGATAAACCAGGTGCTGTCCTCTGGTATGCATGTCTTTAAATATTCTAGACTTGCAGTGACCAAACACACCACCACCCTGCTGACAAATGTGCCTGGACTTCAGGTCATATATTGCTAGCCAGAATTTCTTTTTTTTTTATTTTGTTCTTTTTAATTAGATGTTTGATTGTTGGTCTGTTATTAACTCCAGCATTTTCACTCTAACAGCTTTGCTTGAATGTTGTCACTTTAAGTGGATTTCTGTAACTTAAAATGTTTTTCAGTGTTATGACTTTATTCATGAATGAATTGCTAATATATAAAGTTCTTTATTTAAGATAGATTTACATTTTTTTAAAAAACAAAATTTATAAAATCAGATTTTAAACTTGAGTAAAAGGACATGTATAATAGCACTGGCCGAATGATGAACTTTCTGTCATATTTATATGATGAAAAACACAACACTGGAATTCCTCGTTTCTGATGGCCTGCATACTTAGTTATGGAAATAACTAATGTATAGTGACTATAACAATATACTGATATTATCACTTAGAGCTGCAATAGTATATTGGCAAATCATATTCTCTTTTGTATGGTTTGAATCAAGGTCAGAAGAGACAGAGACTAGTACTTTTAAACTTAGACTTTGTGTGTTAGTACTGAGAGTGTTTGTGGTAAAATGTTAAGAGAATATGATACCAAATAAGTGGAAGTCTGCTCCAGCGTTTCGTTTCATGCAGAGATTTTTTTTATACTAAGACTGTCCTCTCATGTAAGATGTCTGCAAGAGTAAGAACATGGCACCCTCCCATGTCTTCTTCTCATGTAAGATATCTGCAAGAGTAAGAACATGGCACCTTCCAGTTTATAATTTGAAAGTCTTAAGTGTGCAGGTCCTAACCTCATATGTCATTCATTTATGATAATCAGAGTGAAGAAATGAATGTCACAAACATAACTTTTGTTATTAACATCTTGTTTACTTAACATTCATATATGTTAACAGTGTATAACAACATAAGAGAAGTTTTTGCAAAATTTCACCTTGGTTTGTACATCTATGCAGGCAACTTCTACATAACTATTCTATCTTGGACAACAGCCCCCTGCTTATTCAGCTTTTTTTTTTTTTTAAAGGCTCTTCTTATTTTCTTTTTTTTTTAAATCCTCCATAAAATAATTCTGTATTACTAGGCAGTGATGGAAATGTTTGCTATCTTACACTTTGTTAAGGGAGTAAATTTATCTATTTTTGTCATCCTCATAATGTGCATATTTTTGAAGAAATAAAACACAAACCTTTCAGACCTTGATTTAACATATGCCACACAAAAATGTGGTTAGTTTAATGAGATTATGGCTACAACGCTGCATGTGGTTCATCCTTGTAAGCGTTTATGAGCATAATTCATTTGAAAGAAAAACTTGAAACTGGAGAAGTGAAGTAAAGGGAAAAAATCCAAATTAAAAAAAAAATATTATACAGATATTAAAGTACCATTAATATTCAGTGGTAGATGAAGCCACTGACAGCAATTATTGAGGAAAGACGATGGCGATGGTTGGGACATGTGCTCCAAATGACTGACAACTCACTACCAAAAATAGCACTAAGATGAACACCACAGGGGAACAGAAGTAAGGGTAGACCAAAAGAGACATGGAGAAGAACAACAGAAAGGATGTTGAGCAATAGAGGGCTCACATAGGCAAGAGCAAAAAAAAAAAGGGCAAAGGACAGGCATTTGTGGAAAACCCTTGCAGAAGCCCCATTTGCCCTGGGCACTTAAGGTTCAGAGAGAGAGAGTATTCAGTGATCATGATTTCCCAATGACTCTTAACAAGCTGGTATTCCTAGGAATGAAACAGCTTATGCATATGCTTCAAAGTCATCCATGAAGTTGTATATGTATGGTAGAAAGGTTTCTTTAACCAAAAAAAACTATGGATTAACAGTGAGAAAAACAATCATGAAAGTGTCAGCCAAAAACAAACAACAGTCACCTCTGAAAGCAGGAGAAGAATACTACATTACTCCAGAACACTGTGCTCCCAGGTGAATGTGCATCTATACAAGATGAAAGCTGTGATACCTTTTTTTGTGCCATAAATAGAAAATGAGGAAGACTTAGACTTACTTGGAGAAGAGAAATTAGGACAGTGCTCCGAGACAAGGGATGCACATGGAAGAAAGCAGAGAATAATTCCAAGAACAGGGATGAATGGAGATCCTTTATCCGTGGGCTGTGCTCCCAAGTGAGTGAAAGGCGGCGATGATGATGATGATGATGATGAAGTGTGCCATATTTAGTTGGGAGGAAGCACTCTTGATAAGAAATTTCACTATTTTAGTTGTTTTTATATTTTAACAAAGTATTTTATGTTTGACAGTCATGTTTATTATAGTAAATCATCTGTACCAGCAAACATTTCATACTAATCATTTGTTTTTGCCTTCATGAGATTTTCTTGTATCCCTATGTATAGTACACAGAATGCCAGATAAAGGTTTCCCAACAAGAACAGAGGCATGGTTCATCACAGGCTGTGCCTGGAGATCACAGAATCCATGTGAAGAGGTGCATGAAGCTGTTCTTTTCTCTTTTATTTCAGGTGAAAAATGAGACATCGGAGACGCAGGACAAATCATCACCACCTACTGTGCTCACAGACAACAAAACCCCTCCAAACGATGAGCCAGCTGTTGAGGACTTAAATGCTGCACAAGAAACAAACTCCATCAAATCTAAGGATGTATTGCCTCAGCCATCATCTGAAGCAAAAATAGCATCTTCTGCTCAAGAAGAGAAGGAAGATGGAACCTTTAGAGCACCACAAAAAGAGGACAAGACCATTAAGAATGTTGTTTCTGCAGAGGACATTGTTTCAAACATCAGTACTACTTCAGAGAATCAAAACCAGCAGTTAAGAGAAGAGCCAGAGAGCAGAGCAAGTAATCTTTGTCTGAACAAATAGAAACACCAGAATCACACATTTTGGACAATGGCATACCTGAGGATGCACAGAATGAATTTGTGGTAAAGAGTGATTTAAATTCTGTTTCTGTAAGTAATCATTTGTTCAGTGATGAAAGTAAGCCTCTGCAAGATTCACTTTCAAAACAAGAGATTGATGACCTCAAGAGAGGACAGACAGATGAGACATCATCAAAATTATCAAGTGGAAAGACAGTTCAGAGAGTCAAAGGTAAGATTCACAAATAATTCAAGTTTGTGCTTTGTTGTCTTTGTAATGCAGATGACTGTTTAATAATAATCAACCACATCAGTTCTATGTTGTAAACACCAGATCATTCTGGTCTTTATTTGGCACTGCATGGACCCGTAGAGCAATTTACATTGATGTGCCACATTTGAATAGACTCTTTATTACTGAACAATAATCATCAGGTTGCTTACAGGATACATCGCTCTCAGTAAGCGCTTACAGTGACTGCTGACCACAGTGTATGCATTGCAGCAGACAAGAAGAAACTGAAATACCGTCTACTGAACTTCAGTACATTGGAAGATCTTCAGCAGAATCTACTCCCACCAAACTCCTGTCACTGACCTGCTGTACAGGGATATAGAAGACCTAAAGACTTGTACATTCCACTAGCTAGCACAATGAAAAAAAAAAGAGTGGAGACTCATTAACGTAACTTTTAGTAATGATAAGTCCGCTGTTGGCGAGATTTTTCAGCTGCCGTGCGTGGAGCGGTGCTCTTCCCGGCCAATGAAGAAAGGTACAAATGAGGTTGCCGCGCAGCATCACTGCGGAAAAGGTGGTAGAAAGGATAAAGCGAAGCAAACAGTCAAATCATGGCACCTCTGGTCTGGAGGTCGGCCATGTCCTGAGTGCAGTCATGTCGGGTGAAATGCATGAACCGGCTTGTCTCACTGTTGGCGAGACTCTTCATATGCCGTGCGTGGAGTGAAGCTCCTCCCGGTTAAGGAAGTAAATGCGGAAAAGAAATAAAGGTTGCTGTGCGGAGCCGATGGGAAAAGGTGGTGGAAAGTGAAGTTTAACCGGTATGTCCAGTAGTATCGCTACGAGAGCTATACCACGGCACCTCTGCTCTAGAGGCCGCCCACGTCCGAAATACACCTACACTGGTGAAATATGCCTAAACCGGCACACACCAGGGGTGGAACTTGATGGCTAGACATGTCATGCCACCTCCGCTCTAGAGGTCGGTAACGCCTGATAAACACCCATACTGGTGAATTTTGCCTAAACCGACTCATACCAGGGGTGAATCTTGAAGGCTATGCATGTCACAGTACCTCTGCTCTAGAGGTCGGTCCCGTCCCAAACACGCCCATACTGGGATAATGCCTAAACCGGCTCAACCCAGGGGTAGAAGTCACTAGTGGCGAGGATTCGTCCTCCTGGACAAAAGCTCCATCCTGGTCACAACTAGGAAGGGTAGCGGCCACGACCGCAAAATGCTGAAGTCGGAGACACTGGACCAGAGAAGTCTAGATAGGCAACCACCTCTCACCCGGCGAGGATGTTTGTGTATCCTAATCACGCTGAGGTTTTCCGGTGAGAAAGTCCAACCCTGGACTGGATGGGCAACCACCTCTCACCCGGCGGTGATACACGGGTATCTCAAAACACGTCGAGGTTTTCCGGTGAGAAAGTCCAACTCTGGCCTGGGTGGGCTACCGCCTCTCACCCAGCGGGGATGCACTGATATCCTAAACACGTCGAGGTTTTCCGGTGAGAAAGTCCAACCCTAGACTAAACTGGTGCAATGAAAACCACGGTGTCACGCAATCCCGCTTCCGAGACCCACCAAGAATACAGACTAAAGCACTGTGATACTCTGAACCCCTTATGGTCCTTTCGTGGATCTCGTGTGGTCTATTTTGGACCACACAGGGGACCACGGGACCTAACGAGGACCACAGGCATGAATTCAGTAGGTTCACAGTGCGGTTTTTGGTGGTAGAAGTGAACGAAGAAGAAGAAGTAATGATAAAACTAGAAGAGTAAAAGGGCATATAAAAGGGCATTAGTACCTCAAGGAGAGTTGTACCTTGACTTTTCCTAACAGAAGTTACTACTGAACACTGTAATCACTTTGGTCATTTATATCTTAATGCACTTGTGACCTTGGCAAATTAATAGTATAACCCCAGCTAAAAAAATGCTTCACAGATGAGAAACAAACCAAAATGATAACAGCTGTGGTTTGTGGTCCATCTAATGACATTTATCATTCATATATTGCCAGAAAGGATGTTGAGCAATAGAGGGCTCACCTGGGCAAGAGCAGAAAAAAAGGCGAAAGACAGGCATTTGTGGAAAACCCTTGCGGAAGCCCCATGTGCCCTGGGCACTTAAGGTTCAGAGAGAGAGATATTGCCATCTCTCTCTCTCTTTCATCAGCCTATTAATGTTGGAAAGTGTTAAATCCATAGATATACTAATAGCATAAAACATATTCAATACAGGACTGTTGATGAAGTGGAACAAAATATGCTTGAAAGAAAAGTTCATTGTTTGCTTCCGAATTCACTCAAAGGCCCTTTTTAGAGTTTGAGAATATGTGCATATTGAAATGTGGTTAACTTTGAGCAGTTTACAGGTTTCTCCGCTCTTAGCACTGTCTTCACTTTTGTCAGCGCAGTTACAAATTAGTATGTAATGTACCCTCATCAGATTTGGATCATATTTAACGAATTGCTCCTTTCAACTCACCTGTTGCTTAAGTTGTTATAGCTTTAAGTGAAATCAAATTCACTGACTATTTATCATCACTTCTTCTGGAACTATGGGAGTTCTTCTAGTCATGAAGGCAGTAATAAAAACAAAACAACATTGAACATGCATGCTTCCAGCATCCAGTTGACTAATCAACAACCAGTGGCAAAACAATAAAAAAGTGGCACACTTTTACAGTCCAACTTTTCTATAACTGTTTTTGTATGAAACAAGGATATATACTATCTCCCTGGCTTTTTTGGAACTGCCATGGACTTCATAATGAAAACCTGTTGATTGGTCACATAGGACCCAGCTAGAAGATCTTGATTTTGCAGATGACATAACTCTTATCAGTGACAGTGTAAATTTGATGCAAGAGAAAAACAGATATCCTGCCTTCAATGGCTAGCAAAATAGGACTTGAATTTAAACAAGGAAAAAACAAAACTAATGAAACTTAACATTAATCAGGAAGGAAAATATAAATAGAAAGAACAGCTGTTGAAGAAGTACACCAATTTGCATACTTCTACAGCTACATAGACCAGGATTATGACACCAGAAAGGAAGTTAGAATTGCAAAAGCAGCATAGAACTACAAGAATCTTGAGAATATGTGGCACTCTAAAGTTATAAGCACAAAAACCAAGCTAAGATTATTCAATTTAAATGCAATATCCACCCTCATTAGTGCATGTGAAAGCTAAAATTCAACTAAAGAAATAGACAAAAAATTAGACTGTTTTGAAAACAAATGCCTAAGGAAGATACTTGGTATAAAGTGGAACGAATTCAAGAACAGTGCAGAGATAAGGCTGATCAACCGAACAGCAACCTGTCTCATGTGTGATCAGAAAAAGGAGATGGCCATATCGGTTATGTGATAAGAAGAGACTTGGAGAATCCAAAACAAGCTATCAAGTGTAACACAACAGGCCAAAGAAAAAGAGGTTGACCACATGAAGCTCTAGAGAGGACATTAAGAGAGGCCAAATTAGTAGGTATAAAATCCCTTGATGTGGTTGTTTGCAGAAAACACAAAAATTTGGCGAGCCCTTTGGGACGTTTAACGGCACAGGAAGGATGTAAGATTTTAATTTTATGTAAAGCAGAAATTCATATATACATATGTAGCTGAATTGATTGAGGATGAAGGAAAAAATTGTCATCCTATAAATGTTTCACTGTAGACTATCTTTGTCATCCTATAAATATTTTACTATAGACTATCTGTGTCATCCTATAAATATGTTTCACTGTAGACTATCTTTGTTGAACTTGCATATTTTCTTTAATTACTCAGATGGGAAGGAAAAGCTTCAGTATGATAGAGCATATCTTATGGAGCTACGAGAGTGTCCTTCATCACAGATGAAACCAGAGGGATTACCTGACTTAGAAATTATACTGGATAGGGTATGTTATTATAGTAAGATCTGCCTAGACATACTGGATGAGATATGTTGTTATTGTAAAATCTCCCTAGACATTATACTGGAATAGGGTTTGTTATAGTAATATTTCCCTGGACATTATGCTGAAACAGGGTGTATTATAGTAAGATCTCCCTAGACATTGTACTGGAATAGGGTATGTTATAGTAAGATCTCCCTAGACATTATATGGTATGTTATTATAGTAAGATCTCCCTAGACATTATACTGGATAGGGTATGTTATTATAGTAAGATCTCCCTAGACATTATGCTGGAATAGGGTATATAGTAAGATCTCCCTAGACATACTGGATGAGATATGTTGTTACAGTAAGACATTATGCTGGATGAGATAAAACACACCAGTGGTAAGAAAGACATCAGTCATATGATTAATGTTTTGTACTAACTGTATTTTAACTCTGTTAGGTTTCAGAAATGTAGAAAATCTGTGACAGAACCAGACAAGAATCAGCCAAATAGTGTTGAAATATTTATCTGTAGAGAAAACTATGCGGTATCTGATATCATAGTAACATAAGTAGAACACACAGGAAAGAGATTGTTTAAATAATAGCAGGTGAAACAATAGATACAGGTGTAGATATTTGTTTTTTAAGTTGGAAAAGGATGAATGCTGTGTGCTTAGTGAATTTATACATATTTGTCATCGTTGGTTTAACCACATGAAGATCTTTGATATCTTCCTTCAGCCTGTGGCCAACAGCAATCGTGGGACGGGTGCAGCACCTCTAGATTTCACACCAGCATTTTTTCAGCCAAGTGGAAGCCAGAGAGTCAGTACAAGTTCTTTTCTTTTCTCTTCATTTTTTGTGCTGCTGGAACATGTATGTGTGTGTAAAGTATGTTCTTTCAGGAGCAGTAAGATACTGTGCTTATCAGAGATTTCAAGAGTAGGATTCTGACCTGTCCCCTATGACCCCACCCTTCTTCCTGTCAGTGTTACTTATTAAAGATTCTGATGAGTGGTCCACATCATGATAGAGATTGTTGACATATTTTATGTGTGTTTCAGGACATCAAGTCAACTATCATCATCTGATACAGACTTAATGCCTTATAAGCCAAATGTCTGTGTAAGATTAAAAAAAATGATATGGCCAAATATAATAAATTACATTCTTTTAATAGAGACAGACATGACACCATTGTCATCAGTGATTGAAAGGAGGAAGGTCATGTTGGATTAGTCACATTATGAGACTGACAGATGAATCCTAGCAACAGATAGCTTTGAAGTGGACTTTACAGGGTAAAAGTAGCATAGGATAACTCAAAGTGACAAGGAGTTGTACAGCAGAGAAAATGTTGGTACATGAAAGACTGATTTGGGAGAAGATAGCAAAAGACCAGTAAAATGGAAATCTCTTATTTAAGCAGCCCTGTATGTTTTGGGCACTGAAAGGATAGAATAGAGAGAGAGAGTGTGGTCATAATCAGAATTATCCTTCTTTGTTATTGCTATCACTGACCAGTAGAGCAAGCCCAGTCTGGTTTCATTCAGAAATCACCTGGCAGATTCAGATCATTTTAGTTTTTATATGGTTCTTTATTAGTTTTGCAGAAGCATCTTCCATCTCATATTTTTTGTGTCTATTTCAAGTATATCATCATTTCCTTGTTTGAAATAATCATATCTGACATTTACCATGAATCTTTGAAGTGATCACACCAATCCTTATCTGAAAAAAAAAAAATCACACCAGTTAGTCTTTAATTATATGTCATCTCCTTGACATAGGCCATGCCTCAATTTTTACAGCATGCCCCTCAAATTGGCAAGACCAACAGCCGTAATCGACAGAGGCCAGACGTCCAGATGCCTCAGCGTGTCATTAAAGGTGTGTCACTCCAGGATAGTGTCAAGCCGCTCCATCAGAGCGAGAATCCTTGGAAGCCTACGCAGAAGCAGGCGTCTGCTGGGGAAATTGCTGAAAAGGTTAGGGCTCTTTTCTTCACTCATTCAGATATAAAATATACATTTTGTGTCAAACTCTGCCTCAGTCAGAAATAACTTATTCATCATTATCATGCCATGTTTTGAAAAAAAAAATTTAAATCATGTGCCATTATGGTGATGAGCCACTAATTTATTCACTGTAATAATATTTTAACACTTCCTGAGCTTTTTGGCACTATAGTGACGCTTTTGGTTTTCCGACATGCTACATGTCATTACTATAGTGTCGCTTGGTTTGTTTTATTAAAGAAACCAGTGTAACATTTAGATTGTACATATTTCGTCCGCATGTCCGGTGACACTTTTCAAAATGGTGAAAGAGTGCGTAGTTACGAGTGATGCAGAGCGAGAGAAACAGAGAAAATTTTCAATTTTTGATGATGTAGATAGGGGTATGGACATGGCCTGTGACCACACCACTGCTCTTGAATGTATCCCAAGTAGATCTAGACATATTAGACTACTGGATAAGTAGTTAGGAGGTTATTTCAGACATTAATTTAGCGAGAATGCAACATAGAATCACAATACAAGATCGACAAGTAGATCTAGACATCTCAGATGGTAAGTGGTGTAAATTTAGACCTAGTAGATGGTAAGCTGGATACAATCATTGTCTAAAAACATCACTTCTTTTTTTCCTAAAAAAAACTCTGCATTTATGAAATCTTCATACATTTAGTTATATTTTGAAACATAAGTACATGTAAATACTGTTTTCCATTGCATTTTACAACTATACCCCCTGTACAGATCAAGACCCACGCTTTTATTCCAGTTCCAACTGGACGTCCACATTTTTTCCTGTGGCACGGAAAGAGATAATACATAGTTTATATTTACATATGAATATGCACATAAAACTCCCACAAGCGATATACAGTGATAAATAGGATCTGTGTGTGAAGTTCTGTTTGTTTTTTCATCCATTAAAATGTGAACAATTGTTACTGTTCTGGTCTGCATGTATTTTGAAAACGAGAATGACTTTTGGAGAGATGAACATCTACAGGATTGGCAAGTCATGGACAGCAAAGACATAGCCTGTCTTATTTCCCAGTAGTATACTTAGAAGCAGGCTTTTGTGTTGTTTGTGGTTGTGAGTAGGTTGAGACATGGTCAGTTGTTAGGATCCATTGGCAGAAGAGGAGTTATAAAAGATGCAGATGTTTTTATTTTGAAGACTACAATTTTATATTTTATGGTAATGATTGTCTTGAGTTGCTGTGTGACACATATATGGTGCAGTAAAAACCACATTGCAGCTGGTAGGAGTTTTATGTCTTGTCATAGAAATATGTGTCCTGTATCTAGCAATGTTCCTTCTATACGTTAGAGTCACTGTGTTACTGAGAGATGTATGTTTCCTATATCTAATAATGTTCTTTCTATACTGCTAGAGTCACTGTGTTACTGAGAGATGTATGTTTCCTGTATCTAGCAATGTTTCTTCTATAGAGTCACTGTGTTACTGAGACGTGTATGTTTCCTGTATCTAGCAATGTTCCTTCTATACTGCTAGAGTCACTGTGTTACTGAGAGGTGTATGTTTCATGTATCTAGCAATGTTCATTCTGTAATGCTAAAATCACTGTGTTACTGAGAGATGTATGTTTCCTGTATCTAGCAATGTTCCTTCTATACTGCTAGAGTCACTGTGTTACTGAGAGATGTTTCCTGTATCTAGCAATGTTCCTTCTATACTGCTAGAATCACTGTGTTATTGAGAGGTGTATGTTTCCCGTATCTAGCAATGTTCATTCTGTAATGCTAGAATCACTGTGTTACTGAGAGGCATGTTTAAATCATAGCTTAATCAAATCATTTTGACAGTGAAATGAGATAACATATAATTATGTTGTTTGTTTCTTTAAAAAATATGCATAGATTTTATGTGATGTTACATATCAGTTATATTTGTATGTCCTCAGAGAAAGAGTTTAGAGGCAGAAGTGCTGTTCATTATGAACAGACTTACACCTACTAACTTTGAGCGATTGGCTACAGAGATGAGAAAACTGAATATAGATACATATGAGGACTTACAAGAACTGGTCAAGATCTTTTTTGACAAGGTTAGTTTTTTTATTGTAAATTTTACAGAGATTCTGTGCTTAATTCTTTTCTATCCATTATAAAGAAAATGAAGACTAACTGTAGAAGCTATTCATTTACAGCTTAGTATATTATTTACTTTACTTTATTTTTCCTCTTATACTGTGAGATGTTGAGAGGGGAGATGGTTGGGTGTGTTTGTTTTTTTTTGGCCCATATGAGTGACCTCAGTGATGTTCATGTTGTAATTCATGTTTCTGAAACATCACCTGTTTAGGGTCTTCCTCTTGATCTGTCTATAGTTCTCTTGTGGCTGGCTTAAGTGCATCATTCTCATTAAGTGGCCAAATGACTTTGTTTCTATATGTGTTGTAGGCAGTGTAGTTCCTACCAGTTGTCTTATGTCATCATTTATTAATATATCCCTCCAAGTGACTGCTTTTCTTAGGCACATGTGGATATTTTATTTTGCTGTTTCTTGTTTAGTGTCCATGTTTGACATTGGTGGCATAACATTGGTATAAATATGCTATTCATTAGTTGTCTTCTTATTTTCTAATTAGTTTCAAAGCTTAGTATATTGTAAGAGAAAAGGAAATATCTCAGAAATATCAAATAAATCTGATACTGCATAATAGTTATCACTTAGAAAATAATAACTGTGTAGCCTTTTGGTTGTGCATGCGGTGAAGTACTATACTTTCTTTATCTTTCAAGCTGGGTTATCCAAAAGTTTGAGTGGGAAAAAAGCAAGGCCCTGCCAAGGATGTGAGGGTCTGTAGAGGTTCATTAATGAATGATTGTATCGAACATTGCACATGAAAAGAAATGATATTTTGGAAATTCCTTATATTTGATGATGTCTTATCATGAATTTAGGAGTTCGTTATTTACTTCATCCTACTTTGAGTTATCTTTCTTCATTTAAGGTGACCATGGAGACCAAGTTTGTTGAAGCCTATGCACAGCTGTGCAAATATATGTCTGGTGTAAGTACCATTTGTGTGAAGGTTTTTTCTTTTCAACCTTTTATAATATTCTTACAGAAGGAAAGGGAATGCACATAATTCACTTGATAGCAACTGTACTCTCACAAGGAACTTTGTGGGTATATAACATCATACATTTTACCAAACAGCCTCCAAAAAGACATAAAGAACTTTTGCTTGTATGGCTAGACACACTTAACTGCACTGCACACATGGCTTATTTTCTATGTCTGTGAATGAGTCAGTATATAATGTAGATTTCCTTTAACACTTTGTGGACCGCAATTATTTACCCTGAAAAACCCCCAGTTCCCAGGCATTTTTCTGAAAAATGAACTTTTTTGAGTGGACTTAGAAAAACATGCATATCTCTACTCACCATTGAGATAAATTAATCCAGGTTGGTAGACAGACTCCCAAGACCCTCTAGTACTTCTTGAGTGTGTGATAGCTTGTGAAACAATTATCTGAATGCAATGGAACTTGACAACTTTTACAAAAAAATTTTGTTTTACTCTTTTTCTCATTGACCCAGCACACTCTGCACTTCCTAGATGCCTTTTTAGTGCCTTCATCCTCAGGATTCACCAGAACATGATCCTTTACTATTCCAGACAATCACTGTTGTGCATTGTTGATATCATGCGAACAAGTCTTTCGTCTTCCTTCATCATTCGAAAGCTGCTGCTTCGGTTTATACAACTCTTGAAATTTAGGCAAAAAATAATCCAGCAGAGGTTTTATTTTGCTAATTCTACTTGTTTCTGGAAATATCTGAGAGATGTCAGAGAAATGCAGAAGTGTCAGAAGATGCTCAAATTTAGCTCTGCTCATTGTTTTTGAAAATATTGGTGTTTCCAGAAGAGGGTCTGTTGTCCAGTAATCTTTCCAGTGTGGCTTCCTAGTCTGGCCCATCAAAATGATCAATCCAAAGAATTTGTTAATGTCTGAATGTGTTATATTTTCAGATAAAAAGGCAGTAGTTTGTTCATATATTGTGTCTGTGCACAGTATACATTTTCATGATGAGGTAACAGTTAAAAAAAAAATCATTGCCAAACACTGTACTGAAAATTTCCTCCATGCTGTCTTGTTTGTTTACATTCACTGAAACACCAGAATTTCCTATAAATTTTTCAAGAACTGGTGTAGAATCAATGTTACTTCACACACCTATATCACTGCTAACTATATCACATAAAAAATGTGAAATACTTACTGTTGAAGCATCATATCCTGACATAGAATCACAATCACACTGTCACTTGAATTTTCACTTCTGACCCAGCAACACTGTGCCTAGTTATCATATTTTTAATCCGATCACTGTCACAGAAATCACATTGAAACACATCAATTTCATTACTAGAATCATTAAACAGTTATTTTTAGTCATCACCAGGGTAGTCTGACAAAAAATTTAGGGCATAATTCATTGTACATCGCAGTATTATCGAGCGTAATGTGCTCCGCCATTTGCACAAAATGTCGACTTGGCGAGATCTCATAAACACATGTTCCTGACAGCTAAAAACGTGAAATTTCTACTTTTTTTAAAGTTACGAAGATTAAAAACAATATTTTATTATATTAACTTTGCAGTAAAGATACAGACAACCAAAAATTACTTTAAATAACACACTAGAAACAGTTTAAATAAGACGACCCCCGGAAACGGCAAATCTGCCTTTCGGCCAACAGCGCATGGAAACCGGAAAAACGTATTACCCCGTCTGTGGCTCGGGAAGTGTTACTATATGTGGCTTGTCTGCAGAAAAAAATTAAATACATTCTTATTCAAGGAACTTGTGGGGCGTCTCCAGAAAAAAAAATATGAAGAAAAAAACATTGCAAACCTATTTAAGAATTTGTGATACAAATATAGAAAAAAAAATTGTGTAAAGTAATCCAAGGACTTGTTTGATATTCAACATATATAAGTTTGCTTTAGAGTTTTAAGGACAGTTATTTTCAAAACAAATTTTTAAAAAATTTATTTTGCTCATTTTCTAGCAGATTTCATGATAAATATCTGCTCTTTCTTTCAGCTGAAAGTTACCCCCCCTCCTAACAGCGGAATAAAGGAAAATCAGGCAACTTTTCGTGTGGTTATGCTAACCAAATGTCAGCAGGAGTTTGAAGCAGATAAGACCACCATCTTTGAAGATCCTGAAGAAAAGCGGAAGAAAATTGAGGCTGAAATGCCAGACACTGTAAGGGAAAATGTGTAGAGAACACTTTACCATGTTACTGAGAGGCATGTTTAAATCATAGCTTGATCTGATCATTTTGACAGTGAAATGAGATAACTGTTATGTTCAAGTTATATACTTGTACATTCTGATTTCCACTTTTAAGTCATAGACACAAGCACTGAAAAAATTACTGTTGTCCCCAGATTCAAATTCTTCAGTTTAAAAAAAATGTGCACAAAGTTATCAGTTGTAAACTATGAAATGAGAGTTTATGTGTACAGTTAAATTAATATTTAATACCACTGTATAAGAGTTGTCCTATCGGTATCATTCTAAATAAATAATCTTTCAACAGCCTGAGAGAGCAACACTAATTGAAAATACCCTATATCAGATGAAGCTGAAACGGTTAAAGTTTTATGGTAACATAAGGTAAGTTTAGGGGTTTTTTTGTCAGCCTACATTTATACATTTTTAGCTAACAAGTGGCAATGTCAGGGTCATGGAAACAAAATTTATATCAGATATCTCTCTCTCTGAACCTTAAGTGCCCAGGGCACATGGGGCTTCCGCAAGGGTTTTCCACAAATGCCTGTCTTTCGCCTTTTTTTCTGCTCTTGCCCAGGTGAGCCCTCTATTGCTCAACATCCTTTCTGTTGTTCTTCTCCATGTCTCTTTTGGTCTACCTTTACTTCTGCTCCCCTGTGGTGTCCATCTTAGTGCTATTTTTGGTAGTGAGTTGTCAGTCATTCGGAGCACATGTCCCAACCATCGCCAGCGTCTTTCCTCAATAATTGTTGTCAGTGGTTTCATCTGCATTTCTGTATATCAGATATATCATATACAAACATTTTTTGCTGTCAGTTTCAAAATACAGGCAGTTATTCTGTAAAAATATCCCACAGAAGTCATACTCCAGTCTTAATTAAATTTCATATACTTTGTATGGGTATATTCTGTTTCATTATTTATAAGGGTATGTTTTATTTCATTTCATGCTTTGAGGAGTAATAAATTTGAGAAAATTACCAGGTATGGTAAGCTTTTGAGATAAGTGACAGAATCCAATGATTCTTAAGTCTTATTCTTTCCTGCTGATAATTTACACAAAGAGTTTGAGCTAGGAACTCAGCATTATGAACATTTTTACTTACAGATTCATTGGGGAGCTGTTTAAGCTGGGTATGTTGACAGAAACCATCATGCATGATTGCATCTACAGACTTTTGAAAGCAAGAGATGATGATTCTCTCCTTTCCTTATGCAATTTAATCACAACAGTTGGCCAGAATCTGGACACTGAAAAAGCAAAGGTTTGTTGATTGCAGGTTTCCATGCTGTGTTATGCTTAAATATTGTATATTGTGCTGATAACCATTTCATATCATATCCTGTTTTGCTATCCAGATGTCTGTTGTTGTTATGATTATTATTATTATGAGCCGTTCCTGTTAGTGTTGGTAGTCATGCTTCTCCATCTTGTGCAGTCCTTTTATTTCTGATAGATTCAGATGCTTTTCTTTATTCCATGCCGCTAGGTCAGGCCACTGAGATATTTTTCTCTTGACCTTCCTCTCTTCTTTTTTCCCTTGAATTATCCAGTCATTACTAGCTTCTCCAACTTCAGGCATCTCATTTTGACTGTCTTTTTTCTGATCATTTTAACAAGTTTTCATATTTCTGAAACCTCCTTGAGGACCTTTTCATTTATTTTCTGAATGTCTGGGGTATTTGTTGCATCTTTTGCCAAAACCATATCTCTTTTGCTTCCAGTTTCCTTGTCATCTTTTTGTTGACCTTGCAGGTTTTACAACCATATAGCAATATTAGGTCTATATAGCACTGTGATACTCTTTTCTCTACATTTTCTTATTTGTTAGTATCTTCTTCATGTCATAAAAGTGGAATACTCTAGATGTTTACAGATGCTGGGTGTCTGAGTGGCGAAGTGGTTAGTGCACTGGTCTCTCATGGCAAAGGTCGGGGGTTCGAATCCCGCCGGCGGCACCCCAGCCACCCAGCTGTAGAAATGGGTACCCGACTTCTTCTGGTCAAGGAAAATATGGGCACTAACACCATATCCCTATGTGCCTCTAAGGCATGACAGGGTTACCTACCTTACAGATGCTGTTTTTATTATTTGATTGATCTTTCATGTAGCAAAGGTCATGGAAATAAGGTCCAACATTATCCCAAATATGCTTTATGGCATGGAAATGGGAACTTTACCTTCTTTATAATTTAAGTACTGTTTATTATTCATTTTGACTGATATTTCTTATTCCCATCTTGTACAGATGAGCATGTCTGTGTAGTTTATTTTTGTTGCTGCGTATAAGAATTTTTATATCATTGTTTGTATTATCATGTCGGGAATTCTCTCCTGTACTTTTTTTTTTTTCATCTTTTATCAGTTATCAGAAAGCATGCTGAGCATATCTGACATACTGGCATATGGCTGTTGGAGTTTTTAGAACTGTTCCAAAATTTATATTTAAGACATTTGCAGTGCATATAATATGAAGCTATAAACTCATTATTGATGAGGTTTCAGTGTTTCGACTTATAATAATAGATCATGTTCTGAAGAAAACATTCTGTGGTAGAGTTGAATTCATGGAGATTTTCATCAGACATTTATAGTTTCAAAAGAATGTAGACACTGAATTGTATGAAAAAATTGACTTCTTTCACCTCATTAAGTGTTGGCTTTAAAAAAAAAATATTTTAATTTCTGAATCCCATCATTCTGATAGTGTTCAGTAGTCTTGCGGACATGAGCATTCATAAATGAACTTTCTATTAGTTGAATTCTCACCCAGGAGGTGACATGAAACAAAAGTGTATAATTGTTCACAGGGTTATTGTATTGTACAACTGTCATTGAATAGTGTCAGTTTATTCTAGTATTCCTTTTTTTTTTGACATTTGTTAGATTAAAAATGAGTCATTTTTGTAGTAAATAGTTTCTCAAACTTTTTTTCTCACCTGGTTAAATGTAAAATATTATTTTCTTTAATAGCCACGGATGGATGGCTACTTTGCTCAGATGGCCAAAATTGCAGAAGAGCGCAAATCAAGAATCAAATTCACACTCAAAGATGTCATTGACTTAAGAAATGTAAGAAATTTGAGCATTTCATTTCTTCAGCGTTAGTTTATATTGTTGAAGCAAAACACTGAAGATTGCCTTGTTGTAAATTAAAATATTGTGTCCAAGTGAGCAACAGAACATTTCTTGAAGAGACAGATTCCAGCTTATGTAATTAATGCACTGTGCATAAATCAGGTTTTATGTATGCTAGATTTCCCAATCAAGAACAACGCAGAGGTAAGAAAGATGAGCAAACAACAAACTGTCTCATGGGTGATCAGAAAAAGAAGATGCTCCATATCACAAACATAGCCAAAAATACACCAGGCATGCAAAACTTTACTGAAGAACAGACATATTAACAAAAAGACACATGAAGGATGAAGATTACACCTATATTTTAAACCGTTATGCAGAATATGAACATATTTGTAACAACAAAAGGAGGACAGCTCATCTCTGTATTTCACAGACATGTTAACGTTACATCACACACATTTGGAAAAAGGCATCATCAACTTGAAATTTCGGCCAAAGAAGATTTACAGTAATAGCTAACATACTTAATACCATGACCTTCCATTTTCCAAAGACAGTCTTTACATTAAACTTGACCTGAGTTTTCTCTAGCTGCCTGCTTTCTTGAAAACCTGAAGTGTGTGACTACAGTATTTTCTTGTTAAACCTAAATATATAATTCTGAATGACTTCCCACATAAAGTTTATGGACCATCCTTTTCTATTATACTGACCAAAGTTTCCTAAGATTTTTGTCATCCAGCTGTAACTGAATCGATATTTTAGTCACATTACCCCTGCACTGACTGAGCTTCAGGTACTTTGAACGTGTGCACAGATCCTTTCAAAGCAAAAATTATGAGTGTCAGAAATTTATTACTTAAATATGGATTTATGTAAGTCGGGAACTGTATTTACTGACTTCACAGTCTAACTGGCTAATGATATAAAATTACACATTAAACTTATTTTTTTAGTTTGTAATTGTGTTATGTCATAAAAATATCTTAGTTTCCCATTTTCCCTTTAGTATGTGAGAGTTTGTTCTGTTTTTTGTTATACAAAGCATATTAATCTTTATACTCCATTTCTGTTCAATACAATACTAGAACAATTGGATTCCACGCAAGGAACAGACAGGTCCAAAGAAAATTGATGAAGTACACAAGGACTTCCAGCAAGAACAGGCTACAAAACAATTTCTACAGTCACAGCCATTGCCACCCCGCAATGAAACACCCCAGCCAAATAGTAGACGAGGTAGCAGACGTGAGTAGAGATTGCTTTTATCATACAATTTGCTGACAAGTCTCCAAACATCTACACAGTTTATCTAGATAATAAATATAGATATCTGAGGGTAGAACCATAGAGCGCAGTAGAAGAATTTGCCAAGCATTGCTTTATTGTTCTGTATTATGTGTTGTGTCTGGTTTTAGAGGTGAAATAAAGTTATGATGTATTTGAGGGCTGGGCAGTTCAGCAGATTTGGTTTACCATTTCTCAGATGTATAAAGGAGGATGCTGTAGCTAATTATGTAGCTGTGGTTGTAAAACATATACATATTGTTTACGGACAAAATTCTTTTTAAGTTATCACCATCATTTAAATGGCTATCACATGTCTGTCTTGGTTCATCTGTTCATCCATTTCTTTAAATTTGTTTGACTATTCAAAACTATGTCTAATTTATTTTATTTTTTGAAGTCAGGAACCAAGTTTTGATAAATATGTGTATGAAGTGATGAGCATTTGTTATGGAATTTTGATTACTTGTAACTGTTTTTCAATCACTAGCAGATCCATTTTGTAACTGTGATGATGGTGGTTTGATGAGCTCATTGTAGGGGTGAGATAAATTAGCTCATGTTAGCTGATGTCTTGGCAGAGAATTTGGTTGTTATTACAGTTGTTCTGTTTTAGAATATAAGCAGCTTTAAATTGTGGGATGTCGTGGAAATAGGTTTATTTGTAGTTAATTTAATTTTGGGCATTTAAGTAGAAAATAATAATCATGTCTGCTGTTTAATTTGTGACTATGTTTAGATGTTTGAGCTGATATAGACATCAGGGGTCAGCAACCTAAGGCACACATGCTAAACGTGGAACACAATGGCATGCTGATTGAAATGAAAGTAATTGTGATCTCTCAAAACATTTCAATTTTTAATTAAATAGAAGCTCTTCCTGCTTTTTTTTTTTAACATGCCGTCAAAACGAAAGTTGTTAGACATTGGGGGTAAGACTATACAGTCTGATGCAAAGTGACTGAGAGTGAGCATGGAGCACCAGTGGATGACCTTGACTGAGTTATATTTCCATCCTATCCTTCCTCTCCTGACCTCCCCCACCATCATCGCTTGTAGAGTTCTCTCGGCTGTCATTTGCACATGCCAGTAAAGAGAGTCCATGGGCCGTAACACAAAATTTGCTGTTGTTAGTAAGTAATACCACTATGGTGCCATTAAAGTAACTTTAGAAAAATAAAAATGTAATATCTGGTCACTTCAGGACTTTTAGACAAATGAATATGGATTCATATTTAAATAATGTGTTCATAACTTAAATTTTGCAAAACGTAGCTTTTGTGTTTGTTCCTATTTATATTAAAATGTTGAATAATGAACAAGGAATGACATAGTTATTTAATGTGTTTCAATGGTTGTTGTATGTAAAAAAATATGGTGGGTTTAGATTGACATGCTGAGTGACTTTGTGACATTACTTGAACACACTCCTAAAAGATTGCTGACCCCTGCTCTGTATTATAGTTTGGTTTTGTTTTTAGATTGTAAGATTTATCATGTGTGTCTGATTTACTCATGTATATGTACAAAGCATATTCAAGTAATGGTAATATTTTTCTCTAGTTTTATGTACCTAACATGTGAAGGTCAAAGCAAAAAGTACACATTTATCTAGTCAGGCATTATATAGAACTGACTGTTGTATGTTGGGTAAATGATCCTATTTAGAATTGGTTATGGTAACCAATGTATGGTGTAAAATATCACTGAAATAATAAATCTAGTGCCACAGTGTAACCTTGTGCCATTGTGTCTTAAGCACTGAACTAATGATATTGGGATATTGTTTCTCATTGAGTCTTCAGTACTGAACTGATGATATTGGGATATGGTTTCTCTTACTAACAATTTATAAGAATAATAGTGAGATTGACATGGAATTTTGGAAAAAGTCAGTGTTAAAATTGGGAGACTCATATGCATTCAGACATTTAAAAACAAAAACAACTTTACTACAGAGCGTCAAGATGACAAGCAACCTGCTGATGACGGCTGGAATACCGTAGGCTCTAAGTCACTGAGAATAGATGCTTCCAAGATGAAACTTTCCAAGGTTGGTAGAAAATGAAATGCTGGAATATTATACTCATCAGGTTTTACTATCTAGACAGTAAATACAGACATATGAGGAATGGAAGAGAAGAAGGTTGCATTTATTATCAGTGTATTTAGCATGTATCTGTTGTTGAATCACACTTAGTTCATCTGAAAGGATACAGAAACCTTTATTATAGTAGAAGATTAATGATCATGTGATGAGATTTATCATTACAGTAAAAGAGTAATGAGATATATCAGAACAATACAGAAGTAATGTTGTTTAGATGAGATGTATTATTACAGTGCAAGAGTAATGAGATATATTGGTCCAATACAGAAGTAATGTTGTAATGAGATATTATAGTACAAGAGTTAGGCTGTATTTAGTTATATCATTATAGTATACAAGTAATCTGAAGCAGGTGCAGAAATTCAAATACCTTGGAGCAGTAATAACTTCAGATGGGAAATGCAAAACAGAAATTAGGAACAGAATAGGCCAAGCAAAGAATGCATTTCAGAGAATGAGAAACATATTAGCTAACACATCTTTATCAATGAATGTTAGAAAACGAGTCCTAAAATGCTATATTGAACCTATCTTGTTATATGGAAGTGAATCATGGACAATAGGCAAGTCTGCACAAAAATCATTGGAAGCAGCAGAAATGTGGTTTATTAGAAGAATGTTGCGAATCCCCTGGACAGCAAAAATAACTAATGAAGAATGTATGAGAAGAGCTGGAGAGACAAAAAACCTTGTCAGAAAGATATGAGAGAGACAATGTACTTTCATAGGACATGCAATGAGAAGAGGGGGCATTGAAAATATTATAACAACAGGAAAAATAGAAGGAAGAAGATCAAGAGGAAGACCAAGAGAAATGATACTGGACAGTCTGACAGGTTGGTGTGAGAGGAGATCACCAACTGAACTGATGGCCTGCATGAAGGATCGGGTACTCTGGAGAAGCATAATAGCCAACGCCAGTCGGCACGGCACCTGATGATGATGATACAAGTAATGTTGTTGCAATGAGATATATAATTATAGTGGGAAAGTAATATTTTTGAAGATGCATATTAGAATAGAAGAGTTATGCTTTTGTAATGCAATATATTAACAGAATATTGTAGATGAGAACAGCATACAACTAGGTCCTGGGGGTGGAATGAAGCAGTTCTCTATGTGGAGCAGAGGAAGTTATGGAGGAGCTCAGCCGTCGCAAGATAATGAGAGACCACCTGCTGCGAACAGGTATGTAAAATAAGACTGTAACACTTGGATTATGGTTATTTTGCCATCCACCCTGAAAATGACATCAGTTGCTCTGTGTTACATTTAGCAGATTGGCTGTATTATATGCTAATTTCGGCCTGAATCATTTAGTTCACAGTGGCATATTTTTAATTCATTTTGGTACCTTTTCACTCATCCAATTTTTTGTCTGTTACAAGAAAGTAGAATAGGGTCTTAGCCAACTATGGTTCTCAAACCATAATGTCAATACTTAACTACAGGTTGCCAACCACTACATCATTCAGCTTGAACATTGTAACTTTGACCTTTGTGTGCTTCTGGCTTGAGCTTGACATTAAAATCATGCAAGTGTCGTGAAGTTTTAACTATATTTGCAGTTTTAATTCTCATATTGCACTACCTAGTGGGGTAGGGTTATTCCCTATCAAAGGAGAAGTAAGATGCCTCCTTACCTCTGTTAGTCTATGGGACACACTTGGTCAAGCTGGAGTACCCGTATAGCCCCCTGATCAGGGTGACGTGAAGCCATGGGAGCAGGTGGTGGATGGAATGGGAGAACAGCCAATAGATAATGTTGGTTATTGTCACCATTCTATGATGGTAGGCTACAGGGTCTTCTGGACATCGTGTTGTGTGAAAGTAAAAAGTAAAGGTCCCAGCCTGAATAAAGAGAAGACTGAAGTGATGGTCATCTCAAAGAAAAGAATATCACCAAAATGTAGCATTACCATCGATGGCACAAATCTGAAACAGGCTGATAGATTCAAGAACTTAGGAATGATTATAACAGCTGATGGGAAATGTCACAACAAAATTAAAAAGCAGACGTGCTCAGGCCAAGTCAGCATTCCAGGAAATGAGACACATCTTGTGCAACAGATCCATATCAATGGAAACAAGATTCAGAGTACTTAAATGTTACATCGAACTAATTTTGTTTTATGGGTGTGAAGCATGGTCCATGAATAAGAGAGTACAGCAAGAAATGGAGGCCATGGAAATGTGGTTCATAAGAAGGATGTTGAAGGTACCACAGACAGCTAAGGAAACCAGTGAAGAGAGGCTGGAGTTAAAAGTCAAATTACAAGAAAGATCAGAGGCAGACAAACGAGATTTGTAGGACAGTTTCTGAGAAGAGGAAAATTGGAACACATTGTGGCAACTGGAAAAATTGAGGGAAGAAGAGACAGGAAGACAGAGAGAGAAGTTACTGTATGGGCTGTCAGTGTGGCTAGGAAGAAAGTCACTGGCAGATCTCATAATCGGATCTAAAGACAGGGAATTTTGGAGAGAGATGATCGCCTACGCCACGCAGCATGGCACATGATTGATTGAGGCAGATGATCTTCAACGTTGGGACAATGGCTACAGTCACTGCCCGGAAGGAAAGCAATGATAAACTACCTTCTGTAAACATACCAAGAAACTTAATAGCAATATGAAAGGTCAGATAGAAAAAAATATCTGATGGCAAGTCTCCCAGGCCAGATAGATCTAATTTTAACACTGGAGAAGAGTGTAAGACAGAGGTCAGTACTGGTAACTGTGATGACAGACAAAATCATTACAAGGAAAACCCCTGCTGCATATCATACTTGTATGGCTGGGAGACCTGGACACTTAACAGAACAGCTGAGAAACACATAAATGCCTTTAAATGCTACAGAAGAGTTCTTCAAATATCATGGACACAAAAAAAAAAAAAAGAACAAATATATCCATATTACACAAAAAAAAAAAGAACAAATAATCCATACTACAAAAACTTAATATTGAAGATGGTTGGCTAGTAAAGAGGATTAAATGGAGAAAACTTAAATATTTTGGACGCAATAAACGTCATGATAATCTAGAGAAGACCGTCTTGGAAGGGTACATAATGGGAAAAATAAAGAGCAGAAAACCAAGGAAAAGATGGCTGCAAGACATTGTTGATAATCTGCAGCAGCAGGGCATCTTGCTTACAATCGAGAGGGCTACAGGAGAGCTGTTAGGGAGGCAAAATTCCGCAAGGGACATGCAAATAACTTACTGCTTTACTTCAGCCACAGTTTTCTCACTGATCCAGTATTCCTGATAATGGATTTTCATTTATGGAGCTAGTTTCTCTAAATATTTTGCCCAGTTTCTACTGACATTTTGATGAGAAGTATCTTATCCATAAATATGAGTCCGTAAGATTTTTCTTCTCATGACCTTTACTGATAATCATCATGACATGGACACAGGATGGATTTGAGTGGGAAATCAGAGTGTTGTAAATAATTTCAGACAGACTGAGCTGGCAGTTTGTTGTTATCTGAGGTAAGGTAGGGTCTTGACCACCATGATTTGATGGGCTGTCATGTCTCTAACATATAAAGTAGGGTCTTGACCACCATGATTTGATGGGCTTATTGAGTGTCATGTCTCTAGCATATAATGTAAAGACAGTCTTGTTATTATTACTTCATAGTTTCTGCAGCGCCAGTGACTCCTTGTACATTTGTTTGCACATTAATAGATGTGTGTACAACACATTTTACTGATTATTCTTATGAACATATCCCTGCACCAAGCTAGTTTGCAGGTCAACAAACTAATAATTTAATTACACAGGAAGTCCACTTGAAGACAGCAGCTTGACAGTCTTCCTGATTTTATTTCATTTTTTTCTTTGTGCTTGAATCATTTTTTTCTTCAGGAAATTTTGATAAGCTGTCCCAGATGCTGAATTCTTCCTTTTAAACAGCTTGCGAGTGGCAGTCTGTTTCTTTTTGTAGATTTTCAGCCCTTCGAGGTGAAGAAGATCGTCGAGGCTTCCAGAGATCTCCGTCTCGAGGTGACGGTGTCACTAACCGAGGCATGAGGCAAGGACCTCCTGGTGGGGCTGGGCGAGGCAAGATCCTGGCAAGGTCTAGTCGAGAGGGAGAGAGAATGGAGGCACTTGCTAATGCACGGTACGTTTAAAACCCTTTACAATCCAAGAGTGATTCGCTGAGTAAAAATAGATGTGTATATGAAGAACTTAATGTGACTGTCTGTAGAGGTTATAAAAGTTGTATATCTTTGAGTAGATACATTATCTTTCAGCAGTGATGCTGAAAACAAAATGTCGGTGACAGTTGGGAAGTTCTACAACAGATTCAGAACAAAGATAGCAGAAACCTGGATGACAGAAGAGAATGTGAGGAAACTAAAGTTATTTTCCTCACAGAAGATCGGCTCATAACAGCACTGATGGTGAAATGCTAGAGAACTATATAACATGGCCCAGCTCTATGAAAGATTTGTCCTGCAGAGGATACCATCCTACTACTACACCACATGGAATGATGAGGCTGATTCATTGCCAAGGAAGGGTGGAGAGCTCTCACAGCTGTACTCATTCAGTGAATCCAAAACACTAATTAAAGCCAAATATAAAACAGGGTGGGAAATAAGGAACTTAGTTATTAGAGGGACAACCCCTATCATCAACTGAACAGAGAAGAATAGGTCAAGATCATAACACACCACACAGGCCACAACAGACATACATATATCACTCATGTAACAAACTAAAAATATATCCATACTACAAGAACTTAGTACTGAAGAAGGCTGGCAGGTAAAGAAGATTAAAGAGAGAAAAACTGAAATATTTTGGACATATTAAACGTCATGATAATTTAGAGAAGACCATCTTGGAAGGCTCATAATGGGAAAAAGAAAGAGAGGAAGATGGCTGCAAGACATCGTTGATGATCTGCAAATGGATGCATCAGCAGCAGGCCATCTTGCTCACAACCGAAAGGCCTACAGGAGTGCTTTTAGGGAGGCAAAGTTCCACAAGGGACATGCAAATGAATGAATGAGTGAACAAACTGAAAATAGACACAACTGATAATTACACCTGAGAAAATGATAGCCCAGCAATAGCTGTAAGGTTGCTCTTTAGTTGAGGAGCAAAGAAGGCATACATGGCCATCACCAATACCAATTCAGACTATATTGTATAGCAGCGTTGACAACCTGAGGTGGATTGCTGCCTTCTTCAAAAAGATCCAACATATCACCTGAGAATGTTTGAAGGAGAAGAAATCAGTAGATACCAACCAAGAACTTTTTTTTCTTCTGCATTTACAAAGTTCCGTTTTCAGCAAAGGTGGTGTCAGGTATCTCATGAAGTGACGACTCTTTCAGAAACGATGAAGCCTACAATCATGCACTGCCTTAATGCAACTGTTCAGTCATGCAAATGTCTTTTTATAGATTGATAGTAATTCAGATCCTTTTTTGGGTCCTTTCCTTTTACTTATACAGTGATGTCAATGTAAACCCATGCTAATGTTTGTCTGTATGTTAGATCTATTGTTGGAGGAAGATCTCAGAACTCCAGCAGGGATAACAGTTGGAACAGGGAGGACCGTCGACAACCAATGGGACCTCGAGGGTCTCGAGAGAGCGAGAACCCAATGACCCGAAGTGAGGGATCCCTGCGACCCAATTCTGCCTTCCTCATGCCACCACCTGCAGTTTCTCCTCCCACTGCTGGGTCACCTGCTGCAGGATATGAAGAGGACCTCACATTAAAGAAAATAAAGCCTTTGTCTGAGAAAGAGATGGAGCACAAAGCTAAAACTATCTTGGAGGAATATCTCAGTGTCATGGACCTTGTGGTCAGTTATATCATTTTTTATTTGCATATTGATGTAAAATGTGCTGCTAGATTTAGATTCTAAAACTGCTTTCTGCTGGAAAAAAAAAAAAAAAGTTTAGAATGTCTCACAAACTTTACAGAAATGCCAAGCTTTTAATAATAGTAAAATTCTTGTGCATAAAAAATGCTACGGAGCATTGGAGGAAAAGAAAATAATCTTAATCTCGGAGCAAAAGATACCTTTACAACATAGTTGACGTTGCACTGATTAGTTAAGTTGGTATTTATTTCATTATCCACGTCACGGGGGGGTTATGATTGAAGCAGGAAAGTTTTATCGGTCAGTTAGACAGATTTAAAATTACTAATTAGTAGTATTTAGTCATACACTGAAAAAAAAATATGTAAACCACATAAATAGCCACGTGAAAGTGTAGCAGGTAGAATTAAACACATATATGTTCTTTTAAGAGTAGACGTGAAAGTAGCCATCTTTATTTCAGTAGCATCTTTCATTCATGTGGTTGCCAGTCTGACTCCAGTCATGTGAAGAAATTATCATTCGTTGTTGTTATACAGTATTCCTTGTATGTAATTAAAATTTGCTTTTGTGAAGTAGCATCCACAAGAAGAGATAGAACAGAACTTAATGAAGCATAGTTTGTTACTTGTACAATAATCTCCATACTTTTCTATTGCCAACAGGAAGCCAAAATGTGCATGATGGAGCTGGCAGGTCAAGAACATCTACACATCCTGGTCACCACAAGCATAAATGAGGTCCTGGAAAAGTCAAATAAGGAGAGGGATCTTACTGGGTCATTCTTCCATGAGATGCTCAAAAATGGTTTGCTCTCTCAGGAGATTTACATCAAAGGGTGAGATATTTATGTGACTGTTTCAGTGCCTTCTTTCATATTTTAACAAGAGCTCAAGATATAGAATTATGAGAATTGACACACTCACAGCCAGCACATTGTAGTTGGTAAGTTTATTGATATTGACCTAAAAGGAAGAGCCTGCCCTTCTTCCAGGTGCAACTACTGGAGAAAATGGAATGTCCTCAAGATATAGTTGTAAGTTGCAAATATCTGAATAAACAACAGACCAAAACAGGTACCTCACTGCCTTTGGGGTTAATTTTTTTAGACACAAACTAGAGGAGAAAACCATGTACAAATTGAAAAAAAAAAAAAGGCAAAGGGAAACCACTGCCATATTTTCATTTCCTTCTGAGATCATGCTTAACAAAGGCAGAAAAAGAGAGAGAGATCATCAATAAATTTTTCCTAATTTTTCCACTTCCTGTCCTAATTTCTTGGACGTGTCATGAAAAGAAGTTAGTGGTGATACTTGGAAAATTCAAGGGAGAAAAGAGAGAAGGAAAGCCAAGAGAGAAATATCTCAGTGGACTGACTAGATGGTATGGAAAAAAGGAAAAGCATCTGAATTGATTGGGAACGCTAAGTATTGGACAAGATGAGGAAGCATTATTGCCATCAGGCACAGCACATAATGTGATATAATTTAAGACACTCCTAATGGTATTGTATGTAGCGCTCCCACTGTCAGGCAGTCCGGCAACTCCTGTACATATTGACAGGTCGCCAAGCATAGAAAACCTGTATAGAAGGCTCTGTCTCTGGATTTAAATTGATGGTGTGAGAAACTTTTTTATTTGCCTCTATCTGTTCAAAATACTGGATACTAGATAAGAAAGTTTGTTCGCTGGTCCCCAAGAGCTTTAAACTCAGAACATGCCCATAAGTGTTCAACACCAGGGTGTCACTCTGTGTTTTTGTTGGTTGTAAGTTGCATAGCTCCACTTCCTCTGATTACATGTAAGTCATTGAGGTGTGCATAGTATGAACTTTTGAGAAAGTTTTCTGGGCTGATTATTTTGCTGCAAGTTCATCAGCTTTTTTCCCTTTTTCAGCTCCGGAATATCCATGTGACGTTTTGGTTTTCCATTTTGAGGTTATGTTTAACCACTCACTTCAAATGGTACACTTATTCTGTTTTTCATTGAGGGTCCAAAGAATGTCAAAACTGGACCACAGGAAAAACTCCAGGAGTAATAGACAAATTAAGTAAGAAATTTTGAAGCCTTGAAGACATCATCTACAGCATGCAGAGAAACAAAAAGAGATGGGGCTTTCCGGCTTACTTCAAAGACAAAAATAATCAAGCTTATTGGCAGAACATACAGTAACACATGCTCAAGCGTGAAGCTGTCACGCAGGCCTTGAAATAGCTGATTACTGTATCTGTTCAAAAACATGCCTGAAATTTTGTAAACTAAAATGTTTTGTTAAGATGATTCATGCGTATTATATGAAGTCTTCATCTCTGTTCCAACATTTATAATTTTTATGCACTTAACAGGTTAATGGAGGTCTTGCAGTATGCCGAGGATATGGTGATAGATATTCCAAAGATGTGGACCTACTTGGCACAGCTGATAGTCCCATTGCTGATTGGTGGTTCACTGCCTTTGTCAACCTTGGCTACAGCTTTTACATCCTGCTTAGACAGGGCATGTTGTGCCAGGCTTATGGCTGAAATTCTTATAATAGCGAAGGAGAAAGTGGTAAATGTTTTGATCGTGATCATCCCTGTATCTGTATAAAACGTGCGTTAGTCCTTACTTAAGGACATATGTGTTTTATAAAGAAACAATTCTTACACGTGGTCTATGAGCTCCAGAATTTTCTTTTTAGCGTAATGTCCGTTTGTTTATATGCTTCTGCACAAGAAACTGCCGTATTCTGGTCCATTACAAAACAATAATTGCTCTCAGGAAGCGGTCGTAGCATGCTTGTCAGGTTCATCAGAATTTTCAGATCTTGACAGCTGGGAAAACTAGAGCCAGAATTTAAAAAATCTTTAGTTTAAATATTGTATGTCGTTAAGTTGAAGAAATACTAATATGTTTGTTATGTTTTATGGTCAGAGTGAAAGTGACGTGGCTGCCATGTGGCAGAGTAGCCAGCTGGACTGGACAATCTACATGCATCCTGAAGAGGTGCCACAGTTCTTGAAGGACAAAAAATTAGAGTTCACAGTTCAGCCTATCACATCATTGGAGACAACGGGGACAACTCATAGTGCTGATTTGCAGAGGATTGCAGATGAGATTGAGAACATCATGCGACGAGGCGGCACACACGGTGACATACATAGCTATGTTGCTGTAAGTATTTGTGGAGCAATTTTTAAAAAGCAAACTTCTTATTTATGAGATCTTAGTTATTTTTGTGTTAATGTTACACCTACGCCTGGCTACTTTAGAAGTCTGTATGCTAAAATTTGTGTCTTAATTGATGTACATCATCTTCGTGGATGGTAGAATTCAGATTTCTCTTCTGCCTGCTTGGACATATATTGCAGCACCAGGCCATAAATTCTCAGTTTTTAACAACTGAATGCATCAGGTCACTGAGTGGAACACATTCTGTTTGGAGGTGAAAATGACATATCTAACACTTTTTTTTTTTTTTTCAAGTGGTTCTGTTCTGTGCACTCAGTGTTTGCTTTTATCACTTGTTCATCAGATAATCATTTTTTCATTTTCCTACTGTCTCCATTAGTCCATTTAATGTTTCATCTACATTTTTCTCTCACTCATAATGATCCAGCAGATAAATGCCTGGTTAACCAAATCACCAGAGATTAGATATGCTGGTGACACAGTATTACTGTCCACAACACAAAAAGGAATGGAAAAACCAGTTATGTCAGTCCATAAGAATAGTGAAGAACAAAATCCCTATCTTAATGCAAAGAAAACTAAATTGATGACAATTGACAAAACAAACAAATATCAATGAGGAAAAACTGGAAGAAGTGAAGAGTTTTGAATGTCTTGAATCACTACTAACTAATAATGGAGATACAATGAGGGAAATTAAAAGGAGGGCTTCTATCGTTCTTCAGAAAGTAAAACAACTAAAGAATCTGGAGAGGAACAGACAGAACTACAAAAATAAGATTTTTAAGGGCATGCATCTTTCCCATTGCAACATCTGCCTGTGAGACCTGGACACTTATCAAAACAGCTGAGAAACACATAAATGCCTTTGAATGTAAATGCTACAGAAGAGTTCTTCAAATATGGACACAAAAAAGAACAAATATATCCATACTGCAGTATTTAAACATCTAGAGAAAACCATCTTGGAAGGGTACATAATGGGATAAAGAAAGAGAGGAAGACCAAGGAGAAGATGGCTGCAAGACATCATTGATGATCTGCATTGGATGCATCAGCAGCAGGCCATCTTGCTCACAACCGAGAGGCCTACAGGAGTGCTGTTAGAGAGGCAAAGTTCTACAGTGGACATGCAAGTGAATGAATGAATAACCAAATCATATGCTCACAGTATTGCTAGTCACCAGACCACTTGTAACTTAATTCTAAAGCATATGCAAGTGTGTTCTGCTCCCACTCTGAATTTCAGACTAAAATGAAATTAACCCTTTCCTATTACCATGCGCAGCTTTGTTTATCTGAGCATATCTCTGTAGATACAACACAAAATGAGTGATGTGTCAAAGAAACAGCCAAAATTATACACTCCATCACTAAAGCTGAGAGTGAGATGAAGGTAGTGAAGTTGAAAGATTAAATCACAGAGAGCAAGGGCAAGAGTACCAGGAGCAAACTCGAAGAAAAAATTATCTTTGTCTCTTCTTCTTCTTCTTCGTTCACTTCTACCACCAAAACCGCACTGTGATCCTACTGAATTTACACCTGTGGTCCTCGTTAGGTCCCGTGGCCTCCTGTGTGGTCCCCAAAAGGACCACACAAGATCCACGTGAGGACCACAAGGGGTTCAGAGTATCTCAGGGCTTTAGCCTGTATTCTTGGTGGGTCTCAGAAGCGGGATTGCGTGACACCGTGGTTTTCATTGCACCAGTTTAGTCTAGGGTTGGACTTTCTCACCGGAAGACCTCGACGTGTTTAGGATATCAGTGCATCCCTGCTGGGTGAGAGGTGGTAGCCCACACAGGCCAGAGTTGGACCTTCTCACTGGAAAACCTTGACGTGTTTTGAGATACCCGTGTATCACCGCCGAGTGAGAGGTGGTTGCCCATCCAGTCCAGAGTTAGACTTTCTCACCGGAAAACCTCAGCGTGATTAGGATACGCAAACATCCCCACTGGGTGAGAGGTGGTTGCCTATCTAGACTGCCCTGGTCCAGTGTCTCCGACTTCAGCATTTTGCGGTCGTGGCCGTTACCCTTCCTAGTTGTGACCAGGATGGAGCTTTTGTTCAGGAGGACGAATCCTCGCCACTAGTGACTTCCACCCCTGGGTTGAGTCGGTTTAGGCATATTATCCCAGTATGGGCGTGTTTGGGATGTGACCGACCTCTAAAGCAGAGGTACTGTGACATGCATAGCCTTCAAGATTCACCCCTGGTGTGAGCCGGTTTAGGCAAAATTCACCAGTATGGGTGTATATCAGGCGTGACCGACCTCTAGAGCGGAGGTGGCATGACATGTCTAGCCATCAAGTTCCACCCCTGGTGTGTACCGGTTTAGGCATATTTCACCAGTGTAGGTGTATTTCGGACGTGGCCGGCCTCTAGAGCAGAGATGACGTGGTATGTATAGCTATCGTAGCGATACTACTGGACATACCGATTAAACTTCACTTTATCCTTTCCACCACCTTTGCCATCGGCAACGCACAGCGACCTTTATTTCTTTTCTGCATTTCTTCCTTGACCGGGAGGAGCTTCGCTCCACGCGCGGCATTTGAAGAGTCTCGCCAGCAGTGTATTATCTTTGTAAAAGATAATAGTAAACTGGCTAGCACTTGTTGGATCTTATACAAAGTCTGTCAGACCTCCATTAGATATTTTTGAAAATACAGATGTGCTCAAGAAACTGCCCAAACCTTCAAGCAAATGCATATCTTTGTGAATTCCCAAGAAACTACAGGCAGCAGAAGCCAAACTGCAGAAGAAACGAACAGACAAGTTGTTCTGTGTACAGATATGCTCTCAGCTGTAGATGTTCTGATTAGTGTTCTGTTCACAAAGATGTCTCAGTTATAGATGTACTGATTAGTGTTCTATTCACAGACAACACTCTCAGCTGTAGATGTAATGATTATTTAACATTGTTTTAGTGTCTTTTTTATTTTTCAAGATGATGTTCTTTGTACCATCATATTGTTCAAGCAGTTTCTCTTTCCTCATCATATCACACATCGAGATTTCACAACATTACATCGTTCTCTAAATCAGAGAAGTCCGATGAAAAGTTCACTGAATAACTTTTATTTTGATAAATATGATCTAGACATATAATTGATAACATCACTTGTATGAAGATATCTTACGACATGAACTATACAAATTTCATCCAAATATCACAATATCATACTTCTCATTCTCTAAATGCAGTATTTAAGCAGCGTTCTCAGCTTCACAATATTTCAGTACTTCGTACTTTAGAACAAAAACTCGGTGCTCGAAGTTTCAATGTAACAATTACTGCACAACCTCTTAATACACTGGTTCAGTCTAACGCTAACTTCGCTATCTTTTCTGTTCTTCTACTAGACTACTTGTTTAGGACCTTTTGGTCCTCCTCTATCAGAACCTCTCTCTACCTGAATCTGAATCTGAATCCTAATCTGTCTCTGAATCTCTCTTGCTTGCCTTATATTCGTAAGTTCCGTTTGTTGGTCATTGGGTCATCCTTTGTCGCCCTAACTTCCTCAGTCAGTGTCAGATGTCTATTGTTCCCTCCCGACTACTGCAGGTGTGCGTGGGTGGTTTTCGAGTCATTGTGTTGTTAGTACTGAACTAACTTACGATCTCTCGCGTAACCATGTCTCCTCGGTTTACCTTTGATCAGGGCTTTGAATTACCAAGTATCCGCCCTTCGCCCCTCTAACTATCCACCTCTCTGTCGCCATTTGATCTATTATCCTGCCCCCAATACCTTCTTAACTATATTCACGATCATATCCCTAATAATACTAATAATAATAACAACTATAAACATTACTTACAAGGCTATGCTACAATTAGTGTTCTGTTCACAGACAACACTCTCAGCTGTAGATGTACTGATTAGTGTTCTGTTCACAGACAACACTCTCAGCTATAGATGTACTTATTAGTGTTCTGTTCACAGACAATACTCTCAGCTGTAGATGTACTGATTAGTGTTCTGTTCACAAAGATGTCTCAGTTATAGATGTACTGATTAGTGTTTTGTTCACAGACAACACTCTCAGCTATAGATGTACTGATTAGTGTTTTGTTTAGACAACACTCTCAGCCATAGATGTACTGATTAGTGTTTTGTTCACAGACAACACTCTCAGCTATAGATGTACTGATTAGTGTTCTGTTCACAGACAACACTCTCAGGTATAGCAATATAACACTATGATCAGTGAAAAAAAGGAGAGAACTATTATTTACAACAAACACTTTATATAATGATTTTTTTTTTTTAAGAATCCACCCAGTGTAGTGTTCTCAAGTAGAACAAGGCTAACCATAGGGGAGCTGCGTTATTAAAATGGATATTGTCACTGACTCGGCTGACCGGTCAAGCCAGTCTCAGTCTCCACTCACTGCAGGCCATGACTCGGCAAACAGAAAAAAGATAAACTCCCAGAGTTCCCCCATCCTATATTTAAAAAATGGCTACCAGGGTTAATGATTTCTGGAGGAAGAGGAATGATGCTGTTAGCTACGGAGTCGGTGCCGCTGGCGATGCTAGGCGACAGAGGACTTATGGTTTAACTGTGTGCAGTGATGCTGATTCACAAGTCTTGCCATTAGCATTTACCATTACAAGGCTAACCATAATATGCACAGTTGATTGTGTGGAGACAGAGCGTCAAGACCGCTAGAGGAATTATGCCCAATATCAATTCAGCAGAGGTGAACAAAAGATCATATTTTAATCTTGCAAGAAGCTAACGATTAAAATGGTTTAACAAGAAAGAAGATAAGCATCACATTTGGCTATTTATATACAGCATAAATTATGTATTTTGTGTATAGCTATGAAATATTTATGCATTTTAAATTAGCAGTTTGAGATATCATATAACAGAAAAGTCAGTCTCAGCATTTTGTACACAAAAAAAATTGTTAAATTTCAGAAACGTGGTCATGCAGACAAACATGGAAAGTACTTTATTCGTGCCCTCATGACTGCTATAGCAAAAGTCTCAATATCAGGTGAGGTTCCTACTGTTTTACTCAATCCAAACAATCATTGTATTAAATAGAGCACCAACTAAAATTTGTGGCTACAATTTATAATGTAAGAAGAAATGTGGCATTCTTTATTATGAATGCTTTGAAAAAAGGTGAGTTTGGTTCATATTTTGTTAAGCTTATTTTTATTAATAAGCATTTCAATGAATTCTTACTTATTTGTAAGTGAGGCTCATGGCACTTCTCATTGTCTTCTTTCAGATTCTACAATGAAACTAAACGAGAACGTAATAAAATCTCATAAGGATGCACTCCAGCATTACATCAAGAACAACCCAGAAATGGAGCTGCAGGCATTGTATGCTGTACAGGCCCTCATGCATAAGTTGGAGCATCCACCAGGTAAGAATAATATAAGAACAGTTTATGTTTAGTGGTTGTTCTTTCTGCTATTGGACTTGGTATCAGCCGTGCAGCATGGGCTCCATTGCGCCGGCTAAAGTCTCATATGGACTTCATATGAAACTGTAACGGCCACAAGTTCGCCAATACAACAAATATACAACAGTTTCCTCTGCCAGTGTCATCCTCAGAATGGATAGCAGTGAACTGCTACATACCTGCATAAACAGACACATTCAGGCACAAAGCGGATCAAATCTTTATCAGAAACATCTGCTAGCTAGGTCTTTGTTAGCTTCACTTGTGGATGTTTAGCAGCTGATGTTTCCTTTAGCATGAAGGTTTGATTAGAAGTGTTTCTTAGCTTAATGGAAAATAAATACAGGGTCTTCAGAAGTGAATATTTACGAGAACTGGAAATATTTTAGAACTGAAACAAATCAAGAAACAGATGAAGGTGACAGAAAAAAGATGTCGTGAAAACCTTGAGAAGAAGGTACTTAGAAGTGTATTCGATGCGTGAGAATGCATGATATAATAATGAAAACAGTTGCATATGGAAAGTTGAGGAGAAATAAGAAAACTATGACAAGGATATAAATAGGTGAACAAACATCAAGAAAATAATTTTAAAAACTGACTCTGAAATGAAGAGACAGAGCAAGCTGGAGATACACTGCAGATGTGGCAAAGATGGCATGCTTAGCTTATTTTAAATCTATTTTGTAATGGTCTGAATTCATTATTTTCTCACTTCATTACATTCCATTATATTTTTCCTTTAATGTCTTTGTTTTTCAAGGGCAGGAGATATTTTAAAATCTTTTTTTTTAATGTCATTTATATGAAAGTGTGCATATTTGTGACCTGCAGGTGTCATACCCAGCATCTTTAGTGTGCTGTATGAGGAAGATGTGATACGTGAAGAAGCATTTAAACAGTGGGAGAAAAGCACAGACCCCCAGGAAACTGAAGGAAAAGGACCTTGTATCATGCAGTTGACTCAGTTCTTTGCTTGGCTGAGAGAAAATGAAGATCCTGAAACATCCTGAAAATAGCTGAAATTTAGTGAGCCTCAAATGTATGTAAATATAAACATTCTGTTTATTCAGATAAGTGACAGAGTATGGGTGAATGTTTTGTAAAGGATGATAATTTGAAAATTTTCCAAGAAGTAAAAAATGTATTTAGCAGTGGCTGTTAATATTTTTGCCAGCAATGATAGTATGTGCCTAGTATTCTGTATAAAGTTATCTGAGCATTAGTCACAATAATATTTCTGTGTGTATGTATGGAGACATGTGTTCATAACATACACTGAACTTTGAGATTAGCTGATTATATTCTACAAGAATCTGCCAGGATCTATAACAGTTATCATTCCAAAACCTCTGCATAAATGTAAGTGATTGAACCCAGGCATCTTGTAGCTTTACCATGTCTTGTGTTTACCAGCACACTAAAGATGACTTAACTTAAGGTGAGATGGACTGAGGTAAAGATGATGCAGTGAGAGGAGAGCTGAACAAGATTATGGCTAGTAATTTCTTCCTGACATATTCTCAGTGTAGAAGGTTGAAAGGTAATTGTGATTATCAAAGTGGGCTCTGCTTTATTCAGATTTTTTTCTTCTTAAATTTGACTTCTCACAAAGAGAAAGTAGAATGACTACTTTTTTGTATGTTAACCTGTTTTGTTTCCCACTCATTTGTACTGACTGAAATATCTCACACTCCTTCATTTGAGAGGCTTCCCCAGGTAAAGTCATGGTCAGCAGTAGATCACAGTGTGTGAATGTACATTCATATTGATAATGTACTGATTAATCTTATCCCAACACCATTCAAGCAACTCAAAAAGCATCAACATCAGAAGGTCATTGTTTTAAAATGATGGGCATTACAACTGAGATGATGATGAGGGTTTCAGGGTCCACTGATCAAACTATGACTCTGAACGACTTGTTTTTTTGTTTTGTTTTTTTGTTTCAGTGATTTGTTTATCATCAAAAATGAGTTCATTTTATATTTTTAAACAAACCAACAAAATCAAATAGTTTTTGGCAAATAGTAATAGAATATGACATTTTGAGATGGAGTGAAAAAATCCATTCATTTGTAATGTCTTTACTGGATAGTTTGACTCTAGACTGACCCAGCTGTAAAATGGGTTCCTGGTTTTTCTTCAGTTGGAGAAAGAAGCAGGGACAAGGAAGATATTGATCACCACCACGTCTTGTGTGCTGACAGGTCAAGGAACATATAACACTATATCCCTTGCATCTGATAATGGTATCAAATATCCTTTTTCTTGTTTTCTTTTTTTCACTAATGACCAGTTGTGCAGATAATTCTTAACATGATTTTGTAGAAGTGAATAGAGATGAGAACACAGAGAAACTTTGACATAGACCGGAGGTACTGTGAAGCATTCATGTTTCCATGGTGAGGAGTCAGAAAAGCCTATATGACTCACATCTACGCATCTCCAAATGTTTCCTTATGATCATCATCAAACCATCCTGCACAGAGAAGCGCTCAAAGCAGAGACACAAACTTTCCATTTGAATTTAGTATTTAGATTGCCTTTCTAGAGGATTCATCTCTTCATTCCCTGTATTTGCCCTATGGAATCTAGTCTATGGTTGTTGTCCATTTCTTTCATTGCCCTGCACATGACAAAACCATCACCATCTTCTTTGCGGTTTTCCTCATTTTTTTTTTTTTTTTGAGTTCCCATATTTCTTGGTGCTTTTCTGGGTTGTTGTCATATTTTATATAGTGCAGTACTAAAATAGAGCCTAGGAGAATGCATGTCTTTTTTTCTTCTCATTTTTCTGTTTCTATCTGGATCTATGAACTAGTTTAATTTTACTGCTCCAAGTTACATTTTCTACATATGATAGAGTTTCTTGATTAATAAATGTTTAGTTTACTCATGGAAGTTTCGACATTTGGTTTACCTATCACTGAGAACTTGCTGTATACACAGTTGTTTAGACCCTGTAAGCTGTTCTAGTGATGTGCTTGAATTGAATGATTTATCTGGGATAATTGAGGGGAAATGTGTGTGAATGTGTTCTTCTTCACAATCACAGTTGTAGATATTATGTGCTTGCTTTGAATTAAAAATGAAATCATGAATCATTTATTTGATTTGGTTTGAGCGTTTGAGAAATTCTGGCTGTGGCAAATATCATACTGTTTCCTGTTTTTACAAAATTTGTATTTAATATTTAGAATTGTTTGGTTTGCAAGTGTTTGAATTTAGGAAGATTTATGCTTTATTCGGTGGTTGCGTTTTGTGTGAAGTAGATCTTTGGTTTTGTTGAAAATGGAAAGATAACAGAAAAACAGGGAGATGACATTTTTTGCAGGAAATTATGTGACATTCAGAGCAAGTGAGAAGAACGGAGGGCAGCTCAGGCCCGATGCTGAAGAATCTGGGGCAGAGTAACAACATAAAAAATAAAAATAGAATATGTCAAGTACAGATCTGAGAAGATAATCACAGAGAAGTGAATAGAGCAGATTGTCTTCAGCAATGATTAACTCTTCCCATGCCACAGGAAGAAACGCGGACGTTCAGTTGCTTACCAGAGTAAAAGCGCAGGTCTTGATATGTTAGGGGGTATAGTTGTAAAAGGGAATGGAAAACAGTATTTACATGTACCTCCGTGTACTTATTATGTTTCAAAGTATAATTAAATGTATGAAAATTTCATAAATGCAGAGTTTTTTAAGAAAAAAGTAGTAATTTAGACAATGATTGTGCCCAGCTCACCATTGGCTAGGTCTAGATCTGCACTACTGAAATGTCTAGATCTACTTGTCGATCTCATATTCTGATTCTGTATTGCATTCTTGCTAAATTAATGTCTGAAATAACCTCCTAACTACTTCTCCAGTTGTCTAAATATGTCTAGATCTACTTGGGATACATTCAAGAACAGTGGGGTGGTCACAGGCCATGTCCATACCCCTATATGCATCATCAAAAATGGAAAATTTTCCATGTTTCTCTTCCTTTTTCTCGCTCGGCATCGCTCGTATCGAAGCACTCTTTCACCATTTTGAAAAGTGTCACCGAAACTTGGACAAAATATGTACAGTCTAAACGTTACACCGGTTCTTTTATTGAAACAAAACATCAAAATTTCGACCATTGGCGCGTAACTGGGATACTGGAAGAATCGAAAAATCAACCGCTGGCACAGGAAGAGTTAATGAGAACTGTTGTAGTAGCTAACACTCACAGAGTGTTGCTTCAGTTATTCTACTGTCATATGTTCAATTAACTCTTCCCGTAAAATATTTCCACTTTAAAAGTATACATATTATGCATGAAAATAGTTGTAAATGTAAGATTTCATAAATGAAAGTTTTTTTAGGAAAAAAGTAGTAGTGTGATGATTTTAGCGGATAACTTTGTAGTGTTTACCATCTGCGATGCCTAGATCTACAATGTTTACCATCAACATTTCCAGATCTACTTAAATTTTCTCCCGATCTGATCGTGTGGTGGCATTCTCACTAAAATAATGTCTGAAATAACCATCTAACTACTTATCTAGTCCATTTAATAGGTCTAGATGAAATTGGGGTACATTCAGGAACAGTGGTCAGGTCATTGGCCATGTCCTTATGCCTTCAAAATCACAATAAATACTGAAATTTCTCAGGTAAAACATCTATTTTGCTCGGTTGTTAGCCACACTTTTGATTGAACTATGAAAGGTCACCATACATGCGCAGATAAATCATGTACAATAAAAAGTTTTACAATAGTTTTACGTTGCAATGAAACAAAATCGCTATAATGAACATGGCAGTCACTAGACTAACAGGAAGTTATCGCAATATCAACTATGGCAGGGAAAGAGTTAATACATCATACGTTAATCCACTTAGTTGGAGGATTGTTTGACAGTATGATATCTCAATAGTATCAGGCAGTATTGAAAACTATCATGCGTTTGGCATAAGTACTTAGCATAATAAAAGTTGCCCCATTTGTTATTTCCTGATTTGTCAATAATTCAGCAAAGAAAAGGTACAGGTAGACAATTTGATCAAGAGACACTATCAGATGAGAATGTAAAATATTTGATGTTACATTAAGGGGATACATGATGTTTTACTTTGTATTATATAAATTATGTGAATGATTGCAACTGTAAAGTGATGCTTTGCTTTGTGTTTGCTCTTTGAGAGTACACATATTGTGTGTGAAAATTATCATTATTTGTTGTTTGGCTACTTATTAAAGATAGAATGTGTTGTGATTTTTGCCAGTGAAAATATTGTTACACATGGTCAAGAAATTGATTTGAGAGTTTTGTTTGAAGTTAAATGTTGTTTATGTTTTGTGTCCTGCACACTGTATTTTCCTAGTCACATTACATGATTTATCATCATCTTTGTGAATTCTGGGTAGGTTATAAGCCAATGGAGGATTTTTTTTTTAGAAATACTACCTTTAAACTGTTGGACAAAATGCTGTGGTATTGGATTCCTTGCATCTTTTGCTGTGACAGGTTTTGTAGTTATGATGAAAGAATTTGACAGGAATATCAGATTAAGAAATTGTAACATGGTTCCTAAGATATTTAGTGTGTAGCTGTGCAACCATTATAAACTTATTGTGGGGTGAAAGATTCAAGACAGGAGAACCACGTTCAGCTTTGTTGCAGATTCTTATTGGTTAGAAAAACTGAATGGTAATTCTTTGGTTCTGTTTTCATTTCTGCTCAGTGTAGTTTGTTGTTAAATATAGTTTTATAGATAACAGTGGTTGCTTGTGTTTTTATATTTCGTTTCATTATTTTGTTGTCTAGTCCTCTATGGTACAGACTTCTTTAATCTATCTCCAGAATAATTTCTGTGTTAGACATTTTTACTTCTGATTTCCTGTGTTTTGTTTCTTCCACTTAAAAAAAAAAAAAAAGAGAGACTGGCTGCAGGATGTTGGTAAATGATTTTTGTGTGTGTGTCCTAGCTACTTGTGTGGTCATGGCCTTGTGTCACATTTGTCTTTTGTTTATTCTGAAGGTTTCCATTTCTCATCACAGCTATCTTTTAAACTTAGCTGATACATCCAACAAGTCGGTGGGTTTTTTTCTTTTTAATTATTGCTGTCTTCTCAACCAAACTGAACTTTTGACCTTCTTTGAAAATAATTACTTGTGGCCATTTTCAGTTCATCTTTCTTGCTTTATGGTGAGTATATGAGAACAACAGAGACCCAATGGATGTTTCTATGTTATAAACTTCCATGTACCACCAAATGTTTCAGCAAAGTGTAGTTAAGCTGCCATTTGTCAACATTGTTCCTTTATTGTTGTAGTAGTAATGATTGTTGTAGATTATGTACTTTTCACATTCAGATATTTCCAAATATTAAAGCTTCCATCAATCAGAACCGCTGTACTACTCATGGAGGAAGTTTGGACAGAGCTCTGTATATGTTTCCTGCAGCATGTTCCCTCCCTTCACAGAGCTGATGGTTTAAAAATGAACAACATAAGTGAAGTTTATTTGTGTCATTGGACCTGAATAGCATTACAGAATAGCGTTAGACTAAACTAGGAACTTCAGGTGAGGTTTTTTTTATTAGGGCTGTCAAAGTCATTGGCATGAATGAATGGAGTTGTAATGCCAAGAAAGTGGCTTCTCTCTAATAGGAAATTGTTTATCTTATCTTGTGTTTGTTAATATTCACATCAGTTTTTCTTTTAGGTTTTATATTTATAATTTTCATGATAAGTTTGTTTCCTGTCATATTATTTGTTTTGATCAGCACAGTCTTGCTGTATATAAACTGTGTGTCCTGTCTAATCATCTCATCACTTTAAAATTTCATGTCTTTTCGATAATATGGAAACATGAGAAATAGAATGACTACCATTCTCTGTATTTAATGGATTAATGCACTCTTTACTGTTAGGTCCTTCTTTGTCACAAAGCAAGTCCCAGCTTCAGACTTGATACTTAATCTTACATTGTTTTCTCGTATGAATGAAAGGATTATATTCTACAAATGAATTTTTATTTGTATAAGTGAGAGATAAATGTTATCAAGGAATACTTTTCACCGTTTGTAATAAACTCATTGTTTTCAAAGGAATATTAGCATAAATGTGTATATCGTGGATTGATGAGTTCATGTCATGTGATTTGTAAAGGGAAACAGTTGTATATTTTTTTTTAAAGAGGAGAAGAAATGGATTGTCAGTTATTTTAATATATGAATGTAAAAGTTTTACAGGACTCTGTTAATGATTGGTCTTGTTTTTTGTTTTTTTCCCGTTGTGGCTAACTTAGTCACAAAACCAGTAAGTGAATGTACCATTGTCATTTCACTAATGTTGAAGGGGTTTGATTAATTTTAATATATATGTTCACTGACATTAAGATATATGTTATGTGTAAACTTGGTTTACTGAGACACGATTATGAATTTTAATTTCACCGAGTTCTGTTGTCACAGTTAGCAGGGAGTGTATATAATGTATGGTCAGTTCCCAGAATTCTCTATTTATGCTTTAATGATTAAATAGTAGGCCATGACTGTATGTTGGTATGCACACACATGGACATATATTAGACATTATGTTAATTATTCTGTATTTCTGTTGTGTGATGATTTTGTACTCATTCTCATTATAAAAAAGTGACAAGAGTTGTTGTTATGTTCTGTTTACTTGCTGTTGTAAACATTCTCATTGCATTCAGACACCTGCATTCTTTCACTGGGAAGCTATGATTGGCTGAAATGAAAGTTCACATTTTATATAGTTGTGAATCTTTTGATGAAAATGACTGGCTGTGTTTATATGCATTTTTTTTTCTCTTGATATTCTGAAAGATTGCAAACCCAAAATCAATTTATAATCAAATTTTCCAAAGATTGATTGGATAAATTCCAACATTTTATTGCAGTTTTAAAATTGGGTCTGAGTAGATGATTGTCCAGACATGAGAAATTACTGGTTTTAGTCCAGACATGAGAAATTGCTGGTTTAATGTTAAGATTTCACACTGTTCATTATTGTTAGGATTGTTGACATTCAGAGTTTCACAGCTTTCTATAGAAAGAAATTATGGCTTACTTCCAGATGCCTAGTCTCTCATTTCAGTGGAAGCTACTCCAAACTTACTTCTGTACCACACTGATAAATTAGCCATCTTTTTTACAGTGATGTGAAAATAAATAATCGCTGTATATCAACAACTGTAAGTATGTTTTTGTATCAAGCCTGAAGTCCAAATCTTTGCTCTCCTACTATTTATTATCCAAGAACAGTTAGAGCAGTGTGAATTCTGATCTCTAGAACATGGAACATTTGAGGAGGCAGTAAATAAACATATGTGACAAGCAGTTAAAATGTTGCATATTAAATGGCATATATTATTTCTTATAATAAAGAAAACAGAAGCAAAAAAAGCCAGCATAAAATTGTAGCAACCACAGCAAGACATTTTGGTCATTTGTGTCTGAGCAGATGACAAATCACAACATGCAAAGACAACGAATGACTAATAGGTCTAGAAAACAATATGGTGACCTTTCAGAATGTTAACAGGCAATGCGTAACATTCAAGAAAAAATAATAATGACTCATTCTGCTGTGGATTTTTAAACATGCATAATTATATGCAACTGTACTCCTTCGTTATGTAAATAAATTTCAAACACTTTTTTTTTTTAACTGGAAAAAAAAACCTTGAATTAAAAAAAATTGAAACCTTAAAATTGCAAAGCCTCATTCTCATCCCTTGTGTTTTTTTATGTTTATTATAGTAGTTTATTGTTGACTATTTTGTTGTGATTTGTGGGAGTAACATATTTACAAGTATGTGCCTCGTCTCAGTTTTTTGTATGTGTTTATTTTAAATGTCTCTTATATTTGTTTTTGTTTTTTTTTAATGTTTATTTGAAATGTCACTTACCTCTTTATGTTTTTATTTATTTTAAATGTCTCATATTTTTTTTTTAATGTCTATTTTAAATGTCGCTTACCTCTGTTGTTTTTTTTTCTTTCATAATATCACATCTCAGTGGTTTTTAAATGTTTGAGTATCTCACTTTTTTATGTTTTGTATGTGTTTTGATTTTAAACATATGTATCTTACCTTTCTTTTTTAAATATTTTTTTTATTTCATCTCTTTTTTTAATGCCTAATCTTTTTTAAAAATATGTATCTCATTTGGTTTTTATTTTAATGTATGTCTCGCCCTTTTTTTTAACACATATGCAGTGATCGCGCTGAGATTTTTTGAAACCGATACAGTTATACCCGTCCTTCACCTTGCATGATCTACTTTTTGAAATACAGGTTTTATCAATAGAACATTTGATTTTTTATACTTTTTTTAAGTAAAAAATTAAGAATACTTTACAAACGTCAGCGGAAAGTAAATGTTTCTTTGAAGTTATTATGTTATTTGCACAAAATTTTCTCGTGCTGAACCAAAGTCAAAACTGGGTGATTCTCATCAATGCAAATTGGTCATCATCTTACTGGCCTGATTATCCTCCAACTGATTTCGCTGGTTGCTATTTACCAGTTTGATAATATAAACCAGTTATGGTAACAGACTTCCAAAAGTTTCGATTTTTCTCGATTTTAATCGGTAATTTACCTGTAACTGCCGGTTAATGCGATCACTGCCTCATGCATGTCTCATCCCTCTCTTTTTTGTTCTTTAATGTATCATTTCTAGAGGTTTAAAAACACCAATGCCCAGTAAAACAGAACGACACTAGTAAAATATACACATTCATTTACCATGTAGCCACAGTAATAGCAGGTGACAAAAGCACATTAGAAATCAAACCAAGATTAGTTTTGTTTTACTTTTAAGATGACAAATAAGAGAATCTCCATTTGAGGAATGCAGTTTTTGGATATAAGTATATATAAATATACGTTGCACCACTGCAGTAACACTGTAATAACAAACCAAAAACAAATAGAACATATTTTACTCATTACAAGCGGGGTGAAGACGCTCAATAATGTAATCAGCAACCCATAGTTGATGTGTCAGGGTTAGCGACCCATAGCTGATCAAGAACCTGTCTCACCTCTCCATGGTACCCCAAGTAACAGGCATAGCCTGGCTAACGGGGCAGAGATCACCATAATCCCCATGGTGGTGGAGTGCTAAAGAAGCATTGCACACCCCCTGCTTTTTTTAGCTTACTCTGGGACTGAAAAAGTAGCCGCCATAACCTGCTCCCATGCTGATATAATGCTGTGCCTTGACATCTCTACAGCATTGGCTGCAAAGAACATCAGCTCGCAGTTACAGAAAGTTCATACGAGTACTCATTATGAGCACACACTTGTGACATCTCGGTTTTCACCTTAGCCATACAAGACGAAACAAGAAGTGAAAAGTAAGTCTAATTAACATGCATAATCACATGGAGGGGGAGGGGAGTGAGAGAAGAGCAGTAAGAAGCTTTGTACTTTGTGAGGAGAAAAACGAGAATTCTCAGAGAAGTTGCAGGAGACTGAAACAAAAAAGTTGACATTATGTGGGCATGAGAAAACTGAAATGATAACTCAAGGAAAAAAGAAAATAAGGGTGACAGAAAAAGAAAATCTGAACAAGGGGAAGAAAAGCAGTTGATTAAATTATAAGGACTGAACAGAGTAGAAATGCATGATCAGAATCGTCTGGGTTTTCAGGGGAGATGATGGGAGTCCATAATGGCAATCCCGCCCCCAAACACCACAGTCACCGAAGTAGATATCCTCCGGCTAGCCAATGAACAAGATGCTTTCAGCTTGTCACCTCCCGGCTAGCCAATGAACAAGATGCTTTCAGATTGTCACCTCCAAGCTAGCCAATGAACAAGATGCTTTCAGACCGTCACCTCCAAGCTAGCCAATGAACAAGATGCTTTCAAATTGTCACCTCCCGGCTAGCCAACGAACAAGATGCTTTCAGATTGTCACCTCCAAGCTAGCCAACAAACAATATGCTTTCAGACCGTCACCTTCAAGCTAGCCAACAAACAAGACACTTTCAGATTGTCACCTCCCGGCTAGCCAACGAACAATATGCTTTCAGATTGTCACCTCTCAGCTAGCCAATGAACGAGATGCTTTCAGATTGTCACCTCCCGGCTGGGCAACGAACGAGATGTTTTCAGACCGTCACCTCCAAGCTAGCCAACAAACAAGATGCTTTCAGATTGTCACCTCCAAGCTAGCCAACAAACAAGATGCTTTCAGATTGTCACCTCCCGGCTAGCCAGCAAATGAGATGCTTTCAGATTATCAAGAAAGCAACATTCTATAACAGACATGCCACATGCATAAATATTCAGTCATAACTGTCTCATCTCAGAACTCACCACTACTGAACAGAAGAGATAACCATATACTCCCAGTGGCGGATTACCCATTTTGCTGAATAGACATGTCTGTGGGCCCAGAGAGACAGGGGGCCCAGCATCAAGAAAAACAAAATTAGCAAATAAAGATCATGGTTTCATTGATAACTGTTATTTCTGCACCAGCACGTTATTATACAAGAGAGTAACGTAACATGTGTTTTATCTGTGTAATACAGTCATTTAATAATAGTAGAGATCACAGTAATACGAGAACTATGGTGGGTAGAGGTTGGAGAGGGGCTGAGGGCTCTTACAAAAGTTAGCCCGGCTGGTGGCTAATCTGTCACTGCACACTCCAGTAACACTTTGGGCTGGAACATGCATTACATTTCCACTGAATGTGAATGATCATATTCACTGTGAAGCTTTTTCATTTCTTTTTTTCTTCTAATTTAATTCTGATAAAATGATACACTACGAGGGTTGATTGATAAGTTCTCTGCCTAAGATACAAATACTTGAAACACAGATTAATGTAAGATTAAACACCAAGTTTCAAGAAATTAACTGCAACCAATTTTTTTTTTTTTACAGGCTACTGAAGTGGTAAGGGGTGGCAAAAATAGAAAAAATGATAACATTTCTCATTGAGCAGTCATTCGCTACCTCTGCATCAAGGACTTATCATCGAAGGAGATCCATGAGGATATGGTAGAGACTCTAGGGGAGAGTGCCCCTTCTTACAGCACAGTGAAGAAATGGACAGCTCAATTCAAACATGGAAGGGAGAGTCTGGAAGATGATCCCCATCCAGGAAGACCAAGAACGGTAACCACCGGCAGAATCCATGACATGATAATGGAGGATCGGCAACTAACTGAGCGGTACATTGCTAATGAGTTGGCCATCTTCCAGGAATGTGTTCATGCCATTATTCACAATGATCTTCAAATAACAAAGGTCTCTGCTTGACGGGTCCCGAAACTTCTTGGAGCTGATCACAAACGACAGCGTCTCAACATGTCAAGAGACAATCTTGGCCACTTTTCTGCAGATCCTGAAAAGTTTCTTCAGCAATTTGTGACTATGGATGAGACTTGGGTTCATCATTTTCAACCAGAAACCAAAAAAACAGTCAAAGCAGTGGAAACATTATGAATCCTCACCTCCAAAGAAAGCAAGGGTGGTCCTGTTTGCAGGCAAAGTGCAAGAAGTTCAGAAGGTGTGCTATTGGTAGACTCTCTTCAAAAGGGCAGAACGGTCACTGGGGCCTATTACACTAATCTTGTGAAGCAACTGCGGGTCAAATTGAAAAAAAAGCATTGAGGGAAATTGACGAGAGGAGTCATCTTTCAGCAAGACAATGCTCCAGTTCACAAGTTGGTGGTGGCAATGGCTGTCATTCATGAATGCAGCTTCCAGCTTCTTGAACATCCTCCTTATTCCCCAGATTTGGCCCCTTTAGACTATTACCTGTTTACCAAACTCAAAAAGAAGTTCAATGGTTGCAAATTTGCTTCAGATGATGATGTCATTCATGCTGTAGTCCACTTTCTACTGGCACAAGATGCTGACTTTTAGAAAGAAGAGATCCGTATGCTCCAGGATCACTGGATTGAGTATATAAACTTGCAAGGGGACTTTGTAGGGAAATAACCTCAAAAAGTTGTTCACAAATAATCTGTTGTACCTTATATCAAGAACTTATCAATCAACCCTCATAGCACAGCATTTTCAGAAGTTGACCATTTTTTCTAAGTTCAAATGGGGAGGGGTGTGTGTGTGTGTGTTGTTAGTCAAATTTTAACCCAAGATTTTGTCAGTAGACTAGGTTTATAACTTTACTTACAAATGTAGCAGTTCAGGCCTGCTTGTTTAGGTTTACAACTTTACTTACAAATGTAGCAATCAGGCCTGCATGTTTAGGTTTATAACTTTACTTACAAATGTAGCAATCAGGCCTGCATGTTTAGGTTTATAACTTTACTTACAAATGTAGCAGTCAGGCCTGCTTGTTTAGGTTTATAACTTTACTTACAAATGTAGCAGTCAGGCCTGCTTGGTGCACTTCTCTACCTGGTGAATTTTCTTCTAAATAGAAACATTCATCATCACCAGTCCTCGGAGCATAGGGCATCCACAAAAGTTCTCCAGCCAGTTCTGTCCTAAGAAAGTCAGGTACCACATATCATGTCTTTCCTGCTTTCTTTAGTTTTTCCTGTCTTGTGCATCTAAATGTCCCTAATGGCCATCCCTCTTCATCTTTTGACTTCTTTAGTAATGTTCTCAATGCCTGTTCATTTGGTTATTTCCTCATTTGTCACAAGTTCTTCCCAATATATTCTTACAATTTTTCTGAGGCATCTTCCTTCAAATCCTCTCAGCCTACATTCAATTCCCTGATTGGTTCTCCGTGTTTTGGCTGCATATAATAAATTAGAGCAATAGATTCTGAGCTTAAGGCTCGTATGAAGAATGCAAGATTTCCATATGTTTGCTAATTTGTTAAAGGTCTGAGATACCTTTCCAATTCTTGTGAATATTTCATTTTCAGTATTGCTGTCTGCTGAAATGAGGCTTCCAAGATGCTTAAGGAGTTGTACTTCTTCTACTTCTCTTGTCCCAACTGAGATTCTTCCCTTATTGTTTTTTCCCAGTGATTAACATGATCTTAGTCTTGTCTGGATGTATATTCAGACCCATTGATCTGGCTATTTCATAAATCCTATCTGTCTAGATCTTCTAGTTGGGTCCCATGTACCCAGTCAATACCTGCGTTACCTGTGCAGCATTTTTTCATTATGAAGTCTATTGTAATTCCAAAAAGCAAAGGAGACAGTATACATCCTTGTTTCACATCTGTTTCAATCTGGAACCATTCACTCATCCCTTCCTCTGTTTTGACTGCACAAACATATCCATTGTATAAGTCCTTAATGATGTTGACAGTTTTAGATGGTATTCTATACAGATTTAAAATTTTCCACTATGAATCTCTGTGTATGCTATCAAATGCCTTTTTAAAGTCTATGAAGTTCAGTATTAATGGTTTTTGCTTTTCAATTTCAAAATCAGTCACTACGGATTATCACAGGTGCCATGAGGTCCACACCAATAGTAGAAATGCAGAAAATAGTTGGTGTTCAACCGCTAAAGGAACGTAGAGACACAAAGGTCATGACCATGGGAGAAAAATTCCTTAGCTCTGTAAGCCATCCCCTGAAGGAGAGATTCAATAACTTGGCATTAGGACGGCTTAAAAGAAGCAGCTTCATTCATCAGGCCAAGCGTATGCGTAAGCTGATACCTGACCTTCCAACTGTAGTCACTCCATTATCATCTGTACCAGAGCATACACCATGGAAAGAAGCAGATTATACACAAATAACTATTCAGACTGAAGTGAAAGGTGTGCAGAATGGTGAGATGCAGAGCAGTCTTGTAAGATCAGTAGCCACACTTAGTGTTCTAGATGACAAATATCCATGTGACACCTGGATACGTGTGTATACAGATGGATCTGCACATAATGCCATAAAAAATGGTGGGGCAGGAGCATATATTGAATATCCAAACAACACCATTGACAAGATTTCCATACCCACTGGTAAATACTGCAACAACTTTGATGCAGAAGTTAGGGCAATTATTGCTGCAGTTGAAAAACTATCAGACTCCAGAATTGATACATGTCCTGTAGTAATTCTCACAGATGCAAGATCAGTACTGGAGGCTCTTCAGTGCAACAAACTACCAGACCTTAAGGATGCCTTGTCAAAAATTGGCTTACAACATGGAGTCACTTTGCAGTGGATTCCCTCCCACTGTGGGATACCAGGCAATGAGAAAGCTGACCATCTGGCCAAAGAGGGCACTGAAATGGAGCAACCAGACATACCAGTCACCTATAATCAGAAGAAAAGCATGATAAAAACCTACAGGAAGCCACAAACACCACCACATGATGACTATCACATGCTAAACAGAAAGGAACAAGTCACCATCTTCCGTCTCCGAACAGGACACAGCCGACTCCGAAGTCATATGTATACAAAGTTTAAGGTTGGTACTACTAATTTATGTACATGTGCCCAGGTGCCCCAAACCGTGGAACATATCCTCCAGAACTGCATCAACTACGAGACACTGAGAAATAATTACTGGCCCAGTGAAACCACTAAAGATGATAAGCTGTACGGTTCCATACATGAGTTACAAAAAACAGTGAAATTTATCCAAGAGACAGGACTGCAGATATAGACAGACAGTGCGAACGAAGAAGAAGCTTTTCAATATGTTCTTCTTAGAGTAAAGATCTGGTCAAGACAGCTTCTCCCTTTTTGAAATCCTGCTTGTTCTTTTCTCATTGCAGTATCCACTATATTTTTAAGTCTATTCAAAATGACCTTGCAAAATACTTTTGACACAACTGATATTAATGATACTCCTCTCCAATTGTTACAGTCACTAAGGTTGCCTTTTTTTGGTATTTTAACAATCAATCCTTTTTTCCATTTGGAAGGTACCTTTTCTTCTTTCCAAATCTTGTTAAACATTCTCTGTAGTTGTCTCATGTTGTTATTATTGATAGCTTTTAACATTTCAGGTGTTATTTCATCTTCACTTGCAGCTCTGTTGTTAACCATTAAATTCACTGCTGTTTCAATTTCATGCAATGTAATTTCATCCAGGTTGACATTTAATTATGGGGCTGGTAAGTCAGTTTCAAAGTTTAACAATTCTTTTGGGTGTGGTCGATTAAGTATTTCTTAGAAGTGTTCAGCCCATCTTTGCTTTTGGTCTTACTTGGTGTTAATAGGGTTCCAGTTTTGCTAAGGATTGGTCTTTCTTTAGATGTAATAGTACCTGTTAGCCTCTTTTGTATGTTATATAAAGTTTTGCTGTCTCCTGTTTTTGCTGCTTTCTCTGCCTCTTTTGAATATTACGATGCCATAAAAATTGGATCTTATGAGATTAGATGTACTGATGTCACAGTATTCCTGTCCACAACACAAAAAGGAATGGAAAAATTAATTGTCAGTCTGTGAGAAAAGTGAAGAGCAAAACCTCTATCCAAATGCAAAGAAAACAAAATTGATGACAAAATAAATAAGGCAATTGAAATATGTATCAATGAGGAAAAATTGGAAGAGATGGACAGTTTTGAATATCTTAGATCATTACTAAATAATAATGGAGTTACAATGAAGGAAATTAAAAGAAGGACATCTATCGCTCTTCAAAAAGTAAAAAAACTAAAGAAGCTTTGGAGAACTACAAAAATAAGATTTTTAAGGGCATGCATCTCCCATCGCAGCATATGCATGTGAGACCTGAGCACTTAACAAAACAGCTGAGAAACACATAAAAGCCTTCAAGTGCAAATGCTACAGAAGAGTCCTTCAAATATCATGGATACAAAAAAGAACAAATATATCCATACTACAAGAACTTAATATTGAAGATGGCTGGCTAGTAAAGAAGATTAAACAGAGAAACTATTTTGGACATATTAAACTTCTTGAGAATTTAGAGAAGACAGTCTTGGAAGGGTACATAATGGGAAAAAGAAAGAGGAAGACCAAGGTGAAGATAGCTGCAAGACATAATTTATGATCTGTAAATGAATGCATCAGTAACAGACATCTATAACCGAGAGTCCAACAGGAGAGCTGTTAGGGAGGCAGAGTTCTGCAACTGAGATGCTAATGACCGATTGACTGATCTAGTGTTTCATTTGTTGCATCTGGTAATGTTTGGAATCTTTGAGTTCTAGGGTGAATTTTGTTCTGATTATTGGATCCTTTAGGCATTGGGAGTTGAAGACTGGTTTTTCTTTGCTCTCCTTTCTCTTCTCAGTTTCACTCTTATCTTACTCAGCATCAATTGGTGGTCACTTCCAACATCAGCTCCTCTCGCTGCCTTCACATCATAAAGACTAGTTTCTTGTTATTGTTATATAATCAGTTTGGTTATTGGTTTTACCATCTGGTGAATTCCATGTAGTTTTGTGAATTCTCTTGTGTTGAAAGACAGTACCTCCTATAGTTCACTGCTACATTCAGAAATATGAGACAGTGGAGCCACATGTTTTGAACTTGCAGTTCAGTTACACCTAACATTCCCCTCTCCCACAATCATATGCCAGAGGACATATGATTGTGAGAGAGGGGAATGTTAGGTTCCATTCCTTTCTCACTTGCTACACATATTTCAAAACCTACTCATGGCATCAGAATACAACCCCTCTGCCCCAACTGCAGTTACCTATTCCACCTTCTCCCGGCTAGGTTACCATTATATCACCCTCTCCCCTTTCTGCGCCCCCACTCCCTTAACGACCCACCTATCACATATCACAAGTCTCCATTTCTCAACACTCCACCATGTGCATTTCTGGACACAGCCCCTTATAAATCACAGTTATGTGCTCTATTTATTATATTTTATTCTATTTTTTTTCCAGTCCTACTTTTTACACAGCACTGATGTGAATTTATATTTCATCTTCCTTCTGTTTCTTTGTCCTGTGTGTTTTTGTATGATTAAGGTTCACACCGAAACGTCACAACTGTGTATTCATTTTAATTAATAAAGCCATTCCTACTTTTTTCCTAGTTTATACATCCTCCTATAATTAACCCATTTTCTCTGCATAGGTTTCCCATTCATTCTTCATTATTATTACTTGATTCTATGTCGTGTTTCCCCATCATTGTTCATATCCTTGCATGTTCATTTTTAACTTTGCATTGAAATCTCCCATTACCAGAATATTGTGTGTTGGTGTCTTGTCTATCTGATCTTGGAGGCATTTGTAAAATTCCTATTTTTGTTCTTCTGCCTCCACAGAGGGTGCATAGCATCGCAAGATGGTGCTCTCTGTGAATTTTGAGCAGAATCTGGCTTGTATTACTCATGCATTGACAGGTTCCCATTCTAGTAGACTCCTTCTTGCCGTTCTGTCCATCATTGTAGCCACACTTTCATAATGCTGGTCATCTGTTCTACCTGAGTAGCAGATGATTTCTACTGTTTATTGTAAATCTTCCCTGATCCACTCCACAGTATGTTTAGTCTGTATCTTTGCATCTTTTTAAACTACTTGTTCTGCTTTCCCAGTCTTGAACATTGTACGTATTCTTCTTCTTCTTTGTACGCACACTGGCGATGATGCATGATACCCTGATTTTTGCAATGCGCCTTTTGGCTGGGTATCTCCAACTTCAGCACCTTTCCTTGCTAGGGCAGACTGTGGTCTTGCTCGGACTGCCATGAAGACAGTGGTGTAGGCTGGCCTGGCCAAAACTTTGTTTTCCAGCCTCTGATGGCTGTACTTAAGCCCGTTCTCCATGTCAGACGGCTTTGAGACAGTTCTCAAGAGACACTCCGACTTTGGGATGAGGAATCAGATGAGTGCTTCAACGATATCCATTCCCCGCCACCTATCGTCTGCTGGCTCTGTTTTGTTTACATCATTCTGATAGCCATTGTTGTAGAGACCCATAGGCTTGTCACGTCCTGGATTCATTGGTTTCACATCAGATTTTCCTCATCCCTACCGGCAATCTCCATGTCCCCTCCGTCCACCATCCTGACATTGCATTTTACAAAAACAAGTACAGTTAGTGTTAACTGCTATAAATTACTGGGCTACAGAAGTATGTCCGAGTTTTTAAGCAAACAGATCTATGTTCCCTGTCTCACAAAGACTATGTTAAGATAAGTGTGTTCTTAACACAGTTCTTCTCATGGGAGTGGTGCGGATATTCCAGCTTCTTATCCTTAGCTGTTTCTTGGTTGTGACCAAGCTCTGAGTCGGACCAGAGACTTCCTCGCGGAATGCTTCACATCCCGTGCCTTCCTTCATCGCCTTTTACGATCATGCTTGGCAGGGTACAGTGGTCCTATTCTTTGCCTCCCGGGCAAGTGACCAGGTCCCGGGTACCACACGAGGGAAATAGAAACATTTCCACAGAGATAATTTACAAAGGAAAAAAAAATCTGGGTATTTCTGAACATGAGGCGATCAAATATGAGAATATGGGACACGCGTTTAAAAATAGGGACATCTAGGCGTCCCGACCGAAGCAATACGATTTCTGGTATAAATCTTTAAAATAGGTGACTGTCCTGTATAATACTTCGCTGGAGATTATAACGAGTGAGTGTCCCTTGCCTGGCCAAACATTTCTACTGTCGCAAGCACTGGGATTGCCTAGTTGATTACGATTAGAAGCTGGTTATGGACCTGGTCTTCTCCATTGCCCTCACATCGGCCGAGATATAAAAATAGCTACCCAACATAGAGCTGATTTTGAAAGTTTATCAAATTCATCCTAGCAAGGCTAGTTATACAGATGTGTCGGAGAGCAAAGAAGAAACAAGATATTCTGGTAAAAGTACCGAGAATACGGGGAAAATGAGAAAGATTAAAAGACCAATATGAGTTTAAATTATCCACGAAGCCTTGCGTTCTGTTTCTTTCTTTACCACTTCAGTCAGTTCTAGAGGAAATATAAACGCCTTTTTAAAATCTAATTAGTTTAATTAACGAAATTTTTAAAAAATACAGTGGCGCTCAAGAAGGGGAAAAAATATAGTGACCGTCAGAACTGGCTAACATTCTGATTTTGTAGTTTCGGTTTCGTGTCGATTCCCTGAACTGCCAATCCCGTTTCAGGAGCAAGCCAACACCCCCAAAGTACCTGTTGACAGTTCTCATGTGTCAGAATAATATGATGTTGATAGCTTCATGGTTCTAGAAATAAGAATGTCAAGATCCAGGCAGGTAATAGAGATTTTAATTTAAGACAGTCTGAAATATTTACTTGACTGAAAGTTTGTATTACTTGTGTGTAAACTAGGAAACGTGTAGGAACAGCTTTTTACAAGCTACACCTACGTGCTCTATTCAGTTTATTTGATTTTTTAAACACAGCGTTCATGTGAATTTATACTTTATCTCCTCTCACTAATTATTGTGTGTATTACTTGTGACACTGAGACAAAACGCAAGCAGATGGAACATAAACTAGCAGAAGCAGGAATGTTTTATTTGAAAAGAAGAAGGTGCATCATTTACCCTGGGTGGCCAGGAACACAGGGTAGAATAATGAGCAGTGAAAGAATTGTGACATGACATTTTAAATTATAAAAAGAAAATATTATGTCTTAAAAATATGAAAACAGTCATGTTTTATTTCTTGTGCTATATGGCGGGTCCATGGCTGCCCACTCAAGTAACAAAAATGGTAAACTGCAGCTGTCAAGACATTAAATCTTTTGCAGTGCTACATGGTAAGCAGTCTTCTATAACATCCTGTTGAAAGAGATATGAGCATAGACCTTGTGATGATAGGATACTGTTGCTGAGAAAAATTGTAGCATCTTCTGAATGTAAATGAGGAAAGTCATGACAATCTGCTATCATTGTCATCACAACCACCACTATTATCATCATGGAGTGGAAGAGCAGAATACACCATCCAAGAAAAAGTGGCCACTTTAAAGATTAAAAACTTCAAGAAACAAACTAGAGCAGATGTGAAGAAGATAATCACACAAACACATGAAGTTGTAAACTACATTCTCTTTTCTTTTATCCTTTCAGTGCCCAAGACACACAGGGCTCCTTGTAGCAAGGAGATTTTGCAATTTTCTTGGTGTCTCCCACATCAGTAAACCACATTAATTTCAGAAAGTTAATTAAGAAAGACTTCTTGTAATGTTTTTTGGGGAACTTAAGTTATGTTCATGCATATGTTCATTATGCCACTTCTGCTTGGTTTTGCTGGGAAGGTCAACAGTGTAGTTCACCCAGGATGTAAGGTTTATATTCAGTGATGTCATATCTCACCTGGATCTCACCAGAACTTCTGATATGAGCACTGAGTTGTTCTTTTGTCATATACTGGTTGGTTGTATGCAGAGATTTTATGTGATGTTACATATCCGTTATATGTGTATGTCCTCAGAGAAAGAGTTTAGAGGCAGAAGTGCTGTTCATTATGAACAGACTTACACCTACTAACTTTGAGCGATTGGCTACAGAGATGAGAAAACTTAATATAGAAACATATGAGGACTTACAAGAACTGGTCAAGATCTTTTTTGACAAGGTTAGTTTTTTTTGTTATTGTAAATTTACAGAGTAAAGAAGTATGCGCCTTTATCTGGCTACCTGCTAAACTAGAATGATGTTTGCTGATTGAATGTGCATGCCTCCCTGAGGACTCGCACCAGCAGAACAAGAATAAGAATAAATGTGTGTGTGCTGCTGTTGTTTCTACAAGACGTCTAGTGGGATAACTGCTTGATAGTTAGAACTACTATCTAGATCAAATTTTAATAGATTTGATCTGTGAATCTTTCCAAACTTTTGATTTTGTGATACACTCTTAGAAACACATGACATCCCAGGTACACATCTCTTCCACTAGACAACAGCACTACAACTAGACTAACTTGGCAAGCATTCTGTGTGACAATATATCAACAGTATGAAGTAATAACCAATAACGTAGTTTCAACACATAAAGACATAAGTTTATTTAATGATAGAATGGGAGATGAATCACGAGGATGGAAAAAGTGCTTCCCACATGGCAGAGTTTGACAATACAGTAAAAATACTCAACTCCCCAGCAAGAACTTGTTTGCCATATGAGGTGAGAGCCTAAGACATAGAGTGAAAAGAAACAATCACTACGTAATGATCCATACTCACAGTTGTATGACAAATCAAAATCAACCAAACTCAGAATACATCACTGAATGTTCTCAATTGAAAATCTAACCACTAGCATGGTGTTCAAAAGCAACAGACAACAGAATAACATAATGGCTGTCTGAGAAAAAGACCAAAAAAAAAAAGGACAAAAACTGACAGTAAACATTTTACATCTACAAAAGCCAAGTCAAAACTACTGCGAGACCCAAAAAACTGCCAGCCTACATTTCAACTTTTCTATGTTTTAACACAACTACAAACTAATAATGGAGATACAATGAGGGAAATTAAAAGGAGGACATCTATTGCTCTTCAGAAAGTAAAACAAATAAAGATTCTGTGGAGAGGAGCAGACAGAACCACAAAAATAAGATTTTTAAGGGCATGTATCTTTCCCATCGCAACATATGCCTGTGAGACTTGGACACTTAACAAAACAGCTGAGAAACACATAAATGCCTTTGAGTGTAAATGCTATAGAAGAGTTCTCCAAATATCGTGGACACAAAAAAGAACAAATATATCTATACTACAAGAGCTTAATATTGAAGAAGGCTGGCTAGTAAAGAGGATTAAAGAGAGAAAACTTAAATATTTTGGCCACATTAAACGTCATGATAATTTAGGGAAGACCATATTGGAAGGATACATAATGGGAAAAAGAAAAAGAGGAAGACCGAAACGAAGATGGCTGCAAGACATCATTGATGATCTGGAAAAATGGATGCAGCAGCAGCAGGCCATCCTGCTCACAACCGAGAGGCCTACAGGAGTGCTGTTTGGGAGGCAAAGTTCCGCAAGGGACATGCAAAGGAATGAATGAATGAAACATGATCTGCTACTCTAAATTCTGCCTAAAATTTTTAGTTTTACCTCTATAAGCCTAACATTTCTTTAAAAAATCTTCATGAATTTTCTAAATCATGAAATCCAATCACCACCCATGAGAAACTAATTGTTTTATGACTTTCAGTTAACACTTCTTCTTCTTCTTCTTCGTTCACTTCTACCACCAAAACCGCACTGTGATCCTACTGAATTTACGCTTGTGGTCCTCATTAGGTCCGGTGGTCCCCTGTGTGGTCCCTGAAGGACCACACGAGATCCACGAGAGGACCACAAATGGTTCAGAGTATCACAGGGCTTTAGCCTATATTCTTGGTGAGTCTCTGAAGTGGGATTGCGTGACACCGTGGTTTTAATTGCACCAGTTTAGTCTAGGGTTGGACTTTCTCACCGGAATACCTCGGCGTGTTTGCAGTTAACACTAAAATCATAGATCTTGTGCAATTGTACATCTCCCAATCATAGCACTGTATAACCCCAACTCTGACACCTGAATTTTGTAAATTTAGATTTCTCCTTGAACTTTAAAAAAACCCAAGGTCAAGAGGTGAGAAGGTTACTAACAACGGGAGACACTAGATTTTCCTGTGACAAATACTATTACAAGAGATTCTGTGTTTCATTTTTTTTTATCCATTATAAAGAAAATGAAGACTAGATGCAGAACCTATTCATTTACATCTTAGTATATTACTTACTTTAATTTATTTTTCTTCTTGTTGTACTGTGAGATGTTGAGGGGAGATGCAGTTAGTGTTTTTTTTTTGGGGGGGGGGTGCCATATATGAGTGGCTGCAGTGATGTTCATGTTGTAATTCATGTTTCTGAAACACCACCTGTTTAGAGTCTTCCTCTTGTCTATAATTCTCTTGTGGGTAGCTTAAGTGCATCATTCTCATTAAGTGGCCAAATGACTTTGTTTCTGTATGTGTTGTAGGCAGTGTAGTTCCTACCAGTTGTCTTATGTCATCATTTATTAACTTATCCTTCCAAGTGACTTTGGTGCTTTTCTTAGGCACACGTGGATATTTTATTTTGCTGTTTCTTGGTTAATGCCCATGTTTGACATTGGTGGCATAACATTGGTATAAATATGCTATTCATTAGTTGTCTTCTTATTTTCTAATTAGTTTCAAAGCTTAATATATTGTAAGAGAAAAGGAAATACCTCAGAAATATGAAATAAATCTGATACTCTCTCTCTCTCTCTCTCTGAACCTTAAGTGCCCAGGGCACATGGGGCTTCCGCAAGGGTTTTCCACAAATGCCTGTCCTTCGCCTTTTTTTCTGCTCTTGCCCAGGTGAGCCCTCTATTGCTCAACATCCTTTCTGTTGTTCTTCTCCATGTCTCTTTTGGTCTACCCTTACTTCTGCTCCCCTGTGGTGTCCATCTTAGTGCTATTTTTGGTAGTGAGTTGTCAGTCATTCGGAGCACATGTCCCAACCATTGCCAGCATCTTTCCTCAATAATTGTTGTCAGTGGTTTCATCTGCATTTCTGCTAATAAGATGTTATTTCTTATAGTGTTTGGCCAAAATATTTTTCTAATTCTTCGTAAACTTAGTCTGGAAGGAATTCAACTTGTTTTCTATGGTTTTGGTGATTTTCCAGCATTCACTTCCATAGAGTAGTACACTTAGAACATTACTCTTAAATATCCTGATTTTCATATTTATGCTTAGTTTTTTTTATTTCCATATATTCTGCAGCATTGCAAAAGCCTGGTTTGCTCTAGTAAGTCTGCTGTTGATGTCCTCTGTGCTGTCTCCATTTTCTACTACTCTGCTGCCAAGGTATACAAATTCGTTGACCTCCTCCACTAACTTGTTATCTACTCTGAGTATATTTCTGTTGTTCACATTTTGCTTCATTAACTTTGTCTTTCCTACGTTGATCTTTAGTCCTATGTTGTTTGCATTCTGAGTTAGCTTGTTTATTTTATCTTGCATATCTTTGTGACTGCTTGATAATAGACAAATGTCGTCCGCAAAGTCAAGGTCCTCCAGCACTGTGTCAAGGGTCCATTGTAATCCTCTGCATTTGTCTGATGTTGCCTCCTTCATTAACCAGTCTACTGCCAAGATAAATAATGTTGGTGATAGTACACATCCCTGTTTCACTCCTGTTTGTACCCTAAAGCTGCTGGAGGTATGTTCTCCACAGATAACTTTGCACTGAAAACCCTCGTATAGGGCTTTGATTACATTAACTATTTTATGGGGGAGGCCATGCCATCTTAGGATTTTCCACAGTGCATCTCTGTTGACACTGTCAAAGGCTTTCTCAAAATCTATGAATAATGCATATGTTGTGCTATGACACTCATTTGCCTGTTCTAATGTTTGTCTAAGTACAAATATGTGGTCTATGCATGATCTTCCTTTCCTAAATCCTGCCTGCTCTTTCCGAAGTTTTTCCTCAAGTGTTGGTACAATTCTGTTGATGATTATTCTGCAAAATACTTTACTGGTGAGAGGCAGTAGGGTAATGCCTCTCCAGTTCCCGCAATCTCTGAGGTCACCCTTCTTTGGTAGTTTTACTATAAGACCAGTTTTCCACTCCTCTGGGGCTTTTTCTAAATCCCAAATTTGTTGTAATATCCGGCAAAGTTGTTTTGGTGTTTCTGTTTCTTCTGCTTTCAACATCTCCGCAGTCACTTCATCTTCACCTGGTGCCCTGTCTGATTTTAGCTTCTTTATCGCCTCCTTTACTTCATTTATTGTTATTGGTCCTGTATTGATGTTTAGTTCCATTTTTGCTTCAGGTATGTCTATTGTTTGTGCTGCTTGTGTTCTGTTTAGTAGGGTGTTAAAGTGTTCCCTCCATCTTTCAATTTTTTCTTTTTCTCCACTGACCAGTTGTCTATTTTGTGTTCTTACTGCACTTTCACATCTTGTGTTGAAGTTACCTGTCATCTGCTTTGTGATTTTATATATGGTTTTCATGTCATTTGTATATGCTGCTTTCTCTGCTGTTTCTGCTAAATTGTCATAATATTGACATTTATCTTGACGGCATGATTCCTTCACTTCTTTGTCTTTTTGTGCATAATTACTTAAAACTCGTTCTTTAAGCCGTTGTGATTTGGTGTTCAGTAATTTTTTCTTGATTTCTTTTCTTTGCTCTATCTTTTCCCATGTGGTCTCGCTTATCCATTCCTCTTTTCTCCTTTTCCGATATCCCAGCACCTCTTTTGCTGTTTCCTGTAGTGTTTTATTGAACTCTAATATGGACATTTCTGCTTCGTCTTGTAGGACACTGAAGCGGTTCTTAAGTACTACTGAGAATTCATTTCTTGTTTGCTGGTCTATCAGTTTGCTTGTATCAAAATGTATCTTTCTGTGTTCTCCGATTTTGGCTTTCCTTAATTTTAGTTTTATTTTTGCTACCAGAAGGTTGTGATCACTTCCTACATCTGCTCCTTTCCTTGCTCGCACATCTTGTAGTGACCGTTTCCACTTGTTGTTTATTAGTATGTGATCGATTTGGTTTTCTATGGTTTTATCTGGTGACCTCCAAGTCACCTTATGGATGTTTTTGTGTTGGAAAATTGTCCCTCCGATGGTCATCATGTTTTCTTCACAGAAACTGCACAGTCTTTCTCCATTTTCATTTATTTCTCCAATTCCTTCTCTTCCCATGATTCTTCTTCTATCTTCATTTCCTTCACCTACTTTTGCATTGAAGTCGCCCAAGATGAGTAGCATATCATGCTTGGGTATTGTTTCTACTGTTGCTTGGAGGCTGTTGTAAAAATCTTCTTTTAATTCCTCTTCAGCTGCTTCTGTTGGTGCATAACAAACTATAATAGACAGCTTCGTGAATCTTGAGTTGAACCGTGCATATAATAATCTCTCATTTATTGGGGTCCATTTCAGCAATGCTCTTGATGCTTCTTTTGTTATAATCAATGCTACTCCTCCTTCATGAAGATCTTCTTTACCTGACCATATTATTGTATCTTCTGTGTGCTGTGTTGTTAATTTCCTTCTGCCTTGTCCTGTCCATCTTGCTTCTTGTATTCCTAGTATGTCTAGTTTGTATCTGTGCATTTCCTTGATGGTTTGTGCTAGTTTTCCAGTCTGGTTTAGTGTTCTTACATTCCAGCTGCCTATTTGCATCTTATGTTTAGGTTCCAGGAGGTCTGCAGTCGGGCTGGGGACTTCCAGTGGCTGGCTTTCATCCACAACCTTCATGGGCTCAGTTTCCTGATACGCATTTCTCCTTCCACCTGCATTTGCTTTTTCCCTTGCTTCTGTTTCTGTAGCAGTCTGATAGTTTTTTTACCAGATAGGGTTGCTGGCCCTATGCTGAACCCTCCTTAGTCGCCTTTTACGATCATGCATGGTAGGGTACAGTGGTCCTATTCTTTGCAGATCCCGGGTACCACACGGGGGAAAATCTGATACTACATAATAGTTATCACTTAGAAAATAATAACTGTGTAGCTAGCTGTTTGATTGTGCATGCAGTGAAGTACTATACTTGCTTTTTCTTTCAAGCTGGGTTATCTAAAAATTTGAGTGGGAAAAAAAGCAAGGCCCTGCCAAGGATCTCTTAGAAAAATATGACATCCCAGGTACACAACTCTTCCACTAGACAACGACACTACAACTAGACTAAACATGGCAAGCATCCAGTATGACAACATATCAACAGTGTGAAGTAATAACCAATAGCGTAGTTTCAACACATAAGACATAAGTTTATTTAATGATAGAATGGGAGATCTTCTTCTTCTTCTTCTTCGTTCACTTCTACCACCAAAAACCGCACTGTGAACCTACTGAATTCACGCCTGTGGTCCTCGTTAGGTCCCGTGGTCCCCTGTGTGGTCCAAAATAGACCACACGAGATCCACGAGAGGACCACAGGGGTTCAGAGTATCACAGTGCTTTAGCCTGTATTCTTGGTGGGTCTCGGAAGCGGGATTGCGTGACACAGTGGTTTTCATTGCACCAGTTTAGTCTAGGGTTGGACTTTCTCACCGGAAGACCTCGACGTGTTTAGGATATCAGTGCATCCCCGCTGGGTGAGAGGTGGTTGCCCATCCAGTCCAGGGTTGGACTTTCTCACCGGAAAACCTCAGCATGATTAGGATACGCAAACATCCCCGCCGGGTGAGAGGTGGTTGCCTATCTAGACTTCCCTGGTCCAGTGTCTCCGACTTCAGCATTTTGCGGTCGTGGCTGCTACCTTTCCTAGTTGTGACCAGGATGGAGCTTTTGTCCAGGAGGACGAATCCTTGCCACTAGTGACTTCTACCCCTGGGTTGAGCCGGTTTAGGCATTATCCCAGTATGGGTGTATTTGGGATGGGATCGACCTCTAGGGCAGAGGTACTGTGACATGCATAGCCTTCAAGATTTACCCCTGGTATGAGCCGGTTTAGGCAAAATTCACCAGTATGGGTGTTTATCAGGCGTTACCGACCTCTAGAGCGGAGGTGGCATGACATGTCTAGCCATCAAGTTCCACCCCTGGTGTGTGCCGGTTTAGGCATATTTCACCAGTGTAGGTGTATTTCGGACGTGGGCGGCCTCCAGAGCAGAGGTGTCGTGGTATTGCTCTCGTAGCGATACTACTGGACATACCGGTTAAACTTCACTTTCCACCACCTTTTCCCATTGGCGCCGCACAGCAACCTTTATTTCTTTTCCGCATTTACTTCCTTAACCGGGAGGAGCTTCACTCCACGCGCGGCATTTGAAGAGTCTCGCCAGCAGTGTCTTAACCTCTGGGACAAGCCGGTTCATGCATTTCACCCGATATGACTGCACTCAGGACGTGGCCGACCTCCAGACCAGAGGTGCCGTGATTTGACTGTTTGCTTCGCTTTATCCTTTCTACCACCTTTTCCGCATTGCTGCTGCGTGGCAACCTCATTTGCAAATTTCTTCATTGGCCGGGAGGAGCACTGCTCCACGCACGGCAGTTGAAGATCTCGCCAACAGCAGCAGATGAGCTACCAAACGTGCCACTCATCTACCCTAAGTAACTGGTTTTCAGGCGCCAGATATTCGCCCTCGCCCCTTCTCCTGTCAGTTTAAACAGTTCTGCCACGGGAAGGCCAGGAGCTGGACTTGACTGCCAGAGGCTGTTTGTGGCGCGTTTGCAGTCCTTAGAACCAGAATGGGAGATGAATCATGAGGATGGAAAAAGTGCTTCCCACATGGCAGAGTTTGACAATACAGAAAAAATACTCATCTCCCTAGCAAGAACTTGTTTGCCATATGAGGTGAGAGCCTAAAACTTAGAGTGAAAAGAAACAATCACTACGTAATGATCTATACTTACAGTTGTAGGACAAATCAAAATCAACCAAACTCACAACACATCACTGAATGTTCTCAAAAGCAACAGACAACAGAATAACATAATGGCTGTCTGATAAAAATACCAAAAAAAAAGACAAAACTGGCAGTTAACATTCTACATCTACAAAAGCCAAGTCAAAACTACTGCAAGACACAAAAAACTACCAGCCTACATTCTAACTTTTTTATGTTTTAACATGATCTGCTACTCTAAATTCTGCCTAAAATTTTTAGTTTTACCTAACATTTCTTTAAAAAATCTTCATGAATTCTCTAAATCATGAAATCCAATCACCACTCATGAGAAACTAATTGTTTTATGACTTTCATTTAACACTAAAATCATAGATCTCGTGCAGTTGTACATCTCCCAATCATAGCACTGTATAACCCCAACTCTGACACCTGAATTTTGTAAATTTAGATTTCTCCTTGAACTTTAAGAAACCCAAGGTCAAGAGGTGAGAAGGTTACTAACAAGGGGAAACAGCAGATTTTCCTGTGACAAATACTATTACAAGAGATTCTGTGTTTAATTTTTTTCTATCCATTATAAAGAAAATGAAGACTAGCTGTAGAACCTATTCATTTACATCTTAGTATATTACTTACTTTAATTTATTCTTCCTCATGTTGTACTATGAGATGTTCTTCTTCTTCTTCTTCATTCACTTCTACCACCAAGACCACCCTGTGATCCTACTGAATTTACACCAGTGGTCCTCGTTAAGTCCCGTGGTCCCCCGAAAGGACCACAAGAGGTTCAGAGTATCACAGGGCTTGAGCCTGCATTCTTGGTGGGTCTCAGAAACAAGATTGTGTGACACAGTGATTTTCATTGCACCAGTTTAATCTAGAGTTGGACTTTCTCACCAGAAGACCTCAACGTGTTTTGGATATCAGTATATCCATGCTAGGTGAGATATGGTAGTCCACCCAGGCCAGAGTTGGACTTTCTCACTGGAAAGCCTCGACATGATTTGAGATACCCGTGTATCACCACCGGGTGAGAGGTGGTTGCCCATCCAGTCCAGTGTTGGACTTTCTCACCAGAAAATCTCAGCGTGATTGATTGATTGATTCATTTATTTGCATGTCCCTTGCGGAACTTTGCCTCCCAAACAGCACTCCTGTAGGCCTCTCGGTTGTGAGCAAGATGGCCTGCTGCTGCTGCATCCATTTGCAGATCGTCAACAATGTCTTGCAGCCATCTTCGTTTTGGTCTTCCTCTTTTTCTTTTTCCCATTATGTATCCTTCCAATACGGTCTTCTCTAAATTATCATGACGTTTAATGCGTCCAAAATATTTAAGTTTTCTCTCTTTAATCCTCTTTACTAGCCAGGCTTCTTCAATATTAAGCTCTTGTAGTATAGATATATTTGTTCTTTTTTGTGTCCATGATATTTGGAGAACTCTTCTGTAGCATTTACATTCAAAGGCATTTATGTGTTTCTCAGCTGTTTTGTTAAGTGTCCAGGTCTCACAGGCATATGTTGTGGTGGGAAAGATGCATGCCCTTAAAAATCTTGTTTTTGTAGTTCTGTCTGCTCCTCTCCACAAATTCTTTACTTGTTTTACTTTCTGAAGAGCAATAGATGTCCTCCTTTTAATTTCCCTCATTGTATCTCCATTATTAGTTAGTAGTGATTCAAGATATTCAAAACTCTCCACTTCTTCCAATTTTTCCTCATTGATATATATTTCAGCTGCCTTGTTTGTTTTGTCACTTGTCATCAATTTAGTTTTCTTTGCATTAAGATAGAGGTTCTGCTCTTCACTATTCTTACGGACTGACATAATTAGTTTTTCCATTCCTTTTTGTGTTGTGGACAGTAATACTGTGTCATCAGCATATCTAATCTCTGGTATTTCATAACCTCCAATTGTTATGGCATCATAATATTCTTTGTCTACATCTTCTCTAACATTCCTAATTATATTTTCAGTATACAAGTTAAATAAGTTGGGTGACAATATGCACCCCTGACGGACCCCTTGTTTTATGTCAAACCAAGTTGTTGTTTCACCATTTATTCTTACTGCTGCTTGTTGGTCTAGATACAGCAGTGATGTTAATTGTATCAAATGTGTTGGAAATCCCATTTTTTCCATTATTTCCCAAAGTTTCTGGTGTTGTACACAATCAAATGCCTTTGAGTAGTCTATAAAGAATAAACATAGATTCATATTAAACTCTCTGCATTTCTCTATTATTAATCTTAGATTGAATATATGATCTCTTGATCCTCTTCCTTGCCTGAAACCAGCTTGGACCATATTGACTTCTTCTTCTATTTTCTGTCAAAGCCTACCCATTATGATTTTTAGCAGAATTTTACTGGCATGACTAATCAGGGCAACAGTTCTGTATTTTGTGCATAATTTCAGGTTACCCTTTTTTACCAGTGATTAGGATACGCATACATCCCCGCCGGGTGAGAGGTGGTTGCCTATCTAAACTGCCCTAGTGAAGTGTCTCAGAAGTAACAGCATTTTGTGGTCATTGCCACTTCCCTTCCTAGTTGTGACCAGGATGGAGCTTTTGTCCAGGAGGATGAATCCTCGCCACTAGTGACTTCCACTCCTGGGTTGAGCTGGTTTAGGCATATTATCCCAGCATGGGTGTGTTTGGGACATGACCAACCTCTAGAGCAGAGGTACCATGACATGCGTAGCCTTCAAGTTTCACTCGTGGTATCAGCCGGTTTAGGCATATTTCACCAGTATGGGTGTATATCGGGCATGACCGACCTCTAGAGCGGAGGTGGCATGACATGCCTAGCCATCAAGTTTCACCCCTGCTGTATGCTGGTTTAGGCATATTAAGCCAGTTCAGGCATTTCACCCGATATGAGTGCACTTAGGTCGTGGCCGACCTCAAGACCAGAGGTGCCATGATTTGACTGTTTGCTTTGCTTTATCCTTTCTACCACCTTTTCTGCAGTGGTGCTGCATGGCAACCCCATTTGCACCTTTCTTCATTGGCCAAAAGGAGCACCGCTCCACGCACGGCAGCTGAAGAATCTCGCCAGCAGCAGTAGATGAGCTACCAAACGTGCCTCTCATATACCCTAAGTGTCTGGTTTTCAGGCGCCAGATATTTGCCTTTGCCCCTTCTCCTGTCAGTTTGAACAGTTCTGCCATGAAAAGGCCAGGAGCTGGACTTGACTGTCAGAGGCTATTTGAGACGCACGCCATTGGAGCGGAGAGCAAATTCTCCACCCACCTCCAACAGTCCCTAGAACCACCGTGAAATGTTGAGGGGAGATACAGTTAGTGTTTTTTTTTTTTGTTGGGAGGGAGGGGTGCCATATATGAATGGCCGCAGTGATGTTCATGCTGTAATTGGTGTTTCTGAAACACCACCTGTTTGGGATCTTCCTCTTGATCTGTGTCTATAGTTCTCTTGTGGGTGGCTTAAGTGCATCATTCTCATTAAGTGGCCAGATGACTTAATTCTTTGTTTCTGTATATGTTGTAGGCAGTGTAGTTCCTACCAATTGTCTTATGTCATCATTTATTAACATATCCCTCCAAGTGACTTTGCTGCTTTTCTTAGGCACATGTGGATATTTTATTTTGCTGTTTCTTGGTTAGTGCCCACGTTTGACATTGGTGGCATAACATTGGTATAAATATGCTATTCATTAGTTGTCTTTTACTTTCAAAGCTTAGTATATTGTAAGAGAAAAGGAAATACCTCAGAAATATGAAATAAATCTGATACTACATAATAGTTATCACTTAGAAAATAATAACTGTGTAGCTAGCTGTTTGGTTGTGCATGCGGTGAAGTACTATACTTGCTTTTTCTTTCAAGCTGGGTTATCCAAAAATTTGAGTGGGAAAAAAGCAAGGCCCTGCCAAGGATGTGAGGGTCTGTAGATGTTCATTAATGAATGATTGTATCGAACATTGCACATGAAAAGAAATGATATTTTAGAAATTCCTCATAGTTGATGATTTCTTTATCTTGAATTTAGGAGTTCGTTATTTACTTCATCCTACTTTGAGTTATCTTTCTTCATTTAAGGTGACCATGGAGACCAAGTTTGTTGAAGCCTATGCCCAGCTGTGCAAATATATGTCTGGTGTAAGTACCATTTCTGTGAAGGTTTTTTCTTTTCAACTTTTTATAATATTCTTACAGAAGGAAAGGGAATGCACATAATTCATTCGATAGCAGCTGTACTCTCACAAGGAATTTTGTGGGTATATAACATCATACAGTTTACCAAACAGCCTCCAAAAAGACATAAAGAGCTTTTGCTTGTATGGCTTGACACACTGGACTGTACTGCACACATGGCTTATTTTCTATTTCCGTGAATGAGTCAGTATATAATGTAGATTTCCTTTAATATATGTGGCTTGTCTGCAGAAAAAAATTAAATACATTCTTATTCAAAGAACTTGTGGGGCATCTCCAGAAAAAAAAAAAAAGATGAAAAAACAATGCGTACCTATTTAAGAATTTGTGATACAAATACAGAAAAAAAAAACTGTGTAAAGTAATCCAAGAACTTGTTTGATATTCAACAGTATAAGTTTGCTTTAGAGGTTTAAGGACAGTTATTTTCAAAACAAATTTTTTAAAATTTTATTTTGCTCATTTTCTAGCAGATTTCATGATAAATATCTGCTCTTTCTTCCAGCTGAAAGTTACCCCCCCTCCTAACAGCGGAATAAAGGAAAATCAGGCAACTTTTCGTGTGGTCATGCTAACCAAATGTCAGCAGGAGTTTGAAGCAGATAAGACCACCGTCTTCGAAGATCCTGAAGAAAAGCAAAAGAAAATTGAGGCTGAAATGCCAGACACTGTAAGGGAAAATGTGTAGAGAACACTTTACTATGTTACTGAGAGGCATGTTTAAATCATAGCTTGATCTGATCATTTTGACAGTGAAATGAGATAACTGTTATGTTCAAGTTATTTACTTGTACATTCTGATTTCCAGTTTTACGTCATAGACACAAGCACTAAACAAATTACTGTTGTCCCCAGATTCAAGTTCTTCAGTTTAAAAAAAAAATGCACAAAGTTATCACTTGTAAACTGTTTGTGAAATGAGAGAGAGTTTATGTGTACAGTTAAATTAATATTTAATATCACTGTATAAGAGTTGTGCTATCAATATCATTCTAAATAAATAATCTTTCAACAGCCTGAGAGAGCAACACTAATTGAAAATACCCTATATCAGATGAAGCTGAAACGGTTAAAGTTTCATGGTAATGTAAGGTAAGTTTGGGGTTTTTTTCCAGCCTACATTTATACATTTTTAGCTAACAAGTGGCAATGTCAGGATCATGGAAGCAAACTTTATATAAGATATATCATATACAAACATTTTTTGCTGTCAGTTTCAAAATACAGGCAGTTATTCTGTAAAAATATGCCACAAAATTCACACTCCAGTCTTAATTAAATTTCAAATACTTTGTATGAGTATATTTTGTTTCATTATTTATAAGGGTATGTTTTATTTCATGCTTTGTGGAGTAGTAAATTTGAGAAAATTACCAGGTATGGTAAGCTACTGGGATAAGTGACAGAATCCAATGATTCTTAAGTCTTATTCTTTCCCACTGATAATTTACACAAAGAGTTTGAGCTAGGAACTCAACATTATGAACATTTTTACTTACAGATTCATTGGGGAGCTGTTTAAGCTGGGTATGTTGACAGAAGCCATCATGCATGACTGCATCTGCAGACTTTTGAAAGGAAGGGATGATGATTCTCTCCTTTCCTTATGCAATTTAATCACAACAGTTGGCCAGAATCTGGACACTGAAAAAACAAAGGTTTGTTGATTGCAGGTTTCCATACTGTGTTATGCTTAAATATTGTATATTGTGCTGATAGCCGTTTCACATCATATCCTGTTTTGCTATCCAGATGTCTGTTGTTATTATGATTATTATGATTATTATTATTATTATTATCAGTTCCTGTTAGTATTGGTAGTCATGCTTCTCCATTTTGTGCAGTCCTTTTATTTCTGATAAATTCAGACGCTTTTCTTTATTCCATGCCGCTAGGTCAGGCCACTGAGATATTTTTCTCTTGACCTCCCTCTCTTCCTTTTTCCCTTGACTTATCCACTCATTACTATGTTCTCCAACTTGAGGCATCTCATTTTGACCGTCTTTTTTCTTATCGTTTTAACTAGTTTTCATTTATTTTCTGAATGTCCGAGGTATTTGTTGCATCTTTTGCCAAAACCATATCTCTTTTGCTTCCAGTTTCCTTGTCATCTTTTTGTTGACCTTGCAGGTTTCACAACCATATAACAATATTGGCTCTATATAGCACTGTGATACTCTTTTCTCTACATTTTCTTATTTGTTTGTATCTTCTTCATGTCATAAAAGTGAAATACTTTAGATGTTTACAGATGCTGTTTTTATTATTTGATTGATCCTTCGTGTGGCAAAGGTCATGGAAATAAGGTCTAACACTGTATTCCACATATGCTTTATGGCATGAAAATGGGAATTTTATCTTTTTTGTATATGAAGTACTGTTTATTATTCATTTTGACTGGCATTTCTTATTCTCAGCCTTGTACAGATAAGCATGTCTGTTTAGTCCTTTTTTTTTTGTTGCTGTGTATAAGAATTGTGTGTATAAGAATTGTCACAACTTCTTAGTGACGTAAAAGATGGCAGAAGCTTTTTAACGCTCTTGCTGACATACTTTCATACAAATCTTTTGCATTGACACATATTGTAAAATAGGAGCTGGGCACAAGGCCAACAACCTTATCCTGAGACCCATCTAAAGGCAACTCTAGATGGGAAAAAAAAACAACTGTTATGGAAACTCACAATAAAATCAATCGAGCATCTGGGATACCAACTCTGATGGGTGCAGGCAACAAACGAAAGAACACAGCCCTAAATATGTGTCACAGATCAGATTCTGGAATGTACGAACAGTGGCCGCAACATCAAAAACTTCTCAAGTAATCCAAGAAATAGATAGATATCACCTAGATTTACTGGTAGATCAGTAGAAATGTGATGGCCAGAAGCATGGAAAAGATAGGCAGAAAACTGTAAGTTAATCATACATTCAGGCAGAGATGATGGGAAATATCAAGAAGGACTGGGTATAATTATGTCCGCTGTAGCAGCAAAGAGCCTTACAGAATTGGAACCAGTGAACAGTTATATATTAAGTAAAAGTTTTATATATTAAGGGCATGATATAAAATAAGGCACAGAAGAATGACAGTCATACAATGCTATTATCATCCACAAATGATGCAGATTATGAAATAAAAGACAATTTCTATCACCAACTACAACTCCTCATTAACAAAATACCTAAACACGACATCTTAATTGTCATGGGAGACTTCAACACCAAGGTAGGAAAAGATAACACTGACATCGAAAAAGTAACGAGGAAAGAAGGATTTGATACGGTAAATCAGAATGGAGAAAGATTAATTGAAATATGTCTAACAGAGGGCATGGTCATTGGAGGAACAATATTTCCACACAAAGAGATCAATAAAACAACATGGATATTTCCAGATGATAGAACCAGAAATCAAATAGATCATTTTTGTATTAGAAAGCAATTCAGAACATCTTTGATAGACGTAAGAGCATATAGGGGTGCAGACATCAACAGTGATCACAATTTGTGTATAGGGAAAATAAGACTAAAACTGAAAAGCCAAGAAAGCAATACTCAGAAAGATAAACAGTCAAAGTCGACAGGATGAAAATACTAAGAGTAATTTCAATCTGGAACTTACCAAACAGTTCGTTGCACTCAGTGAAGTAGAAGAGACAAGTTTCACCCCTGGTATGAGCCGGTTTAGGCATATTTCACCAGTATGGGTGTATATTGGGCATGACCAACCTCTAGAGCGGAGGAGGTGTGACATGCCTGGTCATCAAGTTTCACCCATGGTGTGTGCCAGTTTAGGCATATTTCACCAGTATAGGTGTATTTCGGACGTGGCCAGCCTCTAGAGCAGAGGTGCCGTGTTATGTGTAGCTCTCGCAGCGATACTACTGGACATACCGATTAAATTTCACGTTTATCTTTTCCTTCACTCTTCCACGTCGGCGCCACACAGCAACCTTTATTTCTGTTCCACATTTTCTTCCTTGACCGAGAGGAGCTTCACTCCACGCGCGGCATTCGAAGAGTCTCGCCAACAGTGTCTTAACTTCTGGGTTAAGCCGGTTCATGCATTTCACCCAATATGACTGCACTCAGGACGTGGCAGACCTCCAGACCAGAGGTGCCATGATTTGACTGTTTGCTTTGCCTTATCCCTTCTACCACTTTTTCTGCATTGGTGCCGCGCGGCAACTCTTTTTGCACCTTTCTTCATTGGCCAAGAGGAGCACCGCTCCACGCACAGCAGCTGAAGAATCTCTCCAGCAGCGGTAGATGAGCTACCAAACGTGCCACTCATCTACCCTAAGTGTCTGGTTTTCAGGCGCCAGATATTCACCTTCGCCCCTTATCCTGTCAGTTTAAACAGTTCTGCCACGGGAAGGCCAGGAGCTGGACTTGACTGCCAGAGGCTGTTTGAGACGCGCACTGTTGGAGTGGAGATCGAATTCTCCACCCCACCTCCAGCAATAGCAGTCCTTAGAACCGCAACCTTAGCAATTGCATTAACTGGAGAGGAGTAACCTTACTATCAGTTGTGTCAAAAGTATTTTGCAAAGTTATTCTGAATATAATTCAAGATATAGTGGTTGCAGCAATGAGAGAAGAATAAGCAGGATTTCGAAAAGGGAGAAGCTGTCTCGACCAGATTTTTACTCTAGGAATAATACTTGAAGAACATATTGAAAAGCAAAAACCATTAATCCTGAAGTTCATAGACTTTAAAAAGGCATTTGATAGCATGCACAGAGATTCATTGTGGAGAATTTTAAGTCTATATGGAATACCATCTAAGATTGCCAACATCACTAGGGACATCTACAATGGATATGTTTGTGCAGTCAACACAGAAGAACTGAGCGAATGGTTCCAGATTGAAACAGGCGTGAAACAAGGATGTATATTATCTCCCTTCCTTTTTGGAATTGCCATAGACTTCATAATGAAAAAATGCTGCACAAGTAAAACTGGCATTGATTAGGTACATGAGACCCAACTAGAAGATCTTGATTTTGCAGATGACATAACTCTTATCAGTGACAATGTGAAATCAATGCAAGAAAAAACAGATACCCTGTCTTCAATGGGTAGTAAAATAGGACTTGAAATTAACAAGGAAAAAATAAAAATAATGAAACTTCTCATTAACCATGAAGGAAAAATATACGTAGATGGAACAGCTGTTGAAGAAGTAAACCAATTTGTATATCTCGGCAGCTACATAGACCATGATGGTGACACCAAAAAGGAAGTTAGAATTCGAATTGCAAAAGCAGCATTGACTTTCAAGAATATTAAGAACATATGGCATTCAAAAGTTATAAGCACAAAAACCAGTTTAAGATTATTCAATTCAAATATAATATCCACCCTTATTTATGCATGTGAAAGCTGGAAAACAACTAAAGAAATAGACAAGAAATTAGATTCTTTTGAAATACTTGGTATAAAGTGGAACTAATTCAAGAACAATGCAGAGATAAGACAGATGAACAACAACCTGTCTCATGGGTGATCAGAAAAAGAAGATGGACATAAGATGAGATTAAACAATCAGAGAATCCCAAAACAAGCTATAAAGTGGAACACAAAAGGCCAAAGAAAAATAGGTTGACAGTGTGAAACTCTAAAGAGGACATTGTTAAGAGAGGCTAGTTTAGTGGGAATAACATCCCTTGATGAGGTTGAAAAGCTTGCCAAAAACAGGAAATCTTTGCAAGCTACTATGTGAGCCTTATATGACATTTAGCGGCACAGGAAGGATGTAAGAAGAAGTATAAGAATTGTTGTATCATTATTGTTTGTATTTTCATGTCAGGGATTCATTCCAGTTTTTTTTTTCATCTTTTATCAGTTATCAGAGAGCATGCCCATCATGTCTAATACACTGGCATATGTCTGTTGGAGTTTTTAGAACTGTTCCAATATTTATATTAAAATAGACATTTGCAGTGTATATATTATGAAGCTGTATACTCATTATTGATGAGACTTCAGTGTTTCAACTCATAATGATCAATATTGATCATGTTCTGAAGAAAACATTCTGTGGTAGAGTTGAATTCATGGAGAGTTTCATCAGACATTTATAGTTCCAAAAGAATGTAGACACTGAATTGTATGAAAAAAATTGACTTCTTTCACCTCATTCAGTGTTGGCTTTAAGTACAAATATTTTAATTTCTGTATCCCATCATTCTGATAGTGTTCAGTAGTCTTGTGGACATGAGCATTCATAATTGAACTTTCTATTAGTCAAATTCTTACCAAATGAGGTGACATGAAACAGAAGTGTATATTGTTCACAGGGTTATTGTATTGTACAACTATCGTTGAATTCTGTCAGTTTGTTCTAATATGCCTTTTTTTACTTCTTCTTAATTAAAAATGAGTCATTTTTGTAGTAAATATTTTCTCACTAGGTTAAATGTAAAATATTATTTTCTTTAATAGGCACGGATGGATGGCTACTTTGTTCAGATGGCCAAAATTGCAGAAGAGCACAAATCAGGAATCAAATTCACACTCAGAGATGTCATTGACTTAAGAAATGTAAGAAATTTGAGTGTTTCATTTCTTCAGCATTAGTTTATATTGTTGAAGCAAAACACTGAAGATTGCCTTGTGGGTGGGGATGGATGAGAGGTCTTATAAATTAAAATATTGTGTCCATACTGAGCAACAGAACATTTCTTGGAGAGACAGATCCCAGCTTATGTAATTAATGCACTGTGCATAAATCAGATTTTATGTATGCTAGATACAATCAAGAACAACGCAGAGGTAAGACAGATGAGCAAACAACAACTTGTCTCATGGGTGATCAGAAAAAGAAGATAGACATATGTAGGCCGGGTGATGAGAAGAAACAATTAGAGAATACCAAAACAAGCTATCAAGTGGAGCACAACAGGCCGACGAAAAAGAGGTAGACAACATGAAACTATAAAGAGGACATTGTTAAGAGAAGCCAGTTTAGTGGGCATAACATCCCTTGATGAAGTTGAAAGACTCGCTGAGAACAGGAAAACTTGGCAAACAACTATGCAAGCCGTATGTGACGTTTAACGGCACGGGAAGGATGTAATATGTAAGATTTCCCAAGCTTCCACTACCTGTCACATGCTCCATATTGCAAAAATAGCCAAAAATACACCAGGCATGCAAAACTATACTAAAGAAAATACTGTACTAACAGAAAGACAAATGAAGGATAAAGATTATACCTATATTTTAAACCATTGTGCAGAGTATGAAAATATTTGTAACAACAGAAGAAAAGCAGCTCATTACTGTATGTTAATGTGGCACCACACACAGAGACTGGAAAGAGACAGCAACTTGAAATTTTAGCTTTAGGAGATTTACAGTAATAACTAACGAACTTGATACAATCACCTTCCATTTTCCAAAGCCAGTCTTTAAATTAAACTTGAGACTGAGTTTTCTCTACCTGCCTGCAGACAGAAACAAAGAAACAAACTTACATCATGAAAACCTGAAGTGCAAGACTACAGTATTTTCTTGTTAAACCTAAATATATAATTCTGAATGATTTCCCACATAAAGTTTATGGACCATCCTTTTCTGTTATACTAACCAAAGTTTCCTAAGATTTGTCACCCAGCTGTAACTGAATCGATATTTTAGTCTCATTACCTCTGCATTGACTGAACTTCACAGGTATTTTGAATGTTTGGCATTGTCTTATAGTTTGCTTGTTTTTGGAGACTACAATGCCTGCAAATTTTACACACTTTGGTGAGAAAAATATCTGTTTTTCCATTATCTGCATCATAACCCTGGAAATCAGTAGTGTATTTCTGGCTGTCATCTCTTTGAGATTTATGACTAGTGAATGTAAGAAAAATAGGTGCTTTTTCAGTACTATTGGTGTTGAGAGAAACCCATGTTCATTATATATATATAAGCAGTAATTGCATGAAGCGTTTTCAGAATTATTTCAATATTAACAAACTTCGGTATACTGACGACACAGTACTGATAGCTGAGAACCAACAAGACCTGCAAAATCTCTTGGTTAAAGTTGCCAAAGAAAGTGAACAGAAAGGCCTTACTTTGAACATCAAAAAGATAGAGACTATGGTTATATCTAAGAAACAGAATCCACCAGCATGCAATATAAAATTAAACAGAACTATTCTAAAGCAGGTGCAGAAATTCAAATACCTTGGAGCAGTAATAACTTCAGATGGGAAATGCAGAACAGATATTAGGTACAGAATAGGCCAAGCAAAGACTGCATTTCAGAGAATGAGAAACATATTAGCCAACACATCCTTATCAATGATCGTTAGAAAACGAGTCCTAAAATGCTATATTGAACCTATCTTGTTATATGGAAGTGAATCATGGACAATAGGCAGGTCTGCACAAAAATCATTGGAAACAGCAGAAATGTGGTTTATTAGAAGAATGTTGCGAATTCCCTGGACAGCAAAAATAACTAATGAAGAATTATGAGAAGAGCTGGAGAGACAAAAAATCTTGTCAAAAAGATAAGAGAGAGACAATGTACTTTCATAGGACATGCAATGAGAAGAGGGAGCATTGAAAATATTATAACAATAGGAAAAATAGAAGGAAGAAAATCAAGAGGAAGACCAAGAGAAATGATACTGGACAGTCTGATGGGATGGTGTGAGAGGAGATCACCAACTGAGCTGATGGCCTGCATGAAGGATCGTGTACTCAGGAGAAGCATAATAGCCAATGCCAGTCGGCATGGCATCTGATGATGATGCAACAGCAGCTGATGATTACTTTATTCTGGTTCATCACCTCAGAAACAGGTTTACAACAGCTTCCTCAACTGTCCAGTCATTGCTTGCAGGATGTCATGTGTCTGATCAAACTGTCCGGAATAGACTGCATAAAGCTGGATTGGTGGCACAACGACCTCACCAAGGTCCTGTCTTAACGAGACGCCATTGCCAAAATTGACTTGTCTGGGCCAACCAGCATCGGCCCTGGATAACTGACAATCAATGGAGATATGTCTGGTTTAGTGATGAATCTTCCTTTTTGTTGCACCGCCATGATATGCGGAGAAGGGTCTGCCATAGGCCAAATGAACATTTTGCCAAAAATTTCGTTGATGAAGCTCCGCCGCATGGTGGTGAAGGTGTAATGGTATGGGGAATGATCAGTTTCAATGGAAGGAGTCCATTGGTGCAGATTGAAGGAGACTTGAATGCGCAGTGATACGTTGTGAAATTCTTCAACCCAATGTCCTTCCATATTTGGCTTGCAAAAATCTGTGTTTCAACAGGACAATGCCAGACCCCATTCTGCACGGTTCACCACACAGTTCCTGACTATCAACAATATTCTCACCCTTCCCTGGCCATCCCTGTCTCCAGACATGAATCTGATCGAGCACCTATGGGATGAGTTGCAAAGGCGGTTGTCACCGAAATGTTTCTCCAGCCAGTCATTATGATCTGTGGCAGGCACTCCAGGAAGAGTCGGCAGCCATCCCACAGGTGCACATCAGACATCTTATCGCATCTGTGCCCACGAGATGCCAGTCATTGATCGATGCAAGAGGTCACACACCATACTAATTTGAGAATCCCTTGAACTAACAAATTCTCATCACACAGATACGAGAAACTGTTAAGTGAGTGTTTAAACCCTTAGGAGTTATTGTGTGGAATTTGAAAATTTTATTCACTCAATTTAAAAAGCTATAGAATATTAAAGTTATGGCTAAAATTGGGTCATCTGTATGCGTTTCTTTTTTTGGACATTATATATATATATATATATATATATATTCATTCATTCCTTTGCATGTCCCTTGCGGAACTTTGCCTCCCAAACAGCACTCCTGTAGGCCTCTCGGTTGTGAGCAAGATGGCCTGCTGCTGCTGCATCCATTTCCAGATCATCAACGATGTCTTGCAGCCATCTTCGTTTCGGTCTTCCTCTTTTTCTTTTTCCCATTATGTATCCTTCCAATACGGTCTTCTCTAAATTATCATGACGTTTAATGTGTCCAAAATATTTAAGTTTTCTCCCTTTAATCCTCTTTACTAGCCAGCCTTCTTCAATATTAAGCTCTTGTAGTATAGATATATTTGTTCTTTTTTGTGTCCACGATATTTGGAGAACTCTTCTATAGCATTTACATTCAAAGGCATTTATGTGTTTCTCAGCTGTTTTGTTAAGTGTCCAGGTCTCACAGGCATATGTTGCGATGGGAAAGATGCATGCCCTTAAAAATCTTATTTTTGTGGTTCTGTCTGCTCCTCTCCACAGATTCTTTATTTGTTTTACTTTCTGAAGAGCAATAGATGTCCTCCTTTTAATTTCCCTCATTGTATCTCCATTATTAGTTAGTAGTGATCCAAGATATTCAAAACTCTCCACTTCTTCCAGTTTTTCCTCATTGATACATATTTCAGTTGCCTTGTTTGTTTTGTCAGTTGTCATCACTTTAGTTTTCTTTGCATTAAGATAGAGGTTCTGCTCTTCGCTGTTCTTGCGGACTGACATAATTAGTTTTTCCATTCCTTCTTGTGTTGTGGACAGCAATACTGTGTCATCAGCATATCTAATCTCTGGTATTTCATAACCTCCAACTGTTATGGCATCATAATATTCTTTGTCTACATCTTCTCTAACATTCCTCATTATATTTTCAGTATATATATATATATATATATATATCGAGGGGTGTTCAGAAAGTAATGCACCACTTAGTTTTTCTCAGGAGCTGTTTATTCAGAAAGCATGAAATTTATACACAATATACATGGATATGTCATGTAAACATCAGTATTATTCAACATAATCCCCATCAACTTGCATGGCACTTTTTTTTCCTAGCCCCTACCAGATTTTCTCTTGATTATGTAGCCATTTCTTCACTGCGTGAATCACTCCTTCGTCATCTTCAAATCTTACCTCTCGGAGTGCACCTTTAAGTGGACCAGACAGATGAAAATCAGAGGGTGCCAAATCAGGACTATATGGTGGGTGGGGTAGTACAGTCCAACCCAATCTGGTGATTGCTTCCCATGCTGCCAGACTTGTGTGAGGGTGCACATTGTCATAAAGAAGAAGCATTTCTGCTGGATTCTTATGTGGCTGAAATCTGCAAAAATGTTTAGTTTTTTCAATGTCTTAATGTAAGCTTGCAAATTGATTGTCTCTCCTCTTCACATAACATCCACAAGAATCACACCTTCAGTGTCACAAAAGACAGTGATCATAACCTTTCCAGCTGAAGGAGTTGTCTGGAATTTCTTTCTTTGTGGTGACTGCAGGTGATGCCACTCCATTGACTGTCTTTTTGTCTCAGGTTCAAAATGATGTTCCCAGGTTTCGTCACCTGTTACGATCTTAGCCAAAAAGTTCTCTCCCTCGGCATTGAAACACTCCAACAATTCAGAAGAAGTTGCTTTTCTTTGCAACTGATGGTCATTTGTGAGACTTTGAGAAAGCCATCTTGCGCAAACCTTAGAAAATCCAAGAGCTTTTATAACTACATTTGCTCTATCATTAATGACTGACAGCTTTAAGGCCAATTGTTGAGTAGTGATACGCCTATCAGTAAGAATAATGCCCTCAGCGCATTTCAACATTTCTGCCTTGGTGGCTGTGGCAGGATGTCCACAGCGTGGCCAATCATGCAACTCCTTATATCCACTTATTGATTCTTTGATTCTCTGAACCCAGCGACTGACTGTACTTCTGTTGACTGCAAAACTTCCATACACATCATAAATATGCTTGTGAATGTTCACAACAGTTTCCTTCTCTGTAGCGAGGAATTCTATCACAATTCACTGCTTATACTGCATGTTGCTAACACGGTCCATTTCAACAGTTAAGGCAGCCATATTCTTTGGCCGGTTGTGGTGCAATTTGGTTCACACAATCGGCACATACCATATTTAAAGTGTGCAAAATTTCATGCTTCTGTCTTCATTATTAGCTAAAAAAAATGATGTGGTGCATTACTTTCTGAACGCCCCTCATATATATACATACATACATATGCATGCACACACTTTTCATATATGCAGATACATATATGGCAAGTGAAAACCATAAATCAAACATGTATTCTGCAAGCACTTTTAAAAGGCTGGACCAAATCTTCTGAACAAGAAAAGTCAGTACAAGCAGCAGAATTGACAGTGTGCTGTTACATCATATGTCATTCAGTTTAATGGATTGCACTGCCAAGTTAAACTCTAAAATTTGTAATGATTTCAAAACAGCAAAGTAATGTGGCATTGAGGAGAACTAAAGCAACAGCAATAGTCAAATCCATTTTTAACTCCTGATACTAATAAACAATTATGCGATGGTTTAGCAAATGACCACTATTTCTATATTGTGACTGACACAAGTAACCGTGATGCCGATAACATTTTCCCATTGATTGTACAGTACTTTGGTCCTAAAAATTGTATGACTATGAAAGTGCTTAAACTGAGTTCCCTAAAAAGTTAAATTGCTTCTGAAATAATCAAAGGTTCAAAATTCAGACTCCAGCTTCACTGCATTCAGGACAACCCTATATATGCTCCGCCACATGCCGCAGCATCCATTCAGTAGTATGTTTGCAAGTAGTTCCTGTCAGATGTTGGTTGTTTACAATGCATTTTCTGCCACATAATTTGGATTTCCTGCCAGGACCTTTAATTTTGTCTTAGCAATCTCTTCAGATCTACGTTTGAAGTAAACAAATACTGTGTTAATGCATTAGAAGAAGACAATATTGATAAATGTAAATGCATTGTGTTCTGTGGTGAGAATTTTGTTGGAGTATGACAAACTGGCACAAATAGTATGTTCACAAAATTGAAGAGTGAACTAAATGAAAACCACTTCACTGTTGGATACTGCATGCACATACTTCATAAAGAGGAAGAGGCAGCAGCTGATGGCAGCAACTGTGGATGCAGAAACTATAATAATTAAATTGTTCAATTATTTCTCAATATTTTCCGTATGCACAGAGTGCATGAAAGAAGTTTGCAAATTTGTGGGTGTAGAATATTGCAAATTACTGTCACTATAGCAGTATATTGAATGTTTGGATGTAAGATAGATAACTCATCTGAGAATTGGAATATTTGTATAAAATGAGTTATCTTCTAAAGTAATCAGCTGTTTGTGGGTAGAGTCCATCTACTTTGTCTTGGATTGCATGAGGGTCACAGATGAGGAATGACAGGAAAAAGGTCAGGTGAGAAAGAAATCATGTGACTGAGGGACAGTTGTGTTTTGTGTATCGTCTCGGAGAGACATAGATTAGACTGTTAGAAATGTTGTTGTTTAGTGTAATAGATGTAGAGTAGAGTGTAGGCTGTTAGAAATGTTGTTGTTTAGTGTAATAGATGTAGAGTAGAGTGTATTAGGATGTTCTGGTGGTGACAGTAGTCTGCCGGGAACATATATCACGGAGATGTCCAGTCTTGTGTCCATGGATTTTGTTGATGCCTTTTGTCGTTCTCATCATATCGCTCATTGACTCATCGTCACCCCATACAACATTAAAGTCATTTCAACTGTAAAGTTGCTGTTTCTGTATTACTATTTCAACTGAGAGAGAATGAACCTGGGAGCAAGTAAGTCTGTGAATTGAGTAACAAAACAGATGCAAAACAACGTAGAATAGTAATGTAAGAAAGAACATTATTCCAGTGGACAATAGTGGAAATATACACAGAAATGAATAGCAATACATCTACAGTTTACATTCTACACACAGAAGAGCAGATAGAATGAATCACCACCCGAGTACACTGCTTTAGTCACATACAAAAACAAGGTGGTTATCTTTGCTTCCTGTAACGGAAAGAGTGTTACAACTATATGAAGCACTAAAATCATTTTTCCTCTCAGAAGAAAAAGCACCAAAAGTTTTGATGTCTCTCTCCCTCTGAACCTTAAGTGCCCAAGGCACATGGGACTTCTGCATGGGTTTTCCACAGATGCATATCATTTGCCTTTTTTTTCTGCTCTTGCCCAGGTGAGCCCTTTATTACTCAGTATCGTCTCTGTTCTTCTCCATGCCTCCTTTGATCCACCTTTACTTCTGTTCCCTATGGTGTCCATCTTAGTGCTATTTTTGGTAGTGAGTCATCGGTCATTCAGAGCACATGTTCCAACCATCGCCAGCATCTTTTCTCACCAGTTACTGTCAGTGACTTCGTTTGCATTTCTGCCAACAAGCTGTTATTTCCTATGGTGTTTAGCCAAAATATTATTCTAATTCTTCATAAACATTTAGTCTGGAAAGAACTCAGCTTGTTTTTATGGTTTTGGTGATTTTCTGGCATATACTTCCATAGAGTAGTACACTTAGAACATTACTCTTAAATATCCTGATTTTCATCTTCATGCTTAGTTTTTAGATTTCCATATAGTCTGCAGCATTGCAAAAGCCTGGTTTGCTCCAGTAAGTCTGCTGTTGATGTCCTCTGTGCTCTCTCCATATTCGTCTAATTTACTGCCAAGATATACAGATTCATTGACCTCATCCACTAACTTGCTATCTACTCTCAGTACATTTCTGTTGTTCACATTTTGCTTCATTAACTTTGTCTTTCCTACGTTGATCTTTAGTCCTATGTTGTTTGCATTCTGAGTTAGCTTGTTTATTTTATCTTGCATATCTTTGTGCCTGCTTGACAGTAGACAAATATTGTTGGCAAAATCAAGGTCCTCCAGCACTGTGTCAAGGGTCCAGTATAATCCTCTGCATTTATCTGATGTTGCTCCTTCATTAACCAGTCTACTGTTAAGATAAATAATGTTGGTGATAGTACACGTCCTTGCTTTACTCCTGTTTGTACCCTGAAGTTTTGATTAGTTTAAAAAATCCCCTAAGCAAACCCTGTCTTTGGTTTGTCCAAAGTCAGATGAATGATGGACAAATACTTCAACTATAGATGGCAGATAGTAGCATCTTAGAAGTAGGTGTAATTTTAGAGGAAACCCTTGCATCAGTAAATCAGCTGAAATAAGAAAGATTTCTTCCTCTAAAAGTGAAAATTACTGTGAAACAAACAGAAGATGAATTAGGCCTATTAGCTGTAGATAATAATAATAAATTTTATGTTGAGGTGGAAGGGTTTTATGAAACATGTCATGCTTATGCACAGAGGTGGATGACACTTTTGAATGAATTTTCCATCTATAAGTGGATGGTCTTAGACTCCGTACCAGCATGGTTTGAAGTGGAAGAGATTGTAAAGTTTCTGCAAGACGAGGGACAGTCAATTGATAATTCACTGTTCTTTGATCAAGTCACATACCTGGGGCACTGTACTGAAGCAGCACTCACAAAGGAGAAGGACAACTGGAATAGCAGATCCATTCAGGAGAAGTTGACCTATTTCTTTGGACAGTCTGAATCTTTGGAGCAGTATTCTTGAGTTACTACAACTGTGTGAATTTATCTTTAGTGTTCCTGGACATAATGTAAATTAGAAATGGCATTTTCCTTCATAAGTGTGCAGTGGACAGAGGAACGAAATCATTTCACATCTCAAAAGTTGAAGAAATAATTCAGTGTGCTTTTAATTATCACTGGATAGCAAAATAGGACTTGAAATGAACAAAGACAAAACAAAAATAATGAAACTTCCCATTAATTAAAACGGAAAAATACATGTAGAAGGGACAGCTGTTGAAGAAGTCAATCAATTTGCATACCTTGGCAGCTACATAGACCAGGATGGTGACACCAGAAAGGAAGTTAGAATTAGAATTCCAAAAGCAGCATCGAACTTCAAGAATTTTGAGAACATATGGCATTCAAAAGTTATAAGCACAAAAACCAAGTTAAGACTATTCAATTCAAATGTGATATCCACCCTCATTTATGCATGTGAAAACTGGAACACAACTAAAGAAATAGACAATAAATTAGACTCTTTTGAAAACAAATGCCTAAGGAGAATACTCATCATCAAGTGGAACGAATTCAAGAACAATGCCGTGATAAAACAGATGAGCGAACAACAACCAGTCTCATGGGTGTTCAGGAAAAGGAGATGGGCATATTTTGGTCACATGATGAAAATAAACGATCAGAGAATCCCAAAACAAGCTATCAAGTGGAACACAACAGGCCAAAGAAAAAGAGGCAGACCATGTGAAATTCTAAAGAGGACATTGTTAAGAAAAGCCAAATTAATAGGCATAAAATCCCTTGATGGGGTTGAAAAGCTCGCCAAAAACAGGAAAAATTGGCGAACTATCTTGCGAGCCCTGTGTGACATTTAACGGCACAGGAAGGATTTAAGAATATAAGAAAATAAGAATTATCAAATGAGCTGCTCAGAACTCCATGATTATGTCAGTCAGCAGCAAAATCTTCTCTCCAGAAGTTTGAAGTCAGTTAAATACTAGGAGCAGGACAGCATCATCTTGACAGTAAACATCCGAAAGTAAAATAAATTTGTATTCAGGTAAAGAATGTTCTTCATCCCATGAATTAATTTTGAGCTATTTTAATTTCAAAATGCATGCAAAGTATAAAACATTAAACATAGGTATTACACATATGTGAAATACTAATCGTTTCTGCTCTTCTGAATTGAATGATAACATTGGTATGGCATAACTTATATTTTTTCCTTGGATATGTTATTTGAAAACAAAATTCTTAGATCTTTGAAAATTTTTGCTATTCTTTAGTAGTAATCAGTGGTGATACTCAAATAGCTTTTCTTTTTTTCAGTCTGAAAAAAATGTCCCAGTTTTTCCTTTACAGAATTTGGCAACCCTACATGTGTCACATGGTTATTTCTCATCACTGAGTGTGACTTTTGATCTCACAGGACTGCTTTGCATCTCACCATTCTGCACACTTTTCACTTCAGTTTGAATAGTTATTTTCATATAGTCTGTTTCTTTCCATCATGTGTGCTCTGGCACAGATAACAACAGAGTGACTACATTTGGGAGTTCAGGTATCAGCTTACCAGATGCCAGGCCTGATGGATGAAGCTGCTTCTTTTAACCAGTCCTCATACCAAGTTATTGAATCTCTCCAGGGAATGGCTGACAGAAATGAGGAACTTCTATCTTTTGTATCTTTGCATTCTTTTAGTTAGAAGGGACAGCTGTTGAAGAAGTCATTCAATTTGCATACCTTGGCAGCTACATAGAACAGGATGGTGACACCAGAAAGGAAGTTAGAATTAGAATTCCAAAAGTAGCATCGATCTTCAAGAATCTTGAGAACATATGGCATTCAAAAGTTATAAGCACAAAAACCAAGTTAAGACTATACAATTCAAATGTAATATCCACCCTCATTTATGCATGTGAAAGCTGGAAAACAACTAAAGAAATAGACAATAAATAATACTCTTTTGAAAACAAATGCCTAAGGAAAATACTCATCATCAAGTGGAACGAATTCAAGAACAATGCAGAGATAAGACAGATACAACAACCAGTCTCATGGGTGATCAGGAAAAGGAGATGGACATATGTTGGTCACGTGATGAGAAGAAACGATAGAGAATCCCAAAACAAGCTATCAAGTGGAACACAACAGGCCAAAGAAAAAGAGGCAGACCGCTTGAAACTCTAAAGAGGACATTGTTAAGAGAGGCCAAACCCACTGCCGTGCATGGGGTGAAACTCCTCTCGCCCAATGAAGAAAAATACAATTAGGGTTGCTGCACAGCGCCATCATAGAAAGGGTGAAGGATTAAGTGAAGTGACCAGTAGTCTCAAGGTCAGGACTACTCAAAGCACAGCACCTCTGCTCTAGAGGATGGCCACCGGGGCAGATTGCCTAAACCAGTTTAACCCTGTGAAAAGGTGATGGAAAGGATAAAGTGATGTTTAATCAGCATGTCCAGTAGTCTCATGGCGAGAGCTAACTCATACCATGGCACCTCCGCTCTAGAGGCCGGCCACGTCCAATATACACTCATACTGGTAAAATATGCCTAAACCAGCTTAACCCAGGGGTTAAACTTGATGACTACTCTTGACACGGTACCTAAGCTCTAGAGGTCGGTCACGTCCTAAACACACCCATGCTGGGATAATACACCTAAACCAGCTTAATCCAGGGGTGAAACTTCCTAGTGGTGAGGATTCATCCTCCTGGACAAAAGCTTCGTCCTAGTCACAACTAGGAAGGGTAACAGCCACGACCACAAACTGCTGAAGTCAGAGACACTGGACCACTGCAGTCTAGATCGGCAACCACCTCTCACCCAACGAGGATGTATGCATATCCTAATCATGCTGAGGTTTTCCAGTGAGAAAGTCTAACGCTGGACTAGATGGGCAACCACCTCTCACCCAGCAAGGATACATGGGTATCCCAAAACACGTCAAGGTTTTCCAGTGAGAAAGTCCAACTCTAGGCTGGATGGGCAACCACCTTTCACCCAGGGGAGATATACTGATATCCAAAACATGTCAAGGTTTCCAGTGAGAAAGTCCAACTCTAAATTAAACCGGTGCAACGAAAACCACAGTGTCACGCAATCCTGCTTCTGTGACCCACCGAGAATACAGGCTCTATCCCTGCGATACTCTGAACCTCTTGTGGTCCTCTCGGAGATCTCATGTGGTCCTATCGAGGACCACAGGAGTAAATTCAGTAGGATCAGGGGGCATTCTTGGTGGTAGAAGTGTATGAAGAAGAAGAAGAAAAAGAAGAGAGCTCAAATTAATAGGCATAAAATTCCTTGATGAGGTTGAAAGACTCGCTGAAGAGAGGAAAAATTGGCGAACTACCTTGCTAGTCCCATGTGACATTTAACAGCACAGGAAGGATATAAGATACAAGATTCTTTTAGTGCTGTAACCTATTTTCTACATTTCTATTTCTAGTGCGGACCTCATAGCACATGCGACAATCCATAGTGACTGATTTTGTTCATTCATTTGCATGTCCTTGTGGAACTTTGCCTCCCTAACAGCACTCCTGTAGGCCTCTCAGTTGTGAGCAAGATGGCCTGCTGCTGATGCATCCATTTACAGATCATCAACGATATCTTGCAGCCATCTTCGCCTTGGTCTTCCTCTCTTTCTTTTTCCCATTATGTACCCTTCCAAGATGGTTTTCTCTAGATTATCATAACGTTAAATGTGTCCAAAATATTTCAGTTTTCTCTCTTTAATCTTCTTTACTAGCCAGCCTTCTTCAATATTAAGTTCTTGTAGTATGGATATATTTGTTCTTTTTTGCGTCCATGATATTTGAAGAACTCTTCTGTAGCATTTACATTCAAAGGCATTTATGTGTTTCTCAGCTGTTTTGTTAAGTGTCCAGGTCTCACAGGCATATGTTGCAATGGGAAAGATGCTTGCCCTTAAAAATCTTATTTTTGTTGTTCTGTCTGCTCCTCTCCACAGATTCTTTAGTTGTTTTACTTTCTGAAGAGCAATAGATGTCCTATGTAGACTGATTTTGTACCTTATCTAAAATTCTGTAATGTAGTGCTTGATTCTGTGCACAAAACTGTTGAGATGTGCAAGGGTACTTTGCTGGTATACATTCATGAGAATTCTTCCACTGGTGGTTCCAGTCAGTTTTCTTAGTATGGATAGCTTTTTCTGATTTGTCTTCTGCATTTTTGATGTGTTACTTCCAGGTCAATTTTGTGTCGAGAGTTATTCATGGATAAGCAGGTTGGCTGTCAAGCCTTAAAGATGATCCATTTACAAAGATCTTACCTGCTTTCTGTTTAAATTAGAGATTGAACAGAGTGGCACTTGATATCTCTGTACTGATACTGACACATTATTTGTTTGTCAAGATGTCTGCTGCTCTCTGACGCTTCTGTGCTGATACTGACACATCATTTGTTTGTCAAGATATCTGCTGCTCTCTGAAGCTTCTGTGCTGATACTGACACATCATTTGTTTGTCAAGATATCTGCTGCTCTCTGAAGCTTCTGTGCTGATACTGACACATCATTTGTTTGTCAAGATATCTGCTGCTCTCTGAAGCTTCTGTGCTGATACTGACACATCATTTCTTTGTTCATGATGTCAACATATCTGCCGCTCTCTGAAGCTTCTGTGCTGATACTGACACATCATTTGTTTGTCCATAATGTCAAGATATCTGCCACTCTCTGAAACCTCCATATAGAAATTGTTGCATGTTCATATGTACACTACATGATCAGGTCATCTGCATACAGAGCCACTTTAATTCCACAGGGTTCCTTGACCAGGTCATTAATGAAAATAAAGAAGAGAGTAGGTAAAAGACCCCCCCCCCCCCCCACACTAAAGGTGCACCATGTTTTAGCAGTAGTTTTTGGCTTTTATATCATTCCATTACTTCCTTTATAAATAAGACTTTATCCAATTGTGCAGTCTTCCACTTGCAGTTTCTAAGATTCCATAGCAGACTTTGTTTCAATACTTTATCAAAAGCTTTTATCAAGTCTGTTTATGCTGTCAGTACAAGGTTTTTGAATTGGAATATGTCCTCAATATCTTGTGAGTGATAGGTCACGTGATCTTCTACATCTTACCAACAAAATATTATACTCATAGACTGAGAGCTCCAATCATAAATCTCACATTTAAAAAGAGTGACAAATAAAAATCACAGAAATATTCCTTCTCCAGAATTTTGGAGCTGAGACTAACTCCATCACAAATGAATCATTCCCAGTTTTGCTTCCACACAAATCACAGCATCAAGAACCACATCTTTACACTCAGTATGTTCAGTTTCAACACAAAAAAAAAGAAGGAAAGCCACCCTCCCCCCCCCCAAAAAAAAAAATTGTTATCATGGAGTCAAGAGGAAATAATGAAGAGGACGTAAATGGTCATATACTACCCAGCTTATCTTATTTCATAGAAGTAACCAATATCAATAGAGCACTCAAGAGGTCAGAAATAAATATTTAGGGAAAGTTACATTAATACTAAAAGGTCAAGGTTTGTAACCAGAAAAACATGTTAGTCACATCCAAACTTTACCACTCCAGGGTAGATCAACACCTGCTGCATAGTTATAAAGATGTATGCAAGGATTTACCAATATCAAGAATAGATGCCAAAGACAGGAGCTAACCATCATGTAGAGCCAAAATTTCAGTGGAAACAGTCTCATAAAGAACAAAGTTTCAGATAAGAAAATATTTTTTAAAAGTCTGGAGAGCTCTACAATACTTCCTCACTTGATAAGAAGTGATAAAAGGGAGTAATAAGTGAATTATTTCCTTTTTTAAAATTTAACCATCATAATTATCATTCAGTGGCCAAAAAAGTTCTCTTCCGATAACTTGGAAATTTCTTTCTCATTTCCTGTTAATCGTAACCCTAATGCAATAGTGTCAGTCTCTTCTTCTTCTTCATTTGCTTCTACCATCAAGATCGCCCTGTAATCCTACTGAATTTACTCCTGTGGTTCTCACAATAGCCTCATTTAGGATGGAGACTCAGAGCATTGTGGGTCTTGGGCCTATATTCTCGGTGGGTCACTAAACTGGCATTGCGTGACACTGTGGTTTTCGTTGCACCAGTTTAGTCTAGAGTTGGACTTCTTCACCGGAAAACCTTGACGTTTTGGATATGAATATATCCCCGCTGGGTATGAGAGGTGGTTGCCCATCCAGTCCAGAGTTGGACTTTCTCACCAGAAAACTTTAACGTGATTTGGATATGAATATATCCCTATTGGGTGAGAGGTGGTTGCCTATCTAGACTGCGCTAGTCCAGTGTCTCCGATTTCAGCATTTTGTGGTTGCGGCCGCTACCCTTCCTGGTGTTGACCAGGATGGAGCTTTTGTTGAGGAAGATGAATCTTTGCTACTAGTAAGTTTCACCCCTGGGTGACGAGCCTCTAGAGCAGAAGTGCTGTGGTATGAGTAGCCCTCACCACGAGACTACTGGCCATACTGATTAAACTTCACTTAATCCTTTCCATCACCCTTTTTCACAGCGGCACCACACAGCAACCCTATTCCATTTTTCCTCATTGGCTGGGAGGAGTTTTTCACCCCACACACGGCAGCTGAGGAATCTCACCAGCAGTGATCAGTCTCTTCAATATCTTGCTCTTCTCTGCTGCTTTTACCTGTTGAGTTTGTCTTTTGTTCAGTTTTTAAAGTGTTCTTTTCACTCTACATACTTTATAAAAATAGCCTTTTTAAATCTTTTTTTTTAATCTTTCTTCACCAGTTTTTCTCAGGTATTTTGACATGCCTTAGATTTAAAAATAGAAATAATAGCTTTAAAATAAACTCTCTTATTAAAGGGTTTCAGTATTTTACTAGAGCAACTGGGTTCAGCATAAAAAAGACGCTGTTCTCAAGAAGATTGAAGACGGCATCCATTCAGTTCCTGATGATGAGATGAAGTCACTCTCTATGTGGAGCATGAGAAGTTCTGCAGGAGCTCAGGCATCCCAAGATAACAAAACATCTGCTGCTGCCAACAGGTATAAGTGTTAAAACATTGATATGCTTATGTTTCATTTCAGAGCAGAGTTATTTCATTATGAATGTCATTCTTTGTAGCAAATTAATTATTTTTTAGCCAAAGTCTTCAAAAATTCTGTATATGGTGCTGGATTTACTCCCTACTAATGATCATATTTTAAAAATATTTTCATTTTTTTTTATTATTGAGGAGTTCATAGTGCAAAGATAAATGGATCTAGGTCACAGCACAATTTACCTTCATGTCATAAGGTAAGGCAATCCTTTCATGCCTTAGAGGCACCTAGGGATATGGTGTTAGTGTCCATATTTTCCTTGACCTGTCAGCACACTATTGGGTGATATGGTCAGTATCATGCCTGGCTGCCTTTCCTTCCCCAACTCCAGAAGAAGTCGGGTACCCATTTCTACAACTGGGTGTCTGGGGCACCTCTGGGTGGATTTGAACCCCCAACCTTTGCCATGAGAGACCAGAGCTCCTTATTAAACATCTTAACTGACAACCTCCAAAAGTTCCAGTTTTTCTATTTTTTTAATTCGTAATTTACTATTAATTGCCAGTTTACGTGATCATTCCCATGAACAAATGATTCCATCTAAACCAACATCGAATAAATGTAGAAAAATATAATCTTTACTTTTTTTAATCCAATGAATTCATTTATTGTCATGTTTTGTGCTCACATTTTCATTTTTTTTTTTTGGCAATAAGGATGGAGATGACAACTGTATTTATATTATATAGGTAGTTTTTGTCTTAAAAAGTATAAATAATCATATTAAAATAATTATGTTTAAATTATAAGTATTTACAATTTGCCAGTATTTTAGAACTTCCTGTAAGAAGCAAGGCTGTCTGTTGATGGCTGACACTGTCAACTACTTGTTAATTGATCTTTTTGTTGAATTCATTGTAAATAATCACTGATGGTCTTTTTGTAGTAGAAGATTTTTTTTTAAAATCAAGCCATCACCAGAGGCAGAAGAGATGGAGAATAAAGTGAAAACTATCATGGAGGAATACCTCATAGTAAAGGACTTTGAGGTGAGTTGTGATGGTTTTTATGTTGTTTCCATTTCACTATTGAGAGAAATTTTAAATGTTAAAAATGTAAAAATTAATTGCTTGTTCTAAATCTACTTTGTAAGGAATACACCAGAGAATTGTTTTTGTACATCAGTCATAGACGAGTCTTGATGTTGTTGTTCAATCAAATAATAGCCATATATGGGAAATGCACCTAAGAAATCAAGAACACAATACATCAACCTCTGTTCAATAAAATGAAAATATATTCACTGTAATTTAGTGTTTCTCAAACTATCTTGATTATGTGTCTTTGGTTCCTAGAACACATCATAGCTCCAATCCCACTTTTTTTTTTCACTGAAAGAAATCTTTAAAAAGTTATTAAAGATATTTGGCCACATGTTCTCAGTAAGAGGCAGTAGAAATAATCTGTTAGCCTACCAAACAATATTTAACAGAACTTTTCTGTTTTCTACTTCTGAAGGAAGACACATTCAGATAAGTTCTTCATTTTTTTTGTCTCGTTGTGCATGTAATCCTCAAAAAAGGCTCACGTCGAAATATTGGATGTTGTATGTTTTTCATTTATACATTCTCATACTTTCTATTCGTTTTTTTTCTCACCTTACTCACTCCCTCCTTCACTTTGTAAAACTGTACTATACACCTCTATCTACCTTTTTTTATTTAAACCAGTTTTACTGCAGTCGCCATCCCTTTTATCTATTAAATAAATAGATCAGGTGACTGTTTTCATAAACTTTAATTGCTATCAGAATCAGCATTTACTTTCAGTAGCTAATTCACAGTCTGAATATCTCTGTAGTTTGAACTCAGCAGGAGACATATAATGTAAGTCAGGGAAATAATATTGCCAACAAAGAACAGAACATATATTATTTTCTTTATTTCTGCCAGAAAGTCAAATTGAGTTTGATGGAGCTGGCAAGACAAGGACACTCACACATCCTGGTTGCCACAATTATAACTGAAGTACAGAGAAATTTAAATAAGGAGATAGATCTTTTTGGTTCATTCTTCCATGAAATTATCAAGCAAGGATTGCTTCCTCTGGATGTTTTCATCAAGGGGTAAGATATGATTCCATGTCTTCCATAAAATGATTCTGACAACAAGTCAAATAGACTAGGTCCATATTTTCCTCCAGTTTATGAATCAGTCTTCATGTTCCTACTAGCTGCTTAAAAATTGTAATATAAATATATTCAGTTTTAGAGAAATCTGGCACTTACAGGTAGAAAATTGTTTAAAAAGTTGGGTTTTTATTTGGGGGGGGGGGTGCTATTGGTACTTAACTTCCACCACTACTACTGCCGAAACAAATTTTTAAAAGGTAGGAGTAGCTTTATTCATTAATGAAAAACAAATTTATGTTTCCACTGTCATCTTATTCATACAGCATAATCTTACATCCTCCTAAATGTCACATAGGGCTCGCATAGTTGTTTGCCAAATTTTCCTGTTCTCAGGGAGTCTTTCAACTTCATTAAGTTGTGCCCACTAAACTGGCTTCTCTTAACAATACAGCATAATACAGTATGAGAAAAAAGAGAGATGGAAGAGAGAGTGCTAGACTACATTTTAGAAAAGAAGAAAGTTATAAAAAAAAAAATGAAGAGAAATGGAGAAATATACAAAAGGTCACTCTATTTAAATGTATTTCTCAAATTTTATTAAAAACTTACACTTAAGATAAGTTTTGTAGAGCATAATTACAGTCTTTTTTTTTTAATATTTGTGGCAAATATCAAGACATGGTGTACAGGAAAATTTTTTGCAGTTACTTATTTTAATAATTTTTGGCAGGTTCACTGCAGTGATCTTCTTCTTCATTCGCTTCTACCACCAAGACCCCCCTGTGATCCTACTGAATTTACCCCTGTGGTCCTCTATAGGTCCTGTGGTGCCCAAAGGACCACAAGAGGTTCAGAGTATCGCGCGGCTTGAGCCTGTATTTTTGGTGGGTCTCAGAAGCGGGATTGCATGACACTGTGGTTTTCATTGCACCAGTTTGATCTAGAGTTGGACTTTCTCACCGGAAAACCTCAGCGTGTTTTGGATATCAGTATATCCCCGCTGGGTGAGAGGTGGTAGCCCACCCGGGCTAGAGTTGGACTTTCTCACCGGAAAACCTCGATGTGTTTTGAGATACCCATGTATCTCCACCGGGTGAGAGGTGGTTGCCCCTCCATTCTGGCATTGGACTTTCTCACCGGAAAACCTCAGCATGATTAGGATACACATACATCCCCACCGGGTGAGAGGTGGTTGCCTATCTAGACTGCCCTGGTCCAGTGTCTCCGACTTCAGCATTACTGCAGTGATGAAAATACCCTGCCAGTAGACTAATTTTGCTTCTGAATAAATAATATAGACTTTGCTTCATAATTCACAGTTATTATTGATTTTACATCAAGCAATCATTTTTTTTTATTTTAAATTTAGACATTTTTTAATGGCCCTTTCTTTTGTACTGAAAGAGATTTAACAGTGGATTTTAGTGTTAGAAGGACTATCTCTCTCTCTCTTTTTTTTCTCTCTCTCTCTCTATCTCTAATCTCTCTCTATCTCTCTCTCTCTGTCTCTAATCTCTCTCTATCTCTCTCTTTTTTTTTCTCTATCTCTCTCTCTCTCTCTCTGGAAAAACTGTAAATTATCTTGATTTTCTGCTTTTGAGAAGATCAAGAAGAAAAAAACATTATATCAGCCATAGACAGCTGTGTTTTGTTTGTATCAGCCATAAAGAAGTGCATTTTGTTGTTTGTATCAGCCATAAAAAGCTGCATTTTGTTGTTTGTATCAGCCATAAAAAGCTGCATTTTGTTGTTTGTATCAGCCATAAAGAGCTGCATGTTGTTGTTGATATCAGCCATAAAAAGCTGCATTTTATTGTTTTTCCTTAATCACTGACATTCAGTATAGAGATAAAGAGCAGTTGAAGAGGACTTGTATATTTCATTATCTGCCAGAAGGGAAAAGGAGTGAAAACTCATAAACTCAGGGATTAAAAAAGTCAGAGTTTGTTGTTTGTTTCAGCCTTAGAAATCTGCATTTTCTTGTTTATATCAACCATAGAAAACTATGTTTTGTTTTTTTTTTTTGTATCATCATGTTCCATGCTGGCTGTAATTGTTTTTGATTTGTTGCTTTGTTTGATTAGCTTCATTTGCTGAAGATGCCTGGAACCTGTTTACAACAGAAGAGATATACATTGACTTTTTTTCCCCTGAAGCAAACCTAAGAATCCAGTTATCAGCAGTCTCCACAAACTCTGAACCTTTAACATGGCTGAAATAACACAGTGGCCTTACTCATATATGGAATAGGATCTGGCCATATGTAGCTTGCCATCCTTGAGAACTGCAACATCTGATAAAATTATTCAGGTGGTGCGATGTAATACATTTCTCTTTAGATGTATCATCATTCATGAATACTCCTTCTTCATTCACTTCTACCACCAAGATCGCCCCTTGATCCTACTGAATTTACTCCTTGATTGGTCCTGTGGTCCCTGAGAGGACCACATGAGCTTCAGAGTATCGCGGGACTTGAGCCTGTATTCTCGGTGGGTCACAGAAGCGGGATTACGTGACACTGTGGTTTTCGTTGCACCAGTTTAGTCTAGAGTTCCTCACTGGACTTCCTCACTGGAAAACCTCGACGTGTTTTGGATATCCATATATCCCCGCCGGGTGAGAGGTGGTTGCCCATCTAGCCAGCGTTGGACTTTCTCACCGGAAAATCTCAGCATGATTAGGATATGCATATATCCCCCTCAGGTGAGAGGTGGTTGCCTATCTAGACTGCACTGGTCCAGTATCTCTGACTTTAGCGTTTTGTGGTCATGGCCGCTACCCTTCCTAGTTGTGACCAGGATGGAGCTTTTGTCCAGGAGGACGAATCCTTGCCACTCGTAGGTTTCACCTCTGGGTTAAGCCAGTTTAGGAGTATTATCCCAGTATGGGTGTGTTTAGGACGTGATCGACCTCTAAAGCGGAGGTACCATGACATGAGTAGTTATCAAGTTTCACCCCCTGGGTTAAGCTGGTTTAGGCATATTTCACCAGTATGGGTGTATATCAGATGTGGCCGGCCTCTAGCAGAGGTGCCGTGGTATGAGTAGCTCTCATCGCAAAACTGCTGGACATACCGATTAATCTTCACTTTATCCTTTCCATCACCTTTTCACAGCGGCGCCGCACGGCAACCCTAATCGCATTTTTTTTCATTGGCTGGGAGGAGTTTCACCCCACACACGGCAGCTGGAGAATCTCATCAGCAGATTCATGAATAGATTTATTCAACATTCTTTAACAGTTGGTTGCTGACTTTCACATAATACTTATAACTGGTGCTGCCAGAAGGCTATAGAATTTGATAGTCTAGTTTTCAGAGGAGCATAGTGCACAGTTATAAGAGATGTAATTTTAAAGAGATTATTCACTTTGTCTAGGATGCAAAGATCCCCCGTGTGGTACTCGGGACCTGGGCACATGCCTGGGAAGCAAAGAATAGGACCACTGTACCCTACTATACATGATTGTAAAGGGTGACAAAGGAGGGTTCAGCATAGGGCCAGTAATTATATCTGGTAAAAAAAACCCATCAAACTGCTACAGAAACAAAAGCAAAAGAAATAACAAATGCAGGTGGAAGGAGAAATGCTTATCAGGAAACTGAGCCAATGAAGGTTTGTGGATGAAAGTGGGCCAAACTGCAGACCTCCTGGAACCTAAACACAAGATGCAAATAGGCAACTGGAATGTAAGAACACTTAATCAGACTGGAAAACTAGCACAAACCATAAAGGAAATGCACAGATACAAACTAGACATATTAGAAATACAAGAGGCAAGATAGACCAGATAAGATGTGAGAGCAAGGACAGGAGCAGACGTAGGAAGTGATCACAACCCTCTGGTAGCAAAAATAAAACTAAAATTAAGGAAAGCCAAAATCGGAGAACACAGAAAGATACATTTTGATACAAGAAAACTGAAAGACCAGCAAACAAGGAATGAATTCTCAATAGTACTTAAGAACCGCTTCAGTGTCCTACAAGATGAAGCAGAAATGTCCATACTAGAGTTCAGTAAAACACAACAGGAAACAGCAAAAGAGGTTCTGGGATATTGAAAATGGAGAAAAGAGGAATGGATAAAGATACTACATGGGAAAAGATAGAGCAAAGAAAAGAAATCAAGAAAAATTTACTGAACACCAAATCACAAAGGCTAAAAGAACAAGTTTTAAGTAATTATGCACAAAAACACAAAGAAGTGAAGGAATCATGTCATCAAGATAAATGTCAATACTATGACAACTTAGCAGAAGCAGCAGAGAAAGCAGCATATGCAAATGACATGAAAACCATATACAAAATCACAAAGCATATGATAGGTAACTTCAGCACAAGATGTAAGAGTGCAGTAAGGACACACAAGGGACAACTGATCAGTGAAGAAAGAGAAAAAATTGAAAGATGGGATGTGTACTATCACCAACATTATTTATCTTGGCAGTAGATTGGTTAATGAAGGAGGCAACATCAGACAAATGCAGAGGATTAAAATGAACCCTTGACACAGTGCTGGAGGACCTTGACTTTGCAGATGACATTTGTCTACTATCAAGCAGCCACAAAGATATACAAGATAATGCAATAATGCAATAATAATAAACAAGCTAACTCAAAATGCAAACAACATAGGATTAAAGATTAACGTAGGAGAGACAAAGTTAATGAAGCAAAATGTGAACAACAGAATTGTACTCAGAGCAGATAGCAAGTTAGTAGAGGAGGTCAACAAATTTGTATATCTTGGCAGTAGAGTAGTAGAAAATGGAAACAGCACAGAGGACATCAACAGCAAACTTACTAGAGCAAACTAGGCTTTTGCAATGCTGCAGACTATATGGGAATCTAAAAAACTAAGCATGAATACGAAAATCAGGATATTTAAGAGTAATGTTCTAAGTCTACTACTCTATGGATGTAAATGCTTGAAAATCACCAAAATCATAGAAAACAAGTTGAATTCTTTCCAGACTAAATGTTTATGAAGAATTAGAAAAATATTTTGGCCAAACACCATAAGAAATAACATCTTGTTGGAAGAAAGACAGATGAAGCCACTGACAGCAATTATTGAGGAAAGACTATGGCAATGGTTGGGACATGTGCTCTGAATGACTGACAACTCACTACCAAAAACAGCACTAAGATGGACACCACAGGGGAACAGAAGTAAGGGCAGACAAAAAGAGACATGGAGAAGAATAACAGAAAGAATGTTGAGCAATAGACCCTGGGCAAAAGTGGAAAAAAAGGCAAAGGACAGGCATTTGTGGAAAACACTTGTAGAAGCCCCATGTGCCCCGGGCACTTAAGGTTCAGAGAGAGTGTTAGGATGCAAAATATCCCAGCACAAAAGTTCAACATATAGCACATTATCAAGCTGTCCATATCTTCAGTCTTTGTCTTCACTCTACTTTTTTTTTTAAAATCTTCATCTGTCTGCTTGTCATGTTTTCCACTCTACCTTGTTTCACCACATTTTGATTTTCTCATGTCTTGTGTCATCCTAGCAATGTAACATTTCAGATGATCTGTTTTCTGTTATCAGCTTATATATCTTCTTCTTCTTCTTCTTCGTTCGCTTCTACCACCAAAACCGCACTGTGATCCTACTGAATTTACGCTTGTGGTCCTCATTAGGTCCGGTGGTCCCCTGTGTGGTCCCCGAAGGACCACACGAAGGACCACACGAGATCCACGAGAGGACCACAAGGGGTTCAGAGTATCACAGGGCTTTAGCCTATATCCTTGGTGGGTCTCTGAAGCGGGATTGCGTGACACCGTGGTTTTCATTGCACCAGTTTAGTCTAGGGTTGGACTTTCTCACCGGAAGACCTCGACGTGTTTAGGATATCAGTGCATCCCCGCTGGGTGAGAGGCGGCAGCCCACCCAGGCCAGAGTTGGACTTTCTCACCGGAAAACCTCGACGTGTTTTGAGATACCCGTGTATCACCGCCGGGTGAGAGGTGGTTGCCCATCCAGTCCAGGGTTGGACTTCTCACCGGAAAACCAGCTTATATATCTGTAATTTTTTTATGTCTTACAGGATAGCAGAGATCTCACAATGTGCTGGTGATATGGATCATGACATGTGGACTGACCTTGCACATTTTATTGTCCCATCACTCTTAGGTGGCTCAGTGCCACTGTTTACATTATTCATAACCTTCAAGTACCACTTCCCTGGAAAGTATTGTGCCACACTTATCACAGAAATTCTGTTCACAGCAAAAGAGAAAACAGTGAGTATTAAGATCGTTCTTGTATTCTAATTTTTGAGACCACAAAAACTCTTATGTTTGACTCATGAGCGCAGAGCATTTCCTTAGAAATATCTTGTTTTTTTCAAAAATATTGACTAGTCTTTTATAACACAGATTTCAGAAGGGACTGTTCACTTTTGTTAAGTCTTGGGTTTAGAGTAAGCACATGAATGATGATATCAGAATGGTCTAGCAGTTAGTGCAGCCATCTTCTGACCAGAAGCTTCAGGATTCAGTTCACAATGAAGCAGACTTGTTTTTGGACTGACCTAACTTCAAGAACCCCCTGGGTTTACCAGGGAAAAGAAAAGGCAGCAAGGACATGTTCTGGCTTCTCTATCTCACAGTGCTGTGGCCTAGATATATGAGGCTTCAACACTTCACACCCTGTATTTCATTCATTCATTCATTTGCATGCCCCTTGCAGAACTTTGCCTCCCTAACAGCTCTCCTGTAGGCCTCTCGGTTGTGAGCAAGATGGCTTGCTGGTGATGCATCCATTTGCAGATCATCAACAATGTCTTGCAGCCATCTTTGCCCTGGTCTTCCTCTCTTTCTTTTTCCCATTATGTACCCTTCCAAGATGGCCTTCTTTAGATTATCATGACGTTTAATGTGTCCAAAATATTTAAGTTTTCTCTGTTTAATCCTCTTTACTAGCCAGCCTTCTTCAATATTAAGTTCCTTTAGTATAGATATATTTGTTCTTTTTTGTGTCCATGATGTTTGAAGGACTCTTCTAAAGCATTTACACTCAAAGGCATTTATGTGTTTCTCATCTGTTTTGTTAAGTGTCCAGGTCTGATAAGCATATGTTGTGATGGGAAAGATACATGCCTTTAAACATCTTATTTTTGTTGTTCTGTCTGTTCCTCTCCACAGATTCTTTAGTTGTTTTACTTTCTACAGAATATTTTTATATGACAGAATATCAAAATTACTTGGAAATAACAATGTAAGTGGATCTGCTAAATTGAGACAAGTCACGGCTTAATCTGCAGAGGATGGCAGTTTTCTTTAGTTTGTTTTCAGATGGCACCACAGGGAAGTAAAAGAGAGTCCTGTTCAGATATGCTTCACTAACTCTGACACAGATATGCTTCACTAACTCTGACACAGATATGCTTCACTAACTCTGACACAGATATGCTTCACTAACTCTGACACGGATATGGACTGCTGACTACTACCTCATTCAGTCTGACCCCTGTGTCTTTGTCCCACTTGGATGATTGTAAGCTTTCAAAATACCAAAATGTGTTTACACTGTCATTTTTTTTAAAATGGTCATTTTATAAGTGAAGCTTAATGAATGAATGTACAAAATTTTTTGTCAAAATTTTAAAGAATTAAGAAATGAGACCCTTCGACATTCTGCCTTTTTATCTGTTAACTTTCATTCTAATACAGTCATTCAACATCAGTTTAGTACTAATAATATACATATATAAAGAATAAGAAGTGGAAAGCTGTCAGGCCATCTTTCTGGAAATAGAGGTAAAATATCCAGGAAGAAAATGATATTTATGATCAGAATAATTACCATATTGCTGAATGACATCTATAACTGTAACTATGTCCCACCTTTTACAGTCAATTTTCATTGCTCTACCAAAGAAAAAAGGTGCAGTTGAATGTGAAGACCATCGAACCATTAGTCTTATGAACAATGTTACCAAAATCCTGCTTCGTATTGCCATGAGAAGAGTCAGGGGCAAAATAAATCCAGAAATCACTGAAGAACAGTGCGGCTTCGTCAAAGGAAAAGGTACAAGAATTGCCATATATATAATGAGAACATTGATGGAGAGATCAATAGAACAGACCTATATTTATGCTTCATAGACTACTGTAAAGCATTCGATAAAGTGAGACACACAGAAATTATAAGAATGCTGGAAGACATCAACATAGTTGGGAAAGATTTGAAACTCATCAAAAACATACATTGGCAGCAATCAGTAGCAATGAGGGTTGAGAACCAAATTTTAAGACATAAAATTGGGAGTGAGACAAGGATGTGTTCTATTTCCTGACCTCTTCTCCTTGTACAGCGAAAACATAATGAGAAATATAGAGAACATGCCAGGAATATCAGTTGGCGGGTACAACCTTAACAACTTAAGATATGCAGTCGACATAGTTCTGATTGCTAAAAGTGAAGGGGTGCAACAGGCTCTTCTGGACATCGTGGTTTGAGAAAGTAAAAATAAAGGTCTCAGCCTTGACAAAAAGAAGACTGAAGTGATGGTCATATCAAAGAAAAGAATACCACCAAAATGTAGCATTACCATCGATGGCACAAATCTGAAACAAGTTGATAGATTCAAGTACTTAGGAACAATTATAACAACTGATGGGAAATGTCACAATAAAATAAAAACCAGACATGCTCAGGCCGAATCTTACCCTTAACACTTCAGTAGCCTGTAAAAAAAAATTGGTTCAGTTAATTTCTTGAAACTTGGTGCTTAATCTTACATTAACCTGATCTACAAATGCACCTAATATCAACTGTGTGTTTCAAGTCTTTGTACCTTAGGCTGAAAACCTATCATTCACCCCTCGTATTATGGGTTTAAGGATTTTATTTAAGAATTAAAAGAAGAAATGTTCAGTAGATCAAGAAAATAATGGGACAGCTCTGGTATATGGGTTTATAATTCTTATCTAATGCAGAAAGAGGACTTAAGTAAATACTTTCACTGAAGTTCAAAAGAAGGAGTTTCTAGTTAAATGTAAATGACTGAACAATTTAAGTTGGAGAAGCATTTTGATAAATTTGCTTTTTTTTAAATCCATGATCAGAGTGAAAGTGAAGTGGCTGCCATGTGGCAGAGTAGCCAGCTGGACTGGGCAGTGTTCTTGCCTTGGGAAGAGGTGCCACAGTTTGTGAGAGACAACAAATTAGAATTCACAGTTCGTCCCATCATGTCATCAAAGACAACTGAGTAAGAGTGGGAAGTCAAATGATTTGAGAGGATCATAATCAAAAATGTTTTCCAAAAGACTTCCATTTTTTGTTTTGTTTTGTTTTGGTATGAAGTTTTATAAAAAAAAAAAAATCATCAGTATTTACTGTTTTACACATAATTCAAATATCCTACCAATATGCATTCCAGATTTTTTTTATAGATTTTGGAGAATGTACTTTTTAACTTAGCAAAATAGTTTATTTTTCCCAGTCAGTATGCACTGACCTTCAGTACTGTGCATTTTTATAAGACTTTTTAACAATTTTTAAATATGGATATATCATAATAAGACAGAAGATAGTCATTAAACAATAGAAAGCTAATAAAGGAATATTTAGGCATGCTGTCTAATTGACACAGAAAAAGAAGGGCAGCTCAGCTGATTAGAAAGACTAGAGATCACATGTGGTTTATTAGAAGAATGTTGCGAATCCCCTGGACAGCAAAAATAACTAATGAAGAATGTAGGAGAAGAGCTGGAGAGACAAAAAACCTTGTCAAAAAGATAAGAGAGAGACAATGTACTTTCATAGGACATGCAATGAGAAGAGGGGGCATTGAAAATATTATAACAACAGGAAAAATAGAAGGAAGAAGATCAAGAGGAAGACCAAGAGAAATGATACTGGACAGTCTGACGGGATGGTGTGAGAGGAGATCATCAACTGAGCTGATGGCCTGCATGAAGGATCGTGTACTCTGGAGAAGCATAATAGCCAATGCCAGTCGGCACGGCACATGATGATGATGATGATGAGAGATCACATCATTTAGAGTAATTTTTATTTTCCTTTCCAGCCATCATGATACCTGACAATGATAATAATGATGATTAACATTTACAGTGATGACTTGTCAGCCAGTTCTTCATTGCTGTTAAAGTCTATGGACAGGCTAGATTTGCAGACCCACTGCTACAGTGAAGCAAATCAATAACAAGGATTTTATAAAGAAAAATTATACCCTGATAATGAACAGTGCCTGAGATGAATCCTTCAACCTAGATGAGACAAATGCAGAAATTAAACATACAATGGAAATTGGTACCATCAGTAATGATTTCAGAAGATAAAAATAACCACGACACACATTAATATTGTACAACTCCTCTTAACTGTTACCACTCTCGTGAGCCCCATGCGGATCTTTGCGGTATGTGCTATCCCACCCCCAAGAGACCTATAAGGCATTGGAGTTTCTTTCATTGAAAACACGATGTTACTTTTCATTTAACCAGTTAGAACTCTTCTGAATCCAAAGTTAATAGTGTTTTAAGCATGAGGGATGAGGAAGCCATTTTGGATGTTTAGATAAGAGGGTAAAATTCAAATTTATTTCGAGACTGAGTGGTAGAATGGTCACACTGACCGACTAGACCTGGCTTACTATATGTGTTTCTTGTAGCTGTAGATTTATAAGCTGTTAGATTTGTTGGATGTCACAAAAATCCATAAATATTGATTTTTCTGTGTTGAAATTTGAATGACTGCATATGCTATATTGGATTATGACACAGTTAAGGTAAGTATAAAGTAGATTTTATTGCTCAGCCCTAAAATGTTTTTAGTGTCAAAAAATCGTTCCATCGTTTCACACCAGTTTGTTTTTTTTTCTTTGTTTTTTTTATGACAAATAACTTCATTTATGGAATCTTCATTCATTTCCACTTATTTTGTGATACACACGTGGTGATCATGGAATTAAGTTGGTACAATAACTTTTACACAGGGACCCCCCTCCCCAAAATGTCTGCGTCATAGGGAACATAAGTAACGTTTTTGACATAATGCGAATGGAAAGAGTTAAACTCCTCCTCTGAGGGGATATGCAATGAAAATGTGAAGTTAGGACAAAAATATGTGAACTGAATAGATTTCTGCGAGCTTTTCAACCTCATCATGGGATGTTATGCCTACTAAATTGGGCTCTCATAGCAATGTCCTCTTTAGAGTTTCATGTGGTCAACCTCCTTTTCTCCAACCTGTTGTATTCCACTTGATAGCTTGTTTTGGGATTCTCTGACTGTTTCTTCTCATCACGTGACTGACATATGTCCATCTTCTTTTTCTGATCACACATGAGACAGGTTGTTTGCTCATCTGTCTTATCTCTGCATTGTTCTTGAATTCATTCCACTTTATACCAAGTATTTTCCTTAGGCATTTGTTTTCAGATGATTTTCCTTAGGCATTTGTTTTCAGATGTTTAAACTTGGCAAACTATCATGCGAGCCCTATGTGACATTTAACGGCATGAGAAGGATGTAAGATGTAAGAAGAATAGATTTTCCCCAAGGTGACTCAGATGGAGGAACTTTGTTCATGATGTTATGCAAGCAGCTGAGAAGAAGAGTACACTGAAGAACTGTTACTTTCTTTCAGAATCACTCAGTGTTATTTTTTAGTTAATATTATTATACACTGTCATTTTGCTGTATAGTTATTTCTTTGAAATGTTACACTCATGTCATATTATTATTTCTCATGACAAATTTCACTTAATTTTTTTTTAACCTTTTGTTTCCTCTTTCTTTATTTGTGTCTCTTGCATTCTGTCATATGATTCTTTAAAAAAGAGACATGTGACTTTCAGCATAGAATTTTTATTAGCAGAAACAGCAGAAATACAGCATGAGAAGGATTAAGGCTTCAGTTATTTGGTAATGCCTTGTAAATGAAAAATTCAAAATTTTGCAAGGCCACTGAAACTGATATTTGTGCCAGGAGAGGCCACTTCACAAGCTAGATGAAAAAGAAGTAAAATTTGGATATTTAAAAACTGTAATTTGTATATTCAACAAAAGTTTAACATCTCATTTCTGTTCTTTTAGGTCTTATTAAATTGTTATAGTATTGAAAAAGACATTTTACAGAACAGTATGAATTACAATTATTTTTCAGAAAAAGTCTGTTAAACTTATTTACATAATTTTAAATTTCTGTTTTCTTGTCTTTTTTAAACATTTATCTAATTTATCTGAAAATAAATGGGAAATAAATTCATTTTACACCTACACATGATAACAGACTTTTGTTGAGTGTAATTTCTTTTAAAATAACTCTTGCTAGAAAAAAAATGACACAGTATCACTGTGCACAACACAGAAAGGAATGGAAAAACTAATTATGTCAGTCCATAAGAATAGTGAAGAGCAAAACCTTTATCTTAATGCAAAGAAAACTAAATTGATGACAACTGACAAAACAAATATGGCAGCTGAAATATGTATCAATGAGGAAAAATTGGAATAATTGGAGTTTTGAATATCTTGGATCATTACTAACTAATAATGGAGATACAATGAGTTATATTAAAAGGAGGACATCTATTGCTCTTCAAAAAATAAAACAACTAAAGAAGTTATGGAGAGGAACAGACATGCATCTTTCCCATCACAACATATGCCTGTGAGACCTGGACACTTAACAAAACAGCTGAGAAACACATAAATGCCTTTGAATGTAAATGCTACAGTAGAGTCCTTCAAATATCGTGCACACAAAAAAGAACAAATATTTCCATACTACAAGAATTATTGAAGAAGGTTGGCTAATAAAGAGGATTAAACAGAGAAAACTTAAATATTTTGGACACATTAAACGTCATGATAATCTAGAAAAGACTGTCTTGGAAGGGTACATAATGGGAAAAAGAAAGAGAGGAAGACCACGGCGAAGATCGTTGATGATCTGCGAATGGATGCATCAGTAGCAGGGCATCTTTCTTACAACCGAGAGGCCTACAGGAGAGCTGTTAGGGAGGCAAAGTTCCACAAGGGACATGGAAAAGACTGACTGAAATAAAACAAAAACAAACTTGAATTTTTCCTCAGATCTGACCAAATTTCAGTTGTATACAATTACTCATTAAGTGATAAAAAAATTAAATGTGCATGATTTTGCCATACTATTTACTTTGTCCCCCCGTGTGGTACCCGGGATCTGCAAAGAATAGGACCACTGTACCCTACCATGCATGATCGTAAAAGGCGACTAAGGAGGGTTCAGCATAGGGCCAGCAACCCTATCTGGTAAAAAACTATCAGACTGCTACAGAAACAGAAGCAAGGGAAAAAGCAAATGCAGGTGGAAGGAGAAATGCGTATCAGGAAACTGAGCCCATGAAGGTTGTGGATGAAAGCCAGCCACTGGAAGTCCCCAGCCCGACTGCAGACCTCCTGGAACCTAAACAAAAGATGCAAATAGGCAGCTGGAATGTAAGAACACTAAACCAGACTGGAAAACTAGCACAAACCATCAAGGAAATGCACAGATACAAACTAGACATACTAGGAATACAAGAAGCAAGATGGACAGGACAAGGCAGAAGGAAATTAACAACACAGCACACAGAAGATACAATAATATGGTCAGGTAAAGAAGATCTTCATGAAGGAGGAGTAGCATTGATTATAACAAAAGAAGCATCAAGAGCATTGCTGAAATGGATCCCAATAAATGAGAGATTATTATATGCACGGTTCAACTCAAGATTCACGAAGCTGTCTATTATAGTTTGTTATGCACCAACAGAAGCAGCTGAAGAGGAATTAAAAGAAGATTTTTATAACAGCCTCCAAGCCACAGTAGAAACAATACCCAAGCATGATATGCTACTCATCTTGGGCGACTTCAATGCAAAAGTAGGTGAAGGAAATGAAGATAGAAGAAGAATCATGGGAAGAGAAGGAATCGGAGAAATAAATGAAAATGGAGAAAGACTGTGCAGTTTCTGTGAAGAAAACATGATGACCATCGGAGGGACAATTTTCCAACACAAAAACATCCATAAGGTGACTTGGAGGTCACCAGATAAAACCACAAAAAACCAAATCGATCACATACTAATAAACAACAAGTGGAAACGGTCACTACAAGATTTGCGAGCAAGGAAAGGAGCAGATATAGGAAGTGATCACAACCTTCTGGTAGCAAAAATAAAACTAAAATTAAGGAAAGCCAGAATCGGAGATCACAGAAAGATACATTTTGATACAAGAAAACTGATAGACCAGCAAACAAGAAATGAATTCTCAATAATTCTTAAGAACCGCTTCAGTGTCCTACAAGACGAAGCAGAAATGTCCATATTAGAGTTCAATAAAACACTACAGGAAACAGCAAAAGAGGTGCTGGGATATCGGAAAAGGAGAAAAGAGGAATGGATAAGTGAGACCACATGGGAAAAGATAGAGCAAAGAAAAGAAATCAAGAAAAAATTACTGAACACCAAATCACAACGGCTTAAAGAACGAGTTTTAAGTAATTATGCACAAAAAGACAAAGAAGTAAAGGAATCATGCCGTCAAGATAAACGTCAATATTATGACAACTTAGCAGAAACAGCAGAGAAAGCAGCATATACAAATGACATGAAAACCATATATAAAATCACAAAGCAGATGACAGGTAACTTCAACACAAGATGTGAAAGTGCAGTAAGAACACAAAATGGACAACTGGTCAGTGGAGAAAGAGAAAAAATTTAAAGATGGAGGGAACACTTTAACACCCTACTAAACAGAACACAAGCAGCACAAGCAATAGATATACCTGAAGCAAAAGCGGAACTAAACATCAATACAGGACCAATAACAATAAATGAAGTAAAAGAGGCGATAAAGATGCTAAAATCAGACAAGGCACCAGGTGAAGATGAAGTGACTGCTGAGATGTTGAAAGCAGAAGAAACAGAAACACCAAAACAACTTTGCCGGATATTACAACAAATTTGGGATTTAGAAAAAGCCCCGGAGGAGTGGAAAACTGGTCTTATAGTAAAACTACCAAAGAAGGGTGACCTCAGAGATTGCGGGAACTGGAGAGGCATTACCCTACTGCCACTCACTAGTAAAGTATTTTGCAGAATAATCATCAACAGAATTGTACCAACACTTGAGGAAAAACTTCGGAAAGAGCAGGCAGGATTTAGGAAAGGAAGATCATGCATAGACCATATATTTGTACTTAGACAAATATTAGAACAGGCAAATGAGTGGCATAGCACAACATATGCATTATTCATAGATTTTGAGAAAGCCTTTGACAGTGTCAACAGAGATGCACTGTGGAAAATCCTAAGATGGCATGGCCTCCCCCATAAAATAGTTAATGTAATCAAAGCCCTATACGAAGGTTTTCAGTGCAAAGTTATCTGTGGAGAACATACCTCCAGCAGCTTTAGGGTACAAACAGGAGTGAAACAGGGATGTGTACTATCACCAACATTATTTATCTTGGCAGTAGACTGGTTAATGAAGGAGGCAACATCAGACAAACGCAGAGGATTACAATGGACCCTTGACACAGTGCTGGAGGACCTTGACTTTGCGGACGACATTTGTCTATTATCAAGCAGTCATAAAGATATGCAAGATAAAATAAACAAGTTAACCCAGAATGCAAACAACATAGGACTAAAGATCAACGTAGGAAAGACAAAGTTAATGAAGCAAAATGTGAACAACAGAAATGTACTCAGAGTAGATAACAAGTTAGTGGAGGAGGTTAACGAATTTGTATACCTTGGCAGCAGAGTAGTAGAAAATGGAGACAGCACAGAGGACATCAACAGCAGACTTACTAGAGCAAACCAGGCTTTTGCAATGCTACAGAATATATGGAAATCAAATAAACTAAGCATAAATATGAAAATCAGGATATTTAAGAGTAATGTTCTAAGTGTACTACTCTATGGAAGTGAATGCTGGAAAATCACCAAAACCATAGAAAACAAGTTGAATTCTTTCCAGACTAAATGTTTACGTAGAATTAAAAAAATATTTTGGCCAAACACCATAAGAAATAACATCTTATTGGCAGAAATGCAGATGAAACCACTGACAACAATTATTGAGGAAAGACGCTGGCGATGGTTGGGACATGTGCTCCGAATGACTGACAACTCACTACCAAAAATAGCACTAAGATGGACACCACAGGGGAGCAGAAGTAAGGGTAGACCAAAAGAGACATGGAGAAGAACAACAGAAAGGATGTTGAGCAATAGAGGGCTCACCTGGGCAAGAGCAGAAAAAAAGGCGAAAGACAGGCATTTGTGGAAAACCCTTGCGGAAGCCCCATGTGCCCTGGGCACTTAAGGTTCAGAGAGAGATTTACTTTGTCATGTCAGAAAAATTATTGAAGTCCTGCATAGTTTGTTTTCTATACAAGCCTGGAGGTAAAGCATTGAATTATTTATAAGAAAAAAGCACTTGGATGTATAAAATATATAGCCCCAGTATAAAATGAATTATAACTGCATGAACCATAATTTATCCTCACTATATATTCCTTCTACAAATTTAAAATCTCAGAATCAGTTCAAAATTCAGACTCTGACTTCACTGCATTCGAGACAACTCCATATATGCTCCACTGCATGCCACAGCATTAATATTGTACAATTATACTCTTATCCAAGAGTATGTTTGCTAATAGTTCCTGTCAAATGTTGGTTGTTCAGAATCTAAATAACTGTCTACAGTTTGCAGAAAAAAAGTCTCCTTAAATATTCTCACAGTGATTCAAATAATCATACAAAAAGATTCATTCATGATAAGTAAAGGGGGAAAATGTCAGAAAAGTACATCTAACTCACATGAAACAGAAAGAAACTTGTCTGGTTCTGATAGCCAAGCAACCACACAACTTTCAAAATCATTAGTGATTTCATCCCACCAAACACCAACAGATGAATGTTTCAAAACATTCACAAAAAGCTGTTTTAACTTGTGATGTTCTTACAAAGATGAACATAACCACCAATCCCAACCCAACACCCCTTCCTCCCCAGTCTTACTCTTTTTGGGTCTTGACACTGACTGGTCTGCAGACTGCTGGTGTTTGCAAGCATCACTTTACCTGTTAGCATAGAAGCATTGATTTTGTCATGGTTTTGTCATGGTATGCACATGATTTTGTCATGGTTTTGTCATGGTATGCATATGATTTATATTGCACATACATGATATGAACAGTAATATGCTCATTATAATTAACCACTGAACTGTGGGAATTATTTTTATGACCATCTGCTGCAGCCATCTTTGTTGAGAAAGTCCTCTTAAAGGAACCAGCTTACAACACATACAGTAAAACTTGCCATTCTAAACACTTACTCTCTTCATCAACATTTATTATAGCAATCGGCATAACAAACATTTGCAAAGAAATTCACATTTGTGTTCACTAAAAACATGATATCAAGAAAATGAAAACAGTAAATATCACTTAATCTTTTTGTGGAACAGGCTGTTCATTAAGTTCTGTTTTTGTTTCTTCACTGTTCTGCTTCATATAGTTCACAATTTGATCTTTTGCTGACACCACAGGGTGTAGAATGTAATAAATAACCCGCACTACAAATGGTGACAAATATAGTAGGATTATGAAGTAAAGCCGAAGAAACTGATATAGAATTCCTTCACAGCTGACATCTTTTGGGGGTACCTTCCTTACTTGTTCTATTACAGGCTCAAAAGGCTGAAGAGCTCTCTTGAAAACTTTTATCACCCAGTGATACACAAAGAGGAAGATAGAAAAACAACACCTGTGTGGGAGAGATTTAAACAGGTATAAGTTACCTGCCCTTGATTACAAAATAATGCTCTAATCTCTTATATATATTTCCCCTCCCCCTCCACACACACACACACACTAACTGAAAGGCACCTGTTTCCATTCTTTATTTTTTTATCCCTGGCATGGTCATTGACTAACAATGAGAGAAGAACAGGCAGGATTTTGAAAAGAGAGAAGCTGTCTCGACCAGAGACTAAGAATATTACTTAAAGAACATACTGAAAAGCAAAAATCATTAATCTTGAACTTCACAGACTTTAAAAAGGCATTTGATAAGTAAGATTCACTGTGGAGAATTTTAAGACTATATGGAGTACCATCCAAAATTGTCAATATCATTAAGGATCTCTACAATGGATATGTTTGTGCAGTCAACACTAAAGAAGGAACAAGCAAATAGTTTCAGACTGAAACAGGCGTGAAACAAGGATATACACTATCTCCCTTGCTTTTTTTTTTTTGGAATTGCCATAGAGTTCATAATGAAAAAATGTTGCACAGGTAAAACAGACATTGATTGGGAACATGGGACCCAACTTGAAGATCTTGATTCTGAAGATGACATAACTCTTGTAAGTAACAATGTAAATTTGATGCAAGAAAAAAACAGATACCTTGTCTTCAATGGCTACCAAATGGGATTTGAAATTAAGAAAAAACAAAAATAATGAAACTTCCCATTAATCAAGAAGGAAAAATATACATAGAAGGAACAGCTGTTGAAGAAATACACCACTTTGCATACCTTGACACCCACATTGACCAGGATGGTGACAACAGAAAGGAAGTTAGAAATGCAAAAGCAGCACTGACCTTCAAGAATCTTGAGAACATATGACACTTTTATAAGTACAAAAACCAAACTTTGAAGATTATTCAGTTCAAATGTAATATCCACCCTCATTTATATATGCATATACTGGAAAACAACTAAAGAAATAGACAACAAATTAGACCCTTTTGAAAACAAATGTCTGAGGAAAATACTTGGTATAAAGTGGAACAAATTCAAGAACAATGCAGAGATAAGGCATATGAGTGAACAACAACCTGTCTCATGGGTGATCAGAAAAAGGAGACGGACATAGCCACGTGATGAGAAGAAATAGTCAGAGAATCCCAAATTTTAATAACTTAGAAAACATCTACTATTTTTCGAAAATCAAAGCTAGTGGTTTTGTCTATCTGGAGATGGTACGTGGATTACATCTTGAAAAGGTCTATTCAATGTCTACTACAATTTGCTTTCTTATTTTCATATATATTTTTTAAACTATCAAACAGAAAATAATTGCTAAAGATTCTTGTAAGATCCACTGTGGACAATTTTTAAAAAGTGCTTGTAAAATTCACCAGGGACAACTGAAAACAGTTGCTACTGATGCTTCCCTTTTGTGGCCAGCTGAAAACAGTAGCTAGAGGCTTTATAAAATCCATTGAGGTTGATAACAAAACTAGAAGTTACTCAGATAAAATGGATTGAGAAAATCACATAAGAGAAAGTGAATGTGGTTTGATCACATAAAAAAATACAGATCTTTATGTTGCTTTAAACTGAACAGGTCAAAGAGAAAGGAGCTGACCTCGTGATACTTTGAGACGAAGCATGGACAGGAAATTCCTGTTCATTAATGTGTTCCCTACTCTTCTTATAAAATATGGCTTTTATATCATCATCATCATGTGCCCTGCCGACTGGCGTTGGCTATTATGCTTCTCCAGAGTACCTGATCCTTCATGCAGGCCATCAGTTCAGTTGGTGATCTCATCTCACACCATCCCGTCAGACTGTCCAGTATCATTTCTCTTGGTCTTCCTCTTGATCTTCTTCCTTCTATGTTTCCTGTTGTTATAATATTTTCAATGCCCCCTCTTATCATTGCATGTCCTATGAAAGTACAGTGTCTCTCTCTTATCTTTTTGACAAGGTTTTTTTGTCTCTCTAGCTCTTCTCATACATTCTTCATTAGTTATTTTTGGTGTCCAGGGGATTCGCAACATTCTTCTAATAAACCATATTTCTGCTGCTTCCAATGATTTTTGTGCAGAATTGCCTATTGTCCATGATTCACTTCCATATAACAAGATAGGTTCAATATAACATTTTAGGACTCATTTTCTAACATTCATTGATAAAGATATGTTAGCTAATATGTTAATATGGCTTTTATACTGAAGTAAATTATTTGCCTGAATGATTCACCTCAATGCAAAATGTCTTAGATGTGCCAGAAGTTTCCACAACACATGGGTCAAGTTTACGTGATACCGTTGATGTGTCCTTGGTTGTTCTGAGGGTTACAACAAAAAAAAAACTTAATATTAAGACAGCCATTCTGATTTTTTGTATCGTCTCCCTTTAAACACAGTCCAAGATTTTATAATATAAAACATTTTCAGGAAAATCTGTCATCGTGTTATCAGAAATTACAACTTTTCTTGTAATCTGTACTGTAAACAGCGATAGAAAAAAGAACAAAACAAATAAAATTTTTTAACTGCCTTTCAAAAGAACACTTTAAAAATATGTACAATTCACAATTTAAAAAAAAAAAACAAACTTGAACTGGTTTGTCAGATGCATAATTAAAAGGTTCATGTGTTATGAAAGTTTGACATCATTTTTTTCAAAATATTTCCTCATAATAATTCGTGTTGTAATCAAATATACCTATTTTATTCACATGTATGAACAAGCGGTATTTTAGAAACAAAGACTGTTTACTAGTGATTCCAAAAAAAAAAAAAAGCAGGCTATACGGAAAGTTCTAAAAGTTTGTAATTATAGGAAGATTTTTTTCCTCTTAGAGGAGATATGAAGTACGAATCACTTCTCACCGTTATCTGCGCCAGCTGTCATGTTTGTTATGTTTAACACTCAAATCAAAACCAAAGTTTAGAACGACGGCAATTTAATTCATGTACAAAATGTCTGTTTCTCCGGGCTCAGATGCGCCAAACAGAAATTGAGAAAGTAATCATGTAGAAAGTCCTCTAACAAGGCTTTTGTACACACAGTAGAAACAAAGTTCAATCTTCGTATCATCTGAGACTGCAAATATATAGCAAGACCACAGATATCTGGGCTTGGCCGACCCTTGATCAGAATATGGAATTTGGGAATCTTGGCACAGGCGTGTCACGTGCTCATATGTTCACGGATTTCAAAGTCCAGATCAAGAATGTGATATCGCCATCGAGTGATACTGGAATGTCTTAGGAAATGATAAACAGCTAACAAACACCCACTTGTAACAAGTAGGCGAGGCGCCATGCACATCCCTTCTGTTAATGAAAATAAATCACAGGTAAACGTCGATTCATTCATTCATTTGCATGTCCCTTGCTGAACTTTGCCTCCCTAACAGGCCTCTCAGTTGTGAGCAAGATGGCTTGCTGTTGATGCATCCATTTGCAGATCATTAACGATGTCTTGCAGCCATCTTCGCCTTAGTCTTCCTCTCTTTCTTTTTCCCATTACGTACCCTTCCAATACGGTCTTCTCTAGACTATCTTATATCATTCCCGTGCCGTTAAACGTCACATAGGGCTCGCAAGATAGTTCGCCAAATTTTCCTGTCTTCGGCGAGTCTTTCAACCTCATCAAGGGATTTTATGCCTATTAATTTGGCCTCTTCAGAGTTTCACGCGGTCTGCCTCTTTTTCTTTGGCCTGTTGTGTTCCACTTTATAGCTTGTTTTTGGGATTCTCTGACTGTTTCTTCTCACCACGTGACCAACATATGTGCATCTCCTTTTCCTGATCACCCATGAGACTGGTTGTTGTTCAGTCATCTGTCTTATCTCTGCATTGTTCTCGAAGTCGTTCCACTTGATGCCGAGTATTTTCCTTAGGCATTTGTTTTCAAACGAATCTAATTGTTTATTTCTTTAGTTGTTTTCCAGCTTTCATATGTATAAATGAGGGTGGATATTACATTTGAATTGAATAGTCTTAACTTGGTTTTTGTGCTTATAACTTTTGAATGCTATATGTTCTCAAGATTCTTGAAGATCGATGCTGCTTTTGCAATTCTAATTCTAACTTCCTTTCTGGTGTCACCATCCTGGTCTATGTAGCTGCCAAGGTATGCAAATTGATTGACTTCTTCAATATCTGTCCCTTCTACGTGTATTTTTCCATTTTGATTAATGGGAAGTTTCATTATTTTTGTTTTGTCCTTGTTAATCTCAAGTCCTACTTTGCTAGCCAGTGAAGACAGGCTATCTGTTTTTTTTCCCTTGCATGGAATTCACATTATTACTAATAAGAGTTATGTCATCAGTAAAATCAAGATCTTCTAGTTGGGTCCCATGTACCCAGTCAATACCTGTGTTACCTGAGCAGCATTTTTTCATTATGAAGTATACTGTAATTCCAAAAAGAAAAAGAGACAGTATACATCCTTGTTTCACACCTGTTTCAATCTGAAACCATTCACTCATCCTTTCTTTTGTTTTGACTGCACAAATATATCCATTGTAGAAGTCCTTAATGATGTTAACAATTTTAAATGGTATTCCATATAGACTTAAAATTCTAGATTATCATGACGTTTAAATGTGTCCAAAATATTTTAAGTGTTCTCTCTTAATCCTTCTTACTAGCCAACTTTCTTCAATATTAAGTTCTTGTAGTATATATATATATACCTGTGCATAGGGAAAATAAAACTAAAATTGAAAAGTCAACACAAGAAATCAGTACACAGAAAGATAAACATCCACAGCCTACAAGAAGAAAATACTAACATTAATTTCAATCAGGAACTTGCCAATCATTCCAAAACACCCAGTGAAGTTGAGGAGATAGGTATAGATGAGTTATGGAATTCTTACAGCACAGCCATAATCACAGCAGCAAAAGTAAGCGCTGGATTGGAAAAACCAAATAGAAAAGCATGGATATCAGATAAAACATGGAAGTATATACATGAAAGACGAGCAGTCAAATTAAACATGTTGAATGCAAAAGCGGATCATGAAAGAGATTCGGCAAAAGCAAAATACAAAGACATAGACAAGAAAGTAAAAAGTTCAGCTAGAAGGGATAAAAGAGAATACATAGACAATATGGCGAAAGAGGCAGAAAAAGCAGCAAAAACAGGAGACAGCAAAACTTTATATAACATACAAAAGAGGCTAACAGGTACTATTACATCTAAAGAAAGACCAATCCTTAGCAAAACTGGAACACTATTAACATCAAATAAAGACCAAAAGCAAAGATGGGCTGAACACTTCCAAGAAATACTCAATCGACCACACCCAAAAGAATTGTTAAACCTTGAAACTGACTTACCAGCCCCACAACTAAATGTCAATCTAGATGAAATTGAATTGCATGAAATTGAAACAGCAGTGAATTTAATGGCTAACAACAAAGCTGCAGGTGAAGATGAAATAACAGCCGAGATGCTAAAAGCTATCAATAGTGACAACATGAGACAACTACAGAGAATGTTTAACAAGATTTGGAAAGAAGAAAAGGTCCCTTCTAATTGGAAGAAGGGAATCATTGTGAAAATACCAAAAAAGGGCAACCTTAGTGACTGTAACAACTGGAGAGGAGTAACCTTAATATCAGTTGTGTCAAAAGTATTTTGCAAGGTCATTTTGAATAGACTCAAAGATATAGTGGATACTGCAATGAGAGAAGAACAAGCAGGATTTCGAAAAGGGAGAAGCTGTCTCGACCAGATCTTTACTCTCAGAATAATACTTGAAGAACATATTGAAAAGCAGAAACCATTAATACTGAATTTCATAGATTTTAAGAAGGCATTTGATAGCATACACAGAGATTCATTATGGAGAATTTTATGTCTATATGGAATACCATCTAAATTTGTCAACATCATTAAGGACTTATACAATGGATATGGTTGTGCAGTCAAGACAGAAGAAGGGATGAGTGAATGGTTCCAGATTGAAACAGGCGTGAAACAAGGATGTATACTGTCTCCTTTACTTTTTGGGATTACAATAGACTTCATAATGAAAAAATGCTGCACAGGTAACACAGGTATTGACTGGGTACATGGGACCCAACTAGAAGATCTTGATTTTGCTGATGACATAACTCTTATCAGTAATAATGTGAATTCCATGCAAGAAAAAACAGATAGCCTGTCTTCCTTGGCTAGCAAAATAGGACTTGAAATTAACAAGGACAAAACAAAAATAATGAAAATTCCCATCAATCAAAATGGAAAAATACACATAGAAGGGACAGATATTGAAGAAGTCAATCAATTTGCATACCTTGGCAGCTACATAGACCAGGATGGTGACACTAGAAAGGAAGTTAGGATCAGAATTGCAAAAGCAGCATCAATCTTCAAGAATCTTGAGAACATATGGAATTCAAAAGTTATAAGCACAAAAACCAAGTTAAGACTATTCAATTCAAATGTAATATCCACCCTCATTTATGCATGCGAAAGCTGGAAAACAACTAAAGAAATAGAAAAGAAATTAGACTCTTTTGAAAACAAATGCCTAAGGAAAATACTCGGCATCAAGTGGAATGAATTCAAGAACAATGCAGAGATAAGACAGATGACTGAACAACAACCAGTCTCACGGGTGATCAGGAAAAGGAGATGGACATATGTTGGCCACTTGATGAGAAGAAATGAGCAGAGAATCCCAAAACAAGCTATCAAGTGGAACACAACAGGCCGAAGAAAAAGGGGCAGACCGCGTGAAACTCTGAAGAGAACATTATTAAGAGAGGCCAAGTTAACAGGCATAAAATCCTTTGATGAGGTTGAAAGACTCGCCGAAGACAGGAAAAATTGGCGAACTACTTTGCGAGCCCTATGTGACGTCTAACGGCACGGGAAGGATATAAGATATAAGATAAGATAAGATAATATATATATATATATATATATATATATATATTGTCCATGATATTTGAAGAACTCTTCTGTAGCATTTACATCCAAAGGCATTTATGTGTTTCTCGGCTTTTTTGTTAAGTGTCCAGGTCTCACAGGCATATGTTGCGATGGTAACGTCGATATGTACGATTAATTCGTGGGGTGAGGATATCACATCTTATATATCTTATATCCTTCCCGTGCCGTTAAACGTCACATAGGGCTCGCAAAGTAGTTCGCCAATTTTTCCTGTCTTCGGCGAGTCTTTCAACCTCATCAAAGGATTTTATGCCTGTTAACTTGGCCTCTCTTAATAATGTCCTCTTCAGAGTTTCACGCGGTCTGCCTCTTTTTCTTCGGCCTGTTGTGTTCCACTTGATAGCTTGTTTTGGGATTCTCTGCTCATTTCTTCTCATCAAGTGACCAACATATGTCCATCTCCTTTTCCTGATCACCCGTGAGACTGGTTGTTGTTCAGTCATCTGTCTTATCTCTGCATTGTTCTTGAATTCATTCCACTTGATGCCGAGTATTTTCCTTAGGCATTTGTTTTCAAAAAAGTCTAATTTCTTTTCTATTTCTTTAGTTGTTTTCCAGCTTTCGCATGCATAAATGAGGGTGGATATTACATTTGAATTGAATAGTCTTAATTAACTTGGTTTTTGTGCTTATAACTTTTGAATTCCATATGTTCTCAAGATTCTTGAAGATTGATGCTGCTTTTGCAATTCTGATCCTAACTTCCTTTCTAGTGTCACCATCCTGGTCTATGTAGCTGCCAAGGTATGCAAATTGATTGACTTCTTCAATATCTGTCCCTTCTATGTGTATTTTTCCATTTTGATTGATGGGAATTTTCATTATTTTTGTTTTGTCCTTGTTTCTTCTTCTTCTTCTTCGTTCACTTCTACCACCAAAAACCGCACTGTGAACCTACTGAATTCACGCCTGTGGTCCTCGCTAGGTCCCGTGGTCCCCTGTATGGTCCAAAATAGACCACACGAGATCTACGAGAGGACCACAAGGGGTTCAGAGCATCACAGTGCTTTAGCCTGTATTCTTGGTGAGTCTCGGAAGCGGGATTGCGTGACACCGTGGTTTTCATTGCACCAGTTTAGTCTAGGGTTGGACTTTCTCACCGGAAAACCTCGACGTGTTTAGGATATCAGTGCATCCCCGCTGGGTGAGAGGCAGTAGCCCACCCAGGCCAGAGTTGGACTTTCTCACCGGAAAACCTCAGCGTGATTAGGATACGCAAACATCCCCGCCGGGTGAGAGGTGGTTGCCTATCTAGACTTCCCTGGTCCAGTGTCTCCGACTTCAGCATTTTGCGGTCGTGGCCGCTACCCTTCCTAGTTGTGAACAGGACGGAGCTTTTGTCCAGGAGGACGAATCCTCGCCACTAGTGACTTCTACCCCTGGGTTGAGCCGGTTTAGGCATTATCCCAGTATGGGCGTGTTTGGGACGGGACCGACTTCTAGGGCAGAGGTACTGTGACATGCATAGCCTTCAAGATTCACCCCTGGTATGAGCCGGTTTAGGCAAAATTCACCAGTATGGGTGTTTATCAGGCATTACCGACCTCTAGAGCGGAGGTGGCATGACATGTCTAGCCATCAAGCTCCACCCCTGGTGTGTGCCGGTTTAGGCATATTTCACCAGTGTAGGTGTATTTCGTACGTGGGCGGCCTCTAGAGCAGAGGTGCCGTGGTATAGCTCTCGTAGCGATACTACTGGACATACCAGGTTAAACTTCACTTTCCACCACCTTTTCCCATCGGCGCCGCACAGCAACCTTTATTTCTTTTCCGCATTTACTTCCTTAACCGGGAGGAGCTTCACTCCACGCGCGGCATTTGAAGAGTCTCGCCAGCAGTGTCTTAACCTCTGAGACAAGCCGGTTCATGCATTTCACTCGATATGACTGCACTCAGGACGTGGCCGACCTCCAGACCAGAGGTACCGAGATTTGACTGTTTGCTTCGCTTTATCCTTTCTACCACCTTTTCCGCAGTGATGCTGCGCGGCAACCTAATTTGCAAATTTCTTCATTGGCCGGGAGGAGCACCGCTCCACGCACGGCAGCTGAAGATCTCGCCAACAGCAGCAGATGAGCTACCAAACGTGCCACTCATCTACCCTAAGTAACTGGTTTTCAGGCGCCAGATATTCGCCCTCGCCCCTTCTCCTGTCAGTTTAAACAGTTCTGCCACGGAAAGGCCAGGAGCTGGACTGCCAGAGGCTGTTTGTGTCGCGTTTGCAGTCCTTAGAACCTTGTCCTTGTTAATTTCAAGTCCTATTTTGCTAGCCAGTGAAGATATTCTATCTGGTTTTTTTCTTGCATGGAATTCACATTATTACTGATAAGAGATGCGAACGAAGAAGAAGAAGACTGATAAGAGTTATGTCATCAAGGTTAAAAAAAGCAAACTAATTCATTTATAATGTTTTCAAATATTCACCACCAGACTTAATTTAAGCATTTAAAATAAGTTATAACTGCTTACATGGACAGAGAAGCAAATCAGCTTTTTAAAAGACAAAAGAATTTTTTTTATAAACAGACTAAATTTATTTTGGAGATAAGCCATAAAACGAGTAAAAATAGTAGTGCTACTTCATATAAAACTAGATGTCGACCGTTGTTTGAACAGTTGTGTTTACGACAGCAGCTGTGTTTTCTGTGTTTGGGCAAACTAGCACGCTTCTTTCCACTTTCGGATCTAAGTCTATAATTGGTTGTTTAATAGTTCCCAAATTTAAAAACATCTGCTTAATTAAGTTCCTTTAAAGAAGTTTCTTTGGAGACACATTCCTCTCCTTCAGTTATAATAATATACCTGGCAGTGAGTGGCTGTGAATGCAAACGACAGTGCCATCTGTGCACTTAAATCGTAACATTGCGTCGTTTCTTCAATTTCGCAGTGTAAAAAAATAATAATCTTTTATTGATATTCTTCATTGTTAACCTTCTCACACAACATGTGGTTTTGAACAGGCAGAAGGTGTGCGCTCCTCTATACCGGACATTCCTGGCAAAGGTCTCACATGGTAGGAAAGTATGAGTAAGTGCAGTCACAGAACTATGGTCTAATTAAGGAAAGAAAGAAAATTTTTGGGTGGCAAGATATCCATGTGCAGGCCAGCGCAAAGTCCGGTAATATCTCCGGGTCAGATGGAAGATGTAGGTCCCATTTCAAATTCCTCATTAAGTACTTTTGTAGTCAGTGCAAAGTACACATGATATATATATATATATATATATATATATATATATATATATATATATGAAAATTCCTATTAATCAAAATGGAATAATACACATAGAAGGGGCAGATATTGAAGAAGTCAATCAATTTGCATACCTTGCCAGCTACATAGACCAGGATGGTGACACTAGAAAGGAAACTAGGATCAGAATTGCAAAGGCAGCATCAATCTTCAAGAATCTTGAGAACATATGGAATTCAAAAGTTATAAGCACAAAAACCAAGTTAAGACTATTCAATTCAAATGTAATATCCACCCTCATTTATGCATGTGAAAGCTGTAAAACAACTAAAGAAATAGAAAAGAAATTAGACTCTTTTGAAAACAAATCCATAAGGAAAATACTCGGCATCAAGTGGAACGAATTCAAGAACAATGCAGAGATAAGACAGATGACTGAACAACAACCAGTCTCATGGGTGATTAGGAAAAGGAGATGGACATATGTTGGTCACTTAATGAGAAGAAATGATCAGAGAATCCCAAAACAAGCTATCAAGTGGAACACAACAAGCCAAAGAAAAAGAGGCAGACCGCGAGAAACTCTGAAGAGGACATTGTTAAGAAAGGCCAAATTAACAGGCATAAAATCCTTTGATGAGGTTGAAAGACTCGGGGAAGACAGGAAAAATTGGCGAACTACTTTGCGAGCCCTATGTGACGTCTAATGGCACGGGAAGGATATAAGATTATAAGATAATATATATATATATATGGGTGTCTGAGTGGCGAAGTGGTTAGTGCGCTGGTCTCTCATGGCGAAGGTCGGGGGTTCGAATCAGGCCGGAGGCACCCCAATCACCCACCTGTAGAAATGGGTACCCGACTTCTTCTGGAGTTGGGGAAGAAAAGGCGGCCAGGCTTGATACTGACCATATCACCCTCTAGTGTGCTGACAGATCATGGAAAATATGGACACTAAGACCATATGCTTGATGCTTCTAAGGCATGACAGGATTACCTTTACTTGCTGAGATTTTTAAGACTACATGAAATACCACTAAAATTATCAACATCATTAAGAACACAGAAGGAATGAGTGAATGGTTCCGGCCATGAAACAGGGATGTACACTATCTTTCTTGCTTTTTGGAATTGCCATAATGAAAAAAAATGTTGCGCATGTAAAACTGGCATTGACTGTGTACAATTAGAAGATCTTGATTTTGCAGATGACATAATTCTTATCGGCGACAATGTGAATTCAATGCAAGAACAGTGGCTAGTAAAATAGGACTTGAAATTAACAAAGAAAAAAAAAGCACAAATAATGAAACTTCCCATTTATCAAAAAGGAAAAATATACGTAGAAGGAACAGCTGCTGAAGAAGAACACCAGCTTATATACCTCAACACCAACATATAGACCAGGATGGTGACACCAGAAAGGAAGTTAGAATTGCAGAAGCTGCCTTGACCTTCAAGAATCTTGAGAACATATGGTACTCTTATAAGTACAAAAACCAAACTTTGAAGATTATTCAATTCAAATGTAATATTCATGTATGCGAAAGCTGGAAAACAACTAAAGAAACAGACAACAAATTAGACTCTTTTGAAAACAAATGCCCCACTTTTTATAAAGTGGAACAAATTCAAGAATAACACAGAAATAAAGCAGATGAGTGAACAACAACCTGTTTCATGGGTGATCAGAAAAAGGAGATGGACTTATATCGGTCACGTGGTGAGAAGAAATAGTCTGAGAAACCCAAAACAATCTGTCAAGTGGAACACAACAGGCCGTAGAAAAAATATGTCGAATACGTGAAACTCTACATAGGACGTTGCTAAGAGAGGCCAAATTCTTACATCTTGCATCCTTTCCATGCAGTTAAACTTCACATAGGGCTTGCATGGTAGTTCGCCAAATTTTCCTGTTTTCTGCGAGCTTTTCAACCACATCAGAGGATTTTATGCCTACTAATTTGCCCTCTCTTAACAATGTCCTCTTTAGAGTTTCACGTGGTCGACCTCTTTTTCTCCGGCCTGTTGTGTTACACTTGATGAGGTTGAAAAACTCGCCGAAAACAGAAAGACTTGACGAACTACCATGTGAACCTTATGTGACGTTTAACGGTATGAGAAGGATAAAAGATATACATGTACACACTTGTATTATATAAAAAAGTTTGTATAGAAGTTATATGTCTGATCCTTCTCTGGGAAGCTACTGGCTCATGACCCACAGTCGTGCTAAGACTCATGATGAGTCAAGGTCCTCGCAGAGCGTTAGTTAGAACACCAATGAGTCTCATTGTCACTAAACAATATTCAGTCGACCATTGTTAAAGACAGATGACTGAACAACAACCAGTCTCATGGGTGATCAGGAAAAGGAGATGGGCATATGTTGGTCACTTGACGAGAAGAAATGATCAGAGAATCCCAAAACAAGCTATCAAGTGGAACACAACAGGTCGAAGAAAAAGGGGCAGACCGCGTGAAACTCTGAAGAGGACATTATTAAGAGAGGTCAATTTAACTGGCATAAAATCCTTTGATGAGGTTGAAAGACTCGCCGAAGACAGGAAAAATTGGCGAACTACTTTACGAGCCCTATGTGACGTTTAACGGAACGGGAAGGATATAAAATATAAGATTGTTAAAGAGCTAGAATACATTGTTCATGTTTGTTGTCAGCAAAAGGAAGGCGGCAAGCTCAGCCACCAGAAAGACTATTTTGTTAACACTGAAAAGAGAAGAGAATAATGAGAACAACTCTGCCCCTGTGTAACTTGAAACGCCAGTTTTCCATCACTCAAGGTAACTAAAATTTAAAACAAAAATAATAATCAAGGGACAAACAACTAGTGAAGGAGGCAAATATGGCACATGTGGCGGTGATTGGCCATGTGACCAAGATGAGATTAACAGAAATTTGATTGGCTCATCTTAACATATAATTAAAGCAAGGTCTGCAGATTATCAGAAATGGAAATTTTGTTTGCCCCGTAAGACTTATTTACTACTGTTGTCAGTGATTTAACAACCAAGTGTTTATAGTTAAGTAGAAAGTTGTCTCCAAGTGTGTACAATTCAGAAAACTGATGATCTCTGATGATCTGAAAGAGTTGTATTGTTGTTTCGTTCTCTACAGCAGTTACCTGTAAATGCGGATTTTCAGAGTTTGCTATCCTACATTATTCATTAAAGTTAGCGCCTTTGGTTTTAAAGAGTCAAAAATTTTGGATGATCTTCCCACTCTTTCCCCGCCACAGGCAAAAACGAGGACATTCCATTTCTCCCAGATTAAAAGCGCGGGACTTTATATATATATATATATATATATATATATATATATATATAGTGGGTATATTTGAAAAAATGAATGTAACGAAGTATTTCCACGTTAAAAGTAAACTTATTATGCATCAAAATAACTGTAAATGTATGAAGATTCCATAAATGTAGAGTTTTTTTAAGGAAAAATAAGTAGTGTGATGCTTTTAGCTGATGCCTCTGTCCTATTTACCATAGGCTAGGTCTAGATCTACCATCGGCGAAGTCTAGATCTGCTTGTAGATTTATACGATCTCATCTTGTGATGATATGTGGCATGCTCACTAAAATAATGTCTGAAATAACCTTCTAACTACTTCTCCAGTCTGTTTTATAGGTCTAGATCTACTTGGGGTACATTCAAGAACAGCGGTTTGGTCATAAGTCATGTCCGTATGCCTCCGAAATCACAAAAATATATTGAAAATTCTCGATAAAAATATTAATTTCACTCCGTTGCTAACCACGCTTTGGATTTAACTATGAAGGGTCACCGGACATGCGCAAATAAAACGTTTACAATCAAAAAGTTACACCGTTTTTTATAGAAATGAAACATGTGGCAATATATGGGCGTCCGGCATGGGACTATCCCCCCCCCCCCCCCCCGAAATGGCCAAAAATGGGCTTCCGAGAGGGGAAGAGTGTTGACAGCGCAGAGCTTTGCCTTACAAAAAATTCACGAGTTAAGAATATTCGACTAAGCACAGGAACTGTTGTGGAACTTTATGTAGGTGACTTTTGGTCTGGGAGAGATTATACAGAGTATGAATCTAAACTTTGAACGGAGATGAAGTTTCTTTTCAGATTCTCGTGAAGAGACCTGTATTTTAGTTCATCAATGGAGTGAGTGAGTTTGGAATGATTGATTGATTGATCTTTATTTCAAAAGGGTTAAGAATTGAGCACGCAGGCCCGTCTGACATTCTGCCCTTTATCATACATCTTTCACTCTATTCCAGACATTCTACAAATATGCTGTTCATATAACAAACATAACTAACACTGAAGCTGAGAGACATAAAATAAAATATAACATTTACGTTTCGCTCTTAAACATTCACTCAGTACAGAAGTAACTACATACATTATAAATGACTATCTACTAAACAAAATTTTCGGGACTATTCAGAAAACAATTAATTGTATTAGGTGTCTGTAAGAGCAGCTTAAGATAACTTTTAAGTTTTATAATTCATGGAGGCATGTAGTCGACATCAAATAGATATTGGGAAAGCTTGTAGTTGTAGGAAGGAGTATAATTTATATTTTTTATATAGGATGGGAGGGTATTCCAAAGATGAGCAGCAGAATAACTAAAGCTTTTCTTGTAAAGATCAAGTCTAGGTTTTAGAAGACATATGTTGTTCAAGCGTTGGCTGCACTTTGCGCTAAATTTAAACAGGTTCCATAGATAAGGCGGGGCATGCCATGAAAGAATCTGATGTACTAACTTGGCTTTGTTGAAGAGGAACCTGTTCTTAAGGGGTAGTATTTTGATACGTTTGTGATGATTAGTTGTTTGTGCTTGATCTTTGTCACTAATGAGCTTTACTGCTCGCTTTTGGAGAGAGCAAAGCCTCTTTGTATTTGACACTGAGCAACCATCCCAAACTGTTGAGCAATAGTCTAAATGTGTTTGTATATGAGCTATGTAGTATGTCTTGAAGTGCTTAATTTTAGCTAACTGGTATACTTTTTGTGCGATGAGTTTTGTTAGACATTGCACATGAAAGTTCCAGGTCAGATGTTGGTCAATAATAAGACCTAGTGTTTTGTGCTCGCTAACGTTTTCTATCTGTGATGTTTCTGTACAGAGCCGAAGTGTTGTTTTTGTTGCGTTTTGTAGTTTCTGTCTTGTTGTTATGAGCATTGATTTTGTTTTATCGGTGTTTATAATCATGCCATTATTTTTGCTCCATCCAATTAAATTGTATAACTCGACCTGAAGAGTTGATTCTAGATTAACACAATCGTAGTCACTGGTGTAGACTGTGCAATCATCGGTAAAAAGGTCACAAGAAGAGTGTTTAAGATGAAGTGGAGGATCACTGATATAGATAGCAAAGAGCAACGGGCCTAGAATAGAACCTTGCGGAACACCAGTGTCAACTTTAGCAGAATTTGATAGAGAATTATTGAAGAATACTACCTGTTGTCTGTCTAAAAGAAACGATGCAATTAATTTTATTAGGTCAGGGTGCAGTCTATAAGTCTTTATTTTTCTTACAAGAATATCGTGGTCAATCATATCAAATGCCTTTTTAAAGTCGACAAAGATGGCACCACATAATCTGTCGTCATTTATGTTTACAAGATGTCTCCTATTTCGTAGGTTTTGTAGTAACCTACTGACCAGTTGTACTCGGCGACAGTGTCTTGATGTCATTTATTTCGTCACTTACAATTTCAGTTATGTATTTTTCATTAACTATCATTCAGTCATCATCATCATCATCATGTTCCATTGTTAAATTGGTTTGGTTATGTACTTGGCAATGATGATGTTCTACTAAGTGTTGTTCAGTTGAGGCTCGCCAGAACCTGGGGTTCCTGTCACGTGTTTACCATGTATGATATTGCTATTATTTGTCCAAGATATGGGTCCTGTCATCAATGTCCTATGTGATCAGCGCATCTTATCTTAGGACTTTATTATAAAAAAACAATCTGCCATAGAATAAACCTATGCACAATGAAATACCACAAGCCCGCCTAGTGCAAGTTACAGAAAAAGTGGAGAGAAATAAGAAGGCTGTGTTTGAAAGTCAAACCGGATCTCTCTCAAAATATTTCATAAAGTCATCTAGTCAACACTCAGCAGAAACTTTACAACCGCTCTTTTCGTCACTGTTGTCCACTTCATCAGGTTTTAAGTTCTTGTAGTATGGATATATTTGTTCTTTTCTGTGTCCATGATATTTGAAGAACTCTTCTGTAGCATTTACATTCAAAGGCATTTATGCAAGTACAAGAGAAATCAAAAATGCACAATTTGTATTTTTCTGCATGGCAAGAGATGACGATCAGATTAAAACTGAATATCGACTCTCTTCAGCAGTGGCTTTTGATAAGCAAATTCAATACTGGAGATCAGTGCTAGTTCGACTTTGTGTAATAATACAGTGTATCGCTGCTCAAAATACTGCTCTTTGAGGGTCACCATCTACTAAACCTGATGAAGTGGGTAATAGGGACAAAAAGAGCGGTAGCAAAGATTCTGAAAGGTCTGCTAGACGATTTCATGAAATATTTTCAGAGTCTGACTTTCAGACCCATTTCCCAGGTGAAAACCCAGCACTCAAAAACCATTTATGAAGTGAATGTTTTTTGTTACTTCTTTTATTTTAAAATGTTACACTTCTAGCACGTTGGTTTTTCTTCAAGAAACTATTCGTCTTTCTACGAGAAATGTTTAATTCCTTTATTCCCTTTATTTCAAATGTGCATGTGACCATACCCAGCCAATCAAAGGAGCAATATCTTATCTGTGGTACTTGTGATACCATGATATTCTGTTACTGCAGTCAAAGGTATGGCACAACAGTGGTGGAGATGGTAAGTCTGTTTATTACCATTGCTGTTATTTGAGCGCGAAAAAAAACAGCTGCTCTCCTCACATATTTATAGAATTCTGTCTACTGTTGTTTTGCCACCACGGTTTGCTACAATTTTTTTTTTTAATCATTACTCATCGTGATCTTTGTACACTTACACAAGCAGGAATATTTTGAGATTTGATGATAATGCTTTTAGCATTTTGAAAAAAAAACAACATGGTATAATTCAGCAAAGGAGGAGTTTAAAAGAGAAAAATGCAGCACAGGGTAAATAACAATGTTGCTTAAGGCTTCATAACAATGCATTTATTCATTGTCAATTACTATGATTAAAAACAAAATGTCAAAGAACCAAAACATTACATGAAAAAAAAAATGTGTATTCTTCATTTTCCATAATCTGATGTCCATAAACAGAGTCAAATCTTGGACTGAGATGACTAACTTAGAGGCAGATTACTGAACTGAGTTGACTTAGAGGCAGGTTATTGAATTGAGTTGGCTAACTTAGAGGCAGGTTACTGAATTGAGCTGACTAACTTAGAGGCAGGTTGAGTTGGCTAACTTACAGACAGGTACTAGATCTTGAACTGAGTTGGCTAACTTGCAGACAGGTACTAGATCTTGAACTGAGTTGGCTAACTTGCAGACAGGTACTAGATCTTGAACTGAGTTGGTTAACTTACAGACAGATACTAGATCTTGAACTAAGTTGGCTAACTTACAGACAGATACTAGAACTTAAACTGAGTTGGCTAACTTACAGACAGGTACTAGAACTTGAACTAAGCTGACTAACTTAGAGGCAAGTACTAGATATGGAGCTGAGCTGACTAACAGCACAACAGAAAAGACTACATCCCAACACTACAATGATGTATAATATCTGTTTTCAGAAAACAATGAGTCATGATACATGTCACATATGAATGAGAGGATCAGTATTCCACAAATACCTAAAACTATGGATTGGCACCCATGTTAAAGTGGCATAATTATGATAATGTAGTTTCTGAAAGAATATTCAACTCGTGAACAACAAGAAACGTACGATTAATGATGGTCCAAGACATGATGTACGATCAACATTCACAGATGTACACTGATAATGATAGACAATGAAAGTAGTAAATGATCAGAAACCAGTATCACAAACATCAGACACAAACAAAGATGCCTAATTCCTGCAAGCAGAAATCTACTGGAATTCATCTCAAAAAGATAAGAGAAAATAAAACTATTTTGAAAAAAAAAAAAAAGGAAATAAAACTATTTTGAAAAAAAGTGTCAAGACTTGGCGAATGTAATGAAGAAGTAAATTTCTCTTTCTTCTTCATGGAAAAAATATCAAGAAATTAAAAATGGTCAAACTGACAGGAAACTTTAGGATAAAGATAAAAAATATGCACACAGAAGATAATGTCTATAAATTCTCTCTCTCTCTGAACCTTAAGTGCCCAGGGCACATGGGGCTTCCGCAAGGGTTTTCCACAAATGCCTGTCTTTCGCCTTTTTTTCTGCTCTTGCCCAGGTGAGCCCTCTATTGCTCAACATCCTTTCTGTTGTTCTTCTCCATGTCTCTTTTGGTCTACCCTTACTTCTGTTCCCCTGTGGTGTCCATCTTAGTGCTATTTTTGGTAGTGAGTGTCTATAAATTACATAGACATAAGTGCAAGCAGAAGATGATTTAGAATCACTTCTAGAAGAATGATAACAGATGTCAGAGTCACTTAATTAGTTACTGACCTCATTTCATGTACCTTTTTTCTTACAAATGAAAAATGTTCAACTCCCAGTACAGCAAGCTCACCAATAGTGCTGCTACATCCAAGCTCCTATCCTGTTAAAAAATTCTATCTTTATTCTACACAAGTTGCAAAATTTGCATTTGTATGTTATCATGGCATAAAGAATCATTAGACAAACATTTGTGATTCTGATAATAAACATACCTTCAATTCACTGAAATATACAAGATGGATGATCTGATGAACGTGGGACAGAAATGGTTTAAAAAAACAACAAAACAATGCCAACAATGAAAGTACATTCTGAAAATGTGAAGCTCCATAATGAAAGTATATAACAGACCAATTTGTACACTCTGTCACATTATTTACACCCACACTGAGGTTACGAAAAAACTTCAAACATTCACATCTCTACTTCACACATACAGGTAACTGAAAACATGAAAAATGATATGCTTATTGTAAGATTTCTGCTAAGTCATAAAAAAGCAGTCTAAAGATATTAAGATATCATTTCAAGATATTTCATTCTCCGTTAGAACATTATTACAAATAATAACAATATTCAGAATTACTTTCACTTCATTTGTGCATATCTTTCAACTTAAATCAAGACACACAACTCAAGCAGTGATGGAATTTTGATTTATCTTTCTTTAACAACAAATCATTAGCAGAATTCTTCAGTTCAGTGAAGCTTGCAGATATTTACGCCATCATCATCATCGTCGTCATCAACATCATCATCATCATCATGTGCCTTCTCCAGAACAAAGGTTGGTGGTAAAGAATCTCCAGTTTCCTAGCTCCCTCACCTTAATGGTGCACTCAGCCAGGCTGTGTCCTGTCCATTCCCACATGTTTATCTTTCCATCTACATTTTTGTCTTCCTCTTGTTCTTTTTTTCTTCTACCTTTCCTTCTAGTATGGTCTTCAGCATATTGTTATGTCCTTTGAAATGGCCAAAGAATTTTTGATTTTCTTGATCTTTATTTCTTTGAGAAGTTCACATTGCACTTGTAGCTGTTCTAAAACTTGTAGATTTGTTCTTTTCATTCTTCATGTTATATGACCTAGTTTTCTGTAGAACCACATTCATAAATCATATGTAATAATAATCTGTGCAATCTAATTCTATGGAGCTTTCATCTAAGCAACAGTTACAAGTCTTTGAAGCAAGAACCAAAAAAAAAGAAATACACATTTTTTTCTCATTACATGCGCAGTCACCTCCTTACATATATAAATATATCAACACAGACTTTGATACTGAACAAATAAATCTGACTCTTTGTTAACAAGTCTGATTCTGAATGAAATATAAAAATAGGATACATGCAACTTATCAGATAATATGAGGTAATGATCTGCCATACTGACTATGTGAAATGAAGTTACTAATCCTTGCTGCACTCAGTCAAAGATCAGATGTCAAAATTTCCTACACTAAACCCAACCATACGTGGGCTGATTGATAAGTTCTCGGCATAAGGTACAAATAGTTGAAACATACAGTTGATATTAGGTGCATTTGTAGATCAGGTTAATGTAAGATTAAACACCAAGTTTCAAGAAATTAACTGCAGCCATTATTTTTAACAGGCTACTGAAGTGGTAAGGGGTGGCAGAAATTGAGAAAATGGATAAAATTTCTCATCGAGCAGTCATTCACATACCTCTGCATCAACAGCTTATCATCAAAGAAGATCCATGAGGATATGGTAGAGACTCAAGGGGAGAGTGCCCCTTCTTACAGCACAGTGGAGAAATGGGCAGCTCAATTCAAACATGGAAGGGACAGTCTGGAAGATGATCCTCGTCCAGGAAGACCAAGAATGGTAACTACTGATGACATCACCGGAAGAATCCATAATGGAGAATCGCAGACTAACTGAGTGGTACATTGCTACTGAGTTGGGCATCTCCCAGGAATGTGTTCATGCCATTATTCACAATGATCTTCAAATGACAAAGGTCTCTGCTCGATGGGTCCTGAAACTTCTTGGAGCTGATCACAAATGACAGCATCTCAACATGTAAAGAGACAATCTTGGCCATTTTTCTGCAGATCCTGAAAAGTTTCTTCAGCAATTTGTGACTATGGATGAGACCAGAGTTCATCATTTTCAACCAGAAACCAAAGAACAATCAAAGCAGTGGAAACATCACAGATCCCCACCTCCAAAGAAAGCAAGGGTGGTTCTGTCTGCAGGCAAAGTGATGGCTTCCATCTTTTTGGATTCAGAAGGTGTGCTATTGGTAGACTGTCTTCAAAAGGGCAGAACGCTCACCAGGGCCTATTATGCTAATCTTGTGAAGCAACTGCGGGTCAAAATGAAGGAAAAGCATCGAGGGAAATTGACAAGAGGAGTCATCTTTCATCAAGACAATGCTCTAGTTCAAAAGTCGGCGGTGGCAATGGCTGCCATTCATGAATGCAGCATCCAGATTCTTGAACATCCTCCTTATTCCCCAGATTTGGCCCCTTTAGACTATTACCTGTTTACTAAACTAAAAAATGAGCTTAGTGGTCATAAATTTGCTTCAGATGATGACATCATTCATGCTGTAGACCACTTTCTACTGGCACAAAATGCTGACTTTTACAAAGAAGGGATCCATACGCTCCAGGATCTGGACTAAGTGCATAAACTTGCAAGGGGACTGTGTTGAAAAATAATCCAAAAAAAAGTTGTCCACAAGTAATCCGTTGTACCTTATGCTGAGAACTTATCAATCACCTCTCGTACTTTCTGCACTTTGAAACTCATTAACATACAAAAGATCAAAAAAACAGTTTTGCAGCAAATTACTTCAAGAGAAGAAAGCCACCACCATCATTAATTCTCAAGATGGCCAGATGTGCATAAGGCTGAGTCACAGATTCTATATCTAACCTGGTCTTCAGCCTTTTTTTGTCTTTCCTGCATTTCTCAGATCTTTCTCTTCTATTTCTTCTTGTAAAATCCACCGATCCATAACCTGTCTTGGACATCTGATAAGAAAATTTTGTGACCAATCCATCTAAATAAAATGATAATTTATAAACATAAAAAAATAAACCACTGATAAAACAATCTCAGTATAAACTTTGAAAGTCTAAATGAAAATCAAAAAGCTACAAAAATTTCAGAAATTTAAGTCAAAAATATTTGTTTTCAATAGCATTAACTGCAATAATACTGAGGTTACAAAAATAAAAATGGAAAAATTTCAGTAAATAATCTTTAGCAGTAGCATCAGTTGACTATATGGTGAAGTTTCAAAAAGTGCTGGAATGTACAATCAAAACATTTCTGCTCCAACTCTACAGCTATTTTTGAACAAACTTTCACACAAATGTAATCTGTCTAACTATTTCTTTCTGCTGATTTGAGTCCACATCTGTTTCCACAGACACCATAGAAATTGTCTGTGCGCCCATGTCACCCGTGCCACACAATTCTTTGAAAGACTGCATATGGTACTTAACAGTCTCTACACCAAACACCATTCCTGCCTTCATTCGACTTGCTGCAGAACTACCAGACTCAACAATGTTTTGGACATACAAACTACTGCTCTCCTTAAGAGACTGGACATTTTTTCGCACACGTTCCATCTTGCGCTCAACACCGTCACGAAACTTTCCCTTTGCCTCTTCAAATGTGTCAAAGAGGCCATGAGGTAGCCATCCCCCAGAAGTTGGAGATTCACCACAGCTCTCAGGTGGTTCTAAACTCTCACTGTCCTTATCAAGTACCAGAAGTGCAGAGCTTGAAGTGGCATTATCTGAACCTCCATCATTCGAGTCTGGTTTACTTTCAGAAACATTAAAAGAGTGGCACGTGGAGGTGGCATCCTCTGTGTTTCGTGTTGATGGTGATTTTGAAAACATAGGCACAATGAAATAGAGTTTATGTCTCAGCCACACAACAACCATCCTAATAAACCCAACCAGGAATCCAAATATCAAAAAGCCTGTTGCACAGTAGCCACCAAAAAGCAGGCTAGTGATGTAAACAGACTTCACCATGGAAACCACCACAAGGCTGATTTCTACTGAAGTATTACCAGCAATATTGAAAGCAATGCATGTGTAATTCCCTGACATACTGCCACGAATATTGTGAACAACCAGATTACCATGTGAAGTTACATGAATTGAGGACACCATGAACACATTAGGTTCTTTATACTGTCTGTGTGTATAAACTTCATCTTGTGGTTCCAGTCCAATGCTGTGCAGTAAGAGAGGAGAACCATTGAAAAACCTATCCTTCCATGGTGTTATCCACATCACAGAAGGTTCTGGATATCCTTTAGCCTGGCACTGAAGTGTAACAGAACTAGTACCAGGAACTTCCCCAGAACTTGATGAAAAAGTGGCAATGCTGTTTGGAATAGTGCAAGATAGTTCAGTTTTATTCACATGCAATATACTTCTTCCTTTCAAATTATCTGGCAAAGCACAGGCTGTGGCTGAAGCATTTGTTAAAATTTTATTCAAACTGGGCAGAAGCACATATAAGTTTTTCAAGGCACATGAACATTCTAATGGATTTTCTGATATGTCTAAAGATGACATTCTCTGCCAAAGATGTACTGAACTGACATTTGTAATCAAGGTATGCAATAAATTGCCACGTAAATTTAGGCTTTTCAAAACAGCAGAATGTGGAATGTATGAAAAAGAAAACTCCTTTATGTTGTTGAATTCAAGACCCAGATGTTCCAAATGAGGCACATAAATGAAAGACTCAGGTGTTAAATAGCTTAACATATTAAAGCCAATGTGTAATATTTTTAAAGAATTTAATCCTTTAAATATTTCTGGTTCAAGTTTTGATAACAAATTGTGTGAAATGTCAAGCTCAAACAAAGACTCTAAATCAGAAAATACACCATTTGGTAGGAATTTTATTTCATTTGAGCTAAGATTTAAAAAGTTTTCAACATGGAGACCACAGAACATGTTTTTCACAATCACCAGAGAATTCCATGAAAGATCCAGACTTTGTAACTTTGGCAGACATGCAAGTTCTTCTGAAATGTCTGTGAAATTTCCAAGAAACTTTAAATCCATAACAGCTGTCTTGGCATAATCGGCTAACCTTCTGCAGATCAGTTCCCAGTTATTATGGACTGATATTGTGCATATTATGTTTCTTTGGCAGGTGCAATATTGTGGGCATCCAGGTCCTTCAGAATTCAAGGCTGCCAGACAAGGCAGAGAGGTCAAACACAACATCACCACCAGTGACAGTAACATGATGGCATTCAGTGACACCATTTTTGTGACAGTTTCAGCTTTCATCTGAAAAGACCAGACAAACATCTAAATCTGAGTGATACAAAAATAAAATTTTAAACATTTCCATAAAATCTCAGTGTTTGTGTGCCATCACTTAGGAACAGATATTTTTAGCGGGGGGAGTGGGGGTTGGAAAAAAGGCCTGTAAAATGTTCAAACATAAATAGGTATGACCAGACTTGAACAAACCTTCAGGCACAGCACTTCAGAAGTGATGAAGAACAAAATATTAAGAGAAGGACTTGAACAGAATGAACAACTTAACTATGAAAAGACAACTATCAATTTGGCCATGAAGAATCACTAAGAAAGATATTCGAGTTACCATGTCTTTAATATCTGGTCTAGTTAACCCTGGAAAAGACCATCATGTGTTTCTGTGTAAATATTCGTACAAGCAGGAGCTTGATTTCTAGAAACAGAATTTCTGTGTTTAATTAGCCACATCTTATTCCAGGTGTCATGGAACCTGGTCAGGTAATGAGCATCTTTTCTTAGGAGCTGAGTTGAAAGTGTGTTCTTAACACAGCTGTGACAGCGTGTTCTTAACACAGTTGTTCCCAGGGGAGACAGTGTGTTTTTAACACAGTTGTTCCCAGGGGAGACAGTGTGTTTTTAACACAGTTGTTCTCTTGGAGACAGTGTGTTGTTCTCTTGGAGACAGTGTGTTGTTCTCTTGGAGACAGTGTGTTGTTCTCTTGGAGACAGTGTGTTGTTCTCTTGGAGACAGTGTGTTGTTCTCTTGGAGACAGTGTGTTGTTCTCTTGGAGACAGTGTGTTGTTCTCTTGGAGACAGTGTGTTGCTCTTATAGCCAGATGATTGCTCAGACCAGGTCTTAATTCTTCAATCCTATGAAAGCTGAGAGGAAAGGCAGCTGCAAAACAGAGGGCTGAAGACAGGAGAAGTTGGTTCTTGAGGTTTAAGGAAAGAAGTCATCTCCACAACATGTTAAATGAAAAAGGTGCCTATGCTACCATAATCAGCAGATTATTAATGTTCATGAAATGGCTCTATATTGGAAGAAGGTGCTATCTAGGACTCTTGCAGCATAGCTACGGTCATTTCAATGCCTCACTTCAGTGTTGTAAGGAACTAGATCTCTTCTTGCAGGCTAATGCAGGTGGTGACAGCAAGTTCAAACTAATGCTCATCTACCATTCTGAAAATCCTAGCACCCTAAAAATTATGCTAGTATGCCCCTGTTAAAAAAAACATGTAACAAAACTTCTCAATGTCATAAAATCTGTTTACTATATGATTTAGTCAGTATTTCATGCCCACTCCTGAGACTAAAGCCTATTTTTTTTAATTCCAGTGAGTAAAATCTCACTACTGTTTTATTTTAAGAAAGTGCTGCTGCCTTCACAACTTATATCAGCAAGCAGCACTCATTTGACAGTCTTCACCAATAACCAGCTCTTGCTTGATAGCAAGTAGCTACATTTCAACAACCATCAACATCAAGGCATGACTCTTCACCCATAATGAGAATATATGATAGCAGACTACGCTAGCTTTCCTCACACACTGGGAACAAGGATCCATCACCTTGAAGGGGGGAGCACATTCTTATTGTTTACCAGCCATATCTGAACAGACTGTTAGCATAAGTACTGACTCCAGGTTGGTTAGTGTCTTCACTAGTTTATATCTGAAGATCATCTGTTACACTGTCATTTTTTGTTTTGAGTCAGCCTTGCTAGCCCCCTTCCCCTTTTCAAAGCTTGTTTTGGTTTTTGGGGGTGGGGTGGGGGCGGGGTTGAAGTCCAGACGTACCTATGCACAGCTGACACATTTTTATGTGAAGATACACTGATCTTCTGGCGTGCGTAATAGTACTACCATTTGTCTCTGAACTACACCTGAATTCACGGCGAGCGAAAATAAATTTTGAAAAAATGGACAAAGATCATTCGTATTTAGTTAGCATCTGCACATAAAGATTGTTCGTACTGCTCATTTAAGACATGAGAAAAGGCTTAAATACTTGGATGTACAGCTACTTACACTAACGAAAACAACAGATCAAACGATTATACTCGAACCATTCTGTTCCTGATGATCTTCACACTCGGAATTTCGTGTTGTTTAAAACAGAACACAGATTTTTTTTTAAAAGACAAACTTAATTAACACTCCCACCAGGTACTATCATTTTGTTTTACGACTCCCGTATTGAAATACGTTGGCCAGTTTTCCGTGGAGATATATCAAACTATATTTAAATTTCTAAACGAACCATATACACGTAATGGAGTTTTGGTCTCAGAAGGCGATTTTGAAGCCGGTAGATGTTAGCAAGTGTATGCTTTGCTTTGTATTATTTTGCTGAATAGCACCTCTCACTGATTTTACCAATTGCTGGATTTGAATTGTCGACCGCAGTAACATAAAGCGATATTTGTATTGCGAGGTCCAGTCTTATTGTGCTTCCACTTGTCTTCAATGTGGTTATTGCTTCATTCTAAAATGATGTGCACAATTGCCCAGAATCGCTCACCAAATGATTCAGTCTTTGGTCGGTTCTTTACTGATCTCCTAGCTGATTAAAAAAAAAAACTTATATCAGTGACTTATAAAGGTAGACAGAAGTGTGGTTCAGTTTTACAAAAAGATAGACCGGTCAGAGAGTGGTCAGAAAGTAAGATGAACACGTATAAACGAAGAACATATAATAATCCAATAAACTAATTAGGCAAATGCCTTTTTCACGGACCATTTACAAAAAAAAAAAAACAGCAACAGATAAAATGCATGTTTGCATGTTGTGTTCATCTTTCTTACAAGGATACCAACTAGCTAACACACGAACAATTAATTAATGTGTAAGTATATAACTATACACGAAAACACTGTAGTGAAGCTGTGATAACAAAATGTATAAATTAGGGGGATAACGTAGGAACACCTTTATGAATATGAGCACACATGCGTGCTCGTAGCTATTTCTACTTTTTTCCTAGTTTATACAAGCAACAGGCCATCTTGCTTACAACCGAGAGGTCCACAGGAGTGCTGTTAGGGAGGCAAAGTTCCGCAAAGGACATGCAAATGAATGAATGAGCTAAATGTTTCATTATTCATCTATTTTTCGTGTTCGTGTCTGTTGTGCTATTTTTGTACGCAGTTCTTTGGGGGGAAAAAAAAGCATTTTCCGAAATATTAGATTGTTGGTGTTCTTCAGAAGTTCGCCATTTGGGGGGGGGGGTTGGGGGAGGGGGGTCGTTCTTGCTACATGCCCCAACCTTCTTAATGTTCTACCGATTAGTATTGTCATCAATGGTGGAAGTTCAGCGCTCTACCCAACCCCAGAGAACCTCAGAGCTCTTTCATCTCCAATACACTTGCTCCCTATGACCGCATATTAGGAGCTTCTTCAGCCCCAGGGCAAACGTTTGAGCACATGTTGGTGTGCATCCCTGGAGTGATATTACAAGTTAATGAAGTATTTTCTATATTTATTTAAAAGCCTTTTCCACATCACAAATGAGCATTAAGAGGACATTGGAAACAAATTAGAATTTCTGAGCTTTGTGTGGATTCAGGTTTAGTCTGAAAACAAGTGGGAATACTCTAATCGCACTGCTGAAGATCAGTGGCAGGAAAGACATGGTGACGTACCTTCATATAAAAATGCGTCTGCTATGCAGACATTTCTTCCGGACTTCCGCCCCCCCCCCTCCTTCTGTCTTCCCACCTGATGTTCATTATTTTGCGAAGGCAGTGGTCTCTCATGGCGAAGGTCGGGGTTTGAATCCTGCCGGGGGCACCCCAGTCACCCAGCTGTAGAAATGGATACCTGACTTCTTCTGGAGTTGGAGAAGGAAAGGCGGTCAGGCGTGATACTGACCATATCACCCTCTAGTGTGCCGACAGGTCAAGGAAAATATGGGCACTAACACCATATCCCTATGTGCCTCTAAGGCATGACAGGATTACCTTTACTTTTACCTTACAAGAACTTAACATTGGAGAAGGCTGGCTAGAGGATTAACAGCACTCCTGTAGGCCTCTCGGTTGTAAGCAAGATGCCCTGCTGCATCCATTTGCAGTTCATCAACGATGTCTTTCAGCCATCTTCGCCTTGGTCTTCCTCTCTTTCTTTTCCCCATTATTTACTCTTCCAAGGCGGTCTTCTCTAGATTATCATGACGTTTAATGTGTCCAAAATATTTAAGTTTCCTTTGTTTAAGGGAGGCAAAGTTCCGCAAGGGACATGCAAATGAATGAATGAATGGTGAAGATGGAAACTATTACATACTTTTTTATGCTTTGAATATGTTGTCCTTATTTTTTATGCTATAACAGAGTAATAAACACACAAGTTAGAATTATTCAGTTTTCATACTCCTTTGTGCCATGTCTTTTTCATCAATTATATATATATATATATATATATATATATATCTGAACCTTAAGTGCCCAGGGCACATGGGGCTTCCGCAAGGGTTTTCCACAAATGCCTGTCCTTTGTCTTTTTTTTTTTGCTCTTGCCCAGGTGAGCCCTCTATTGCTCAACATCCTTTCTGTTGTTCTTCTCCATGTCTCTTTTGGTCTACCCTTACTTCTGTTCCCCTTTGGTGTCCATCTTAGTGCTGTTTTTGGTAGTGAGTTATCAGTCATTCGGAGCACATGTCCCAACCATCGCCAGCGTCTTTCTTCAATAATTACTGTCAGTGGCTTCATCTGCATCTCTGCCAACAAGATGTTATTTCTTATGGTGTTTGGCCAAAATATTTTTCTAATTCTTCGTAAACATTTAGTCTGGAAAGAATTCAACTTGTTTTCTATTGTTTTGGTGATTTTCCAGCATTCACTTCCATAGAGTAGTACACTTAGAACATTACTCTTAAATATCCTGATTTTCATCTTTACGCTTAGTTTTTTTTATTTCCATATAGTCTGTAGTATAGCAAAAGCCTGGTTTGCTTTAGTAAGTCTGCTGTTGATGTCCTCTGTGCTGTCTCCATTTTCTGCTACTCTGCTGCCAAGGTATACAAATTCATTGACCTCCTCCACTAACTTGCTATCTACTCTGAGTACATTTTTGTTGTTCACATTTTGCTTCATTAACTTTGTCTTTCCTACATTGATCTTTAGTCCTATGTTGTTTGCATTCTGAGTTAGCTTGTTTATTTTATCTTGCATTTCTTTGTAGCTGCTTGACAGTAGACAAATGTCGTCCGCAAAGTCAAGGTCCTCCAGCACTGTGTTGAGGGTCCATTGTAATCCTCTGCGTTTGTCTGATGTTGCCTCCTTCATTAACCAGTCTACTGCCAAGATAAATAATGTTGGTGATAGTACACATCCCTGCTTCACTCCTGTTTGTACCCTAAAGCTGCTGGAGGTATGTTCTCCACAGATCACTTTGCACTAAAAACCCTCGTATAGGGCTTTGATTACATTTACTATCTTATGGGGGAGGCCATGCCATCTTAGGATTTTCCACAGTGCATCTCTGTTGACACTATCAAAGGCTTTCTCAAAATCTATAAACAATGCATATGTTGTGCTATGCCACTCATTTGCCTGTTCTAATATTTGTCTAAGTACAAATAAGTAGTCTATGCATGATCTTCCTATCCTAAATCCTGCCTGCTCTTTTCGAAGTTTTCCTTCAAGTGCTGGTACAATTCTGTCGATGATTATTCTGCAAAATACTTTACTGGTGAGTGGCAGTAGGGTAATGCCTCTCCAGTTCCCGCAATCTCTGAGGTCACCCTTCTTTGGTAGTTTTACTATAAGACCAGTTTTCCACTCCTCTTGAGCTTTTTCTAGATCCCAAATTTGTTGTAATATCCGGCAAAGTTGTTTTGGTGTTTCTGTTTCATCTGCTTTCAACATCTCAGCAGTCACTTCATCTTCACCTGGTGCCTTGTCTAATTTTAGCTTCTTTATTGCCTCCTTTATTTCACTTAGTGTTATTGGTCCTGTATTAATGTTTAGTTCCGTTTTTACTTCAGGTATGTCTATTGTTTGTGCTGCTTGTGTTCTGTTTAGTAGTGTGTTAAAGTGTTCCCTCCATCTTTCAATTTTTCTCTTTCTCCACTGACCAGTTGTCCCTTTAGTGTCCTTACTGCACTCTCACATCTTGTGCTGAAGTTACCTGTCATCTGTTTTGTGATTTTGTATATGGTTTTCATGTCATTTGCATATGCTGCTTTCTCTGCTGCTTCTGCTAAGTTGTCATAGTATTGACGTTTGTCTTGACGGCATGATTCCTTCAATTCTTTGTCTTTTTGTGCATAATTACTTAACACTTGTTCTTTTAGCCTTTGTGATTTGGTGTTCAGTAATTTTTTCTTGATTTCTTTTCTTTGCTCTATCTTTTCCCATGTGGTCTTGCTTATCCATTCCTCTTTTCTCCGTTTCCTATATCCCAGCACCTCTTTTGCTGTTTCCTGTAGCGTTTTACTGAACTCTAGTATGGACATTTCTGCTTCATCTTGTAAGACACTGAAGCGGTTCTTAAGTACTATTGAGAATTCGTTCCTGTTTGCTGGTCTTTCAGTTTTCTTGTATCAAAATGTATTTTTCTGTGTTCTCCGATTTTGGCTTTCCTTAATTTTAGTTTTATTTTTGCTACCAGAAGGTTGTGATCACTTCCTACATCTGCTCCTTTCCTTGCTCGCACATCTTGTAGTGACCTTTTCCACTTGTTATTTATTAGTATATGATCGATTTGGTTTTCTGTGGTTTTATCTGGGGACCTCCAAGTCACTTTATGGATGTTTTTATGTTGGAAAATTGTCCCTCCGATGGTCATCATGTTTTCTTCACAGAAACTGCACAGTTTTTCTCCATTTTCATTTATTTCTCCGATTCCTTCTTTTCCCATGATTCTTCTTCTATATTCATTTCCCTCACCTACTTTTGCATTGAAATCGCCCAAGATGAGTAGCATATCATGCTTGGGTATTGTTTCTACTGTGGCTTGGAGGCTGTTGTAAAAATCTTCTTTTAATTCCTCTTCGGCTGCTTCTGTTGGTGCATAACAAACTATAATAGACAGCTTCGTGAATCTTGAGTTGAACCGTGCATATAATAATCTCTCATTGGGGTCCATTTCAGCAGTGCTCTTGGTGCTTCTTTTGTTATAATCAATGCTACTCCTCCTTCATGAAGATCTTCTTTACCTGACCATATTATTGTATCTTCTGTGTGCTGTGTTGTTAATTTCCTTCTGCCTTGTCCTGTCTATCTTGCTTCTTGTATTCCTAGTATGTCTAGTTTGTATCTGTGCATTTCCTTGATGGTTTGTGCTAGTTTTCCAGTCTGATTAAGTGTTCTTACATTCCAGCTGCCTATTTGCATCTTGTGTTTAGGTTCCAGGAGGTCTGCAGTCGGGCTGGGGACTTCCAGTGGCTGACTTTCATCCACAACCTTCATGGGCTCAGTTTCCTGATACGCATTTCTCCTTCTACCTGCATTTGTTTTTTCCCTTGCTTCCGTTTCTGTAGCAGTCTGATAGTTTTTTTTTTACCAGATAGGGTTGCTGGCCCTATGCCGAACCCTCCTTAGTCGCCTTTTACGATCATGTGTGGTAGGGTACAGTGGTCCTATTCTTTGCAGATCCCGGGTACCACACGGGTGAATTTTTTTTTCTATATATGGTAACATATTTTCTTATTCATGTTGTGATTTTTTTTAATCTAAAGAGAGAAGGTAGCAGCAACTTTCGATCCAATATGGCTGAACCTGTCCACAGGTTTCTGTCCAATGGTAAGGAAAATAATTCTGGAGTCGAAAGGGATTCGCTATGTGCTTAGCGCTCTCTTGCTTGCTCGAGTTTAATCACGAGGACATTGACGAAAGCTCGGTGAAGTAAAGAACCAGTCATTCAGAATAAATCATGTTCGCATTAGCATTTTATTTGTAGTAAATCTACTTAGTTGCCGTTCATTTCAATTCTAATTCCAATCTCAAGTCACATATGAATAATATAAGAAAGTCTGATGAAAGATGGCACACGGTACTTCAGACTATGGAGACGATAACGCATATAAACGTATACAAAGAGAAAGTGGAACAAGTGACAGATTACAGCTACATAGGGCATATACTAACAGAAGATTGGATATGTGTTACGGAGATAAGAATAGGAATGGTTAAACATACATTCAAGAACAGGAAGACAGTGCTGTTATCCAGGAATATACCCATAAAAGCGAAACTGAAATTTGTAAAATGCTATATATGTTCTTATTTAACTCCTTATTTGGATGCTCCTGCAGCGTCGACCTCAGAGAACGAACTCCGTTGCACCGGGGACGGTTCTGCAAATTAGGAGATACATCCATGACAATAGTGTACTACATGGATGGAACTAAACGGTCATTCTGGTAGAGCTCTCATAACAGAGAAAAGACTTTAACTAGCCGCTCGATGCCGCCCCATTCGCATCAGAGCGCCTAAACGTTAGTGGCTGCATTCCCTGCAGCCATTCAGCCCCTCTGCACGCCAAGAACACTATGGACTTTGGTTTCAATTCTTCCCGGTATAAATGCCTCCATGACCAGGCCAACGTTCCCTATCTCGGTAATAGGTATCTTTCCACTACTAGCCACACGTTTGCATGTTTTCAGTACTGAATACATTAGGCAGTTATCGCCCGGGAAGAGATACACACAACAATGTTGCGATCCTGGCCTATGATGTGTACGAGGGATTTCAGAGAAAAGATGAAACCGTAATTGTGGTACTTGATCTTGAGGATACATACAACAGTGGATTATACAATGCTGATGGCACTTCTGAAGGAGTTTGGGGTAGATGCAAGACTGGTTCATTGGATAGCTTCAGCGCTGTTAAGACGATCGGTTGCCTTAAGATACAGAAACCAAAACCACTGCTACGGGGCTGCCTCAGGGGTCTTCCTTGTCAGGGGTCATCCGACACAGTATTATGTACATATGGCTCAGTGACTCGGCACAGCAGAAGAGGTTGGGGTTTTGTTGTCTACTGCTGAAATACCCGATAAAGTAAAGACAATATGTCATGTCACTTCAATTTATTTTACCTTACTTTCTTCACATCCACAACCTACTAACACGTGCATTCTATATTACTGGTAGTACTTCAATAGAAATCAGCCTTTTTTAAAAGTACCCAGTTCATCATCCAATACTTTTATTTGCTCAACTCACAAACCAACATTTTTATTACTCAACTCATCAACCAACATTTTTATTGGTCATTTCATCAGTCATTTTGTGCGAAAAAATATCCAGTCTCTTAAGGAGAGCAGTAGTTTGTATGTTCAAAATATTGTTGAGTCTGGTAGTTCTGCAGCAAGTCGAATGAAGGCAGGAATGGTGTTTGGTGTAGAGACCGTTAAGTACCATATGCAGTCTTACAAAGAATTGTGTGGCACGGGTGACATGAGCACACAGACAATTTCTATGGTGTCTGTAGAAACAGATGTGGACTCAAATCAGCAGAAAGAAATAGTTAAACATACTACATTTGTGTGAAAGTTTGTTCAAAAATAGCTGTAGAGTTGGAGCAGAAATGTTTTGATTGTACATTCCAGCATTTTTTGAAACTTCACCACAATGTCAATTGATGCCACTGCTAAAGTTTATTTACTTAAATTTGTCAATTTTTTTTTAGGGATTAAAAAAATCTCAATAGAGTGAAACTCGAAAGAGGACAATGTTAAGAGAGGCCAGTTCAGTGGGCGTAACATCCCTTGATGAGATTGAAAAACTCACCGAAGACAAGAAATCTTGGCGAACTACCATGCAGGTCCTATGTGACGTTTAGTGGCACGGGAAGGATGTAAAAAGATCATTACAGTTAATGGTACTGAAAAAAAAACTATTTTTACTTAAATTTCTGAGATTTTTGTATCTTTTTTTATTCCATTTAGACTTTCAAAATTGTTTATTCTGAGATTGTTTTCTTTTTTATGTTTATAAATTATCATTAACAAAAGAAATACGAAGACACATAGGAAAAGACAAAAAAAAACAATACATACAAGATTGTTGTGAAAGAATAGAAGGACATGAGAAGTGTGGAAGAGATAGTGAAATGCTTAAAGAAATGAAGACATTGACGAGAAATGTCACACCTAAGCTAAATGTAATTTGCGACGAAATGGGTTATACCGTGACAGAGACAGAGGAAATTGTAGAAAGATGGAAAGAATATTGTAGAGGAATATATGAAACAACCGACTGTGAAAGCAGGAATCAACAGTGTGAATTATTATTGGAGGAGAAAGAACCCGAACCGACAACTGAAGAAGTTTTATGGGCAATAAAGTATCTGAAAAAAGGTAGATCACCAGGATGTGATGAGATAACAGCTGAACTTACTAAAGCAGGAGGAAATGAATGTGCAACAATCTATCATGCACTATGTAAACAGATATGGCATTCAGGTATTTGGGCAAAAGAATGGAAAAGAACTGTATTCATACCACTGCCAAAAAAAGTAAATTGAAATTAAGCATAAACCATTGCCCTAATTAGTCATACCAGTAAAATTCTATTAAAAATCATAATCGGTAGACTTCGTAAGAAAATAGAAGAAGTCAATATGGTCCATGCTGGTTTTAGGCAAGGAAGAGGATCAAGAGATTATATATTCAATATATAATTAATAACAGAGAAAAGCAGAGAATTTAATGTGAATCTATATTTATCTTTCATAGACTATTCAAAGGCATGTGATTGTGTACAACACCATAAACTTTGGGAAATAATGGAAAAATGGGATTTCCAACACATTTTATACAATTAATATCACTGCTGAACCTAGACCAACAGGCAGCAGTAAGAATAAATGGAGAAACAACAATTTAGTTTAACATAAAACAATAGTCCGTCAAGGGTGCATATTGTCGCCTTACTTATTTAACTTGTATACTGAAAATATAATGAGGAATGTTAGAGAAGATGTAGACAAAGAATATAACGATGCCATAAAAATTGGAGGTTATGAAATACCAGAGATTAGAGATGCTGATGACACAGATTTATTATTGGAACACCACAACACAAAAAGGAATGGAAAAACGAATTATATCAGGTCCGTAAGAATTGCGAAGAGAAAAACCTCTATCTTAATGCAAAGAAAACTAAATTGAAAATAACTATATCCAAATTGTTGCAAATGCGAAAAATATGCATCACATCATTTACTGTTAAAACATGGCAGCCATGATGAATGATAACAAAGAGTGTTTGTGTGTCACAGGTGTTGTCTGACAGCCTAAAGGTTGAAGACACTCATTTCTTTGCTTTCACCAACAGTGAACTTTAACCTACATCTACATAAGCACAATCCCAAATGCTGTTTTTACAGAAATATCTGAGATTTTGTTTCTCGAATCCACCAACTGTCATCGATTGTGCAGCTTTTTCCATAGTTCAAGGGGTGACTGAAACATATAAACTTCTGCAGATTTGGATGCTGCCGGATTCATGTTAATATTGTGAGATGAATGCAAGACAAGCAGATGTCTATTGCTGAATGTATGCGCAATAATCTGTGGTCTGCAGACCATTTATAGTCCTCAGAGCATTTATAGTCCGCGCCCCATTATCAGGTGGTCAGCGACTGCGTTATCAATTTGGTTTAAGTGCCATCTATTGAATAAAAACAAGTAAAGGTTTATATGTCATTACAATATTATGTGTAAACTGGTGGTCTGCAGCTGAAATACTGGTGAGAAAGTAGCCCCTGTGTGCAAAAGGCTGAGAATCTAACAACTCCAGGACCACAGGTCAAAATAGCAAGTACAGAAAACATGCGCAGTGGGTGGAGCGCGGATAGTGTAATCTCGGGTTTAAACTATTCACACTTTTTGAGAGTGAATAAGCATTTCCAGTAATAAATGAGGACGGAGAAAAGCTAGTATAAATTTTAAAAAAAGAATCAAAACTTTAAAAAACAGAGGCGATGCGATTATGATGGAGCCGCCTAAAACAGAATAAATAAATGTTTTTAAAAACCCCTAAATTTCTTCTTCTTCTACTTCAACCTCCCTGGAACTGCGAACTGGTGTTCCTTGCAGCTAATGCCGTGAAGATGTTGACGCACAGCATCGTGTCGGCTTGGGAGCGGGTTATGGCAGCCAATTTTTCAGTCCCAGAATGCAGCTAAAAGCAGGAGTGTGCAATACTGGGCAAAGCTGGGGTGACCAATCCCAACCCTGTGAATCACAGGTGGCGGATGGTGAAAGTACTCCCCTTAAGGAGGATCCCTGTGAATAAGGATTTACCCAAATAAGCAGGAGCAGACCAACTGGCGGTAGTCTCAGAGAGCGAGGTGGGGTATTTGGTGGCTCTACTAAAGTGCCTCATGTGCTCAGTGAAGGGAATACCAGGCGAGTAAGAGACGCCGTAAAACCTCTAGCTGATGCTGCCTTTTTTTTTTTTGGTAGGACAGGGAGTCCAAAGGCTATTGGAGAGTCCATATACAAACCGACAGAAGGCAACGGGAAACCACTGTTGTAGCTCCCAAGAACAGCTATGCTTATACAGAGTAATAGATTCATCATGAACGACGTTAATGGATGTTCCTCTGGAACAGCCTCGTCCAGTAGGGCAGCCCACATCCACAGGTGAGGCAGATCGTTATCATGCTACTGGTGGCAAAACTAACATGTTCAAAATGATAACTCTATTCCAGGGTGGAAAGCTAGAAAATTTAAAAAGGGAAATAGAAAGGATGAAGATCAACATACTAGGAATGAGTGAGGTTAGATGGACAGGTACAGGGACCATAGACTGATAAATATACAATAGCATATTCAGGAGGTGATAAGCATGATGAGGAGTAGAAATAATGTTTTAAGAACAAACAGCAAAGACAGCTGTGGGGTATTTGAGCATCTCGGACCGAGTTTTATTAGCCCAACTGAAAGGCGGCCATTAAGTATAAATATTACACAAGTGTATGCTCCAACAGCTGATAGTTCTGAAAATGTACAGTCATTGTATAATGACAGAGATACAGCCCTGAAACACACAAAGTCACATGAAGTTATTACAGTGATAGGAGATTTTTTAATGCCAAAATTGGTAAAGGAAGAGCTTCAGACATCATTGATTACGGACTGGGGGAGAGGAGTGATAGATGTAGTAAATTAAATGAATGGGAAAAATACATAGCATGGTTGTAGGAACCACTTGGTTTAAACAACATCCCCGAAGACTGCAATGTGATGTAGCCCAGACAAAAAAAAAGACTTTTAATCAGATAGACTACATGTTAATCAACAAACGATTCAGAAACGCATTACTGACACCAAAAAACCGTGCCAGGAGCTGATTGCAATAATAACCACGATCCACTCTGTGGAAAAATTAGAATAAAGCTAAAGAAAGTGACAAACTTTAAACTGAACGCATAGCTCCTTAAAAATGACCAAGAACTGCGTGAACAATGCAGAAAGTCCAAAGGAATGTGAGGACCACAGGACTATCAGCCTCTCATGTCACATAACAAAGCTACTTCTGAGAATTATTATGAGAAGAACAAGGAAAGATAAAAATGGAAACAGCAGATCGGATTTGCTGAAAGAAAGGAAACACACAATGCCATTTATGCCTTGCGAACACTAACAGTAAGAGTTTTAGAAGTGCAGAAAGATCTCTACTTATGCTTCATTGATTACACCAAGGCATTCGACAAGGTGAAACATGATAAAATTATTAAAATGCTTGAAGACATAGACATAGACGGCACAGACCTAGGGATTGTAAAACATCTACACTGGCAGCAAGAAGCAGCGATAAGAGTTGAAAATAAAACTGGAAAATATCAACCAATAAAACAAGGAGTGCAACAGGGATGTGTAATATCTCCAGAACTTTTTTCTCTGTACAGCGAGAATATTCTAAGAATTACTGACAGCTGAGAACCAACAAGATCTCCAAAATCTCTTGGATAAAGTTACTAAAGAATGTGAACAGAAAGGCCTTACTCTAAATTTTAAAAAGACAGAGACCATGGTTATATCTAAGAAACAGAATTCACCAGCATGCAGTATAAAATTAAACGGAACTATTCTAAAGCAGGTGCAGAAATTCTAATACATTGGAGCAGTAATAACTTCAAATGGGAAATGTAGAACAGAAATTAGGAACAGAATGCAAAGACTGCACTTCAGACAATTGAGAAACATATTATGCAACAATACCTTATAAATGAATGTTAAAAAACGAGTCCTAAAATGCTATATTGAACCTATGTTGTTATATGGAAGTGAATCACGGACAGGGCGCAAGACATCGTTGATGATCTGCAAATGGATGCATCAGCAGCAGGCCATCTTGCTCACAACCGAGAGGCCTACAGGAGTGCTGTTAGGGAGGCAAAGTTCCGCAAGGGACATGCAAATGAATGAATGAATGAAATGAATCACCGACAATAGGCAGGTCTGCACACACACAAAAAAATCATTAGAAGCAGCAGAAGTGTGGTTTATTAGAAGAATGCTGTGAATTCCTTGACAGCAAAGATAACTGATGAAGAATATAGGAGAAGAGCTGGAAAGACAAAAAATCTTGTCCAAAAAAATGCGAGAGAGACAATGTACTTTCACAGGATATGGAACGAGAAGAGGGGGCGTTGAAAATATTGTAACAACAGGAAAAATAGCGGGGGAAAAGCCAAGGGAAGATCGAAAGAAATGATACTGGACAGTCTGACGAGATGGTGTAAGAGGAGATCACGAACTGAGCTGATGGCCTGCATGAAGGATCGGATAATCTGGAGAAGTATAATACCCAACGCCAGTCGGCACGCACCTGACGATGTGCAGTACTTCTTTAGCAGACTCCACCGCCACGGTGGACTATGGCGATCTCTGCCCCGTTACCTAAGATTAGTCTAGTTTCTGGGGAGGGGGGTGAGGTACCAGTGGAGAGGTGGGACAGGATCTTGATCAGCTATGGTTCACCAACCCTAACGCCGCCATGTTAGCTATGTGTCGGTGAATGCAAAAAGTCTTACCCCCCCCCCCCCAAAAAAAAAAAAAAAACTATACAGGGAAGTAAAAGAAAGCCAATGAAAATTTTGAAAATCACTACCAAGGAAGATAGGATCGTAAACTGACATGGTCACAGTATTTGACATGACACTTGTTGGTAACAAATCCTTCAGAAAGTGTACTTTAGCTACTTGGATATTTATATATTTGGAACTGGACCATTATGGTTTGCCTCCACCTGCTAGCTTCTTTTTATACATGATTGTTTCACTTGCCCAGAAGAATCTCTTCTCTTCATAACACCCTCTATCGGTAGGCACGTGCCACTTTGTAAAATACAGCTTCTAGCTGAGGCTCGACTGCCAAGATGGCATATCGTAATACATAGCAATCCCACAATTTCCGGTGCAGTTAAAAAAAAAAAAAGAGCTCTTACAACAATCGGGCTTCTCCCCTGCTTTTATTATAGGAAAATTCATCGTAGATGTATCCCTGGTTTAAATTTGTTTCAAGACATAACTAATGTGATGACCAATGGTTGAAACTATTATTATCTTCCTTCAAGATTTTCATTAATAGGGCTTTCTGTAGTTATTTTCAGTAAAAGTTTCAGTCGGAAGCAAAAATATCATATGACGTCATGGAAATTCATTAACATCTCGTAGCGCTCAGCCATATTTGTTGTGTTTTAAAGTAATGTATTAAGATCTTCAGAGAAGAGATCGCGGAATAAGAAAGAATATTTTCGTTTGTGAGGACCCGCAGGCTGTAATCAGACGGATATTCGGTTCAGCAATGGCCAGTTTACATTGTATTCTACTGGCTGTTGTTTGTGTTCCATACATACTGGCTTTGTCAGGTAATTGTTGTGTTTATACAGTATTCAATCATCAGGTTAGTCTCTGTAGACAAAAGGCAAGAAGAGAGAGAGACACACACACAGAACACGATGAAAGATTATTTTATCTATACATCATGAAATTGTTCAGCGTCGGGTTCTAATGACAGAAACATATTTGAGAATGAACAAATCACACGAACAGGCTTTAACCTCTAAAGACCACGAACACGCCAAACATATGAATCATCGGTAGCAGAGTTTTATATCCGATGTTCATAAGCCATGATCTCCTTATGAAGAACATTATTAAACAATGAACACAAGAAAATATGTTTTGTTTGAGAAATCCTCGTTATAACACTGTTTCTTCTGTAATATTCAGGCTAATTACAATCAATCGCCAGCCATTTTAGGCTTGTCAAGGCGGGAATGTTTTCGTGTGTACTGTGACATTTTCAAGACTTAATGAAATTCATATTCCTACTGTGCTGTTATACTCTGTAATGTACTTTATAGTAGCTGAATTATATTTTTACATATACTTGCTGAAAGATTCAGAAATCAATGACAGACTTCTTCAATCATTCTCAGATCTTGACTTTATACTTCTAAAATAATCAGGTCAGCTGGGGTTGGTGTACATCCACTAAAGCTTCTTTTGAACTGATGCAGATGTTGACCACATCTATTTTCTCTCCACTTCATATGATTGGCACTCCTGTACAATATGTTCTTCCATCATCTTACCAGTGCCACATGTGCACATATTGGTTGGGTCAGTCTTGAGCTTGTTGTAAAGGTGGTACCTCAGTCTGTTGTGACCAGTGCAGAACTGAACAGTGGTCTCTTGCTCTTCTCAGCTAAGTTGATACTGACAAGAAAAAAAATGTTAACACTTTTTTTTCCATGTTTATGTTTTTTAACACTTCAGTTACTAATTGCAGTAGTGTTCCTTATGCAATGGGATTGATTTTTGTTGTTGCTACCTGTACATACAATTTTTAAAAAATACATACATGGCTGTATATATATTGTGCTCTGTGATCCCTTGTCTTGCTGGGAGATGTTCTCTATTTTCAGAGACAAATCATTCAGTCTGTCTAGTAGTAATACATGATACAACTTATAGAAACATATTGTTGGATTTGTAGATAAATACTTTAATAACTGAGTTAAGCCAGACCTTGCTATAACTTTAGCTAGGTTATACTTCTGAGCACAACATTTCACATTAGAAACCACTGCTAAAATTGAAAGAAAATTCCAAGAGAGGTTTCTGTGCAGATTGCTTTTGATCACTGGTCAAGGAATTTTTGTTCTTGTGAGAATATTTTTTTTTTCCATTTTAATTCTTTGGAAATGTACACATTTTCATCAGGGTTGCTTTCTATAACAAACTGCAATTAGTTTTATTATTTCAAAACAAACACTGAGGGATAAAAAGAGGCCTGCAGTGAGTGGTTTTATTATTAAAAAAACAAAGGCCATAGGATGTGAGAGACCAACATTGGAATCTAAAGCACCTTGTGTAAGAAGATTACATATGTAATATGACTAAAGACTATGCAGAGTAAATCCACCAAAAAGCAATATTTCACATGTAGAGAGAAAGAAAGAACTTGAAAATATCATAACAACAGGAAAGATAGATGGAAAGAGAGGACTTGGAACCTTCATAACAACAGGAAAGATAGATGGAAAGAGAGGACTTGAAACCATCATAACAGCAGGAAAGATACACAGAAGAAGATGCAGAAGAAGGTCAAGAGAGATGATTAATGGCTAAGCACAGTAGGATGACAGCATATGAGTACCAAATGAGCAGTTGAAAAACATCAGTGATGAAGTTCTTTGGAGGATCATGATCATTCATCCTTGGTTCAGGACATCATGATGACTCTACAGACATGAAGCTTTATTTTGCAGTGAAACTTAAAAGCCTTCATAATCATGATACTTGTCTACCGTCTTTTTTTTTTTCTCTTATATTAATTTCCAGTAAATAAAAGTGTTACGCAAGTCCTGTTGGTTTTTTTTTTTTTTCCATGGCTGTTTCAAATTTTCCATTGTCATCGTCATCTTGTGCCAATGATAAATGTAGTAGTGAATGGTTATATCATTTTATTGCCTTACATTTCTTTTTGATTAGTAAGACTGGATGTAGTTGGTGAGACATCTCATAGATCAATGTTTAAGACTGACCAACAATTACTGTTTATGTTCAAGATTTCGGAGCATATTCATTTTCCTGTACCATCTGTTAGATGTCATGTGTTGGGTACAGTGGATCTGCTACTTGCTGTTCTGTATTAAGCATGAAAGTTGTTACTAGATTATCTGTCATCTGTTCTTATTTATTGTCTGTTGCTTCAAGGGTTTGGAGTCTGAGATGGAAGCAATATTGAGTAGAATCAGAGATACTAACACCGACTTCAACATAAAAACTTATTATTATAGCAACATATGGTAGAACAGTTTTTGATCATTCATGAAAACTAGTAGTAGAGGCCTTTTTCATTATATTCTGAAATTGTTAAGAGATGCTGTGATGGCTGAGCTCTTTGCCACAAATCCAAACAGTTCTTTTTTCTGAGGACAAATTCTTCAGACTTATGAAAATATTTGTTGTGTATTTGATACAAAAAGGCACTTGATAGCATACACAGAGATTCATTGTGGAGAATATGAAGAATATATGGAATAACATCTAAGATTGTCAACATCATTAGGGACCTCAATAATGGATATATTTGTGCAGTCAGTACAGAAGAAGGAATGAGCGAATGGTTCCAGATTGAAACAGGCATGAAACAAGGATGTATATTATTTCCCTTGCTTTTTGGAATTGCCATAGACTTCATAATGAAAAAATGATGCACAGGTAAAACAGGCATTCCTTTGATACATGGGGACCAACTAGAAGATCTTGATTTTGCAGATGACATAACTCTTATTAGTGTCAATGTGAAATCAATGCAAGAAAAAACAGATATGCTGTCTTCAGTGACTAGTAAAATTGGACTTGAAATTAACAAGGAAAAAAACACAAATATTGAAACTTCTCATTAACCATGAAGGAAAAATATACATAGAAGGAACAGCTGCATATCTCGGCAGCTAAATAGACCAGGATGGTGACACCAAAAGGAATTAGAATTTGAATTGCAAAAGCAGCATTGACTTTCTTGAGAACATATGGAATTCAAAAATTATAAGCACAAAAACCGAGTTAAGATTATTCAATTCAAATGTAATATCCACCCTCATTTATGCATGTGAAAGCTGGAAAACATCTAAAGAAATAGACAAGAAATTAAATTTTTTTCAAAACAAATGCCTCAGGAAAATACTCGGTATAAAGTGGAATGAATTCAAGAACAACACAGAGATCAGACATGAGTAAACAACAACCTGTCTCTTGGGTGATCAGAAAAAAAGAAGATGGACATATGTCGGTCATGTGATGAGAAGAAACAACCAGAGAATTCCAAAACAGGCTATCAAATGGAACACAAAAGGCTGACGAAAAAGAGGTTGACCATGTGAAACTCTAAAGAGGACATTGTTAAGAGAGGCCGGTTTAGTGGGAATAACATCCCTTGATGAGGTTGAAAAGCTTGCCGAAAACAGGAAATCTTCGCAAGTTACCATGTGAGCCCTTATGTGACATTTAGCGGCACAGAAGGAACATCTTACAAAGAACTGTGTATTATATATTCTCATGTAATAGCATTTTTTAGTTTGCATTTTGTTATATAAAAACACCTAACGAGGACCACAGGCGTAAATTCAGTAGGATCACAGCGCGGTCTTGGTGGTAGAAGCGAACGAAGAAGAAGTTATATAAATATGTTTAATTGTATTGTACTTTCAATTTTGATACATTTTTATTGAATAAATATCCTGTTAACACATTCTAGTAATCAAATTTCTCTTAGATTCAAGATATAAAAAGTTTATAAATACATAATAGTGAATAACTATGCATTGAGGTCTGTTAGTCTTAGTTTTATCTTTGTTAGTTTTAAGGTTATACAGTTTCTGTTAGAAATATTTTTTTTATTATAAAAAAATGTTGAATGCAATTTGTTGCATAACTACTTTCTTAGAAATTTATGAAAGTTTTCTTGTTCAGAAATTTGAATCAAATAAAGTATTTTACATTCCATCACTCAAAGTAGCCTGATGTTTCACATGGTGGTGATGAAATGTTCTAGCCCAGAATATTATTACAATAAATTTGTTATTACAAATAGACCATGTTTATTGTAATATTTATTACAATAAATTTGTTATTACTAATTAATATACATTTGCCATCTCTAAAAAAGCCAGAGATGGACAGTAGAAAAATTAGAGGAGCTGAAAGTGAGAGTTTTGTCATACTAGCTCCACAACCCTGTTAGTAAGAGATAATACCTCCACTGTAGTTTTAAATACATGCTGATGTGAAATATTTAATAACAGGCTGGATTCATTTATTGATTCCTTAATGTTTGGTGTCCCTTGTTTTTAGAAGTAAATCGTTACAAACCTGTGATCTGGTCAAAGTTAGTGGAGCATGATAAACCTGCATTCCATGGAGAGATTAAGGAAAATGAGAGAGTGGTCAAATTGAAACCAGATTTGTCAGCATCAGATGCTGACGAGGTTGGAGGTGCAAGTAAGTAGATCTTGTTCAGCCATCTGTTACTATAAATGAAGCAGAAAATGCCAAAAGTTTGATAGTATCAAAGTAAATAATCTATACTTCATAAATGTCAGTAAACAGTACAGAATACTGTTTGGCAGTTGATCTTCATGACATATATGCAGTTAGTTACTTCTTATTATGTAATGATCAATTGATAATCGTGGTATTGTGGTTATATTTAGATTTCATCAGCTTTTTGCCAAAAATGGTTTTCATACAGAGCAGTAACTGCAAAAATGGAAAATTACTAGATTAGGTTCATCCATTATTTCATGCCTTGTACAACTACTGCTTAGGTAACTCTTATAGTTTGATTAGAACTACAGAATAATGTACATGAAAATGGCACATGAAGTTGTAGAGATGGTTAATAGCATCAAAAAAAAGAGAGAAATGAGGAAAGTCTGAAACATCTGACAGTATTTCATTCAGTAATCACATGGTCATGTGTACCATATGACAGTATTACATTCAGTAATCACTGAAACATTCAAGATAAATCTGGAGCCCCATCACTAAATCTCTGAATCTTGGAGTGCCCATCACTAGAAAAATCTCTGAACCTTGGAGTACCCTTCACTAGGAGAATAGTTACAGTTCTTTTCAAGTTTTTGCTGCAAGCATATGCCTGAGTTTCAGTCCCCATTGCTAAGTTTTATATCACATATGATGACTTAGCACTTTTCTGGCATAAGAGTGGGTTTGGGGTGCTTACTTTGGACAGAATATATGGGTATACCAGCGTTAATATGTTGACATAATGATACAGGACAGTTGATATATTTTACGGAATTTATCTGTGGAAAAGAGTTTTAGACAATTTTTACCAAATATATGCATGAAGAAGAGATTTAGACATGTTTTGCTGAATATATATGTGGAAAAGATGTTTACACTGGAAATTTTTCTAGTTAATTAAACCAATTTAGTTGCTTCTTATGAAGCTTTCATAGTAGAGGACCATAGTTGAATTTTTAATCTAGTGTCACATACTGTGAACATATAGTGAGGCAGAATTGGAGATATTTAACAGTACTACAAACATTTTTTGTGGCAGTAGCATTATGGCTAGTAAAACATGCATGAACCTGTTGTCTTCCTCAGTGTATATCTGTAATTATATCATCACATCAAACAAGAGGCATCCAAGAACAAAACCTCTGCCTTTTGAGATTGTTGTGACAAACAAGTTGACAGGAGCAGCAGAAGTCCGTGTGAGAGAGGGTGAAGTGTTGGACTTTGAAGAACATGCATATTACAAATTTGGAATCGTTGCTGAGGACTGTGGTTCTCCACCCAAGCACTCATCCAAGTAAGAACAAAATTTCTGCCTGTCAGTTCTGGCTTGTGTTATATAAAGTGATTCCTTAGAGTATCTTTTAAAGTGCAGTGTTGTCTGCACCCTTATCTTACAAATCACACTGAACATGTTTGTCAGTGTGTTAAGAGAAAGTGGATGCTTTTATAAATATGAATCTCATGTATGAGAAATTTTGCCTGCTCAGTATTTGGTGAATGCAAGAACATAAATTAAGATGAAAAACAGTTTCTTCTATGCAAAAACAGTTGATATTGTTAGTTGATATGCATGTACTTATAATTTTTTTTAAAAATAGTGTGTTAATTAGTACAGTTAGCATAAACCTGTTTGTCCAGAATGATGGGTGTGCTTAAAAGCTAGAAGTCATTTCTTTATATGAAATCCTGGCAAAAATGAAATCCTTTGCTTCATATTCATTATAAAGTTTGTAATTAATACTGCAAATAATATAATGGTTAGAGAAGTGAAGTAGCACTTGCTTGTGTCATCTGACACATCTGTAGGAAACAACAGAGAGACTGAGTGAAAATCTCTCATAGAACCAGAGCCCCTAGACATGAAATCATTAGCACTTTTCAACACCATGGAGCTTAATAAGCAGTGATCCCACCCCCACCCCTCATGGATGATTCTTAAAAAGTCCTTGCAAGTATACAGTTTTAACTCTTGTTTATCCATTTTGTAATTGAAAATATGCAGTTTATAGGCAGGTTCAGCTGTTTTATTTCATATGGAATTTTTTTTTTTTTTTTTACCTCACGTGAACTTATTTTAAAGATTTGTAGATAAAATTTAGAACTTTGATATTACTTTTACAAGTTTATTTATTTTTTTTTTCAATCTCTCTCCAGAGCATACATATCAATCAAGGTTCTGGATGTTGATGAATATGCCCCCAAATTTGATAATGAATCATATTTTGCATACGTGGAGGAAGGTAAAATGCACGACTCCATTGTTCAGATTCATGCTTCTGACCAGGACGAGTCCGATGCCTTCAAAACTATTTGTAGTTATGAGCTCATCACACCTGGTGTGCCTTTCGAAATTACATCCACAGGTGTGGTGAGGAACAAGGAGCCCCTGGACTACAACGTCCATAGGAACTTTATTCTTGAGGTGAGAAAATGTTATGGATCACAAACTATAGAGGACATTGACGAATAAGCACAGGATATTATGTGATGTAGTTTATATAAGAACATTGTGAAATCATTGATAGTGTGACGTGATACTTTCAACTTGTCTGGTGAACATGTTACAAAAATATTGTTAATCATAATGATGAGTTTTTACATTTTTTTTGCAACAGTTATATGTATCAAAACTTTTCAGGCATTATTTACTCTGTTATTACAGTTGGAGGCCAAGTTAACAGGCATAAAATCCTTTGTTGAGGTTGAAAGACTCGCCGAAGACAGGAAATATTGGCGAACTACTTTGCGAGCCCTATGTGACGTCTAACGGCACGGGAAGGATATAAGATATAAGATATTACAGTTGTACTTGTGATACTTTTAATTTTCCATCTGTGTATTTTGATGATGGTCTAGTGCCAAACAATTGTATATTTGTTTATGTGGTTTAGTAAACTGGTTTTATTTGAGTATTATACCATTATAAAACATAGAATAGGGCATTTGTACGTTGTGGCCAGTCCTTCTGCAGGTCTTTTTATGCCCACTTGCTGCTGTAGAAATTCTCCTCTTTATTCAGTCTCCCTGGAACTACAAGCTGGTGTTCTTATTCAGTCTCCCTGGAACTACAAGCTGGTGTTCTTATTCAGTCTCCCTGGAACTACAAGCTGGTGTTCTTATTCAGTCTCCCTGGAACTACAAGCTGGTGTTCTTATTCAGTCTCCCTGGAACTACAAGCTGGTGTTCTTATTCAGTCTCCCTGGAACTACAAGCTGGTGTTCTTATTCAGTCTCCCTGGAACTACAAGCTGGTGTTCTTATTCAGTCTCCCTGGAACTACAAGCTGGTGTTCTTATTCAGTCTCCCTGGAACTACAAGCTGGTGTTCTTATTCAGTCTCCCTGGAACTACAAGCTGGTGTTCTTATTCAGTCTCCTGGAACTACAAGCTGGTGTTCTTATTCAGTCTCCCTGGAACTACAAGCTGGTGTTCTTATTCAGTCTCCCTGGAACTACAAGCTGGTGTTCTTATTCAGTCTCCCTGGAACTACAAGCTGGTGTTCTTTGCAGCTGATGTAGTGAAGATGTTGAGGCACAGCATCATGTTGGCTTGGGAGTGGATCGTGGCAGATATTTTTTAAGTCCATAAGTACAGCTTTTCACTTTTAAGCAGGGGGTGCGCAGTACTTCTTTAGCAGGCTTCACCATCATGGGGACTATGGCAGTCACTGCCTTGTTAGCCAGCTAGTCCTGTAACTAGGGGTACCAGCAGAGAGATGGGACAGGGTCTTGGTCAGTATAGTTTGCCAGCCCTGACACTAGCATGTCCACTGTAGGTTGGTGAATCAGTCTTCACCCCCCCCCCCCCCCCCAGAAATTCACCTTAAACAGATGCTCATGATAATGTAGAAATGTAATAAAACATAAAAGTTTGCAATGTCTTACCTTTTCAGGCTGTGGCCATTGATTGTGGAAATCGAAGATCGGAGCCAGTGTTTATTAACTTGGCTGTCACTGAAAAATGCCTGAGTGGATGGTCGGGCTTGCAGGATATTATCAAGTACAGAGCTGGATCAGGACAGCAGAGGCTTGCTGAGGGGGCTGGTCTGAGGCTTTGTGAAGGTGACTGCAAGCCCACACAGGTCAATGTGAAGATCACCCTGGCCACCCAGCACATTGGCAAAGGTTGTGACCGTGATACATACTCTGTGAATTCCCAGAGAAAATTGTGTGGTATGTGTCTTTTCTCCTAATTTGACCAGGAAAGGGGGGAGTTGGAAAGAATGCATGATTGATGAGTACAGTTGAGTCCCTCACATGTGAGCTCTTCTAAATATACACCAAAAATATAAAGTAGCTAGGATTATTTGGTAAGATATTGATTTATAATTTGTGATCAGTCATCATGTCCAAATTATCCCCAGCATGGCAGGCCAAACTGGCATAATTAGTTAAATACAAACTCATAAATGTAGTTAAAAGTATGCTCAACCAACTTATAATTTTGTATGATTAGAGACCTACAGTAAAGATTGACTGCATATGAACAAGCTATGAAACTTTTTTTTTCCAGTTCAGCTTGCTTATGATATTCTCATTTTGACACATTACATAGATCTGATTTTGTGAGCAGTAGTTTGATATCGTATTCCCAGGGTGCTTTGTATCCAAGAAGTGCACGTCTTAACTCTTCCTGTGCCACAGAAGAAAAAAACGTGGACATTTCCATCTGTGCCAGACAAAAAGCTCAAGTCTATTATAATTATAGGGGTATAGTTGTAAAATTGAACGTAACGAAGTATTTCCACGTTATATTTTTTTTATGCATCAAAATACCTGTAAATGTAAGATTTCATAAATGAAGAGTTTTTTAGGAAAAAAGATGTAGTGTGATGATTTTAGCTGGTAGTATGTCTAGGTCTACACTATTTACCATCCGTGATGTCTAAAACGACTTGTCGATGTATCCGATCTCATTGTGTGATGATATCACTAAAATAATGTCTGAAATAACTTTCTAATTACTTCTTAAGTTCGTCTAATAGTCTATATCTACTTGGGGTACATTCAAGAACAGTTGTCTGGTCACAGGGCATGTCCATATCCCTGTCTACATCACCAAAAATTGATATTTCTCATTCAGAACTTCCATTTCTATGCACATTACTAACCGCTTCATCCAAGATGAAAGGGGTAACTATGATGTGTACACATAACATGCAGTCTAAAAATTCAACTGATTTTACACTGAAACGAACCAGAAGCCTGTATAAAGGCTCCAGGCACTAGCATGGAAACTGGATGCAGCCTATTAGTAGGTCGGTGGTGAGGGAAGAGTTAAATTTTATATCTCCAGTAAATTGACAGTTTGTCCATTAAAAATAATTTTCTCAGTTTTTAGATTTATAAACTAAAAATATTGGTTGCTGAGTTTTTATTTTAAGCATTAAAATAACATTTCCAAACAACTGGCCTCACATGAAAGTAATGTTTATGTTTATAACATTATTCTTCAGTGATTTACCATTGGTAAATGTGTGTTTTAATCACCAATACATCAGTGTAAATATCTTCTGGAGAATTTTCCTCTCATTATTGTTGATGTCTTCTAATGTTATCAGACTAACATTTAAGTTTGCAAGGTTTTTTTTTCTTTCAAAATCATGTTTTAGGCGCCAGCGGAGATAGCGTAGACCTCTTGCCATCTCCTGGCAGCGCAGAATGGTCTCACAACATTCCAACTGATGATGGTCATGAAATGGACCAAGTGTTTTCGTTTGATGGTCAGAACAATGTCTTGGAAGTCCCAGAGTCTGTGTTTAACCATATGTTACATGACACTTTCACAATCTCAGCTTGGCTAAGGCATGGAGAAAGTCATATATCTGGCCAGTCTAAGGCTGCCAAGGAGCATATTCTTTGTATGTCTGATGGAGAAGGTAAGCAAAAGTTATAGCTAGTGTTTTTTTCTTTATAACAGCACTTTTCATCTAAAGAGACACTTCAGCTTGCAGTGCCGGCATTAGTGAAGTCTTTTACAAGACATTTGCATCACCTTTTTAGTGCTATCTTGTGGGGGGGGAGGAAGCTTGAAGATAGCTTTTAAAACTATAGAGGATTGTATGGAAGGGTGTTATGAAGTAAACCAAAAACTGAGATACAGGAGTGTAAATCATAAAAAAAAACCGAACCAAAAAGTACCATTATTGTAATTTGGAGGTATAGGGAAAATAATCATTACTACGAGGGTCATACCAAAAGTCATGAGCAAAAATTTTTTAAAAATCAGAATTTATAGATAGAGAAAATGTATACTGATATCCAAAACACGTCGAGGTTTTCCGGTGAGAAAATCCAACTCTATATTAAACTGTTGCAACGAAAACCACGGTGTCACGCATTTCCATTTCTGAGACCCACCATGCTAAGTCCTGCAATACTCTGAACTTCTTGTGGTCCTCTCGTGGATCTCGCATGGTCTTTTCGGGGACTGCGGGACCTATGGAGGATCACGGGGCGATGTTGGTGGTAGACGCAAATGAAGAAGAAGAATCGTACTAGAAAAATATAGGATATAGAATAGTCACGGGAACTCAGTACTTGATGTATATGCATCTGTTCTGTCTTTCCTTATTAGTATACCAGATAATCATATTGTTCAATTAATTACATACAGGAATGAACCGTCACCATTATGGGTTATACATCCACGGGGGTAAGCTGGTTCTACTGCTGCGAAAAGAGGCTGAGGATGTGAAATCACCCGAGGAGATGCAAGCTTTCAGACCAGCTGAATTTCGCTGGAAAATTCCCCATGTTACAGATGACAAGTGGCATCATTATACTCTTAATGTGGATTTCCAACAGGAGAGCAGTGATGCAGGAGTGAGTCTTGAGTTTACTGACAAATTTGTTTGATTGTTTTGAAAGTGGTAGAGTTTGAGATACGTATTGTGCATTATCAACAAAGAAAATACCATCATCTTCATATCTGTGAAAGTGTTTCTTTTTTAGTTCTATCATTGACATTTTTAGAAACTTGAGATTTTACTGTTTCAGAAATTTCTTGCGAGAAGGATGTTAACCTTCATACTAATCAGCACTCACTTGCTACTGTTGCTCCCTTCAGACATGCCATGTCAAAAGATTTATCAAACATGGTTCCGTGTGATTCCTGTCAGAGTGGGAGCTACCATGATTCTGACATCACCGGAGCTCGTGCCAAAAAGCTGACATCACTAGCAGAAAAGCAGACTCAAAAACAGAACAAGAGGGGCCATTAATAATATAAATTTCAGAAATAAGTAAAACTTCAAGACACACAATTTTGGATGTGAAATGACAAGAGGTTCTGAATACACAACAGGGAAGAAGAAATGGAAGGAAATCGAGAGAAAATAAGTATACGCGAGGAAAACATCAGCCAAACCATCATGGATGGAGATGGAAAACATGGCCGTCCAAACATAGTGCAACACTTGATAATGTTATGTCCAGCCAGGTGGGGAGAAAAAAAAAAGAGTAGACGTATTAATCTCCTTGGGAGGGGGGGGGTGTGTGTGGAAGAGAGGAAGGTTCTGAAAATGTTGCTTAGATGTTTTAACTCCACCACCCATTAATTATGAAATAGCCATAACTATTTTTAGAAACTTCATTTCATTCACTACACTTCAGTGCAGTACTACCCCAAATATTACTTTATTTGGGGTCAAAACCAGTTTATCCCATATTACATGAGGGGTTAATGCCAAGGAGGTTAATATAACTTGCTTGATTTATGCATCATACAATGAACTTAGAAATTTTATAGCTCTTAACTTTTGGTGTCTCTCATCTCATTCCAAGATGACCATAGTGCAGGATAAGATTATGCATCTTTTTGTTGTTGTTGTTGTTGTTGGTCAGGTGCATCTTTACATTGATGGCAAGCTTTTGGTTACCGACAAGGAGAACTTTGAAATTGTTGATGATTGGCCGTTGCACAAAACAAAGAAGGTTCACACGACCAAACTTATGGTTGGCGCCTGCTGGCAGGGTATGTTCACTTAGGAACTTCATTGTTAGAAGTACACTTTGTTTATGTGTGAAGATGCGTGGTTCTGGGTGATGGACTATTCACTGTTGATGTTTTAAAACCTCATCAAGCAGATAAACAAGTCTTTCATCTTCCCCTGGGGGCAGAGACACTGTCTATTTTGGCAGTCATCAACCTGTAACCAACAGGGTTGATGAGCCATAACTGACCAAGACCCTGTCTCATCTCTTTGTTGGTATCCCCAGCAGCAGGCCTAGTCAGGCTAACGACATAGACTGCCACAGTCCTCATGACTAGGTTATTAGACGGTGGAGTCTGCTAAAGAAGTATTGCACACCCATGGCTTTTCAGCTGTACCCAGGGACTGAAAAAATAACTGCCATGACACACTCCCAAGCTGACACAGCGCTGTGCCTAAACATCTTCACCATATCTGGTGCAGAGAACACCAGTTTGCTGTTCCAGGGAGAGTCAGGAAGCAGATCATCTCCCCCTAAAATAGCATCTAAAGCAGTATCTTTACTGGTCTAGATTTCACAGTGATTAATCAGTCAGTAAACTGATCCACTACATCAAATGAAGCACCTGACCTGGAATTCGGGATCATCAACCTATAAATACTGCTACTGCATCCCATTCCATTAAACCCCAAGAGTGCATCAGATTTCAAGTTTGCATGTGGTGTGACACTGGGTTCTTAATATTAAGCCTGCCTTGATGAGACAGCAGAAGTTCACTTCATTTTTCATGTGTTGCACACCCTTCCCCCCACTCTCCCCCCTCCCCAATAAAGTCACTGAGTAGAGTTCAGGATCCCTTCTTAACAGCTTAAAAAAAAAAAAGGGTAATCCTGTCATGCCTTAGAGGCACATAGGGATATGGTGTTAGTGCCAATATTTTCCTTGACCTGTCAGCACACTAGAGGGTGATATGGTCAGTATCACACCTGGCCGCCTTTTCTTCCCCAACTCCAGAAGAAGTTGGGTACCCATTTCTTCAGCTGGGTGACTGGGGCGCCTCTGGCCAGATTCGAACCCCCAACCTTCTCCATGAGAGACCAGTGCACAACTTTAAAAAGGCTTTCAATGTTTAAACGTAGTCACACAAAAAAAAAAAAGATGAATTTTCCTTTACATGTTTAGGTTGAAACTTCAGAATAAATTGTTAAAACAAATTTCACTTATTTGAATTTGAGACATTTGTTGAACATATTGTTTGTAACATATGGCAGTTTTCCTACATTGAAAACACAGTCAGAGCATTTCAGAAAATGTGTATATTTAAAATTTAAAACAATACCAGAGTAAATGACTAAATAACAAATTATAACTTCATTGAATGGTCAGGGAGAGTTTTTAAGTGTTTCTTGCCAGTGTTTATGGCAGCTAGTCATCATCATGTCTGTGCAATTTGTGTAATTTGCTCTCAGTAGTTAAAAAATGTATAAATAATTCATGTTGAAGCTAAGATCTACAATCATTTTATCAAACATTGGGCCATTATTACTCAGATTTTTCAGACAGATTTGCTTTATGTAGTTTGTGTAACCTTACTATATAAAACACATAGCTTACAAAACAGAACCTTACTGTATAAAACATCATAGCTCACAGAACAAAGCCTTACTGTATAAAACATAGCTTACAGAACAAAGCCTTACTGTATAAAACATCGTAGCTTACAGAACAGAGCCTTACTGTATACAACTTTATAGCTTACAGAACAAAGCCTTGCTGTATAAAACATCATAGCTTACAGAACAGAGCCTTACTGTATACAACTTTATAGCTTACAGAACAAAACCTTGCTGTAAAAAACATCATAGCTTACAGAACAAAACCTTGCTGTATAAAACTTTATAGCTCACAGAACAGAACCTTGCTGTATAAAACATCATAGCTTACAGAACAAAACCTTGCTGTAAAAAACATCATAGCTCACAGAGCAGAACCTTGCTGTATAAAACATCATAGCTTACAGAACAAAACCTTGCTGTATAAAACTTTATAGCTCACAGAACAGAACCTTGCTGTATAAAACATCATAGCTTACAGAACAACCTCTTTCTCTGCATCTTATTTACTATTTGTATGATCTCAGGTGCAGACAATACATTCAACCACTACTACAAGGGCTACATGGCTGGACTGTTTATTTTGAGAGGCAAGACAGAGAGTGAAAGAGTCATCAAGTGCTTGAACAACTGTAAAGAGAATCTAGATTTCCATGCCATCAATGACATGTCAAGTGGGACTGTAAGTTTTACTTGAGAAACCAGTGTTTGAAAATGTTAACTAATGTCAGGTGATTATGAAACAAAAGCAGGTGATATATTAACTTATCTTTCATGTTTGATGCTGGATGGTGGTGTTACACAGATAATAGTTTTAACAGCTGGTCTTCTTTAGATGATGATTTATCATGCTGGTCTTTGGCGTTGAAAACATTGTTGCTCTACATCATTCTAACCATTAGAGTAGGGATTGATGTGTTCCAAATGAAGCTTACACCATGAGCCTAACTTATGATTAATGTGTGAAAACGAGCCATTGTTGAGCACTTTTAAATTGTATGAATAATTGTGGTGTGAACATGAGGCTGAACTTGTGATATATATATATGTTGATATTTCACAGAGTGTTAGCTTTAACAGTGAGATGACAGAGTTCACCATTAGCAGTCGTAGTGTGGAGGAGGTCAACAGGCTTATGGGACAGGTAGCATATGTGAATGCTCGCACTTACCCCACACCTGGCTATAGAACTCTCACAGTTGAAACTTCCATTATGTAAGTCTTTTTTTATATATATATATAAAAGTTAAGTTTGATGTAGTTGGCTTCAGGTGTAAAATTTATGCCATTTTTTTATTTCAGCATTTTAAAATCTTAATTGCCATTTATTTGATTATAAAGATAATGGCCTCAGCAAGGGTTGTGGCGATGAGTTGGTCAAAACTGTCATCATCACTTGATGCTTTTACTGATGTTTCATATCATTTTGTAGTTGGACTGCTGAGAAATAATCCCCATTCAAACTGGTGCCTGTATTCTTTTACCAAAGATTCACTTGCCAGAGCTTCTAAGAGATCTGACAAAAAGCGACAACTATTTTGTTTATTTGTTTATAAAATAATTCTCAACCAATTCCGGAATGTAATTATCTGTGGATGAGATCCGAGACAAATTTTCCTGGTTGTAAAATTCTAGTTAAAGGTTTTCTAATTCTAAAACTTTGCAGTTTAATTCTTTTGATAATTTTCTGCGTTTGTTTTATCTGCTTTTTTTTTTTTTTTAATATAGTGCTTTTGCTTCATCTGTCTGCTGAGAAACAACTGAACTTTCCTCCACACTTTTCTTTTACATGAGGATGTTAAAAAACTGTAGAACTGTGACTTTTGGAGATGTTTCAGTTCATAATGTTTGTGTGAGTAGCGGAAAAGTGAAAAAGCTGTCAATAAATGGGAATATTTGAAATACAAGTTTAAGGCGATGGTCAGCAGGGAAATTAACAATTTGTATGTAGACCTCATTTGTGATTTCCAGAGGGTTCACAGTTCACATTTTTGACATAAAAATGTATGCGTGTTCCTTAAGGAACTCCTAAGAACATACAAAATTGAATTGGCTATGTTTTGGTGAATTTTTCTTTTTTTGCCTTAATGTTCTGTCCCTGAATAATAAAAATGTGATGAAATAATGTCTTACAGATGTGAAGGGCTGACTGTAGTTTTGCCACTCCTAGAGAAGAGGATTCTAGTGGAAGAGCAGCAAGAGCCAGTGTTTGTCATCACAGGATATTCCAACTTAACTCGTATGGTATACGAGTTTGAGAGGGGTCTTCGGGTATTCCATGACATACACATCTTTGCTCGCTCCCAGCCTCCAGAGGAAACTGCTGATGAAGATGATGGGCAAGAGGATGGGGAGGATACAAAGGCTGGGAAGTTGGCACAGAAAATGTCAAAGACTCTACTACAGCGTGAGTAGCCAAGAAAATATTAGTGAAAAAAAAAAGATGCCTGATATGTAGATGCTGGCTTCTCTTACATCTTTGAAATTGTTTATTCATTCATTAATATGTTTAATGAAACCAAATGCTCATGTTTAACCTAGCCACCAGCACTCTGATTCATTCCAAGTTCAACGCAGATAGAAAGTTGTATGTTTTAATATAGCGATCAATTTTCAAGGAAGAGAAAAATGAAACATGAGAAAGAGTCAAAATTGGCAAGTGAATCTATAAATGAATTGGATTCTGCGTTGGCTTTGTAAATAATAAATTATAAGATTGATATTAATGCTCTGGTTAGTAGAAAAGTGTGGTTTACAATAATGTACAAGTGGTTCAGAAAGTTCACCTTTATCACAAATCAAATGCCATAGATTTTAGCCTTCTCATTACAATGATTTCACCTCTTATTCTGAATATGTCTGTTATGACCCTTAGACCAGGCTATATGTTTAGTACACTGCTCGAGAATGACCAGCTGTCAGCTTACATTGCCAGCTAAACAGAACCGCCGTCTTGATAAAGAGTACACTGACTGAAAGAATAGTTTGTTTTTGATCACAATCTTTTAAAAGGGTGGCTGTGATAAGTCTAATCTGAGTTTTGATGTCCATATGTTCCAAAGGTTGATGCAGCATTTATTCAGTGATTGAAGGGCTGATCACTTCTTTGATGAGTTGCGAAACTGATAACACATTGTGAGATGTTTATAGCTTAGACTCGCCCAGGTTATGATACAAAGCAGGGTCTTTAACTCATTTGTGCGCAGAAATATGTTGACGTTAAATTGATTTGTGCCAACAAGTGGGGTAATATTAACCAGAGTACAGCCCATTAATTAATTTTGGGAATTGGCCAGGGATACAAATTTCTGTGATGTATCCAGGTTGTGACATAAAGTGATGTGATATTAAGTGGGTTGACTATAATTATGATGCATTTGTTATATGTTATTGTTTGAAAACTCATAACAATTCTTCCGGACCAGAGAACAGTCATCAGACTGTTAACGGGTCACACCATCCTCATTAAATACATGGAGTGACTGCAAACCACACACCATGCTACAGGCACACAAACGCTTGTAAGAAGAAGAGACAGCTCTTGATATCTTGAAACTTATCATTTCACTAAATCTATCACCATCAAATTGTACAGACACACATAAAAAGTGGAGAAGACCTGCATATGTCATAGTGTACAAGAAAACAAAGAAATTTTGTAATATTGAATTTCAGAAAAGTCAGTCAGATGGAGATCATCAGAACAAAAGACTTACCATCCTTGTAATCATTTCCTTGATTTAAAAAAAGGCAAAAAAAAAAGTTAAAAGCAAAACTGTCATGCCTTAGAGGCACCTAGGGATATGGTGTTAGTGCCCATATTTTCCTTGACCTGTCAGTACACTAGAGGGTGATATGGTCAGTATCACGCCTGGCTGCCTTTCCTTCCCCAACTCTAGAAGAACTCGGGTGACTAACAAAACATTAAACATGCCTGTCATTTGTCTTGATAATTCTGCTTCCATTTCTCCCATCCGTTATTTTTAAACCAGTTATATTCCTGTTGGACAGAATCAACAGAACAAAAGGATGAAGAATTCATGATTGATGAGTGCCACGTCAAGGCTGACCCACCCCTCAACCTGTTCATTGAACACCTGTCTCTTCCAACACACCTGATGGAGATACATGGACTTGAATGGACAGAGACAAATGATGGAGTTGTGATGAGAAGTAAGTTCTTCAACATGTTTATCTAATCTCCCGTTTGCAACTTGTTCAGTACATTGATCTAGTCCTGCCTTGGTAAAGTTCGGCAACACTTTATTCTAGTGCTGACTTTGTAAGTTCTTCAACATTTCAGCATTTTGGTTCAGTGCTGTCTTTCTACTATAATTTGTTGAGGCAATTTTGGTTTTCTTTATAGTTTGCATTGTTCTTTAAAAAAAATGAGTTGTTTTTTTAAATTGATTGTTGATTTTTTTATAACTGCTTTTGTTAATAAAATACTATTTTTTTATAGTTGTTAATACAGTCATAGCAGATTTCACACAGTCTGGATATGGAGTAAAGAGTGAGGGTACAGTTGTCAGCAAGCCCTAACATTATCTCACTTCATTGTGCACCATTAACAGATAGCTGAGCTAATGGCACTGAGATCAGTATTTTTCTTACAGTGGTGGAGCCACTCTGTGAACTCCAGAAAACAACAGTAACTCACCCTCCACCCAGTCTATCAGTGTATTTCAAGAGCATGTTGGTGTTGGCTTCAGTGAACTCAAATTCAGTCAACAAAAGGGTGGTTTAAGCTCTCATATTTCAGATGGCATTGATTCCCATGTAAGATGAATTCTGCAGACAAGCTCCTGTGTTTAGATGAGGCATAAAATTTTGTTACTATCATCACATAATAACCGTTTCCATGTTGTTAACAGATGCTGATACTATTCCAAATTATGAGAATGTCATCCGTAACATCCACTACTACCACAACAAGCCCGAAGATTTGGCCAATCGAACTCTTACTCTGTACTGTTCTAGCCAGAATCAACGCTTTATTAGCACCAAGTTTATTGAAAGGGTGAGATTTTGTATAATAGACAAGTTTGCCATAACTGTTTCACTTCACATTCAGTGATATCCCTGTTGTCATATTTTAAAGTAGGCACACTCTACACCACAGTATTATATGTATAGCAATATATAGGTTACTAAGTGTGTCATGGCAGTTTAGGCTTTACATCCTTCCCATGTCACATGATAGTTCGCCAAGATTTCCTGTCTTCAGCGAGTTTTTCAATCTCATCAAGGGATGTTATGCCCACTGAACTGGCATTTCTTAACAATGTCCTCTTTAGAGTTTCACATGGTCGACTCTTTCTTCAACCTGTTGTGTTCCACTTGATAGCTTGTTTGTGGATTCTCTGATTGTTTCTTCTCATCACATGACTATGTCCATCTTCTTTTTCTGATCACAGGTTGTTGTTTGCTCATTTGTCTTATCTCTGCGTTGTTCTTGAATTTGTTCCACTTTATACAAAGTATTTTCCTTAACTCTTTCCGTGCCAGAGGTAAAAATGCAGACGTTCTGTCCTGTGCCAGACAAATGTTTGGAAATTTCATAAATGCAGAGTTTTTTTTAGGAAAAAAGACGTAATGTGATGTTTTTAGACAATGATTGTGCCCAGCTCACCATCGGCTAGGTCTAGATCTGCACTACTTACCATCTGAGATGTCTAGATCTACTTGTCGATCTTGTATTGTGGTTCTATGTTGCATTCTCGCTAAATTAATGTCTGAAATAACCTCCTAACATGTCTAGATCTTCTTGGGATACATTCAAGAGCAGTGGGGTGGTCACAGGCCATGTACATACCCCTATCTATATCATCAAAAATTGACAATTTTCCATGTTTTTCTTCCTTTTTCTCGATCGGCATTGCTTGTAACTAAGCACTCTTTTGCCATTTTGAAAAGTGTCACCGGAAACGCAGACGAAACATGTACAATCTAAATGTTACACCGGTTGTTTTATCGAAACAAACCAAGATTCGCTATATCGACCCTACAGACAAATCGGGGAAACTGGAAAGTTCGCTACAGCAACCTAAGGCACTGAAAGAGTTAAGCATTTGTTTTCAAAAGAGTCTAATTTCTTGTCTATTTCCTTAGTTGTTTTCCAGCTTTCACATGCATGGATGGATATTACATTTGAATTGAATAATGTTAACTTGGTTTTTGTGCTTATAACTTTTAAATGCCATACGTTCTCAAGATTCTTGAATTGTAGGCTTTACTACAACATCTCAAGATTCTTGAATTGTAGGCTTTACTACAACACATTTAAACAAATGACAGTGTGAGCGTTGGCCATTTGACTGAGTTGTTATTGAACTTGGTCACAAGAAGGTTTTAAAGGGAGAACAGCTGTGTAAAAGCTAGAGGATGGAAGTATGCAAGGTCTTTATCTGTCCGCATGAGTGCACAGAAAGCGGTTAAACATTAATGTAGCATATCGCTTTTAGTAAGGCTGTACTAGCAATGTATAAATATTTTATTTCCAGCTTGTTGCTGTTCATCAAGCTGCACCAGTCCCACGCCCGGCCAATGTCCAGAGCAACGTCCAGAACGTCCATCAGACTTTGAAGAAAGTCAATCCTGACAGTTTGCATGCTGTTGGTGCTGCTGGATCAAGTAAGATGTTTTTTCTTTTCTGTTTCTAATAGCAGATGTTCATGTTAGAACAAACAAAATAAATTTCATGTACTGTCAGCTATTTACAGCCCTCAGTGTGATACCCTCTTACTGGAAAGATTTATGTACGGTTTTTTTATTTTTATAAATCTCCAAATATCTCACTTTTCTGTCGTATAAGTCTCTGTAATTAAGAAGCAGAACATACGTTGTTCTTGATTTTATAGTTTTGCTTATTTCAGTTGCCAGTAGTGTAAATTTGCAGAGTTGTCCATTAAATGAACAGTAGTGTTTTCTTCAGCCTGCTTGCACGTTACAGAGTTTGTGACACAAAGCTGACAGGTCAGTGCATAAAAATGTGCATAGTGTGGATATGATCCACACTCTGAGATGCCTGTCCACAATAGCACAGAACAGTATTGCTAATTTTAAATTTTGCATAATATGGCCACAAACTGATTGAACCCATGGGGAAAATAATGGCTTAATGAATGAGTACAGACCACAATATGTAAAAAGACTAGATATGTGTAGCAAACATGATTCCACTTCTCAACGACAGCATAAACAGACAGTGCCATTTCATTTAAAACCAGTGTGTCTCCAGAACATATACAGATTGTGCAGAGCCTAATACCCGAACCTGGCCTTAGGGTCTGTATCTGAGGCCTTTGTAGTGACACTGCTACGGAGCTTGCAGAAAAATTGCAGACTTAATAATGGTGGTAAAACTGCAGATTTAGTATGACCTATAACATTGGTGAAGAAGGAGGTGCTAGAATTCCTTTTTTCAACTCCCTTGACACAGCGAGGAAGACTTTGACTTACTTGGAGAAGAGAAATTATGACAGTGCTCAGAGACGAGGAATGCTCATGGAAGGAAGCAGAGAATAATTCCAAGAACAGGGATGACTAGAGAGCCTTTATTTGTGGCCTGCGCTCTCTAAAACTGAAACGCCAACAAATGAAAGCAATACTCAGAAAGATAAATAATCAAAGTCTACAGGATGAGAGTACTAAGAGTAATTTTAATCTGAAACTTAGCAAGCAGTTTGCTGCATTCAGTGAGATAGAGTAGACAGATATAGATCACTTATGGCATTCTTACAGCACATCCTTAATTACAACAGCTAAAACAAGTGCTGGACTGCAAACAACAAATAGAGTGGCATGGATATCAGATAACACATGGAAATCCATACATGAAAGACGGGCAGCCAAATTAGCCATGTTGAATGTAAAGACAGATCTTGAAAGAGATTTGCCAAAAGCAACATACAGAGAACTAGACAATAAAGTAAAAAGTTCCGCTAGAAGGGATGAAGGAGAATACATGGATAATATGGTGAAAGAAGCAGAGAAGGCAGCTAAAAAAGGAAACAGCAAAACTCTATATAACATACAAAAGAAGCTAACTGGTACTATTGCATACAAAGAAAGACCGATCTTTAGCAAAACTGGCACACTTTTAAGTAAAGACCAAAAGCAAAGATGGGCCAAACACTTCCAAGAATTACTTAATTAACCACATCCAAAAGAACTGATAGATCTTGGAACTGATTTACCATTCCCACAACTAAGTGTAAACCTAGATGAAATTACATTGCATTGAAATTGAAACAGTGGTGAATCTAATGACTAACAACAAAGCTGCAGGTGAAGATGAAATAACAGCTGAAATGTTAAAAGCTGTTAATATAGACAACATGAAACAATTACAGAGAATGTTCACTAAAGTTTGGAAAGAAGAAAAAGTCCCTTCTAAGTGGAAAAAAGGAATCATTGTTAAAATACCACAAAAAAAAAAAGGCAACTTTAGCGATTGCAACAACTGTAGAGGAGTAACCTTATTATCAGTTGTGTCAAAAGTATTTTTCAAAGTTATTCTGAATAGAATTCAAGATATAGTGGGTTCTGCAATGAGAGAAGAACAGGCAGGATTTTGACAAGGGAGACGCTGTCTCGACCAGATCTTTACTCTAAAAATAATACTTGAAGAACATATTGAAAAGCAAAGGTTAATCCTGAACTTCATAGACTTTAAAAAGGCATTTTATAACATACATAGAGAATCATTATGGAGGATTTTAAGAATATATGGAATACCATCTAAGATTGCCAACATCATTAGTGACCTCTACAATGGATATATTTGTGCAGTCAATACAGACGAAGGAATGAGTGAATGGTTCCAGATTGAAACAGGCATGAAAAAAGGATGTGTATTATCTCACTTGCTTTTTGGAATTGCCATAGACTTCATAATGAAAAAATGTTGCAAAGGTAAAACGGGCATGGATTGGGACATGAGACCCAACTGGAAGATCTTGATTTTGCAGATGACATAACTTTTATCAGTGACAATATGAAATCAATGCAAGTAAAAAGAGATACCCTGTCTTCAATGACTAGTAAAATAGGACTTGAAATTAACAAGGATAAAACAAAAATAATGAAGGTTCTCATTAACGATGAAGGACAGATATACAGAGGAGTAGTAGCTGTTGAAGAAATAATCCATTTTGCATATCTCAGCAGCTATATAGACCACAATGGTGACACCAGAAAAGAAGTTAGAATTCGAATTGCCAAAGCAGCATTGACCTTCAAGAATCTTGAGAACATATGGAATTCAAAAGTTATAAGCACAAAAACCAAGTTAACATTACTCAATTCAAATGTAATATCCACCCTCATTTATGCATGTGAAAGCTGGAAAACAACCAAGGAAGTAGACAAGAAATTAGACTCTTTTGAAAACAAATGCTTAAGGAAAATACTTTGTATAAAGTGGAACAAATTCAAAAGCAACACAGAGATAAGACAAATGAGCAAACAACCTGTCTCATGTTTGCTCAGAAAAAAGAAGATGAACATATGTCAGTCATGTGATGAGAAGAAACAATCAGAGAATCCCCAAAGAAGCTATCAAATGGAACACAACAGGCCGAAGAAAAAGGGGTCGACCAATTCAGTGGGCATAACATCCCTTGATGAGATTGAAAAACTCGCCGAGGACAGGACATCTTGGGAACTACCATGCGGGCTCTTTGTGACATTAAAGGCACGGGAAGGATGTAAGTGTTCTCAAGGGAATGAAAGGCAATGATGATGACACAATCTCACATGATTATCTTGTGTATTACCTTGTATAGGAAGATAAAGTAATTGAGAAGTCATCATTTCAGATCTTGGGATGGTGGCTATTATTGTTGTGTGTGTGGGATTTCTGCTGTTCATGATTGTCTTGGGTGTGATACGTATCCGTGCTGCACACCGGCAGACACAGGTTGTGCAGGTGGATGAGAAACAGGAGATGGAATGGGATAATTCTGCTCTCAACATCACCATAAACCCCATGGAGCAAGAGGTAAGGGAGGTTTTGTTATTTAGCCCCTTTAAATTATTTTTTAAAAAAAACATTGCTTGTCTGATACTGAATTTCACCGACACCACGCGCACTCGCACAAAAAAAAATTCACAACGGTTGTAAAGACCAAAGTGTATTATGCAGAAACAAAAATAACATCTTGACATGCTCATTGTCATGACATTTATCATGGTAATGATGATGATGATGGTGGTGGTGATTTTGATGATGATGAAAGTAGTGGTGATCAGTTTAATGATGAAGAAAGTAATGGTGACTGTTTTGATGATGAAGAAAGTAATGGTGACTGTTTTGATGATGATGAAAGTAATGGTGATGATGATGATTGTGGTTGTGAAGGCGGTAGTGATCATAAATGATCGTGTGGTGGTGATGATGTCCAAATCAGTAGTTTTATTTGTGTGATAAATTTTAAAAAAAACACATGTACAACAATTATAAAGTAAAGGCAATGTGAAGATTTGTTATGCTAAAAATAAAAATAGCATTTCTTGATATAGGCTGATCATGATGATGATGCAGCTGGTAGCAGTGGTGATGTGATAAATATGTTTCATATGTTCTTCTTAAGTGTAGGGTGATATGTACATGCTTTTTGTACGTTCACCCACTTTGAACCTTGCTAAAGTGTGTTACTGACAGAAAAATGAAAGCCTCAATGTCCATCATCATCAGGTTCACTAAATGAACCATCTTTATGATTCAGATATTGAGTCAAGATTTATTCCTGTGAATCCAGTTAACTATACTACAGAACAACAACTAAAACACCAGTTTGTTTTTATTTAAAATTGAAACATTACAGTTTATCAGGAAGTTACAGTGCTAATTTTTGCATTCATAGCTGTTTGAATTATAAACTACAGAACAAAACAAGTTATTTTTAATTTTGTAATATGCTGTTTAAATAGCTAGTAGTGAGATAAAACTAAAGAAAAGGTAGCAGGGTTAATGGTAAGCATGAAGGAAATGATCCTTGCTCTGGTGGTCTGTTCAGCATAGCTGTAAGACACTTCTGTTACATAAATGCCTTAAAAACTGAATATGTGCATGCAAGACACGTCATGCCACTGTGCACTTAGCAGCTAGTTATCAGTATATTATGGGGAGATGAGCCCATCAAAGCCTGATTTGAAGGTGGTCAAATACAAACATTAAAGACATGTCATTTCTTAAAAGTCTGGCTATTTTTCTGTTGATAGTCTTGTAGCATAAGCAAGTTACCCATCCACTCTCAAACTACTACCTCAGTGTACAACTGTTTGTTATTATTTTGCAGCAGTTTCACTATAAAAACTGTGACTAGATTTGGAAAAGTTAACAATTATTTGCCTTCTTACTGTCTTTGGTTGGGTTGAAGAATGTATGTTGTTGTCCTCAGATGTTCGAGTACGAAGATGGAGCCAGACCAACGTTTCCTGAAGACAGTGACAGTGACGAGGATGAAGAGAGCAGCATGCAGGGGGATTACGGTGACAGTACAGAGGATGAGGAGCCAGCACCTCAGGGAAAGGCCCCAGGAGGTAATGAACTGGAGTGGGACCACACAAGCTTCTAAAAAAATATAACACTCCTGGTAAGACTTGTATTTGTTCTGTTGTCTAGTTTCATCAGTGTATTCTTGTCTCCAGATTTGATGAAACACTGGTGATTTGTGATGCCATATTATTTTTTTCCCTCTTATTCTGTTGACCAGAATTTTTTTTTTTGTGTGACCACATCTTTTATATGTGAGAAAGCCAAGTGTTATTTTCCTCATTATATTTTTTTCCAAGATGTTCCAATACTTCTTTGCTTTCTTGTCATTCCATAAATTATGCTCTTCATTTTTGCTGTTCTACATTTCCACAACTTCAAAGTTTTATTGTCTTGTTTATTTTCATTTTTTTTCAGCATTTTCAGCACCATAGAATAGAGTTGATTATACATGAACATTTATGTTTGTAGTATAAGGATGATTTGATTGATTGAGTTAAGGGTGCATTTAGTTGTCCCAGTTGTGTTATTTCCATTTGATCAGGGAAAACATAAATCTTGGAACAGCATCAGCATAAATCATGAAACACTGGAGCAGAGACAAGATGGGGAACATGATGATGATGATAATGCAATGTCACATTGTAATTGGCAGCTTGAAGCTGTTGGCTTAAGATTTTTGTACGCTGGAAATGTGATTACTTTCTTTCATTTCTGGGGCAGACCTAACAACATTTTTAAGCAGGCTCCACCATGGGAAAACCTTTACCTTAGGGTTTATGAGGTACCAGGAGCAGAGCTTATGAGGTACCAGGAGCATGGCTTATGAGGTACCAGGAGCATGGCTTATGAAGTACCAGGAGCATGGCTTATTAGGTACCAGGAGCAGAGCTTATGAGGTACCAGGAGCAGAGCTTATGAAGTACCAGGAGCAGAGCTTATGAAGTACCAGGAGCAGAGCTTATGAGGTACCAGGAGCAGAGCTTATGAGGTACCAGGAGCAGAGCTTATGAAGTACCATGAGCAGAGCTTATGAAGTACCAGGAGCAGAGCTTATGAGGTACCAGGAGCAGGGCTTATGAGGTACCAGGAGCAGAGCTTATGAAGTACCAGGAGCAGGGCTTATGAGGTACCAGGAGCATTGGGCTTATGAAGTACCAGGAGCAGAGCTTATGAAGTACCAGGAGCAGAGCTTATGAGGTACCAGGAGCAGAGCTTATGAAGTACCAGGAGCAGAGCTTATGAAGTACCAGGAGCAGAGCTTATGAAGTACCAGGAGCAGAGCTTATGAAGTACCAGGAGCAGAGCTTATGAGGTACCAGGAGCAGAGCTTATGAGGTACCAGGAGCAGAGCTTATGAAGTACCAGGAGCAGAGCTTATGAGGTACCAGGAGCAGAGCTTATGAGGTACCAGGAGCAGAGCTTATGAGGTACCAGGAGCAGGGCTTATGAAATACCAGGAGCAGGGTTTATGAGGTACCAGGAGCAGAGCTTATGAAGTACCAGGAGCAGAGCTTTTGAGGTACCAGGAGCAGAGCTTATGAAATACCAGGAGCAGAGCTTATGAAGTACCAGGAGCAGAGCTTATGAGGTACCAGGAGCAGGGTTTATGAGGTACCAGGAGCAGAGCTTATGAAGTACCAGGAGCAGAGCTTATGAGGTACCAGGAGCAGAGCTTATGAAGTACCAGGAGCAGAGCTTATGAAGTACCAGGAGCAGAGCTTATGAGGTACCAGGAGCAGAGCTTATGAAGTACCAGGAGCAGAGCTTATGAGGTACCAGGAGCAGAGCTTATGAAGTACCAGGAGCAGAGCTTATGAGTACCAAGGTGGCTGAAAATTTTGCTTTTTCTGGATAAGCGTGGCGGGCGAAGTGATACGACTCACTCAGAACCATTTCAGTATGGTCATAAGTTAATGGTGACAAGCTGTGGTTTGTTTGTCCCTCAACTCAGTGGTCATCTTCACTCCCAGGATTTTCTCTCATGACAACAGTTTGAGGTGCAGTTTATATACATTTATGTGGCTGTACCAGGAACTGTGATTGACTTATTAGACCAAGAATCTGTTCACAAGGCTAAAGTTATGGTTTTCATGACACATCTTCAGATCATAAGGTCATATAGATCTGTGTAGGCAGGGCACTCCTGCTCTGTATGTTCTGGGATTTTCAACATTCACATGTGTGTGGTGTTTACTCTGTGATTGACTATACATTCAGTGGTTGAGTGTGCAAGTTTATGACACTCACTTGTAACATTTGCTAACTGATTAACCTTGGTTTTCTTCCTCAGAAGAAAAAGTGATTGTATTATCTATATCAAGTTCACAAGGGCTAGATGCTTCGGTCAGTTGAAGACAAGTTTAGAGCTGAGAAGACAAACAAGAAATAAATAAGATGCTAATATTACCACCAGAAGAGATGTCTGAACATTCCTTGTGGGGACACTGATAGCAGATCTATTTTAATATTTATATGTTTTGTTTTTTTTTTTAATCTTGTGCTACAGCAAAAAAAAAAAAAAATGGAGAGTCCTATAACAGATACACATATTTTCTTCACATTTGTATTTGAAATGGTTAGTGATAATACAATCTTGTCTTTGTTTCAGTGTTATCATTAATGTTATCATTTGATTTGATACAGTTAACATTATAAAGTGTAAGTAAAGCTTTTAAAAGCATAACATTAGAGTAGCTTAAGAAATGGGAATTATTGAGCCGGAAAGTTCATTTACATATTTTTGCAGGAAGTACTTTTATCTAAAATATGCAGACATGAAATATATTTTTGTTTGAAATTGTCATAATTTACTTTTAGTGTTGGTAAAATGCTTCCATGTAAGCTGTAATGTCAGTCCTTCACTTTTGACAGAGTTGTTATCAGTGAGAAAAAGCCTCAACTTGATCATTGTTATAGCTTATATACCTACATCATGTTCCTTACAGTAAAAATGAGAGAAAGTAAATGATGTTTTGAATGGCTTGGTTTGTTTCCTCAAGATATACAGTGGTAGCCAGTATTAGTATTAAAGTGTACAAGTTATACCGATATTTTTTTTTTCTTGTCCATGGACCTTGAGTCTTACCTAATATGCAGACCCTGCCTCGGAAAAGTTTTTATTTAAGCGGAACAAAGATGCCATGTTTTCCACCACACAGGTCCATGGACAGTTCAAAATCTGTTGATAGACTTGAAATTTAGGTCTTCAGAACTTCTAAAATCCAAATAAACAAGTTTTATTGCTGAGATGTTGGCTATTTTAGATGGCAGTTAATCATTGTCATGTTACACTCGATATATCCACCCCCAACCTGTAACATCACTAGCATCTTGTATTTATGGTGTAGTTTGATTTGATGTGTTGTTATATTTGATAGAAACATTTACAAGAACCATGGTTGTTTGAGATAACATTTTGAGCAGTTTAGCTGACAGAATTTGTTTTTCTAGTTTTGTCAACTAAATTTGTTTCATATAATCTGTCAGTTGTATCATGTTTCCATCTTAATATTCATCATAATTACACCTGTTGTGATCATTGTCTGGAATTTATCCAGATCAAGACTGAATTCTTTTAAATATTTTTCTGTTGTTATGTGAGGGAGGTCTGTAAATTAAGCTCTAGAAAGCAATTTGCATTGAGAGCAATTGGTTCAGTTAAATCCAATCTGGCAGCCAGTAATAGTGCAGGTTGTTAAAGGACTTTGGTACTTGCAATACTGCCGTTTAGCCACATTGACCACCACACCCCCGGTTGTCCCACTAATTTAGATATAAGAGTTTGAATGCAAATTTTGTCATGTCTGACTTGAAGGTTGTAAGAATTTCTTCATATCAATCTCCTATGATGGAGAGTGCTAATAGTGTATTATTATCATGTGAAGATAATTGTTATCCATGCTTTGATGTTTATATTCTTCATTAGCTAAGATATGTAAATACTATATTATATTGCCATAGTGTATATTTTGTTGGCGTGGTTCTCCTGGTTTTGGTGTAATATGTATTTTTTAGCATTTGCTGTTAGTAGTAGTTTTGTTGTTTCAGTCTTGCTGCAGATTTTGCATGTAACATAAGCATTTTATATTTTGTACTGCCTAGTCTTCATAATGCTTTTGTTTTTATTTGTACAACTTTCAGATTATTGTTTTGGCAGTTCAGTTTTGTTTTTTTTTTTCTCCAGGAATGGACATTTACCTCTTTCAGTGAGATTTATATAAAGCATTTTTTTTATTTTTAACTGTCAAGTCACATGTCACTGCTGGACTGTGTATTTATGTCTTATATCCAGAAATGGTCCATACACTTGCATGTCTAGTAGATGTTTTATGTTACTTTTAGAATTTATATACATTTTTTTAAACTGGCAAATCAAAGTCTTGACTTGATCACATTGTTTCTCTTTCATGCCCATCTTAGTTTATTTTTTGTATTTTAATATGCTAGGCTTTGTTCTATTATCAGTGAATAGCCAGTTGTTTTTTTTTAATGCACCAGTTTTAGTAAACATTTGAAGCTTTGATTCTTCATGACCCACTCATTCTCCTTGCAGTGTATGCCTTGGAAGCTGCAAAAGGTAAAAATGTGATTTAGCATTCTGTCTTTTTCCTTAGAGAAAGTTGAATAAGATAGAACTATATAGTCTTCATATTCTGGGTTTCTTGTCCGTGATTTGCCACTATAGGAATGTAAGAGTAAAAAAAACCACTTAGAATAAATTTTATTGAATCTTTGTCAAGGGCATTTTTCTATTTCAGTCAGAAGAGAGAGAGAGAAATACATTAAGTGATTAAGGGAATCACTGGGCTGAGTTGAACTACATGTAACTCCACTTATGGGAGATTATTGAGCTACCATATCAACTTAGTCATTTCCAAATGTTTTTTTTTTTTTTTGGTCATTTTTCTTTTTACAAATGTGATACAGTTTTTTTTTTTCTTTCTGTGGTTTAGTGGTGCTCATAGAACTGACATTGTCATCACTTTGGCTCGTTTTTGATAACTTATTGATGTACACTCTCATATTATATAAGGCTTTTAGGTGGTTCCAGCTGTTTGTGGGTAGTATTAAACATACATCTAAAATTATTGCCATGTGAAAAACCCATTCTAAATTTGAATCGGTCTTAATGAGTTTTATAACCACTTTTAGTACAAAAAATACAGAATCAGTGGCTTTATCTCCTCTTTGTTGATTTTTCTGTTTTATCATCACCTTATTTGTTCACATTTTGTGAGCCTCCCCATTTCTTTATTGTAAAACTGTGCTTTATGTTCAGCCATTTGTGTTACTTGTTGTGAGGATCTGAACTCAAGTGTTGTGATTTGTGGCAGTCAATCAAGAATCATCATTTATTGTGTTCATAGACAGCACATGCTTATAATAAACTGTTTAACCCCATAATATTGTGGTTCATAACAGTTATTTCTTGTTTCTGTCTGTTGTCATTAGTTGAAATATGATGGGCATGCCACAAGATTACAAATACCAGGGTGCTACATAAATTAGATACAAATGATTGACTGAATGAAAGGCACAATACCTCAGCTGCAAGACCTGGTGTTTTAAACTGTTGTCAAGAAAATGACACATTACGTCCATGACAGATATGCGGGGGGGGGGGGATTACATATTTTTTTTTTTCAAGTGCATATACTGAACAACAAACTTGTTTTATTGGTGAGAATACAACAGATCAATGTGTAGACTTACGTCATATACAGCAAAAGCTATGATTTATATTATTCTCTCCCCCCTGCCCAGTGTCATGCAGTAGCTTATTGCTGCATATGCACTGACAAAAAAACAAAAGGTGAATTTATGAGGAAATTGAAGCAGAATTATACAGAAGTATTACATTAAGTTTAATATAATTTGTGATACAACAATGATGAAAATTAATATGGCACTTAAAGAAGCACGTTTCACAAAAGTTACTCATTTATAACCAAGCATCCTCACATTGAACAAGTTCAGAGAATACAAGTTGGTTTTTCTTTTCCTTAGTTTAAACTAAATCTTGTGGATAACATGGGAACCTTAGTGATGAATACAGTGATGACATTGTGGCAAACACTCATCATTAATGAATGTTACAGATTGTCATCTATGATGTGCTCGTCACATTGTCATAGATGGAAGTTATGTATTGCATATTACCCCATTTCTCATTTTAGGAAGTTCTTCTCATTTGGAAATCAGTCATATGTCATTAGTCAAGTCAACTGCTTGCTTTATGTAGAATTTTCTTATATATTTTTTTATGTAGCACTGAATCATTCACCTCCATTTCACTGGTTTAAATTGGCAAAGTTCACACTGATATGATATATCTATGGAGGTGGTTAATTCAGCTTGAATGTCAGAAATCTAGATGGAGGAAGTTTTTCTTTCTTCACGGACATTGTAAGTAGGAAGAAAGCACAAATATGATCTGCTTTCATATTCTACTAAGAGGACTAAGAATGACCACCAGTACAATACTAACATCATGAGCTTTTAGATCTATTGCTAACAGAGATTCTATCATGGTTTAGAACCTCACATTAAAGCTATCAAGGAACTGTCTGGTTCATATAAAATCATTGCAGATGTGGTTATCTTTTATATCTTGCTGTTTTTTAAATGACAGCTAGGCAGAGAATCTGGGCAACTAAGTTTTTCTTGTTCTGATATCACTGGCATTGTGAACTGTTCATCCAACACTGTAAGGATGTTTAATGCAAGCATGATGTTGGATGAGATGCAGATTATGTGACTTGCTTGAAAATTGAATCCAAGAAACAGACATCACTACCAAGGGAAAACTGTAGCATGTACTACATACTCGATATCAAAGCAGAAGAGGCACATCTGCATGTTTCTAGGAGCATCACACTTAGATGTGGTGCAGCAATGAGTGTCCCATTACATGCTACAGAGCATGTTCTAGCCAAACCATGAGTCCTGAGAATTTTAGGAAATAGATGAAGGCTACGAATCTCATATTATCATTGTGGTGTGAAATTGTAATAAAATGCCACATTCTAAGTGCAGCAAAGCAGGTTACTAATAAACTTTGACATGCCTGTATGATCTAGGCTACTAACATTCTAAGTGCTGTAGAATCAGGATACTTTTGTGATGGGATTTCTAAAAACAGTTACATTTTTCACCCTGCTTTTGCAGGAATTTGGGTTCAAAGGGGAGGTAAGTTGACAAATTGAACAGGGAATAAATTGGTTATGTAACAGTAACATTCAAGATACATGGCCAAGTTTATGTTTAGCCTCACATACTGTTTTAGATTTATTGTTTTGAGAAATTTTCGAAAATGAAATGAAAAAAAAACTAGACCATTATCATTTTTGAAGCTGTATACATGAGGCCACTCTTCAACCATAGTACAACCACAGAAGAGTAAGAAATGATCTGCTAGCATGTGAACTTTAAAATAGACTTGTTTGCTTTTCTGTCAGGTAATCAACTAGGCATAACTTTTATGTTACCGTGCACACATTTTGTTTTCTGAGATAAAAAAAAAAAAAATTGAGATTAAAAAGAAAAAAAATGCTCGTGACAGATACGCAGGATGTCTGAAAATTAAACTCTGGAGTTTGCTAATGTTTATTATTTAAAGTGATTGTTTCTGAGAACTGCTGATGTCACGTAGGCATAGATTTTCAAAGCTTTAATCCACATTGAAGTTCCTTGTCTGATTCCTGTAAACCACACAGGAACTTCATTTTGTTTTGCCATGGTGATGTCATATAGATTTTTTTTTTTTGTTGTAAATTTACTAATGTATTGCTACGATACGTTTACTGACTCCTGCTGGCAACTATTTTTAATCCAAACTGAAATTTCTTGCTAACAAATTCTGCAAAATTGTGTGTTGAAATGTGTGAGAAATATTTAAACTCCAGAGTTCTTTTCTGTTTTTGAGACACCCTGTGTTAAATTAATTTTAGTACTTCGTAAATTGTTTAACAAAATTCTACATGAAAGTAAAATATATATGGAATGTTTCAAAACTTATACTTTCTTATAAGAGCCATTTTAAGTGCTTTAGTAAGTGATAAGAGAATACCAAAATTTGTACAGATTTTCCCACAACTTTGTGAAGGTGAGCATTCAGTAATTTTGTTTGGGTGAGTGTAATTTAATTTTGATAACAGTGTTACCTAGATCCTCAGAATAATGGTAGTCATGAATCATCTCATAGTTGTGCATCATTATTCAATGTTCTGAAACAATTAAAAACACAAGAAATTACATTAAACTACATGGTTACTTTAATTCTTTTGTTGTGTCTTTTTTTCCTTCTTTGTTTTTCAAATTCATTTTAAAACTGGAATAATTAACTTTGCATTGTTTAAGCAACAGTTCTGTATAGCTTTGCACTAGAAGTTCAGAAAGGCTGTTGCCACTGATGTAATCTTGCTGCAGACATTACATAGATAACAAATTTGTTGCAGTAGCTTTTAGAACTGTCATGCAGACATCACCACTGGATGGTGAGATAGCACCGTCACCAACTCTATAGTATAGGTCAGCGGTTCTCAGACCCTTTTGCTGCATGGCCCACATTTAAAAGTCAAACATTTTTGCAACCCACTAATAAAGTGCTTTATATTTGCAAGGTAAAAATCTATATTTAAAAAGTATTATGTAATATTTTCTCTACATGTTTAACTGCATATTCATTGCTACACAAAAGATATTTTCATTTATCTTAAAGATGGCATTGTTTCCGGTTGGATAGCATGTCTATTCTGGCTGGAATTTGTAACAAACACACTCAAAGATCATCCTCCACGTTCATTCCTGGATGATATTTGGTTCTCATGGCAGTCAATGCAGAAAATGAAACTTCGCATAAGTTGTTGAAAAAGGTAGAACTTTCATCACCAGGGCTGACAAAAACGGACATTCTAGTGAAACAGTGCACCAAAAGGAAGAGATATCCACATCGGGGTTGTTAAATTTGATTTGTAATGTGCGATCTCTAGACAGTTCCGCTAATTCTTCTTGTGCACAACCGGTTAATTCAGAGAATGCACACTGAAAAGGATTATGAATCCACTCGTACACTTTAATGTCTTCGGGCATGAAGTATTTGTCAAAATATTCTGCAAGAGATGTCAGATGCCCTTTTATTACACCAGTGACCTCTTCCAGAATCTTGCCATTAACTTCATTGCTCTCTATAAATTCACAGAACAAGTGAAACATGTTTTGTGATTTGTTCTAGAGTCACATGTGCTAAAGTCGTGGTTTCTTCTTAAAGGCTGCAACTTTGTCATTAATCTTGAATATACTGGCATCTTTACCCTGCAGTGATATGTTCAAATATATCAAGGGCTAATAATGCCAGCATGACAAGCCATTCAATATAAGCAACCTTACCTGCCAGGTCGAGATTGTGTTCTGTCAAAAACTGCAACAATTCTAAACAAGAACTTTTCCTCTGGACAGCCAGTGCACAGTCAAGTCCAATAGGAGATGCTTGTGTTCTGCATCTGACTCAGTACAAAGTTTAGCAAATAATCTAGTTTTTATGAAGTTTACACAACCTTTGAGTACAGATCCCAGAGTTTCATTCAACTTCTTTGAAGCAAGTGCCTCACGATGGATCATGCAATGGGTGCCTACAATCTTGGGTGACACTTGCTTTATGCGAGTTACAACACCACTGTTGTGGCCAGTCAATATGTGGCTGCACTGTCAGTGCAAACACTGATACAATTCGTCCACTGCAGTCCAAAAGTTGTGAAAAAAAAAATCATTTAAAACACGAAATACTTCATCGGCTGTCGTTCTTGCTGGCAGTGACTTGCAAAAAAAAGAAATTCCCCTTGCATACTATTTTGCCAATATAGCGAACAAAAACAAACAGCTGTGACTCGCTGGCGATGTCAGTTGACTCATCTAACTGAATAGCAAATTTAGTAGATTGTAATTGTTCATTTAGCTGCACGACAATGTCCTCAGACATTTCAGATATTTTTCTGTGGACAGTATCGTTCGAGATGGGAATGCTTTTCAGTTTTGTAGCGTATTCTGAGTTGAACAATACGTCACAAATCTCAACAGCGGCTGGCATGATAAGTCTCCAATCATGTGCGTTTTTTTGTTTTTTTTGGCGATTCTCTGGGCAATCAGGTACGATGCTTTAAGAGCTTTTTCATTGAGTGGCTCTTGCTTTTAGCACTGTCCTCTGCTTACTATATTCCTCTGCTTTACGTTCAAAAAATTCTTTGGTTTTAATCTGTAGATCTGGATGTCTTGTAATTAGATGACGATGCAATTTCGTCGGCTTCATTGCCTCATTAGAGAGGATTTGCAAACAAATAACACACCGTATCAGATTTTGGTCATTTGTTGATGGAACGAAACCATACTTGATATCCTCCACATCATATTTTCAAGCGTATTTAATTTACTTACAAGTATCAACGTTAACGTCGTCTCGATCACAGTGACTTTCACTGCCACTACTATCAATTTGTTTGCGCGAATTCAAAGGCTTACATTTCACAAATGGATCCAGTTTTAGCGCCTAAAGTTTTAAAGTTTAAACAAAAAGTATCCACAATCACTTCATGGGTAACTGGAATCCGCTGATTAATCCAATACGAATTACACAGCACCAAGACTGAATAGCGCCTCTCAAGCCAACGAAATATGATTTTTAAACTAAAACATTTGATGAGAATTATATTTCACTTCTGCTCACTTGTACAATCTACTCCGACTGTTCTCTAAAATTACATGGTAAAACTGCACATTTCAGCAACACGGTCAGAAAAACACCGGTGTCGCACTTCAAAAGCGATGCCGTCTTTTTTATGTACGTCACATTTCTGTTTGATGCTGGAAGAAAAGCTGTCTGGACTATCCTTTCTCCAATAGCCGCATTGCGGACATACTAATAAAGCGACCTATAATTCTGCTGCTTGCATCTGTGCAGTCTGCCCCTATGCACTGCTTGAAAAAATGCGGAATAATTTTTTTATTGTATCTACTTTTTTTTCTGCCTTGAGACTTCAGCGCAGCCAACAATACTCCCTATCACAGCCCACCTTTGGATCACAGCCCATAGGTTGAAAACCACTGGTATGGCTCCATGTTATCCCATACCTGCACAACAACATGGCAAATTTGCTCATATTTTGAGGGAATTTATAATATGTCAGTAGTAGGAATCCAGTCTTTTTATTTTTTTTTTTGGACGCAAAAAAGTAAAGAACATAATGGAAGAAAACGTTAAACAAACAATCCATTTTCTCATAGAACTGGCGGATCACATGTATGAATACAGATGGATAAATGTCCACATTAGAGTCGAATCCAGACCAGAGAACATATACAGTACATCCTCAGACTCGGCTGGAGAAACAGAATCTGATAAAGAAGCTATGCCATTGCCACTAGAGTTTGGAAATGAATTTTCACCATAAGGACATTACCTAAATTACTTGAATATTAGAGAAGATAGAATCAAATGTTTTCTTAAAATTGCCTTGAAGATATCGAGAGGAAAAGACACTGAAACCATGAAAAATGTCAATTGAAAATGGTACTCTTAGATGTACAAAAATAAGTGATAGAAGGTCATTATGGATGATCTGTTTTCCACGACATCCTTTCAAACATGGTATCTAGAATTCTACACATCTAGACACCATCATCATTAATTGCTCTGGGCAAGATGTGGAATTTAACAGGAACATTCGACAATGACAGAAATAAATAACCATCATCATCATCATCAGGTGCCGTGCCGGCTGGCGTTGGCTATTATGCTTCTCCAAAGTACCCGATCCTTCATGCAGGCCGTCAGTTCAGTTCATTTCAGTTATATATATATATATATATATATATATATATCTTCTTATATCTTATATCCTTCCCGTGCCGTTAGACGTCACATAGGGCTCGCAAAGTAGTTCGCCAATTTTTCCTGTCTTCGGCGAGTCTTTCAACCTCAACAAAGGATTTTATGCCTGTTAACTTGGTCTCTCTTAATAATGTCCTCTTCAGAGTTTCACGCGGTCTGCCCCTTTTTCTTCGGCCTGTTGTGTTCCACTTGATAGCTTGTTTTGGGATTCTTTGCTCATTTCTTCTCATCAAGTGACCAACATATGCCCATCTCCTTTTCCTGATCACCCGTGAGACTGGTTGTTGTTCAGTCATCTGTCTTATCTCTGCATTGTTCTTGAATTCATTCCACTTGATGCCGAGTATTTTCCTTAGGCATTTGTTTTCAAAAGAGTCTAATTTCTTTTCTATTTCTTTAGTTGTTTTCCAGCTTTCACATGCATAAATGAGGGTGGATATTACATTTGAATTGAATAGTCTTAACTTGGTTTTTGTGCTTATAACTTTTGAATTCCATATGTTCTCAAGATTCTTGAAGATTGATGCTGCTTTTGCAATTCTGATCCTAACTTCCTTTCTAGTGTCACCATCCTGGTCTATGTAGCTGCCAAGGTATGCAAATTGATTGACTTCTTCAATATCTGTCCCTTCTATGTGTATTTTTCCATTCTGATTGATGGGAATTTTCATTATTTTTGTTTTGTCCTTGTTAATTTCAAGTCCTATTTTGCTAGCCAGTGAAGATAGGCTATCTGTTTTTTCTTGCATGGAATTCACATTATTACTGATAAGAGTTATGTCATCAGCAAAATCAAGATCTTCTAGTTGGGTCCCATGTACCCAGTCAATACCTGTGTTACCTGTGCAGCATTTTTTCATTATGAAGTCTATTGTAATCCCAAAAAGTAAAGGAGACAGTATACATCCTTGTTTCACGCCTGTTTCAATCTGGAACCATTCACTCATCCCTTCTTCTGTCTTGACTGCACAACCATATCCATTGTATAAGTCCTTAATGATGTTGACAATTTTAGATGGTATTCCATATAGACATAAAATTCTCCATAATGAATCTCTGTGTATGCTATCAAATGCCTTCTTAAAATCTATGAAATTCAGTATTAATGGTTTCTGCTTTTCAATATGTTCTTCAAGTATTATTCTGAGAGTACAGATCTGGTCGAGACAGCTTCTCCCTTTTCGAAATCCTGCTTGTTCTTCTCTCATTGCAGTATCCACTATATCTTTGAGTCTATTCAAAATGACCTTGCAAAATACTTTTGACACAACTGATATTAAGGTTACTCCTCTCCAGTTGTTACAGTCACTAAGGTTGCCCTTTTTTGGTATTTTCACAATGATTCCCTTCTTCCAATTAGAAGGGACCTTTTCTTCTTTCCAAATCTTGTTAAACATTCTCTGTAGTTGTCTCATGTTGTCACTATTGATAGCTTTTAACATCTCGGCTGTTATTTCATCTTCACCTGCAGCTTTGTTGTTAGCCATTAAATTCACTGCTGTTTCAATTTCATGCAATTTAATTTCATCTAGACTGACATTTAGTTGTGGGGCTGGTAAGTCAGTTTCAAGGTTTAACAATTCTTTTGGGTGTGGTCGATTGAGTATTTCTTGGAAGTGTTCAGCCCATCTTTGCTTTTGGTCTTTATTTGATGTTAATAGTGTTCCAGTTTTGCTAAGGATTGGTCTTTCTTTAGATGTAATAGTACCTGCTAGCCTCTTTTGTATGTTATATAAAGTTTTGCTGTCTCCTGTTTTTGCTGCTTTTTCTGCCTCTTTCGCCATATTGTCTATGTATTCTCTTTTATCCCTTCTAGCTGAACTTTTTACTTTCTTGTCTATGTCTTTGTATTTTGCTTTTGCCGAATCTCTTTCATGATCTGCTTTTGCATTCAACATGTTTAATTTGACTGCTCGTCTTTCATGTATATACTTCCATGTTTTATCTGATATCCATGCTTTTCTATTTGGTTTTTCCAGTCCAGCGCTTACTTTTGCTGCTGTGATTATGGCTGTGCTGTAAGAATTCCATAACTCATCTATACCTATCTCCTCAACTTCACTGGGTGTTTTGGAATGATTGGCAAGTTCCTGATTGAAATTAATGGGATATATTATAAATAATATTAGGTAAAAATAATTTAAATCTCTCTTGTTAGAAAAGCCATTGGTGAACTAAAAGTAACGCTAAAGTTCTTGCTTTAAAAAATGTTAAAACTGAAAAACAGTAATAAATTTCACATGTAGTGTGGTTTGCTAACAATGAAACGCTTCAGGAAAAAAAAAAAAAATACTGAAGGGAACTGAAGAGCTATAAAGCAGTGTTATCTGGACCAACACAATGAGCAATGTTAGAGAGTTATTTGAACTAGGAAAAGGTTAGTTATTAATCATCACTATGGCTACGATCACTGACTAGTACAGTCACTGCCCGGAAGGAAAGCAATGGTAAACTACCTTCTGGAAACATACCAAGAAACCCAAGCAGCAATCATGGAAAGTCAAATAGGAAAAAGATCTGGTGGTGAGTCCCCCAGGCCAGATAGATCTAATTTTAACACTGGGGAAGAGTGTGAGGCAGAGGTCGGTACTAGTAATTGTGATGACGGACAAAATCCTGACGGTGTTACCAAGGAAAACCCCTGTATCAAACTAAAAAGAAAAATAAGAGTAGGAACATGGAATGTAAGAAGTATGTATGAGGGAAAATATCAAGTAATAAGTGACGAGATGAAAAGAACGCGGATACACATTTTGGGAATCTGCGAACATCGATGGAAAGGATCAGGACACTTTAAGAGCGAGAATGATAATATATTTATATATTCTGGCGGAGAAGTAGGAGGAAAGAATGGAGTGGCTTTTTATTTGGACAAATCAACATCAAAAGCATTACTAGGCTACAATCCAGTAAGTGATAGAATCCTAACAATCAGACTTAAGGGCATTCCTAGAAATGTAACAGTCATCCAGGTATATGCACCTACATCAGCAGCAGAAGAAGATGAAGTAGAACATTTTTATAACACACTGCAGACGACAATGGACCAGGTACGGAAAAATGATATTGTATTTATAATGGGTGATTTTAATGCAAAAATTGGTACAGAAAGAGCAGAAGATGAAGGACATGTTGTAGGGAAATTTAGCATAGGTCACAGAAATGAGGCAGGTGACAATCTAATGGCGTTTTGTATGGAAAATGAGCTAATGATCGCTAACACACTTTTTAAACAACATCCAAGAAGACTTTACACATGGACATCACCTGATGGGAAAACAAGGAATCAAATAGATTACATTTTAGTGCAGAGAAGGTGGAGGTCAAGCATAACATCAGCAAAAACTTTACCAGGTGCTTATTGTGACACGGACCATGAGTTATTAATAGCAGACATGAAGATAAAGATAAAAAAGATAGTTGTGGGATCAAGACCACTCCGCTTTGACCTTACAAATATACCAGAACAATACGGTATCGAAGTGAAGAACCGTTTCGAAATCCTGATGGCTGTACAGGAAGAGATGACACCAGATGAATTGGCTACGCAGGCCAAAGATATCTTAGTAACAACAGCTAAAGACATGGTTCCAGTAAAGAAAACACAAAGGAATAGATGGATCACAGCAGGTACACTAGAACTGATAAAACAATGTAGAGAAATGAAGACGCAATGGAGAGTGACAAACAACAACAAAGATAAATATAAAACTTTAACAAAAGAAGTACGAAGAAACATAAGAAAAGACAAAAAACAATACATACAAGATTGTTGTGAAAGAATAGAAGAACATCAGAGGTGTGGAAGAGATAGTGAAATGTTTAAAGAAATGAAGACATTGACGAGAAATGTCACACCTAAGCTAAATGTAATTTGTGATGAGATGGGGAATACCCTGACAGAGACAGAGGAAATTCTGGAAAGATGGAAGGAATATTGCAAAAGAATGTATGAAACAACCGACTGTGGAAGCAGAAATCACCAGTGTGAATTATTATTGGAGGAGAAAGAACCCGAGCCGACAATGGAAGAAGTTTTATGGGCAATAAAGAGTCTGAAAAATGGTAAATCACCAGGATGTGATGAGATAACCGCTGAATTTATTAAAGCAGGAGGAAAGGAGTGTGCAACAATCTATCATGCACTATGTAAAAAGATATGGCATTCAGGTATTTGGCCAAAAGAATGGAAAAGAACTGTATTCATACCACTGCCAAAAAAGGGTAACCTGAAATTATGCACCAACTACAGAACTGTTGCCCTGATTAGTCATGCCAGTAAAATTCTGTTAAAAATCATAATGGGTAGACTTCGAAAGAAAATAGAAGAAGAAGTCAATATGGTACAAGCTGGCTTCAGGCAAGGAAGAGGATCAAGAGATCATATATTCAATCTAAGATTAATAATAGAGAAATGCAGGGAGTTTAATGTGAATCTATATTTATCCTTTATAGACTACTCAAAGGCATTTGATTGTGTACAACACCAGAAACTTTGGGAAATAATGGAAAAAATGGGATTTCCAACACATTTGATACAATTAACATCACTGCTGTATTTAGACCAACAAGCAGCAGTAAGAATAAATGGTGAAACAACAAGTTGGTTTGACATAAAACAAGGGGTCCGTCAGGGGTGCATATTGTCACCCTACTTATTTAACTTGTATACTGAAAATATAATGAGGAATGTTAGAGAAGATGTAGACAAAGAATATTACGATGCCATAACAGTTGGAGGTTATGAAATACCAGAGATTAGATATGCTGATGACACAGTATTGCTGTCCACAACACAAGAAGGAATGGAAAAACTAATTATGTCAGTCCGCAAGAACAGCGAAGAGCAGAATCTCTATCTTAATGCAAAGAAAACTAAAGTGATGACAACTGACAAAACAAACAAGGCAACTGAAATATGTATCAATGAGGAAAAACTGGAAGAAGTGGAGAGTTTTGAATATCTTGGATCACTACTAACTAATAATGGAGATACAATGAGGGAAATTAAAAGGAGGACATCTATTGCTCTTCAGAAAGTAAAACAAATAAAGAATCTGTGGAGAGGAGCAGACAGAACCACAAAAATAAGATTTTTAAGGGCATGCATCTTTCCCATCGCAACATATGCCTGTGAGACCTGGACACTTAACAAAACAGCTGAGAAGCACATAAATGCCTTTGAATGTAAATGCTATAGAAGAGTTCTCCAAATATCGTGGACACAAAAAAGAACAAATATATCTATACTACAAGAGCTTAATATTGAAAAAGGCTGGCTAGTAAAGAGGATTAAAGAGAGAAAACTTAAATATTTTGGCCACATTAAACGTCATGATAATTTAGAGAAGACCGTATTGGAAGGATACATAATGGGAAAAAGAAAAAGAGGAAGACCGAAACGAAGATGGCTGCAAGACATCGTTGATGATCTGGAAATGGATGCAGCGGCAGCAGGCCATCTTGCTCACAACCGAGAGGCCTACAGGAGTGCTGTTTGGGAGGCAAAGTTCCGCAAGGAACATGCAAAGGAATGAATGAATGAATTAATGGCTAACTGTTGCTGAACAAGGCAAACATGGTGTTACAAAAGAAAACATGTTCAAAAGTCCTATCACAAACAAAAATGATGTAGTATCGCTCTAAAGAAATCCAGTATTACAATTTGCCAGCTCTCACTGTACAAATAAATCGACGACTATTAAGTATTGGCACAAGTACTATTAAATATACTGGCACAAATTCATGTTATTTGCATATAGAAGACATGAACAAATAAGCATTACTGAGTCTTCTGCAATTTGAAAGCGTCAGTCAAGCAAAATGCAGGAGTGTATTGTCATTAAAAAAACGAGATGGTTGCCAAGTAAAGACTAACAACATGGGGTGTATAGATATTTAAAACAAAACTTTCAGCAAGCTAACAAAAGTATTTTTTGTGAGTTGAAGACTATACATTCGTGAACGGTTCCACTAAAATATTATAATCTCAGGGGAGACTCTTCCCAGGCGTAGGTCACTATACTGACGCTTCCGGTTTTCCCGATGCGTGCGGGAATGGGCAGTATACTGACGATTTGTTTCATTTAAAACAACCGGTGTAACATTTAGATTGTACATATTTCGTCCGCGATTCCGGTGACACTTTCAAAATGGCGAATGCGTGCCTAGTTACGAGCGATGCCGAGCGAGAACAAGGACGCGAAGTATGGAAATTTTTCAATTTTTTACGATGTAGATAGGGGTATGGACATAGCCTATGGCCACCCCGCTGCTCTTGAATGTTTTCTAAGTAGATTTAGACATATTTAGACGACTGGAGAAGTAGTTAGGAGTAGTTAGGAGGTTATTTCATACATTCAGTAAGCGAAAATGCCATACGGAGTCACAATACGAGATCGATAAGTAGATCTACACATCTTAGATGGTAAGTAGGGGTAAGAAGCGCGAATCTAGATCTAGCCGATGGTGAGCTGGCCACAATCAGTGTCTAAAAACATCACATTACTTCTTTTTTCCTAAAAAAACTCTGCATTTATGAAATTTTCATTCATTTAGCTACACTTTGATACATATTACGTATACGGAAGTACATGGAAACACTGTTTTTCATTCCATTTTACACCTAGACCCCTTACTGACAAGGACCCGCGTTTTTACTCCCGCACTCCAGAAAACGTCCGTGTTTCTTCCTCCAGCACGGTTCTAGTAAATTGTTGTCAGGGGAAATTGCTTTTAACTTCTTAATCTGTAAAATATGATCTATTTAGCAATAACGAAAGCTCATTCTAGAATTTTGTTCAACCTTCGAGAATTTCAGGTCTCTTTTCCCCCACCTCAGAAGTTTCAGATCAGATATTTGTCTATGGCGCAAGGTATTCTACCATTAGTTTGAACACTGAGTTGGTGGAAAGGACATGTAGCCGGACATGCAGCGGCCAAGCCATGAAAAGGCACGTATAGAGCTGTTAGAGATGGGCTGGAATCGAATTAGAACCGGGTCTTTCGATTCTTCCGGTAAAAGCGGGTACTTGATTCTCACTTCTTAGAACCGCAGTAAAACAGGAACAAAACAATTTCGAACAGGAGTAGAAATGCTTGCTGACGGGAGAGACGGGTTGGCGTCTAATGGCGGGAGATTTTGTTCGAAGGTTGTAGCATCAGTACGATGGAACGATTGTAGCAACGAACCATAGGCAGTCAATAAAACCTTGCTTTAATGAATTCCCATATCATGGATTTAACGGACTGGGTAGTTTGTTTTTTTTTTAAACGCCTTTCCATACACATCATATCGCACTTGTTTTGGATAGCAATGGATAGACACGCTTTGCTTATATCTCTGCTTCAAGTTACCATGTTGTATACAGAAACTCATGGTCACCACCATCCATTACATGAAGACATCTTCTGACCTTGAAATTATCTCTTACAATGAACATTTTCCGCAGATCAGGGCGATCATAATTAAGAAACTGACAGAGTGGCAAACAACTGAGGCTGGACACTTTCTGTAATTAATTAAGTGAACATCACCGACTCTCACTCCTATATTACATCTATCTGCTTATACACCACAAACTGTCTACAAAAGATCTTCAGGCAAACAGATAACACCAATGTCTCCATTATATCACAATCGTCTACAGACAATACAAGTGCCTTCATAACATCACAACCAGGGCCGGCCATAGGAATCTTGCCTGTCTGTGCAGTAGCATACCTTGGTGCCCCACTCAGTTCTCATATTAACATTATTTTAAAACAGATTATGCTAACTAACCTTTAACATATCCTACCATTAATTTTAAATCGCATTGACAACAGTTTATAGATTAATGAAAAAAAATCACAAAATAAACTAGAAATGTATTATCGCCATCACTGTCGTCGTCGTCATCATCATGATGATAAAGATGATTTCTAGTCGCGCACACTGGCGACAACTATTTGAACGTTTATAGTTTTTTTAAAAGAATTTTTCTATAAATATTCCAACTTTAAAATGTAGAAATTATTTTTTTTAATCCATCTGTCTTACTCGTATGTTGGTAAGAGCGAGTGAGAAGACGCTACAAATGAAATATAAGAAATATACCTTTGACGTTAACATAAGCGCTATGGTGAATAAAAGTCACGACATTTATAAAAGTATTGGCTGTTCCATTTACTTTTTTTCATCGTGTAAGTTCTTTTTTTCTTTTAACGAAGACATTAAAGTGGTTGTTGGCTTTATGTAAAAAAAATAAAAGCTCGTTTTCTTTTCATAAATATTCTGTGGACAAATTGTTACTATTGGCACATTTTGTATATAAAGTGCCGAAACCATCATGTTTCTCAGTCTTTGGTAAAAGAACCATTCCTTCATTTTGTTTTTCGTATTTCCTAAAGGTTCTAGCTTGTTCATATTTGGTGGTGATGGCAATATTTTGGCGCAATGGACTGAGAGTAGAGGTTCAGAGTTTCAAAATTCGGACTGTTCCGAGTTAGTGAGCCATCTGTATATATTACCATGTCGGAAGACCCACAGTGATGCTGGGTGAGATCTTGAACCCAAAGTTCAACTGCTCCCTGTGCCAGATCTCGACATTCACGGCTCTTTGCGTATAATAACCTTTGTTAGCTCAGGTCGGTCCTGTGCACGTAACCAATCATCACCTTTAGACACCTTATCTAAATTGCAAAATGACTTTATTGTATACTCGGTCTCAGCCATCCTATTCTGCCTCGTCTGATGCGTCTTCCTTTTATCAACACCAGCTCATTATGGAGAGGATGACCCTTGATGTATGCCTTTGACTGAGCATATTTGTGTTTCGACTTCACACCGCTTTTGTTCTCAAACCGATTCGAAAGAAAACTAAGCTCTAGTTGAGTCCATGTGCCGGAAAGTTGCACGACTAAAGTTTATAGTCAGTTTTTAACGTGGACATATTTTGGATTCTCGACGGTGCTACGGGGTACGTGCACCTGAGCTGAGATATTCTTCGATGTCTATATCGGCGGACGAAAACTGGTGTGCAACAACCAAATATAGGACTGCCATAGTTAAGGTAGGAGTTCTCTGCTTGTTAGTCCATGAAACCCAAGTTCAAAGTGTTCTCGGCTGAAGGACTGAATGGCTACAGGGAATGCAGTTCCTAACGTAGAGGCGCTCTGATGCGAGTGGGGCTACATCGGGCGGCTAGTTAACCCTCTTCTCTGGTATGGGAGCTCTGCCACAGTGATCGTTTAGTTCCCTTCGTGTAGTATAGTATTGCCATGGATTTATCTTTTAATTTACAGAATCGTCGCCGGTGCAACTGAGTTCGTTCACGAAGGTCGACGCTGCTGCGGCATTTGAATAAGGAGTCAAATCGACTACAGTGGAGGAGAAAAAGGAATCATGGTGGAGAATAGAAGTTATGATTGATAAAGTGTATTCAGTTTTTCTGATGAGATCAATCATATATAAATACTGAAAAAAATCTGGACTTCATAATGCCAGCCTGAATTTCATCCTTTCTTTTTTATTTTTTAAATAAGTCGTGTCTATTCTTGGCACATTTAATAGAAATAAGCGAATATTTTAAAAAAATAGACTAATACACCAACCTAAAATAATGAAGACGCGGATGAAGATAGGAAAATCATCTGACAAATTCTTATGAAAACATAACTGAACAGAGTTCACAACATTACAAGAGTAATCACTCTTTCTTTTGTAGACCACTAACTTTGAAATACTTTTTCTGATATATTTAATGTAATTCCATCACGAAAACAAGACACAAGCAAAAAAGCACAATATATAAACAGGTCGGTATACAAAATATGTGTCCAGGTTTCTCGGAAAACCCAGTTGGTTACTGGCTTATAACCCACAGTCGTATTAAGACTCAATATGAGTCAAGATCATCACAGAGTCAACTAAAAGTTGGTTGACTTGGAAAGCTTTAGACAACGCGAGGTTCCCCCAACAACACACGGCTGGTTCGTGGGTGGTGATGCTGGGGTGGTAAGGTAGGTGATGGCTGATCACTGTACGCACAACTAAACTTCACCATGTGACTAGAGTGACTCCTAGTATTTAAGCACTAGCTCACAGTCCGCCCTGTTGTTGCTTCACGCTTTCTGGTATTTGTGAGCGCATTCAGCGTTGGACGAGAAGGTTATCATAGCTGGGATCGCGTTAGCACATTTTTTAAAAGCGTTAGCTAAGATATAAGAAATATTACTGTGAAAAGCCGCATGAAACTTTACCTTGTGTCGAAAAATCAATCTGGTCATTGTAGCCCACTTAAAGAACGTTTTAGAAAAGATGCCTCCAACAATATTAACAATATAAACAATTTTTTTTTCAGATTGTCATATAGCATGAACCACACCCGCGGTGAGAAAAAACACTGGAAAATTTAATTTCGTACCAATGTTTTTTTTCGACAGTTATTATTATTACTGTTTACATCATTATCACCATCGCGTCTTTGTGAATTTCTATAACTTACTCTGGATATTCGCACTCCAATTATATGAAATATTTTCCACCTTGAAGATGTCATGCGAAATCGCGTCCTCAGATACTGGGCACGTAATTAAGAAGATTTTGCAAAAGTCTAATTTATCTTGATCTAGTCGGAAGCAACTTTCAAACATTTGTAGCAATTTGTTATAAAGTCTATCCCCTGTATCGCTTCTTTACTCCAAACTGCAAAACTACACTAGGGCGAAGAAAATGAATTATTTATACATTTGTTAAAAAATCAGAATATTCAGGGTACATTTTTAAATCACGAAAGATATTTCTCTGAGCTGAACTAAAGAGAATTTTTACCAGATATTTCTCGCCAGCTGAAACTGGTCCTTTTTTAAATTAAAGCTAACTCCGTTGACTTCCATTTAGATTTCATCTCCAATTGCTTGTATATCACAACCGTCTACAATAGATGATACCATTGTCTCCAGTAAATCATAGTCGTGTACAAGCATACAACACCAGTGCTTAAAAAAAATTTTTTTTTCAGGAGAATCTGAAGCTGATAATTTCCCTTCACCTCTACTTTCAGAAATTGAATAAAGATTACTGTATTGCTCTAATTCTAAGTATTAGTAGAATTTGTTAACTAAGTGCTATATATATTAAGTGTAGTACAATTTGTTAACTAAGTGCTATATATTAAGTGTAGTAGAATTTGTTAACTAAGTGTTGTATACTAAGTGTTAGTATAAGGTGACCATTTTAGACTGGTGTCCCGCCTTCGCCGAAAGTCTTGGCGGGACGCACAAATGTCCCGCTTTGAGCCTACTAACTTTCAGTAAAAAAAAAATAAATAAAATTCATTAATTTTGAAATGGCGGCGCGTGACCTAATTGATCAGAAGTATTTATTATTCTATTTTTAACTTGATAGAAATTTGTGGTACGCATTAATTGGTTGCATCAGAAAATGATCTTCACTTTTTCTAGAAACCTTGAACCAATCAGAGTGCAGTTATCTCCCTCGTGACTAAATAACCAATCTCAGAGTTAATGGAAAAGTTTGAGGGCGCTAAATGTTTGAGGCAGCGTCAATTTTATATCGACCGAACGACTAAGAGGGTGGTTTGGATTTTTTCTACGTTAATTAGTAGTACTGTACTTGTTTAGTTATTAAGTAAGACACATTTCACCTGCGTTATTGTGTGTTTAATTTTATTTCTTTTACTGACTTACCAACTGAACATTACGTGGCGGGCTAATGAAAATTTAGCCTCCGTTTCGACGATGTCTAAATGAGCGTGTAAACTTACACAACAATTAGAGAGTGGTTTTTCCTTCATAAAGAAGGCGAGAACCGACAATGACTCCCATGTTAGATGTGACACTTGCAAATCTGAATTTTCAATTTCCCACGGTGGCAGATTGGATATCACAAAACATCTGAAGAGTGATCGACAAAAGGTAGCTGTGTCAGCAGCACTATCCGCCCGTCCAGTGACAAACTATTTCCTACAGCAACATTTGGGAGCATGGGACCCAAGTTAGCAGCTGCATAAGACATACAATTTGCATATCACACCTTATGTCACAATCACAGTTTTCGCTCAGTGACTTGCACCAGCAATTTGATTCAACATTTGTTTGAGCCGAAGTTTATGTGTGGGCGCACAAAATGTGAGGCCATAATAACTAACGTCCTTTTTCCATTTGTCATTGACCAACTTCAAGCAAAATTGAAGAATGCAAAATGTGTAACAATAATGACAGATGCCTCAAATCGCAAAGATATAAAGGTGCTCCCACTGCTTGTGAGATATTTTGTGCTGTCACTGGGTGTCGAAGTTAACTTGTTATTAGATCTGTAGTCAACCTCTGGCGAAACATCAAACATAATGTGTGAGTTTCTACTTAACAAATGTTCTCACTACAAAATGTGTGGGTTTCTGTGCTGACAACGTCAACATAAACTTCGGTGATGTTCAAAGAAAAGGACAAAACAACATATTTGCGAAATTAAAATCTTCGATTGTTGAAAAACTTGTGGGGATTGGCTGCGCAGCTCACATTGTCCACAACACAATGCAAACGGCATCTGATTGCCTTCCTGTTGATGTTGAAACTGTTGTTGTGAAAATATATTCTTACTTTTATATTTACACTGTTCGTGTGGAAGAACTGAAGGAATTCTGTGACTTTGCAATGGTTGAGTACCAATGGATTCAAGGATACGGAAAAACCAGATGGCTTTCACTAATGCCAGCAGTGGAGAGATTAATCTCTTTCCTGCGTTGAAATCCTATTTTTAGTCTCAACAGATGTGCCCTACGGTAATGCGAACTTTCTTCCAAAACCCACGTGCTGAGTTGTGGCTCTTCTTTGTTCATAATGTTTCTGCCATTTTTCATGCTGCTGTCCTAAAAACTGAGGATCAAACAATTCCAGCTCTGGAAGTGTCGTCTGCAGTTGACGATCTCCTGCAAAAATGCAGGGACAGGAGTAGAACCAACTTTGTTCCAAACCAGGTGAAAATCCAGATTTGTTGTCTAGAAAATGAGAGTCTTGTCACAAAAACAGATGTGATGAATATTATCACCGATTTCTATGACAATGGTGTTGAATATCTACAGGAAAGAGAGAACCAATTTCAATATTTGAGTGACTTCAGTTGGTGGCTTTGAGACATCCACCTTCTTGGGAAAATGTGCAAACGAGCCTAAACCTCTTTGGTTCAGAATTTCCAGATCTTTAAATCAACGACAATGAAGTGTTTGATGAAATCATCAATGTTTATAGATTTGCTGCAGCAGAACAAATTTCAGAATGGAACTCCAAACAATCAAAAACTGATATCCAGTGAATGGAAGTATTTTTCCCATTTCAAATCTAACTCTGTTGCGTGTGTTGAATTACAAAAAAGAAAATATCGAATTTATTCTCTGTCTGTCTGGGACTAACGCACCCACCGAAAGAATATTCTCTTACGTGAATACGACATGGACAAGCCAGAAAACACAACTTTCGTTAAAACACTGACAGCGATGCTTATGGTTAAATGCAACTTTGAGGGCGCAGGAAACCCGGGCCAGAAACTCCACGACACGCCCGTGCAGCGCCCAGATCTACCAAGAAAAATAAATTCCTCATAGAAATATTGCGCCACAACCACAGAGGAGACAGTACCAAGTACATCATCTGCTGCAGACTGGTGTGACAATAAGGAACGACTCCTTTATATTGAGCTTCAAACAAAAATTTTTTTATGTAAAAATTACTGAAGCGAGCATACAATTTTTAAGATTTTCTGCAGTTTGAGTTTGACCCACGAGGGTTGAGTAAGGTACAAATACTTGAAACACACACACAGATGATATTAGGTGCATTTGTAGATAAGGTTAATGTAATACATCAAGTTTCAAGAAATTAACTGCAACCAATTTTTTAAAAATAGGCTACTGAAGTCGTAAGGGGTGGCAGAAATTGAGAAAATGTCTCATCGAGCAGGCAGTCATCGCTACCTCTGCATCAAGGTCGCTACCTCTGCATCAAGGGCTTATCATCGAAGGAGATCCATGAGGATATGTTAGAGACTCTAGGGGAGAGTGCCCCTTCTTACAGAACAGTGAAGAAATGGAAGATGATTCCCGTCCATGAAGACCAAGAACGGTAACCACCGATGAAACCACCGGCAGAATCCATGACATGATAAAGGAGGATCGACGACTAACTGAGCAGTATGCAGGAAACTCTATTGTAGAGAGCGGAACAACAACAACAACACAACTCCTTCAGATCATCAGAGGAAGTATCCCTCCCTCCCTTCAGATAAGTGTTTCGGCACTATTAAACTCCTGACACTCTATTTTTTTTTGGTTGGGGGGGGGGCGGGAAGGGGTTGGCCCCTCCGGGTAATGAATCCAAGAGGTCTTGTAAGTTGTTGCTTTTTTTTTTTTTATCCCATGATTTTCCATTTGGCATTGCACTTTGAAGCGATTTAGCTACGGAGGACTGGTATTGGTTGTGACAAATGAAATTATTTATGTTCTCAGTGCTTGTTTCGCATATTCCAGAGCCAGCATGAGGCCTTTTCTGCTGTTTCTGAAAGGTTTTTCAATGCCCTTGCACTTGCTTGTCCCTTTATCCCCAGTTGCTTACGTAGGTCGTACGCTGATGTCGCTACGGATCCTCTTGCCACTGAGTTGGGCATCTCCCAGGAACGTGTTCACGCCATTATTCACAATGATCTTCAAATGACAATGGTCTCTGCTCGATGGGTCTCGAAACTTCTTGGAGCTGATCACAAACGATAGTATCTCAACATGTAAAGAGACAATCTTGGCCATTTTTCTGCAGATCCTGAAAAGTTTCTTCAGCAATTTGTGACTATGGATGAGACTTGGGTTCGTCATTTTCAACCAGAAACAAAAAAACAGTCAAAGCAGTGGAAACATCACAGATCCCCACCTCCTAAGAAAGCAAGGGTGGTTCTGTCTACAGGCAAAGTGATGGCTTCCATCTTTTGGGATTCAGAAGGTGTGCTATTGGTAGACTATCCTCAAAAGGGCAGAACGGTCACCGGGGCCTATAACGCTAATCTTGTGAACTAACTGCGGGTCAAATTGAAGGAAAAGCGTCGAGGGAAATTGACGAGAAGAGTCGTCTTTCAGCATAACAATGCTCCAGTTCACAAGTCGGCGGTGACAATGGCTGCTATTCATGAATGTAGCATCCAGCTTCTTGAACATCCTCCTTATTCCCCAGATTTGGCCCCTTCGGACTATACCTGTTTCTTATCTTATATCTTATATCCTTCCCGTGCCGTTAAACGTCACATAGGGCTCGTAAAGTAGTTCGCCAATTTTACCTGTTTACCAAACTCAAAAAGGAGCTCAGTGGTCGCAAATTTGCTTCAGATGATGACGTCATTCTTGCTGTAGACCACGTTCTACTGGCACAAGATGCTGACTTTTACAAAGAAGGGATCCTTATGCTCCAGGATCGCTAGGCTAAGTGCATAAACTTGCAAGGAAACTATGTTGAGAAATAACCCCAAAAAGTTGTCCACAAATAACCCGTCGTACCTTATGCCGAGAACTTATCAATCAACCCTCGTATATAGACAGTAATGGTTAAAGAGCAAATTTTGTTCTGCGGGGTGGGGGTGGGGGGGTGTCCCGCTTTGGTTTGAAAAAAATATGGTCACTTTATGTTAGCAGAATTCTTGTTAGAAGAATTAATATTACTAACACTTTGATTACGGCAAAACATAGATGGTGATGAGCATGAGATTCTGTATAGAACTTTATCGCACAATATCTTGAAATAGACGGATACAGTTTGTCTAGCCCACGCTACACAGAGCAAATGTGATTTAATATGCGAAGTGCAGGGTTTGATCCTTTTTTCTTTTTATTGTCTAGTCAGAAAAAGCAATATTTTGACCACGTGACCAAACAGCCGCCTGGAACAAAAAAAATAATCAACAAATCAGTCTCTTTGTCCCAACCACCCAGTCACGTGTATTTGTTATAAAATTAAAGGAATTTGCTTGGTTATAATTTTATAAATTAACTCTTGTTTTTAGTAAAATGTTTAATTACAGCAATCATCTGATATGCCATCCTCTCCAAACGAGATTTTGTTCAATAAACACTCCCGACTTTGCACAACTATGGCTGATCTGCTTGGTTCTATCCTTGGAAATATGGAAAAACCTCCGTCAGTGGGGGCAGATGAGAAGAAAAAAGCAAAAAGTAAGATTTAAAAAATTCTTTCACAATACATATATCTTTATTATATATATTTACAATTTACTTATGTGCTATCATTGTATTTTAGTCGACACACTTTTTGTTGAAAGACAGTATTTTTTTAAAAATACCTACCGTTCTGTTTGACATAAAACAAGGGGTCCGTCAGGGGTGAATATTGTCACCTTACGTATTTAATTTGTATAGCAAAAATATAATGAGGAATATTAGAGAAGATGTAGACAAAGAATATTATGATGCAACTGGAGGTTATGAAATGAATGAATGAACCGTTCTGTAGGACTGTGCAAGAGTGACGGCGTGGGGAATCAGAGTTGGCGAACAAGAAATGGCCAGTACCATCTCAGTATGGTCCTAGTAACAGGCATAGGTACTTTGTCAGTCTGTCTAACGGGGCAGTGCACGCCACGTCTACAAGAATCTTCTTATGTCACTCTTCAAGGAGTCTGCAACATGCACTGGCTATGTTTCAAAACATTCACGACGTCGGCTAAAAACAACAACAATAAACAAACAAACCTGTAACTGGAATTGAATAAATTCTGTCACAAAATGCATTGATTATATTACAAGATGTGAGTTTGGTCTCATTCATTCATTTGCATGTCCCATGCGGAACTTTGTCTCCCTAACAGCACTCCTGTAGGACTCTCGGTTGTGAGCAAGATGGCCTGCTGCTGATGCATCCATTTGCAGATCATCAATGATGTCTTTCAGCCATCTTCGCCTTGGTCTTCCTCTCTTTTTTTTTCCCATCATGTACCCTTCCAAGACGGTTTTCTCTAGATTATCATGACGCTTAATGTGTCCAAAATATTTAAGTTTTCCTAGCCATCCTTCTTCAATATTGAGTTCTTGTAGTATGGATATATTTGTTCCTTTTTGTGTCCATGATATTTGAAGAACTATTCTGTAGCATTTACATTCCAAGGCATTTATGTGTTTCTCAGCTGTTTTGTTAAGTGTCCAGGTCTCACAGGCATATGTTGCGATGGGAAAGATACATGCCCTTAAAAATCTTATTTTTGTGGTTCTGTCTGTTCCTCTCCACAGATTCTTTAGTTGTTTTATTTTCTGAAGAGCAGTAGATGCCCCCCTTTTAATTTCCCTTATTGTATCTCCTTTATTAGTTAGTAGTGATCCAAGATATTTAAAACTCTCCACTTCTTCCAATTTTTCCTCATTGATACATATTTCAGGTGCCTTATTTATTTTGTCAATTGTCATCAATTTAGTTTTCTTTGCATTAAGATAGAGGTTCTGCTCTTCGCTATTTTTACAGACTGACATAATTAGTTTTTCCATTCCTTTTTGTGTTGTGGACAGTAATACTGTTATCAGCATATCTACTCTCTGGTATTTCATAACTCCCAGTTGTTATGGCATCATCATATGGAATGAGTTTGGTCTATGAAACTAAAATTGATTGAAATGTACTACATCTCCACAGCAAGAATAACTGTTTAAATCAACCAGTTGGGTGCCAGAGTAAAATCGCGGGTCTTGATATGTATAGGGGCATATTAGTAAAAGCAAATGAAGCACAGTTTTTCCATGTGAAAAGTGTACTTATTATGTTTAAAAATAACAATATATGTGAAGATTTCATAAATGCAGAGTTTTTTAGGAAAAAAGAAGTAATGTGATGTTTTTAGACAATAATTGTGTCCTACTTACCATCAGATAGGCCTAGATCGACACTAGTTATCATCTGAGATGTCTAGATCGACTTTTTTATGTCATATTGTGATTATATGTGCCAAAAATCGCTAAAATGATGTCTGAAATAACCTTCTGACTACTTCTCCAGTCGGCTAATGAGTCTAGATCTACTTAGGATACATTTAAGAACAGTGGTTTAGTTGTAGGGGGACATGTTTGCCACCGAAGTCACATTTAAAAAAGCTGAAAACTTCAGTCAAAAACATTGAATTTGATTCCATTTGACCCCCGTTGTTAAGAACGCTTTGTGAAAAGAATGCTGGGTAAATGTGATGTGTACACATAACATGCAATCTAAAAATTCAGTTGATTTTACACTGAAACAAACCAGAGATCTATCAAAAGGCCCAAGGCAGGAGCATGGAAACCAGATGCAGCCTGTCACAAGGCCAATGGCAGAGAAAGAGTTAACCACCACACAGCAGACTTTCTACTCACCAACAAAACCTGTCATGGTTCAATTTGATTCTCAGAGGAATACAGATTAGCTGCAATCACTTGTGTTCATTTAAGTCAGTGAGAAGCTGTACAGGTTCACTTTAAGCAGTACTCAGTATAGACATATGGATATGTTTGTGCAGTCAACACAGAAGAAGAAGTGAGTGAATGGTTCCAGATTGAAACAGGCGTGAAACAAGGATGTATATTATCTCCCTTGCTTTTTTGGAATTGCCATAGACTTCATAATGAAAAAATGCTGCACAGGTAAAACAGGCATTGACTGGGTACATGAGACCCAACTGGAAGATCTTGATTTTGCAGATGACAAATCAGTGACAATGTGAAATCAATGCAAGAAAAAAACAGATACCCTGTCCTCAATGGCTAGTAAAATAGGACTTGAAATTAACAAGGATAAAACAAAAATATTGAAACTTCTCATTAACACGAAGGAAAAATATACATAGAAGAATGTTGAAGAAGTAACCCATTTTGCAAATATCAGCAGCTACATAGACCAGGATGGTGATGTAGCATAGCCGTGTAAGTAACAGATATTGTTGTTGTTATTATTAAAGAATATGATTATGAAAATTTACTGTAAAGAAAAGAGTAATATCGAATAGCAACAGAGAAAAGTAGGTCGAAAAAAGGAGGAGAAAGGTATAAAACTTCCATGATACTAGAACAAGATGTGGACAAAAGTAAACAGTGGAAACGGTGAATAGAAAAAGACGAGACTCAGTGACGTTGACACATCAAAAGAAGGACGCCAGAAAGTACGATGGTCCAGTGATAACAAAGCAGTGACTGGATGTTGACACGGGTAAACAAAACAGAAAAGACAAACAGAAAAGGCATACACAATGAAAAGTGAGGACACATTAAAACCTCAGACAGGAAATAGCAAGATAATGACTTAGGTAAATAACAATTGTAAAGACAGAGTTGACACTTGATACCTGTTAGGTGACGCGCGTTAGAACACGACTGCACACAGTTTTTAGATAAAAAAGTGACCAACTCGGCCAGCTGACCAATTAAATATTTAGAGGCGTGGCCTATTGGACATTTGACTTACGACATATAAGTCACGGAGCAGTTTGAATGATGGACAATCAGAACGCTCAAAAGAACAAAGTAGAGGGGAAACAAGGAAGAAGAAGAGACAAGAGAGGAGAGGAGACAGAGGACGGAGCCCTGAAGACAGAGGAACAAGGACAGGCAGTGAACTGAGACCGGTCCAGACAAGAGAAGAAGAGAAGGACAGACACACCAGAGAAGACATGAGAGAGGAAGAAGATGTAGATAATGACAGTTGGAATAGATGGACAATTAGAGCAATAGATACTCAGGAAAAGCAGTTTTGAAGAAGTAGTTTTAGGACAGATTGAATCTGTTTCAAGTGATTCAGGTGATATGAATATTTATGACTTTGAAACTTTGAGTACAGTGATTTAGTCGTGTAACTGATTGACCACGTGTTTCAGATGGAATATAGTACAGAGTTTAGAATTCTCCTCTTAGCCATCATTGATAGATAATTCACACATTGACTTTGTTATAGTGACACCAGAAAGGAAGTTAGAATTTGAGTTGCAAAAGCAGCATTGACTTTCAAGAATCTTGAGAATATATGGAATTCAAAAGTTATAAGCACAAAAACCAAGTTAAGATTATTCCATTCAAATGTGATATCCACCCTCATTTACACATGTGAAAGCTGGAAAACAACTAAAGAAATAGACTAGAAATTAGACTCTTTTGAAAACAAATGCCTAAGGAAAATACTCGGTATAAAGTGGAACGAATTCAAGAACAATGCAGAAATAAGACAGATGAGCAAACAACCTGTCTCATGGATGATCAGAAAAAAGAAGATGGACGTGTGTTGGTCATGTGATAAGAACAAACAATCAGAGAATCCCCAAACATGCTATCAAGTGGAACACAACAGGCCGAAGAAAAAGAGGTCGACCATGTCAAACTCTAAAGAGGACATTGTTAAGAGATGCCAGTTCAGTGGGCATAACATCCCTGGATGAGATTGAAAAACTTGCCAAAGATAGGATATCTTGGCGAATTACCATGCAGGCCCTATGTGATATTTAGCGGCACAGGAAGGATGTATGATATAAGAATATAGACACAAATTCATATTGCTGAAAGTCATGTACAGAAAACAAGTGTGATCTTATCACATCATCCTCTAGTGTGCCAACAGATTAGGAAAATATTGGCACTAAAACCATATTTCCTAAGCTTACATTACCTTACCTTATCATATCTTACATTACCTTACATTATCCTACCTTATATTACTTTACATTATCTTACTTTATATTACCTTACATTATCCTACCTTACATTACTTTACCGTATCTTACTTTACATTACTTTACCTTAACTTAGCTTACTTTACCTTACCCTACTTTATCATACTTTACCTTTATCTAAAGGAAATGAAAAAAAAATTTTGTTTTTCAAGTGTTCATATTTGTTGCATTGCAGTTCAGAAAGCTTATCTTGAGAAGCAACAAGAAGCGGAGAAAAAGAAGTTGGATAGTTTTCGTGAAAAGGTAGAGTAGAGTTAATAGGTTTTCATTAGATTTATCAGCCAAGAACATTTACATGCCTTGTAACTACATTCTGAATGCTGGTGACTTTCATATTGTATAAATCCCCCCGGGAACAACTGTGTTAAGAACACACTTATCTTAACATGGTCTTTGTGAGGCAGGGAACCTAGATCTATTTGGTTAAAAACTCTGACCTACTTCTGTAGTCCAGAAACCTGTAGCAGTCAACACTAATTGTAATTGTTATTTTTGTAAAATGTAATGTCAGGTTGGTGGACAGATGGGGACATGGAGATCGCCAGCAGGGATGAGGAAAATCTGGTGTGAAACCAATGAATCCAGGACGTGACAAGCCTATGGGTCTTTACAACAATGGCTATCAGAATGATGTAAACAAAATAGAGCCAGCAGACTGTAGGTGGCGGGGAATGGATATAGTTGAGGCACTCATCAGATTCCTCATCCCAAAGTCAGAGTGTCTCTGTGGAATTGTCTCAAAGTTGTCTGGCCAGCCAGCATTGCATGCTGGATCTGACATGGAGAACTGACATAAGTAAAGCCACCAGAAGCTGGAAAACAAAGTTTTGGCCAGACACTGTCTACACCACTGTCTTCATGGAAGTCCAAGCAAGACCACAGTCTGCCCTGGCAAGGAAGGTGCTGAAGTCGGAGGTACCCAGCCAAAAGGCACATCGCAAAAATCAGGGTACCATGCATCATCACCAGTGTGCGTACGAAGAAGAAGAAGATATTGTATAAATGTGGGCATTCATTCAGTAGCAGAGGTTCTCAGATGAAGTATCATCTATTGCTCATTGTATGAGAAGAGTTGCACATTGTCATTTTGTGTTGTTCTTATGAGTGGTTTCTCTTTTGTTGACCTAGATTTCTCAAGTTATGGTTTTTATTTCTTTATATTCTTTATCTTTTTATTTGTATTATAGTCTGAAGTTCCTTACCATTCCTGGTTTGTTTACACAAAGTTTATTAAAAAATCAAATAAGGAGACTAATTAATTGTAACAAGAATTATTGATTTAATTTTTTTCATTTTAAATTTGAAGCAACTGTCTATTTCTAATTTTGTTAACTCCTTTAACTATGACCAGCTGCTGTGAGCGGTCAGATTTTACCCCGGTTTAGCATGCAAATAGTGTCAGTGCCCGGTGCCTGCAGTTTTAAAATTCCACACTTTAATCAAATTGAGCATTTCCTATTGTATTTTTACATGTTCATTTCCATTACAGACAGGAAGTACTTTTGGTTAGTTTCGATTTCACTTGTGTTCTTGCAGTTTTAAGTGAAAATAATGTGATTATTATTTATTATTGGTTTTTTTTTTTTCAATTTAGTCAGTTGTCACAGAACTCTGTATTGTGATCCACAAATGGATTATCTCTAAAAATGTGGTGGCTTTATGTTTCAGGTGGCTTTGCAGTGTTGTCACAGGCAGGACATTTCTTTTTTTAACTTGCAGTTTTCTTTTCCTCTATTTTTCCCTAGATCCAGGACCTATTTTTGTCACTCCCATCTTGGTTCACTTCTCTTTAACTTGATATCAGACACCAATTATCTTACAGCCATACACTTTTAGAAAAAAAATTTAAAAAATTAGAAAATGTAACACCTCTCTCATAACAGTTCTCATCATGAGTCAGTTGCCACAGAACAGGGAAACCAGTTACATAGTTAAAGAGTTAATTTATTCATGTACAATTTTTTTAAATTAACAACATTGTCAGATTTGCTGCATTTGACTATAAAGTAATGATTGTATGTATTCTGTCACTTGCAGATTCAGAAGCAAATTCATGAGTTCATCAAAGATGGAACAAAACAGAAGCTTAAACTTCAGCCAATGGAAAAAGTACTGAGAGCAATAGTGTATGTCTGCATGAGAGGTTCTCAAACTTTTTAGATTAGAGGAGCCCTTACATCAGAAACAAAATTACTTGCTGGAGCCATTATAATATTTTTAAAACTAATATTATGGACATTCAGTAAAGACAGTTAAATTTTACAGGTCTTTTCAAACTTAATCACCATCAGTCCTCTGAATGAAGCATAAGGCACCAACAAAGGTTCTTCAGTCAATCCTGTCTTGAGCAAGTTGCTATACTTCAAACAGTGTCTTTCCCACTTCATTTAGTTCTTCTTATATTGTGCCTCCCCATGTCCCCAATGGTCTGCCCCTCTTTTTTTTCCTTTGAGATGCCCAAGTTAAGGTGATAAAGGGGCATCTTGTTTTGTTTTTTTTTTCATTCTTAGCATGTGGCCCAGCATTTCCATCTTTGTCCTTTGACCTCTTTAGTAATGTTCTCAATGCCCCATTCATTTGGTTATTTCCTCATCTGTCACATTTTCTTTCTAGTGTATTCTTAACATTTTCCCAAGGCATCTTCCTTCAAATCCTCAATCTGCTTTTGATTCCCTAATTGATTCTCCATGTTTCAGTTCAGTCAGTCATTAGCATGTCCCTTGCGGAAATTTGTCTCCCTAACAGCTCTTCTGTAGGCCTCTTGGTTGTAAGCAAGATGCCCTGCTGCTGATGCATCCATCTGCAGATTATCAGCGATGTCTTGCAGCCATCTTTGCCTTGGTCTTACTCTCTTTCTTTTTCTCATTATGTATCCTTCCAAGACAGTCTTCTCTAAATTCTCATGACATTTAATGTGTCCAGAATATTTAAGTTTTCTCTGTTTAATCCTCTTTACTAGCCAGCTTTCTTCAGTATTGTATTATGGATATATTTGTTCTTTTTTGTGTCCATGATATTTGAAGAACTCTTCGGTAGCATTTACATTCAGAGGCATTTATGTGTATCTCAGCTGTTTTGTTAAGTGTCCAGGTCTCACAGGCATATGTTGCAATGGGAAAAAATTCATGCCCTTAAAAATTTTATTTTTGTAGTTCTGTCTGTTCCTTTTCACAGCTTCTTTAGTTGTTTTACTTTTTGAAAAGCGATAAATGCCTCCTTTTAATTTTCCTCTTTGTATCTGCATTATTAGTAATGATCCAAGATATTCAAAACTCTCCACCTCTTCCAGTTTTTCCTCATTGATACATATTTCAGGTGTCTTATTTGTTTTGTCAGTTGTCATCAATTTAGTTTTCTTCACATAAGGTAGAGGTTTTGTTCTTCACTGTTCTTATGAACTGACATAATTAGTTTTTCCATTCCTTTTTGTGTTGTGGACAGTAATACTGTGTCATCAGCATATCTAATCTTTGATATTTCATAACCTCCAATTGTTATGGCATTGTAATATTCTTTGTCTACATCTTCTGTAACATTCCTCATTATATGTTCAGTATACAAATTAAATAAATAAGGTGACAATATGCACCCCTGACAGACACCTTATTTTATGTCAAATCAAGTTCTAAGGACTGTTATTGCCGGAGGTGGGGTGGAGGATACGCTCTTCACTCCAGTGGCATGCGTCTCAACTAGCCTCCGACAGTCAAGTCCAGCTCTTGGCCTTCTTATGGCAGAACTGTTTAAACTGACAGGAGAAGGGGCAAAGGCGAATATCTGGCGCCTGAAAACCAGACGTTTCGGGTAGATGAGAGTCATGTTTGGTAGCTCATCTACCGCTGCTGGCGAGATTCTTCAGCTGTTGTGTGTGGAGTGGGGGTCCTCCCAGCCAGTGAAGAAAGGTGCAGTTATGGGTTGCTGCGCGGCACTGTGGAAAAGGTGAAAGAAAGGAGTAAGTGAAGTAATCAGTAGTCTCGAGGTCAGGACTACTCAAATCACAGCACCTCTGCTCTGGAGGTCGGCCACGTCCCATGTACACTCATACCGGGGGAATTCCCTGAACCGGCTTAACCCAGGGGTTAAGACACTGCTGGCGAGACTCTTCGGATGCCACGCATTGAGTGAAACTCCTCCCAGCCAATGAAGAAAATGAGGAAAAGCAATCGGGGTTGTCGTGCGGTGGCGATGTGAAAAGGCGATGGAAAGGATAAAGTGAAGCTTAATCGGTATGTCCAGTAGTCTGGCTGCGAGAGCTACTCATACCATGGAACCTCTGCTGTAGAGGCCGGCCACGTCCATTCTACACCCATATTGATGAAATATGCCTAAACCACCTTAAACCAGGAGTGAAACTTGATGGCTACTCAAGTCACAGTACCTCAGCTCTAGAGGTCGAGCACGTCCTAAACATGCCCATACTGGATAATATGCCTAAATCAGCTCAACCCAGGGGTGAAAGTCACTCACTAGTGGTGAGGATTCGTCCTCCTGGACAAAAGCTCCGTCCAGGTCACAACTAGGAAGGGTAGTGGCCACACCACAAAATACTGAAGTCGGAGACACTGGACCAGTGCAGTCTAGATAGGCAACCACCTCTCACCCGGCAGGGATGTACATGTATCCTAATCACACTGAGGTTTTCCGGTGAGAAAGTCCAACTTTAGGCTAGAATATGTCAAATCAAGTTGTGTTTCACCATTTATTCTCACTGCTGCCTTGTTGGTCTAGATACAACAGTGATATTAATTGTATCAAATGTGTTGGAAATCCCATTTTTTTCCATTATGTTTCAGTTGCATATTAAAAAAATGGAATGTACATTGGATTTATACATTCTGATCTTGAGGTTAATAAAACTTGATACTTGAATAAATATTCAAAGAAAAAAATTCATTTCCCAACCATTTGTGCAAAATTTCCACATAATTATCTAATAAAATAGAACAAAAGTGATTTTGTCATTTGAGCCCCACATTTTTATGCTAGTGTGTATTATAGGAAACGAAGTAGATGAATAGTTGTGAAACAAAGGTCATTATACAGAAAAAAAAAAGTGTTGGTAAATTAAATACATAAATTTCCCATTCAAATAAGACGAGTTGTTATGACATCCCAGTTCTGCAGAAGAGATTTGTTAACGAGTGGACTAAAATTTTATAAATTCAACCAAATTTAAGAAACTAGAGACTAATCAGTGCCCCCAAATAACCCTAGGAACATTCTTAAAAACCAAGGCACCAAGAAAAAAAATTTTTTGTTGACCTGTGTAATCAGTGCATTCTCTAGCTTTTCCAGGTATCATCCTGTGCCATCATGTGTTACTGTTTTATATATTAATATATGTAGATTCCAGTGATTGAAGAAATCTTCATCTTTCTTCTCCCCAGTCATGATGTTGCTGAGGTAGCCGGTTTGACATCTTTCTCATTTGGTGAAGAAGAAGAAGACAGATATGTAATGCTGTGGAAAAAGGTTGGATCAGTTTATCCTTTTCTGTGATACATTTTCGTCTTGCACTTTAGTCATATATTCTATGTTTTGTGATCTCCCTTCCTGCTTCAGTTGATATTTTAATATTTGAAGACAGTACTATCTCTAGATGCGGCCTGGTTAGCTGAGTGGTTAGGCACTCGGTTTACTAATCCGGTGGTACCGGGTTCAGCCCCAGCACTGGGATTTTTTCTGGTACACACCAAAAAGGCCCCGGGGTTGACCCAGCCTCTAAAAATGGATACCAGAGAAATCTGGGAAGGTAGAGTGGCCAAGCGTGATACTGACCATGTCACACATCATGTGCCAAAGGTCATGGAAAATACGGGCCTAACAGCTGTATGTTAATATGCCTTAATGACATGGAAATTGGAATTTTACCTTACTATCTCTAGATAGTTTTGTCATAAACCTGCTTCAACTTTGGTATAGTTTCTGAAATTCTGGTATAATCAGTAATACATGTGACTAGGCTTTTTTATGTGAATTTCCTGTTTTTTCTTTAAAGGCACCAACAATCTATACAGGGTAATGCATCTCACACTAAAAGGCAAACATTCTGTTGTCTTCTGCAGTTTTCGTAACAGTATCAGATATCCATTCTTACAGCTGAGTTGACCGGAACATGATGAAACAGGTCTGCAGGCCACTCCGTAAGAATAAAAAGCCAGCACAATATTGTTTGTTGTCAGCACTATCCTCTCTTCCTTGAATGACCATCCCAGACACACACAAGAAAGTCCGTGCTTTAATAATCTAGATGAAGTTTATAGTATTTACAGTTTTTTTTTTAACTGATGAAAGCTTTGTTTAGTGACAAAAGTAAAGTAGAGTTCCATTTTAAAAAACAGTGTTCATTTTTATTTGATTTGCTTCGTTTGATTATTCTCACATCTCTGAGGTTTTGACTTGTAGGAATTTGCCCCCTCGGATGAAGAAGTTCTCGCATACAGAAAAGGGGAGGAGTGGGATCCTGAAAAAGCCAAGGCACTTTCCCAACAAAAGGTAGATTATACTGGAACAGTGTCTTCCCTGTAGAGTGTACAGATGATAAATGGATATAGGAATATATGGTATCCAGTGTAGGAAGGTACCACAACAATTGCAAACACATGTATGTATTATTTTACCAGGCCTGGTTAAGACAGTTGGAATTATAGAACTGTGGGAGATTTTTGTGAATTTTTAGTCTCATTGGTAGGGCTTCAGATTTGTGTGATCTTTAATTTCAGCTATGAAGTGTAAGACCGACAGTGATCTCCCAGTTATTTGTGAATGAAAATCTTTGAAATTTTTACTGAATGGATAAAAATGAAATGTAACTGAAGTGACAGAAGTTTTCTTCAGAGTTCAGTGGCTTAACTTGATATAACATAATTTCATGTTCTAAGCTAGACTAACACAGGCAGTGGTCTGATGATCTTTATTTAAACATGCTACAAGCATGCTGACATGATAGTGTGTCATCTTTGATGATTATCAGAATTATGTAATATTTTCAGCAAATGTACATTTTCACAAATGTAATATTTTCAGTAAAAATTATATAATGTTTTCAGCTATTATCAGAAAAGAATAGGAATTGCAAAACATACATTCAACACCATGAAGACAGTGCTGTTATCCAGAAATCTGTGATTAGTAAAATGGTGTATCTCCTCTGTTTTATTGTATGGAGCAGAAACCTGGACTCTAAGCAAAAAACTGAAGAGAAAGATTAATGCAGCAGAAATGTGGTTCTACGGAAAACTAGGTCATATAACATGGAGAATGAAAAGAGCAAATGCACAAGTTTTAGAGCAGCTCCAACTGCAATATGAACTTCTCAAAGAAATAAGGATGAATAAAACAAAATACTTTGGCCATTTCAAACATACTGAAGACTATACTAGAAGCAAAGTTGCCTGGAAAAAAGAGCAAAAGATAGACATAGATGTAGATGGAAAGACAGCATGTGAGAATGGACAGGGCACATCTGAATGTGCCAGTTCTGAAGAAGGCACATGATGATGATGAGATTATACAGAAATGTTATTAGGGCAGTTCATGAGAGAATTATATTACCAACAAAGAAAAACAGCTTATAACAACCAGTGCATATTTGCCTAGTTATAATATTGGCAGCATTTTTTCTCTTCCTTTTTGATTCACGAAGGAGCAGGAAGATAAACTGGAGAAGGAAAAGCTAGAAAATCCATCACAACAGACTCCAGTTTCAAACTATAGGGACAAGTACAAGCACCTTATAGGAGATGAAGCGGCCAAGGAAGCAGCAAGGGAAATGGTTTCAAATTCCTCTTATGGCTTTGGTAAGCTGATGATGTGACATTTTGTGTCTTATTACAAGTATTCTGTCATATAAGAGAGAAGATGTCTGACTCTTGTAGTACTCACTTTGAAGAAATCATAATTTGGTGCAGAAAGATGTCTCATATGTGTTGCTTTTTTTGGCTGCAGATGATCACATCCTGGCATATAATGTCCATGGTTACTCTGTTACTCTGACATGCTAGTGCCATGGGTGGAGAACCATAGCTGATGAAGAACCCTGTTGCACCTCCCACAGTAACTAGTCTGGCCTGGCTAGCAAGGTATGGGTCGCCATCCCATGGGAGTGGAGTCTGTTAAAGAAGCATTGCATACGCTACGCTTTTTTAGCTTCACTCAGTGTTTGAAAAAAATGGCCTCCATAACCCAAACTGGCACAATGTGTTCCTCAATATCTTCACTGTATCTGCTGCAAAAAAAACACCAGCTTGCAGTTTAAGGGGGAGAGAAAAAGACTATTGTCTTTGCCATTTTGTCTCCATCTCTCCTCACCTTGAAAATCTCTCTTGTTTTGTTATTGTTTTCTGGTTGTAGTTTCAGGTGTAAAATAGCCTTTGAAATTGTTTTGTAGCTGTTTTATTCTAGTTTTTTTATGGTATAAGTGAATTATACAATTGTTTTGTGACTGTTTTTTTTCTGCTGGTTGTACGAAATACAAATATGCTGTAATTAGACTTCAAAATTGTTTCTAATTGCTTCAGTGCCAAGTACAAATAAACGGGACTTGAGGACAATTGAGCAAGTCCTAGCAGATACCCGAGCCAGGAAAAAACAAAAACTGGACAGTTCAGCAAGTGAGTTATCTCCCTCGGCTTTACGCTCTTCCTCACAGTCACCATCAACCATCGATTCTCAGGAGGCTGGTAGAAACTCGGGAGATGTTAGTTGATGATTTTAATGTTTGTTTTAACTTACACATAGTGTAATCAGATGATAGTGTTTTAATCAAGATGTTATCAGGATTATACATGCACACAACACCATATTGTGTGTGCACATCTTGTTAAATTTTTGTATCATTTCAAGAAAATTTTGTATTTTGTCAAATTTTAAAAAACAAATTAGTACGTAATTTTCTGTGAAAGCTTCCCCATCTACCCACCAAACATGAAGATTTTATGTAGCCAGACCATTTTTAGGAACTTGGTGAGACAGTGCAGCAGAACTTTGAGATGAAGTAGTAATGTAGTGTCATTTATCACAAGATGAAATGACATTTTTTTTTGTTTGTTAAATTGAGTGTAACAGTTTGGTGATCATTTGAAAAAAAAACTTGACAGTCTAAACATTTCATGTTGTAGGTTCAAGAGAGTTAAACAGGATAAATTTAATAACTTTGTTTTTGTGTGTGTGAATTTGGATTCAGAGGACTCAAGTTGATTTAACTCTTTCCGTGCCTCAGGAAGAAACGCGGACATTCAGTTGGGTGCCAGGTTAAAAGTGTGGATCTTGATATATATGGGGGTAAAGTTGTAAAATTGAATGAAACACAGCATTTCCATGTACTTCCATGTACTTATTATGTTTCAAAATATAACTAAATGTATGAAGATTTCATAAGTGCAGAATTTTTTAGGAAAAAAGAAGTAATGTGTTTTTAGACAATGATTGTGTCCAACTTACCATTGGAAAGGTCTAGAGGTGTAATAATACATACCATCTGAGATGCGTAGAACTACCTGTTGATGCCATATTATGATTCGATGTTGCATTATCGGTAGAATAATGTCTGAAATGACCATCTAACTACTTCTCCAGTCATCTAATATGTCTAGATCTACTTGGGATACATTCAAGAACAGTGGCCTGGTCACAGGGCATGTCCATACCCCTGTCTTCATCGTTTTCTCCCTCGTAACTAAGCACTCTTCGGCCATTTTGAAAAAGGTCACGGGGCATGTGCCCTAAATGTTTACAATCTAAACATTACACCAGGTTTTTAATGAAACAAACCAAACGTTGCTAGGGTGACTAAAGGCACCACGTGAGAAACCGTAACCGTTGTCCAGGCAACGGAAGGCATGAGAAGAGTTAAGGAAATTTGGAGTTATTTTTCTTGTTATAGTCAGATTGGATGTCCATGGGTATGTCATTCTTTAGCTTCCTTGAAAAATGAACTACGAAACACCATTAAATAAATCTCTGAAGAATAAACAAAATCAAACTGAACCAGCTCAGAAGTTGAAGATACTTATTTCCAAAGTTTGGCAGTATAAAAATTGACTTTCCAACAACAAAGAGTTAGTGAGGAAGCTAGATATGGTTTATGGTGTCATTTCATTAAAGAAAATCTGAAAAACAAATAATCGAATAATGGACTTGAAGGAACTCTTTCTCAACTGCTGTGGTCTTTTTTTGCAGCAAGATATTTTTCTTAATTTTGAGTATTCATTTCTCACCAGGTACAAGATGTGAAACAAGAATTTTTTTAAAAAGTCATGTTCTTGTTTGAAAGACTCATTCTCTCTTCAGCCAAGAATAGAGCAAATGCAGCCATTAAGGGTTAAAACAGTAAAGGAGTATTATTTCTGTGACATAATTAATGTTTACTTAGTTATCAAAATATTTAGTTTCTGTTGCTTTGGTTGTCCAGCAGTTATTTTGAAGCTGTCTGCTTCCAGGATAGCTCAAGTTATCAAAACTTCTCTTAGATGGTGCAAGAATGTCAAAACTGACATCACAATATTCAGTTTCTGATCGTCAACATTTTTCCTGAATGATGCTAAATTCTCATTAAGTGAAGTTTGTATTATTGTTCAGTAAATTACCTACAGTTTTTACTATTATTTAGAAATGGCCTAAAATGTGTATTAGTATTAGAAAATTGCCTATAATTTGTATTATTTTTCAGTAAATTACCTAAAAATTTGTATTATTTTTCAGTAAATTACCTAAAATTTGTATTATTTTTCAGTAAATTACCTACAATTTATATCTTTGCTTTTGTTTAAGTAATGCCCTGTCTTTTTTTTGTTTATTTATTTATTTTGAGCTTGCAATTTGATATACTGACTTTTTTTTTAACTTTGCTGAAACATATTGATTGTTTACAGTCCCACCTGTAAGTTATTTTGTACCATGGACAATTAGCCAGTTTGTATGTGTGTGTGTGTTTGTTTGGAGATGATCATAACTAATAAATATGTGTGCATATGTATGTGGAACTTTGTAGAAAAACTGGATTTTCAGAATAAACAATTCTGCTAACCATTCAGCGTCTGCTTCTGTTGTCTGTGCTGTTGTGGGTAGGTAACCTGCCAGTCATGGTAGTTTATGTGATTGGAAATGTCTTGATGTTCTCAAAATGTGGAGAGATTGTTCTAGAGAGACATCTTGATGTTTTCAAAATGTGAAGAGATTGTTCTAGAGAGACGTCTTGATGTTTTCAAAATGTGAAGAGACTGTTCTAGAGACGTATCAATGTTCTCAAAATGCAAATAGATTGTTCTAGATATATGTCTCGATGTTCTCAAAATGTGAAGATATTATTCTAGAGTGACGTCTTGATATTCTCAAAATGTGAAGATATTGTTCTAGAGAGACGTCTCGATGTTCTCAAAATATGAAGAGATTATTCTAGAGAGATGTCTCGATGTTCTCAAAATGTGAAGAGATTATTTTAGAACTTTGTCTAGACTTTGCTAAAACAAGTTTAGTTTTTCTGTTGTGTTCATGCATGTGTATGTTGTGCACATGTGAAAGTCATATCTATACATATGTTTATGTCTTGTTACAGGATTTGATCAAATATCTGTAGAATTAGACACTTTTGGTAAAGTTGCTGTAAAAGTAATAACAAAACTGTTGAATGATATATATAACATTGGATATGTACCTAGTGAACTATTGAAATCCACTTTCATGGCTTTGCCAAAGCCAGGAGCCAGAGATTGTAAGGGCTTCAGAACAATAAGCCTTTCATGTCATATCGCAAAACTACTGTTGAGAATTATCATGAGAAGAAGTAGGCACAATTAAAATGAAAAGTGGAGATGAGCAGTCTGGATTTGTGGAAGGGAAAGGAACACATTACACCATATTTGCACTAAGAACTCCTGATAAAGAGAATTTTATGAGTACAGAAAGACTTTTTTGTTTGCTTCACTGACTATATAAAAGGATTTGATGAAGTAAAACATGAAATTGTGAAAATATAAGAGGAAATAAATTGATGGCAATAATCTGAAAATAATTTTTTAAAAAAACATGTACTGGAATCAAGAAGCAGTTGTCAGGGTAGAAAATATGATGGACAAATATCAACCAATACAGCAAGGAGTTAGGCAAGATTGTGTCCTCTCACCAGATTTGTTCTTGCTCTACAGTGAAAATATGATAAGACAAAAAATAAACAGGAATTCACGCTGGAGGTTACACTGTGAACAACTTATGATATACATATGATACAGTACTAATGGCCAAAAACGAAAAGAGTCTATGGAAATTGTTAGATAAAGTAGTAAAAGAAAGTGAGAACAAAGACTCATAGCAAAAAAAAAAAAAAAGAGTTATATCACGAAAGAAGAACCCACCTAAATGTAGTGTTTTAAAGTACAAGGAGTAACCTGAATAATCTATTCCATTCTAAGTGCCATGCCACGTGGCGTAGGCGATCATTTCTCTCCACAATTCCCTGCCTTTTACATTGATTATGAGATCTGCTGGTGACTTTCTTCCTAGTCACACTGATAGGCCCATCCAATAACTTCTCTCTCTGTCTTCCTCTCTCAATTTTTCCACTTGCCACAGTGTGTTAACAATTTTCCTCTTCTCAGTAAATGTCCTATAAATCTCGCTTGTCTGACTCAGATCTTTGCTATAATTTGCTTTTTAACTCCAGCCTCTCTTAAGACTTCTTCATTGGTTTTCTTGGCGGTACCTCCAACATCCTTCTAATAAACAATATTTGCATGGCCTCCATTTCTCGCTGTACTCTCTTATTCATAACATCCAATAATTAGTGTATAGGTATACAACTATACACAAAGCACTGCAGTAAAGCTGTGATACCAAAATGTATAAACTAGGAAAAACTAGCTGTTCCAACTTTTTTCTCTTATTCATAGAGCATGCTTCACACCCATAGAACAAAATTGGATCAATGTAACATACATCTTAAATCTCTTGGATAAAGTCACCAAAGAAAGTGAACAGAAAGACCTTACTTTGAACATCAAAAAGACAGACTATGGTTATATCTAAGAAACAAATCCACCAGCATGCAGTATTAAATTAAACGGAACTATTCTAAAGCAGGTGCAGAAATTCAAATACCTTGGACCAGTAATAACTTCAGATGGGAAATGCAGAACAGAAATTAGGAACAGAATAGGCCAAGCAAAAACTGCATTTCAGAGAATGAGAAACATATTAGCTAACACATCCTTATCAATGAATGTTAGAAAACGAGTCCTAAAATGCTATATTGAACCTATCTTTTTTTGTGCATGATTCACTTCCATATAACGTGAATCATGCACAATAGGCAAGTCTGCACAAAAATCATTGGAAGCAGCAGAAATGTGGTTTATTAGAAGAATGTTGCGAATCCCCTGGAAAGCAAAAATAACTAATGAAGAATGTATGACAAGAGCTGGAGAGACAAAAAAACCTTGTCAAAAAAATAAGAGAGAGACAATGTACTTTCATATGACATGCAATGAGAAGAGGGGCATTGAAAATATTATAACAACAGGAAAAATAGAAGGAAGAAGATCAAGAGGAAGACCAAGAGAAATGATACTGGACAGTCTGACAGGATGGTGTGAGAGGAGATCACCAACTGAACTGATGGCCTGCATGAAGGATCGGGTACTCTGGAGAAGCATAATAGCCAACGCCAGTCGGCACGGCACATGATGATGATGATAAACATACATCTTGGAATCTTGTTTCCATTGATGTGGATCTGTTGCACAAGATGTGTCTCTCATTGTCTGGAATGCTGGCTTGGCCTGAGCATGTCTGCTTTTTATTTCATTGTGACATTTCCCATCAGTTGTTATAATCGTTCCTAAGTACTTGAATCTATCAACTTGTTTCAGACTTTTGCTATCGATTGTAATGCTACATTTTGGTGGTATTCTTTTCTTTGAAATGACCATCACTTCAGTCTTCTTTTTGTTCAGGCTGAGACCTTTACTTTTACTTTCACAAATCATGATGTCCACAATACCCTGACTATACTGGTAAATACTTAACACATGAGTAACATCACATGGAAAGTGTACTGAAGTAAAGGCAAAAAGCTTTCAAATAAATTGTCCAACATGTCTCTGTCAACGAACACCAGAAAGAGAATTCTACAAGGCTACAGTCATCATTCACTGGACAATATAATGAGAATGGGAGGGCGTGAAAACATCATAACAGCAGGAAAGATAAATGGGAAGAGAGGCAATGGGAGACCAAGTTTAATGTGATGGCATAACAAAATGTCACCTCTGAGCTGCTGAAAAATATCAAGGACCGAGATCTGTGGAGAGGCATGATCACCAACAACCACCACGGCACTTGATGATAATGATGTGTAGTGGTGTACAATGTGAAAGTTATATTTTATGGACATATGTATATGTGGTGTACAATATGAAAGTTATTTTGTATGGACATATGTATATGTGGTGTACAGTATGAAAGTTATATGGACATGTGTGTATGTGGTGTACAATATGAAAGTTATATTGTATGGACATGTGTGTATGTGGTGTACAATATGAAAGTTATATTGTATAGACATGTGTATATGTGGTGTACAATATGAAAGTTATACTGCATGGACATATGTATATGTGGTGTTCAATATGAAAGTCATACCATATATACATTGTATGTGTATGCATTGCACAATGTGAAAATAATATTGTATGGACATATGTATATGTGATGTGCAATGAGTATGGACATATGTAATATGTGTACATATGAAAGTAACTATGGACATATGTGTACATATGAAAGTAACTATGGACATATGTGTAATGTGTACATATGGAAATAACAATCACATGAAAAAAAAAATGAAAATACAGAATTTTAGTGAAGGTATTGGAATGGGTCGAGGTTTAGCTCAAAACTGTGTGTTTGACATTGATTATGGGGATATATTTTCATATCAGTATTTTAGAAAATCAAGAGAAATCCATAAAACCGAGTGACATGTCATCCACTTTTCCCTCAGTCCATTTTTTTTTCTTTTTAAACTACAGAAAGTCACTTGAATATGTTACCTTAGAAACCCCAAGATGGCGATAGAATTTGTCCACTGGTTTATCAACCTGTAGACGTAACATCTTTAATCAGCCTTTCTGGTTTATTTCCCCCGTTTATTTTTCTCTCCTGACGGGCGTTAACTCTGGAGAATTTAATCGGACAATTCCCCTTGCTGTCAAGCACCCGTCTTGCTATATATCATTGGATGCTTGGCCTAACAAACGCCTGGATTGCGCTAGAAAGAAACGAAACAAATGCTTGGCCAGTTCTAATTTCTAGACATCTCTTCCAACGCGGACAACTCATTCTGAATTACTCTCGGGGGCAACGATCTGATAATCGATTGGAACGCTGCCCCATCGTTTTATCCAGGCCGTAGGGTGACAAACGATAATGCATCAAGCAAAAGGTAGATTAGTGTGGACGGATGCCACAGGCCAAAACCAGCCAAACCAATCGAGTGTAGATTGAGGACCTTGCAAGGAAAATTGCTGGTAATAATCATCCCGAAGCCAGACTAAAGTAATATTGCGTGGCGCCGATTAGAACGCTGAAATAATTCTCTCGAATTCTGAACATGAAATTAGTGGCCATGAAATGGGGACATAAACCGTTATGGTCTCTTTAACAGCGCGGCAGACTTAGGTTTTATTTTATTTTCTCACAGAGTAAACGTGACTATGGAAGTAGCGCCTGCGGAAGTTCAATGATTGATTAAACCTTTACGTGAATTCCCCTGTGTGAACCACACGATAAATATCTTTTGTGGTGGATTCCATCGCACTGGGCCAACTTTGTTCGATAAAGAAAATCATTATGGAGAGCGAAACAACTACTCCAGTGATCAGTGAACTACTCCCCCAACCACCAACCAAAAGTTTTGGCCCTTAAAATATTTCGGGTAGGAAGAATAGGTCATTCTTTCTTTCAGTATTAAAGAAAAATCAGTTGAACTGCAAGAGCAGATGGCCAGTCTTCTGAGAGATGCTCAGTCTTCTGATGCTCTGAGAAATGCTCGATCTTCTGATGCTCTGAGAGATGCTCAATCTCTTGATGCTCTGAGAGATGCTCAATCCTCTGATGCTCTGAGAGATTCTCAATCATCTGATGCTCTGAGAGATGCTCAATCTTCTGATGCTCTGAGATATTCTCATTTTTCTGATGCTCTGAGAGATGCTTAGTCTTCTGAAATAACAGCAACGAAATAGCGTGTCATGAGCAGTCATTTGGTCGGAGATCCACTTAAACGCACCCTGTAGCCGACCTTATCATTGATAAAATGAACACCTGATATTACTGTATTAGGGAAACCCCTGCAAACTGTAGCTCGGCAAATCAAATAGCACGCTTTTAAATTATCTTGCAATATTCTATAACTCTACATACACTTCACATTAATTATCCGCAGTTTACGAACACGTGGGAAAACATTCAGTGTCTATAATCAAAAGGTGAAACATGCGAATATATGATTGCGTATTAATGAAAAGTATATAATGATGAAAATTATACATTTCAAATCTTATCTTATTGAACAAATCATGAACTTTGAGCACTTCTCACGATACGTACTTACACAAAACTCCAACTCCGATATACGAAACCTTACATATATCAAAGTTACCAACATGGGACGCCCTGGAAACAGCACCAGGGTTCATAGCTTGGCAGTCCATTTATCCAACATCACTTATAACGAAACTGCATCAGGCACATCAGGTATACACAGCTCCCCCAGATAACGTGTGCTGTCCCGCTAAAAGACTCCAAACGAACTGATCGCTCAACACATTACGCTCTCCACCTGACCAGCACATCACGTGACCAGGTAGCCCAGAAAACCACGAGGTAGCCCGACCATTGACCCTCCAAAACGGCCGGTTTCGAAAGACAAAGCCAAGCCCACCTCACACTACGATGCAAGCCCTATGTGTCTTTTAACGACGCTGGAAGGATGTAAAATGTAAGATGTTGTACCCCGAGTTTTCCAGTAGTTCATGTACACACGTTCCTGCTAAAAGACGGAGGAAATTGAGCACCAAACAAGCACGTGATTAAGAGAAGTTTTGAAGGTAAGAATAAACAGTCAGATGCCTCCTTATCAGCAGAGTTTAAAGACTTCTCCACAAACTAATCTAGAAAAGGCACGCACAGTTCTCTCATTCCCCCCCCCCCCCCACGAGTTAAATATTTGACAGGTAGGAGCATAGGAGGGGTGGTCAGAGCGTCAGCAGGACACTGACTGTAACTGTAGAATACGGCAGAAGAGATCAAATTTGCGATGTAAACGGGTATGGCGCTAGAATATATCGGGACTAGAAGAGATTCGGAGCTCGCAGGATGTAGCAGGGACAACCGTTTAAATATTTTCCGACAAGTTAGAGAGATCACAAGTTAGCTGGAAGGATTCGAGAAATTCGCAGACCGAATTTTATATGACAACAGGAAGGATTTTGGAATTCAGTAAATTACTTCAAATGTAGTGGGGAAGTTAGCAATTTGAACTTCAGCCTAGGGACGAGGAAATGGAAAGAGTTTCGAATGAAAAAAAAAATAGTAACTGTCCATTTTGTGATGACGAATATATAAAACAATCTGTCACTCGTATACTCACCCTCTCTTCCTCTCTTTTCTTATCGTTTACATTAATTTTAAAACGTATATTTTTTAATGAGATGGGACTAAATTTCGCCACATCGTCATACTTACTACTAGAACAAAGATAGTCTGTATCAGAAAGTGTTGGGAAAAGTGTATGTAGTCTAATCTAATCTAAGTGCCATTCCGCTTGGCCCAGACGATCATTTCTCTCCACAATTCCCTGTCTTTTGAGTTGATTATGAGATCCGCTGGTGACTTTTTTCCTAATAACACTGACAGCCCATCCAATAACTTCTCTCTCTGTCTTCCTCTGTCTCTTCTTCTCTCAATTTTTCCAACTGCTACACTATGTTCCAATTTTCATCTTCTTAGGAAATGTCCTATAAATCTCGTTTGTCAGACTCTGATTTTTGCTATAATTTTTGCTTTTTAACTCCAGCCTCTCTTAAGACTTCTTCATGGTACCTTCAACATCCTTCTAATAAACCATATTTGCATGGCCTCCGTTTCTCACTGTACTCTCATATTCATAGACCATGCTTCACACCCATAAAACAAAATTGGATTGATGTAAAATTTAAGTACTTGTTTCCATTGATATGGATCTGTTGCACAAGATGTGTCTCATTGTCTGGAATGCTGTCTTGGCCTGAGCACGTCTGCTTTTTATTTCATTGTGACATTTCTCATTAGTTGTTATAATCGTTCCTAAGTACTTGAATTTATCAACTTGTTTCAGACTTGTGCCATCGATAGTAATGCTACATTTTGGTGGTATTTTCTTTGAGATGACCATCACTTCAGTCTTCTTTTTGTTCAGGCTTAGACCTTTATTTTTACTTTCACGAACCACGATGTCCAGAAAAGCCTGTAGCTCCCCTTCACTTTTAGCAATCAGAACTGTGTCGTCTGCATATCTTAAGTTGTTAAGGTTGTACCCGCCAAGTGATATTCTTGGCATGTTCTCTATATTTCTCATGTTTTTGCTGTACAACGAGAAGAGGTCAGGAGATAGAACACATCCTTGTCGCACTCCCAATTTTATGTCTTGGAATCCTCCTATTTTCCTTCATTGTTCCTTCCTGCTGATTGCTGTCAATATGTTTTTGATAAGTTTCATATCTTTTCCATCTATGTGATATCTTCCAGTATTCTTATAATTTCTGTGTGTCTCACTTTATCAAATGCTTTACAGTAATCTATGAAGCATAAGTGTAGGTTCGGCTTTACTTCTATTGATCTCTCCATCAATGTTCTCATTATATATATATATATATATATATATATATATGACATTACTTGTACCTTTTCTTTCGGACGAAGCCGCACTGTTCTTCAGCGATTTCTGGTTTTATTTTGCTCCTGACTCTTATGAAGATGTATGTAGTATTGTAAGGGAATAGATAAAGTAAGAGAACAAATTTTGTAGGATTCATCATCATCATCATCATGTGCTGTGCCGACTGGCGTTGGCTATTATGCTTCTCCAGAGTATCCGATCCTTCATGCAGGCCATCAGCTCAGTTGATGATCTCCTCTCACACCATCCCGTCAGACTGTCCAGTATCATTTCTCTTGGTCTTTCTCTTGATCTTCTTCCTTCTATTTTTCCTGTTGTTATAATATTTTCAATGCTCCCTCTTCTCATTGCATGTCCTATGAAAGTACATTGTCTCTCTCTCATCTTTTTGACAAGGTTTTTTGTCTCTCCAGCTCTTCTCATACATTCTTCATTAGTTATTTTTGCTGTCCAGGGATTCGCAACATTCTTCTAATAAACCACATTTCTACTGCTTCCAATGATTTTTGTGCAGACTTGCCTATTGTGCATGATTCACTTCCATATAACAAGATAGGTTCAATATAGCATTTTAGGACTCGTTTTCTAACATTCATTGATAAGGATGTGTTGGTTAATATGTTTCTCATTCTCTGAAATGCAGTTTTTGCTTGGCCTATTCTGTTCCTAATTTCTGTTCTGCATTTCCCATCTGAAGTTATTACTGCTCCAAAGTATTTGAATTTCTGCACCTGCTTTAGAATAATTCCGTTTAATTTAATACTGCATGCTGGTGGATTCTGTTTCACAAGAGAATTACCTGGGATTTGATCACCATATGGTGCTAGTTAGCTAAGTTGATAGCACGCTGTTCTCTCGTGGCTAGACGGCTGTTCGTCCTACCGGAGTCCGTGTTCGAATCGCAGTTAATTCTCTTGTGGTTTTTCTTTCTCTCATGTCTCACTAAAGTGCTTTGTCTACGATTTTTTCGAGGTCTAATCCTACAAAATTTGTTCTCTTACTTTACCGTACCAAAGCCTCGTAGTTTCCTATTTATAAAAAATTGTTACTGTAAGGAAATAGATAGCACTAGTTACCTAGGTTGATTGGCAACTCTAGGCGTAGGAAATAAAGGGTCAGTTACCGCTCAGTTTTCAGAGGTGCGCAATTCTGAGAAAAAATAGGTTTCTCTGGCCCAGTGTATAAAGAGAACATGATAGAATTTTAATCGGTCGGGATTTGTAAGGTGACCACGTGGGGGACTAGGGGATGGGGGGAGCCATGTGATTGTTCAAGCGCGAATGAGAATGTCTATTCGTCGAAACGTGTTAGATTAGTATGGGTTTGTATTACTCGTATGTGATGTGGATGCATGCAAGGTGTGATGTGGGCTCCCTCGATCAATCCCGATCCACTAAGGTTAATATTTTGTTAGTGATTGTGTTATGAATAGTTATGAGTAATCATAATTCAGTTAAGGTATAATTGTTCTATGTGGGATTTATATTTTTTTTTATTGGTAACATGAAAGTGATGTTTTGTATGTGCACTTGATTTTGCATTATGGAATTTCTGCATGTGCTTGTGAATACATTCTTGCTAATTAGCTGCACTGTGCAATCCGAATCTCAATCATTTTAAGGGCATTGATTTAATGATTTTGTGGGTAACAAAATAAGCTGATGAATAACAATATAGATTATGAACCTTCGTTTGATTTGTTAACTATGTAAACAGATTAATAACAATAATATAATTGATGATCCTTTGAAGAAGAACTATTTGTGTTATCATTCATTTTTCTGTAATGTGAGAATATGTAGTCTGCGCAATCGTCAAGCCTCATGTACTTAATAAAATAAGATACTTACCAACAATAAATATACAACATAACATCATATAAATTATAGACAATTAATACCCCTTTTAAAAATATTATTCATAAAGTATCGTCTGTTATTAGTAGGCCATTGATAGTATATCAGACAGCAGCGATGTGCAGACAACGATGACAGACTTCTGCGATGTGACAAGAAAGGAGGGCGAGAGATCATACAAAATGCTATAACTTTGTTCATATTAAACGAAAATAGCTAACAACTGTTTACTGGCACCTGTTGTGATCTTGGACGTAATGCAGGGCATATTTGTGTCAGGTGTATATTTTTACTGTCGAGTTGTCCGAAATGTGATGCTGTCTGGTGTACAGCCTACTCCATTCCAATGAAAAAAGTAGTTTCGTCTGTGGCTGTGCTAATCAAGTAACAGTAATAAACAGTTTAGATTTAACAGTTTATTTATTTTTTTATTTACAATCAGTGGAAGCAGAAAATTACATTATTAAAACGAATATGAAGCCAGAACAGGTACAGCCATCATTTTGATTTGAGAAAGTACAGACACTATTTTAAAGCTATTAGAAGTCATTGACAGTAAGTCTGACGTGGTGCACATGATAGCAAAGATTTTGTGATAGCGAGACATAGGCACATTTCTCGTTGAGGTCGTCATATTTCTGGTGGTGGTGGACTTTATGAAAGCTATAAAGTTCGAGCATGAGAGTGGAAGTGCAGACAGAGTCGGAAGCAATTTCCTGCTTGGTGGATCAGGGCGACTCGCATGGGTTCACTGTAACAGACTCCCAAACTGTGTCATAGAGAATCAAGAGACATTTCATCTATAGGGAGGAGTCTCATTTTCTATAGGGCTCTCGGTTATCCATTTTGACGTGGACATACTCTCCGAGTCATGTGAGAGTCAAAGGCAGTGGGAAATCGGACAAGCTGGCAGGCATGGAATCAATTCAGTGCGCTCTAAGAATGGACAAGGAGAAGACTGCAAGTTGGTGGTATGTGAGGCAATCGTGCATGTTATTGTTTGACGGCAGATAGTGCCCTTGGTTTGTAGTCATCTTTGTACTTCAGGCGGAGGGGGGAGGGGGTGGGGAAGGAAGTCTCCAGAAGCTTTGAGAAAAGGTCAGGTGATTTTGTGTCTCGTGCAAACATGGTTTTTTGGGTTGAGTGTATCAGTGTGGTCCAGTATGGTTGCGTGTATCCGTTGGATCAACATGCAGTCTGGTTGGTATTTTCTGCAGAAATTGTCGTCTTGGTGTCGACTTGTTGGTAGTTGGTATGCTTCTTGGTTGTATGTTGGATTGTCATTATACTGTGATATAATATCATCATTTTTTTAAAAATTGTAAATCTTTAATTTTCATTTTCATCCAGTCCATCCATTAAACGTCTTACTAAAAATGTTTACGCCAAGTTGTTTAGTTATTGCAAGTTGCATTGTGCCAACTAATAGTTGTTGTAGAGCTTTGGTTATGTCTGAGAGCTGAAGAGAGTATTTATCTACTTCAGGTTAACTTTCAGATGGAAGACAAGAAGATGTTTAAAATAAACTGGACTAATTTAAGATTAGTTTTGGCTGCAGTTAATAGCATAATCGACATCAGTTCAGTTAGATGCCTAGAAAAGAGGCACGTGCTGTCTCACAAGAACCACCTTGGATAGGCTGCATATGGAGGACGACATCTGTTTGAATGACGCAACTTACATCAGGAAAATGATCGAACAGGGGGAGAAGAGGGGAAGCGGACGTTTTTCCGAGAGAAGTGATTTAGCGAGTGTTACCCGCAACCAGTGCGTGACTGGCTCCATCAGCAGATGCACACTTCAGTGGGTGTTGGAACGGAAGGCGGAGCACATATAGGAATGCCCGAAGTGCGCGGATGTCAGTCTCTTATTACAGCTACAGTTGATAAAGTTTAACTGTGCCACTGGTTGCAAACATCAGATAAGACTGGGTCCGACTGATTATCAAAGGTGGAGAGAAAGAATGCCCGTAGTAAAGTGGGTCTGGTGAAAAAGAAGCAAACAAAAAGCTTACAAGATTATTCCTTTTACATATTACACATTAATAAATGAATCTATACGCTCAATCAGTTCTGACAGTGCAGGCATAGCAGGAACTAACTGCGTGTCAGAATATGACATCTGTGACACTTATCCTATTAACCTGTTCGATATGCTAACACTGTTTATTCAGCTTGCGTGTGTGGCACGTGGTTTTCATAAGATTACCTGGTGTGCCTTTGTCTTCGCACTAACATCCGTGAAAAACGTTCTCCAAGCTGTATGTACCTAACGTATGAATTTCTCCAACTCTATCTCTCTCTAATGCATGAATATCTCCAGTTTATCTCTACCTAATTATTGGATTTCCCTACTCTGTCTCTACCTGAAATATGAATTTTGTAGCATATATATCCATGTTAATGATTAGATCCTTTTTGTATAACCGGACTATTCAGACATGCCACCAAGTGCGGTTTGTCAAAAGACTACTAATAAAATATCATGATTTTATCACTACATAGCTATTAGAGTCACGGCAAACCATCATTCTGCCACTTCACACTAAAAGAATGTTTTTTCTTTCCTTATTTTACCTGACATTCCTCCCTTAGTTATCCATTATCTCCTTTTCCATCTTATTTTACGACATCAAATGTCGTAAAAATTAAAAATTGTATTGTTCCAATAAAACTTACCCACATCTATTTTTTTCTGTTTTTTCCCCCCTTACGAAAATGGCTGTTTTGCTGTTATAGATCCTCATGCTCGCTTAATACTGTCTTTTCATGGTGTAAAAATTAGCGTCTTAGCTTTTAAAGGAGACATTATAAAGTATGCTTTTTAAAAAAAATTAATCTGTTCTTTTATTTTTAATTATATGTTTTCTTTGCATTTAATTTGTTTATTAGTTTAACATTCAATTTACGGTTTTAAAAAATTTAATCTGACTATCTATCATTGTTAATTGGATGTGTTTGACATTCAATCGAATGTGCTTTTTTTTGCTTTTGTTTTTGCTTTTAATTTTAATTTGTTCATTTATCATTGTGAATTAAAGAAAAGACCTGGTCTTAAATATTATTTTCATTTAATTTAAATTTAAAAAAAGACACGCAGATACTTCTCTTCTGCCATCTCTTGGGGTCGAGCAAGCTTAAACGGCTGCTGGATCGGAGGAATGCAACATAAAAATGCCGTTTGATCTTTAAAAAATGTCAAAGTCAATTGCCATTGACATAAAAACAGAAGCGAAGTTTCTGGCAGCATTTCCACGGAAGTGGGAGCTGATTTAGCTTCATGAAATTTCATAAAAACTAAATTATCTTCAGGTGCCACAGTCAACATGCAAAGACATAGTTATAATTATTATAACGCGAACGTTATTTCTGTGTACTTCGTTTATATATATATATACATATATATACATATATATATATATAAACGAGTGGAAGTCACTAAGTAACTCGCAAATGCCTATTACACAAAACAAACAAACAAACAAAAAAACTAAATGCGACAGTAATTTGAAAACTTAATTTTTGAACCTACATTATTCCCCTATTTCTCAAGGTAATCGCCATCAACATTGATACATTTGTCCCATCGTGTAATCAGTGATGCAATACCTATGGCGTAAAAATCGGGAGTCCGATTTCTGAACCATTTTTTTTACTTCTGTTTCTACCTCTTCGTCACTCGAGAATCTTCTCCCGCTAAGGTAGTTTTTCAATGGATCAAACAGGTGAAAATCACTTGGAACTAAGTCAGGACTATAGGGTGGATGTTCAAGAACTTCCCAACCCAAATGGCTAATTTTCTCTTAGGTTAACCGAGCCGTATGTGGTCTGGCATTGTCATGAAGGAGAAGCATACCTTTAGTCAGCAGACCAGGACGTTTTCTTCGAATTGCATCCAGTAGCACTGACAGAACGTCACAGTACAATACAGAATTCACACTGTCACCATACTTTTGGAACTTGGTTAACAACACTCCTTGATAATCCTAGAACATTGTCAGCATAATCTTCCCCGCAGAAGGCGTAATATTTAATTTTTTTTTGCACATGGCGATGACGAGTGTTTCCATTGCATTGAGGCACGTTTTGATTCGGGTTGGCAATGGTGCACCCAAGATTCGTCTCCAGTAATAATCGTTTGGAGCATGTCTTCACCTTCATATGCGTAATGACAGAGATGCTGCAACGACAAACCAAATTGGTTCATTTTGTGTTCATCATTCAGATCTCTCGGTACCCAACGTGAGCAAACTTTCCGAAAATTCAATTGCTCATGGATTATTTTGTAGGCTAAGCCATGTGAACCTCCGATTGCACTTGCTACATTGTCTGTCGGTACTAGTCTATCAGCTCTGACAATCTCATTCACACGTTGCACAGTCGCTTCTGTTGCAGTCTGAACAGGACGGCCAAGTCGAACTTTATCAACAATTTCGGTGCGTCCCTGAGAAAAGTCTTTTACCCAGTTATAGACCGCTTTACCTGATAAACACTTTTCAGCATAAACTGTAGTCATTTCCTTATGAATGTCCTCAACTGAATGTTCTTTAGCCCACAAAAATCGCACTACATTTCTCTGTTCTTTTTTGACAACTGACAGTTGGGTAGCCATTTTGTTACGGCTTTGCTCTGCGCACGTAACTCCCAGCGCCACCCACATGCAACTATTATAAAGTTGGATGATCGTACTATCTAAGGATATATTTAAATACTATCTGATAACTGCCACTGATAAAATATTTCAATTTGCGAGTTACTTAGTGACTTCCCCTCGTATGGAATATATATATATATATATATATATATATATATATATATATATATAATTGTGAATGGGATATAATTTCTTTGCATTTCATTTGTTTACTTAGTACCAGGGCGTTCTTTAAAACTACATCTTCTTACATCTTACATCCTTCCCATGCCGTTAAACGGTACACAGGGTTCACATAGTTGTTTGCCAAGTTTTCCTATTCTCGGCGAGTCTTTCAAGTTCATCGAGGGATATTATGCACACTAAACTGGCTTAACAATGTCCTCTTTAGAGTTTCATGTGGTCGACCTCTTTTTCTTCGGCCTGTTGTGCTCCACTTGATAGCTTGTTTTGATATTCTCTGATTATTTCTTTTCATCACATGGCCTACATATGTCCATCTTCTTTTTCTGATCACCCATAAGACAGGTTGCTGTTTGGTTATCTGTCTTATCCCTGTGTTGTTCTTAAATTCATTTATTCATTCATTTGCATGTCCCTTGTGGAACTTTGCCTCCTTAACAGCACTGCTGTAGGCCTCTCGGTTGTGAGCAAGACGGCCTGTTGCTGATGCATCCATTTGCAGATCATCAACGATGTCTTACAGCCATCTTCGCCTTGGTCTTACTCTCTTTCTTTTTCCTATTATGTATCCTTCCAAGACGGTCTTCTCTAGATTATCATGATGTGTAATGTGTCCAAAATATTTAAGTTTTCTCTGTTTAATACTCTTTACTAGCCATCCTTCTTCAATATTAAGTTCTTGTAGTATGGATATATTTGTTCTTTTTTTTGTGTCCATGATATTTGAAGAACTCTTCTGTACCATTTACATTCAAAGGCATTTATGTATTTCTCAGCTGTTTTGTTAAGTGTCCAGGTCTCACAGGCATAAGTTGCAATGGGAAAGATGCACGCCCTTAAACATCTTATTTGTGTAGTTCTGTCTGTTCCTCTCCACAGATTCTTTTATTGTTTTACTTTCTGGAGAGCGATAGATGTCCTCCTTTTAATTTTCCTCATTGTATCTCCATTATTAGTTAGTAATGATCCAAGATATTCAAAACTCTCCACTTCTTACAGTTTTTCCTCATTGATACATATTTCAGCTGCCTTGTTTGTTTTGTCAGTTGTTATCAATGTAGTTTTCTTCGCATTAAGTTAGAGGTTTTGTTCTTCACTATTCTTACGGACTGACATAATTAGTTACGATTATATTGCAGTGTATAAATGATTATCTCCTGTAGTAGGAGCATCATATTCAGTTTTGTCATTTTCAACACTGATATCGTTATATTTGTATTCTTCATGTGCTTACTGCTTTCTAGTCTTTTGTATGAAGAGCCATTTCGTAGTCCCTTTTCTCTCTTTCATTACAACAAGGAGTTCCAGATGATCGTTTTCTTTCATTATTATTATTATTATATCTTTATTTTTTAAACGCTGCTTTAACTGACTCAAATAAATACAATTTGAAAACAAAGATGCGACTGTAAAATTAAATATTAAGCACACGCCCAATGAAAATTTGTCGCGTTTTATTTATTACTGTCCAGACAGATGAACAGAGAACATAGGCAGTATAAACAAAGTGTCATGAGATATAAAAATATTAGACAGTATAAATAGAGTGGTCATGAAATATAAATAAGGAAAACAGTATGAATAGAGTGTCTTGAAATATAAAGAAGATAGTACAAACAGGGTTTACCGGCAGTAAAAATGGGGCGTCTATATAATCCAGTGGTTCTCAACTCATGGGACGTGACAGAGAGTATTCTTGGCCGCTCTCAAGTATCAAAGCAGCCTAAAAAAAAAAGAGAGAAAAATGTAGATACAATTAAAAAAAAGTGTTCCTCATTTTTCACGCAATGCATAGGGGCAGACAGCACGGATGCAGGCCGCAGAATTGTAGGTCGCTTTATTAGTATGTCCGCAGTGCGGCTACTGGAGAAAGGATGGTCTAGACAGCGTTTCGTCCAGCATCAAACAGAAATGTGACGTACATAAAAAGACGACATCACTTTTGAAGTTTAAAGATGCCAGTATACTCAAGACATACGACAAAGTTGCAGCCTATAAGAAGAAACTACGACTTTGGTGCACGCGTCTCAAGAACAAATCGCAAGACATGTTTCACTCGTTCTGTGAATTTATAGAGAACAATTAAGTTAACTGCGAGATTCTGGAGGGGGTCACTGGTGTAATAAAAGGGCATCTGACATCTCTTGCTGAATATTTTGACAAATGCCCGAAGACATTAAAGCATACAAGTGGATTCGTAATCCTTTTCAGTGTGCATTCTCTTAATTAATCTGTCGTGCACAAGAAGAATTACCGGGAACTGTCTAGTGATCGCACATTACAAATCAAATTTAACGACCCCGCTGTGGATATCTTTTTCTTTTGGTGCACTGTTTTGCTGGAATATCCGTTTTTGTCAGCCCTGGCGATGAAAGTTCTTCTACCTTTTTCAACAACTTATTTATGCGAAGTTTCATTTTCTGCATTGACCGCCATGAAAACCAAATATCGTCCAAGAATGAACGTGGAAACGATCTTCCAGCCAGAATAGACATGCTATCCAACCGGAAACAGTGCCATCTTAAAGGTAAATGAAAATAACTTTTATGTAGCAATAAATATGCAGTTAAACATGTATAGAAAATATTACATAATACTTTATAAAATTAGATGTATACCTTGCAAATATAAAGCACTTTATTAGTGGGCCGCAAAAATGTTTGACTTTTAAATGTGGGCCGTGCAGCAAAAGGGTCTGAGAATAGCTGATATAATCTCATTTGATATAGTAAAGCCATTTATAGCTGGTTCTGGTCTGCAAGGTTTTACCTGGATGTTTTTTTTTCGTTCAAAACTTGATGTACATTTTTATTTAACCAGTCAGAGCTCTTTTCAACTGAAAGTTTAACTTCCTGTCACGCCTTTCATGGGCGTCCTTTTCAAATTTAAGCATTGTTGGTGTATTTTTAAGAGTTTACTGAGGCATACAGGCAAAACTGACACACCAACCAACTCGAAAAATCTTACTGTATGTGTTTCTGGCAGTGGCAGAACTGTTAGACGGACTGCCGACGCGGCTAGGAGGTTTTTTTTTTTTTTTGAAAAGGATATTATATGACAAATTCAGAACCAGTTTCGAACTGGAGAGCAGCAGAGGTAAATGAAGAGTCAGGAACTCATACTAGCGGTTATGATGGCAGTGGTATTAAAAAAAGTCCCAAATATTGTTGGAAAATGTGTTGTGTTATTTTATATTTCAGTGTTTTTCATTTATTCAATCTCATACTTTCTATACGTTTTTTCTCACTTTACTCACTCCCTCCCTCACTTTGTAAAACTACACCATACACCTCTATCTAACTTTATTATTTAAACCAGTTTTACTGCAGTCGCCATCCCTTTTATCTGTATTTTAGTGCAGCTATTTGACTCTTGGATTTACTGAATGTCAAAAGAATCCCCAAACACTGTTGCAGTCCCTGATTCTGTTTATTATATATTTCACACTGGATTTATGACACATTGATGGTAAGTAGAACATAATTTTATTTCTGAACCAAAAAAAATTTTGGTAGTGCTCAAAAATGTTGTTTATTATGACAAAGAACTTCATTTGCACATATTCTGATATACGCTGAACACAGAATTAGTTTGTTATAATGATTTTTAGAAAGGAACCCCAAAAATACTACAAAACCAGATCGAAAACGTAAGGCCCGCGTCGATACGAAAGTAACTTCCGGGTTTTTCCCCCCTCGGTATCGAAAGAGTAGCACAAATGTAGCACAACGGATAGCGTAAAAGAAAATGTCCAGGCATTATAAGCAGAGTGTCCAGGCATTATAACCAGGGTGTCCAGGCATTATAACCAGGGTGTCCAGGCATTATAAGCAGAGTGTACAGACAGTATAAGCAGAGTGTCCAGGCATTATAACCAGGGTGTCCAGGCATTATAAGCAGAGTGTCCAGACATTATAACCAGGGTGTCCAGGCATTATACGCAGAGCGTCCAGGCATTATAAGCAGAGTGTCCAGACATTATAAGCAGAGTGTTCAGACATTATAAGCAGAGTGTCCAGACATTATAAGCAGAGTGTCCAGACATTATAAGCAGAGTGTCCAGGCATTATAAGCAGAGTGTCCAGGCATTATAAGCAGAGTGTCCAGGCATTATAAGCAGAGTGTCCAGGCATTATAAGCAGAGTGTCCAGACATTATAACCAGGGTGTCCAGGCATTATACGCAGAGCGTCCAGGCATTATAAGCAGAGTGTCCAGACATTATAAGCAGAGTGTTCAGACATTATAAGCAGAGTGTCCAGACATTATAAGCAGAGTGTCCAGACATTATAAGCAGAGTGTCCAGGCATTATAAGCAGAGTGTCCAGGCATTATAAGCAGAGTGTCCAGGCATTATAAGCAGAGTGTCCAGGCATTATAAGCAGAGTGTCCAGGCATTATAAGCAGAGTGTCCAGGCATTATAAGCAGAGTGTCCAGGCATTATAAGCAGAGTGTCCAGGCATTATAAGCAGAGTGTCCAGGCATTATAAGCAGAGTGTCCAGGCATTATAAGCAGAGTGTTCAGACATTATAAGCAGAGTGTTCAGACATTATAAGCAGTGTCCAGGCTTTATAAGCAGAGTGTCCAGGCATTATAAACAGAGTGTCCAGGCATTATAAGCAGGGTGTCCAGGCATTATAAGCAGAGTGTCCAGGCATTATAAGCAGGGTGTCCAGACATTATAAGCAGAGTGTCCAGGCATTATAAGCAGGGTGTCCAGGCATTATAAGCAGAGTGTCCAGGCATTATAAGCAGAGTGTCCAGGCATTATAAGCAGAGTGTCCAGACATTATAAGCAGAGTGTCCAGGCGTTATAAGCAGAGTGTCCAGACGTTATAAGCAGAATGTCCAGGCATTATAAGCAGGGTGTCCAGGCATTATAAGCAGGGTGTCCAGGCATTATAAGCAGAGTGTCCAGACGTTATAAGCAGAGTGTCCAGGCATTATAAGCAGGGTGTCCAGACATTATAAGCAGGGTGTCCAGGCATTATAAGCAGGGTGTCCAGGCATTATAAGCAGGGTGTCCAGGCATTATAAGCAGAGTGTCCAGGCATTATAAGCAGAGTGTCCAGGCAAAATAAATGTGATTTCTGGATAGTTTAAGCAGGGTGTCCAGATAATATAAATATGATGTCTATATTGTACAATAAACAGGGTGTTTAAATATTATTAATATAAACATTGTGTGCGGGCAATATAAAAAGTGCCCAAAGAGTATGAACAAGTTATACAAACAGTTTTTATGTTCATCTGGGCAAACTTTAGTTAGGAATCCATACAATAAAAACCATGTTATCTCACTTTTGTCTCGTTATCACATTTTATTAATTCTACAGCCAGTAAATGAAAAACGTACAGTTTTATAACTTTAGTTTTGTTTTGGTAACATTTAATAAAAACTTGCAAGTTGTTTATCTTAGAGATCATGCGGAACCTCCAAAGAGGAAAATTTCAAACTGGCACAAGGTCAGCAACCCTGATGACAAATATTTCCTCTTCGTCCATATCTCCACTCTGACTTCTCACCCTTGTTTAATCCACTCTCTCCAGAGTTAAGTATTGGCCGCTGTCAGAGAAGATCCAATTATTCTTCATTATTTGTCCTCACCGAGTCGCAATTTTCTTTATGTCACGTGATCTCAGTGTGCATTCCCTGCCTTAGATCGGCCCTGCCAAGCAATCTATCCCTTCACCAAATTCGCCTGTGTACGATATCTCAAGTGTTTCTTTGAAGCTGATGACCAAACGATGTTTTTAAAGTTCATCTACCGATCTATGACTCGACTTGCATTTTTTTTTTTTTGTTAGGAGAAGACAAAGGAACATTATAGAGATCTACATGAATCTAAAGTATAGAACTGAAGAGATAAATCAAGAGATTGAACAAAATCAAGGGAAGCGATAAGAAAGACACACTAGATCTGAAGGAGATGGTTACTATGGGTTAGAGAAAAAAAAAACAGAAAGTTTTGCGCGGATAGAAATCTCGGGGTGGCGGGTGAGGACAGTCTTTTTTTTCTGCATGTTCACAGTAATATCTTTTCTTTGTGTTTTTCACCACACATAGTCCCAAACCTTACTGAATGTCATTCAGTTAATTCGCGTCTTCATCATATGTGCGTCGAGAATCCAAACATAACAAAAAGACACAGAAACACCCTTGGAGGAATTCGAAGTTCTAATATCTGTCACTTTCTTACCATTTCCCTCTTTTTCCTCAGACTACTATCCTTGTCTAGTTTTGTGAGCCTCCTCTTTATCTACATATGTGAAGTTTCCATCTTCGTCAACATTTACGAAGTCTATTTTTGTTTAGATTTACATTGTCCAGATTTATGAAGACTTTCCAGTTGCACCCAGCACAAACTTGGGTGTCTTCAATTGGTTGATATTGACAGCACAGAAACACTTCGCACTGTGTCTTCAACTCAGTATACGGGATAATTGATAAGTTCGCGACTTAAGGTACAAATACCTGAAATATACAGTTTATATTAGGTGCATTTGTAGATCAGGTTAATGCAAGATTAAACACCAAGTTTCAAGAAATTAACTGCAGCCAATTTTTTTACAAGCTACTGAAGTGGTAAAGGGTGGCAGAAACTGAGAAAATGGATACAATTTCTCACCGAGCAGTCATTCGCTACCTTTGCACGAAGGGCTTATCATAGAAGAGATCCATGAAGATATGGTAGAGGATATGGTATAAGAGTGCCCCTTCTTACAACATAGTGAAGAAATGGGTAGCTCAGTTCAAACAGGGAAGGGAGAGTCTGGAAGATGATCCCCGTCCAGGAAGACCAAGAACGGTAACCACCGATGAAACCACCGGCAGAATCCATGACACAGTAATGGAGGATCGACGACTAACTGAGCGGTACATTGCTACTGCGTTGGGCATCTCCCAGGAACGTGTTCATGCCATTATTCACAATGATCTTAAAATGAAAAAGGTCTCTGCTCATGGGTCCCGAAACTTCTTGGAGCTGATCACAAACGACAGTGTCTCAACATGTCAAGAGACAATCTTGGCCATTTTTCTGCAGATCCTGAAAAGTTTCCTCAGCAATTTGTGACTATGGATGAGACTTGGGTTCATCGTTTTCAACCAGAAACCAAAGAACAGTCAAAGCAGTGGAAACATCATGGACCTCCACATCCAAAGGAAGCAAGGATGGTTCTTTCTGCAGACGAAGTGATGACTTCCATCTTTTGGGATTCAGAAAGTGTGCTACTGGTAGACTATCCTCAAAAGGGCAGAACGCCCACAGGGGGCCTGTTACGCTAATCTTGTGAAGCAACTGCGGGTCACATTGAACGAAAAGCGTCGAGGGAAATTGATGAGAGAAGTCATCTTTCATCAAGACAATTCTCTAGTTCACAAGTTGGTGGTGCCCAATGGCTGCCATTCATGAATGCAGCTTCCAGCTTCTTGAACATCTTCTTTATTCCCCAGATGTGGTCCCTTCGGACTATTACTTGTTTACCAAACTCAAAAAGGAGCTCAGTGGTCGCAGATTTGCTTCAGATGATAACGTCATTCATGCTGTAGACCACTTTCTACTGGCACACGATGCTGACTTTTACAAAGAATGGATCCGTATGCTCCAGGATCGCTGGACTAAGTGCATAAAATTACAAGAGGATTATGTTGAGAAATAACCCAGAAAAGTTGTCCATAAATAATCCGTTGTACCTTAGACCGAAAACTTATCAATCACCTCTTGTATGTACAGTTGTCCAGCAATGTGCCCTCTGAGGTCTTGCGGTTCGTGCACACAATTTCTCACCTGTGTGGAAATATGGTAGTAGCAAAAAATTACAGAGTATATTTTAAAATTCTCATAGAAAAAAAAACATTCTTATAGGAAAAAAAACAAGCTAAAATCGAAAGAAAGCATTAAAAATTATGTAGCCCTATCACATTTATCTTCGGCAAATACAATAGCACAGAGTAGCAATGTGAAAATAAAAGTAGCAATGTTAATATTTTTATGTTCTTTTTTTGTGTGCTCTTTCGGCGCAGGTTAAATGGACCATTTTTGTCCAGTCTTATACAGAGACAGCTTACTATCGCGAAACAGCTAAACACGATCAAGTGAAACAGTGTTTCTCTCTTTTGTGTGTGTGTGTGTTCAGTTGTTTGGGATGTCACCTGTGCTTCCTCCTCTCTTACTGATGCTTTGACCTTCTCAACACCTCGATCGGGGCGGTACCATCCACTTCGAAAACTGCTGAACTAGAACAAGACCCTGAAGTAAGAATTTAAAAAACGAAATAATTAGAAACATGTCATTCATGGCGACAAATGCAATAAAACTATCAAGTACCCTGGCATCCCTCCTTTTTTATGTTTTGGCTTTACATTGTTCACATAGTCTCCCGATAAATGTTGTTAGATTGTTCAGATAGTTTTTTTTTTTTTTGCTATTTATTGTCAGATTGTCCAAACTGTCTTTTGCTATCAGTTGTTAGATTCCGCCATTGGCGAGATTCTTCAGCTGCCGTGCGTGGGCCGAAACACCTGGCCAATGAAGAAAAATGCAATTAGGGTTGCCGCGCGGCGGCGCAGTGGAAAAGGTGATGGGAAGGCTTAAGTGAAGTTAAATAGTTATGGCCAGTAGTCTCGCGGTAAGGGTTTACCTATATCACAGCACCTCTGCTCTAGAGGCTGGCCACGTCCTATATACACTAAAACTGGGATAATATGCCTAAACCGGCTCAATCCAGGGGTGAAACTCACTAGTGGTGAGGATTCGTCCTCCTCGACAAAAGCTCCATCCTGGTCACCACCAAGGATAGTGGCCACGACCACAAAACGCTGAAGTCGGAGACACTGGACCAGTGCAGCCTAGATAGACAACCTCCTCTCACTCGGCGGGAATATATTCATATCCAAACCACGTGGATGTTTTCCGGTGAGTAAACTCAAATTCGAGGCTGAACTGGTGCAACAAAAACCACAGTGTCACGCAATACCACTTCTGTGACCCATCGAGAATATAGGCCCAAGCCCCGAGATGTTCTGAGCCTCCATCCAAAATGAGACTAACGCGAGAACCACAGGAGTAAATTCAGTAGGATCACCGGACGATTTTGATAGTAGAAGCGAACGAAGAAGAAGAAGTTCTTAGCTTGTTCAAATAGTCTTTTGTTATTTGTTGCTAAGTATTCAAACAGTCTTTTGCTCTTTATTGTTAGACTTGTCTAAATTGCTTTTCACTTTCTACTAATACAACAATGTCATCGCATATCTCAGGTTGTTATTTTAGCCTCATAGTTTTAATCCTTTCAAATGTGGTAGTAAAAAAAGAAGTATGAAGTTCAGGATTAACGGTTTTTACTTTTCAATATGTTCTTCAATTATGTTCTTCTTAGAGTAAATTCTGGTCGAGACAGCTTCTCACTTTTCGAAATCCTGCTTGTTCTTCTCTCATTGCAGTATCCACTGTAATGATGTTTTCACTGTATAATGAGAATTGATTAAGTAACAGAACACACACAAGTCTTATGAATCGCTTTATGTCCTGATACTTATCTATGTCATTGTTCGCTCTTAAAAACTCTTTGATTCAAGAACATATTCTTAATACAAGTAATTCTCATATCTTTACAATCTCCATTAAGTTTTTCTGATATCTGTATCATACGATTATGATATCTGTATCTTCATGTCTAACTTTGTCAAAAGTTTTGGTATAATAAATAAAGTACAAGTATCAATGTTTATTTACTTCTAGATATCATTCTATCATAGTTCTTAATCTTCTTACATCTTACATCCTTCTTGTGCCGCTAAATGTCACATAAGGTTCGCATGGTAGTTCGCCAAGTTTTCCTGTTTTTGTCGAGATTTTCAACCCCATCAAGGGATGTTATGCCCAGTAAACTGCCCTCACTTAACAATGTCCTCTTTAGAGACTCACGTGGATGACCTCTTTTTTATTCGGCCTGTTATGTTCCACTGGATAGCTTGTTTTGGGATTCCCTGATTGTTTCTTCTCATCACATGACCGATATATGTTCATCTTCTTTTCTGATTACTCATGAGACATTGTTGTTTGCTCGTCTATCTTATCTCTGCATTGTTCTTGAATTCGTTTCAGTTTATACCGAGTATTTTCCTTAGGCATTTGTTTTCAAAAGAGTCTATAGAATTTGTTGTCTAGTTCTTTAGTTGATTTCCAGCTTTCACATGTATAAATGAGGGTGGATTGAATTGAATATCTTAACTTATGTTTTGTGCTTACAACTTTTGAATGCCATATGTTCTCTAGAATCTTGAAGGTCAGTTCTGCATTTAAAATTCTAATTCTAACGTCCTGGATTATGTGCTGCTGAGGTATGCAGATTGGTTTACTTCTTCAACAGCTGTTCTTTTTATGTATATTTTTCGTTCTTGATTAATGGGAAATTTCATTATCTTTGTTTTTTCTTTGTTAGAATAAAGGCGGTTCACCCAGCCTCTAAAAATGGGTACCAGATAAATCTTGGAAAGTAAAACGGCCAGGCGTGATACTGACCATATCCCACTTACATGTGCCGAAGGTCATGGAAAATACGGGCCTTACACCGTATTCCCGAATATGCCTTAATGGCATTGAAGAAATGGGAATTTTAACTTTTTTACCTTTACCTTGTTAATTTCAAGTTCTATTTTCCTAACCAGTGAAGACAGGGTGTCTGTTTTTTCTTGCATCAAATTCACATTGTCGCTGATAAGAGTTATGTCATCTGAAAAATGAAAATCTTCTAGTTGGGTCCCATGTACCCAATCAATGCTCATTTTACCCGTGCAACATTTTTTCCAAAAAAGCAAGGAAGATAGTATACATCTTTGTTTCACGCCTGTTTCAATATGGAACCATTCGCTCATTCCTTCTGTATTGACTGCAGAAACATATCCGTTGTAGGGATCCTTAATGATGTTGACAACTTTAGATGATATTCCATATAGTCTTTAAATTCTCCACAATCAATCTCTGTGTATGCTATCAAATCCTTTCTTAAAGTCGTATGAAGTTCAGGATTAACGGTTTTTGCTTTTCAATATGTTCTTCAATTATGTTCTTCTTAGAGTAAAGATCTGGTCGAGACAGCTTCTTGCTTTTCGAAATCCTGCTTGTTCTTCTCTCATTGCAGTATCCACTGTATCTTTAAGTCCATTCAGAATGACTTTGCAAAATACATTTGTCACAACTGATAGTATGGTTACTCCCCTCCAGTTATAGCAGCCCTAAGGTTGCCTTTTAAACAATTTTAACAGTGATTCCTTTTTCCATTTAGAAGGGATCTTTTCTTCTTTCCAAACTTTATTAAACATTCTCCGTAGTTTGTTCAAGTTGTCAGTGTTAATAGCTTTTAACACTTCGGCTGTTATTTCATCTTCACTGGCAGGTTTGTTGTTAGCCATTAGATTCACTGCTGTTTCAATTTCGTTCAAAAAATTTTTAAAAAGCAAATGTGCTCCGGCCAAGTCAGCATTCCAGAAAATGAGAAACATATTGTGCAATAGATCTATAACAATGGAAACAAGATTCTGAGTACTTAAATGTTACATCGAGCCAGTTTTGTTTTATTGATGTGAAGCATGGTCCATGAATAATAGGATACAGCGAGAAATAATGGAGGCCATGGAAATGTGATTCATAAGAAGGATGTTGAAGGTACCATGGGCAGCTAAGAAAACCAACGAAGAAGTCTTAAGAGAGGCTGGGGTTAAAAGGCAAATTACAGCAAAGATCAGAGGCAGACAAACGAGATGTGTAGGACATTTTCTGAGAAGAGGAAAATTGGAACACATTATGACAACTAGAAAAATTGAGGAAAGAAAAGACAGAGGAAGACAGACAGAGAAGTTACTGGATGGGCTGTCAGTGTGGCTAGGAAGAAAGTTACCGGGGGATCTCATAACCAAGTCTAAAGACAGGGAAATGTGGAGAGAAATGATCGCCAACGACACGCGGCACGGCACTTGATTGATTGAATTTCATCCAGGTTGACATTTAGTTGTGGGACTGATAAGTCGGTTTCAAGGTTTATCAGTTCTTTTGGGTGTGGCCAGTTAAGTATTTCTTGGAAGTGTTCGGCCCATCTTTGTTTTTGGTCTTTAATTGATGCTAATGGGGTGCCAGTTTGGCTAAACTTTGATCTTTCTATGAGTAATAGTCTCCTGCTGTTTGTCAGAGAGTCAAATTAATCTACCGCTATTTTTTTTTTTTTTTTAGTGTCCAAATAGTGTCCTGATATTTGTTGTTAGAGAGTAAAATTAATCTCCTGCGATTTGCAGAAAGTTCAAATAGTCTCCTGCCATTTGTTGTTAGAATATGCAAATAATCTTCTACCATTTATTGTTAGAATACCCAAATAATCTCATGCCATTTGTTGTTAGAATGTCCAAATAGTCTCTTGCTATTTGATTTGTTGTTAAAATGCCCAAATAATTTCCTACCATTTGCTGTTAGCATATCCAAAGAATCTCCTGCCACTTGTTATTATCACATTTCTTGTCCTCCTGCATTCACGTGAAGCATAGCAGGCGAGTTTCAGTTTTACTAGAAGGACATGATTTTACTCTTTGTATGCCCCTTGACGTGCCTTGCCTACCCACTTGTAGTGCAGGATAAGCGTTGGTCTCTAATTTTGAATTTATCCTAACTATACTAAAAAAAAAAATCTGACAAACCCGGAAGTATTATTCCTTCCGGTATCAAAAACCGTAGACACGTGGCATACACGAGGTTGAATTAAGAGCGAATTTGTGTTAAAGTTTAATTGTTTTTAAATTTTTTCTACGTTCATAGCCCGTCGCCCACTTGTGTGATTTCATGTTTTCAGTTTATTGCAGATTGTAAATTAATTGTAAATAAATAATTAGTGTATATTTTCTGTGAGGAAATAGTGTTTGTGTAAAATTTGATTCATTTTCGATATATTGGACCCAGTACAGTGGATTAACTTGAGGGGTAAGTGAGAAATTATTTCATAATTTGTCACTCTTTCTTCTCAATTCTTAGCTTTTTTTCTGTTCTATGCTAACAATATACCAACAGTTTTATTAGAAAAACAATATACAACTTTTCCTGTTTAAACTAATGTTTATGTCATACTGTAAATCAGAATATACCTTTGTGATCCTTTTAAATGTGACAACCGTTCCATTCCACTTTATTAAACTTACCCCTCGGTCATTTGATGTAAAAACCCCGGGTAAGGGATGAGTCTACATTTTGTAACGGAGTCTACGGTTTAATTAGCTGTACCTCTTTTTTATCGACGGGTATTTTCATTTTTCAGAAGCAGTATCCCTAGTATCCAGTTTAAAAAATAGGTGACCAGAGAACCATGAGCTAAATAAACAGCCCGCTCCTTTAGTCTAAAATGCTATATTGAACCTATCTTGTTATATGGAAATGAATCATGGACAATAGGCAGATCTGCACAAAAGTCATTGGAAGCAGCAGAAATATGGTTTATTAGAAGAATGTTGCGAATCCCCTGGACAGCAAAAATAACTAATGAAGAATGTATGAGAAGAGTTGGAGAGACAAAAAATCTTGTCAAAAAGATAAGAGAGAGACAGTGTACTTTCATAGGACATGCAATGAGCAGAGGGGGCATTGAAAATATTATAACAACAGGAAAAATAGAAGGAAGAAAATCAAGAGGAAGACCAAAAGAAATGATACTGGACAGTCTGACGGGATGGTGTGAGAGGAGATCACCAACTGAGCTGATGGCCTGCATGAAGGATCGTGTACTCTGGAGAAGCATAATAGCCAACGCCAGTCGGCACGGCGCCTGATGATGATGATCCTTTAGTCTTAAAAGTCATTTTTCTGCTGACTGCCTTTCTTTTTTTATTCGCACTATTTTGTTTTAAATTTCCAGTGTTAAAACATACTGCCAGCTGTTTCTTGCTTCTTTGTCTATCATAACATTGTCGAGTGAAGACAACATAAGGAACATTTCTGACGAACAAGAAAGATGGGGCTTCAGAGTGATTTGGGAAAGTCTGCACAGAAAAAAAGACACATTTTGAAAATATGAAAGATTTTCTGGAACTCAAACATATGGTCTGGTTGTAGCCGAAGCTGAAGAATTTAGTTTTGCACAAATGACCGGTGGACGAGCGAGGGAAACAAAATGTCTTGACAACAACCGCTAGTTAATAAACAACCCCATGGCCGATTTGTCCAAGAAGATCTACCAAATCTCCCCCACGGAAATTAGCAGTGGTGAAAAAATGTTGTTTAATACTGTCATAACGTGCCATTCCATGTTGCTGCCAACTTTTTTTTTAATCGTTTGTTTCTGCTTGTCAAGTTGAAATATCTTTCTCAAGTTCTGATCTGTTCTAGATCTTTCTCTCACATTTCCCCCGTTATCCTCTGTCCCTCAGAATGTGTTCACGCCACACTGGCTTTCCATTTTCTCGTCATTACGGGGACATTTTCCCGGCGTTATCGCACCGTCGGCCGTGCCAGATTTCTGAAAATTCTCTTAGCTTCGTGGTGCAAAGTAATTGCTTGGAGAAGCCTAACATATTAGGCCCAGCGATGAAGGTTTTTTGTTGTTGCTGTTTCTTTTAAAATAACTTATTAGAGGGAGAGCGTCATGAAAAGCGGAGAGGTCGATGACAGGAGACTGGAGAATGTGAACATTAAGAGAAGAATACAGGAATAATGTAACCATCAGATCACATGGAGCAGACTGACAAGTATACCAAAGATATCTTTGTGGACAGGAAATAAGATAAAGCAAATCAATGATTCTTATTGCATGAACGTACATAACAAGATTAAGAATAAGAATAAAAGTAACGAAAAAAAAAGAAATATTTCTCACTTTATAAAAAATTCTGAACAATCTTCTTATCACGAATCACTCTCACCTCGATGAATACGCAAGAAGCGTAGCTCCACCTGTGACGTATGCACAGACGTCCTTCTTTGTCTCTTATCATGGTACTCGTGAAGCAGGGCAGTTATCAGACTAATGACCCAACAAATGACCCGCAGTTGCCAGGGGATGAATGACCCAGGCGAGAGATCGGTCACAAGAAAGATCGGGTGAGGGGGGGGGGGATGAGGACAAAACAAAAAGTCTGGAGCGGGAAAAGAAAGCCAGTTAGAAGCTCGGCAAGACAGTTAGAAAATTGGCAGGACAGTTAGAAGCTTGGCAGGACAGTTAGAAGCTTGGCAGGATAGTTAGAAGCTTGGCAGGACAGTTAGAAGTTTGGCAGGACAGTTAGAAGCTTGGCAGGACAGTTAGAAGCTTGGCAAGACAGTTAGAAGCTTGACAGGACAGTTAGTGGTTAGAAGGTCAGTTAGAAGCTTGGCAGGACAGTTTTAGAAGCTTGGCAAGCCAGTTAGTGGTTAGAAGATCAGTTAGAAGCTTGGCAGGCCAGTTAGAAGCTTGGCAGGACAGTTAGAAGCTTGGCAAGCCAGTTAGAAGCTTGGCAAGCCAGTTAGAAGCTTGGCAGGACAGTTAGAAGCTTGGCAAGCCAGTTAGAAGCTTGGCAGGACAGTTAGAAGCTTGGCAAGCCAGTTAGTTGTTAGCAGGCCAGATTCTTGCTAAATAACATATTTGTCGTAGATCGGTGTAGGTAGTGACTGTGTTATCTTGTTTACACCTACTCGCTTAGTTTATGAGGAGTAGTGTGAACGCTAGATAAGAGACCTTCTCGCTTAGTGTGTAAGGAATAGTATGAACGCTAGATAAGAGACTTTCTCGTTTAGTGTGTAAAGAGTAGTGTGAACGCTAGATAAGAGACCTACTTGCTTTGTGTGTAAGGAATAGTGTGAAGGCTAGATAAGAGGCCTACTTTTTTTGTGTGTAAGGAGTAGTGTGGGCGCTAGATAAGAGACATACCTGCTTTGTGTGTAAGGAATAGTGTGAACACTAGATAAGAGAGCTACTTGCTTTGTGTGTAAGGAATAGTGTGAACACTAGATAAGAGACATACTTGCTTTGTGTGTAAGGAGTAGTGTGGGCGCTAGATAAGAGACATACCTGCTTTGTGTGTAAGGAATAGTGTGAACACTAGATAAGAGAGCTACTTGCTTTGTGTGTAATGAATAGTGTGAACACTAGATAAGAGACATACTTGCTTTGTGTGTAAGGAGTAGTGTGAACACTAGATAAGAGACATACCTGCTTTGTGTGTAAGGAGTAGTGTGAACGCTAGATAAGAGACATACTTGCTTTGTGTGTAAGGAGTAGTGTGGGCGCTAGATAAGAGGCATACTTGCTTTGTGTGTAAGGAGTAGTGTGAACGCTAGATAAGAGACATACTTGCTTTGTGTGTAAGGAGTAGTGTGAACGCTAGATAAGAGACCTACTTGCTTTGTGTGTAAGGAGTAGTGTGAACGCTAGATAAGAGACATACTTGCTTTGTGTGTAAGGAGTAGTGTGGGCGCTAGATAAGAGACCTACTTGCTTTGTGTGTAAGGAATAGTGTGAACACTAGATAAGAGACCTACTGCAACATCGTTCGCGTTGTACGAAAGGCAGAACCCACACCCGCCTGGACAACGTAGACACGCCTTACGTGTTGTGATAGCACGTGTTGTGGTAGCAGTGATAGATCTGTCGTATTCTATATGGTCATGTTTTGGTCCATTATTAACCAATGGTCTACATCGCATGAACAAAAGAAATTAAGTTAGATAGCAATTCGATTGAAAAGATACAGGTTAGATACTACAACATTGGTTTGATCGTAATAAACTAGTTCAAGGCCAATTGCGATCGTGACCTGTGGATTTTTGTCATGTACGGAGTCTGCGTGTTGTCGGCTAGGGTCAGCATGGTAAGGCGGATGCAATTACGTTAATGTTACATCTAGGGGCTGATTTACATGGAGCCTGCAGAGGGTTTTAAGAAGTAATTCCTACATAGCAGTACTCTCAGAACTGTGGCTACTTAGTCGCATTTGGCTGGCTTGTTATCATATAGATATAGTGGATACTGCAATGAGAGAAGAACAAGCAGGATTTCGAAAAGGGAGAAGCTGTCTCGACCAGATCTTTACTCTCAGAATAGTACTTGAAGAACATATTGAAAAGCAAAAACCATTAATACTGAATTTCATAGATTTTAAGAAGGCATTTGATAGCATACACAGAGATTCATTATGGAGAATTTTATGTCTATATGGAATACCATCTAAAATTGTCAACATCATTAAGGACTTATACAATGGATATGGTTGTGCAGTCAAGACAGAAGAAGGGATGAGTGAATGGTTCCAGATTGAAACAGGCGTGAAACAAGGATGTATACTGTCTCCTTTACTTTTTGGGATTACAATAGACTTCATAATGAAAAAATGCTGCACAGGTAAGACAGGTATTGACTGGGTACATGGGACCCAACTAGAAGATCTTGATTTTGCTGATGACATAACTCTTATCAGTAATAATGTGAATTCCATGCAAGAAAAAACAGATAGCCTATCTTCACTGGCTAGCAAAATAGGACTTGAAATTAACAAGGACAAAACAAAAATAATGAAAATTCCCATCAATCAAAATGGAAAAATACACATAGAAGGGACAGATATTGAAGAAGTCAATCAATTTGCATACCTTGGCAGCTACATAGACCAGGATGGTGACACTAGAAAGGAAGTTAGGATCAGAATTGCAAAAGCAGCATCAATCTTCAAGAATCTTGAGAATATATGGAATTCAAAAGTTATAAGCACAAAAACCAAGTTAAGACTATTCAACTCAAATGTAATATCCACCCTCATTTATGCATGTGAAAGCTGGAAAACAACTAAAGAAATAGAAAAGAAATTAGACTCTTTTGAAAACAAATGCCTAAGGAAAATACTTGGCATCAAGTGGAATGAATTCAAGAACAATGCAGAGATAAGACAGATGACTGAACAACAACCAGTCTCATGGGTGATCAGGAAAAGGAGATGGACATATGTTGGTCACTTGATGAGAAGAAATGATCAGAGAATCCCAAAACAAGCTATCAAGTGGAACACAACAGGCCGAAGAAAAAGAGGCAGACCGCGTGAAACTCTGAAGAGGACATTATTAAGAGAGGCCAAGTTAACAGGCATAAAATCCTTTGATGAGGTTGAAAGACTCGCTGAAGACAGGAAAAATTGGCGAACTACTTTGCGAGCCCTATGTGACGTCTAACGGCACGGGAAGGATATAAGATAAGATATAAGATATAAGATATCATCAAGTATTCAACCACACAGTACCACAAATACAATCATCATACTACCTACACCTACAACTATGATCATGTCTCACAGCATCTGCCACAAGCACCTGTCTGCCAGTCCAGTATGTCCTTCACTTGTTTGACGGGAACTCGAGTGTAAAAAGTTTGTCTTCTTCAAGTGAAGATTTGTGTTTAGCACTATTTTTTTAAAACTGTCATTTTTTTTGTCAACCGCTGGTTCTGGCATATTTTTTTTTTACTTAAATGTCATGTTTTCTTTTAAAGCACCGACAGATACTTTTGCTCTGCCATGGTTTATCTTGCAATTTTGTTTTCTCAATGTTCAGAAGCAATTTCCTCAAAACAAGAATGTCATGTACCATTTTCACAGTTGAGTTGACTGAATAATGTCATTGGGTCTCCGCACTTTCACAAGAAAAGATAATTAGCTATCAACTTTACTACTCCTGTGCCTGCTTGTACGGGCTGTCTATTCTGTACATGCTGGGTACATCATTATTACATGTTCAGTTATGCTTAGTTAATAATTGGGTTTGGCATAGTTAGATAGACATAATCTTGAATTTCTATTCTTTATTCGCCTCCTCACTCCACTTCATTTCTATCTATCTATCTATCTATCTATCTATCTATCTATCTATCTATCTATCTATCTATCTATCTATCTATCTATCTATCTATCTATCTATCTATCTATCTATCTATCTATCTATCTATCCATCCAACTATCTATCTATCTATCTATCTATCTAGCTATCTATCTATCTATCTATCTATCTATCTATCTATCTATCTATCTATCTATCTATCTATCTATCTATCTATCTATCTATCTATCTGCCTGCCTGCCTTATTTTTCTAGTACAATTGGCGATATTCTCTATGTGATGCCCTGCTTTCTGCTACGAGGGGTGATTGATAAGTTCTCGGCATAAGGTACAACGGAGTATCTGTTGCCCCCGTGTGGTACCCAGGATCTGCAAAGAATAGGACCACTGTACCCTACCATGCATGATCGTAAAAGGCGACTAAGGAGGGTTCAGCATAGGGCCAGCAACCCTATCTGGTAAAAAAAACTATCAGACTGCTACAGAAACGGAAGCAAGGGAAAAAGCAAATGCAGGTGGAAGGAGAAATGCGTATCAGGAAACTGAGCCCATGAAGGCTGTGGATGAAAGCCAGCCACTGGAAGTCCCCAGCCTGACTGCAGAACTCCTGGAACCTAAACATAAGATGCAAATAGGCAGCTGGAATGTAAGAACACTAAACCAGACTGGAAAACTAGCACAAACCATCAAAGAAATGCACAGATACAAACTAGACATACTAGGAATACAAGAAGCAAGATGGACAGGACAAGGCAGAAGGAAATTAACAACACAGCACACAGAAGATACAATAATATGGTCAGGTAAAGAAGATCTTCATGAAGGAGGAGTAGCATTGATTATAACAAAAGAAGCATCAAGAGCATTGCTGAAATGGACCCCAATAAATGAGAGATTATTATATGCACGGTTCAACTCAAGATTCACGAAGCTGTCTATTATAGTTTGTTATGCACCAACAGAAGCAGCTGAAGAGGAATTAAAAGAAGATTTTTACAACAGCCTCCAAGCAACAGTAGAAACAATACCCAAGCATGATATGCTACTCATCTTGGGCGACTTCAATGCAAAAGTAGGTGAAGGAAATGAAGATAGAAGAAGAATCATGGGAAGAGAAGGAATCGGAGAAATAAATGAAAATGGAGAAAGACTGTGCAGTTTCTGTGAAGAAAACATGATGACCATCGGAGGGACAATTTTCCAACACAAAAACATCCATAAGGTGACTTGGAGGTCACCAGATAAAACCACAGAAAACCAAATCGATCACATACTAATAAACAACAAGTGGAAACGGTCACTACAAGATGTGCGAGCAAGGAAAGGAGCAGATGTAGGAAGTGATCACAACCTTCTGGTAGCAAAAATAAAACTAAAATTAAGGAAAGCCAAAATCGGAGAACACAGAAAGATACATTTTGATACAAGAAAATTGATAGACCAGCAAACAAGAAATGAATTCTCAATAATACTTAAGAACCGCTTCAGTGTCCTGCAAGACGAAGCAGAAATGTCCATATTAGAGTTCAATAAAACACTACAGGAAACAGCAAAAGAGGTGCTGGGATATCGGAAAAGGAGAAAAGAGGAATAGATAAGCGAGACCACATGGGAAAAGATAGAACAAAGAAAAGAAATCAAGAAAAAATTACTGAACACCAAATCACAACGGCTTAAAGAACAAGTTTTAAGTAATTATGCACAAAAAGACAAAGAAGTGAAGGAATCATGCCGTCAAGATAAACGTCAATATTATGACAACTTAGCAGAAACATCAGAGAAAGCAGCATATACAAATGACATGAAAACCATATATAAAATCACAAAGCAGATGACAGGTAACTTCAACACAAGATGTGAAAGTGCAGTAAGAACACAAAATGGACAACTGGTCAGTGGAGAAAGAGAAAAAATTGAAAGATGGAGGGAACACTTTAACACCCTACTAAACAGAACACAAGCAGCACAAGCAATAGACATACCTGAAGCAAAAACGGAACTAAACATCAATACAGGACCAATAACAATAAATGAAGTAAAGGAGGCGATAAAGAAGCTAAAATCAGACAGGGCACCAGGTGAAGATGAAGTGACTGCTGAGATGTTGAAAGCAGAAGAAACAGAAACACCAAAACAACTTTGCCGGATATTACAACAAATTTGGGATTTAGAAAAAGTCCCAGAGGAGTGGAAAACTGGTCTTATAGTAAAACTACCAAAGAAGGGTGACCTCAGAGATTGCGGGAACTGGAGAGGCATTACCCTACTGCCACTCACCAGTAAAGTATTTTGCAGAATAATCATCAACAGAATTGTACCAACACTTGAGGAAAAACTTCAGAAAGAGCAGGCAGGATTTAGGAAAGGAAGATCATGCATAGACCACATATTTGTACTTAGACAAATATTAGAACAGGCAAATGAGTGGCATAGCACAACATATGCATTATTCATAGATTTTGAGAAAGCCTTTGACAGTGTCAACAGAGATGCACTGTGGAAAATCCTAAGATGGCATGGCATCCCCCATAAAATAGTTAATGTAATCAAAGCCCTATACGAGGGTTTTCAGTGCAAAGTGATCTGTGGAGAACATACCTCCAGCAGCTTTAGGGTACAAACAGGAGTGAAACAGGGATGTGTACTATCACCAACATTATTTATCTTGGCAGTAGACTGGTTAATGAAGGAGGCAACATCAGACAAACGCAGAGGATTACAATGGACCCTTGACACAGTGCTGGAGGACCTTGACTTTGCGGACGACATTTGTCTATTATCAAGCAGTCACAAAGATATGCAAGATAAAATAAACAAGCTAACTCAGAATGCAAACAACATAGGACTAAAGATCAACGTAGGAAAGACAAAGTTAATGAAGCAAAATGTGAACAACAGAAATGTACTCAGAGTAGATAACAAGTTAGTGGAGGAGGTCAACGAATTTGTATACCTTGGCAGCAGAGTAGTAGAAAATGGAGACAGCACAGAGGACATCAACAGCAGACTTACTATAGCAAACCAGGCTTTTGCAATGCTGCAGAATATATGGAAATAAAAAAAACTAAGCATAAATATGAAAATCAGGATATTTAAGAGTAATGTTCTAAGTGTACTACTCTATGGAAGTGAATGCTGGAAAATCACCAAAACCATAGAAAACAAGTTGAATTCTTTCCAGACTAAATGTTTACGAAGAATTAAACAAATATTTTGGCCAAACACCATAAGAAATAACATTTTATTAGCAGAAATGCAGATGAAACCACTGACAACAATTATTGAGGAAAGACGCTGGCGATGGTTGGGACATGTGCTCCGAATGACTGACAACTCACTACCAAAAATAGCACTAAGATGGACACCACAGGGGAACAGAAGTAAGGGTAGACCAAAAGAGACATGGAGAACAACAGAAAGGATGTTGAGCAATAGAGGGCTCACCTGGGCAAGAGCAGTAAAAAAGGCGAAGGACAGGCATTTGTGGAAAACCCTTGCGGAAGCCCCATGTGCCCTGGGCACTTAAGGTTCAGAGAGAGAGAGAGAGTATCTGTTGGCAACTTTTTTTGGGTTATTTCTCAGCAGTGTCCCCTTGCAAGTTTATGCTCTTAGTCCAGCGATCCTGGAGCATACGGATCTATTCTTTGTAAAAGTCAGCATCTTGTGCCAGTAGAAAGTGGTCTACAGCATGAATGACGTCATCATCTAAAGCAAATTTGCGACCATTGAGCTACTTTTTGAGTTTGGTAAGCAGGTAATAGTCCGAAGGGGTCAAATCTGGGGAATAAGGAAGATGTTCAAGAAGCTGGAAGCCGCATTCATGAATGGCGACCATTGCCACCGCCGACTTGTGAACTGGAGCATTGTCTTGATGAAAGATGACTCCTCTCATCAATTTCCCTCGACGCTTTTCCTTCAGTTTGACCCGCAGTTGCTTCACAAGATTAGCGTAATAGGCCCCCTTGACCGTTTTTTTTTAAAGATAGTCTACCAATAGCATGCCTTCTGAATCCCAAAAGATGGAAACCATCACTTTGCCTACAGAAAGAATCACCCTTGCTTTCTTTGGACGTGGAGATCCATAATGTTTCCACTGCTTTGACTGTTCTTTGGTTTCTGGTTGAAAATGATGAACCCAAGTCTCATCCATAGTCACAAATTGCTGAGGAAACTTTTCAGGATCTGCAGAAAAATGGCCAAGATTGTCTCTTGATATGTTGAGACGCTGTCGTTTGTGATCAGCTCCAAGAAGTTTCGGGACCCATCGAGCAGAGACCTTTGTTGTTTGAAGATCATTGGGAATAATGGCATGAGCATGTTCCTGGGAAATGCCCAACTCAATAAGGAGATGCCCAACGCAGTAGCAATGTACCGCTCAGTTAGTCGTCGATCCTCCTTTAACATGTCATGGATTCTGCTGGTGGTTTCATGGGTTGTTACCGTTCTTGGTCTTCCTGGACGGGGATCATCTTCCAGACTCTCCATTCCATGTTTGAACTGAGCTGCTCATTTCTTCACTGTGTTGTAAGAAGGGGCACTCTCCCCTAGAGTCTCTACTATATCCTTATGGATCTCCTTGGATGATAAGCCACTGATGCAGAGGTGGCGAATGACTGCTCGATGAGAAATTTTATCCATTTTCTCAATTTCTGCCACCCCGTACCACTTCAATAAGCAGTAAAAAAAATTGGCTGCAGTTAATTTCTTGAAACTTGATGTTTAATCTTACAATAACCCGATCTACAAATGCACCTAATATCAACTGTGTGTTTCAAGTACTTGTACATTATGCCGCGAACTTATCAATCACCCCTCGTAGTTTCCACTTTTAAACTTAGTTCAGTTTTGGTCATGTAATCTTTTTTTTAAGATGACGAAAACAACAGGCCATGGACCCGGGGGTACTGCAAACCAGGCCTACCCGTAAACGAGATGTGGACCATACCCCGGGCCTCGAATGTACAGGGCAGGTCTCGGACAACTCGCTTAGTTAAAAAATCTGCGCTTTTGTCTTAATCAAAGGGTATGTTGATCAGGGTACCTGCCAAGAGGACACTTTGACCTCAGCCACAAGGCCGAGAAGCGATGTCATGTAAATTTTAAATGTCGCAGTGTTTTCACTGTCAAGTGTCACATGTCGTGACATGTCGTCTGCAGCCTAGATCTTCACAGCGACATCTGTTCCATAGGGCCAGTGTTTCATGATCTTCACCGCAGCTTCAGCTACAAAGAGCAAAATTCATATCTGGTGGAAAATGGTCAACCAAATCTTAACCTTTCCTTCAAAATGATTGTCATAAATCTTTGTGGAAAATTATCTGTCTGGTATAAGTGTTTTTCTTTCTCTGTTGTACTATTTCTTTCTTATTCTTCTCCTTTTTTAAAAAATCGTCGACCTTCCTTTCTGTGCACTATTATCTCCCATGCTTGATTCCCTGTCTTCCTCCAGCCATCTTAATTCTCCTTCTCTCGCGCCCAACTAGTCACGCAGAAACAGGGGGCGGATCTTTTCAATTTAGCGCTGCTTTTCGTTCGGACAGCTAATTCAAAAATCTATAAGATCAAACCGAACTCCCCTTGAAAATGAATTAGCAGGAGGAAAGAAATGGACTCTAGTAATTTTTTCTGTCCTTTTTTCCCCTCATGTACACCGTGTTTAGCATCCATTGCCAGGAGCAGTCGTTGAATAAAAAAAGTTTTTCTTTTTCCTTCGCCCCTAAGAGTGCCCTAAAACTGTTTTGGTAAAACTATTTATACAAAACAAGTTAATATATATACTGAAATTAAGTTTTCTATCAAAATACAAACGTGCATTGTACTTTGTAAACTTATGCGCTTTAGATCTTAATGCAAGAAAATAACTTACCGAAATGTCAGATCTCTTTTCAGGATTATTAAGAAGACTATCGTCTGTTCTGTGACAGCAGAAATCTACAGTGTGAATTATTATTGGAGGAGAAAGAACCCGAACCGACAATTGAAGAAGTTTTATGGGCAATAAAGAATCTGAAAAATGATAAATCACCAGGATGTGATAACAGTTAAACTTATTAAAGCAGGAGGAAATGAATGTGCAGCAATCTGTCATGCAGTATGTAGGTAAAAAGATATGGCATTCAGGTATTTGGCCAAAAGAATGAAAAAAAAAACTGTATTCATACCACTGCCAAAAAAGGTAACTTGAAATTATACACAAACTACAGAACTGTTGCCCTGATTAGTCATGCAAGTAAAATTCTATTTAAAATCATAATGAGTAGACTTCGTAGGAAAACAGAAGAAGAAGTCAATATAGTCCAAGCTGGTTTTAGGCACGTATGATCGTAAAAGGCGACTAAGGAGTGTTCGCCATAGCGCCAGCAATCCTATTTGGTAAAAAAAAAAAACCATAATACTGCCGCAGAAACAGAAGGAAGGGAAAAAACAAATGCAGGTGGAAGGAGGAATGCTTATCAGGAAACTGAGCCCATGATGGTTGTGGAGGAAAGCCAGCTACTGGAAGTCCTCAGCCTGACTGCAGACCTCCTGGAACCTAAACACAAGATTCAAGTAGGCAGCTGGAATGTAAGAACACTTAATCAGACTGGAAAACTAGCACAAACCATCAAGGAAATACGTATATACAAACTAGACATATTAAGAATACAAAGGGCAAGATGGACAGAAGGAAATTAACAACACAGCACACAGAAGATACAATAATATGGTCAGGTAAAGAAGATTATCATGAAGGAGGAGTAGCATTGATTATAACAAACGATGCATTCAAGAGCATTGCTGAAATAGACCCCTATAAATGAGAGATTATTATATACACGCTTCAACTCAAGATTCACGAAGCTGTCTATTATAGTTTATTATGCATCAACAGAAGCAACTGAAGAGGAATTAAAAGAAGATTTTTACAACAGCCTCCAAGCCACCGTAGAAACAATACCCAAGCATGATATGCTACTCATCTTGGGCGACTTCAATGTAAAAGTAGGTGAAGGAAATGAAGATAGAAGAAGAATCATGGGAAGAGAAGGAATCTGAGAAATAAATGAAAATGGAGAAAGACTGTGCAGTTTCTGTGAATAAAACATGATGACCATCGGAGGACAATTTTCCAACATAAAAACATCCATAAAGTGACTTGGAGGTCACCAGATAAAACCACAGAAAACCAAATCGGTCACATACTAATAAACAAGTGAAAATGGTCACTACAAGATGTGAGAGCAAGGAAAGAAGCAGATGTAAGAAGTGATCACAATCTTCTGGTAGCAAAAATAAAACTAAAATTAAGGTGAGACAAAATCGGAGAACACAGAAAGACACGTTTTGATACAACAAAACTGAAAGACCAGCAAACAAGGAATGAATTCTCAATAGTACTTAAGAACCGCTTCAGTGTCCTACAAGAAGAAACAGAAATGTCTATACTAGAGTTCAATTAAACACTACAGGAAACAGCAAAAGAGGTGCTGGGATATCGGAAACGGAGAAAAGAGGAATGGATAAGCAAGACTACATTGGAAAAGACAGAACAAAGAAACGAAATCAAGATAAAATTACTGAGCACCAAATCACAAAAGCTAAAAGAACAAGTTTTAAGTAATTATGCACAAAAAGACAAAGAAGTGAAGGAATCATGCCTTCAAGATAAACGTCAGTACTATGACAACTCTACGAAGCAGCAGCCAAAGCAGCATATGCAAATGACATGAAAAGCATTTATCAAAATCACAAAGCAGATGACAGTTAACTTCAGCACAAGATGTGAGAGTGCAGTAAGGACACATAAGCGACAACTGATCATTGGAGAAAGATGGAGGGAACACTTTAACACCCTACTAAACAGAACGCAAACAGCACAAACAATAGATATACCTGAAGCAAAAACGAAACTAAACACCAATACAGGACCAATAACAATAAGTGAAGTAAAGGAGGCGATAAATAAGCTAAAATCAGACAGGGCACCAGGTGAAGATGAAGTGACTGCGGAGATTTTGAAAGCAGAAGAAAAAGAAGCATCAAAACAACGCTGCTGAATACCACAACAAATTTAGGACCTAGAGAAAGCTCCAGAGGAGTGGAAAACTGGCCTTATAGTAAAACTAACAAAGAAGGGTGACCTCAGAGATTGTGGGAACTGGAGAGGCATTACCCTCCTGTCACTCACTAGTAAAGTATTTTGCAGAATAATCATCAACAGAATTTTACCAGCACTTGATAGGAAACTTCGGAAAGAGCAGGCAGGATTTAGGAAAGGAAGATCATGCATAGACCACTTATTTGTACTTAGACAAATGTTAGAGCAGGCAAATGAGTGGCATGGCACAACATATGCATTGTTTATAGATTTTGAGAAAGCCTTTGACAGTGTCAGCAAAGATACACTGTGGAAAATTCTAAGATGGCATGGCATCCCCCATAAGATAGTGAATGTCATCATCATACGAGGGTTTTCAGTGCAAAGTGATCTGTGGAGAACATACCTCCAGCACCTTTAGGGTACAAATAGGAGTGAAACAGGGATGTGTACTATCACCAACATTATTTATATTGGCAGTAGACTGGTTAATGAAGGAGGCAACATTAGACAAACGTAGAGGATTACAATGTGTAACAGAATTCCTTATTTCTGGAATCTGCTCTTGTACTGAACGTTATGGGAGGAGTTAACCAGAGATTTATTTGGTAGATTGACGTAGTGGTTAGCGCCCTTAGTTATGTTTTTAAAAAAAGTAGAGGTCAACTATAGGTCAGGTTCGACATGTTGAAGACCATTTCTTGTCATATCCAGGCACCGGATTTTTTACAGTTAACTAATGTTATTTAGGACATGTTTGTTTAATTCGTTATTTTTAGTTACAGAAAAGCTTAAAATTGGATTGTTGTTTTTAGTTTATTGTCCAGGGTCATAAACAGGTAATTTTTGCATAGATTGAGAAATGTTTTAATCACGATTTTTATCTTCCATGAGATAGAATCTTCGGGAAGATTTAGGAATAGGAATTGTAGTTAATATTTAAGGACCAAACTCTTACGTAGGATAATTATAAGGATTAGATTGATTAGTAGCTTGAGATTCATTATGATTGAAAATTCATTATGTAGAGGTTGACTGAGAAAGACGTTTCAATAGAATGCTAGGATGTGAACTGTTAGTTGTTTTTTTTTCCTCATTGATCCATTGTGTACATTTTGGATACAGCTACGAGTTGTTAGAAATAGTTTGTAACTGAAGAAATGTGAATTAATTCTATTGAGATTTTTGAGGACTTTTAAGTCCGATATTTTTGATGATGTGAAGTTGTATGTAAGGATCCATGGAATTTTCAGTCAGTTAGTAAGTTGGCTCTTATTCCATCGTGTTGAATGATTGTTTTCCTTAGCCGAGAGTGATTGTTGCCCACTCCCTCCGTACATGGCGAACTAGTTCTCGTCGAGAGAGGAGTTGGATTATTCATCTTTTTACTCAGTTTATTGCTACATCCATACTTATTCACCACTCATTTTCCCCATAATAAATATGTGTAATTGCTATTATCAATTTGAATGTTAGTGGTCCTCAAACTGTTGAGATGTGTTCGTTCTCACTTACACATTAAAATTCCTCAGATGCAATCAGTAGATAGAGTAAGAAAAAGTGGTACCGTTTATCACTTGGGTGGCGGCTTTACACAATTGCGAAGTACTTTAAATAGTGCCGTGACTTGGCACATACCATACTATACCATTCTATTTTAATTGGCACATACTGCCACTAAACCTATTACTACTATAAATGGACTCTTGACACAGTGCTGGAGGACATGGACTTTGCGGACTATATTTGTCTACTCTCAATCATCCACAAAGGTATTTATGAACGTCATGTTGAAGAATTTATCTATATGCTGCTACTAATATATATATATATATATATATATATATATATATATGGAGGTTTCGTTTTAATGTAAAAAGAGACCAGCAAACAAATGCCTTGTATGTGAAAAACATAATGTCCACACATTCACTAAGTAAATTTTCGTCTTACGCTGCATTCGATCAGTGTTTCCCAACCTTTTTTGGAACATGCCCCACCTCAACATCTCAAAGATTTTGATATATTCACAGTAGTGAACCAAGTTCTGGAACGGTATAATATAAATATAACCAAATTGCTCCGTGTACCGCTCCCCCCCCCCCCCCCCCCCCCCACGCTGGGAAACACTGCACTAGACATTTCCAGTCGCAGAAGAACATATTAAATCTTTCACTCAGGAACAAATACAGTGGGCAGCATACCAATACCATAACGGGGGCTAAAAACATTCTGGAAAGGGGAGGGGAGAGAACACTGGCCAGCCTACGAATACCATAGCGGCGGCTAAAAAAGGATAGAAGGATCTTTACGACGAACGAGGCCTTTCAAGCATCTTCCGCCTTCAAACCGTTTGAACTATTAAAGGAAAGTGTAACTGCCCCATCTGCTATTTCATTTTTTCCTCAGCGTCCTCCTATCCACCCCCCCCCCCCCGCTTTCTTCCAGTGCCCCCCTATTCCCCACACTTTTTCTTTCACCACCATCTGGTACTGTCCAATGCCCACGGGGGGGGGGGGGAAGCGTTATATCCAACTTTGGGAAACACTGATCTAAATGAAATGACAAGTAGCACATTTCTAACCCAGCCTATGGTTCTAACGACTATTATAGCCGGAGATGGGGTGGGGGTACGCTCTCCACTCCAATTAAATCTCTCCAAAGCATGCGTCTCAAATAGCCTCTGACAGTCAAGTCCAGCTCCCGACCTTCCCGTGGCAGAACTGTTCAAACTGACAGGAGAAGGGGCGAAGGCGAATATCTGGCGCCTGAAAACTAGACTTTTGGGGTAGATGAGAGTCTTGTTTGGTAGCTCATCTACCGCTGCTGGCGAGTTTCTTCACCTGTCGTGCTTGGGCTGAAACTCCTCTCGGCCAATGAAGAAAAATGCGATTAGGGTTGCTGCCCAGCGCTGTTGTGGAAAAGGTGAAGGATTAAGTGAAGTGACCAGTAGTCTCGAGATCAGAACTACTCAAATCAAGACACATCTGCTCTAGAGGCCGGCCACGTCCTATACAAACCCATACCGGGGCAGATTACCTAAACCGGCTTAGCCCAGGGGTTAAACTAAGACATTGCTTACGACATTTTTCGGCTGCCGCGCGTGGAGCAAAACTCCTCCTGGCCAAAGAAGAAGATACGACTAGGTTGCCGGGCGGCACCGCTGTAAAAAGGTGATGGAAAGGATACAGTGAAGTTTAACCGGTATGTCCAGTAGTCTCGCGGCGAGAGCTACTCATACCACGGCACCTCTGCCTTAGAGGCCGGCCGCATCCGATATACACCCATACTGGTGAAATATGCCTAAACCGGTTTAACCCTGGGGTGAAACTTGATGATTAATCATGACACGGTACCTCCATTCTAGAGGTCGGTCACGTCCTAAACACGCCCATGCTGGGATAATACGCCTAAACTGGCCTGGTAGTTGAAGTTTTTAGTTGTATAACACAGTAGGTGGATGGAATGGGGGAGCAGCTGACAGATAATGTTGGTTATGGTCACCATTCTATGATGGCAGGCAGATAATCTCAATGTAGGGACAATGGCTACGATCACTGACTAGTACAGTCACAGCCCGGAAGGAAAGCAATGGTCAATTATCTTCTGGAAATATACCAAGAAACCCAAACAGCAACATGCAAGATCAGATAGGAAAAAAGATCTAGTGGTGAGTCCCCCAGGCCAGACAAATCTAATTTTAACACTGGGGAAGAGTGTGAGACAGAGGTCGGTACTAGTAACTGTGATGACGGACAAAAAAAAAGCCTGACGGCGTTACCAAGGAAAACCCCTGCATCGAATTAAAAAGGAAAATAAGAGTAGGAACATGGAATGTGTGTATGTGTTTCCGGCAGTGCTAGACCTGTTAGACAGACTGCGGATGGGGCTAGAAGAGCTTTTAGAATATTGTCTGACAAATTTAGAACCAATTTCGAACTCCAGTTCGAACTCCAGCAGGACAGGTAAATGAAGAAGTAGGAACTCCTACCTGCAGTTTTGATGGTAGTAGTATTCAAACCAACCCCCCCCCCCACCCCATGTGGTTACCGGGGCCCCTGGAGAGAAAAGAATAGAACCACTGCCACCTTCCATGCATGTCGTAAGAGGCGACTAAGGAGGTTGGGGGATAGGACATCGACCTGTTTTCTGTTAAAAAAAAAGAAACAAATCAGAGCGTTACAGAAACACGGAAAAGAAAACCAAGAAAATTTGTCTTGAAAGAGGAAGGGACTCTGATAACAGAGGGCATGGCGTTTTGCAGTCAAAGCCAAAAGGAAACTGCAGAACTGACATCCCAACTGAGTACCAGGACTCATGTATGCATGTTGGAATGTTAGAACAACGTATGAAAGTGGAAAGAATGCTATGATAGCGAGAGAAATGAATAGATATAATACAATATAAAGACACTGGGACTGAGCGAAACACACTGGACAGGAACAGGTAAGCTTAGACTAGCAACAGGGGAGACAATCCTATTTTCATGTCACCAAAACCCAGATGCAACACACTCAGAGGGCGTGGCACTAATGCTATCCAGAATGCATAAAATAGGAAAAAAAAAGATTCTGGTATCACAGCTTTACTGCAGTGCTTCGTGTATAGTTATATACTTATACACTAATTATTGTGTTAATGCTATCCAGAGAGTCCTAGAGAAACACTGATGAGCTGGGAGGCAGTTAGCTCAAGGATAATTACAGCCTGCTTCTCAACAAAGAAGGATATTAGTTGAATATCATCCAGGTGTACGCGCCAACAAATGATGCAGAAGAGATAGTAAAGGACGAATTCTACAACACATTGCAGGAAGTCCTAGACCTACAAGGCAACAAACACATAACAGTTCTAATGAGGGACATCAATGTAAAGGTAGGTAAGATCAACACAGGTTATGAGATAGGAATGGGTCAAAATGGATTAAGAATAATGAATGAAAATGGAGAAAAGCTAGCAGATCAATGCATGCTCAACAACCTTGTCATTGGAGGAAGTATATTTCCACATAAAACTATACACAAAGCAACGTGGGTATCACCAGATCATGTCACAGAACCAGATAGTCCATATTTGTATTAGTAGAAACTTTTGCAGAACATTGCAAGATGTCAGAGTGAAACGAGGCGCAGATGTAGCTTCTGACCTTCACCTACAGATAGCTAAACTGAGAATGAAACTGAAGAAGCACTATAAAACAGACATGACAAGGAAAGATATAGTATGGTACCGTTGGAAAACCCAGAAGTCGCAAAGAACTTCGCACTAAAACTGAGCAACAGATTTCAGGTTCTGTAGGAGTTATAGATACACCAGATGTGAACCAGATGAGCAGAGAATCCCAAAACAAGCTATCAAGTGGAACACAACAGGCCGAAGAAAAAGGGGCAGACCGCGTGAAACTCTGAAGAGAACATTATTAAGAGAGGCCAAGTTAACAGGCATAAAATCCTTTGATGAGGTTGAAAGACTCGCCGAAGACAGGAAAAATTGGCGAACTACTTTGCGAGCCCTATGTGACGTCTAACGGCACGGGAAGGATATAAGATATAAGATATAAGATAAGATGTGAACACTGTGTGGAATAGTGTTAAAGAAATGTGGAGCAAATCATGTGAAGAGACAGTGGGATTTAAGAAACCTCAGCACAAGGAGTGAATTACATTGGAAACACCGAAGAAGATAGACAGAAGGATAGAAAAGAAAGCAAAAATAAATGACAGTAAAACAAGAGCAGCAAAGGCCTCAGCTCAGTATAATTTGGCCCATAAAGAGGTTAGGAAAAGCATAAAGAAAGACAGACAGGCCTATTTTGATAATATGGCAGGACAGACAGAAGAGGCAGCTGATAAAAACAATATGAGAGCTCTGTATGAAATCACCACGAAGTTGGCAAATAGACATGTAGAATAGAAAAGCCCATCAAAAACAAGAAAGGTAAGGTAGTAACATCAGAAGAGCAGCAGAGGCAAAAATGAGTGAAATACTTCAGCGGAATCCTAAATAGGCCAGCACCAACAGAAATAGAGGAGATAACAGAAGTAGAGAATACTCTAGACATCAATGTAGAACCACCCAGCAAGGCCGAAACTGAACACGCTATCTCAAAGTTGAAGAGAAATAAGGCACCGGGTCCAGATGGAATTGTAACAGAAGTGCTTTTAGCAAACAAAGAAATAACAACAGAAATACTATTCTTACTATTTAATCGGATATGGGAAGAAGAGAAGGTCCATGAGGACTGGAAGTAGGCCCATCTTATAAAACTCCCTAAGAAGGGAGGTCTATTAGAATATAAGAACTATAGAGGCATCTCCCTGCTCTCAATACCCAGCAAGATCTTCAGCAGGATTTTGCTAAATAGAATTAAAGCATCAGTAGATAGTAAACTAAGAGAAGAGCAAGCAGATTTCAGGCAAGGAAGATCCTGTACTGAACACATTGCTGCAATGCGAATAATAGTAGAACAGTCAATGAAGTGGAATTCTTCATTGTTAGTTACATTCATTGATTATGAGAAGGCATTTGATAGTTTAGATCGTAGAATGCTATGTAAATAGAGGTGTATGGTGTAGTTTTACAAAGTGGCAGAGGGAGTGACTAAAGTGACAAAAAACGAATAGAAAGTATGAGAACGCATACATGAAAAACATACAACATCCGATATTTCGGCGTGAGCCTTTTTCGAGGATTACATGCACAAACGAGACAAAACATCTAACTAAACAAAGAATTTATCTTACTATGGCCTCCTCCAGAAGTAGGAAACAGAGAAATGCGTACCCACTAGAAGATGCACAGAGACCACGCGGGGCCACACAAAGGATAAGCCAATAGAGCCAGTCGTATAGAAGAGGTGGAGCGAGAGAAGGAAAACAGGTGGTTGAAGGAGGGGGGAAGGGAAACAGAAACATGATAGCCGCTAGAGAAGAAGGTGTCGGGGAGGGGGGTGGGAAGGAGAAGAGGAGAGATAATGAATGAAGAACATAAACACCTGCAGGGAGAAAATGTGAAACTGGTGAATAGGACAAGGCCCTATAAACACCAATATGTTGCCAGAGAAGAAAAGAGGGTGGCGATAGGCAGGGGTAGCTAGGAGAAAGAGAGTAAAAATAGAGGGAGGGGACTAAAGAAGTTACAGAAAGCTGAAGGCATTGTTAATTCCTGCTGGATGGAGACAACCAGCCTGGAAAATAAGGAGCTGTTCTAGGTCCCTCCGAAATCGTACATCAGTAGAACAAGAGCGGATCGCACTAACAGAAATATCCTATTTTCCCCTGTGGTTGCTAAGGCAGAAAATGTTTAGCCACAGGTGTCCAGGCCTTCTTAGAAATATCACTAAGATGTTGGCGAAAACGATCTCCTAAGGGTAAACCGGTCTCCCCTATGTACTTCATATCACAACGTTTGCACATAATAGCATAAATAACATTGCGTGAAGTGCAGGTGAAACCCTCTTGAACTGATAACGTGGACTTAGGGAAGGAGATCTGGCTAGCCTCGACAACAAACGGACAAGTGTTGCATCTACGGCGTCCGCAACGTCTGGTACCGTAAAAAGTGTCATCTGTCTTAAGGCGACTACGAACTAAAAGGTCCCTGAGGTTCTTGTCCCGTCTGTAGGCCACCAATGGGGGTTCCCCAATAAGTTCACGTGTATCAGGCTCGGTCTGGAGGAGATGGAGATGGTGAAACAGTATGTTTTTAACTGCCAAACTATGAGGGTGGTGCGTGAGTACCAGTTTAACTCTGTCTGAGCTACAGTGCGGTTTAGGACTGCGGGATTGTTGCCGCGATATATGGCTGATGCGGTTCCAAGATGACGAGAGAACATGTTCTGGATTTCCAGGATCAAGGCCATAAAATGCTAGATTTCTTCCGTCAATGCAGCTATCAACTTAGGCTTGTCAGTAAAAACGTACAGACTGTCCTACTATTTGGTTCAGAGACATAGATTATGACCAAAACAATGCAACAGAGGATACAAACATTCATGGACTACTGCTTGAGGAGGATTTTAAACATTAAATGGCAGGCCAAGATCAGGAACGAGGAGGTCTTGGAAAGGGCAGGAAAAGAACATATAAACCTATAAATCATGTCTAGGAAGTGGAGGTGGATTGGCCACACTCTGAGGAACCCACCACCAGAATAGTAAGACAGGTACTGACAATGAATCCTCAAGGAATTAGAAAACGAGGAAGGCCTAGACTTACTTGGAGAAGAGAAATTATGACAGTGCTCAGAGACAAGGGATACACATGGAAGGAAGTAGATAATAATTCCAAGAACAGGGATGACTGGGGAATCTTTATCCGTGGCCTATGCTCTCAAGGGAATGAAAGGCGGTGGTGGTGGTGGTGGTTGTGGTATTTAAAAAAATTCCGAATATTGTTGGAAAATGTGCTATTGTGTTATTCTATATTTCTGTGCATGTTTTACTCCTTGATTTATTGGATGTTTTAAAAAATCCCAAAATATTGTTGCAGTCACTGATTCTGTTGGATTATATATTTTACATTGGAGATTTATGACACATCGATGGTCATAATTTTATTTCTCAGCCGAAAAAGCTTGTTTAGTGCTAATAAATATTTTTTAATATAACAAATAACTTCATTATGGACTCGTCATTCATTTCCACTTATTCTGATATATGATACACATACGTTGAACACAGAATTGGTTTGTTATAATGACTTTCAGAAAGGGACCACAAAAATACCACAAAACCAGCTCGAAAACGTAAGGCCTGCATCGATACGAAAGTAACTTCTGCGTATCCCCCACCCCCCGTATCGAATGAGCTCACATGTGTATTTTATATTCGTTATATCCTTTTTTAAAGACAGCATTAATGCATGGTGATTTAGTTTGTAAAAAAAGGAGATTATTTTGAGGTGTTTACTAATTAGCGTTCCTCTGTTTATTCAATTATTTCTGCTACACAAAACTGTTATTAAACTAACTGGAATAACTGAGTATGTGCAGGCAAGCGGTTATTAAAACTTTTTTATATTAGGAAAGCAGCACTCAGCTATTTCTGCTTTATAAAACAATACTAACACCACTGACAGACAAGCACACACTTTTGATTAATTAAATTATTTATTCAACCGATTATTGTTCACACAGATCAGTTTATTCAGTTTCTTTATACTGGTAGGTTCAAGCGATTTTTTTAAAGCAACGTAACTAGAAAAAAAAAACGCTTACAAGGGACTTTAGTGGCCGCGGTTCCTGAACATTTTCTAGATATCTTAGACAGAATTTGGTATTTATCCTTCGGTAATGGATTCAAGTATTACTGTCCACAACACAAAAAAGAATGGAAAAACTAATTATGTCAGTCCGTAAGAACAGTGATAAGCAAAGCCTTTATCTTAATGCGAAGAAAACTAAATTGATGACAACTGACAAAATATATAAGGCAGCTGAAATATATATCAATGAGGAAAAAGTGGAAGAGGTTGAGAGTTCTGAATATCTCGGATCATTTCTAACTAATAACAGAGAAACAATGAGGGATATTATCTATCGCTCTTCAAAAAATAAAACAACTAAAGAAGCTGTGGAGAAGAAAAAACAGAACTACAAAAATAAGATTTTTAAGGGCGTGCATCTTTCCCATCGCAACATATGTCCGTGAGACCTGGACACTTAACAAAACAGCTGAGAAGTACATAAATGTCTTTGAATGTAAATGCTACAGAAGAGTTTTTCAAATATCATGGACATAAAAAAAGAACAAATATATCCGTACTGCAAGAACTTAATATTGAAGAAGATTGGCTAGTAAAGAGGATCAAACAAAGACAACTTAAATATTTTGGACATATTAAAAATCGTGATAATTTAGAGAAGACCGTCTTGGAAGGATTCATAATGGCAAAAGAGAGGAAGACCAAGGCGAAGATGGCTGAAAGGCATCGTTGATAACCTGCAAATGGATAAATCAGCAGCAGGGCATCTTGCTTACAACCGAGAGACCTACAGGACAGCTGTTAGAAAGGCAGAGTTCCGCAAGGGGCATGCAAATGACTGACTGACTGATTTAATGAATAAATGAATCCAAGTCAATGTCATTTTGTTGCTCAAGTCCGTATTGCTCAACAAATGTTTTTTTGTGGAGGATGAGAGAGATGTCGGTGGATCAACATCAGAAGCTGTTGATATTTTCTTTTAGTTGGTTGTTCCAGTGTTTGATGATAAATTGTTAAAGTTGATCAGCATTTTCCAGAAGAAATTGCAGCTCTTTCCAAACCTCGATTTTTTTGTCCTTTCTAAATTATTTCATATTTTTAAAACAAAGGTCCAGCGCAGTCGGAATTTCTCAAACATGTGAAGCTGAGATTCAGTTTGCGTCGTTCGATATCTGTCAAAAACGCTTTCTTAAACTATACGACCCCGCCAGGGTTGTGGTCTCTCGACTCCAGGATGGAAGAGCACAAACTCCTGCCATAACAAGCCTGGTTGTCTCTCTTGCTCGTACAAACCGACAACCACTTACTAAAGACTGACGTGAAAAGCAATGTATAAGACTGTGGGTCGACGTCCGTCCGTCTGTCCCCCCCCCCCTCCCCCACTTTTCTACTATCAACTCGAATAATGTCCTGACTGTTTTCCACTAACATCCTGTAGGTCTCTATCACGGCCATGGAGACAGAAATGAGAGAGATGATAAATTGATGGAATGGGCAAGGATCCACGACATGATAGTTGCCGACACCTGGTTCAAGCAACACCCAAGATATCTGTGGACCTGGAAGAGCCCCAAAAAATCAAATTGACCATATGGTAATAAATAAAAGATTTAGAAATGCTCCTCTATCAGTGAAGACTAGGTCAGGGGCAGAGTGTGACAGCGGCCATGTTCCAGTAATAGGAAAAATGAGAATTAAACTGAAGGAGATCAAGGGTTCTAAGGACTGCAAACGCGCCACAAACAGCCTCTGGCAGTAAAGTCCAGCTCCTGGCCTTCCCGTGGCAGAACTGTTTAAACTGACAGGAGAAGGGGCAAGGGCGAATATCTGGCGCCTGAAAACCAGTTACTTAGGGTAGATGAGTGTCCGTTTGGTAGCTCATCTGCCGCTGTTGGCGAGATCTTCAGCTGCTGTGCGTGGAGCGGTGCTCCTCCCGGCCAATGAAGAAATTTGCAAATGAGTTTGCCGCGCAGCATCACTGCGGAAAAGGTGGTAGAAAGGATAAAGCGAAGCAAACAGTCAAATCACGGCACCTCTGGTTTGGAGGTCGGCCACGTCCTGAGTGCAGTCATATCGGGTGAAATGCATGAACCGGCTTGTCCCAGAGGTTAAGACACTGCTGGCGAGACTCTTCAAATGCCGCGCGTGGAGTGAAGCTCCTCCCGGTTAAGGAAGTAAATGCGGAAAAGAAATAAAGGTTGCTGTGCGGAGCCGATGGGAAAAGGTGGTGGAAAGTGAAGTTTAACTGGTATGTCCAGTAGTATCGCTACAGAGCTATACCACGGCATCTCTGCTCTAGAGGTCGGCCACGTCCGAAATATACCTACATTGGTGAAATATGCCTAAACCGGCACACACCAGGGGTGGAACTTGATGGCTAGACATGTCATGCCACCTCCGCTCTAGAGGTCGGTAACACCTGATAAACACCCATACTGGTGAATTTTGCCTAAACCGGCTCATACCAGGAGTGAATCTTGAAGGCTATGCATGTCACAGTACCTCTGCCCTAGAGGTCGGTGCCGTCCCAAACACGCCCATACTGGGATAATGCCTAAACCGGCTCAACCCAGGGGTAGAAGTCACTAGTGGCGAGGATTCGTCCTCCTGGACAAAAGCTCCATCCTGGTCACAACTAGGAAGGGTAGCGGCCACGACCGCAAAATGCTGAAGTCGGAGACACTGGACCAGGGAAGTCTAGATAGGCTCTCACCCGGCGGGGATGTTTGCGTATCCTAATCACGCTGAGGTTTTCCGGTGAGAAAGTCCAACCCTGGACTGGATGGGCAACCACCTCTCACCCGGCGGTGATACACGGGTATCTCAAAACACGTCGAGGTTTTCCGGTGAGAAAGTCCAACCCTAGACTAAACTGGTGCAATGAAAACCACGGTGTCACGCAATCCCGCTTCCGAGACCCACCAAGAATACAGGCTAAAGCACTGTGATACTCTGAACCCCTTGTGGTCCTCTCGTGGATCTCGTGTGGTCTATTTTGGACCACACAGGGGACCACGGGTCCTAACGAGGACCACAGGCGTGAATTCAGTAGGTTCACAGTGCGGTTTTTGGTGGTAGAAGTGAACGAAGAAGAAGAAGGAGATCAAGCAAGTGAAAAGAGATATAAAACTGAGAGTTGGAAGCACTTGAGAAATATGGAGTAGAGATAATAACTAAACTTTTGAATGACATCCACAATACTGGATATATACCATATGATCTAATGAAGTCAGCATTTATCGCTATACTAAAGAAACCAACGCAGTAGAATGTGAAGATCATAGAACGTATGTGTCACGTCACCAAAATTTTGCTCCGCATAATCATGCAACGAGTACGAACTAAAATAAAACCAGAGAACAATGTGGATTTTTCAAAGAGAAGTGTACAAATTAGCCAGTCATTTGCATGTCCCTTGCGGAACTTTGCCTCCCTAACAGCTCTCCTGTAGGCCTCTCGGTTGTAAGCAAGATGCCCTGCTGCTGATGCATCCATTTGCAGATTATGAACGATATCTTGCAGCCATCTTCGCTTTGGTCCCCTCTCTTTCTTTTTCCCCGATATATGTGTTAAGATTGCTAGCGGAAAGAGCCATAGCAGTTAAAACTGATCTGTATCTGTGTTTTATAGATTACTGCAAAGCCTTTAACAAAGTAAGGCACAACCAAGTAATGGAAATGTTAGAAAAATTAAACACAGACGGAAAGGACGGGAGAATGATTAAAAACATCTATTGGCAACAGTCAGCAGCAATAAAGATAGAACAAGAAATTGGTAAATATCAAAGAATTGGAGTGCGCCAAGGATGCCGTTATACGTCATATAGATGAACTGCCCGAAATATCAGTGAGCGGATACAACTTGAACAACTTGAGATATGCAAGTGATACGGTGTTAATAGCAAAGATTGAAAAAGAACTACAAGAATTGCTGATCATGGTAGTAAAAGAAAGTGAAAACAGTGGTCTTATGTTGAACAGGAAGATATGACGCATGATATTCACACTGTGTAGGAAACATCTTGTTTTTGTAGTTCTGTCTGTTCCTCACCACAGATTCTTTAGTTGTTTTATTTTCTGAACAGCGATATATGTCCTCCTTTTAATTTCCCTCATTGTATCTCCATTATTAGTTAGAAGTGATCCAAGATATTCAAAACTCTTCACCTCTTCCAATTTTTCCTCATTGATTTGTATTTCAGCTGCCTTATTTGTTTTGTCAGTTGTCATCAGTTTAGATTTCTTCGCATTGAGATAGAGGTTTTGCTCTTCACTATTCTTACGGACTGACATAATTAGTTTTTCCATTCCTTTTTGTGTTGTGGACAGTAATACTGTGTCATCAGCATATTTAATCTCTGGTATTTCATAACCTCCAATTGTTATGGCATCATAATATTCTTTGTCTACATCTTCTCTACATTCCTCATTATATTTTCAGTGCACAAATTAAATAAGTAAGGCGAAAATATGCACCCCTGACGGACCCCTTGTTGTATATCAAACCAAGTTGTTGTTTCACCATTTGTTCTCACTGCTGCCTGTTGGCCTAGATACAACAAAGATATTAATTGTATAAAAAATGTTGGAAATCCCATTTTTTCCATTATTCCGGTCATCCACTTAGGTAAATATTTTGTTAGTGAATGGTAATGAACAATCATAACTCAGCTGAGTTGTAATTGTTCGAAGTAAGATTTTGATGCTCTTTTTGGTAATGTGGAAGTGATGTTTTATATTTGCACTAATTTTTTATATTATCGAAGTTTTGCATATGTATATGTATACACGCTTGCCAATGAGCTGCATTTGTACAATCTAAATCTCAATCATTTTAATATGATAGTTTGTGATTATATATAATATATATATTATATATAATATATATATTATATTATATATAATATATATTATATATAATATATATAATATATATTATATATATTATGTATATAATTAATATATATTTTGTTAATAACAATATAAGCCGACAAATAACAATATAATGTGATGATCAGGTGTATGATTTGCTAACTATGTAAACTGACAAATAACAATAATATAACTGATAATCGTTTGAAGAAGAACTATGTGTGTTATCATTTCATGTTCTGTATTATGTGAATGTGTTAGTTTGTTCAATCTTCAATTCTCATGTACCTAATAAGATAAGATACCAACTATAAAGATACAATATAGCGACATATAAATTACAGACATTTATTACCCCGTTTAAAATCGTTTTAACTAATGGATGGATGGATGGATGGATGGATGGATGAGTGGGTGGGTGTTCATCAGTAACAATGTTAGTTGGTTGGCTATTATTCTCAGTAGTCCAGTCTTGCGATGGCGTTAGTGATGTTATATTTCCCTTGATTCATTGGTCTTGCCATGCTCTGAAGTTAACCAGCGTAGTCTGGTGGCGCACTGCTTCAGTGTTAGTGGGCAGCGCGCCCGATGTCGATGGCTAATAGTGAGCAATAAACTGATATCACAGGCGATAATTCATGGACGAATTGCTACAATTATATCTAAAGTCTTTATTACAATATTTACACACTACAGTATAACTACTTTTATATATAAACGTTCCTTTCAAAACCGTTTTTCCACTTTTGTTTCCATTTTAGTCTGTCTGAAACAAGCCATACATAAGAACCTGTTACAGCATAACCGATGTATCATTCCTATAATAGACACTCTCATTCAGTCATTCGTACAATCTTCACTCAATCACAAACACAAATGTTTGTAAACAATGCTTAAGCTTACTCATGATCTGTCCTTTCTTACACTAACCCGCTTTTTGCAAGACGCATTTTAGACCATTCTTTGACGTCATACCTGGGGCCTGATAACTATGCTATGGACATACAAGCAAGAACTACATTATAATCTATCAGCTTCTTGCTGTCTGTCGAGATTCTCTGCCTTCAGTAAACTGCTCTGTACTGCAATTTTAAATAAGATTCTAGCAAGTAGAGGGTTGCTCCCAAATACATTGTTTACTATTTTTCAAGGTTCAATGCACCCGTGTTCTCTCATTTAGGTACTGCGTTAAAAATTGATATAAAAATTTTAACGCGTTAATCACATGCATTAATAGCGAATAATCAGCAGCTCCAGTTATATAATCACACGCACAAGAGCTATTGCACAATTAGCTGACAAAAAACATAGACACAAAAGTTTACTATATGTAAAACTTACATACACATCTGCATTATTTTTTCATTAATCGCCACCCAACTTCAGGGCAGGAAATACGTCAGTTTGTTTCCTCCATCCTTGAGCTTCTCGTTGGTTTCGAAGTACTGGGTAGCCGGACAAACGTCATCTTGTTGGTAGCCGGACAGACGTCATCTTGTTGGTAGCCTGACAGACGTCATCTTGTTGAAGAGATAGTAATCGCTTGACGGTGTAATGGGAAAGATGTTTTTACCGCACGACTGGGTCGACTTTTGAACGAGCTCGTCAGTTACAAGTGAGTGTCATTCTTGTTTCTTTCTTTCTCTCTCTCTCTCTCTCTCTCTCTCTCTCTCTCTCACCATGCACATTTGTACGTCCCTGAATTTCTGAGTCTCCTATACCAATACCTCACAGAATTTTTTTCTCATAGCACTATCACAGTACATACGACAAAATCGATGATGCTTGAATAAAACGAATCACACCACAGACCTCACAACTAACAGGAAAGGCGATTAAGAGTCCATGTTTAGTCGGTCGCTACTTGTGCACAACCAAAAATGAACTATGAGTTGGCTTTTAGTGAGATAACACTTTGCTGGTTGCTACAGAAAATGCGCAGTGTCGCTATGGCAGCTGGTTTGATTTTTACCAGGCAATCGGAAGTTGATTTTGGAATTAGCCACGTATAAACATAAACTCTTCATTTAACAGACTAATAGACGAGAAGGGGTGTCCGTTAATGCTGAAACTCTGTTAAATCGAGTGTAACTCGAGAGAGGGAGATAATTCAAGTGTTTTGTACTCACTACTGTAGAGCTTATTTATGTAACTATCAATACTGTATGTTAAAGAAAACTGTTGCAGCTTGGTCTTTGAGTACAGATAATACAAGCAGTTTTTTTTTCAATGCCGTGAACTTCACAGAAATAAGCAACAGGGACAACTTGTTCAAACTGCTCGATTAGTTCTAATTTCTGTGTGACATTAAAGGTAACACGGTTTCTTTTTAACTTTCCTATCACTTAATGTCATATTGAATTCCAGGCTACAAAATTATTCAATAATTAAAGTCACAGTTTCGGAAATCACAGAAACACTTTGTATGATACCTGACTGTACGATAACTTGAGGCAAACAGAATAAAAGAAACCTAGTCTACCCCGAGCTATACAAGTAAGTGAGACGTGAAATGTGCACGATGCATGAACTTAAGATTTAAGTAGAATTTTTAAAAAATATTTGTCCGGTCCGAAAATTCGAAATCTATTATATCGGGGCTTGTTATAATCATTATTTATAAATATCTACATATAAGACTTATATTCTACACTGATTTCATGTTTATTTTCTCCATCTTCTCTTCTTATTTTGTATCTTGTTACTTGTAAGCGCCATACAGAAGAGTACAGGTGATCATGTCCCTCACATGCCTGCAGTCTGTGCTTCACGTCTTGCATTGTCTCTCTCTCTCTCTCTTCACGTCTTGCATTGTCTCTCTCTCTTCACGTCGTGCATTGTCCCTCTCTCTCTCTCTCTCTTCAAGTCTTGCATTGTCTCTCTCTCTCTCTCTTTTCACGTCTTGAATTGTCTCTCTCTCTCTTTTCACGTCTTGCATTGTCTCTCTCTCTCTTCACGTCTTGCATTGTCTTTCTCTCTCTTTTTACGTCTTGCATTGTCTCTCTCTCTCTCTCTTCAAGTCATGCATTGTCTCTCTCTCTCTTTTCACGTCTTTCATTGTCTCTCTCTTCAAGTCTTGCATTGTCTCTCTCTTTTCACGTCTTGCATTGTCTCTCTCTCTCTCTTTTCACGTCTTGCATTGTCTCTCTCTCTTTTCACGTCTTGCATTGTCCCTCTCTCCCTCTCTTGCATTGTCTCTCTCTCTCTCTCTTTCACGTCTTGCATTGTCTCTCTCTCTCTCTCTCTTCAAGTCTTGCATTGTCTCTCTCTCTCTTTTCACGTCTTGCATTGTCTCTCTCTCTCTCTTCAAGTCTTGCATTGTCTCTCTCTCTCTCTTTCATGTCTTGCATTGTCTTTCTCTCTCTCTCTCTCTTTTCAAGTCTTGCATTGTCTCTCTCTCTCTCTTTTCACGTCTTGCTTTGTCTCTCTCTCTCTCTCTCTTCAAGTCTTTCATTGTCTCTCTCTCTCTCTTCAAGTCTTGCATTGTCTCTTTCTCTCTCTCTTTTCACGTCTTGCATTGTCCCTCTCTCCCTCTCTCTCTCTCTCTCTTTTCACGTCTTGCATTGTCCCCCTCTCTCTCTCTTCAATCTTGCATTGTCTCTCTCTCTTTTCACGTCTTGCATTGTCCCCCTCTCTCTCTCTTCAAGTCTTGCATTGTCTCTCTCTCTCTTTTCACGTCTTGCATTGTCCCCCCCCCCTCTCTCTCTAACCAAAAATGAACTATGAGTTGGCTTTTAGTGAGATAACACTTTGCTGGTTGCTACAGAAAATGCGCAGTGTCGCTATGGCAGCTGGTTTGATTTTTACCAGGCAATCGGAAGTTGATTTTGGAATTAGCCACGTATAAACATAAACTCTTCATTTAACAGACTAATAGACGAGAAGGGGTGTCCGTTAATGCTGAAACTCTGTTAAATCGAGTGTAACTCGAGAGAGGGAGATAATTCAAGTGTTTTGTACTCACTACTGTAGAGCTTATTTATGTAACTATCAATACTGTATGTTAAAGAAAACTGTTGCAGCTTGGTCTTTGAGTACAGATAATACAAGCAGTTTTTTTTTCAATGCCGTGAACTTCACAGAAATAAGCAACAGGGACAACTTGTTCAAACTGCTCGATTAGTTCTAATTTCTGTGTGACATTAAAGGTAACACGGTTTCTTTTTAACTTTCCTATCACTTAATGTCATATTGAATTCCAGGCTACAAAATTATTCAATAATTAAAGTCACAGTTTCGGAAATCACAGAAACACTTTGTATGATACCTGACTGTACGATAACTTGAGGCAAACAGAATAAAAGAAACCTAGTCTACCCCGAGCTATACAAGTAAGTGAGACGTGAAATGTGCACGATGCATGAACTTAAGATTTAAGTAGAATTTTAAAAAATATTTGTCCGGTCCGAAAATTCGAAATCTATTATATCGGGGCTTGTTATAATCATTATTTATAAATATCTACATATAAGACTTATATTCTACACTGATTTCATGTTTATTTTCTCCATCTTCTCTTCTTATTTTGTATCTTGTTACTTGTAAGCGCCATACAGAAGAGTACAGGTGATCATGTCCCTCACATGCCTGCAGTCTGTGCTTCACGTCTTGCATTGTCTCTCTCTCTCTCTCTCTTCACGTCTTGCATTGTCTCTCTCTCTTCACGTCGTGCATTGTCCCTCTCTCTCTCTCTCTCTCTTCAAGTCTTGCATTGTCTCTCTCTCTCTCTCTCTTTTCACGTCTTGAATTGTCTCTCTCTCTCTTTTCACGTCTTGCATTGTCTCTCTCTCTCTTCACGTCTTGCATTGTCTTTCTCTCTCTTTTTACGTCTTGCATTGTCTCTCTCTCTCTCTCTTCAAGTCATGCATTGTCTCTCTCTCTCTTTTCACGTCTTTCATTGTCTCTCTCTCTTCAAGTCTTGCATTGTCTCTCTCTCTTTTCACGTCTTGCATTGTCTCTCTCTCTCTCTCTTTTCACGTCTTGCATTGTCTCTCTCTCTCTTTTCACGTCTTGCATTGTCCCTCTCTCCCTCTCTTGCATTGTCTCTCTCTCTCTCTCTTTTCACGTCTTGCTTTGTCTCTCTCTCTCTCTCTCTCTCTTCAATCTTGCATTGTCTCTCTCTCTCTTTTCACGTCTTGCATTGTCCCCTCTCTCTCTTCAAGTCTTGCATTGTCTCTCTCTCTCTCTCTTTTCATGTCTTGCATTGTCTTTCTCTCTCTCTCTCTCTTTTCAAGTCTTGCATTGTCTCTCTCTCTCTCTTTTCACGTCTTGCTTTGTCTCTCTCTCTCTCTTCAAGTCTTTCATTGTCTCTCTCTCTCTCTTCAAGTCTTGCATTGTCTCTTTCTCTCTCTTTTCACGTCTTGCATTGTCCCTCTCTCCCTCTCTCTCTCTCTCTCTTTTCACGTCTTGCATTGTCCCCTCTCTCTCTCTTCAAATCTTGCATTGTCTCTCTCTCTCTTTTCACGTCTTGCATTGTCCCCCCCTCTCTCTCTCTTCAAGTCTTGCATTGTCTCTCTCTCTCTTTTCACGTCTTGCATTGTCCCCCCCCCCTCTCTCTCTCTTCAAGTCTTGCATTGTCTCTCTCTCTCTTCAAGTCTTGCATTGTCTCTCTCTTTTCACGTCTTGCATTGTCTCTCTCTCTCTTTTCACGTCTTGCATTGTCTCTCTCTCTCTCTTTTCACGTCTTGCATTGTCTCTCTCTCTCTCTCTCTTCACGTCTTGCATTGTCTCTCTCTCTTCACGTCTTGCATTGTCTCTGTCTCTCTCTCTCTTCACGCCTTGAATTCTCTCTCTCTCTCTCTCTCTTCACGTTTTGTTGTTACTCCATACAATCAGCCTTATTCTTTCCGACAGACTACCGACTGCTCCTACTTTACTATGCATATCCGCCTGATTATCGATCGTTTGTGTATCACTTTCAACACTTATGCAGGAACTATTGGAAAAACTCAGATAAGTTCGTCTCTCTTCTGTTGTGTGCTGACTCCTGCGTCCTATCACTGCAAGGTGAAGATCATGTAACAGAAACCATTGAGGACCAGGATCTCATATAAATAATGGAACAGAACCCAGTCGATGTTTTTTTCCCATTTTTATTATTATTTTTTTTTTATTTTGGTCTGGCGGCTTTCTCAAAACTGAGATGTCAATCTTGACCTGTCCTGAAGAATGCCAGTCTGTACTATCAGAAAAGCAGTATGTGCTAACTCGCAAATAAATACAAATATCAGCAAAAACAATATAAACAAAACTGGAAGATAAACAGAAATTTAGACAGACCGTGACTGACATATTTCTAAAACGATCGAAAAAGCGACCATAGGAAGCCACGACTTTCTTTTTTTCCCTCCGCCCTAGACAAACGTGTAGAAAGTTCCAGTTATACTCTACTGCCGTATAAATAACGTACATAAATCCAAAGACAAGAATGTCCATGTTTAGTGTAAAAAAAGCTAAATCTAGATTCTCTCCTCGTATTTTACCAAAAAAGCATGCGTGTTTTTGTTACTAGCAGAAAGAAAAAAGCACCTACAATATATACTCATCTGTTTTACCTAGACTTGTATAAGACGTCCACAGCGGCATATTCGTTTTTATTATATTATGAAAAGACATAATATAATAAAAACGAATATTCCACCTGCTTACTATATTCCAGTATAATCAAAATATCACAGTGACTGACATATTTCTAAATTCTGAATACAGCAGAGAGCGAACTGGATCATCATAGCCAGTAGAAAGTACTGTAGACCAGTCATATCTCCCTCCAGTCTACAAAGCTGTAAAAATTAATGTTGGGCGCTCGTTTCTGTGTACCCACGACTATTACGTCGTGAATAATTTTTATGTTTAAAAAGTTCAATTTTATTTGTAAATAAACCGAGTCGAGAGCATTCCAATTGAACACAGACAGAAATATCCGGCGTTGTCAGGATACATAGGATCATTCATTCATTTGCATGTCCCTTGTGGAACTTTGCCTGCCTAACAGCTCTCCTGTAGGCCTCTCGGTTGTGAGCAAGATGGCCTGCTGCTGATACAACCATCTGCAGATTATCAGCGATGTCTTGCAGCCATCTTCGCCTTGGTCTTCCTCTCTTTTCCCATTATGTACCCTTCCAAGACGGTTTTCTCTAGATTATCACGACGTTTAATGTGTCCAAAATATTTAAGTTTTCTCTCTTTAATCCTCTTTATTAGCCAGCCTTGTTCAATATTAAGCTCCTGTAGTATGGATATATTTGCTCTTTTTCGTGTCCATATTTGAAGAACTCTTCTGTAGCATTTACATTCGGAGGCATTTATGTGTTCCTCAGCTGTTTTGTTAAGTGTCCAGGTCTCACAGGGATATGTTGCGATGGGAAAGATGCATGCTCTTAAAAATCTTATTTGTGTAGTTCTGTCTGTTCCTCTCCACAGATTCTTTAGTTGTTTTACTTTCTGAAGAGCATAGGATGCAAGGAAAAACAACAACAACAACAACAACAACAACCTATCAGACCGTAAGAAACATCAGTAGCCGAGAGCATGAATTGTTTCCTTTAATTTTATGAAGAAATTTGTAAAGTGAATAAACACATCTGACTGACTGCACATGAATCAGTTTTCACGTGTGATTAACAATAATAAAGGAGTAAATGAAATGAACAGAAGTCTCTCTCTCTCTCTCTGAACCTTAAGTGCCCAGGGCACATGGGGCTTCCGCAAGGGTTTTCCACAAATGCCTGTCTTTCGCCTTTTTTTCTGCTCTTGCCCAGGTGAGCCCTCTATTGCTCAACATCCTTTCTGTTGTTCTTCTCCATGTCTCTTTTGGTCTACCCTTACTTCTGGTTCCCTGTGGTGTCCATCTTAGTGCTATTTTTGGTAGTGAGTTGTCAGTCATTCGGAGCACATGTCCCAACCATCGCCAGCGTCTTTCCTCAATAATTGTTGTCAGTGGTTTCATCTGCATTTCTGCCAATAAGATGTTATTTCTTATGGTGTTGAACAGAAATACTACTGATAATAAGCGAAGGTTTTAAAATAAAAATAAAAGAACCGCTTATCCACAACACTAGGTGAAACATAACAGATGAATACATTAAAAACATAACCGATTCACAACACTGAATGAAAAAAAATTAAATGCGTAGAAAGTACTTTTACTTCACAGTGTGTTCTAGATACTTCTGTCCATGTGTGTTGAGTTTTTCATGGCGGTTACAAAACTATTTCCAAATACTTCTCTGTCCCTATGTGTGTCTGTATGTGTCATGAAAATAAAGGAGCAAAATGAATGCAACTAAACCATACCGATTAATAATATAATAAGTGAAAAAGTTTTTAAAAGGGGGAGGGGGAACCAAAGGATATCTGATTCACACTACTGTGTGAACACATCAAATGCAAAGAAAGCACATCCGATTAACAATAAAGGAAGAAATAAAATTCAAAGAATACATAAATACATATAATGTAAATAGAGCATATACAACTGACAATAAATGAAGCAAATTAAAATCACAAGAAGTATATCCTATTCGCATTAAGGAAAGAAAATACCGTAGGGCACCTACAACCTGCATATCACATGAAATAAACCTTTAAAAAAACTGTGGCTGTTAATCATATACTAGAAGCAAAGACCCAAGTGTATGATAATCTTGACTTTCTTCTTCTTCTTCTTCTTCTTCGTTCGCTTCTACCACTAAGAACGCCCTGTGATCCTATTGAATTTACTCTCTGAGAGGACCACAAGAGGTTCAGAGTATCGCGGGGTTTGAGCCTATATTCTCTGTGGGTCACAGAAGCGGGATTGCATGACATTGTGGTTTTCGTTGCACCAGTTTAATCTAGAGTTGGACTTTCTCACCAGAAAACCTCGACGTATTTTGGATATCAGTATATCCCCGCTGGGTGAGAGGTGATTCCCCATCATGTCCAGCGTTGAATTTCTCACCGGAAATCCTCAGCGTGATTAGGTTATGCATATATCCCCGTCGGGTGAGAGGTGGTTGCCTATCTAGAATGCACTGGTCCAGTGTCTCCGACTTCAGCATTTTTTGGTCGTAGCCGCTATCTTTCCTAGTTGTGACCAGGACGGAGCTTTTGTTCAGGAGGACGAATCCTCACCACTAGTAAGTAGTGGGTAAGTAGTAAGTAGTGGGTTAAGCCGGTTTAGGCGTATTATCCCAGTATGGGCGTATTTAGGACGTGACTGACCTCTAGAGAACTCTACCGTGACACGAGTAATCATCAAATTTCACCCCTGGTTTAAGCCAGTTTAGGCATATTTCACCAGTATGAGTGTATATAGAACGTGGCCGACCTCTAGAGCAGAAGTGCCGTAGTATGATGTAGCTCTCGCCGCGAGACTACTGGACATACCGATTAAACTTCACTTTATCCTTTCCATCACCTTTTTCACAGCGGCTCCGCACGGCAACCCTAATCGGATTTTCTTAATTGGCCGCGAAAGCCATCTGACACTTTGAATATTGGCATAAATCCACCCTCCCTTATTTCTTTCGTTACACAAAAAAAAAAGATGTTTGAGAATAGGAATTGTGTTTTCTAATTTTTTCCATAAAATGAGTTTAAATCGACGCGCCACCTGACATCAACAGTTTCAGTGGTTCTAGTGGTAATTTAATTTTCCCGTCTGAGCAATATAATTCTGCTGACTTACCTTTTTTTCAAATTTATGTACTCCACAATGAGCACATAGCACATCCATTTCTCCAAAGAGAATTTTGGGGTGCTCATTATAATTAAAATTAAGATTATATGCAAATGCTACAAATTTTAAATTACCTTCATTTCATTGGCCTGTCTATAATAGTATATTTTGCTCTAACATTTACTAGTGTGTTGTGACCTACAAATATGTCATATTATGAAACTTTCAAGTTTATTGTCCCCTCGTTTGTGATGTTTCTGTGGTTACTCTAGTAACATCTCGTGCTCTGGCATTTGCTAGCATAGCTCCCTTTCTGTTTTTATGTCTTTTTAATCCTGGACTTTGCTTCTTTTGTTTTGTTTTTTTTTTGGTACTATAGGACAGTTTTTTTTTCCAGCGCAGGCCTTTTCTTTGGCAGCATGACTGCTTATGATCTTACGAAAACGAAAAATCAAAACAAATACATTCAAGGTCAGACTATTGAGACTGATTTTATTATGACCAAGACAAAAATGCCATCTATGAAGCAAAGCATAGAATCCAAATTGGCAACCTTCATCTATGATCTGGGAACTTTTCATCGCCGCCTGATAAACAGACAACAAACAAGCCGCCATTTTGTTGACCTAGTTAGAGGTGCATTGTCACGCAATCAGTATGGAGCAAAAAGCTAACATTAAATTCTGTTTAAAACTCGGAAAAAGTGTCATTGAGACAGTTGAATTGATGCGACAAGTTTATGGGGATAATTGTTTATCTCGTGCACAGATATTTAGGTGGTATTCACGATTCTAAAGTCGCGTGGAAACGATCACAAATGCAACTAGACATGGATGCCCAGTTTCTGTTCGTAATGAGGAACTCATTGCAAAAGTCAGAGAACGGATACAAGAAGATTGTTGTTTGACTGTGAGGATGATGGCAGATGAATTTGGTGTTAACCGAGAGCCATTCGTAAAATTTTAGTGGGAGATTTGGGCAAGAAAAAAGTTGCTTGCCGGTTTCTACCAAATGCGTTGTCTGATGACCAAAAACATCAGCGTGTTGAGTACGCAAAAACATCATCAAAACGTGTCGCAGAAATAAACATTTCTTAAATTTGGTTGTTGCAAAGGATTAAACATGGATTTTCCACTATGATCCCACAGTTAAAAGCCAAAGTGCTCAGTGGAAGTCATCATCATCACCAAAAAGAAGATTTCGTCTTCAAAAGTCGAAAGTGAAGACAAAGTTGGTGTGCTTCTGCGACAGCAAAGGAATTATTCACAAATAATTTATTACAGAGGGATAGACTGTCACTGCTAAAGTTTATTTAAGTCTTTTTAAACGCCTATTGAAAAGGATTCTCCGAATCCGATCCGAGTATTCAACACCTGGCAGTTTTTTCCTTCTTCATGTTAACGCACCGGCTCACCGGGGGGTAGTTGTACAGGAATTTTTGGCCCCAAAACAAGTGTGTGTTCTCAACCATCCACCATATTCCCCAGATTTGTCTCCCCGCGATTATTTTCTATTCCGAAAATTTTAGTTACCATTGAAATGACACTTCTATGACAATACTTATGATATCCAAAGGGCCGTAGCATAGAGTTTAAGGGCCATACCAACAGAAGCACTGTATAGGTCGTTCCAGTGTTTGTTAGATCGTGCTACTCGCTGTATCAATGCACAAGAGGCTTCCTTTGAATAAAATACAGGTTATATATTCAACTGTTGTTTATTTTATTTTTTATGTAATTAGTCTCATTACTTAGTTGTAGGACCTTGTATCTAATAAAGCAAAATCAGTGTGAACAATTCACACGAAATGCTGATTTTCAGACGTTGCAGACCTTTCAAAGCTACCTGAAAGCATGAGATTCAAGTTGTCTTGTGCTTTGACATGCACCTGGAATTCATTTCCGTTTGCCGGATATTACTTCTCGCAAAATTTATTAATTAAAATTAAGTTCGTGATATAGACTGAGAATCCTCGGTTTACTAATCAGGTGGTACCAGGGTTCAGTCCCAGCAGTGGTATTTTTTATGGTACACACAAAAAATGCCCTGGGCTTCACCCAGCCTCTAAAAATGGGTACCAAAGAAATCTGGCAAGGTAAAGCGGCCAGGCGTGATACTAACCACATCAGACTTTCATGTGCCGAAGGTCATGGAAAATACACGGCTAACACCGTATTCCCCAATATGCTTTAATGGCATGGAAACGGGAATTTTACCGATTTTTTTTTACCATACTTAATTGCCATTATAATGATACCCGTCTTGATGTTCTTTTGATGTCTACGCATGTAAAGGGAATTTTACCGTTTTTTTTAAACCATGCTTAATTACCATTATAATGATACTGTCTTGATGTCCTGTTGATGTCCATGAATGGAAATTGGAATTTTACCGGGTTTTTTTTTATCATGCTTAAGTACTATTATAATGATACCTGTCTTGATGCCCTGTTGATGTCCATGCATGGAAATGGGAATTTTACCTTTACTTTATATAGACTGAGAAATTTATCAAATTAAACTTTTGCATGTCATGGACCACGAATGTTTCAAAACTAAATGTTGTAATTTTCAGTAAATGCTAGTTACTGTAAGAAAACTGATATTGTCAATGACGATAAACATTAATGAGCCTCATTATGGAGTTTAAAAAAGTGACGATATAAGTATATTTATGTCATTTTGATGATGGTAATGTTAGACAAATTTCTTGAAGCTAAGTAAAATCTCCTCCACGTTAGTGCATATAAAAGTTACATGGAGCAGTTGAGCAATTGTGTTCCTAATTTTTGCGACCAGTATTTTCAATAATGATTTACCAGAGTCTGTTTCTTGTAAATCATTCCTTTCTCTTCGACAAGAATTCGGCCTCAAGGGGTTTTCCACAGTTCTCCTAGCAGACGAATTTCGTTTCTTTTAGATTCAGTTCTTGAAAAATAAATAAATATACGTCTGGAAAGGGATCAGTTTACTTGTAGACTGGATTGTACTGGAATCACAAATAGATTAGATGGAACCGAATCTACAGCAGCACTAATAACTACTCAGATATGTTTGATAAGGTTCTTACTCACGGCTTTTACAATAGAAAGTAGAATAAAATAAATAAGAAAAACGGGCAAAATCTTGACCTGGTAATAAAGGGCTGATGGTCTCTGATAAGACACATTTGCATGCACTGCACGTGACGCTCATAAACTGAAACGGATTAGGGAAAGATTCACACAGGGGAGGTAAAATGATAATAGAAAAGTATTGTAAATATCATGTTGTTGGTGTATGGACTTTGAAAATGAGGCTTTCAAGAGAAGAAAGCCGAAACTTCACAATACGAAGGACCACAAACGAACGGACAAACGAAGAAACAACAGCAGCAACAACAACAACAACAGCAAGTCGTGAGCTCATGCTTTGTGTCTCGACACTCTCACACTTCGCATACTTTCAATATCAGTTTGTTACATGTAGCTATCAAGTTATGAATAATTTTTAAATGGCGGTATATTAATGTTCATTCTCTCATAAATGAAGGGACCGAATGAAGAAGAAATAGTAAGAAGTGCTTATCTTAGTGCTCGTTAATGGATTTTGTTTCAATAAAATGCTGTTTATCATGAAATATAACTGTTGCTGTTTTCTTTCAGTTAAATTTAACAAAACATTCCTTAGACAGCCAGTCACTTGTTATACTGCTGAATATATAATCTAATTTTTAAAATATATGTGTTCAGGGTGAAAATGTTTCTTACAGTTTCCAGGTGTTGCTTATTGTTTTCAGCTAGAAAACTCAATGTATGGTATTGGTGTATCAGTCCGTGATTTGTACAAGAAATAAATATTTATATCTAAAGTACACGTCGTTATCTTTGTGCATTAAACGTCATGATAATCTAGATAAGACCGTCTTGGAACGGTACATAATGGGAAAAAGAAAGAGAGGAAGACCAAGGCGAAGATGGGTGCAAGACATCGTTGATGGTCTGCAAATGGATGCATCAGCGGCAGACCATCTTGCTCACAACCGAGAGGCCTACAGGAGTGCTGTTAGGGAGGCAAAGTTCCGCAAGGGACATGCAAATGAATGAATGAATATCTGTGTGGCTCAGAATGCGCAAAAAAACAGACACAAATGTCTGTCTTTTCAGCATTTACTGGTTCAGCACAAAAAAATTCGTCTCAACCTGCATTTGGGTGCATGTTTCTTGGGACGATCGATCTGTCTTCTGTTGCTTGTTTTAATCTTGCCGAGCGCGTGATAGGAAACAAACAAAAATTAGATGCAGTGGACATGCATATTTAGTTCATAGACAATATTTTAATTGATTGACATTTTGATCTGCTATTTTGGTAATGTATCAGTCTAGAAACTAGAAACCTCCGCGTCGACCTCTATGTTTTCCTAAGTTTATTCTTATTTTTCACATCATTTTTTTCTTTTGTCCTGTTTTCTCCCACAAGTCTCAGACATTTTTTTAAATGTACAATTTTGATCATTTTTAAACTCTAACGGCAATCAAGGGACGTAATCAGAGGACACCTTTCCTAACTTTATTTTTTTCAATTTGCCTCTAAGTTGCTGGACTTACATTTTCCCTCCAGAAGCGAGTATTTAAATGAGAATGAGAGTAAGATCTAACGGGGCGTCATTGGAGAGCAAAGAGTTAAAATGAAGGTAAGGGTTAATTGAACGTCATTGGAGAGCAAAGAGTTAGGATGTAGGTAAGGGTTAACGGAACACCAAAGGAGGGCAAAGAGTTAGGATTTAAGTAAGGGTTAATTGAACGCTATTCGCGAGCAAAGAGTTAGGATGGATGTAAGGATGAATGAAACGCCACAGGAGAGCAAAACGTTAGGATGGAGGAAAGGGTTAATTGAACGCTATTCGCGAGCAAAGAGTTAAGATGGAGGAAAGGGTTAATTGAACGCTATTCGCGAACAAAGAGTTAAGATGAAGGAAAGGGTTAATTGAAAGCTATTCGCGAGCAAAGAGTTAGGATGTAGGTAAGGGTTAATTGAACGCTATTCGCAAGCAAAGAGTTAGGATGTTGGTAAGGGTTAATTGAACGCTATTCGCAAGCAAAGAGTTAGGATGTAGGTAAGGGTTAATTGAACGCTATTCGCAAGCAAAGAGTTAGGATGTAGGTAAGGGTTAATTGAACGCTATTCGCAAGCAAAGAGTTAGGATGTAGGTAAGGGTTAATTGAACGCTATTCGCAAGCAAAGAGTTAGGATGTAGGTAAGGGTTAATTGAACGCTATTCGCAAGCAAAGAGTTAGGATCGGGGTGAGGGTTAATGGAACGCTATCGGAGAGCAAATAATTAAGATGGAAGGTGGGGGAGGAAGAATTAGTGGGAAATCATTGAAAAACAAGTATTTAAGACGGGGATAAGGATTAATGGGGCGCCACTGGGGAGTAAGTAATTAAGATGGGGGAAGGGGGTAAGAATTAATGTGACGTAATAGGAGAGCAACTAGTTAATATGGTGGGGGGGGGAGAATTAATGGGACATTATTTGAGAGCAAGTATAGATTACCCCTAAGGATTAATGGGACATCACCTGACAATGAGAATGAGGGGGAAAAAAACGAAAAACAGTCTCATCTCTTCTAACGTGCTCACATGATGTAGGCTGTTTCCTGTCTTTCTTCTATCTTTTGTCTTATGATCTCATGCTCAGTTTACAGTTTTAGTGAAAACAACTTTTTTTAACTAAAGCTAAGATTTTACTCATTATTGTGCTCAGCCCTAACATTTTTAAACTGTTCTTCTGTGTGTGTGTGTGTGTGTGTGTGAGTGTGTGTGTGAGAGAGAGAGAGAGCGAGATAGATGAACACTCACTTCTAAATATCGCATTGTTAGGAAATACTATACTACTGGACACAAGTTAAGGGCTGGTTTTTTTCAATTCTTGCAAAAACAAAATCAAATGACTAACAAACAAGCCATTAGTAAAAAAAAAAGGCATTTAAAACTAAACAAATTCAACCATTTTATTTGCAAATCGGTATAGGAATATACATACAGGAAGCTGACTCACCCCTCGTCCAAAAATTCAAACAACAAACATGTCAGTATCGCCTGTGGCCACCGTTCGCTGCCAGACATTCGACGCACCGTTGCCTCATGGAGTTAACCAGGATTGTTAGAACATTCTATAGAATGGTCTGCCACTCTTGTTGAAGGAAAAGGGTCAGCGGGGTGACATCAACAGGTGAAGGATGATTTGTCGAAACCGGTCTGCCTAGGACATCCCAAATGTGCTCAGTGCGCGACAGATCAGGCGACCGAGCTGGCTAATCGATTCTAATGATCCGCTGCTGTTGAAGAAAATCTTCTACGACACGACCTCGATGTGATCTTGTGTTATCAAATTGTAGGATTGCCCCTGAACCTGTGGCTTGCAAGGTAGGCTGGATAATGGGTTTCAGAATTTCATTTAGGTATCGCTGGGCTGTTAGGCTGCAACGAATGACATAGAGGGGAGTCCTGCCGTACCTGCTGATGCCAACCCAGACCATGATTGTTCCCCCTCCGTAACGATCCACCTCTTGGATAGTGGCGTCATGAAACCGTTCCCCTGGCTTTCTCCATACACGGATTCTGCCATCATTGAAGGACATACTGAAGCGAAGTTCGTCCGTGAAAAGAATTTCACCCCACTGGCACCTCGTCCAACGGATGTGCTGCCGGTACCAGGCAACTCTAGCTCTGCGGTGAGCTGGAGTAAGAGGTATTCTTATTGCTGGTCGTCATAAAGCCAGCCCAGATTCACTTAAACGCCTGCGAATTGTTCTGCCGCTAACATTGACGTTTGCCGTATTCATTAGCTGGCTTCTGAGAGTGGAAGACGTTACTGTCCGGTTGCGAAGTGTTGATAGCTGCAGGTATCTGTCATCTTGTCTAATCGTGCAACGAGATCGGCCTGAACGATCCCTGTCTTCTAGTCCTCCGGTTGCGCGAAGTCGCTCCAAATGCCTTTGGATAGTAGAACGGGACATCCCCGAACGCCAGATAAACAGCTTTCAACCAAGGCTGTGACCCGATGACGCTCAAAGGTGCTAAAACGCCTTCGCGATGGCATGGTGTTTTTCAGATGACAAAAATATCTCTAAACCGCTTTAATAAAAATGACTGGAAAAGTGTTCACTGAGGATGCCTTTTGCGCGTGCAGCACAAATCAGCACGATCTAATTACCTGCTGGGTAAATGCCTTAACATTTTGTCTAGGACGATGCTATTGCACGTGATTTTTACACTTTTTGTGATGAACAGTTGGTGTTGTTTATGCCCCGGCTGCATAGAGGACTGCCTGATAATGCAATTTAATCAAGATTCTACAACAAATTTATTTACAGTTTTAGTACGGCAATCAAAATAAACATATGCTTGAAATTATTGACCCGCCTTTAACTTTTGTCCAGTAGTATATTATTATTTTTTCCCCCAGATCTTAAAAGATTTCTCTCCCTTAATCTTTACGCAATGAAGAGTCATGACGATGACGAAGAGACAGACACTATTTCGTTGTTTCCATCTTTGATATATTTACCATTTCAGTTTTCTTCAGTATATGTGTGTATTTGTGCATACATGCGTATTAAAAAAACGGTTTATTTTTCATTCAGGTAGCAACTGAAACTCCATGTAACCTGTTGACCAAGTGTCGATGTTCCTTGCTGAGACTACTTCCCATTCATTTTTCTCTTTACTCTAATCCCGCTTACCAGAGAAATTTAGCACTGCGCTGTCAACTCTCATCTTTTCTGTATCAACGACTCCTCAGGGAGAATTCGCTGGCAGCTTGATGAGGGAGAATGGGTGTCATAAACTTGTCATTTTCCACTCACTGCGCGTTTAAGCCCCTACGGGAATGAAAGGTTTGTTGAAACTGGAGATTGCAGGCCAAATTCATTTCTGGAGTTTGCCTAACAGTTTTTTTTACGTCTTCTTGCTTGTTTTTTTTCTTCGAGTGAGAAAAAAGTCATGTCCCGCTAGTTGTTTCCACTTTCTGGAATCATCGTCCTCTTATTATAATTATTAACAATATTTAGCAGCCATTTTTAACTAACCAACTTAAGTAGCAAAGTTATATGAGGTAGTTTTTTTTTTCTTTAAATGTTTTCTTCTATTATTAATTTCTCAGTTATTCAACAGATTTTTTTTTCTTTAAAAGTGTTTTCTTCTATTATTAATTTCTCAGTTATTCAACAGATCATCATCATCATCATCACTGCACACACCAGACAAATATTCATTAAGTGCCCCGAGCCCATCCTCGGCATCTCTTTCCCACCACCCCCACAGCCCTCCTCCACGTGCGACGACTGACCACATCAGTTCTTTGTTGATTTATCAGTCTCATTTGGCTCTCTTCCCAGCGTTCTCGTCTGATATCATGCTCAGGCAATCTGTCCTTGGTCTCATATTCAGAGTTCTGAGTGTTATCATTTATGGTTGTTTCCGCAGCTGTCAATGTTTTTGTTCTGAATACTACATTATTATGTTGTTTCGAGGACTATCAGTCTTTTTTACAAAAATACCATCGTTGTTTGAGAGCTATCACTGACTTTATTCTTATATGTTATCAGTGATAACATTTCCGAGTTTTATTGTTGCTTTTATTGCAAGAGTTAGCAATTTTGAATGTATAAGAGTTAGGATGTTTTTCTTTTTTCCATACAGAAATGATGATGATGATGATGATGATGATGATGACGACGATGATGATGATGATGATGATGATGATGATGAAGCAGTAGCTGACTGTCATTGCTTTCACTATTTCGCAGGATATACACAAGACGTCACCATGACCTTCCGAGCTGTGATGTACAGGCTGGCCAGTAATCTCCTCCTCCACTGTGACCACTAGTTTCTTCATCAGACTCTTGCCACACAACTTAGAGAAGACGAGATATGGGCCTGACCACAATGTCAGAGTATACACGTCATCCCTCCACCCCACCTCCTCAGATTTTCTTAACCGCTGTCAGAATTTACAGTCCGTGGCACCAGATTTTGAGTGTTGACCATTGTGTCAGAATGTACACTTCATCTCCCCTAGATTTTGACTACATGTACACTTCTTCTCACGAGTCTTTATAAGTGTCAGAGTGCAAACTTCACCTCCCTAGACTCTGTTAAACTATCAAACTTTATCATTTGATCATCAATACCACAGTGTCAATTTCTAATAATGTCTTTTCTTATCTTTAGTTGACACATTGTTATCAATATTCCACACATTGTTATCAATATTCTACACGTTGTTGCTAAGAGGCTGCTCAGTGAAAGACAATTTTCTGTATACTCTTTCGGAAGTTAATCTGTTAAAATTGTTGAACTGCTGCATCTGAGGTTTTATAATTCTTCTGTTTAAATATAAACATTGAACTATTTCATTTTTTTAATGCTCGCTTCACAATATAAACATTGAACTATTTCATTTTTTAATGGTCGCTTCACATTATAAACATTGAACTATTTCATTTTTTAATGGTCGCTTCACATTATAAACATTGAACTATTTCATTTTTTACTACTCGCTTCACAATTTCTGCTCGTTTTTTTTCCTTAATAATGCACGTAAGCAGTTTCTAAGTAGGCACGGTGCTCTGAAGAGAATTTCTGCTTGATCGTGTTTTGCACCTTTAGAAAACGTGATTATTTTATGAGGAGAATAAAAAAGTAAAGGCACTACACCCTTTAATTCTGTTACTTTGAGCAAATGAACATAAAGGTACAACATATCACTTCTCCACAAAGTCCTTCTGCTGACTGACGCACTTCCACTGTCATCTTTACTTCCTGGGAGAAGAAGCTTTTCAGCTGATCCCCGTTTTCAGACCTACACCGCTTCCTTAACCTCATCATCAGAGGTCAAACACTGACCACATAGCTCTCTTTAAGTGGACAGAAGATGTGATAATACCATGGCGCCAGAACAGAGCTGTGAGGAGAGCAGGTATTCTCATACGAGACGTTCAAACTGTTGCTATGCTTGCCTCCACCGCTGTGATCGCTGCATTCAAACTTGCGTTGTAATGTTACAGTTTTATCAGTTACACTTGTTCTTACCGCTTTGAATTTTACACCCACTCATGAAGTTTTCATTGAGTCAGATAGTTTTCACTTGGGTATTGATCCAGCATCATACGATGAATTTCTATCGGTTTTACTCCCTTTGCTCAAATAAATCTCATTATGACGCGCTGTTGAACAATGGTGCAATCCATATTTATTTGACCTTGACTTCAACTAGACGTTACGTTGTGCGTATTTTAATTACCCATCTGCTATAGCGAAGATGTAACGTCCACTTCTATCTATGTGTTCACCGTATATTTTTCAAATAGCCCCTACTTTTTTATTGTCTCTTGTACTCTGTGTAATTTCAGCTTGCTGTATCTGATAATTTGCTGTCTATTCATCGCAATGACACAAATCACATGCAAACATAGATCTGAGTACTTCGTTATCAATTTTTTGCTTCGCAATTTTTGTCACGCTACCTCAATGTTGTCATACCCATCCCTGCATTCATGTGCTGTAAAATCGAATGTACGATTTGTGGCAGCTGAGAATGTCTGCATTTAGGGCAAGAAAGATTAAGACTGGAGAAGACATGTGCAAAAAGTAAGAAAAAAGTTAAGTGAAAATAAAGTACATCGGCTGATAGTGGCAAATCAAAATAAACAGAACAAAATGCCAGGCCATTAAATGTGAAATATTACACGGGACTAAACAAAACTGTTAAAAAACCACAACCTTTTATTTAAGAAATGGACTGATATGATCACGTGTTGGATATGGCTGAAACAAGGACTATAGGGTGATGCTACTAAATAACAGGTATAATTAGAACAAAGCATATGGTGATGATATGACAGAATGATGGATTAGAAGAAAGAAAGTAAGGTGATATAACCAAATGATGGATTCGAAGAAAGAAAGTAAGGTGATATGACCGAATAATGGATTAGAAGAAAGAAAATAAGGTGATATGACCGAATGATGGATTAGAAGAAAGAAAGTAAAGTGATATGACCGAATAATGGATTAGAAGAAAGAAAGTAAAGTGATATGACCTAATGATGGATTAGAAGAAAGAAAATAAGGTGATATGACCGAATAATGGATTAGAAGAAAGAAAGTAAGGTGATATGACCGAATGATGGATTAGAAGAAAGAAAGTAAGGTAATATGACCGAATGATGGACACGTCGGGAAAAAAACCAGAATGATTCGATAAAATGATGAACATGATTAGGTTTTAATCTACAAACCGTGAAAACATGAAAAAAGCAGTATAATGGTTATTGCTAAAATATTAATGTTGTGTTACTTTTTCTAACGTTTTATCCTGCATTCATTTACTAATACAACAAAAACATTGTTCGTTCTCTGCATGCCTACCTTTTATCGCCGTCCACAACTGCTAGGGTCATACCGAAAGTCGTGAGCAAAGATTTCTTAAAAATCAGAATTTATAGATAGAGAAAATATAAATGTATCACCTTAATTGCATCCTTTTCTTCACTTTTCAATATAATCTTCATTTCTCTGTACACACTTTTTCCCATCGCTCTGCGAGTTTGAAAATACCCCCCCCCCCCCCCCCGGTAGAATTCCGTTCCAGCAGACCGAAGGGACAGACTCACCAGTTTCTGGACGTTCTCTCCTGTGTCGTAGTGGTGACCTCGCATTTGTTCTTTCACAAAACCGAAAATATGATAATCACTGAGTGCCAGGTCGAGGCTATAGGCAGGATGTGGAAGAATTTCCCACCATATTTTCCGAATTTCCTCAGTTGTCCGGCGAGCAGTTTTTCTCACAGCTTTGTGATCTTAAGTCAACAAACGTGGGACCCAGAGGGCACAGACTTTTTTATAGCCTAGGGTTTCTATCATTTCCTGTACTGAACTGTGTCCTATTCCAAGATTTTTAGCGATTTCAGATACTGTGATACGTTTGTCTTGTTTAATGATGTCATCAACCCTTTCAACGTTGTGTTCAGTGGAGGCAGTTCGAGGGCGACTGCTGCGAGGCTTGGATGCTCGTGTTTCCATCTTTGAAATGTTTTACCCATCTCCTAACACTATTGACACCCATACACACATCTCCATAAGCAAGCTTAGGTCTTTGGTGAATTTAAGCGGCGGAAATTTCCTCTTTAACTAGGAACTCAATAACAGTACGTTGACGAAACGAAACTTCAGCACCCGCCATTTTGTTTATGCTCCCGTGGTTACGTGACACATGATGGTGACGTCGTGTGACCTCTATATGAAATGGAAAGGATGCAGTAAAGGTGATAGATTTATATTTTCTCAATCTATAAATTGTTTTTTTTTAAATTTTGCTCACGACTTTCGGTATGACCCTCGTATCTAAAGAGATTTTTTGTATGTTAATATTTATTTATACAACGATCTGCAGATTATTTCATTATTTTATTTGTTTCTCGTATTCATTTTCTAGTGTCTACGTTGTGGATTCATTTTTCAAAATCTCTTTTTCCAGTTTGGTGAAGAAAATTTTTGTCTGTTGGAATTTATGATTTATATGTTAATTTTACTTTTTTCTGTTGGAATTTATGATTTATATGTTAACTTTTCTTCTAATTTGTCTGTCTTCACATTGTTTTGTTTCATATTCCTGATGTCCCTGGCTTCATCCTTAATACGGAGGTTGAACTCTTTGTGTTCACTATGATTGCAAAGTCTGTTATGAAACTTGCATCTCTTGGGTCCTTATATGGTCTTACTGCACTGTTGTGGACAGTGCATGCTTAGATCGAGGGTGTACGATCTTGACCGGAGCGTCATCGTCCACGTGATTGGTGGTCGGTTTAGGAAAGATGTATACAGATATTAACATATTGGCTGGCAGGCAGATGCAGTGTAGATAGAGGAAATGGCCTGGCGATGCCGCGTTTCATTGTGCTTAAATTATTGTGAATGGTTCGTATATTCTTCCAGAGCACACCTAATGTGGTGTAGATTATGTAGTTGTGCAGTAAGCTGTGATGTAGGTTTCTGCATTGACGTATCAATATGGAAATTCTGTTTATGATTTCAGTGCGATTTGTAGGTATATTGAATGAGCAACATGTTTAATTGGTTGTTATGCTTCCATATAGACTGATCTTGTGCTGCAGCAACGCAGTTATAAAGAGGTGTGTTATGGCAGCGGTAGCTGCGTGGAATAACTGCCATTGCACATTAGATTCGTAGTGTATGTTACGTGTAGGGCCAAGAGCCCGGGACCCCAGGTCCATCAGGTTTTCAATAATGCAACATGAGAAGTCAATTATTATATGATACCATGCTTAACTTGCTCGGTTTGCTAATCCGGTGGTACCGGGTTCAGTCCCAGTAGTGGCATTTTTTCTTGTACACACCAAAAAGGCCCCGGGGATACCATAGAAATCTGGGAAGGTAAAGAGGCCAGGCGTGATACTGACCACATCACACTTTCATGTGCCGAAGGTCATGGAAAATACGGGCCTAACACCGTATTCCCCACTATGCCTTAATGGCATGGAAACGGAAATTTTACCGTTTTTTTTTTAAACCAAGCTTAATTATCATTATAATGACACCTGTCTTGATGTCCTGTTGGTATCAATGTCAGTTGTATGTGTTGTTGTGAAGTATAGTGAGATTAAAATGCTGTGTCCTTAATTTCTGACTTGATGGTTTGTACTGCATGTCAATGTATTGTGTATTGACTAAATGCTCATGATTTTTGCATAATTAGCATACAATATACCAAGGAGGGGAGAACCTGGGTTGGCGGTCATGATGGGGGAAGCTGGATTGGCCTCGAGTAAGGTAGTACACTGCCAAGGATTGTTGGTCTGTAACCATCCTGAGAAAATATATTGCTCCCAATGATTATAAATGTAAACTTGTACCAAATATGTTTTACACTGTAATCCACTCTTCATCCGACACATTGTCAACACCAGACAACAGGTTGCAGTTTCAGGAATGGAGTTTTTTTTTTTTTTATAGCCTTCCAAGAAAAGCATAGAACTGGACTCAACCGGCAGAAAAATGGGCAGAATAGACTAAGGTACAAAAAAGAAATTACAGTATATATAAAGAGATGCTTCTGCTGTTTCAGAAGATGAGTGTTTTGCTCTGTTTGACATTTCTTAGGGCAAAAAAGGGAACCTGTAATCTTTATGGTTACGAGTGAAATGAATGAATATCTGAGTGTACGCTTAACCAGAATATGCGAGTTAAGTGATTCTCCTACAGCGATGATATGACGGACAATTTACAAAGATGTTTCAAGAAATGAAGGTGGAACAGTTCATCCTGTCTTGTTGGGCTATCAGACGATGCAGTCTCTGGTGGCCTCAAGGTGTTGTAACTGCTGGTGTCGTCGCTTTGCCCGTTGATGGCGGTGGCTGAGGGCTATATAGGCGATTGTTGCAGTGGTCAGTCCAATAGTAACTTCTGTAGCTCTGAATTAAATAAAAAAAAAACAATGAAGCGATTACGGTTGAGTTTAGATGAGGATGAAACCCACCAACTTGAGTGAGTTTAGATGAGGATGAAACCCACCAATTTGAGTGAGTTTAGATGAGGATGAAACCCACCAATTTGAGTGAGTTTAGATGAGGATGAAACTCACCAACTTGAGTGAGTTTAGATGAGGATGAAACCCACCAATTTGAGTGAGTTTAGATGAGGATGAAACCCACCAACTTGAGTGAGTTTAGATGAGGATGAAACCTAACAATATGACTGAGTTTAGATGAGGATGAAACCCGACAATTTTAGTGAGTTTAGATGAGGATGAAACCTAACAATATGACTGAGGATGAAACCTAACAATTTGAGTGAGTTTAGATGAGGATGAAACCGAACAACTTGAGTGAGTTTAGATGAGGATGAAACCGAACAACTTGAGTGAGTTTAGATGAGGATGAAACCCAACTTTTTGACAGAAAGTTACAAATTATCGCCTTCGGTTTCGTTGGCTGTGCTTGTCTGACATCACATTTGAAATGTTCACACTCATTACAACAGTATTTCCAGGTTTTTTTTTTCCGCGAGAGTACAGTAAATATGAAACTTTCTGTCATGCGCACAAGAGAACTAGAACTTTCTGTCGCGTATACAAGAAAAACTAAAACTTTTTGTCATGCATGCTATAAATACTAAACTTTCTGTATCGTGTACAAAAAATTCTGAAACTTTCTGTCATGCATGGAAGAAGTACAGAAACTTCTATCACGCATATAATCAGAGATGTAGACTCGAGCCGACTGACTAGAACTCGAGTGTGACTGGAGTCACTTTAAAAAGATTCGATTTGAAGTTGAAAAACAAGGGAATCCGACTCGAGTTATCTCTAAGCAGTGTTAGTAAGACAGCGATTGCTGCAATGTCTGCTTTGGGTGCTGTCGCACATATCTAATTTAAACACAGGATCTGTTTAATATTGCTACACGCGCGTCTAATCATTATATAAAAATCGCTTTATTTTATACAGTAATGACCCCCATAGCACAGCACGTAACGCAAAACAAACGGGCCCAATCAATTTGACGGATTTATATCACCCTGACATGTCAACGCCATATTCGCAATATTGTACTAGTCTGGGGAGGGGGGAGGGAGGGGGAGAGAGAGAGCTACAGTGTGAGATTTAGAGCAAATAATTTAAGTTTGAGTAACGAATATAGAAGAGTTCTCGTGCTTTTATCCGTACAGACAGAAGGAAATAATAACAAAGAAACTAAGAAATTAAAATCGAGTCTAATGGATCCTGATGGCACAACGACGATTAATTCTGTATTCTTAATAGGTTTTTATTAATATTTAACATTTAAAACAAATAAGTTAATTACTGCTGAACTACTCGACAAAGTAAAGACTAAAGTATATAAATAGTGTCATCTATTTTATTTTATTAATTTTCACAGCTTAATTCGGCATTCTTTACTAAACCATTGCTTATCTGATAACCGGAACTAGAAGTCACTCTGCGTTTTGACTCATAGACTGGAGGCTTGACTTGAAGCCGCTAGGAAGGACTTGGGATTTGACTTTAGACTTAAAGGTTGTGACTTGAAACTTGATTTGAAGTTTTAAGGTTGTGACTTAACTTGATGCTTTAAGACTTGAAGTTTTAAATGATGACTTGATACTTGGCTATAGGGTTTTAGATAGTGACTTGAGATTTGACCTGAGGCTTGAAGGTAATGACTTAAGATTTAACTTGAGAATTGAATGTGATGATTCGATAACTGACTTAGCGTTTGAAGGTGGTGACTTGAGACTTAACTTGAAGCTTGAAGGAGGTAACTTGACACTTGAATTGAGGCTTGAAGGTGGTGACTTGGTACTTGCTACGAAGAACTTTAATGCACCTCTGTTGGAAATAACTGAAATTTTATTTCACGCCTATCAGAAATACTGAAACTTTCTACCCACATATCAATAATACTGAAAAGTCTCTCATATGTATTGAAAATGTTGAATTTTTCTGTCCCATACCACTGATATTATCATTTACACATAACGGACTTAATATTTCTGATGCTCAAAGCTTCCCTCATTATCACCCTGAAGCTGAAAGCTTCCCTCACTATCGCCCTGAAGCTGAAAGCTTTCTTCACTATCACCCTGAGGTTGAAAGCTTCCATCACTATCAGCCGGAAGCTGAAAGCTTCCCTCACTATCACCCTGAAGCTGAAAGTTTCCCTAACTATCGTCCTGAAGCTGAAAGTTTCCCTCACTATCACCCTGAATCTGAACCCTTCCTCACTATGAAAATTTACCTGATTAACACCCTGAAGCTGAAAGCTTCACTAACTATCGTCCTGAAGCTGAAAGTTTCCCTCACTATGAAAGCTTCCCTCACTATCACCCTGAAACTGAAAGCTTCCTCACTATGAAACTTTCCCTCACTAACATCCTGAAGCTGAAAGCTTCCCTCACTATCACCCTGAAGCTGAAAGCTTCCCTCACTATCACACTGAGGCTGAAAGCTTCCTTTACTATCACCTTGAGGCTGAAGCCTTCCTTTACTAACACTCTGAAGCTGAAACCTTCCATCACTAACACTCTGAAGCTGAAATCTTTCATTACTAACACTCTGAAGCTAAAACCTTTCATTACTAACACTCTGAAGCTGAAACCTTTCATTACTAACACTCTGAAGCTGAAACCTTTCATTACTAACACTCTGAAGCTGAAACCTTTCATTACTAACACTCTGAAGCTGAAACCTTTCATTACTAACACTCTGAAGCTGAAACCTTTCATTACTAACACTCTGAAGCTGAAACTTTTCATTAATAACACCATGACGCTAAAAGCTTCTCTCACTATCACCCTGAAGCTCAAATTTCCCTCACTAACACTCTGAAGCTGAAAACTTCCCTCACCAAAAGTCTGAAGCTAAAAGCTTCCCTAACTATCACCTTGAAGTTGAAAACTTCCATCACTAACACTCTGAAGCTGAAACCTTCCTTTACTAACACCATGAAGCTGAGAGCTTCCCTCACTATCACCCTGAAACTCAAGGTTTCCCTCGCTAATACTCTGAATGTGAAAGCTTCCCTCACTATCACCATGAAGCTGAAAGCTTCCTTGCTATGAATGTTTCCCTCACTATCACTTTGAAGCTGAAAGTTTCCTGACTATGAAAGCTTCCCTCACTATCACCTTGAAGCTGAAAGTTTCCTTGCTATGAATGTTTCCCTCACTATCACCTTGAAGCTGAAAGTTTCCTGACTATGAAAGCTTCCCTCACTGTCACCCTGAAGCTGAAAGCTTCATTTCTATGAAAGTTTCTCTCACTATCAGCCTGAAGCTGAAATCTTCCTCACTGTGAAAGTTTTCTTCACTATCATCCTGAAGCTGAAATCTCCCTCATTGTGAAAGTTTACCTCACTATCACCCTAAAGCTGAAATCTTCCTCATTGTGAAAGATTCCCTCACTAACACCCTGAAGCTGAAAGATTCCTCACTATGAAAGTTTCCCTCACAATCACCCTGAAGCTGAAAGCTTCTTTTCTATGAAAGTTTCCCTCACTATCATCCTGAAGCTGAAATCTTCAGCACTATAAAGTTTCCCTCACTATCACTCTGAAGCTGAAATCTCCCTCATTGTGAAAGTTTACCTCACTATCACCCTAAAGCTGAAATCTTCCTCATTGTGAAAGATTCCCTCACTAACACCCTGAAGCTGAAAGATTCCTCACTATGAAAGTTTCCCTCACTATCATCCTGAAGCTGAAAGCTTCTTTTCTATGAAAGTTTCCCTCACTATCATCCTGAAGCTGAAATCTTCAGCACTATAAAGTTTCCCTCACTATCACTCTGAAGCTGAAATCTCCCTCATTGTGAAAGTTTACCTCACTATCACCCTAAAGCTGAAATCTTCCTCATTGTGAAAGATTCCCTCACTAACACCCTGAAGCTGAAAGATTCCTCACTATGAAAGTTTCCCTCACAATCACCCTGAAGCTGAAAGCTTCTTTTCTATGAAAGTTTCCCTCACTATCATCCTGAAGCTGAAATCTTCAGCACTATAAAGTTTCCCTCACTATCACTCTGAAGCTGAAATCTCCCTCACTGTGAAAGTTTCCCTCACTATCATCCTGAAGCTGAAATCTCCCTCACTGTGAAAGTTTCCTTCACTATCACCCTGAAGCTGAAATCTCCCTCATTGTGAAAGTTTCCCTCACTATCACCCTCAAGCTGAAATCTTCATCACTGTGAAAGATTCCCTCATTATTACCCTGAAGCTGAAAGCTTCCTTGCTATGAAAGTTTCCCTCACTATCACCCTGAAGCTGAAACTTTCCATCACTAACACTCTGAAGCTGAAACCTTCCATCACCAACACTCTGAAGATGAAACCTTCCATCACCATCACTCTGAAGCTGAAACCTTCCATCACTAACACTCTGAAGCTGAAACCTTCCATCACTAACACTCTGAAGCTGAAACCTTCCATCACCAACACTCTGAAGATGAAACCTTCCATCACCAACACTCTGAAGCTGAAACCTTCCATCACTAACACTCTGAAGCTGAAACCTTCCACCACTAACACTCTGAAGCTGAAACCTTCCATCACTAACACTCTGAAGCTGAAACCTTCCATCACTAACTCTCTGAAGCTGAAACCTTCCATCACTAACACTCTGAAGCTGAAACCTATTACTAACACCCTGAAACTGAAACCTTCCATCATGAACACCCTGAAGCTGAAAGCTTCCCTCAGTAACACTCTAAAGCTGAAAGATTCCCTCACTATCACCCTGAAGCTCAAAGCTTCCCTCACTAACACCTTGACTGTGAAAGCTTCCCTCACTATCACCCTGAAGCTGAAATCTTCCCTCACTAACATCCTGACTGTGAAAGCTTTGCTCACTATCACCCTGAAGCTGAAATCTTCCCTCACTAACACCTTGACTGTGAAAGCTTCCCTCACTATCACCCTGAAGCTGAAATCTTCCCTCACTAACACCCTGACTGTGAAAGATTCCCTCACTATCACCCTGAAGCTCAAAGCTTCCCTCACTAACACCTTGACTGTGAAATCTTCCCTCACTATCACCCTGATGCTGAAAGCTTCCCTTACTAACACCCTGACCACGAAAGCTTCCCTCACTATCACCTTGAAGCTGACAGCTTCCCTTACTAACACCCTGACTGTGAAAGCTTCCCTCACTATCACTCTGACTGTCAAAGCGTCCCTCACTATCACCCTGAAGCTGAAAGATTCCCTTACTAACACCCTGACTGTCAAAGCGTCCCTCACTAACACCCCCCTGAAACATACTAACATGTCCTGAAACTGCTAGTAATATATGAGATAACACAGAGAAAGAAAGCAAAACAGTATTTAAACCAATTGAACAAAGCTAACGACTGCAAAACTTTAGTTTTTTATTCTCTCGGAAAATCTTTGGTTCGTTACGAAAATCTCAGAGTTTTGTTTTCTGGCGAAATTGTAGTGACAAGAAGACCAGAGTCAAGCAGTGTTAACTAGAAGACTAGTCCAGCCCTAACAGAAAGGATGTTGAGCAATAGAGGGCTCACCTGGGCAAGAGCAGAAAAAAAGGCGAAGGACAGGCATTTGTGGAGGACCCTTGCGGAAGCCCCATGTGCCCTGGGCACTTAAGGTTCAGAGAGAGAGAGAGAGAGTCCAGCCCTAAAATCTTTCAAATATCTGCTGTAAAGTATCATCATCATCATCATCATCATCGTTTCTAAGGACTGTTATAGCCGGAGGTGGGGTAGGGGATACGCTCTACACTCCAATTAAATGTCTCCAAGGCGTGCGTCTCAAATAGCCTCTGACAATCAAGTCCAGCTCATGGCCTTCTGTGGCAGAACTGTTTAAACTGACAGGAGAAGGGGCGAAAGCGAATATCTGGCGCCTGAAAACCAGACGCTTCGGGTAGATGAGAGTCATGTTTGGTAGCTCATCTACCGCTGCTAGTGAGATTCTTCAGCTGCCGTGCGTGGAGTGCGGGTCCTCCCTATCAGTGAAGAAAGGTGCGAATGGGGTTGTCGCGCGGCACCACTGTGAAAAAGGTGAAAGAAAAAAAAAGTAAGCATAGTAAACAGAAGTCAAATCACGGCACCTCTGGTCTGGAGGTCGGCCACGTCCTATGTGCACTCATGTCGAAGGAAATGCCTGAACCGGCTTAACTCAGGGGTTAAGACACCGCTGGCGAGATTCTTCGGATGCCGCGCGTGTAGTGAAACTTCTACCGGCCAATGAAGAAAATGCGAAGAAGAAATTAGGGTTGCCGTGCGGCGCCGATGTGAAAAGGTGATGGAAAGGATAAAGTGAAGCTTAGTCGGTATGTCCAGTGGTCTCTCAGTGAGAGCTACTCATACCATGGCACATCTGCTCTAGAGGCTGGCCACGTCCGATATACACTCATACTGGTGAAATATGCCTAAACCGGCTTAAACCAGGGATGAAACTTGATAGCTACTCCTGTCACGGTACCTCCACTCTAGAGGTCGGTCACGTTCTAAACACGCCCATACTGAGATAATACACCTAAACCGGCTCAACCCAGGGGTGGAAGTCACTAGTGGCGAGGATTCGTCCTCCTGGACAGAAGCTCCGTCCTGGTCACAACTAGGAAGGGTAGGGGCCACGACCGCAAAATGCTAAAGTCGGAGACACTGGACCAGTGCAGTCTAGATAGGCAACCACCTCTCACCGGGCGGGGATGTGTGCGTATCCTAATCACGCTTAGATTTTCCGATGAGAAAGTCCAACGCTGGACTGGATGGCAATCACCTCTCATCTGGCGGGGATACACATGTATCCAAAAACACGTCGAGGTTTTCTGGTGAGAAAGTCCAACTCTAGATTAAACTGGTGCAACGAAAACCACGGTGTCACGCATTCCCGCTCCTGAGACCCACCAAGAATACAGGCTCAAGCCTGCGATGCTCTGAACCTCTTGTGGTCCTCTCGTGGATCTCGTGTTGTCCTTTCGGAGACCACAGAGGGACCACGGGACCTATTGAGGACCACAGGAGTAAATTCAGGAGGATCACGGGGCGGTCCTGGTTGTAGAAGCGAACGAATTATCATCATCATCATCATCATGTGCCGTGGCGACTGACGTTGGCTTCTCCAGAGTACACGATCACGATCCTACAAGCAGACTATTAGCTCAGTTGGTGATCTCTCGTCACAATCTCGTCAAACTGTCCAGTATCATTTCTCTTGGTTCTCCCTCGGCTCTTCTTCCCTCTATTTTCCTGTTATAATATTTTCAATGCCCCCTCTTCTCTTTGCATGTCCTATGAAAGTACACTGTCGCTGTCTCTTAATTCTTTGACAAGATTTCTTTCTATCTCCAGCTCTTCTCAAACATTCTCCATTAGTTACTTTTGCTGTCCAGGGAATTTGCAACATTCTTCCAATAAACCACATTTCTGCAACTTTTAACGACTTTTGTCCAGACATGCCTATTGTCCATGATTCACTTCCATATAACAAGATAGGTTTAATATAGCATTTTAGGACTCGTTTTCTAACATTCATTGATAAGGATGTGTTGTATAATATGTTTCTCATTCTCTGAAATGCAATCTTTGTTTGGCATATTCTGTTCTTAATTTCTGTTTTGCATTACCCATCTGAAGTTTTTACTGCTCCAAAGTATTCGAATTTCTGCACCTGCTTTAGAATAGTTCCATTTAATTTTATACAACATTTTGGTGGATTCTATTTCTTAGATATTAACATAGTCTCTGTCTTTTTGATGATCAAAAGTAAGGCCTTTCTGTTCACTTTCTTTGGCGACTTTATCCAAGAGATTTTGCAGATCGTGTTGGTTCTCAGCTATCAGTACTGTGTCGTCAGCATACCGAAGGTTATTAATATTTTGTCCTCCTACTTTCATACCTGGTTCTCTAATGATCATTCTTATAATATTCTCGCTGTACAGAGAAAAAATGTCTGGAGATAGTACACATCCTTGTCTCACGCCTTGTTTTATTGTTGATATTTTCCAGTTTTATTTTCAACTCGAATCGCTGCTTCCTCCTGCCAGTATAGATGTTTTGCAATCCTCAGGTCTTTATGTCTTCAAGCATTTTAATAACCTCATCATGTTTCACCTTGTCGAATGCCTTCATGTAATCATTGAAACATAAGCAGAGATCTTTCTGTACTTCTGAGATTCTTTCTGTTAGTGTTCATAAAGCATAAATGGCATTGTATGTTCCATTTCCTTCAACAAATCTGAACTGTTCATCTGCTATTTCCATTTTTTTTTATCTTTTTCCTTGTTCTTCTCATAATTCTCAGAAGTAGCTTTGTTATGTTACATGAGAGGCTGATAGTCCGGTGGTCATCACATTCCTTTGCACCTGGTTTCTTTGGTAGTGCTATAAACATGGATTTAAACATGTTACTGGGGATATAACCACTGTTGTAAATGTTATTCAGTAACTTGGTTATTATTTTTATTCCCATCTCCTCTAGCGCCTCTATTTCTTCTACTGTTATATTTACTCTGAGAATAATACTTGAAGAACATATTGAAAAGCAAAGACTGTTAAACCTGAACTTCATAGACTTTGGAAAGGCATTTAATAGCATGCATGGAGAATCATTATGGAAGAATTTAAGAATATATGGAATGCCATCTATGATTGTCAACATCATTAGTGACCTCTACAATGGATATGTTTGTGCAGTCAACACAGAAGAAGTAATGAGTGAATGGTTCCAGATTGAAATAGGCGTGAAACAAGGGTGTATATTATCTCCCTTTCTTTTTGAAATTGCCATATACTTCATTCATTCATTTGCATGTCCCTTGCGGAACTTTGCCTCCCTAACAGCACTCCTGTAGGCCTCTCGGTTGTGAGCAAGATGGCCTGCTGTTGATGCATCCATTTGCAGATCCTGAACGATGTCTTGCAGCCATCTTCGCCTTGATCTGCCTCTGGTTCTTTTTCCCATTATGTACCCTTCCAAGACAGTTTTCTGTAGATTATCATGACGTTTAATGTGTCCAAAATATTTAAGTTTTCTCTCTTTAATCCTCTATACTAGCCAGCTTTCTTCAATATTAAGTTCTTGTAGTATGGATATATTGATTCTTTTTTGTGTCCATGGCATTTGGAGAACTCTTCTGTAGCATTGACATTCAAAGGCATTTATGTGTTTCTCAGCTGTTTTGTTAAGTGTCCAGGTCTCACAGACATATGTTGCGATGGGAAAGATGCACATCCTTAAAAATCTTATTTTTGTAGTTCTGTCTGTTCCTCTCCACAGATTCTTTAGTTGTTTTACTTTCTGAAGAGCGATAGATGTCCTCCTTTTAATTTCCCTGATTGTATCTCCATATACTTCATAATTAACAAATATTGCAAAGGTAAAACAGGCATTGCTTGGGTACAAGAGACCCAACAGGAAGATCTTGATTTTGCAGATGATATAACTCTTATCAGTAACAATGTGAAATCAATGCAAGAAAAAACAGATACTTTATCTTCAATGGCTAGTAAAAATAGGACTTGAAATTAATAAGGATAAAACAAAAATAATGAAACTTCTCATTAACGACGAAGGACGTATACTTAGAAGGAACAGCTGTTGAAGAAGTAAACCATTTTGCATATCTCGGCAGCTATATAGACCACAACACTGACACCAGAAAAGAAGTTAGAATTAGAATTTCCAAAGCAGCACTGACCTTTAAGAATCTTGATAACATATGGAAATCGAAAGTTATAAACACAAAAACGAAGTTAAGATTATTCAATTCATATGTAATATCCACCCTCATTTATGCATGTGAAAGCTGGAAAACAACTAAAGAAATAGACAAGAAATTAGACTCTTTTGAAAACAAATGCTTCAGGAAAATACTCGGTATTAAATGGAATGAATTCAAGAACAACACAGAGATAAGACAGATGAGCAAACAACAACCTGTCTCATGGTTGATCAGAAAAAGAAGATGGACATATGTCGGTCATGTGATGAGAAGAAACAATTAGAGAATCCCCAAACAAGCTATCAAGTGGAACACAACAGGCCGAAGAAAAAGAAGTCGACCATGTGAAACTCCAAAGAGGACATTGTTAAGAGAAGCCATTTCAGTGGGTATAACATTCCTTGATGAGATCGAAAAACTCGCCGAAGACAGGATATCTTGGTGAACTACCATGCGGGCTCTATGTGACGTTTAACGGTACGGGAAGGATGTAAGATGTATATTATCAGGACCAGTCACTTTTCCTTTCTTCATGTGTTTGATGGCATCCATAATTTCATCTTCAAGTATTGGTGGTCCATCACAGTTTTCAGCATCTGGTGTTATTTCTGGTATTCCTCCACCATATAGCTCACCGATGTACTCTGTCCACAATCTTGTCCCATTAACATTTTACCTTGTTTTGATTTCAGGCATCCTGTGGCATATTTTGTCTTCCTGCCTGTGAGTTCACAAATTCGTTTGTGTATGTTTTTGCTGTCTTTATTATGAGAGTCCTTTTCATTTAACCACACTTCCTTTGCTTCTCTGCATTTGCATTTTATTTTCTTTATTTATCCTGCTATATTTTTCTTCGTTATTTTTATTCCTCCTTCTCTTGTCCATCAGTCCCAAAACGTCATCTGTCATCCATGTATTCTTGTGGGCTTGTTTTTTCGGTGGTATTATCTCCTTAACAGTTTGCTGGATAGAATCTCTTAACATTGCCCACTGTTAATCTATACTATTGCTATTACATCCTTTGATCTTACAAAAATGCCAGAACAATACGGTATAGAAGTGAAGAACCGTTTCGAAATACTAATGGCTGTACAGGAGGAGATGACACCAGATGAATTGGCTACGCAGGTCAAAGATGTCTTAATAACAACAGCTAAAGACATGGTTCCAGTAAAGAAAACACAAATGAATGGATGGATCACAGCAGGCACACTAGAACTGATAAAACAACATAGAGAAATGAAGACACAATGGAAAAATAACAACAAAGAGGAATATAAATCTTTAACAAAAGAAGTACGAAGAAACATAAGAAAAGACAAAAAAATAATATATACAAGATTGTTGTGAAAGAATAGAAGGAAATCAGAAGTGTGAAAGATAGTGAAATGTTTAAAGAAATGAAGACATTGGCGAAAAATGTCACACCTAAGCTAAATGTAATTTGTGACGAGATGGGGAATACCTTGACAGAGACAGGGGAAATTCTAGAAAGATGGAAGGAATATTGCAGAGGAATGTATGAAACAACTAACTGTTAAAGCAAAAATCAACATTATGAATTATTATTGGAGGAGAATGAACCCGAAACGACTATAGAAGAAGTTTTATGGGCAATAAAGAATGTGAAAAATGGTAAATCACCAAGATGTGATGAGATAATAGCTGAATTTATTAAAGCAGGAGGAAAGGAATGTGCAACAATCTATCATGCAGTATGTGAAAAGATATGGCATCAGGTATTTGACCACAGGAATGGGAAAGAACTGTATTTATGCCACTACAAAAAAGGGTAACCTGAAATTATGCACAAACTACAGAACTGTTGCCCTGATTAGTCATGCCAATAAAATGTTGTTAAAAATCATAATGGGTAGACTTCGTAAAAAAATAGAAGTCAATATGGTCCAAGCTGGTTTCAAGCAAGGAAGAGGATCAAGAGATCATATATTCAATATAAGATTAATAATAGAGAAATGCAGAGAGTTTAATGTGAATCTATATTTAGCCTTTATAGACTAATCAAAAGCATTTGATTGTGTACAACACCAGAAACTTTGGGAAATAATGAAAAAATGGGATTTCCAACACATTTGATACAATTAACATCACTGCTGTATTTAGACCAACAAGCAGCAGTAAGAATAAATGGTGAAATAACAACTTGGTTTGACATAAAACAAGGGTTCCGTCAGGAGTGCATATTGTCACCCAACTTATTTAACTTGTATACTTAAAATATAATGAGGAATGTTAGAGAAGATGTAGACAACGAATATTACGATGCTATAAAAATTGGAAGTTATGAAATACCAGAGATTAGATATGCTGATGACACAGCATTACTGTCCACAACACAGAAAGGAATGGAAAAACTAATTATGTCAGTCAGTAAGAACAGCGAAGAGCAAAACCTCTATCTTAATGTGAAGAAAACTAAATTGATGACAACTCACAAAACAAATAAGGCAGCCGAAAAATATATCAATGAGAAAAAATTGGAAGAAGTGGAGAGTTTTTAATATCTTGGATCACTACTAACTAATAATGGAGATACAATGAAAGAAATTAAAAGGAGGACATCTATCGCTCTTTAGAAAGTAAAAGAATTAAAGAATCTGTGGAGAGGAACAGACAGAACTACAAAAATAAGATTTTTAAGGATGTGCATCTTTCCCATCACAACATATGTCTGTGAGACCTGGACACGTAACAAAACAGCTGAGAAACACATAAATGCCTTTGAATGTAAATGCTAGAGAAGAATTCTTCAAGTATCATGGATGCAGAAAAAAACAAATATATCTATACTACAAGAACTTAATATCGAAGAAGGCTGGCTAATAAAGAGGATTAAACAAAGAAAACTTATTTTGGACACATTAAGCGTCATGATAATCTAGAGAATACCGTCTTGGAAGGATACATAATGGGGAAAAGAAAGAGAGAAAGACCAAGGCGAAGATGGCTGCAAGACATCGTTCAGGATCTGCAAATGGATGCATCAACAGCAGGCCATCTTGTTCACAACCGAGAGGCCTACAGGAGTGTTGTTAGGGAGGCAAAGTTCCGCAAGGGACATGCGAATGAATGAATGAATTGCACTGTATCTATTTTTTATAATAACTCTGTGTTGTTCTCGCATTTCTTGGTTATTTTAAAGGAATTCTGCATTCAGTTTGATGTTTTCTCACTTTTCTGCATGCTTTCTTTAGCTTTATTCTAATTTTTCCACACAGTGGGTCGTGGTCATTATTGTAGTCAGCTCCTGGCATGGCTTTTGTTGTCAGTAATTCATTCCGAAATCGTTTGTTGATTAATATGTAGTCTATCTGGTTAAGTCTTTTTGTCTGTGCTGCACCAGTTTGCCAGTCTTCGAAGATGTTGTTTAAACCAGGTGTTTCCTACAACCATGGTTTTTTTGTTGTTGCCCATTCAATTAATTTACTACCTCTGTCATTCCTCTCCCCCAGTCCGTAATCACCAATGTCTGATGTTCTTCCTTTACCAACTTTGGCATTAAAATCTCCCATGACTATAGTAACTTCATGTGACTTTGTGTGTTTCAGCGCTGTCTCTATGTCATTATAAAATAGCTGTACATCTTCTTCAGAACTATCAGCTGTTGGAGCGTACACTATATAATATTTATATTTATTGGTCGTCCTTTCAGTTGGGCTAGTAGGACTCGGTCAGAGATGTTCAAATATCCCACAACTGTCCTTGCTGTTTGCTCATTAGATATTATACCTAGTCCTCGTTCATATTTCTCACCTCCTGAATATATTATTGTATATTTATCAAAGTTTATCTTCCCTGCACCTGTCCATCTAACTTCACTCATTCGTAATATGTTGATCTTTATCCTTTCCATGTCCCTTTTTACATTTTATAATTTTCCAGCCTGGAATGGAGTTTTAACATTCCATGTTGCTATTTTGAACTTGTTAGATTTGCCACCAGTAGCTTGATGACGATCTGGCCTCACCTGTGGCTCGTGAGCTGCCCTACCGGACGAGGGTATTCCAGAGGAACGTCGTTCATTATGAATCTATTACTCTGTAAAGTCTGTTTAGCATTTAAAAGCAAGCACATGCAGACAAAGAAAACGACAACAATATTTATGCTAATCAGACATGACTATTTTATGAGCCGGCCTAGCAGACAGCTCACCCTATCTGCCTGTTAAGTGACCACACTTCCGTAACACACAAGAGTAACGTTGCCTCTATGCATAATGCAGCGTTCAATAAACCAAGAGTAGATTCCTCCAGGCAAACACTTCGATTTCAGTGCCAAATGAAACTGCATTGAAGGTTTCAAAAATACTAGTGTGAAATACTGCGTCTCAGCAGATATGCCTTTCTACTGAGAGACTCATAAATTATTTAAATGCCTGCTCACGTTCAAAGGCAAACAGTTCGATATTTCATGCACTGGTAAAACTTAAATATCATTGTTAATCACGTCTTTCTTTCTTTTTCCATAGTTGCTATGTGAACGTCTCTGTGATAGTTTTACGATGAAAGTTTAAAACTGCAGCCCTTAACCTTCTGAAAGTATGAAACCTTATGGCTAGAGCGAAATCTTATAGTGTACTTTTTTAGAACTGCGTTATATCTCTACTATAAAACACGAAACAGCTGTACAAGGCGTGTCATTGACTTTCAAGTTGGTGGTCTTTTTTTTCAACTCTTCCTTTCTTTTCCCGGACTTGAACCATTGTATGACACAGAATTTGAAGCACTCTTTGGCTATTCTGTCACACAGGACCGGTGTTAGCAATAATAAATAAAGCTTTGTTAATTTTCCATTGTTAATTACGCATGTTTCACGCCAAGAATGATGTTTTTTTCTGCTGTTTATGAAAGACTTGTCAGTGCCCTGTGCTTCTCCTTTGTGTGCTTTCCTTTGTGTTCCCAATCAGTTCTAGTAATACAGGTAGATACAGGTGTAAAAGTAAAAGAGGTAACGACTGCAGTAAATTGGTTCTAGTAATACAGGTAGATACAGGTGTAAAAGTAAAAGAGATAACGACTGTAGTAAAACTGGTTCTAGTAATACAGGTAGATACAGGCGTAAAAGTAAAAAAATAACGACTGCAGTAAAAGTGGTTATAGTAATACAGGTGTGTGGTACAGTTTTACAAAGCGATAGGGGAAGTGAGAAAAAACATTATTTGTGTTTTTTCTCACTTTTATCACTCCCCCTATCGCTTTGTAAAACTGTACCATACACCTCTATCTACTTGTAATCAGCTCAAACGCTGTTTTATGCTGTGCCATTTGGTCACCTTTTGAAGATATTTCTCCCTCATCCTTCGTCTCCTTCTTTTTTTCCTTCGAGTGAGTTACCAAGTTCTCCTAACTTATGTCATCTCATGACATGTCCATGAAATGTGACTGGCTTTTTCTTATGTTTTTAGCTTCTGTGCTGTTCGGGATCCTTGTTGTGTTGTTTTTTTCTCTTAGTTGTTTCACAACCATACAGCAAAAATGCTTCTATACAGTACTGCTAACCTTTCCTCATTTTAAATGAATGATACTCTTTTACTGGTTGATATCTTTTTGCATGTTATAAAAAGCTGCTTTTGCCTTACATATCCGTGGTTTAATTTCATTTATGCTTGTGTCATCTGCTATTATTGTAGTTCTGAGATAACTGAATTTATTCATTTCTGTCAATGCCTTTTATTTTCATGGATATTGTACTTTTTAAAGTAACACATTTCGTGAAAACATCACCCTGTATCACACAGAAAACATTTACTCGTACGCTACTAACCTTCTTCACAACACAGGACCTTCCCTTCCCTTCCCCTCGCAAATAAAAACGCCAAAAGTGGGTTTCCCAAATCATCACCAAAACTGTCTTCTCCATTAGCCTTCCCTTATTCTGTCAATAGAGACCTATTTGTATTTCTGTCTACCCCTCCCCCCCCCTACTCTCTTACTCATAGTGCAACGATACCTGCGATCTCTCAGCAGTAGAGGACCAGTTTTGCTGGAAATAAAATCGATAATTTTGAAAACAAGAAATAACTGCCTTCTTAAAAAAATTAAGAGAAGCAATTTCAGTTGATTTAATGTTAGCCAGTGGAGGGAGTGACTGTTTAATGTTAGCTAGTTCAGGGAGTGATATAATGTAAGCCAGTGGAGTGAGTGATGACGTAATGTTAGCCAGTGGAGAGAAATAAAAGTGACGAAATAAAAGACAATTTCTATCACCAGCTACAACTCATTAACAAAAGTCCCTAAACACTACATCATAGCTGTCATGGGAGACTTCAACGCCAAGGTAGGAAAAGATAACACTAACGTGGAAAAAGCAATGGGAAAAGAAGGATTTGATACGGTAAATCAGAATGGAGAAAAATTAATTTAATTATGTCTATCAGAGGGCATGGTCATTGGATGAACAATATTTCCATACAATGAGATACATAAACAGCATGGATATCTCCAAATGATAGAACCAGAAATCAGATATATCAGTTTTGTATTAGAAAGCAATTCAGAACATCTCTGATAGATGTAAGAGCATATATGGGTGCAGACATCAGTAGAGATCACAATCTGTGTACAGAGAAAATAAGACTAAAACTGAAGAGCCAACACAAGAAAACAATACTCAGAAAGATAAACAGTCATAGTCTACAGGATGAAAATACTAAGAGTAATTTTAATCTGGAACTTACCAAACAGTTCACTACACTCAGTGAGGTAGAAGAGACAGGTATAGATTAATTATTGCATTCTTACAGCGCAGTCATAATTCATTCATTCATTCCTTTGCATGTCCCTTGCGGAACTTTGCCTCCCAAACAGCACTCCTGTAGGCCTCTCGGTTGTGAGCAAGATGGCCTGCTGCTGCTGCATCCATTTCCAGATCATCAACGATGTCTTGCAGCCATCTTCGTTTCGGTCTTCCTCTCTTTCTTTTTCCCATTATGTATCCTTCCAATATGGTCTTCTCTAAATTATCATGACGTTTAATGTGGCCAAAATATTTAAGTTTTCTCTCTTTAATCCTCTTTACTAGCCAGCCTTCTTCAATATTAAGCTCTTGCAGTATAGATATATTTGTTCTTTTTTGTGTCCACGATATTTGGAGAACTCTTCTATAGCATTTACATTCAAAGGCATTTATGTGCTTCTCAGCTGTTTTGTTAAGTGTCCAGGTCTCACAGGCATATGTTGCGATGGGAAAGATGCATGCCCTTAAAAATCTTATTTTTGTGGTTCTGTCATAATTACAGTAGCTAAAACAAGTGCTGAACTGCAAACAACAAGTAGAAAAGCATGGATATCAGATAAAACATGGAAATCCATACATGAAAGACGAGCAGCCAAATTAGCCATGTTGAATGTAAAGACATCTTGGAAGAGATTTGGCAAAAGCAACATACAAAGAACTGAACAATAAAGTAAAAAGTTCAGCTAGAAGGGATAAAAGAGAATACATTGGACAATATGATGAAAGAAGCAGAGAAAGCAGCAAAAATAGGAGACAGCAAAACAACAAAGCTGCAGGTGAAGATGAAATAACAGCCGAAATGTTAAAAGCTATTAATATAGAGAACAGAAAACAACTACAGAGAATGTTCACTAAAGTTTGGAAAGAAGAACAGGTGCCTTCTAAATGGAAAAAAGGAATCATTGTTAAAATACTGAAAAAAGGCAACCTTAGCGATTGCAATAACTGGAGAGGAGTAACCTTACTATCAGTTGTGTCAAAAGTATTTTTCAAAGTTATTCTGAATAGAATTCAAGATATGGTGGATGCTGCAATGAGAGAAGAACAAGCAGCTTTTCGAAAGGGGAGAAACTATCTTGACTAGATCTTTACTATAAAAATAATACTTGAAGAACACATTGAAAACCAAAGACCATTAATCCTGAGCTTCATAGACATTAAAAGGCATTTGATAGCATACAAGAGAATCATTGTGGAGAATTTTAAGAATATATGGAATACCATCTAAGATTGTCAACATCATTAGTGACCTCTACAATGGATATGTTTGTGCAGTCAACACAGAAGAAGGAATGAGTGAAGGGTTCCAGATTGAAACAGGCGTGAAACAAAGATGTATATTATCTCCCTTTCTTTTTAGAATTGCCATAAACTTCATAATGAAAACTATGCTGCACAGGTAAAACGGATATTGATTGGATACACGAGACCCAACTGGAAGATCTTGATTTTGCAGATGACAAAACTCTTTTATTATAAGCACAAAAAACCAAGTTAAGATTATTCAATTCAAATGTAATATCTACCCTCATTTATGCATTTGAAAGCTGGAGAATAACTAAAGAAATAGACAAGAAATTAGACTCTTTCGAAAACACATGCTTTAGGAAAATACTCGTTATAAAGTGGAACGAATTGAAGAACAACGCAGAGATAAGACAGATGAGCAAATTATCTCATGGGTGATCAGAAAAAGAAGGTAGACATATGTCGGTCATGTGATGAGAAGAAACAATCAGACGATCTCGAAACAAGCTATCAAGTGGAACACAACAGGTCAAAGAAAAAGACGTCGACCACGTGAAACTCTAAAGAGGACTTGTTAAGAGAAGCCAATTCAATGGGCATAACATCCCTTGATGATACAGAAAAATTCGCCGAAAACAGGAAATCTTGGCGAACTACTACGCGGGCCCTATGTGATGTTTAGCGGCACGGGAAGGATGTAAGATGTAAGTGGAGAGAGTGAGGGTTTAATGTTAACCAGTGGAGTTAGTGACGATTTAATTTTAGCCAGTGGAGAAAGTGACTGTTTAATGTTAGCCAGTGACGATTTGCTTCCACAGACCCTTGAAATATGTTCCTAAATCGTTGCAGCCTTTTATGAACGTTCACTGTGGTGGTTAACGTTAGATGTTGCTGTTTGATTGATTTTATTCAGCTCTATCGAACATCGATAACAAGGCAGATCACGAAAACGAAAACACCGATACAGTGCGGGAATATTGATTTTCTTAAAATGTATTACGAACGGTAAAAAAATCTGCTTAATTTGGTTCTGTCCTCAGTCAGACACCATTCTGAGTTTTGACTGATGCGCAAGTGTACTAAAAATAAACGTATTGGCATGTATAAAGAAAACTATTGTGCTAGATATTCATTAGCAACCAGACAGTTTTATTCATTAGCAACCAGACAGTTTTATCAACAAGTCCTTGCTACCAAAGTTTTGCGTCAGCAAACAATGTTTGATGCCGGCATAGTGTTCTAATTCCGCCTGTATTACATCAACAAAATTCGACATCTGGGTTCAAAAAGGGTGAGACGAAAAACAGAAATCTTGTACCAATCCATAACAACATTAGAAGATGGTCCGTTATAACAAACGTGAATAGAGGTCCTGACATGGACGCACATCTCTCTCTCTCTCTCTCTCTCTCTCTCTCTCTGAACCTTAAGTGCCCAGGGCATATGGGGCTTCCGCAAGGGTTTTCCACAAATGCTTGTCCTTCGCCTTTTTTTTCTGCTCTTGGCCAGGTGAGCCCTCTATTGCTCAACATCCTTTCTGTTGTTCTTCTCCATGTCTCTTTTGGTCTACCCTCGTAAAAGGCGACTAAGGATTGATTGATTGATTGATCTTTATTTCAAAAGGGTTAAGAATTGGGCACGCAGGCCCGTCTGACATTCTGCCCTTTATCATGCATCTTTCACTCTATTCCAGACATTCTACAAATATGCTGTTCATATAACAAACATAACTAACATTGAAGCTGAGAGACATAAAATAAAATATAACATTTACGTTTCGCTCTTAAACATTCACTCAGTACAGAAGTAACTACATACATTATAAATGACTATCTACTAAACAAGGAGGGTTCGGCATAGGGCCAGCAACCCTATCTGGTAAAAAAAACTATCAGACTGCTACAGAAACGGACGCACATCTACACATATCTAAGTTTCTAAAATATTTTACGACATTCTTAGACTGCTTGAGTTAGCTTTCAAAGTAAGTCTGCATGTGGTATTTTGAAAGTAAATATGTGTGTGGTTTTTTGTCAAAATAAGCTCGCATGTAGTATAGTAATATATATGTCTCTTCATTAATCCATAAAATAAATAATATGAAGGAGATGGAATGCACGAAAAATGGAATGTGAGGTGAAAATAGAGCGTTTGTTTTAGCTCAGGTTTGATAACTCCGAGGGTAACTGCTGCTGGTACTGGTATGGATCAGTTTTACGAAAACAGACAGAAGAAGGAAGGAAGAAGGAGGGAGGGAAGGAGGGGGAGGAAGAAAGAGGGATGGAGGAGAATGAACAACAATAACAACCCAACACTTCGGCAAAATTGCCTTTATCAAGGACAATAGAAAAGACCAAACAAGCAGATAAAAACATGGAAGGAAACTAATTTGTGATCCACTCTCTAGGGAAACTAGGCAGACTATGGCCGCAGGTAAATGAGGAAACATAAGGCGTTAGAGATGCAGCCAAGCATGGAATACAATCACAGATACGTTTCTTTGCTTTTGTTTAATGATAAAGTATAACTTTGTTGTGTTTTACTAATGGCGTCGTTGAGAACATTCTAGCTAATATTTAGCGTTGTTGACGCTAGTCATGATAACGTAAGATCCCATGACCTAAACAACAGGCAGAAAATGAAGATGTCGTTCTTGATTTCCTTTCCTTCTTTCCTTTCTTTCTGTTTTAACTCTTAAGTGTAACAGCTCTTAAGATTCCTTTAAGCCTTCTTGGATCCTGTGTGATGACTTCGCGGACCCCGTGGACCACAGAATTATAACCGCTGCTTTAGATTTTTTGTTTGCTTGATTGATATATTTTTTGACAATGTAAATTACTAAAAAGGTCCAAAATGCTTCAATAAACAAGAAAATACTGATTTCATTCACCGCAGTTATCAGGAATCAGTTGAAGCCTGGGAACTTTTCACATTAAACTGGATGTTCGGGTCACGAAAGTCTGAGGCGCCATCACACGATAGAGCAAAAACTAATTTTATTTCTCACTTGAGAAATGTCCAGCCGCAAATATTTCCGAATCATGCACCGGGTAGTTCACACAATCACACGCTTTCTGGTTATGCATTTTTTTGGTAAAATAATTTTAGGTAGCGAAATTTACTAAAGTTATGAAACAATTTTTGTTCCAACATAAATCACAAGCCTGAACACTTAATTAAAAGCTGAAAGTCATTTAAAATAAAACAATTTCTGTCCCGACCTGTAGATGTCCTGGAACGTGCATTAATATTGTGTTATCACCGTTACACTGCAGTGATTTTGTATATATATATATATATACTTTATGCCCAAAAACTATTCGTGTGTTCTCTTGGGATGTGTAGTTCTGTGTTTAAATAACCCCAACTAAAACCGATTTCAGCGTTAACTGTTTACTGTGTGATCTGTATGGTGCCTAGTTTCGTGTGTTTCCGTCACATGCCCTGCCTAGTTGAGAAGAAGGAATACAATATTACCATCCAACCATTTCAAGTTAATGTTAATGTAGAAAGCTCATCCAGCCACCTCAAGTTAATGTTAGTGTAGAAAGCTCATCCAGCCACCTCAGGTTAATGTTAGTGTAGAAAGCTCATCCAGCCACCTCAGGTTAATGTTAGTGTAGAAAGCTCATCTAGCCACCTCAAGTTAATGTTAGTGTAGAAAGCTCATCCAGCCACCTCAAGTTAATGTTAGTGTAGAAAGCTCATCCAGCCATCTCAAGTTAATGTTAGTGTAGAAAGCTCATCCAGCCATCTCAAGTTAATGTTGGTGTAGAAAGCTCATCCAGCCATCTCAAGTTAATGTTAGTGTAGAAAGCTCATCCAGCCATCTCAAGTTAATGTTAGTGTAGAAAGCTCATCTAGCCACCTCAAGTTAATGTTAGTGTAGAAAGCTCATCCAGCCATCTCAAGTTAATGTTGGTGTAGAAAGCTCATCCAGCCATCTCAAGTTAATGTTGGTGTAGAAAGCTCATCCAGCCCCTCAAGTTAATGTTAGTGTAGAAAGCTCCTGACAATGTTTTCCCCAGTTATATTAGAATTTTTTTTCCCGAAGTCTTCCGTAAATTTTCTCCCAGTCATCCAAAATTAATTTTCCCTGATCATTATAGATGCTTATTTTTCTTCCACTTATCACACTGCAAAATTTTCCCACGAATTCCATGCCAATTTTCCCAAGATTTAATTTGCTAATTTTTTTTTCCTCTACATCGCACCACTTTGTGTTGAAACATACGGACTCTGAACAAAATGAAATGAACTTTTTGAAATTTGGATATATAGATGAAATGTTTACGAAATTCAAGAAAAAAATAGTGAAAGATATAAGAAGAAGGCAGTTAAAATGTTTTGGTTACATCGACTTTTACTTGAAAGAAAAATTAATGCAAAAGCACTAAAGGGCAAAAACAATAGAGATAAAGCAAATTACAATTTTTTCTAAGACATCCCATGCTAATTTTTCTCAGACATCCCATGCTCATTTTTCCCTGATGTCCTTATACTATTTTTTTTATGCGTCGTACAGAAATGTGGTTTATTAGAAGAATGTTGCGAAATCCCTGGACAGCAAAAATAACTAATGAAGAATGTATGACAAGAGCTGGAGAGACAAAAAAAACCTTGTCAAAAAGATAAGAGAGAGACAATGTACGTTCATAGGACATGCAATGAGAAGAGGGGGCATTGAAAATATTATAACAACAGGAAAAATAGAAGGAAGAAGATCAAGAGGAAGACCAAGAGAAATGATACTGGACAGTCTGACGGGATGGTGTGAGAGGAGATCACCAACTGAACTGATGGCATGCATGAAGGATCGTGTACTCTGGAGAAGCATAATAGCCAACGCCAGTCGGCACGGCACCTGATGATGATGATGATGTGTCGTACTTGCAAAAATTTTCCAGACATACCACGCTAATTTTTTCATAGGCATGTTAATTTGAAAAAAAATTAACTATTTTGACTTTTTTTTTCCTATGTTAAAAACCTGCTTCTTAGGTCCACTCCAGGACCACCTTAACCCACACCCAACCAAATCAGTTAGCACACTACACTCAAACTTTCCATCATAAGATCCAATCAGTTATCACACTACCCAGACTTTCCATCATAAGATCCAATCAGTTATCACACTACACCCAGACTTTCTATCATAAGATTTTGGTGTATAAATTCATGTCTTTGTAAAAATAACTAACATGCAGACCAAGATACGATATTACAGCTTCTCTTCCATATCCCCAGGGAACGTGGACATAAAACGGCAAGCGGGGCTTGAGTCGATGGAGATAGGACGACCATTTAATCTGAGCTGTAAAGAGAGCTTTCGATATGCACAATGACATTTGTAATCTTCTGCCGATGGGTCACGAACGATATCCGAAATTTTGTTGCTCTTTCACGTAATGTGGATTGGTTTCAATTTAACTTGGATTGGAAACGTGATGGCTAAGATTTAGAAATGTCACGGAAGGACAGTTTTTGAGAAGCGATGTTTTTATCGATCAAATGCCAAAAGCCCTGCTGTCGTTTCTAATAGTACTGGGTGATTTCAACCAGTTCATGGGCTGTTATTTAAAGCTATGTTTATAAAGCTTTTCATCAACAGATTATATTAACTTTTTCCTTAGCCCAAATGGATAGATCAAGTATTTAGAACAGAATCATCATCCTGTGTTATCTCTCAGGAAAAATTAATGGTAATGGATCCTTGGTTGCTCTGTATCGACCCTTAATGACACACCCGCTTTGCTGATTCTTATTCATCTTTAGATGTACTTCATCTTTATTGTTGTTGCCCTTTAGTGCTTTTGCATCAATTTTTCTTTCAAGTAAAAGATGTAACCAAAACATTTTAACCGCCTTTTTCTTATATCTTTCATTATTTCTTTCTTGAATTTCGCAAACATTTCATCTACATATCCAAATTTCAGGAAGTTCATTTGTTCAGAGTCCGTATGTCTCAACACAGAGTGGCGCGATGTACAAAAAAATCTTGACATTTGCATGAGAGAAGAGTTATTTGCGTTGATGACGTTTGTTCGTGAAACTTGTCATATAGCTGCATCTCTTCATACGTCAGACGAATGTCATGTTTGTGATGCGTGGATCAATCAGTCAGAAAAATATGTTTATGTTTCTGACTGACTACATGATGGCGATAATGACAATGATATTCGCTGATAGTATTGTCTAATTAATGTTACTAGATCATGTTACAGTACAATGTTTCATATAAATAATTTGAAATAGTCATGATGACAACGAAAATATCTATCTTATTTGGAAGTTAACTTTTACCCCAAAAATATGTTGAGATAATAACTATAGAACACTTGAAACAGGCTGAATGAAATTACAGAAATAACAGATAATACTCTGGGGGGAAAAAAGCGCAGCAAACGTTTGAAACTTGAAAAAAAAGGCTTCATGTGTGTGAACTGTCAAATTCTTTCATGTTATTCGTTTTATCATGATGTCGAAATCGACGAACAGTGAGAATGTTAATATCACGGAAAATTGAAACTTTGATCAAAAGAGCATTCATTTTGTTAACGACAATGCTTCTATTAAGAGTTTTTGCGCTTAAAAAAAAGATATTAAAATTTTCTAGAATATCATGCATTCCTGTCCAGAACTATGTTAGACAGTGTCTCCGCCATGCTGTAATGACCACACTTTCTTTGCAGATTCCCGCTTCGTACGGGAGGCTTAAGTCGTTGCTAGAAGTGCATTAATTAGGGATTTGGTGGCCGTACCACGTCTGATGGATTCCTATTGCTTGGTAAATGGTGTTCACGTGATTGAAGACTGATGCTCGGGCGGTACCTAAAGTAATTAGGGCTTACCAGGAGAGTTTGTGCTGTAAGAATTCGAAACTGTAAGATCCTAGGCTCTATGAAATACAAAATCTCGTTTTATTTATTTTTGCCTCATCTTGACAATGTTCTTTATTGTTGCCTGATCTTGATAATGTTCTTTATTGTTGCCTGATCTTGACAATGTTCTTTATTGTTGCCTGATCTTGATAATGTTCTTTATTGTTGCCTGATCTTGACAATGTTCTTTATTGTTGCTTGATTTTGTCAATGTTCGTCGTTAGTTTACTTTTCGTTACACATGTCTGTGTCTGTGAGCTGTTTTTATGGCAGTTCTGTTGTGGTCATCTTCGCAATAATTGTATCCGTTTTTCTTGTTTTCGTCTTCTCATTAAATGTCATGTCTCTCAGTTTATGTGGCCATGGCCCTTCGTGTTTTTTGAGAACCGGGCAGGCCATATGAGGGAGCGGATGGGAGGGGAACCTAGATGCGATTTGTTAGCTCTCATTTACACTAAATGGCAAACACGAAACAACGAGGCTTACACACAGTACACTGACAGTGCACAGAGTTGTATGATTAGCCTCCAGATAGACATGACACTTAAAACATGGGAGTTGTATGGTTAACCTCCAGATAAACATGACACTTAAAACATGGGAGTTGTATGATTTAGCCTCCAGATAGACATGACACTTAAAACATGGGAGTTGTATGATTTAGCCTCCAGATAGACATGACACTTAAAACATGGGAGTTCTATGGTTAACCTCCAGATAGACATGACACTTAAAACATGGGAGTTGTATGATTTAGCCTCCAGATAGACATGACACTTAAAACATGGGGGTTGTGTGGTTAACCTCCAGATAGACATGACACTTATAACATAGGGGTTGTATGGTTAACTTCCAGATAGACATGACACTTATAACATAGGGGTTGTATGGTTAACTTCCAGATAGACATGACACTTATAACATAGGAGTCGGCTCTAGTTCCTGCTGTTTGTTTAAACCAGTGTGTAAACACAACGACTATCCACACGAACTGAACACCAAAAACACTAGGTACTAATCTGATGTACACCAGTCTTTGCGCCACGCCCAAACTAAGCCACCACCAGCCTGTTAGTTATCCTAGCCCTTATCGGTGAAGAAATATTTTCGGTGTAAATTTAGCTGTGCCAGGAAAGCTACAATCTGATGTCCCCTCCCCTCTCTGGGTTTTTTTTTTCAAATCCTTCTCCTTTCCTGTAATAATAACATTTATCCCTGCAGAAATCGTTATAAAAACGCCAAACAATAACAGATGAGAGGGGGGGGGGAATTGCATGAATGAACTTGGGAGTGTTAAAAATAACTCCAGTTGAAACTATCATGGTCTAATAATCTTCTCTGCTCCTTTTTGTATTCAGGATGTGATTTTATAAATGGATATGTTCTTCTTTCTTCTGCTATCACAGTAAACAGTGGGATACTAAAAATAGAAAATACCAGAATACTGGGCGATAAATGACGTCACAGTTATTCTAGAAATTCTGTGATTACATGGTTTGGGATAAGTGATCTGGTCTGTGTTATGGTCAGACTGGTGTCCATCAAGAAAATGGAAACGATTTTTCCTTCATTAAATTTGTTAAAACAGTTCTTGATAACTTAAACCGTGTTCTCCTGTAGATATCAAGTATTACACAACCAGCCCTGTAGATTTGAAGGGTTATATAAACAGTAGTTTTAGAAATGACGTACTATGACACAAACAATACTGTATATATGAAGTATTACATTAACAGTACTGTCTATATAAAGTATGATATTAACAGTATTACACTAACTGTACTGTACACAAATATATGATGTATTATACTAACAGTACTGTATATATGAAATATTACACTAACAGTACTGTGTAATGTAGATCTGAAGATACTGCTGGAGCTAGGACAAATTAAAGGTGTTGGCAGGAAATCGAATTATGCGGAGGAAATTAATCGTAAACAACCAACATTTGATAGGAACTATTAGCAAACATACGCAGTATGTGCACAAATATTGTATGTTCGTGTAGTAATCATCTTTTGTCCTTACTGTGAAGTTTGTCGTCCTGCTAAATCTAAGTGAATGTGTCATTAAAGTGAGCGAAATAATCACCAGTAATAATGTGGGTAAATATGCAAAGTAGGATGATCGTGCAGCAGAAATAATGAAATGTTTGAACATAAGCTCTCATTAGGGGCAAACACGCTCTCTTTTTCTCGGTGTGATCTCGGTGTCATCTAAGTGTGACATCAGTGTCATCTCTGTGTGATCTCAGTTTGAGATGGTCATTTTTATAGGAAACTCTCCAGTACCCTTTGGGTAAAAACAATATCAAATGCCAAGTCAAGACACTCCATGGATAGAATGTGAGGGTGTGAGGGAAGAGCTATAGATAGAACGTGATGAAAAAGCTATTGTAATTTCCTAGAAAAATTATATCACAGCACGCGAGTGACAAAAATTGACGTTAATGGCTGCCTCAGAGGGACTTTCTCGTCCTGAGGGGAAAATCACGAGGTAGAGGCGAAGCTAGTCAGATTTGAGCTACGGGTTAGCAAAATCAAGTCACAATTTTAGGATCGGAAGCGCGGAATGTCAGTTTCGCTTACGTAGAGAGGAACATTAGTGGGGAAAATGAAGGCAGGAATTGTGGAAAACGAGGAGCACTATTTCAAGAACATAGGGGAACTGTTAACTGAAGTAAAATAAACATTTTGTTCAAGTGCGAGTGTAAGACAGACTGCAGCAAATTCAGTTCATATGAAAATGTGATAAATTAAGGACAATGCTGCCTTCACGTTCCTGTCAAATCTGGCTGTAAAAATAGTAACACGCACGCTTGTGTTAAGCACACAGAGATCGGAGAAGACAAGACATACAAGAGTACTCTGTACATAACTATCAATACATTCAGGAATAATGAGATGTTCACGTAAAAATCAGGCCATGTAGACGACAGTACACTCGTCTTTCAAAAACGAGAAGAAAAAATTATATTAACAGCTCAATCTACATCATACACATCCGACTCTGCCATGACATTTTCAAGAGACGAGGCAAGATCTAGTCGGATCTTCTCGTTGATCACGAACTGTCAGTTCTCTAAGCTACTAATGATTCTGGCATTCTGTCACCATTAGGGATGTTTCCTAGTGTGGAAGGATGTTCTCAGAATTTGGCATTTAAAGAATTATCATCGTTCTCAGGAATTACGGACAGGCAGACAGACAGACAGACAGACAGTTTCACTGTTTTGATCCTTGCGAACATCAGCTTTTTTTCAGGTGACATTTGTTGACTTTATTACTGCAGTCATGAACCTTTAACTTGAATGTCAGAACTTAATATTTCATGGAACATATTTTCGGTTTTTTCAAAAGATAATCTATCTACATTTTCTTGTTGTTACAGTTTTAGGGCAATAAAATCATACAAGTGCCTTTAAAATGTTAATTATCTTTAATATCTCAAGCGGTATAATCTGTTAATAATCTTAGTAATTCAAATAGTATAAAATGTTAATAATTGTAATACTTCAAGTAGTATATAATGTTAATAATTTTAATACCGCAATAGTATAAAATGTTTCATAATTTAGTATCTCCAGGAGTTAAAATTTTGTATGAACATGAATTAACTAAACAAATATTCACTTGTGTGTGAGTATGTGTATATATGGACGGTAAAAGGTTGTATGTGTGCGTGCGTGTATATATATACATATATATATTATATTATCGGGAGTGTCACTATTTATCTCAGCGACCCCGAAAACTATGGATTCGACACTAATATCGGTCGTTTTCAATTATTTTTACATGTCATCCCCACCCCACCCCACCCCCCCCCCCATGGGTGCTAGTGATATTACCCCCACAGTATTTTTCTCCACATTGTAAGTCATAAGTGTACCAAGTTTGGTTGAAATTGCTCCAGGCGTTCCAGAGTTATACTGGAACATAAACACACATACGCACATCCATTTATATATATATAATATATATACATATATATATACATATATACACATATATACACACACACACATATATATATATATATGGACAGTGGAGGTTATGTGAATGTGTGCTTGTGTGTATTATATGGGCGACGGAGGTTGAGTGTATGTGTTTTATATAGTTCCTATGACATTTCTAACGTCTAGATTGCATGTGTTTCTACTTAAGATGACATTTCCGTTCTGAGAATGTCGACATACTAGTTAAAGTGTGTTAACTGATATTTATACGCTGCCACGCTGAGACACGATAGTCTACCGTTCTGTGCTAGGTAGCTTTTTTTTTTCAACCCTTGCTTCTTCCCCTGATCCGAGACCTCATTATGATACGAGCAAAAGTGTCCCGGCTGATACGTAAAACTGTCACAGCCACCATTGGGGACCTTAGATTCTTATTGTTCCTGGGAGCAGGCACGCGTAAGGATTGCGTGGAAGATCTGGCGTAACAGAAACTCATATATTTCTTAAGTTTTCTATGTTGTGGCAGATTAGACCCAGTGACAAGTCAGATACTGTTAAGTTCTTGTCCCGGAAAATAATTGAGAATAGTCAAATGAGAAAAATAAGACAGTTTGTTCTTTTTTTTTTTTAGAAATTCATTATAAATTCAAGTCCTGATCGTGGATCTTGTGTTTCTCTATGCAAGGTTTAGTCCCTTGTCTTCCTGATGTACTGGGGCCCATGGTTAAACTCGCGTGGACGGTGATGGTTTTGCTTTTTATTTTTCTTCCAGTATTTTCTGTCACCGAATGGGTTTTTTTTAAGCAGTTACTGCTAGTTATTATTATTTTAAAAATTATTATCCGGGTAATTCTCGTTCGTTAAATCTTTTTCTTCTGATTTCACGTGTCATTTGGTCCTGAACCAGTTTAGCTTTAAAAAAAAATGTATAATACCATATCCAGGGCACATTCTTTTCGGCGTGTCGTGGCACAGTTGTGGGTTGCAAGAGAGCTAGAGGTGTGTCACCACATCTTTACAGTAAAAAAAAATGTTTGACCAAAATACAGTGCATTTTTGCTTATTTATATGATAAATGTGCCGTGGTGGTGGTGCAGCGGTTAGTGCACTCACCTAGGGGTCAGAAGACACCTGGTTCGATTTCGCACTGGGGGGGGGGAGGGGGGAGAGAGAGAATTTTCGGACAGATCGGCATCGGGGTCAACCCAGCCTAAAAAATGCATACCTGGGGCTTCCCTAGGAAAAGAAAGACAGCGAGGCTAGGTGCTGGCATCCCTACCTCAAAATACTGCAGTGGCCTAGAAATGTGCAGGCACTAACTCTTCACCGTCCTACAGCAAGAAAATGCTACAGGACTTTGACTAGATATGATAAATACCTGCCAGGTGGATAACCCACAGCAGCGCCATCTGAAATGGCCAGAGATCTGTGCCCTCCCAACAGGCCCACAGTTTACACTGAGGAGAATGGTTTGTATAATAACACTTAAAATCGTTGTATTCATAGCCTGAATATAATCTACGTAAAGTGTGAACTTTGAAAATGATAAAATATTTATGGCTAACTGCATGAAAAACAGCATTAAGAGCACGGATGTCTCGCGACAAAAAAAAAAAAAAATTGCGTTACCAAGTGTGCCACAGTCTGAATAAGTTTGAAAACCACTGATCCAGAAAATATATAAATGAGCTCTGGGAGTTTTAGCTTTGACAACAATCTCCGTCACATTCGGGTCCTTCTCCCATGGTGCAGGAACACCTGTCATAAAACCGACACTGTCTCATTTATAATTAAGGATCATGTTCAAGATTCCAAGATGTCAGATGAGAATGCATCATGCTGTTATCAAATAGGATAGTTGTTTGTCTAGTTCAAATAAAATATTCTGAGGGTTGAGCACGTCAGACTGTCATAAAGCAAGACTCGTGGTAAATCGTCTGATGTGACACTATTCCTGGTAAACAGTCTGATGTGATAATTTTCATTCATTCACTCATTCATTTGCATGTCCCTTGCGGAACTTTGCCTCCCTAACAGCACTCCTGTAGGCCTCTCGGCTGTGAGCAAGATGCCCTGCTGCTGATGCATCCATTTGTAGATCCTCAACGATGTCTTGCAGCCATCTTCGTCTTGGTCTTCCTGTCTTTCTTTTCCCCATTATGTACCCTTCCAAGACGGTCTTCTTTAGATTATCACGACGTTTAATGTGCCCAAAATATTTCAGTTTTTTTTCATTACTAGCCAGCCTTCTTCAATATTAAGTTCTTGTAGTATGGATATATTTGTTCTTTTTTGTGTCCATGATATTTGAAGAACACTGCTGTAGCATTTACATTCAAAGACATTCATGTATTTCTCAGCAGCTTTGTTAAGTGTCCAGGTCTCACAGGCATATGTTGCGATGGGAAAGATGCATGCCCTTAAAAATCTTATTTTTGTAGTTCTGTCTGTTCCTCTCCACAGATTCTTAGTTGTTTTACTTTCTGAAGAGCGATATATGTCCTCCTTTTAATTTCTCTCATTGTGTCTCCATGTTAGTAGCGATCCAAGATATTCAAAACTCTCCACTTCTTCCAATTTTTCCTCACTGATACATATTTCAGGTGATACTATTGATACTATTCCTAGTAAACAGTCTGGTGTGATACTATTCCCGGTAAAACAGTCTGATGTGATACTATTCCCGGTAAAACAGTCTGATGTGATACTATTCCTGGTAAACATTCTGATGTGATACTTTGTCTGGCAAACAGTCCAGGTCCACATGTTCCCGGGTGATGGATCCTGCTAAGACGTCTGCTTCTTAGGTTCACTCCAGGAAATAAATAAAACCAGCACAGGTGACTCTCCGTCAGATACAACGTTCTTGTTCTATGTGTTCCGTACTGACGAAGGAGTCAAGTGGTAAAAGATGCAAACTTCCATGTGCAGGGAGTAACTGCAAAAACCATAATTAGTATTAAATACACACATACATCAACAAGCCAGAGAGAGAGAGATCAGAAGAGACATAAAAAAAGAGGGAGAGAAAGAAAGACAGGGAGAGTGAGAGAGAGAGAAAGAGAGGTCGTGTCAAATTCAATATATATAAATTACAATCTCACCGAAATATTGAGTGAAATATAAGCCAAGGCCATGGATCCGGCCTAGGTATTGTGGCCAAGACTCCGTACACTCCAAATATAGTGTAGAGTTGAAGAAGACACGCAAACATGAACAGAAACGTCAAAAAGTAGGTCAGATGTACAGCTCTGTGAACCATCTTACTTTGTCGTATACGGAACAGTCCCAGAGAGGCTGACATGTTAGATCTAAGTGTCTCTGCCAGGACTGGGCTGGTAGCCGAAGAGTCGTCAGAACGAGAGGGAGATGACCTTGGAGTAGAAATGCTGATCTGTGACTCAGGTTTACGTTGATATGAACTGCTGAAAAGTGACAGGGCAGAGCAAGAAATGATGTTTTCGGTATCAGCCAGATATCCATTTTCTTTAGGGGAGCTGTTCATGAGTTCAGTATGTACTGGAGCAAAAGTGAGAGTGGGCTCCAATGGGCTTTCGCACAAATGTTCATTAGCATGCAAGAAACTGTCCCCAAAGTCTCCCTTATCGTTTATGTCAAAAATATGGTCATCATTCGCCTCCACAGAGGCTGCAAAAGACTGGAGATATTCAGACTTATAAGTAGAAGAATTACTGCACTGAGTTCTTACATAAGATATTTCTCTGTGTCTGTTATCATCTTCTTCACTGTATTCGCTTAGACTTTCATCAACATCGCTGATTCTGCCGTGTTGTTTCTCGTGTTGCGACATGTGGAACGCTGCTTTTGTCGACAGCTCAGTAGATGTGGTATGCGATGTGCTAGAAGCATACTGTTTCATTTCTTTGAAGTAAGTAACAGAAACCAAAGATTTACTTGCCTTTTCATCATTTTTATTTTTGGAGTCTTCCAGTGCCGGAAGAAGACAAGTATCAGCCGATACGACATCATATATTATCTCATTGCCTGTTGTTTGTGATTTATGTGCTCTACGAGAACGGGAAAACAGACTATTGGAAAGACAGTTATCGTTCGTGAGGGAAACTGCGCTATAGACTGATGATGATGTAGGTGTTCTTGATCGTCTGCGTGTCTTTTGTTGTCCACGTTTATGTCTGCGTCTTCTCGTGCGCCTGACTCGCCTGGGCGCCTCTTCCAATCGAGATTTTTCAATATCGGTGGTGCTTGTAGACTCATCATCATCATCTGTAGCTATGGTAACTGTCATGTGATCCTGATTTGATATTTTTAGTCTAGGCCGTGAGAGTCGCACATGCGCATTAGGTCGATGAGCTGAAAACGGAAGTAAATGTCCCGAGGCTTGAGACAGTGGTGATGAGAGTGATCCAGTAAAGTCGACTGAGAAATCATCTGACGCCGTTGATATTGTTTTTGATACCGTTGACGTGTCTGGCGGTGCTGAACTGAGATCAACATTGAATACAGGGATGTTGCAGTCATTGGTAGTACTTGATAAAGCACTAAGTCCTGTGGTGTTGCTTACTGAGCGCCGGTAACTGCTGAAGGCGTTGAGTTGTTTCCGAGCTCTCTTCGTCTCGGTTGTGTATTGTGTGAGCCTGTAAGACAGATAACCAGAATGTTCTCAGCGACGCTGTTAGTAAAATAAAACAAAATTATACTTAACTGGAACACTTAGCGATTTTCAAACAGATAGTGAAAGGAAGAATATATGAAATAACTGTAATAAGAGAGAGAGAGAGAGAGAGAGATGCTAAGATTTTCAAACAGATAGTGAAAGGAAGTTTATATCAAATAACTGTAATAAGAGAGAGAGAGAGAGAGAGATATGCTAAGATTTTCAAACATATAGTGGAAGGAAGAATATATGACATAACTGTAATAGGATGGAGAGATGCTAAGATTTTCAAACAGATAGTGACGGGAAGAATATATCAAATAACTGTAATAAGAGAGAGAGAGAGAGATGCTAAGATTTTCAAACAGATAGTGAAAGGAAGAATATATCAAATAACTGTAATAACAGAGAGAGATGCTAAGATTTTCAAACAGATAGTGAAAGGAAGAATATATCACATAACTGTAATAGGATAGAGAGATGCTAAGATTTTTAAACAGATAGTGAAAGGAAGAATATATCAAATAACTGTAATAACAGAGAGAGATGCTAAGATTTTCAAACAGATAGTGAAAGGAAGAATATATCAAATAACTGTAATTAGAGAGAGAGAGAGAGAGAGAGAGAGAGAGAGAGAGAGAGATGCTAAGATTTTCAAACAGAAAGCGACGGGGAGAATATATTAAATAACTGTAATAAGAAAGAAGGACACAAAGTATAAGCGAGGAAATGAACTAGTACTAAGCGACAAAAAGACATATACCAGAGTGCTTGATGGGGTGGGGTTTTGTTGCAAGATTATGGCTATGATGGAGGGAGAGGAACAGCTTAGATAAAGTTTAATTTGAAGCTTAATCTGTGTGTTCCACAGTTCCCGATCACATATAAGGAAGTTTTCTGAGAGCACGAGATTGCCATCATCACAGTGATATTGTCTGATGGCTGTAACTTTTAAGTCTGATTTACATCTCTGGCTGGGGCTGTTGAAAGGCTGGAGACTGGCTTGGAAGTATTCAAAGAGATATCAGTCAAACTTTACATGAAATATATTAATGATGGTATCGGAGTCACTAGCAGGCGAAGAGTGCTTTGATGAATTCATTGAATTCAGTCGTTCAAAGTATATATCACAATGTCACAACCACTACTGAACTTTTCAGAACTGGCTGTAACTGCTACTAATAGCTGTATCTGATATTGTTTGTTTTATATCTTCAGTATCATATAACCCATATAAGAAATGAGCCAGTGGTAGTAACATTAACAAGTCCAGTGTAATCTTCTAGAGAGAAACCTTCGACATCGTTCATGTGATGAATAGTCACAAAAGGTTAGGATCATTATCTGTACACTCGGGACAACCCACAAGTGTTCGATCTATTACTTAATGTGTAATTTACTTCAGTGTACACAAACTGACAACGGTTCCATGTCGATTTACAGTCCAGTTTTTCCTCTCTCACATCAGGATCGAATCATTTTAGAACCCTTGTATCACATATATCGAAATCGTCCTGCTGTCAGCCTAAATGAACCTGTTTGCCAACGATACCTGTTCGAAACCTTTATCACTGCGCCTGTCACGATAGTTAGCCATGACCACCGGTCTCAAACATCTGCTTACCACGAGACAAAGATGAAAATGATTTTACAAGTCCCTGAATTCCGCACTGACCCAAATCACTCCTGCCATGTTGAGTCTGCTTGAATTGTCCGAGTTATTTGCTAGTTCATCAGCGTTTGGCGAGTTAGCTCTGTGATGTAATATGAAGGCCTTCATTACAATTCTGCCATGAGAATTTGTGCCAAGGACACACTAGGACACGAGTTGTGACGAACCGATTGATTGTACTGATCATCCTGGGATTTTCCACATGACAGTTCCATCTCTCCAGGCTTCACTGCAGCAAGGTTCTGTGATCTAGACATCCCATCGGTTGCAATTATAACAATGAAAAGTACATTCCAGGTTGGTTAGGACAGGTTCCTTAACATTCTGCGTGCCCCCATCCATGACCACCACCCCCACCCCCGCCCAAATGAATCCTGTTACCTTTTGTTGCACCACGTTACTCATAAAAACCCCTTACGGACATGCAGTTTTACATATGCACGTGATTCAGATAACATCCATTGCGAGACAAACAGGTACCACAGAGATTTACAAGATGTATCTGTAGGGAATTCAAGAATAATGGGCAAAACTACATTCTGCAGCTTCTCCGGTCTATCTACGAGTGGCCGGATGTTAACATCATCTTACCTTACAATAGTCACACTTTGGTTCAAGGGGGCAAGAAGGCGTTGACAGAAATTAGTCACCTCTGTGACTTTAACAAATAATCCTCTTTTGGGTTTTGGAAGATCATTACGATGTACTATAGGGATGATTCGATTATTCATATTAGAACTGCATTCAGTTAGGAAAAATTCGACCAGTAACATTTTGCCTACTCACAAAATGCGAGTATATTTTTTTTTACGGGACAGGGCAAACAAAATGTGTAAATCAAGGACCCAGGTGGTCATGCTTGAGGATGGCTCTCAAAAGTGTTTGAAATGTTAGTTTTAACCACATCAAGAGATTGATTACATCACTGGTAATAGAGGCAAATAGAGGCGTATGATACAGTTTTACAAAGCAACAAAGGAAGTGAGGATAGTGAGAAAAAAACAAATAGCAGAAAGTATGATAGTGTAAGGAGTGGAAAAATAAGCAAGCAGTGACCCGGTTTTGATTGGAAATCCCACTGGCCAGAGACGGCCACGTGTGAATGGAAAATCCCCAGACCTTCGAGTCCGGCGCTGACCAGGTATATAAGACAAAAGGGAGAAGTTTAAAGGGGGATAAGTTGAGCACGTTGAAGTCCAGCGACCAGTCGCGGACGAAGGTGATCAGTTTTCGAGAGATGGAGGCTGGCGTGTGTATTTTAGTTGTGTGCTTTTGTAAGCAGGATTGAACTCATATTATTCAAGGAAATGTTTATTTTTTATGATTTTTTTAGTAATGCCTGTTAGAAATATATGGACATCATGTGCATAGGATTTGTTGATTTGTGTTGCCTTATGGATCAGAATTTTGTAAATACAAGGATCGTGATTTTATAAAAAGGATTATTGTTTCGTGTTCCTGTTACTTACATGCAAGGTGTGAACGTATGGTGTAGTCACCCTTCCACCGCTCAGTACGACGGCGGCAAGACAGAATAAAAGATTGAATAATAATTCTCATCAATCTAGTAAAAGATAACTATTACTACAATAGTAAGATCAGAATGCATAAATGAAAAACATACAACATCCAATATTTCGGCGTGAGCCTTTTTCAGGGATTACATACACTAACACAAACAACATATAACTAAAATAAAATGGAAAAACTTATCTTTGTGACATCCCTCCTTGTACAGAATACACCAGAATGCGCCCTAGAGACAAGGCTGCGGGACAGCAGAGGAAAGCAGATACAACCAATCGGATGTAAGCGGCAGTGAAAGGGAAAGATCGGAGGTTGGGGGGGGCATGCAGGAAAGAGACCAGGAGGGGCAATAAGCACCTGTAGGCCGCTAGAGAAAAAGGTGGAGGTAGAGGTGGGTGAGGGGGGGGAATTGGGAGATAAACTAATGAATGAAGAACTGCATCGAAACTCGTGGGGTTAATACGAGAAGGAAAATAGGTTGAAATTTAAAGAAGTTTAAAGGAAGCTGAATACATTGTAAATTCCAGCTGGGTGGAGACAGCCAGCCTGGAAAACGAGGCCCTGTTCTAGAGCGTTCCTAGATAGTACCTCAGAAGAACAGGAGCGGATTGCACTAAAAGAAATATCCCGTTTTCGTCAACTCCATCTCCCCCAGACCGAGCCTGATACACGTGAACTCTTTAGGGAACCCCCATTGGTAGCCTACAGAGAGGATAAAAACCTCAGGAACCTTTTAGTTAGAAGGCGCCTTAAGACAGAGGTCACTTTTAATGGTACCAGACTTTGTGGACGTCGTAGATACAAGATTTGCCCGTTTGTTGTTGAGACTAACAGATTTCCTTCCCTAAGTCTACGTTATCAGTTCAGGAGGGCTTCACCTGCACTTCACGCAATGTTATCTATGCCATTATGTGAAAACTTTGTGATATGAAGCATATAGGGGAGACCAGTTTACGCTTAGGAGATCGTTTTCGCCAACACCCTCAAAGAGGGCATTAACCCACGTGGCAAAACAATTTTGCCAAAACAACCACAAGGGAAAACGGGGCATTTCTATTAGTGCAATCCGCTCCTGTCCTTCTGATGTACGATCTCGGAAGGCTGTCTCCACCCAACTGGAATTTACAATGTATTCAGCTTCCTTTAGACATTTTGAGATTTCCATCTATTTTCCTTCTTGTCTTAGCCCCGCGAATTTCGATGCAGTTCTTCATTCACGAGTTCCATGTTATCTCCCAGATTCCCTTCCCCCCTCCATCCACCCACCCCTCCACCTCCACCTTCTTCTCTAGCGGCCTACAGATGTTTATTGCCCCTCCTGGTCTCTTTCCTGCAGCCCCCTCCCCAAACCTCCGATCTCTCCCTTTCACCGCCGCTGACATCCGATTGGTTTTATCTGCTTTCTTCTATGGTCTCCCAGCCTCGTCTCTAGGACGCAATCTGGCGTATTCTGTACAAGGAGGGATGCCACAAAGATACGTTTTTCCATTTTATTTTAGTTACTTGGTGTTTCTGTTAGTGTATGTAATCCTTGAAAAAGGCTCACGCTGAAATATTGGATGTTGTATGTTTTTCATTTATACATTCTCATCTTACTTTCATATTTTCAGCTATTTGTTTTTTCTCACTATCCTCACTCTCTCTGTTACTTTGTGAAACTGTGCCCTATTTGTCTTTATTACTATAACCGGTTTTACTGCAGTCGTTATCTCTTTTATCTGGTTACATCACTATAACACTTATGTTATGAGAGAGGAGACAAAGTATAGATTCACATGAATTCTATGTAAAAGAAAGAATTAAAAAATGAAAAATGAAACTTAGTTTCAGTCTTGGAAGAACACAAGTTGAAACTTGTATGCACACTTCTAAGAACGCAGTTGACATGCCTATATATATATATCAATGTCTCCCCCTCTCTGATTCTTTGTCATGTTTGTGTTTGTATGAAGAAGAAGGCTAGCGCTGAAACGTCACATCGTTGTAAACGTTAAGTAATAAAGCTGTTCCTACTTTTTTTCCTAGTTTAGACATTAACGAATATCCATTCCTTATATTACTCAGTGAAAACTAGAGATGCTGTATTATAAGGTTAAATATGAATATTATATGTGTATTTTCCTCATTTTGTTGCAAGTAACATTAAGAAAAAAGCTGAATAAAACGTGTTTAACAACTATATAAGAATAGTACAAAAATAATAGTAACATGATGAGGAGAAAAGTGGAAATTCGATGTTGTAAACTGGCCACAATGATCTGGTATCCTATAGGCTCACCTGAACCCACTACAGATAAAAGTGATCCCCAGGCTCAGGGACCACGCCACGAAGCAGCCGCTGTCCAGCAGCAGCAACAGTTTCAGCTCCCGTTGGTAGAACACCAGAGTTTCTATGACAACGACCAGGAACAAGTAAGTCAGTGTACATCCAAGGAGACAGCTCAAAGTCCTTACCCTGCTGTGCCCTACGTCAACGTTGGTAATGCGTAACAACATCACCTTTGAGGGGAGGGAAAGAAAAAGTGTTACCACACAGTGGATCAAGAAACAGTGACTGGCATGTTTGTTGTGGTGGAGAAGTATTAAGTCGTGTCTGACAGTTAATGAAAAGCACTGAATATAACATAACTCTTTTCGTCTTCGAAGATAGTTTTGAAGATGACAGATGTTAAATAATTTGGAAGGCACAAAAAGTCATTTTCTTTGAAAGTTTTCTCGTGCAGTTTCTGCCACTGTTTGACTGGCATAACCTGCTACTAAACAATACTTGTTCTACAAGGTAAAGTCTCTCTCAGCTTGCGCCTTGTAAACTCAGCTCCTCGTTTCCTTCTTAAATAAAAAAAACCCCACAAAGCAGGATTGCATTTCAGGCAGATCTTCGGCTAGTTCTTTTCAGTTCTCGATGATGATGGAAACATATTTCATGGATGCCTTACAAGTATCATTTTATCTCAGTTTCTTGGAACATTTTCTTTCCAGAAACAGCGCAGAAACTCCCTGTAAATCTAATACGTCGACTGGTTTACAGTAACTTCACTACCGCAAGAACTGGCAGGAACTTCAAGTTCAGTTACAGTAAGATACGACAATAATAATGTTCTTGTTTAAATTTTGAATAACAGAGATGTAGCAGTAGAACTGTCTAGTTGACAAGAAGAAATAAGTTTTTTAAAATATAATTAAAGGAAGAAATAAAATATTGTGAAGATATGACACAGGAAAATCAATACATATTAAAAACACAATGAGTAAAAACTTTCTTCCAGAAAGAAGTTAGTCGAAATTTTCGACCGGAATTAAAAGAATAAAATCTCAATGGAGGCAGAGTGGTATTTTCTGGAGCATCACTCTGGGCTGTTTAGAGTTCTTCATATGCCTGAATGGATTTTTGACCGTCTGGTATGTAGATCATATGCAACAGTTAAAACCCGAAAATCTGATAACTCGGCCACTTAAGCAAAGTGGACAGACAATGAGATGAAAGTGACAGAATGTGTGATGAAACGAGGAAGATGTGACACTGCAGACAGAAACACTGGAAAATGTATGGGAAAAAAAACAGAACTAATGAGAGATGATCAAATGCCGAAATGGATAGTTCAAAAGTATCTAACGTAAATGATACTTATATTTTCATGGTAATTTTCCACAATAATGAAGTCACGCGATTCGCTACGACGGTCCACGGTTGTTTATTTGTTGGTGGCTTCAAGTCTCCGTAAGCTTCTCTTAAATAAGCAACAGTCACTTAGAACACAACTGTCATTTGTTACATCTGTATCGATGCTGCCTGGTTAGTTGAGTGGTTGGGTGCTCGGTTTACTAATCCGGTGATACCGTGTGCAAGTTCCAGCAGCGGGATCTTTCTTCTGCTACATACAAGAAACGCCCCGGGGTCCACCCAGCCTCTAAAAATGGGTACGAGAGAAACCTGGGAAGGTAAATGCCGCCAAATGTGAGACTGATCACAGGCTACACTACCACCACTACTATACCATCATTACTACTATACTACCATCACCACCGCTTCTATTACTATACCACCAACACCGCCATTATTACTCGCCCCTCCAAACATTATTTTTGATTTGTACGATAGAATATTTCATGAAATGTTGGCCTTCTCACCTTATTTAGAACAGGTTTTCTGTTATTTTTTTCATCCATTAATATGGTTATCTTGCTGCCATTGAACCATGTGGTTATATGTCATGGCATTTGTGTTATACGTATTTTCATCCTAGATCTTTCCAGCCTTTGAAAGTGCCAACTTGTGGTGAACGTGACGTAAGTTTCACTGGCTTCAAGTCGTCAGATGAACCAACTATAGTTTTCTCATGTGTTTTATCCCCTGATATCTTCTCCTTTTACAGCGAAAACATGAGAAATATAGAGAACATGCCAGGAATATCAATTGGTGGATACAACCTTAACAACGTAAAATATGCAGACGACACAGTTCTGGTTGCTAAAAGTGAAGCAGATCTACAGGCTCTTCTGGACATCGTGGTTCGTGAAAGTAAAAATAAAGGTCTCAGTCTGAACAAAAATAAGACTGAAGTGACGGTCATCTCAAAGAAAAGAATACCACCAAATTATAGCAAAGATCAGAGGCAGACAAGCGAGATTTATAGAACATTTCCTGAGAAGAGGAAAATTGGAACACACTGTGGGAAGTGGAAAGATTGAGAGAAAAAGAGACAGAGGAAGACAGAGAGAGAAGTTACTGGATGGGCTGTCAGTGTGGCTAGGAAGAAAGTCACCGGCGAATTTCATAATCAAGACTAAAGATAGGGAAATTTGGAGAGAAATGATCGCCTACGTCAAGCGGCATGGCACTTAGATTAGATGATTTTCTCCTAGACTCCACCACAAGCCAAGAATTAAGGAACATGACAGCCTGTGAGACCTGGACACTTAACAAAACAGCTGAGAAACACATGGATGCCTTTGAGTGTGGATGCTGCAGAAGAATTCTTCATATATCATGGACACAGAAAAGAACAAATATATCCATACTACAAGAACTTAATATTGAAGAAGGCTGGCTAGTAAAGAGGATTAAAGAGAGAAAAGTTAAATATTTTGGACACATTGAACGGCATGATAATTTAGAGACGACTACCTTAGAAGGGTACATAAAGGAAAAAGAAAGTGAGGAAGACCAAGGCGAAGATGGCTGCAAGACATCGTGGATAATCTAAAAAATGGAAGCATCAGCAGTAGGACATCTTTCTTACAACCCGAGAGGCCTACAGGAGAGCTGTTAGGGAGGCAAAGTTCCGCAAGAGACATGCAAATGACTGACTGACTGACAAGTCTGGTGGTACGAACACCACCATGATGTGGGACATAAGTGTTGGTCAGCTCTGGTTAACTGGCTTTGATTATAGCAGATGTATTGAACCTTTTTGAACGTCAAAAAGACAGAGACTATGGTTATATCTAAGAAACAGAATCCACCAGCATGCAGTATAAATTTAAATGGAACTATTCTAAAGCAGGTGCAGAAATTCAAATATCTTGGAGCAGTAATAACTTCAGATGGGAAATGCAGAACAGAAATTAGGAACAGAATAGGCCAAGCAAAGACTGTATTTCAGAGAATGAGAAATATATTAACCAACACATCCTTATCAATGAATGTTAGAAAACAAGTCCTAAAATGCTATATTGAACCTATCTTGTTATATGGAAGTGAATCATGGACAATAGGCAAGTCTGCACAAAAATCATTGGAAGCAGCAGAAATGTGGTTTATTAGAAGAATGTTGCAAATCCCCTGGACAGCAAAAATAACTAATGAAGAATGTATGAGAAGAGCTGGAGAGACAAAAAACCTTGTCAAAAAGATAAGAGAGAGACAATGTACTTTCATAGGACATGCAATGAGAAGAGGGGGCATTGAAAATATAACAACAGGAAAAAAAGAAGGAAGAAGATCAAGAGGAAGACCAAGAGAAGTGATACTGTACAATCTGACGGGATGGCGTGAGAGGAGATCACCAACTGATCTGATGGCCTGCATGAAGGATCGGTACTCTGGAGAAGCATATAGCCAACGCCAGTCGGCACAGCACCTGATGATGATGATGATGATGATTGAATCAAGCAAACAAAGTAAAGATGGTCACCTGCTTTAAACCATTTGAAATACTATCTTATATCTTAATATCTTATATCTTATATCCTTCCCGTGCCATTAAATATCATATAGGGCTCGCAAAGTAGTTCATCAATTTTTCCTGTCTTCAGTGAGTCTTTCAACCTCATCAAAGGATTTTATGCCTGTTAATTTGCTTCTCTTAACAATGTCTTCTTCAGAGTTTCACACAGTCTGCCTCTTTTTCTTTGGCCTGTTGTGTTCCACTTCATAGCTTGTTTTGGGATTCTCTGATCATTTCTTCTCATCAAGTGACCAACATATTGTCCATCTCCTTTTCCTGATCACCCATGAGACTGGTTGTTGTTGAGTCATCTGTCTTATCTCTGCATTGTTCTTGAATTCATTCCACTTGATGCCGAGTATTTTCCTTATGCATTTGTTTTCAAAAGAGTATAATTTCTTTTCTATTTCTTTAGTTGTTTTCTAGCTTTCACATGCATAAATGAGGGTGGATATTACATTTGAATTGAACAGTCTTAACTTGGTTTTTGTGCTTATAACTTTTGAATGCTATATGTTCTCAAGATTCTTGAAGATTGATGCTGCTTTTGCAATTCTGATCCTAACTTCCTTTTTTAGTGTCACCATCCTGGTCTATGTAGCTGCCAAGGTATGCAAATTGATTGACTTCTTCAATATCTGTTCCTTCTATGTGTATTTTTCCATTTTGATTAATGGAAATTTTCATTATTTTTGTTTTGTCCTTGTTAATTTCAAGTCATATTTTGCTAGCCATTGAAGACAGGCTATCTGTTTTTTCTTGCATGGAATTCACATTATTACTGATAAGAGTTATGTCATCAGCAAAATCAGGATCTTCTAGTTGGGTCCCATGTACCCAGTCAGTACCTGTGTTACCTGTGCAGCATTTTTTCATTATGAAGTCTATTGTAAAGGAGACAGTTTATATCCTTGTTTCACACCTGTTTCAATCTGGAACCATTCACCCATCCCTTCTTCTGTCTTGACTGCACAAACATATCCATTGTATAAGTCCTTAATGATGTTGATAATTTTAGATGGTATTCCATATAGACTTAAAATTCTCCATAATGAATCTCTGTGTATGCTATCAAATGCCTTTTTAAAATCTATGAAGTTCAGTATTAATGGTTTCTGCTTTTCAATATGTTCTTCAAGTATTATTCTGAGAGTAAAGATCTGGTCAAGACAGCTTCTCCCTTTTCAAAATCCTGCTTGTTCTTCTCTCATTGCAGTATCCACAATATCTTTAAGTCTATTCAAAATGATCTTGCAAAATACTTTTGACACAACTGATATTAAGGTTACTCCTCTCCAGTTGTTACAGTCACTAAGGTTGCCTTTTTTTGTATTTTAACAATGATTCCTTTTTTCCAACTAGAAGGGACCTTCTCTTCTTTCCAAATCTTGTTAAACATTCTCTGTAGTTGTCTCATGTTTTCACTATTGATAGCTTTTAACATTTCGGGCATTATTTCATCTTCACCTGCAGCTTTCTTGTTAACCATTAAATTCACGGCTGTTTCAATTTCATGCAGTTTAATTTTGTCTAGATTGACATTTAGTTGTGCGGCTGGTAAGTCAGTTTCAAGATTTAACAATTCTTTTGGGTGTGGTCGATTAAGTATTTCTTGGAAGTGTTCAGCCCATCTTTGCTTTTGGTCTTTACTTGATGTTAATAGGGTTCCAGTTTTGCTAAGGATTGGTCTTTCTTTAGATGTAATAGTATCTGTTAGCCTCTTTTGTATGTTATATAAAGTTTTGCTGTCTCCTGTTTTTGCTGCTTTTTCTGCCTCTTTCACCATATTGTCTATGTATTCTCTTGTATCCCTTCTAGTTGAACTTTTTACTTTCTTGTCTATTTCTTTGTATGTTGCTTTCGCCAGATCTTTTCCAAGATCTGTTTTTGCATTCAACATGTCTAATTTGACTGCTCGTCTTTATACTTCCATGTTTTATCTGATATCCATGCTTTTCTATTTGGTTTTTTCAGTCCAGCACTTGGTTTTGCTGCTGTGATCATGGCTGTGCTGTAAGAATTCCATAATTCATCTATACCTATCTCCTTGACTTCACTGGGTGTTTTGGAATGATTGGCAAGTTCCTGAAATATACTGTACAAGGTGCTAAAAGCTACCATAATTTTCTTCCTAAAATTTTGTTCATACAGAACACTAAAATTATAATTTCATACTACTGCTACTCTCAGCCCCATCACCACTACCACCACCATTACTACTACTACCTCCACCACCAATACTACTACTACCACCACTACTACTACTACTACTACCACCACCACTACTAAGCTTTACCCACCACCACTACCACTACTACTACCATCAACATTACTTCTGCCACCATCATCACTACTACTACTACCACCACCACTACTACTACAGCTACCACTATCAACACCATCACTACTATTACCACTGCCACTACTATTATTACTACAATCACACCTGCTACTACCACCATCACCACTACTACTACCATCAACATTACTTCTGCCACCATTATCACTACTACTACTACCACCATCACTACTACTACAGCTACCACCACTATTATTACCACTGCCACTACTACTATTACCATAATCACAACTGCTACTACCACCATCACCACCACCACTGCTACTATCACCATCACTACTACTACTATAACTACCATTACTACTGCCAGTACTACTACCAGACCAGCACAACACTACTACTACTACCACCACCACTACTACTATACTACCAACACTACTACTATACTACCACCACCACTATTAATTCTATACTGCCACCACCACCATTATTTTTTATTACCGCTACTACTACTACTACTACTATTATCTTACCACAACCACCACTACTACTACATTATCACTTCCACTATGCTACCACCACTACTACTATACTACCACCATTACTACTATACTGCCACTACTACTACACTACTACCACCACTACTACTACTACTATATTACCACCACTACTACCACTATATCACAATCATCACTATCACTATCAGTATCACTACTACTACTACCACTAATACTATACTAATAATACTACTATTCCACCATTACTATCACCACTACCACTGTTACTACTACTACTGCCACCACCACCATCACTATTGCTACTGCTACTGCTACTACTACTACCATTACTACTATTGCTATTACTACTACCACCATGCTATACCAGAGTCGACGGGAAAAAAAAAACAAAATAAAGTGACCAGACAGCAGCAAGGACAAACCAGAGGACCTCACTAAAATGGAAAAATCTGACCTGTACAAATCCATCAAGCAACACCTCGATGAACAAATGCAAGGTAACTTTCTCCAAAGTACTTATCACATACAACTCAATGCATTACATGTAGCAAGGGCAGTGGTTCCAAATCCCAACTAAATGCTAGATCACGGGCAACACACAATGGAGTCATCTCCCTAAAAACACTGAAGGAAATCCTGATGTCAAGGGCCTAACACGTGTGGACGGCCCCGAGTGTAATGAGGCCGCTCCCCAGGACCAGCAACAGAGCTAGGCCCTTTGTTACAGTTATAGTTACTGTTATCAGCACTACTAGTAGTTCCAGGACCTCTATTAGACATTTTATAAGATGGTGTAAAACTATTTCCAACTGAAGAACTATTTTGTTTTCATCCCTCTTTAAAACAGAGAAAGAGAAAACATTTTTTTTAAAAAAGAACAAGAATTGAGTACCAAGAATTCTCAGCCAGCATTAGGTTAAGTTCATGATATCGATTTGTAATTATTAATATAAAACTAACTGATGTATGTCCCATGCTTGTGGGTGGTGACGATATTTCACTGCAAGCAGTTCCTGGTGTTTCCATTCAGCTCCGTTGCTTTCATTTTCCCATATCTCTTTTAAAACATTTTCTCCAAGTCTCTCTTCCGCTTTGTCCGTTGAGTTTTCCAGTGAGTGTCATGTTTTCGTAACTTCTGCCTGCTCATGACTTTCTTAAGGTTTCATGTTCCTATTATTTTGATTACAACCTTCAACAGAAGCAACACAGTAAGCGAGGAAATTAAAATCAGAGCACAGATAGGTAATAAAATATACTTTGCCTTGCAACACCTGTTAAAATCCAAAATCCTGTCCCAGAACACCAAAATAATAATCTTAAAAACCATAATAAGACTAGCCGTCATGTGTGGATCAGAAACATGGAGAACAACAAAGAAAGATGAACAACAATTGCAGATCTTTGAGAACAAGACCCTAAGAAGAATCTTTGGACCGATAAAGGATACCAACAGTGGAAAATGGAGAGCTAGAAAGAGCACTGAACTGAATAGCTTATTTAAATCCCAATGAATTATAAATCTCTTGAAACTGAACAGACTACGCTGGCTAGGGCACGTAGAAAGAATGAAAAGGAACAGACAAATGAAAATGATGTATGCACAAGAGATTAGGGAAACAAGACCAAAGGGTAGACCAAGACAGAGATGGAAAGACAGCATGAAAGAGGACATAAAAGAAACTGATGTCACCAACTGGAGAGAGAAGTTTAGGAATAGAGAGGAATGGAGGCGAACTTTATCTGCAGCAATGAGCCTTAATGACTTTGAAAGCTGAAGAAGAAGAAGAAGAAGAAGAAGAATTGTGATTAGTTTTCTTTCTCCTACAACTTCGCATAGAACTTCTTCCATTATTTCTCTGGCTGTAACAGAGAATATATTGCAACATTCTCTTAAACTAAATGTCTTTCTCTTCCAATTTCTGCCCATCTGTTTGTTGTTCTAGTTTCATAACCATAAACTTATACTGACCTTATATAACACAAAAAGGAACAAGTCACCATCTTCCGTCTCCGAACAGGACACACCCGACTCCGAAGTCATATGTATACAGAGTTTAAGGTTGGTACTACTAATCTATGTACATGTGCCCAGGTGCCCCAAACTGTGGAACATATCCTCCAGAACTGCACCAACTATGAAACAATGAGAAATAATTACTGGCCCAGTGAAACCACTAAAGAAGATAAGCTCTACGGTTCCATACATGAATTACAAAAAACAGTGAAATTTATCCAAGAGACAGGACTGCAGATATAGACAGACAATGTGAACGAAGAAGAAGAAGAAGAAGATATAACACAGTAGAACTCGCTTTTCACTTAGGGATTCTTGTGGTTATTTTTAGGATTTTCTTCGTGTTCAATAAATAGTTGCTTCCCTAATTTGGCTTCAGTTCTGCCGTATGCTGCTATTGTTGCTCCCAGATCTATCTGCTGCTATTGTTGCTCCCAGATCTATCTACTGATTATTGGTGGTCCCAGATCTATCTGCTGCCATTGTTGCTCCCAGATCCATCTACTGATTATTGGTGGTCCCAGATCTATCTGCTGCCACTGTTGCTCCCAGACCTATCTACTGATTATTGGTTCTCCCAGATCTATCTGCTGCTATAGGTGCTCTCAGATCTTTCAGCTACTATTGTTGCTCCTATATCTATCTGCTGCTATTGTTGCTCCCAGATTTATCTGCTGCTATTGTTGCTCCCAAATCTATCTGCTGCTATTTTTGCTCCCAGATAACTGAATTTGCTTGTGTCAGAGTCCTAAGATTTGCACAAATGTTGCATTGTCGCATTTTTTACTTTTTAAAAAATATCTCCGTCTTTTCTGTCTTGTTGTTGTTCAGCTTTAATCCTCTGTCTTGCTCTTTGATAACACTGTTCAGTAATTACTGCAAAATGCATTCATACTTTGTGCTGTCCGAAAGGTGCTTTCCGCGTTTCTCTGATTATTAATAGTGTGTGACCTTGGTTAATTCCTCTCAAATTCTTAATGTCTTTTGTGATTTTCCCATTGTGTAATGAAAACAGTCCGCGTGGCAGGACACGCCTTTGTCATAATCCCTATTTTGTGTCTTGATTTTTCAACAATGATAGTGCTCACTTTCATTTCTGTGCATTAATTCCAGTGTCTATTCTCATTTTTATAATATCTTCTATTTAATTTTACCACAAGTTTTCGTGTATTCAGCGAAGCACAATCTTTTGTTTATTTTCAGTAGTCGCTCTATTTTTATTCTTAGTAAAGAAATTTGAACTGCTCGTGTTTTTTTCCATCAATAAAACTACATTATTTTTCTGCATTTTCTTTATTTATCTTGTTTCGCATTCTAAAATTGGTGATCCTTACAAGGAGTTCTGTGCTAAGACTCATTTTTCTGTGCTGTTGGTCACATTCTGCTGTCCCAGCTGTCTATTGTGGTGTAGTGAAAACTAATTCCGATAGATTATATAGCACATTTTCTGTGTCATAGACTGTATTTAGGATATTAACGACTTTTTTACTCTCATTGAAATAATAATTTCTAATTTTTACGAAACCACTGTTTACACATTTAATATAAGTAGTTAGAGTGATCTGTATGCTGTAGATACCAAATTCGAATGGTCAGTGCTCTTCAGATTTTTTAAAATGACATTTCCATGGATCTGTTTGTAAATGTTTTCTTAAACTACTATTTATAGTGGAACCCGGTTGAGTAAAACCGATCTATGGCCACGACAGAGAACAATAAAGCACATACAGTTTACCTGTGTAAGTCCATATGAGGCACAGAAAAGAGGATACACAGCCTGTGTCATTATTCCAACCATCAATCCCGCCATGCGGCCTTTTTGTCCGTAGGGGTCAACCAACATGAACACCGTCCTGAAGATGCCAGCAGCTGCTAGCAGGATCAGTGTATTGTGGACAATCTTCAGTCGCTGGACTCGGAGACGAAACCTCACAAAAATCACAGCACTAACAATGGTTAGTATCAAGTACAATCCAGAGAACCCATACACATGGAAATCCCAGCTCAGGCCCCATGTGCTCAAAGCAACAGGCCAATCAGGCAGCGGTGTAAGACTTTTGGCAGCGCTGTTGCTGTCATGGAAACTGCTGTTACTCGGCTGTTCATTTCTGCCATGGAAGTGCTGGCTAATGTCGTGAAAATTGATGCCAGCGGACCTTTCATACAGCAGCTGCAACGATTTATCATTTCTAACGTAATTGTTGATGACTTTGAATATTGGTTTCACATGAGTCTCTTTTCTGGAATCATAGAGTGATTCATGAAGTAAGTCCAAAGACCGCGACATAACATTTTTCTCAAAGATCAAAAGTCTCAAACTGCCAAAATCTTTCCAGTGTCACTTCTGGTAATCTGTATAATAACAAACAATTCTCCAGTTATTTCCAGAAAGAAACACACAAAAGGTAACAGAAAACAACTTCAGCACACTGACTAAATAACAAGTCATGTACAAACTGACAACAAATTTTACAAAATCGTTTCCTCTGTAAATTACATTGATATATGTTCAGGTTTCTGTTGTTTTGAATACAGTGCTATTATACATTATATGTATGGTATATATTCAACACTTCGAGGCTGCAGTTAAAGGCCTTTCTAATATTACCGACATCTTCTTCTTCTTCTTCTGCGTTCGAGGTTGTTAGTCACATCAGATCCTGATCCCTGTCGACACGTCAAAGCCCGCAGTCCTCTCCAGATCCTGATAGAAGCCCCAAAACTTTTGCCCCAAGCATGTGTCCTCTGGCCATGTCTTAGGTCTGCATGGTTTGGGCTCTCTTTGAGGATGTGTTCTGGAGTCTGGATTAATTCAAGTTTTACATTATTGAACATGCTGCTGTGATTGTGACAGCTTTTTACCATAGATCTATGCACAAAGGGGAGATCTTGGGTGATTATGGTTCGCCATATATGGCTTCATAGCCGACATCTCTAATTTTCAATAAATAATGCATTTTATACGCGCAGGTAATGTTCAAAATGAAAGGAGAGGTGGAGTGAAGTTTGAGTTGATGATGGAGTGGTAGCCTGCGTGTTATCACGTAGGATATATGTACTGCATTGTCTCCGTATCGTATCGCCCTGCAGCCGGTAACAAGCATCGCGTGCTATCTAATCGTGTAGTTCCATCCATCCATCCATCCATCCATCCATCCATTGGTTAATGATTGGCTCAGCACGCTATATGGCATCTTAGGGGCAGCAACAAACTCTCTCTATCTTGTGTTGTGCTCCAGCTTTGCTGCATCACGCTCACTTCAGCTTATACAGTTCTCCCCGGACAGACGGGTCGGCCTCTTACTTTACCTTAGCGTTGCTACTGGGGTTCTTTCGTAGCACATGACCAATGGTGGGGCTAATATCTTGGAAAATATGCATGAACTTGAATGGGGCGAGAGTTTAGGTGACTGTCCTTATTTCCTTGAGCGGAACTAATATGCAGGCTTCACCATTACATGGAACATGTCTTTTCTATTTCTCCTGGTCAAACTGTAGTACCACGACATAGCCAGACACAACACAGGCCCAGATTTATACCACGACATAGCCAGACACAACACAGGCCCAGATTTATACTTCAGCGTGTTGCCTTACCCTCCTTTTGTTATATGAGTTCATTCTCAAGTTCATAATTATTTTCTTTCATCTCATGAAGTTCATAAAGTCACAATCATCAAAATCATGCATGATTATTTGTGATAAATAGTAGAATTCATGTCCATAAAGTACTAAATTGCTCTGTAGAGTTCATTCATTTACAGTGACAAGACAACAACAACAACAACAAATTAATTCATGCTCTAGTTCTGATACTATGTTTTTAAAGCAGGCATGTGCAACCTTTTTTTTGTTCGGCCAATCAAAAAAAGACATTTTCTCTATCTTTACTCGGGCCACCCACAAAAATATAAGCCACATGTATAACAATATTGAGCAGTACGTATAATATATAACAGAAATATGGAAAAATATTATTTGCGTGTTTCTGTTTTCCTATATTTCTATATTGTCACGTGCCAGATGTTTGCTCTCTAAGTTTCTTTCTTTGCTAAGAGTGCCAGAAATATGCTAAAACTAACAATGATTTCTACATCAAAATGCAGTTTTCTGAATTTTGCGAATGAACATTTTTATAACAAAACAAATTACTGGGACGAAACAAATCTCGAGTTTTTATAATCTGGTTTGATTATGTTGCCATGGCGTGTAACAGTTCTACACGAAATACGAAAGGAGTTCCCCCCCCCTTTTCCAAAATAAACCCTTCTCTTCCCCCCCCCCCCCCCCATAAAAGGGAGAAAAGATCATTTGAAAAACTGACATTAACCAAATCTGCCTGCAATGTCCGCTCAATAATGCTGTAAATGGTGGCTCATGGATAAATTAAATGTCAAGGAAAATGTCATTGATGTTTCTGTGACGTCAGTTGTATGACATTTTTTTACTCTGCCATTAAATTAATGGATCTCCTTGCAGTCATACTGAAAGTTTCCGGTATTTCAGTGGCACAGTTTGATATTTTAGAAGATGGAAGTGTGACCTCTGACCTTAACTTTGAGTATCAAATTGCCTGGTACACTGTCTGACACCAGCTGTGTTGTCTTTTAACCGTGCAATACGTTTTTTCTTCTGATTTTAATTATCAGTTATATAAAGCTTTGAGGTAATTGAAAGCCTACCTATGGCTAAAGAAAGACAGCGCTTTAAGCACAACTTTATTTCCTGTCTTCATATTTCTGTTCGCTGTTTTGCACGCTTATTTCTGTGTAAAATCTGAATACTCTCATTTGAGAACTAACCAGAATAAACTCTTATTTTGTCTTTGCAATTAACACAAATATTTTCGTAATCGGAAAAATTCAAAATCCTGTCCCAAAACAACAAAATTACAATCTACAAAACTATAAGACAAAAGAGATAATGACTGTGAAAAAACTGCTTCTAGTAATAAAGGTAGATAGGTTCTGTTTTACAAAGCGACAGAGGGAATGAGGAAAGTGAGAAAATACACAAATGGCAGAAAGTATGAAAGTAAAATGAGAATGTATAAATGAACAAACACACAACATCCATTACTTCGGCGTCATCATTTTTTAAAGGATTACATACAATAACAACACAACACATAAATAAAAAAAAGAAAAGTGAAACCCTTAGCTTTGTGGCATCCTCCTGGTACAGAATACAACAAATGCGCCCTAAAGACGGGGAAAGTGGGCGCGATGAGTGGCTGGGAGGTGACAAAGAAAAACAACTTTGATCACTCGGATGTCTGCGGCGTGTAGGTGGTGAAAGGGAGAGAACAATATGAGGAAGGGGACACTAGAAGGAGACTATGGAGCTATAAATAAGTTATTGCTGTTAGAGAAGAAGGGGAGGGCTGTGAGATAAAACTTATCAATAAAAAAACTGCAGCGAAATGAGAGGGGCTAAGACAAGAAAGTAGAACATGAAAGTTTAAAGATGTTTAAAGGAAGCTCAATTTATTGTTAATTCCCGCTGGGTGGAGACAGCCTAGAAAATAAGGCGCTGTTCTGGGTCATTCATCAGAAGAACAGGAGCGGATTGCTTTGACACTTGAAGAAACCTTCCAGGAAAATGGGACATTTCTGTTAGTGTAATCCGAATAGAGCGGAGTGGGGGCGAATTTTATCTGCAGCAATGAACCTTAATGTCCCGGAGAGAAGAAGTCGAAGATTTTCGTAATGATTTACATGTCGAAATATCTTTGACACGGATCGTAACATATGTGTATCAGTCGTGGTGACCTTCTTCTTCTTCTTCTGCGTTCGAGGTTGCTGGTCACATCAGATCCTATTTGGAGTCGACGGAGGTGGCTCAGTAGTCTGCAGTGGCCTGTCCGTGTGCGAAAAAGGATGGTTTGGTGATGTCTTTGGAGTTGGTGTAATGCATCTGGTTCATTGCTGCATTTCACTTGTTTCTTCCATTCAGATTTGCACTGGTTATGAATTATGGTTTTCGCCTCGTGGTAGTTTACTGCATGATTTGTTTGATCTTGATTGCTGCCAGCTTTGTATAGGGTGTCAGCTATTTCATTTACAATGACGGTGGTGACATCACATACAACATGAGATGGTTGGATATTACCCTGACCTAAATTTCTTATTATATCAGGGGAACACAATTTTAAAACTGTATGTTTCAGACGTGAATATCGTATAGTATGTGATTAAGATCAGCTTCTTTCATTATTGTCAGTAGCATGAAGGATAATTCCTGGAAGTATACAACATAATCCCCAGATTAGACCGACTTATTTAATATGTTCATGTAAGGCTGGAAAATTAAGGTTCATTCCTACGGTGTATTCAGATCTGACTCTGATTGGCTTTCTTTTTTTTTTTTTTACAGCATGCCCAGATCAAAATAGATGATTAAGGCACAGTCCTGACCAAAATATTCTGCCTTTTTTTTCTCAATATATTCAATCAGTAATAGCCCCATCCTTCCTTGTCTATGATTACCTCTTACAAAATCCCTTATCCTTTATTGACATTTCATTGACCGTAAGCTTATCCTTGTTTACCTTCTCCGTCTAAAACACACACACAAACTCACGCAAACAAACAAACCTAGTGTATATTTGTAACAAAGGACCGCTATCAATCGGGTTTTTAGTCTGCCTAGATTTTGATTAAAGAACTCAGTAACCAAACAAGAAGAGAAAAATATCTCAGTCCGACCAAGAGGCACGGGGGAAAAAGAATCTGAACTGATCGGAAACACCAAGGACAGTCCAAGATGGAGAATATGATCGCGAAGGTTATGAAGGTTATAAAGCACATTATTACTATTATTATTATTATTATTAGTAGTAGTAGTAGTAGTAGTAGTAGCAGTAGTAGTAGAAGCAGTTGTCCCTGACCAAACTTTTCTTGCCGACCGGTTAAAAAAAAAAGCAAAGTTCTGTTTGTGTATACAAAATCAGAAATAAGGTTAGCATTCATCATCATCAGGTGCCGTGCTGACTGGCGTTGGCTATTATGCTTCTCCAGAGTACACGATCCTTCATGCAGGCCATCAGTTCAGTTGGTGATCTCCTGTCTTACCATCTCCTCAGACTGTCCAGTATCATTTTTCTCGGTCTTCTCCTGGCTTTTCTTCCCTCTATTTTCCCTGTTGTTATAATATTTTCAATGCCCCCTCATCTAATTGCATGTCCTATGAAAGTACACTGTCTCTCTCTTATTTTTTGTCAAGATTTTTTTCTCTCCAGCTCTTCTCATACATTCTTCATTAGTTATTTTTGCTGTCCAGGGGATTCGCAACATTCTTCTAGTAAACCACATTTCTGCTGCTTCCAATGATTTTGCGCAGACCTGCCTATTGTCCATGATTCACTTCATACCATATAGCATTACCAACAATGAAAACAGCGAGAGGAAGCAAGATGACATCATTATTTTTATTTCTTCTGCTGTTTGTGTGTGCCGTGAAATCTGTCGGGAATACTCTATTACTGATCTCTGATCTTTATTACATTTTTTTTAGTTATCTTCTTTCGTTCTGTCTCGTGCTAGTTTGTGGCGTATGACTTGGGTTCATCTTTGAATTGTTCACCGTACATAACCAGACTGTGCTTTCTTTTCGCAATGTCCATAGTTCTGGCCATTATTTTTATTTATTTATTTTTGCAATTTTGTAAAAGCTGTAAAAAAAATCTGAACTTTTCGCATAATTTACCAGGAAATTCATTCCCCTCTCTACCTCCCTTTGTCTCCCAGTAAAACTTATGTAAGGGTAATCCTCTCGTGCCTTTTGGAGGCACATGGCTGAGAAAATATATATGTGTGTGTGTATGTATGTATGTATGTATGTATGTATGTATATATATATATAACACCTATTTGGTTAACCCCTCGTGGTATTTACTGAGCTAACAGTATCAGAGCTAAGAGAAGAGGGATCCGATTGCCTATTAGCAGAATCTAATAACAGCATTACGCTGGCGATGTAATGTTTACACTAAATGCGAAGATAAACGCAATTAGGGTCGATGGATCCAACAAAAGGTCGAGAATCCTAGACCAGCAGATATCAAACATCACTAATGGCCATCATCTGAGAAACAGGAAGAAGTGATTTAAAAAATATTATGGCAGTCAGAATTGCTTCAGGATTTAATACTGCTGCCAAACTGCAGTTATCGTAAAAAGGAGAAATGAAACAAATGTGACATTTCACAGAATTCTTCGAGTCTGAACTAGAATCTGGTGAGAAACATCTCCAGATTAAACACTGTCGATGTAAGATAAACAAAAATTGAACAAAATTTAATTCATACAATAATTCAGAGTTCATAGATTTCGGTCTGAGTAACAAGAGCTGAGGAAGAATGGGTTCTGAATCTCACAATCACTTTAAATAAAGTAGGACGAGAACAAGGACTAATAAATGACAAAAACCCAAACTGCCGTTGGGAGAATGTGACCCTCGTATTTCTGGCTGATTTGGCCATGAATATCGGAGAGTAGACTCACCTCGACTAACTCCTCAGCTCTTAGATCTTTATTTTAAAATCACCGGATCGTAGCTGTCTTCAGAGTGTTCAAGTGGAGTCATCCATTTCTTTTTTTTACACTTAGTGAATAAAAGATTATTTTAAAACACGAATTATATTCTAATCACTCTGTATCTTACACGATGATTTTAGTGGTAGGTAGTTGTGGTTATATGCCCAGAGACTTGCTTAAATCCATGTTTATAGCACTACCAAAGAAACCAGGTGCAAAGGAATGTGATGACCACAAGACTATCACCCTCTCATGAAACATAACGAAGCTACTTCTGAGAATCATTATGAGAAGAACAAGGAAAAAGATAAAAATGGAAAGAGTAGATGAACAGTTTGGTTTTGTTGAAGAAAAGGGAACACACAATGCCATTTATGCTGTACAAACACTAACAGAAAGAGCTTTAGAAGTACAGAAAGATCTCTACTTATGCTTCATTGATTACATCAAGGCATTCAACAAGGTGAAACATAATGAAATTATTAAAATGCTTGAAGACATCAGTATAAACGGCAAAGACCTCAGGATTCTAAAACATCTATACTGACAGCAAGAAGCAGCAATTCGAATTGAAAATAGAACTGGAAAATATCAACCTATAAAACAAGGCATGCGACAAGGATGTGTACTATCTCCAGACCTTTTTTCTCTGTACAGTGAGAATATTATAAGAACGATCATCACAGAACCAGGCATAAAAACTGGAGGATACAATATTAACAACCTTCGGTATGCTGACGACACAGTACTGGTAGCTGAGAACCAACAAAACCTGCAAAATCTCTTGGATAAAGTCGCCAAAGAAAGTGAACAGAAAGGTCTTACTTTGAACATCAAAAAGACAGAGACTATGGTTATATCTAAGAAACAGAATCCACCAACATGCAGTATAAAATTAAATGGAACTATTCTAAAGCAGGTGCAGAAATTCAAATACCTTGGAGCAGTAATAACTTCAGATGGGAAATGCAAAACAGAAGTTAGGAACAGAAAAGGCCAAGCTAAGACTGCATTTCAGAGAATGAGAAACATATTGTGCAACACATCCTTATCAATGAATGTTAGAAAACGAGTCCTAAAATGCTATATTGAACCTATGTTGTTATATGGAAGTGAATCATGGACAATAGGCAAGTCTGCACAAAAATCATTGGAAGCAACAGAAATGTGGTTTATTAGAATATTGTTGCGAATCCCCTGGACAGCAAAAATAACTAATGAAGAATGTATGAGAAGAGCTGGAGAGACAAAAAATATTGTCCAAAAATAAGAGAAAACAGTGTACTTTCGTAGGACATGCAATGAGAAGAGGGGGCATTGAAAATATTATAACAACAGGAAAAATAGAGGGAACAAGATCAAGAGGAAGACCAAGAGAAATGATACTGGACAGTCTGACGGGATTGTGTGAGAGGAGATCACCAACTGAGCTGATGGCCTACATGAAGGATCGTGTACTCTGGAGAAACATAATAGCCAACGCCAGTCTGCACGGCACCTGATGATGATGATGATGAGTTGTGGAAGTTATCGAACATCATTTTGGTTATATTTTGTCTCATATCTGTTTCTGCTCATATTTAACTGCGATAAATAGTCACAAGCTACCTTTGTGTTGCAGAATTTAATCTTTTTTGCACTTGTGTTCTGTGTCTACAAATCTGGCTCTCGTTTTCTCCTCCAGCGACTCATAACTGATTTATACCTGACAAGATCCTCCATTTGTTTTTCTAAGTCTGAGAGAACAATCTCTCATTGACGCTTTACAAATATTCGTGTACCCCAGTTTTAGTCTACCTCACAACCTCCTTCCCACCACAAGTTGAACATGTAATGTTTGTTTGCGGCTGTCTTTCATTCTTGTGACATGTCACAGCTACTCTCATCTTCTAATACTGAAGATTGTCGTTATCACTGATGGAAGCTTGGCAGTGTTTTGCGGAAAAGAAAATTCTTGTTTCTTAACTCTTCTTCAGTGACTTGCCTGTTTCTCTGACACTGTCGATTCTGACAATCAGCGACCCATAGCTGACATGCTAGCGTCAGGGCTGACTAACCATAGGTGACATGTTAGCGTTAGGGCTGACTAACCATAGGTGACATGCTAGCGTCAGGGTTGACTAACCATAGCTGACATGCCAGCGTTAGGGCTGACGACCCATAGGTGACATGCTAGCGTCAGGGCTGACTAACCATAAGTGACATGCTAGCGTCAGGGCTGACTAACCATAAGTGACATGCTAGCGTCAGTGCTGACTAACCATAAGTGACATGCTAGCGTCAGGGCTGACTAACCATAGCTGACATGCTAACGTCAGGGTTGACTAACCATAGCTGACATGCCAGCGTTAGGGCTGACGACCCATAGGTGACATGCTAGCGTCAGGCCTGACTAACCATAGGTGACATGCTAGCGTCAGTGCTGACTAACCATATGTGACATGCTAGCGTCAGGGCTGACTAACCATAAGTGACATGCTAGCGTCAGGGCTGACTAACTATAAGTGACATGCTAGCGTCAGGGCTGACTAACTATAAGTGACATGCTAGCGTCAGGGCTGACTAACTATAAGTGACATGCTAGCGTCAGGGCTGACTAACCATAGGTGACATGCTAGCGTCAGGGCTGACTAACCATAAGTGACATGCTAGCGTCAGGGCTGACTAACTATAAGTGACATGCTAGCGTCAGGGCTGACTAACCATAAGTGACATGCTAGCGTCAGGACTGACTAACCATAAGTGACATGCTAGCGTCAGGACTGACTAACCATAAGTGACATGCTAGCGTCAGGGCTGACTAACCATAAGTGACATGCTAGCGTCAGTGCTGACTAACCATAAGTGACATGCTAGCGTCAGGGCTAGCGAACCATAGCTGACATGCTAGCGTCAGGACTGACGACCTATTGGTGACCAAGACTCTGTCCCACCTCTCCATTGGTATCCCCAGTAATAGGTCTACCTTGGCTAATGGGGCAGGGTTCGCCATAGTCCCCATGGTGGTGGAGTCTGTTAAAGAAGTACTGCACATCCCTTGCTTTGTAGCTGCACTCAGGGACTGAAAAAATAGCCGCCATAACCCGCTCCCTATCCGATACGATGCTGTGCCACAACAACTTCACTGCAGCGGCTCCAAATAACACCACTTCGCGAATCCAGGGAGATGAACAGAACACTGAGTTGTCCATGTTTCAGATTCATTTAAGTGGGTGCTGAGTCCACAAGTTGGACAAATCATAAGTGGAACAACCCAGTTTCCAGGCTACTTTTGCCAAGCACTGTGCACTCATTTGAGGCGGGACGGCTGGGCGAGGTCCAGAATGTTAGTGATCTGACTATAGTGCTACTGCCGACTCCTTACAGATGCAGAAACCGGCGCAAATCTGTCGTCTTCTAAGTATACGCTATGTGTTGAATACTGGATTAAGACTCTCTATTTTGCACGTCATCGACGCTACATAAAGTAGGTTAAATTATGCACAGGTTGCTCTGTGTCGGACTGTTTCTGTGTTGGTGAGTTAAACAGTCCCGAAGCGGAAATGTGCAACACTGAGTTTCCGTGACATCGGAACATAAGTTCAGTATAACTCAGTTTATTGACGAATCCATGGTAATCAAGTTTTAACAGTAAATGTAAAAATACAAAGAATCAGCATAAAATGCATATGGCAGAGCGAGGAATCGTGGAGCGGGAAAAGTGGCCAGGTATTTAATGTATTGTCCTTACTTCGTCATCGTATCCTGTTCTAAACTGGGCTCACATTCATCACCTCTCCATCACAAAAATAATAATAACAGCACATATTTGAAATAATCAGGAGCGTTGGCAGGCAACAGATTGTATTGCCGCTATTAGGCAGACTCAAGTGGTATTAAGTGAACAACAGGCAGATCATAACAGATCTCCAGGTCTTCTCAGACATTTGTAAAACAAATCTTCTCAGACATCAGTAAAATAGGTCTTCTCAGGCATCTGTAAAACAGGTCTTCTCAAACATCTGTAAAATAGGTCTTCTCAAACATCTGTAAAATAGGTCTTCTCAGACATCTGTAACGTAGGTCTTCTCACACATGTGTAAAATAAGTCTTCTCAGACATCTGTAAAACAGGTCTTCTCACACATCTGTAAAACAGGTCTTCTCACACATCTGTAAAATAGATCTTCTCACACATCTGTAAAATAGGTCTTCTCACACATCTGTAAAACAGGTCTTCTCAAACATCTGTAAAATAGGTCTTCTCAGACATCTGTAAAACAGGTCTTCTCAGACATCTGTAAAATAGGTCTTCTCACACATCTGTAAAGTAGGTTTTCTCACACATCTGTAAAATAAGTCTTCTCAGACATCTGTAAAACAGGTCTTCTCAAACGTGAGTAAAAATACATCTTGTTAAACGTTTCCTCTCAGGCAAACAAAGAACTAGCAAAGAGCACTTCTCCTAAAAATCTATAGAAGGCCAGGATATATTACAGCAGATTATGCACCGAAAGTCGGACACAGAACAAAAGGCCATGTTAGATCTCGTCAGTATAAATCATTACATCTAACACACATTACATCCCTCATAATATCATTTTAGTTTAATAAACGTAGATCGTTTGACTCACAGTAAAACGCGCGCTAGCAACACAAACGTAGATTGTTTGATTCACTAATAAAACGGGTGTTTAGCAACATTAACAAGACTGTTTGATTCACCAGTAAAACGAGTGCTAGTAACACAAAAGAAAATCGCTTAATCTCAACATCTACGTAACCAGACCTATTTGACAAATGAAAGTATCACCACACTTGATTCTAGAATTTTCTCTGAAGTTAACAGATAGTTATTTTCTGTTGAAGTAAATATGAGGAGGAGTATTAACGTGCTCCGAATGACTGACAACTCACTATAAAAAATAGCACTAAGGTGGACACCACAGAGGAACAGAAGTAAGGGTAGACCAAAAGAGACATGAGAAGAACAACAGAAAGGATGTTGAGCAATAGAGGGCTCACCTGGGCAAGAGCAGAAAAAAAGGCAAAGGACAGGCATTTGTGGAAAACCCTTGCGAAAGCCCCATGTGCCCTGGGCACTTAAGGTTCAGAGAGAGAGAGAGAGAGAGAGAGAGAGAGAGAGATTAACGTTTCATAAAAGCTTAGGAAACTCAGCTCACGTGACATATCATAATTCAGTACCAACTTAACACTGAAAAGTTAGCCTTTCAAAAACATCTAAATCTTATTTTCGTAAAATACTTAACCAGCACTGGGCACACTAGAAATATCAGAATTATATAAACTGGGTTTATAACACCATCGTCATTTTCCAACTTGCATTTCATTGTCCCAGCTGTCTGCCGCTATATAAAAAAAAGACTTGCCTAGACCGGAAGTTTGCATTATCAGCTTATGCGACCAAACGCGGTAGTAGTTTCATTTCGACTGGTCGGGTATAATTTCCGTATTCGTCGTTATTCTATTTCTGGCAAATACGACGGATTAATTTCTGAAATTCATATTAGTAGAGACGTTGGTCTCACTCTGTCTCTTGCCCAAATATACGAAGATAATGTGAACATCTGTGAAGGTTATTTATTTACATGCATAAATGTCCGTCTTCTCTGAAACGTAACAATTGTGTGTTCGTTAATGCATAAAGTTGTTTCTGCCTTTGTAAAATAAATCTAATTATTTGTTTTCTCAGAATAGTGCATGCAGAAACAATATACCTAGGTTGAATGTCAAACCAACAGTATTCTAACTGAAGTCACTAAACCACTGACACAAACACTATTTCCTATGTCATTTTTCTGCAACGTGGCCTAGTTCACGATATACTGTGCAGTTCGTTACAGCTGGGTATTACTCGATTTTTCAGGAACTGAAGCTTTGAGGTATTCGTGTAGTAAGTATTCATGGAGCCGGTCCCTGTAACCGTTTCCTCGGTTATTCAACTGAATTCTGAGCATGTCCCTGAGTCACTGCTACATTCCTTCTGTCGGGAAAGATGTTTTATATTTAAATTTCAAATAATAAAAAAAAGACCACTTTAATCGTAACCTATTCGAAGCGTAGTAAAATTTTAACTATTTAGACTACTAAACATTGCATACATTGGCATACAATAAATTATTTCATGCAGTTTTTAAAAAGGACATACAACAAATACGAGAACGAATCACAAAGCAGCCTTAATGTTGTTCTAAAAATGTAAGTCGTGGACAACTGTAGTACAAATATGGTAAGTCATCCCTTTCTAGATGTAAGTTTGCAGAGACACATAGGTCATTTTGGAAATATGACGTCAGTAGACCAGATCAATGATGGCTGCTCCTGTTTAAAAATGATTATGCACGAGAGAAGAACAGTGCACAGTTATTTGTTTCTTGATTGTCTGACGTTCTGAAGCAGACGGAAAAGGTTTTCTACGAAGTATAGTCACTGGAGACGAATGCTAGGTACATTACTTTCAGTCAGGGACAAGGCGAGCCGCCAAGAATAAGTGACATTCTTTCTCGCCAAAACCTAACAAGTTCCGTACAACTCCGTCGATGGGAAAAGTGATGCTCACGTTCTTCTGGGACTGTAAAAGCAAATCCATAAACGTTACATGCCTAGAGAAACCGCAGTCATCAGCGAAGCCTATTGTAATCTGCTTTACAACCACTTAAAACCCTGTAATCAGGTAAAAAAAAGTCGCATTTTGCTCAGCTCTTGCGTGTTCTTTCAGCATGATAACGTACAGCCTCATGCAATATCTCACTCACTCACTCACTCACTTTCAAGTCAATTCATGATTTACACATCTAGACCAGAAACTGAATAAATAAAGTATAAATAGGAAGAGCTGGAGTAACACTAGGAAATCCATTCAGCATGGGCTCAATGTTGTGTACAGCATCGGACTAACCTAATAAAAACCCATTAATTCATACGATAAGGTCAAAATAAGGATTTTTAAAGTCTTTTTAGTAACGGTATCAGATTGTGAGGAAACTCTCTCTCTCTCTCTCTCTCTCTCTCTCTCTCTGAACCTTAAGTGCCCAGGGCACATGGGGCTTCCGCAAGGGTTTTCCACAAATGCCTGTCCTTTGCCTTTTTTTTTTTTTTGCTCTTGCCCAGGTGAGCCTTCTACTGGTCAACATCCTTTCTGTTGTTCTTCTCCATGTCTCTTTTGGTCTACCCTTACTTCTGTTCTCCTGTGGTGTCCATCTCAGTGCTATTTTTGGTAGTGAGTTGTCAGTCATTCGGAACACATGTCCCAACCATCGCCAGCGTCTTTCCTCAATAATTGCTGTCAGTGGCTTCATCTGCATTTCTGCCAATAAGATGTTATTTCTTATAGTGTTTGGCCAAAATATTTTTCTAATTCTTCGTAAACATTTAGTCTGGAAAGAATTCAACTTGTTTTCTATGGTTTGGGTGATTTTCCAGCATTCACTTCCATAGAGTAGTACACTTAGAACATTTTGAGGAAACTAGTATATGAAAAAAGGTCGTTAGTTTTTTTAAACCTTACACTATTGTAATTTTTTTTGAACTTACACTATTGTAACTATTGTGGACAGACGCGCTTTCAGTCTATAAAACATTCTATAAAACTGTGTTCAATGTTGACTAGAGCGCAACCCATCAGAAATTCGTTATTTATCTTAAAGCCCTTACTGTTCTTTCTACAATGCTCTGTTTCATAATCTTACCATCATTAAACCACAAAGGCCTCTCGTTTTTCAAAATCATTGCTTGTCAAACTCTTTCTAGGACTCGCATTCAGATTCTCTCGGTCATAGCAACAATATAGGTATGCCACGTAAATGTTTACAATATTCTTATCTACCTTCCTTGCTATAAATTCAGTAAAATATAAATCATACATGCCAATAGGCAAGAAGAGACGGACGGTAGCAGCTTTATAACTTGTGTTATAAATACCAAACATACAATAAGCTATAGATCCTTTGTTTACAAACATCCGTGAGAAGATAACCCTATATGATAATGATGAATGTTAACAACAATTAAAATAAATCCGCGTGACCAACACTTTGATACGCCTTTTTGTATAAACTAGAGAGTCCAGAAGTGTCTGCTCATTTCATGTTGGAAGACCTCTAGTGATGTATTAGGCCAGCTACTAGTGGTATACTATGAGTTATATATAACGGATTCCTCCGCTGGTATACTAATCTGCCTTTTGAGGGTATATTCTGGAGTTTTCCATAGTATGTTGAAAGCATCAATGGTGCTGCAGACTGAGAGATCTTCTCAAAGTAAAAGGAGTGTGTTCTTACCCAATTCCGGTCGCACTCCAGTCAACCTGATTGCAATAATGAACACCTGTCACTTGCACTAGCGAACTGTCCCGGAAGAAGAGGAATATTTGCTAGCAACCTCAGCACACCAGCGTACACTGTCAGAGCAATTCTGGAAAACAGGATATTAACACTGCAGCTTGTTGTCCCAAATGAAAAATACGAATAATTTAATGCTGCCACAGAAAGCCATAATCTCCTTCCCGTATTGTTCTCTGCTAGCAAGATATGTAATATACAGAGACAAGTACCACACTTCTCAGCGAATATTCTCATATTAGCTCGTCCTGGAGATACAAATGTTTACGTCTGATAATAAGAAATTAACTTCGAAATATACTCTTCACTCAGACATGCATGCAACTCACGTACGTCTTATAGTTCGTAAACTACGAATAAATGACAGGTTTCTGTTCAGTCAGACTACATATTGCAACTGGTATGTGCATAAAAATAACAGTCTTTGGAACTCTCCAGAAAATTTAATAACGTGGAAGATCATAAATTGTCACGCCGTGCTTGCTAGAGAATAGCAAGACAGGAGGGCAGGGGACGTAATTTGAAAGCTGTCGCTGTTGGATTGTTTACTGGATGTCACGGACACAATAAAGTGACGAACGAGGTTCTGGAAACAATTTCGTTTTTTTTTTTTTATTTTTTGATGAGAAGATTGATAATTATCATTGGTTTTTTCGTCCCTTTTTAATGAGAGGATCTTAAGCAAATTCTTCCTTATCCCTCCACCCCACCCCCAAAACCACCCCATCCCCCTGGTGACTCCAAGTTGTAAATATATATAAAGGTTTTATTGCTTTCATTTGTTAAAGTTGAGTGGTCTCGTATCATTTGTCTAGGAAGATCTTTTTATAGTTTCATTCATTATTATTACATGTCATGCCGGATAGCACTTGCTATCATGCTTCTCTATCTTACGCGATACTTGGTGTTTCCGATCAATGCCGTGCCATTTGATCAGTTCAGTGGGATATTTTTCTCTTGGTCTTTCTCTCTTCCATTTTTCCTATGAATTTTTCAGCCATTGCTAGGATCCCTAGTCTGTGCCTTCTCGTGACTGTTTAGATCTGACGAGGGATTGACGGCACTGCAGCGATTTCCCTCGGTTTGTGTACAAGTTTTCTCCGCTAGCCTTCGTCTAAATCTGAGGTGTCCAACTTCAGTTGCCCCAAGGGCCACAGCTGTATGGCGGGCCGCATTAAAATCAACTAATTTTTGTTAACTGCGGGAAATATAGCTGTAAATGTGAACTGACTTTTTAAAATCAGCTATTCGGGTCTTTAAACATGTTTTTCACATATTTTTACATGCTTTTGTTAATTTTAATCAAATAAATTACATTTTCTTAACATAAAAAAGCTGGCCACAAAAAAGATCTCGCAGGCCGCCATTTGGATACCCCTGGTCTATAGTGACCAACCTGCAAGATAGCGAGGTACCTCTTTTGGTCTGCTGCCGTCTTTTTAGATATTCAAGATTGACCTCTTGATCTAATCTCCGCTTCAGCACCCAGTGAGTGCATCTGATAAGAAGGGCAGGCTTATTTCTCACAGTAATTCTACATTCTTCATGTCTCCGATTAAAAAAAAACAAGTCTTGATGGCACGTTTTCTAAGATATTATTTTCCTGTTTTTATTCTCATTTTGAAATGCAGTTGACAAAAACTGCAAGAGTGTGAAACCAGACACAGAGATAAAAGTTAATGTGATTGGATAAATTGTTTTGTTTGCGACCGCTCTAAGCAACTGATATGTGAGTCACATCTCTCAATATGTGGCAAATTGTGCTAGATAATAGAGACTGGGGGGGGGGGGTTGCAAAAGTTTTATTTATGTATTTATTTATTTTATGGCTGACCGAATACTTAATATTTCAGATGCTCGCTGGTCAAGTGAGAGCTGTAAGAAAAAAAAGGCATTTGCAACTTGCGACACTTGAGAATACACATTCATCTAAAGATATATCGTAGAGAATATCAGATGACATTTGTTCGCAGTTAACAACATTTCAAATTTTTGTTTGCTTGTTTGTTTGTTGTTTGTTTTGTTTTGTTTTGTTAAAGCGCTCCGAATTAACAAATTTTATATTCTAAATGTTAAGAATTCCAACCGAAGGCATGTCTGGCATTCTGCCTGTCATTTATCAGCTATTGTCGTACTGCAAACATTCAGCATAATTTTAAAAAGAAGTCTACAAAATATATAGCGAAGCGCTTATAAGAATTTAGAATGATAAAACTTCACTTTCAGCTTCTTATCCATTCCATTATTTAAAGTAACTATCCACTGAGACACAGTTAGTTTCATCTTCACGAACGTTACTTACAGTCATTATATTCTCGTAAATGTATTCACATTAAACAATTAGTGCAGCCATTCTGTAAATAAACACTGACTGTTAGATACGTCTAAGCTATTGCAGGGAAAGTAAAGTCTCAATGATACATTTAGACGAATTCAAGAACATGTTTTTTTTTAAAATCTGAACCTTATTTCTTATAAGTTAAGCGGTTTGGAAGATAATTCCAGAGGCAAACGACAGAGTAATCAAGGTTTGTATTATACAGCTCATGTCTAGGTTGTGGAAGAAGACAGTTGTTTGTAAACTGATTGTGTTGTTTGTAAACTGATTATGTTTATGGTTAGCTTTAAACATTTATCGGGAAAAAAATAATTCTATGAACTAATCTGGCCTTTAAAAATGTGAGCCTGTTGATGTTCTGAAGTATTTCTGTTCATCTGAAGCATGTTCTGGATGCTTGTTACCACTAAAGGGATGAAAAGAAAACTATTTTCTTGTCTTACCAGTAGTAAAACGCCCGTTATTAATGTTCTTGTCTCATATCTATGATAAAGAGTTTGCTGATCGAGCAAGTGTTCTTGTCTCATATCTATGGTAAAGAATTTGCTGATCGAGCAAGTGTTCTTGTCTCGTATCTATGGTAAAGAGTTTGCTGATCGAGCAAGTGTTCTTGTCTCGTATCTATGGTAAAGAGTTTGTTGATCGAGCAAGTGTTCTTGCCTCGTATCTATGGTAAAGAGTTTGCTGATCGAGCAAGTGTTCTTGTCTCGTATCTATGGTAAAGAGTTTGCTGATCGAGCAAGTGTTCTTGTCTCATATCTATGATAAAGAGTTTGCTGATCGAGCAAGTGTTCTTGTCTCGTATCTATGGTAAAGAGTTTGCTGATCGAGCAAGTGTTCTTGTCTCGTCTCTATGGTAAAGAGTTTGCTGATCGAGCAAGTGTTCTTGTCTCGTATCTATGGTAAAGAGTTTGCTGATCGAGCAAGTGTTCTTGTCTCGCATATATGGTAAAGAGTTTGCTGATCGAGCAAGTGTTTCTGTCCCATCATGTGTTCAGGTTTTAAGCCTTTATTTCTGTCAACAATATCCACTCCACCTCCCCCTGCCCATGTAGTAAGTACGAGTCCTGACGCTTCTGGATATGGATGAACATCTGAAGATCTCGTTCACACCTGATATCTGCATTGTTAATAATTGGATATCACGAGACAGAGATGATATAATTCTATCACAATCCACTAATAACTCGTCAGAACTCACTCAATTCGGGAAAATACGGAGATATGTGCCTGCAAGATGAGGGGCATCAAAATCACACCTTGCACGCGACTGTCAGTGTTTCAAAAGAAATATGTATCCTCCCAAAACCTGAATTCACGGCAAACATGCATAACTCATCATCTTTACAGTTTCTGCCTAATTCTATAAAACTACATTATGCTATATGTCAATAATACCATTATATTATCAATACTTGTAAATGACAAGCTGTTTAGAATGCAATATGTCTGACATATTGCTGTTATATTGGCATGTTGCTGTTATAAAATAATTCATATTATAAGTGTATCTTGATCATACTCACGTGTTGATAAGCACCTTTCACCCGTCTCAACAAGAGATTCCGTAGTTCTAACAGAAAGACGGCACTCCATCGACTTTTTATACGGATGAATTTGATTGGTAAACCCTAACCAGGCTGGGGCTGATTGACCAATCGATCACCTTCTTTGGTCGTCTCTCGCGTGTTTCTACGAAGTTTGTAAATGGCGGGAATCGTTTTGTCGAGGTAAATTCCCTGTTTATCTCTCTTCCTTTCCCCTCGTTTCCTAACACTCAGCAAGAAATAACTCGTGCGCAAAGTTTGCTGTTTGCTGTTTACTAATCGACGAGGCTGTTTGTTAACATTGTGTAATCATAATATTCTGTTCCCAACGGTTCTCACTCCCATTCGCAGCCGTTGTTTACTCACATTTTTCAGTGTGGAAATTTGCTCTCAAATATTTTTCATATCTTCTGCTTCGCTTGAAGCTGGAGAATCTGCGTTGATTCACATCTTCCGCGCTTCCTCTAACAACAAGAACAACAAAAATGCGATTCACTGCACTGTTATCGTGCTTAGTACAGTTCTGTTTTACACTGTGTATTACAATTAATCTTTGTTAAAACTGAATACTTTCAGTAAAACAATAAAACAAGAGACTAATAACATCTTAATGTAGTTGATTTCCGTTGTACTTATTTTATTATTGCTCATCACCTACCCTCATAACTGCAGAGACAATAGCTAAAATTTGTATCTTCTCTTGGTTGGTTGTTGCTATGTTATCTCCCTGCGACTTGTCACTGAATTCTCTGCAGCTGAAGTGTTTGCTCAAGATCTTGAGAATAGACATCAAATCTGATTGACAGCTGGCTATAGTGGCTTACTTAATGACCTAAGAAGCAGACCTTATAGCATGCTCCACCGCTATGAGAAAATGATTCCATTGACTGGTGAAAGCAGAAGTTGATTGCTTTTCTAGAATCACCGCCTAGATATAGGGTAATGTATTTACTGACTACATATCACTAGAAGACAAGACACAAAGGGACTCATTCCTCTTAGTGTAAGTTTCCAGGGCCCAAACACATGTCTGAAAGGTTTCGGGGCAAGGTTAACGTTTCTAGTAGTCTAAGATAGAGGTGGGAAGCTTCCATTTTACCTTTTCTTGAGAAGCTTGTGATGATTAAAAAAATGTTGTTAAATCTAAATACTGCATAATCAAACGTTAAGAGTGTTTCAAGTCAATGTTTGAATGAGCTTAATTTGAAACATTTTCATATGTTTAGCTATATACCGAAACTTCAAGGCACGTTGTTAGTTCGCTCCCAAAATGTCATGGCGAATTTGAGATCTCTCTTAGAGTAGCATGACTGGAGAGCGAAAAGTTTCGGAAATTCCGCTGTAAACCAGGCAACTGACGAGACTGAAAAGCAGCATATCTCGTAGTCTAAAGCAGGATTACAACGCATATATCTTCAAGTTTGATTTAGAATTTGCTACCATCCTTCCTTCTGTGACTTGTCATATGTCTGGTCATAGAAATACATTCATTCCTCAAAAGTTCTGAACTTTCAACTTGATTCAAGTTTTCATAGACATGAAACATAGTAGTTATAGTAACCTATTATATAATACTAAAATAGTAATTGTGATACTTCTAAGGCTGATTCACCACAAATGGCGATTGTTGTCCTGGATGTTCCTCCCTTCTTCTCTCGCTTTTTTTTCTTTTTAGTTGACTTGGGAGATAAAGGCTAAGATCATTATTCTCCTACATCCTTAAGTGTGCCCGATTACCTTGTACTTTCAAGTTATAAGATTATATCAATGGATAGTGTTTGAAAGATACATTATAAGATGCGGCAGTATCAGAGTCGGTAAATGACACGATATTATTACGTCTCTAACATTCTTTTTTTCTGATCGATGGAACAGATTGTATCATTTGCAACAGGCGTGTAGAGTGGGGCTTTGGAGAACAAATGCGAGGTTTATGAAGCTCTTGAGAGGGCGAATGAAAGATATAAATTCTGCTGCCACTGTGGTGTCAGTGTTATGTTGTCTGTGCACATCAAACTAGTGAAATAGTTTTTTTCCATGGGGAATGACAAGATCTAATTAAATGCGTATTCACAAATGATATATTAAAAGCAAGTGATATAAAATGATCTTTATACAAGCATGTATATATAAAATAATATAATCTGTATTTTAATATATACGCAAATGAAACTAGAAAACATTTGTATAAGAGAAGCCTAGTTTGACAAATGAGTGAAAATACTAAAGTTCAGTTTTCATACAGATGGAAAGACACTTAATACAAGTGTATAAAATCAATCATTTCTGAACTTATCTTATGTTTTTGGATTATCTGACTGAACTACGACGCTAAATAACAAAGGCTGTTTTTCCTGAGAAAAGAGTTTTCACATGAATATCAGCTGTTTATGGAAATAAGAAGGGAACTGACCTCTCCATTATGTGAGCGCTTCTCGTGTTTCGTTGATATCATTTAAACTGTAAGAAACAATGTCCAGGTCTGGAAATTTAACAGCTGCAAAGGGTAGTTGGAAAGTTTATAGACAGAATCTAGTCATCGTCTACTTTACAGTCCCAGCCTTTTTTTCTGTTAAGATTTACTCTCTTATCTATGACTCGAAAGAGCCACCTATAAACTTATGGTTTTAACAGCATAAAAGTGCCGTAAAACAAGCGTATCAACTTATCTAAAGTATGCAGAATTTTGTCTTCATGGCTGCAGCAGTTCATGCACTTATCTCACGTTGATATATACGTTTGTAATGAAAAGAATGGTAACCTTTTGTGCAATATATTTACTGTTTGTTGAAATTCAAATGGTTGAAACTGTTGTTTGGGGTGGAGGTGTGAGAAAGAGCCTATTTTTCTGATAACCTGAGGAGCTGTATGTTGTTTCTCTGTCTGTGTATATATGGACCATAGCCATGATAAAAAAAGACTTAACAGAGAATAAAAATAGAAAGAAACTCCCGTGCCGTGTTTATCCAGTCCTAAACGTCCCTCTTAAATATATCGAACCGCCGGCAGAAGCTGGATACCAGCAGAGTGTTGTCCTGCATCTCGGCTTCACAAAAAGACGATTGTGCCTGCACCGTGATTGATAAGAGAGCCTTCACCGTGCTCTAATATATACTTCTACGAGAAATCAGACTTGATATTATTCTTTCGGCTCTTTTGTTTCCGTAGTAGTTGTTATGACGTTTCAAAATGTATTATTTTTGTGCTTTTCTGATATGATTTACTACACAGGAAAGCGAAATGAAAAAAAAAGAAAAGAAAATAGAGACAGCTTGCTTAACAATATATTATAACACAAATGCTTATACAATGGCACCTATAAAGATTCTTCTTCTTCTTCTTCAGCTTTCCGAGCCATTAATATCATTACTGCAGATAAAGTTCGCTCCCATTCCTCTCTATTCCTAATCTGAGGAAACCCGACACCAACATAGCAAGACAGGCACTGACATGGAATCCTCAAGGAAATAGAAAACGAGGAAGATCCAGACTTACCTGGAGAAGAGAAATTATGACAGTGCTCAGAGACAAGGGATGCACATGGAAGGAAGCAGAGAATAATTTCAAGAACAAGGATGACTGGAGAGCCTTTATCCGTGGCCTATGCTCTCAAGGGAGTGAAAGGCGATGATGATGATGATGGTGGTGGTGGTGATGATGATGATGATGATGATGATGGTGGTGGTGATGATGATGATGATGATAATGATGATGATGATAGTGGTGGTGGTGGTGATGGTGGTGGTGATGATGATGATGATGATATCGCTCTTATTGTTGTTGTGCTTGTGACCACAGGTACTGCCATATTTTAATACAAATTCACGCACTTTTTTTTAACTTGGTGTCCTATGTGGCCTGTGTGTCCTGTGATTTGTATGGGAGGTATCTAAATGACGTGTGTGTCATACACAAATTCGTTGACAATTCATGTCACAGTTTCTCATCGAATTTTAGTTTCTAAAAAAAATATGTTTTTTCTTTTCTTTTCTCGTTATTTTTAAAGGTTACAACTGATGCTAATAGCATGAAAGTAAAACACGTTTTTGTTTGACTTGGCCTATCCCTCAAGCCTTCAAGATCCATATTGTATTATGCTGTATATTTTAGTTAAAGTGAGAAGATTATACTTTCACTCATTATTCAGTGAACTAGTCCGGGGCAATAAAAAACTGCGGTAGGCGTTTATGAGGCGGATAACGAATTTCACAAATTTGAAGTTAGTTGTCGTTTTGATCGTGTCATTGAAAAGCTGGTATCGAATAATGTCATGTCGAAGTGTTATTAACATTAGAAACAGAGAGAGAAAATATCCTGAAATCACAAGAAATAATTACCTTGGTTAGCAGAAATCACTGTCCTGGGGACATAAGACTTCCCGTCTCACGTGATTAGCATTTTTTGATAATTGGATAAAATCGCCGAGAAATGTGTGTGTGTGTGTGTCTCTCTCTCTCTACACTCTCACTCGATCATCGCTTAATCCTTTCTCATCCATCCATCTTACCAGTTCATGCAAATGACTCGTTTATTTGTCTCATCAAATTATATTCTGTACACGACGGTCTTACTGTTGTCAAGGTGACCGCTGTTGCTGTTGTTGTCCTTGTGACTGAAGTTACCGACTGTCAAAGCAATGGCACTGCATCAGTTAAATAGGAGGATACAATGTCTTGTGCATAGTAAGCAACTGATATTGTTAGAATTACTGAAATGTAACCGAATAGTAAGCATTGTCTTGCTTAAATTATTTGATTATACAGAGGTAGTGAGGTACCATGATTCGCTTGATTTCTTGTGTAGATCCATTTTAATACTGAAAAACATTGAATCTTACCCTATTAGTCAAACCGAAGGAGTCAGTGATCTGTTTCTTGGACCTACTTTTGTCCCCCCCCCCCCCCAAGGTGCAGCCATCTGTAAGGATACTGTGAACAGTAATTTTTTAACAATGTAGCATTGACTGGGTACATGGAAACCAAATAGAAGATCTTGATATTGCAGATGACATAACTTATCAGTGACAATGTGAAATCGATGCAGGAAAAAACATATTCCCTGTCTTCCTTGGCTAGCAAAATAGGTCTTGAAATTAACAAAGACAAAACAAATATTATTAAATTTCTCATTAAAGAATGAAAAATATACGTACAAGGATCAGCTGTTGATTAAGTAAACCAGTTTGCACACTTGGCAGCTACATAGACCAAGATAGTGACACCAGAAAGGAGGTTAGAATTCAAACTGCAAAAGCAGCATTGTCCTTACAAAATCATGAGAACATACGGAATTCAAAAGTTATAAGCACAAAAGCCATGCTAAGATTATTCAATTCGAATGTAATATTCACCCTCATTTATGCATGCGAAAGCTGGAGAATAACTAAAGAAATAGACAAGAAATTAGACTCTTTTGAAAACAAATGCCTCGGGGAAAATATTTGGTATAAAGTGGAATGAATTTAAGAACAACGCAGAGATAAGACAGATGAGCAAACAACAATATGTCTCATGGGTGATCAGAAAAAGAAGATGGGCATATGTAAGACATTTGATGAGAAGAAACGATCAGAGAATATCAAAACAAGCTATGAAGTGGGGCACAACAGGCCGAAGAAAAATAGGTCGACCACGTGAAACTCTAAAGAGGACATTGTCAAGAGAAGCCAGTTTAGTGGGCATAACATCCTTTGGTGAAGTTGAAAAAAAAAACAGGGAAACTTGGGAAACAACTATGCGAGCCCCGAAAAAACTTGCAAAACAACTATGCGAGCCCTATGTGACATTTAACAGCACGGGAAGGATGTAAGATGAGGAAATGTTTTAATAGCTCTAGATTAGTTGTGTTAAAACAACCACTGTTGCCAATCTCCTGAATTAACATAAACATCATTTTTTCCACAGCTTCAAAATAAAAAAAAAACCTGTTTCTAACGACTCACGGTCATGGTATATAAAACTAGAAGGGAAAGACAAAGTTACCTTAATTTTTGTTCTAAAAAATCTAAATCGAGTGGTAGATAGTTGTAATCAAAATATGTTATGTCATTCCTCTTTAGATGTACGTGTGCAGAAGTATGCGGCCATTTTGGAAATATGGCGTCAGCAGACCAGATGGTCTTTACCTAGAAGCATGCACGAGAGAAGAACAGCGCGTACTTATTAGTTTCTTGGGTAATGGGGGCGATAAACTTGCAGATTTTCATTCCAGAATGAAGAGGCAGTGTATAAACACGTGTATGTCGCTTTGGCAGGTACATGAATGTCACAAGAAGTTTAAGTTTGGTGTCAAATTTTATCGATGCAGCTCTCTTCGGCTGACCTCACACTGAGAACAAGGCATAACGAAATGGAAGGAATGATACGGAGAAGCCGGCAGGTAACAGTCCTTAAAGTGGCTAGAGAACTGAAAATTAATCATGGCTCGGCGCACCACATCATTCACGATGTGCTACAGTACCAACAAGTCTCCCTCGAGTGGGTACCAAAGCAACTCAGCCTCGATCTGGAAAAAAAAAAGCTGTTATGAATATGTTTGTGAAACTTGTACAATAATTTGAAGCTGAAGAAGATGACTCTCTACGACGTATAGTAACTGGACCTTATTTCTGGGTGCATTATTCTCAACCAGAGACAAAATTAGCTAGCAAGAAGTGGCAATATTCTTCCTCACCAAAACCAAAGAACTCGTACAATTCGCTCGATCTCAATATCAGGTTGAAAAAAAAATGCTAAGAAAGAAGGTATTACTGCCCCTGTCTGCTACTTCGTTTTCCCTCAATCCCTCCCCCGCTCCCTCCCCCTTTTCCACTGCCCCCCCCCCCCATTGACTCTTTTTCTTTCACCGCCTTCCTGGTCCTTTCCAACGCCCACGGGGAAACACTGCTCTAGAAGATCTTGTGAAGATCTGCAAATCGTTGGACTGCAGTCTGATGATATGATTTTCTTTATCTCCATATAATCAGTGCATGGCTGAGTTGCTGAAGTACCAATAACATGGAGCCAGAGACCTTTGATTCTGTTTTCATCCATTACAGGCTATCCTTAAAACGAGTAAAGCCCCCCCCCCCCCGATCGGGGGTCCTGGTACGATGCAGTTCCTTGTTATGGGCCTGGTTGCAAAACCGTTGACTCTGCCAGTCTGTTCTGTGTACTATATTCTGATTGGCACATGTTGCGCGTCATGGCTCAGTGATTGCATTAACCGGCAGTTGTCGGTAAAATACCGATTTTAAAAAAAAGGATAAAAACCGAAAGTTGTGGAAGTCATCGGCTACCGTAGCCGGTTTATATTATAAAAACTTCATAGAAGACAACCAACAAAATCACTTGGAGGATAATCAGGCCAATAGGCTGATAATGCTCAATTTTGGTTCAGCATGTGAGCATTTTGTAAATACTAAATCTCGTAGTAAATAATTAAGAATTATTTCACGCGAACGTTTCAATTCCCGTTTATGCTTGTAAGGTGTGTTTAATTTTACAATTAAAAAAAAAAAAGGTATAAGGTACCGAATGTTGTACTGAGAAAACCGGTATTTTAGAAAGTACTTCACGCAAACTAAAAACCATGTACAAGTGTACCGGTTTAAAAAAAATCCTGGCGCGATTACTGTTTCATGTTTATCAGGTAAGATAAGATAAGACGACATCAGCATAAGGGGCAAGTTCTAGCATAATTAAGGAAGAACGATAAAAACAGAAATCACTGATAGAAAAAAGGAGCTTGAAGATAAGTCTATGTAAAACTGATGACATGGAGAAAACGTGGAGACCATGAAAGCGTGAGATCACCACTATGACTTGATTGTTCACAACATTAGATTTATCAGCCTAGTTTTGATGAATGTATATCGACTACAGTAATGAAGTCATCCCAGGATGTTTGCTCGAATGTCATTAAGAAAGTTCGCGGATTATTTGTGATCCTATAGCCTTCGATAATAAGACCGGGCCTCTTCTTCTGTCAGACATGATCATCTCTAGGGCAACAAAGTACAAAATTAAACTTCAAGCTTGTGGTTATGTTCAGCATCATCATGTGTCGTCCTGATAAGCTAGGTGATCATATCCCTCTGGGCGCAAGAAATTAGAGATTATCGGGATCGTGGAAACAGTCAAGACCATGTGCTGCTTAATGTTCCTGGTAACAGGCTGTTTTGATACTACAGGCTGGTATTACCTGTTATCATGGCTGTGAACATTTCTGAGCACCTTGGATCTTCTTATGACATCCGTTGTCAAGAGCGATCACGTTTACGGCCATATTTAGAAATGAAAAGAACAATGATCTCCAGAGACTGGCTGTCAGTTGTAGGCAAAATTATATTAATAAATTCGTTATACTGTTAATTACTTTTGCAACATTCTGGAACTCACAGTTGAAAACTTGGCCTATATTCATTTCACCACGATTTTTACCTCTAACCAGGAGGCCTGCAACATTCAACATCACTCACTATACAAACCTGTTTCGGCTGCTTTTTTTTTTTAATTGATAGAGCTATGAAACATTTGAAGCAGACATACTTTAAACTGGCATACAGAAAACAGGAAGAAAGAGACAAAAGTAAGCCGGGAATCATTAGAGAAACAGGATATAACTGAAATAAACTTGTGTATAATTAAAGTTAAATAATTAATATCAATATAAAAATTGTGTATAATTTTGTGGTTTGTCATAAAACAAGGGGTCCGTCAGGTGTGCATATTGTCGCCTTACTTATTTAACTTGTATCCTATCTTATATCTTATATCTTACATCCTTCCCGTGCCGTTAAACGTCACATAGTGCTCGCAAAGTAATTCGCCAATTTTTCCTGTCTTCAGCGAGTCTTTCAACGTCATCAAAGGAATTTATGCCTGTTAATTTGGCCTCTCTTAATAATGTCCTCTTCAGAGTTTCACGCGGTCTGCCTCTTTTTCTTCGGCCTGTTGTGTTCCATTTGATAGCTTGTTTTGGGATTCTCTGATCATTTGCCATCGTTCTCACATTCCAGAATCCAATCCTTGTCACATATTTGGGGCCGACGAATGAGCTCTTCGGAGTTGGCATCCCTGATGCTCGGTTGGTTTCTCTGCCAGTTTCCATAACGATATCTTTTTTTCCCATCTGGAGTCGCCTCTAGATATGTCCCAGGATAAGGTTGTTAGCCTTATGCCCAACTCCCGGTACATGATATGTAACAGATCAAGCGGAATTCCGCTGATTTCTGCATGTCGGCGAGAGCGTTAAAAAAAAACGTCCGCCATCTTGCACGTCACGCCAGAAGTCTTTACTGAAAATATAATTAGGAATGTTAGAGAAGAGACAAAGAATATTACGATGCCATAACAATTGGAGGCTATGAAATACCAGAGATTAAATATACTGATGACACAGTATTACTGTTTACAACACAAAAAAGGAATGGAAAAACTAATTATGTCAGTTTTTTATGTTAGAGAAGAGACAAAGAATATTACGATGCCATAACAATTGGAGGTTATGAAATACCAGAGATTAAATATACTGATGACACAGTATTACTGTTTACAACACAAAAAAGGAATGGAAAAACTAATTATGTCAGTTTTTTATGTTAGAGAAGAGACAAAGAATATTACGATGCCATAACAATTGGAGGTTATGAAATACCAGAGATTAAATATACTGATGACACAGTATTACTGTTTACAACACAAAAATGGAATGGAAAAACTAATTATGTCAGTCCGTAAGAATAGTGAAGAGCAAAACCTCTATCTTAATGAGAAGAAAACTAAATTGATGACAACTGACAAAACAAACAAGGCAGCTGAAATATATATCAATGAGGAAAAATTGGAAGAAGTGGAGGGTTTTTAATATCTTGGATCACTACTAACTAATAATGGCGATACAATGAGGGAAATTAAAATCTATCGCTCTTCAGAAAGTAAAACAACTAAAGAATCTGTGGAGAGGAACAGATAGAACTACAAAAATAAGATTTTTAAGGGCATGCATCTTTCCCATCGCATCATATGCCTGTGAAACCTGGACACTTAACAAAACAGCTGAATGTAAATGTTACAGAAGAGTTCTTCAAATACCATGGACACAAAAAAGAACAAATATATCCATTCTACAAGAACGTAATATTGAAGAAGGCTGGCTAGTAAAGAGGATTAAAGAGAGAAAACTTAAATATTTTGGACACATTAAACGTCATGATAATCTAGAGAAAACTGTCTTGGAAGGGTACATAATGGGAAAAAGAAAGAGAGGAAGACCAAGGCGAAGATGGCTGCAAGACATCTTTGATGATCTGCAGATGGATGCATCAGCAGCAGGCCATCCTGCTCACAACCGAGAGGCCTACAGGAGTACTGTTAGGGAGGCAAAGTTCCACAAGGGACAAGCAAATGAATGAATGAATGAATAATGAAAGCACTAGGTGGTGAAAATGATTACAAATATTAGCCTTGGACTGTCTCTATCTGAACAAAGAGTGACAAGAATTGAGTCAGCAGCGATACTACCAAATGTCACATTAACTAGAAGACTAGTGACACGTCACAATAACTGCGCTTGGTAACAGACTTTCCTGGGGAGAAAGAAAAGAAAGCGAATTAAGGGTATAAAGAGGAATTTTTTTTTAAATGAAAGAAGAAGAGAAGTAAACAAACAAAAATGATGGATAATTGAAGAAAAATAAACAAAGGAAAACAATTTCAAGAAGTGAACGAATAACAGGAATGATTAAAAATTTTTTAAAAAACCAGCATACAAGAAATAAAGAAGATACTAGGAGAAAAGAATGAGTGGAAGACAAGAAGAAAAAATGTATTTTTGAAATGCCAGTGCGCTGTCCCTTACTCTGCTAGCACTTAGTTTATATGACTTGCACATCTCTACCAAACTGCTATACTATCGGCATCTTTGCTTGAAAATGGGGCAATATTTGGACAACAAATACGGCAAACTCCGTCTAGACCATTCCAGGATGGGTCGTTGTTGGTTGATGACGTTGTTCGTCTTTTGGTTGCACTAGTCGCTGGTGGTATTTTAAAAGGCTGTCTCATTCATTCATTCATTCATTCATCAAGGCTGTCTAGATGAGTAAAATAGAGGGCAGGGGAAAAAATGCTGTTAGGAAGCGCCACCCAGGTAGAAATTAGATGATTGTAGGAATTAATGTGGAATAGTTTCCCTTTCTCGCCGTGGGTTCATGCAAGTTTGGTGAGTCAAACTAAGCCTGCCACTGGTTAACCATGAAGTTCTGAGATTTCTTGTGAGATTATGAAAAATGACTTAGCTCTGGTTAGTCAAAGATAAATATTAACTCTAGTGATTCACTCTCCGCGAATGATAGCAAAATATTGGGATATCATTGTTCCGAGTCTCTTGTATTCTATTCAAAGTGCGGTGGAAGTTCATGGGTCACGAATATTGATGTTCCATGTCTATGATAGTTTGATTCACAATGACTGAATTCGAATGTGATACTGCATTGTTTTAGGGCTTTTTTGTGGTAAATAATCAGTTCTGTGGTGACGCCATGGTTTGTTTACCTGTTCTACTGGATCGTATGTTCTCGTCTCAGTCATTTTGTTGTGGATTTTCCTGGTCTCGTGTATGTTACTGCTTTGTCTGGATTCCACACTACAACACCAAGAATCAAAATAACACAAAAAATGCAATGTCTAAATTTAGTTTATTTGGTTCCTAAAAAAATTGTAATCTCTGAAATTAGAACAAAACCATTTACAAGAAGTGATTTTATTTGATCAACAAAGTCATGTATGTGACCACTGTTATAAGATATAGCACAGAAAAGTTAAGACATTTTTTTATTATCAAATGAAAGAAAGTCTGTCTCTTAGCTTTGAAACTGAAGAAGATAGTAACCTAAAAATGATGCCGTGATTTGTGGTAGAATAGTAAATAATAAAATGACACCATACTTTGATAGTACGTATACTGCTGTTAGATGGCTGACTACGTTTTCAGTATTTTACTCTAACACGTTCGCAACATGCATATTCTCACGAACAAAGATGCAAAATATACTGTCTAAAAAAAGAAACGTGTAACCACTTATGACCCAATTTTAGCCATAACTTTGATATTCTATAGCTTTTTAAATTGAATGAATAAAATTTTCAAATTGCACACAATAATACCTAAGGTTTTAAACACTCGCTTGACAGTTTCTTGCATCTGTGTTACAAGAATTTGTTAGTCCCAGGGGTTCTCAAGTTAGTATGGTGTGTGGCCTCCGTTTGCATCGATTAGCGACTGGCATCTCCTGGGCTTAGATGCGATCAGACGTCTGATGTGCGCCTGTGAGATGGCTCCCCACTCTTCCTGGAGTGCCTGCCACAGATCACGACGATTGGCTGGAGAAACATTTCGGCGACAAACATGTCTTTGCAGTTCATCCCATAGGTGCTCAATCGGATTCAAATCTGGAGACAGGGATGGCCAGGGAAAGGTGAGAATATTGTTGGCAATCAGGAACTGTGTGGTGAACCGTGCAGAATGGGGTCTGGCGTTGTCCTGTTGAAACATAGACCTTTGCGCAGACAAAAATAGGGCATGGGGTCGGAGAATTTCATTGACGTATCGTTGCGCATTCAAGCCTCCTTCAGTCTGCACTAATGGACTCCTTCCGTTGAAATTGATCATTCCCCATACCATTACACCTCCACCTCCGTGCGGCGGAGCTTCATCAGCGCTTTTTTTTGGCAAAACGTTCATTTGGCCTACGGTAGACCCTTCTCTGCATATCATGGCGGTGCAAAAAAAGGAAGATTCGTCACTAAACCAGACACCTCTCCATTGTCAGTTGTCCAAGGCCGATGCTGGTTGGCCCAAACAAGTCGATTTTGGCGATGGCGTCTCGTTAAGACAGGACCTCGGTGAGGCGTCGTGCCACCAGCCCAGCTTCATGCAGTCTATTCCGGATATTTTGATCAGCCACACGACGTCCTGCAAGCAGTGACTGGGCACTTGAGGAAGCTGTTGTAAACCTGTTTCTGAGGCGATGAACCAGAATAAAGCGATCATCAGCTGCTGTTGTCACCCTGGGTCGTGCACTGCAGTGCCGGTCTTCAGCTGAACCAGGGGCTTGGAAACGGTGCTAAAGTCGACTGAAGGTACTCTGCTGCACGTTTAAATGCCTGGCAATCTGAATTTGACTTTCGCCTGCCTGCAGGCGACCAATAGCAATGTTTCGAAAATTTTGCGATAGACGATCCACAATTGTCTGCTTGAAAATTAACTGAATTTGTGTGTGTAACCTTATCCTTTTATATAGTTTCATTTGTGTGGGAAGTGACTTGTGCTCATCACAAAAATCACGACTTTTGCATAAACGCAACGTGAGTTATGATAAAAAAAAATGCGTGACTAGCAAGGGCAGCTACTGCGTTCTGACTATGCACGATAATAGCAAATTTCACGCTAAATCATGGACCTGATATCTTGGTGACAATTTTTTGTTTGGTTTGAGATACCCGGGAAAAACATTTTTGTCATAACATATAAAAAATGAAGTTTAAATAAGTTATGCGTTTTTTTTTTGGACAGTATATTATTTATTTATTTTATATCTTACATCCTTCCCGTGCCGTTAAACATCACACAGGGCTCGCATGGTACTTCGCCAAGTTTTCCTGTTTTCGGCGAGCTTTTCAACCTCATCAAGGGATTTTATGTCTACTAATTTGACCTCTCTTAATAATGTCCTCTTTATTTTTCTTATTCTTCTTCTGCGTTCGAGGTTGTTGGTCACATCAGATCTTGATCCCTGTTGACATGGCAAAGTCTGCAGTCCTCTCCAGATCCTGATAGGAGCCCCAAAGCTTTTGCCCCAAGCTTGTATCATCTGGCCATGTCTCACACCTTAGGTCTGCATGGTTTGGGCACTCTTGAAGGATATGTTCTGGAGCGTGGACTCCAATCCACATGGACACTCGTCTGTGTGAGACATTTTAAGCCGATGTAGGTGGCTCAGTAGTCTACAGTGAGCTGTCCTTAGGCGGAAGAGGATGGTTTGTTATGTCTTTGTAGCTGCTGTATTGGATCTGGTTCATTGTTGCATTTCAGCTGCTTTTTCATTCAGATCTGCACTGGTTATGGATTATAGTTTCCGCTTCTTGGTAGTTTACTGGTTCCGATTAAGATTGCGACGGACGTACTACACGCTGTGAACTAATGAAACAATTCTTTATATTTCGGATTTAATTCGCAAACGGATTATAATCTAGTGATATTATCTAGACGCGATTAACAGAACCTCGCTAATATATACTCTTGTGGTTAAATTCTAATCAGGTTTAACGGATAACTCAAAGCTGTACCGCTATTAAACAGAGTGTAACCTAATGTCGACAACCGGGAGCGCGAGCACGTGTACGATGTAGCCCCCTTGTCCGGGACACCCCTGCCTGCCGAAGACGGAGTGTGTTGGCTGCGGCGCAGTACCCGGGTAAAACAGGACACACACGTACCTACGGGGTTAAGAATGGCCCTTATACAATGTCCTCTTTGGAATTTAAATATTTTGTTTTGGGATTCTCTGACTGTTTCTTCTCATTACGTGACCGACATATGCCCATCTCCTTTTTCTGATCACCCATGAGACTGGTTGTTGTTCACTTATCACCCTTATCTTTGCATTGTTCTTGAATTCGTTCCGCTTTATGCAGAGTATTTTCCTTAGACATTTGTTTTCAAAAGAGTCTAATTTCTGGTCTATTTCTTTAGCTGTTTTCCAGCTTCCGCATGAATTTTCATTATAGAACATAATAATTAGAATAGAACATTAAGCCATTAAATCCACTGTTGAACTCTGCAGGTGGAAAAAGTCTTTAATTTTATTCAAACATGTGATGTCAAAAATTGAGTCTTTGACTTCAATGTTTTCTCATTTCCAGAGAAATAATCATGCAGTTATTTATATGAAATAATTTGTTCACGACAAACAGATCAAAAGTTCTGATAAATAAGAAATACAGATTCAAACTGCAGATAATTAGACCATCTGACAGTAGTGCCAAGATGAAAATTCTAGGATAAATTTAATGGAATTTAAAGTATTTTCAAGTTCACATAAGGATAAAAAGAGAGCTGTTCGCACCATTTCACTCCTCACTGCTGTTATTTATAGAGTATAAACAAATTACACTCATGCTCCAAAAATGATGCCAGCACTTCCACACTTCTCATACTCTCACTTGACTGTACAAACTGCTACCAACAGAGCTAGTCTATCTGATTTCATGTTATTACAGCAAACAAACTCTCAGCAAAACAGCAATATACAGATATTTAACTACATCTTTGGCTCTACTGGACACTTTACTCAACATTCGCAGAAATATTATGATGTTTGATTTTAAACTCATACATGCTTTCATACACAATAAGTTGTATAACTGTATACATAATCAGAAAACATGTTTAATAACTTTCCTTTTACTTTTATTTCCACCACTGCACTATTCATATTTGATCATCTGAAAATGTTAATATTCATATTCAGCTAAACATTAAAATCTTATATTGGGTACATCCCTATCCTAACTACATCAATGGCAAAAAGTGTATAAAGTGCACTCTAGTGTGATTCACAATGCTTGTAACAGGTAACATAAAGCATAATCACAATGCTTGTAACAGGTAACATAAAGCATAATCACAATGCTTGTAACAGGTAACATAAAGCATAATCACAATGCTTGTAACAGGTAACATAAAGCATAATCACAATGCTTGTAACAGGTAACATAAAGCATAATCACAATGCTTGTAACAGGTGATATAAAAAAGTGTAAAGCAAGGTTCAAAGTAAAAGAATGAAGTACCTGACAAAACAAATAAAAATACAATTTCTTTAAAAATAAATTCCATTTGCCATTTGTCCATCAAATATCCCTAACTCAACTACATATTTTAGCACATTATGATCTGTAAACTCAATGTCTAAGCTTTACCACTTGAGGTCTCTTTCCTTTCAAAACCTTGAATATAACAGAAGTAAAACCTCTGAGAAGCTGTAAGACCAGAGACAAAATGCTCAGAACCCAATAACAAGTGCTACCCTCTCCTTCATTCATTAAGCTATACAAGTTCCAATGATTCAGTCGCAATGCTAAAGCAAGACAGTATTTTTTTTTTAATAAGAAAAGCTGCTAAAAACAGAGACAGGAAAAGAACTAAAAATGGTTACGTTTATTTACTTTGAATTATATTGTTAATGTAGATCTGGACAAATGAAAGACCAAGAATATGACTTGTTATAAACCACCTTACACAGTTTCAGTACAGAAATAAAACCCTTAGCTCTGACAATTACAAACAGCAACATCTCTCAAGTAATTCTTAAAGATAAGCACCTTGAGTTTATATGGTATCAAGACTGGAATGCTCAAAAAAAAAAAAAAAGCCATCAACAATGACTCAACAAAAAAATCAAAATAATCATATTCAGAGAATTTCATTAATAGTTACCATAATCAATTACATAAGTATCACAAAAAAAGATAATATAAGTTTTCCAGTAATAAAGTCTTCTATTTATAATTTCACTGACAATAAAACCACATGCAAAACTTGTATTAACCCAACAACATGCTCACACAAGCATCTGAAAACATGAATCTTGTCTAAGCTCTAGCTCCGGACCAGAATGTTGGTTGATTGTGTGCGCAGCTTGAACCGACATTCTGAAGCTGTTCTGCTAAACCCAGTAACAAATTTTAAAAACCCTGTTTCTAATTCAGTCCATGTTTTCTAATTATAAATAAATTTCCTCCCAGTTTTATTGTTGTGTTTCTTCTGAAGAACAGCAAGGTTCAGACATTTCACCAGGACTTTCTGATGTGGTAAGAATTCTATTGTGAACAATTTTTATTTTGATAGTTCTGTGTACAAATAAAATAATGACAACATATATCATATATTAATGATGACTGCTTTAACAAACTACTGAAAAAAAGTATATATGACAAAGCACCAGCAAGCATACAACAAAAAAATACTCAAATTCTACATCTTCCCAACAGCAATATTCAGGTGCAAATCATGGACACTAAAGTTGCAAAAGAGGATTCCAATATAGAAGGTCTCTAAAAATATATTGGAAGAATAACATCTTTGAAGAACTGGTTGTAAAACAAAAACTGATTCATCAGCTTTATTCAAGAAAAGATATTATTTTTTAAATCATGTTAAGTGACATGATGACCTAGAAAGAAAAATATTGGAGGGTACTGTTATTGGGAAATGAGAGAAGGGGCAGCCAAGGGTGTGATGGGCCAAAGACACAAGTGACACTCTGAACATTAAACACTAAAACAATCATCCTGGCTCAACAAAAGACATCTTCTGATCAGCTGTCACAAAAGAAATAACTGCGGTAAAACTGGTTCTAGTGCCAAAAACAGACGGAGGTGTATGGTTCAGTTTTAGAAAAAGATAGAAAGATTGAAGAAAATGGGCAGAAACAAGAATGGCAGAAAGCAAGATAAATACATACAAATGGAGAGCATATAACAGTCCAGTATTTTGCCAAAAGCCTTTTTCAAAGATTACATACAAAAACAACACAACAGATAAAAACCCAAAAAATGAAATGAAAAATATAGACTTTGCTTTTTTGTCTCCTAATAAGAAAGTTGAGCACAAAATGGAGGAGACCTTCTTACTAGGAGGAGACAAAAAAGGCTAAGTCTACATTTTTCATCAATTTTTCAAGTTTTTATCTGTTGTGTTGTTTTTGTATGTAAACTCTGAAAAAGGCTTTTACCAAAATACTGGACTGCTGTATGTTTTTCATTTGTATGTATTCATCTTGCTTTCTGTCATTCTTGTTTCTGTCCACCTTCCTCATTCTTTCTATCTTCTTGTAAAGCTATCACAAAAGCAACATTCACTGCCATACCACTTGAATGAATGGATGGATGGTTGTGTTTAATTTACATTATAAGGTACAAGAAAAATTGTACATGAAGAATGAATAGATGGATGACTGTGTTTAATTTACATTATAAGGTACAAGAAAAATTGTACATGAAGAATGAATGGATGGATAACTGTTTAATTTACATTATAAGGCACATGGAAAACTGTACATGAAGATGACACACTCTGCTTGTAAAAATTCTGAACAAAATTTATTTCAGTACAAGACAGATATTAATTCAACACGATGGAGTTAAATTGTGAGTAACTTACTGCTTATAATTTAATTTCATATTTATAGGTCATACAATAACAGGCAACATGTGCATCAGCATAGATTTTTAACATTTCACAGAGAAATATCAACAAAAACTTCTGTTTCTGAGTGACCGCTAACTTGTACAAATATGTAAAGAGAACATTTCTCATGACCTTCTTCTTCCTGTTTTTGAGTGACATTACAGTGTCTGGCTCCAAAAAGGTAAAGTGTATAATGCAATAAATGTATAATGCAACAAATAAATGCTGCAGAAAGTCAGACTGCTACTAGAAACCCATCATTTACACTTTCTCTCATTTCTGAGCTTTCCAAGCCATAATACAAAGACAAGCTGTCAATCTGGCCATTGATGATTGTGAAAATCATAGGAAAAAAAACAGTTATTGTTCCTAATGAAGGCTGTTGTAGTTGTGTGTTTGTGTCTGACTTATGGAAAAAAAAATGAAAAATAAACAAAGATAGTTTTATTGAAACATTATGAAGTAAATGAACTAGGTAACATCTGTTTGAAATCATGCATAAACAGATTTGAGCAAATTCTGAAAATTTAAAAATATAATTAATGAAAAAAAAAGCTCATGATAAAAGGCTTTTGTGGTCCTTCCACCTAGGACTGGCATACCCATAACAATGGTGGAACTTTCTGAAAAATCTTCCTCATTAGACCATTATGGGAAATTATAAAACCCACTTTCGCCCATTCCCCCATCAAACCCAATCTCTACCATCAAGATTTTACGTCCATTCCCACTACCCTAATGAGACCACTAACTGATTTATGTTAAATAAGAGACTGCTTACATTTCCCATGGGTTGCTGCCAGCATCTCATCCACGATATCCCACAACACAGTCTCCTTTGGATAATCATTATCCACCAAATTCACCAAGTAGTAGCTGTCATGGATACTTTGAATTATCTCCCTGGATCTGGAATCTTTTGGATATATCTTAGCCCAAGTTTCTAGCCACAAGTCAAATGCTTCATCCTGGAACAAAATGGTAGAAAAACTTATTTAAATAATAGAGCGGAACAAAACTCTCAGCTGTTTCCAGAGCTAGGCAGGATATTACTTTGGTGTTCCCTGGAAACATGCTGAGTCTGAATGAAGTAAGAATATTATCCTCATGAAGGTGGAGCTTGGAAGGTACTGACACATCCTTATATGCGTCCAGGAACATCAGTAAACAAGACTAAATGTCATTAAAAAAATAAGATTCAACAAAAACTGCAAAGTAATGGTAAACGTTTAATAGTCAATAAATCAGGAACTGGCTACTACTTAAGCCAGACAATGACATGATCCATCTGATGGTTTTAGTGGAAACAAAAATCCATTTCCTAAATAATAACAACCATGTTTTATTTACCTACAAGTACTCATATAAATACTAAAATGGAATGGATACCTGCACCACCAATCTTCAAGGTGGCTCTATCTGTTCGAATTATACTCAACAAAAGATTCAGAGAACACATTTCTGCTGCAATAGATGTCAAAGTCAAAGCACTAATTAGTGAAAGCACCAGAGATGGTGACCTGTTATTTATACAGACTGATCAGTGGTTTGAGGCAAGAGGTGTGCCTAAGCCTTTACTGTCAGCTCAAATGGCAGAACGGTGGAAGAAGCCAGTGGTGCTTTTGCTGCAACAACAAGCAGCCTCACAATGGGAACCATGGCTGTGACATAAGCTCTGAGCTGGTTTCGGTCACAAGACAACAAGCAGCCTCACAATGAGAACCATGGCTGTAACAAAAGATCTGAGCTGACTTGAGTCACAAGACAACACGCATGCATGTATCTTGAGTGATTCAATGAACAAAAAAAACTAAAGATAATTCTGTCTAGCTCACTTAGGCCTGATAGATCCATCGAGTGATTTCATTTTTTAAAGTTCCTGGATCGAGCAGACATCATTGATGCTGTAAGAGAAGAAGCTGATCAAACAAAGGTCATCACTGATAACTGTGAATCGGCACCATCAAGAATGAATGAGTTGGGGGGAGGGGTGAAACCTGAATTGGTAAAAATGAGCAATTCATCCAGAGCTTCAGATGAGTGGTCAAACCAACAAAAAGTGGGTGGTAACCAATTATTGTATGCCAAAAAAGATATACAGAAGAGGAGATCAGAGCATCTATGGATGCATGAATGATGGCATGATGGTCCTTTCTAATTCATTTGGTCTGGTAATTTACAAACAGTTTTGGGATATAAGTATATAAAATTAAATATATATACACTAACCCACTGCAACAAAGCTATGAAAATAAATACACTTTTAAAACAAGTCATTAACAGAACATGAAGTTGCAACTTTATTTATACAAAAAACATACAGGAGAAATAGGTAGGAAAAAGAGAGAATGTCTAAATTTACACATAATAAAAGGGGGGGGGGGTATTTAATCTTGTGACTACACAGAGAAAATATCTGGAGAAGTTTGAGAGCTTACAGAATACCATGCAATAATATCATAGCAATAATCAAAAGTGTATATGCCAATTCCACTTGTAGTGTTGGTCAAAGTCTTATGAACTGAGGTGAAAACAGGGGTCAGACAAGGATGTACCATCAGCTACCCTTTCATCACTGCCACAGACAGGGTGATGAACAAAACAACAGATGTTTCCCAAAGATGTATCAGACAGACAATGTTCTCATGCTTTAGGATCTGGATTATATAGATGATACAGCATATGCTGTTAGCACACACTCACCAACATATACAGAAGAAAAAAAGAACTTTAGATACAATCAACAGACAAGTGCGGCTGAAAATCAATATAAAGAAGTCAGAAATAATGAAAGTACCCATAGAAAACTAAACAGCAATTAAAATTAACAACCAAAACCTAACAGAAACAGATACCTTCACGTATTTGACAGCATACTAACGCCTGATGGAGGAACAAATAAAGAGTAGAATAAATAATGTGACAACAACTTTCATTAACTTCAGAAACACCTAGAAGCCTTCTCAGTACAGCACTACAGCCAAAATAAAACTCTACTAAAGTTGTATGTCACCCATACTCCTCTATGGAGCAGAATGCTGGAAACAACTGAAAGGGAAATGGGCAAATTATTTTTATTCCATACAATCTGTCTCAGAAAGATTTTGAATATTTCCTGGCCATAAGCAGTAAATAATGGAGGCCTACCTGACCAGTGTGAATAAGAACATGTGCATGTCATATGAGAAAAAAAAATAGGAATGGATCAGTCATGTGCACCAAAGGTACCCCAGCGACACAGCTAAAATAGACATGATGGACATCAAAGGAAAAATAAGAAAGAGGGATAACCAAAGGCTAACTGGTGGAGAACTACAAAAGTGGAAATGAGGAGTATGTAGCATATCTGGGGAACAATACAAAGGCTAGCTGCAGACCATAAGAGGTGGAGAGAATCTGCTGCTGCCCTATAAATCACAATAATTTAATAACATCATTTCAATGGCCCCAATCACAGAGGCAAATCTGATATTCTGGTAACAGCCATCAAACAATGTCATGTTGATGACAGAAGCCACCTAGTGCTTAAGAACTGCTACATTCAGGACTATGGGACACTGGAACCACATGGTTTGAACTCGCAATTCAGATGCACCTAACATTCCCCTCTTCCACAATTATACTCCTTTAGTGAGACGTGAGAGAAAGAAAAATCACAAGAGAATTACCTGGGATTCGAACACGGACTCCGGTAGGACGAGCAGCCGTCTAGCCACGAGAGAACAGCTTACTATCGACTTAGCCATAGTAAGCTGTTCTCTCGTGGCTAGACGGCTGCTCGTCCTACCGGAGTCCGTGTTCGAATCCCAGGTAATTCTCTTGTGATTTTTCTTTCTCTCACGTCTCACTAAAGTGCTTTGTCTGTGATTTTTTCGAGGTCTAATCATACAAAAATTTGTTCTCTTACTTTACTATACCAAAGCCTCGTAGTTTCCTATTTATACACAATTATACTCCCTCCGCACTAAGTTCCACTCCTTTCTCACTTGTAACAAATAATTCAGAACCTCCTCACAGCATCAGATTACAACCTCTCTACCCCAGCTATAACCACCTATTCCACATTCTCCCAGCTAGATTACCACTGTATCACTCTCTCCCCTTTCCACAGTTGTTTCCCCTCCCCCTTTATGACCCACCTACCACACATCATGAGCCTCCATTTAAACATTCTCTACATGCCACCTTGCGCAGTTCTGAGCATAGCCTTATAAGAGTCACAGCTAAGTGCTCCATTTATTTTATTCTATTTTTTCCATTCTTATTTTTAACATTGCTGCCAGTCAGCCATTTGTATGTTCCTTGCGGAACTTTGCCTCCCTAACAGCTTTCTCGTAGGTCTCTCAGTTGTAAGCAAGATGCCCTGCTGCTGATGTATCCATTTGCAGATTATCAATGATACAGTCATCTTCACCTTGGCCTTCCTCTCTTTCTTTTCCCCATTATGTACTCTTCCAAGATGGTCTTCTCTAAATTCTCATGCCGTTTAATGTGTCCAAAATATTTAAGTTTTCTCTGTTTAATCCTCTTTACTAGCCAACCTTCTTCAATATTAAGTAGTATAGATATTTTTGTTCTTTACTGTGTCCATAATATTTGAAGAACTTTTCTTTAGCATTTACATTCAAAGGCATTTATATGTTTCTCAGCTGTTTTGTTAAGCGTCCAGGTCTCACAGGCATTTGCTGTGATGGGAAAGATGCATGCCCTTAAAAATCTTATTTTTGTAGTTTTGTCTGTTCCCCTCCACAGATTCTTTAGTTGTTTTACTTTCTGAAGAGTGATAGATGTCCTCCTTTTAATTTCCCTCATTGTTTCTCCATTATTAGTTAGTAATGATCCAAGATATTAAAAACTCTTCACCTCTTCCAATTTTTCCTCATTGATACATATTTCAGCTGCCTTATTTGTTTTGTCAGTTGTCATCAATTTAGTTTTCTTCACATAAAGGTAGAGGTTTTGCTATTCACTATTCTTACGAACTGACATAATTAGTTTTTCCATTCCTTTTTTGTTTTGTGGACAGTAATACTGTGTCATCAGCATATCTAATCTGTGGTATTTCATAACCTCCAATTTTTATGGCATCATAATATTCTTTGTCTACACCTTCTCTAACATTCCTCATTATATTTTCAGTATACAAGGTGACAATATGCGCACCTGACAGACCCCTTGTTTTATGTCAAACCAAGTTGTTGTTTCATGATTTATTCTTACTGCTGCCTGCTGGTCTAGATACAGCAGTGATATTAATTGTATCACATGTGTTGGAAATCCTATTTTTTTCATAGTTTCTGGTGTTGTACACAATCAAATGCCTTTGAATATTTTCTGGTGTTGTACACAATCAAATGCCTTTGAATAGTCTATAAAAGATAAATATAGATTCACATTAAATTCTCTGCATTTCTCTATTATTAACTCTTCCTGGGACTTTCATCACTCAGACAATGGTTCCAGTTTCTCACATGGTGCCTTTATTCGCTGCAGTGATGTCTGGTTTGTTTCATTAAAAACTTTTGACACGGAAAAACTGTTTCATTCAAATTTTACTAATATGCCCCTATACATATCAAGACCCATGCTTTTAATCCAGCACCCAACTGAACGTCTGCATTTCTTCCTGAGGATTTCATAGATTTAATCTTATATTGAATATATGCTCTATTATTATTTAATTCCATGCAAGAAAAAACAGATAGCCTATCTTCACTGGCTAGCAAAATAGGACTTGAAATTAACAAGGACAAAACAAAAATAATGAAAATTCCCATCAATCAAAATGGAAAAATACACATAGAAGGGACAGATATTGAAGAAGTCAATCAATTTGCATACCTTGGCAGCTACATAGACCAGGATGGTGACACTAGAAAGGAAGTTAGGATCAGAATTGCAAAAGCAGCATCAATCTTCAAGAATCTTGAGAACATATGGAATTCAAAAGTTATAAGCACAAGGACCAAGTTAAGACTATTCAATTCAAATGTAATATCCACCCTCATTTATGCATGCGAAAGCTGGAAAACAACTAAAGAAATAGAAAAGAAATTAGACTCTTTTGAAAACAAATGCCTAAGGAAAATACTCGGCATCAAGTGGAATGAATTCAAGAACAATGCAGAGATAAGACAGATGACTGAACAACAACCAGTCTCACGGGTGATCAGGAAAAGGAGATGGACATATGTTGGCCACTTGATGAGAAGAAATGAGCAGAGAATCCCAAAACAAGCTATCAAGTGGAACACAACAGGCCGAAGAAAAAGGGGCAGACCGCGTGAAACTCTGAAGAGAACATTATTAAGAGAGGCCAAGTTAACAGGCATAAAATCCTTTGTTGAGGTTGAAAGACTCGCCAAGGACAGGAAAAATTGGCGAACTACTTTGCGAGCCCTATGTGACGTCTAACGGCACGGGAAGGATATAAGATATAAGATATTATTTAATAGATTTAATCTTATATTGAATATATCCTCTATTATTAATCTTATATTGTATATATGACCTCTTGTTTCTCTTCTTTGTCCAAAACCAGCTTGGACCACACTGACTTCTTCTATTTTTTTACCATTATGTCTACCCATTATGATTTTTAATAAAATTTTACTGGCATGACTAATCAGGGCAATGGTTCTGTAGTTTGTGCATAATTTCATGTTCTTTCTAGAATTTCCTCTGTCTCTGTCAAAATCTTTCCCATCTCGTCACAAATTACATTTAGCTTAGGTGTGACACATCTCGTCATAATATTCATGTGAATTTATATTTATCTTCACCCTCTATTTCTTCATCCTGTAAGTATGACTAAGTATGATTAAGTTTCAAATCAAAATGTTATAACCATATGCTCATTAATTAATAAAGATGTTCCTACCTTAGTTTATATATTTTACAAGTCACAACAGTGTGTACAGATGGTGATTGCTTTGGTTGATAACTGACCAAAGACATGGATGGATGGATGGATGGATATCTCATGACTTTCATGAAGCTGAATCAATTATGGCAGTTAAGCAGGAGTTATTTGTATGAAGAAGGCATACATTGAAATAATACAGCTGTGTAGTCTGTTAGTGAATTAAAGCTGTTTCTAGCTTTTCTTATGAATCAAACCATTTCTTTACCTTCTTCACATCTCAATTTTTTTTTTATTTCAGGATTAATTTAAGAATATCTATAGCTGAATTAATATGAATTAATTCTTCCTGGGCCGCTGCTTGTTATGTCCACAAAGCAAATTTCCATCTTCCATAACATCTTTATTATGTGTAACGTGCACGTAAAGAATTTTCAATGTTATACCCACTTCAGAAGCATGCAAGTATGAAATCTGAGTCTCAGTGAACAAAAGGAAATTCGGCAGCATTAAGATGACTGTGACTTTAACTCTTCCCGTGCGGGAGGAAGAAACATGGACGTGTCGTTGCGTGCGGGAGTAAAACGCGGGTCTTGACTGTAAGGGAGTCTAGTTGTAAAATGGAGTGGAAAACAGTGTTTCCATGTACTTCTGTATACGTAATATATGTCAAAGTGTAGCTAAATGAATGAAAATTTCATAAATGCAGAGTTTTTTAGGAAAAAAAGAAGTAATGTGATGTTTTTAGACACTGATTGTGGCCAGCTCACCATCGGCTAGGTCTAGATTCGCGCTTCTTATCCCTATTTACCATCTAAGATGTGTAGATCTACTTATCGATCTCGTATTGTGACTCCGTATGGCATTTTCTCTTACTGAATGTCTGAAATAACCTCCTAACTACTCCTAACTACTTCTCCAGTCGTCTAAATATGTCTAAATCTACTTAGAAAACATTCAAGAGCAGCGGGGTGGCCATAGGCTATGTCCATACCCCTATCTACATCGTCAAAAATTGAAAAATTTCCATGCTTCGCGTCCTTGTTCTCGCTCGGCATCGCTCGTAACTAGGCACGCATTCTCCATTTTGAAAGTGTCACCGGAATCGCGGACGAAATCCGTACAATATAAATGTTACACCGCTTGTTTTAATGGAACAATGATTGTCGAATTTTCGTCCATACGGTAGCTTGGGACCACCGGAAGTGTCGAAAATTCGACCATATGCATGGAAAGAGTTAAAAATGTCAGCTGCTTGAAAACTTGTGTCCTGTGGCAGAGTCAGATACTTACATATGCATACAGTAATAACAAGCACTACAATTTTGTTATCGTCAAATGTAATTTTTAATATTGTATCTAATTTTGAATGATACTTCTTCCTTTTCATATGCATCGTCTGTCTAGATCTGCAGTTCTGTCTCTTGGATAAATTTCACTGTTATTTGTAATTTATAGATGATACATCTAATTTTCTACCTCCTGTGAGAAATTATGTAAATCTTGCTTCACCTTCCATGTCTTAAAAGCCTCTGGATCAACAACTGTTGGTTGAACTATCTCCTTGCCTGGGAAAACACCCCATGTGACAGCTACAGGCTGGAACTCATCACAGTTGGTGTAGTCTGCAACACCCTTTAACAGAAAAGAAAAGTATAGCTTATTTTATTCTGATTAGCCAATATACCAAGATAACCTATCACTCAAAAGATCTTTCAGAAAAACTAGCTCCATCTGTCATGTTCATTATTTCTTATAATCTTCTTAAACACATATGAGAACTATTACTTCAAAATGTTTATTCATCACGACAGCTTGATGCTCTAAAATATTTTGTAACAGGCTTTTAAAAAATGGCCCATAAGCTTTCAACAAAAACAAAAAAAAAATTAATATAAGAGTTTTTATACCTTTTACCAATTGTGATCTAAATATCAGTTATATTTTTTTACAGAATTATTCTTATTCTTCTTCGTACGCATTTCCTGTCTATATCTGCAGTCCTGTCTCTTTGATAAATTTCACTACTTTTTTGTAACTCATGTATGGAACTGTAGAGCTTTTCTTCTTTGCTAGTTTCCTGGGCCAGTTATTTCTTCTCAGTGTCTCATAGTACAGTTTTGGAGAATGTGTTTCACAGCTTGGGGTGCCTGGGCACATGTACAAAGAGTAGTAGTACCAACTTGAAACTTTGTATACATATGACTTTGGAGTCGGGTGAGTACTATTCAGAGATGGAAATATGGCGATTTGTTCCTTTATGTTTAGCATGTGATAGTCATCATGTGGTGTTTGTGGCTTCCTGTAGGTTTTTATCATGCTTTTCTTCTGATAATAGGCAATCAGTATATTTGGTTGCTCCATTTCGGTGCCCTCTTTGGCCAGATGGTCACCTATTTCATTACCTGGTATCCCGCAGTGGGATGGAATCCACTGCAAGGTGACTCTTGTCATGAGCCAATTTTTGATAAGACATCCTTAGGTTTGGTAGTTTATTGCACTGAAGAGCGTCCAGTACTGATTTTGCATCCGTGAGAACTACTATGGGGCATATATCAATTCTGGAGTCTGATAGCTTTTCAACCATGGCAACAATTGGCCTAACTTCTGCATCATAGTTGTTTCAGTATTTTCTAGTAGGTATTGAAATCTTGTCAGTGGTGTTGTTTGGATATTCAATATGTGCTTCTACCCCTCCATTCTTTAGGGCATTGTGTGCAGATCCATCTGTATACACATGTATACAGGTGTCACATGGATATTTGTCATCTAGCACACTAAGTGTGGCTGCTGAACTTACAGGACTGCTTTGCATCTCACCATTCTGCACACCTTTCACTTCAGTCTGAATAGTTATTTGTGCACAATCTGCTTCATTCCATGGTGTATGCTCTGTATGGATGACAATGGAGAAACTACAGTTGGAAGGTCAGGTTTCAGCATACACAGACACTTGGCCTGATGAGTGAAGCTGCTTCTTTTGACTCTTTCCGTGCTGATTGGAAACATTTTACCACTTACGTTTTGTCTGTTGAGTGCCATTTGGTAAAATTTTACCACTTGTTTCATGTCTAAAAAGATGGTGTAATTTTTAAATTATTCACATTTTATTTGTGCATGCCCGGTGACCTGTCTTAGTTCCATCTGAAGTGTGTCTAACAAACGAGTGAAAATGGGTCATTCTTTGGAGAAATTTCACTATTTTGTGTGATTTCTGAGGCATACAGACAAGCCCTATGACCAGACCACTGTTCGTTCCCCAAGCAGATTTTTACCTATTCTTCTTCTTCTTCGCTTCTATCAACAAGACCGCCCCGTGATCCTACTGAATTTACTCCTGTGGTCCTCAATAGGTCCCGTCATCCCCCTGTGGTCCCCAAAAGGACCACATGAGATCCCCGAGAGAATCACAAGAGGTTCAGAGTATCGCAGGGGTTCAGCCTGTATTCTCGGTGGGTCACAGAAACAGGATTGCGTGACACCGTGGTTTTCGTTGCACCAGTTTAATCCAGAGTTAGACTTTCTGACTGGAAAATCTCGATGTGTTTTGAGATACCCGTGTTTCCCCGCCAGGTGAGAGGTGGTTGCCCACCCAGTCCAGCGTTGGACTTTCTCACCGGAAAACCTCAGCATGATTAGGATACGCATATATCCTCGTCAGGTGAGAGGTGGTTGCCTATCTAGACTCACTGGTCCAGTGTCTCCGACTTCAGCATTTATTTTGACCTATAAAATGCTATTAAACAAACTGAAGAAGTAGTTAGAAGGTTATTTCAGACATTATTGTACTGAGTTTGCTACATACTTTCACACGACGAGATTGGATGAAGCTACAGGTTGATCTCTACATCGCCAATGGTAGATCTAGACCTACCTGATGGTAAGTATGACACAATTATCAGCTAAAATCATCACACCACTTTTTTTTCTAAAAAAAACTCTTCATTCTTACATTTACAGCTATTTTTATGCATAATACATATACTTTTATCATGGAAATACTTTGTTATTTCAATTTTACAGTTATACCCCTATACAGATCAAGACCCGCACTTTTAATTTGGCACCCAACTGAACATCCGCATTTCTTCCTGTGGCACGGAAATAGTTAAGCCGTCTTAGTGCCAAGTTATTGAATCATTCAAGGGATGGCCTACACAGTTGAGGAATTTCTCTCCCAAGGTCATGGCTCATTCATCTCTACATCCTTTTAGCGCTTAAACACCAACTATTTTCTGCATTTCCACTACTGGTGTGGACCTAATGGCATCAGCAATAATCTGTAGTGACTGATTTTGTACATTGTCTAGATTATGTAGCATAGTGTCTGATGCTGTGCACTAAGCTGTTGAGCCATATTCTAAATATGGTAGAATACATTAAACGTCATGATAATTTAGAGAAGACCGTATTGGAAGGATACATAATGGGAAAAAGAAAAAGAGGAAGACCCAAACGAAGATGGCTGCAAGACATCATTGACGATCTGCAAATGGATACCGCAGCAGCAGGCTATCTTGCTCACAACCGACAGGCCTACAGGAGTGTTGTTTGGGAGGCAAAGTTCCGCAAGGGACATGCAAATGAATGAAATGAAATGGTAGAATACTTTGCTGATATACATTCTTGAGAATTCTTTCACTGGTTTCCCATGTGGTTCCACTCAGTTTTCTTAATATGGCTAGTTTTCTTCTGCACTGCTGATGTGTTGCTTCCAGGTCAGTTTTGAGTTAAGAGTTACTCCTAAGTAAATGGGCTGGTTGTCCATCCTTAGGGATATTTCATTTACAAAGATCTTACCTGCTTTCTATTTAGATGAGAGAGTGAACAGAGTGGTACTTGATTTCTCTGTGTTGATACTTACACACCATTTGTTTGTCCATAATGTCAAGATGTCTGCTGCTCTTTGGAGCCTCTGTGTACCAACTGTCATATGTTCATCTGTACATCACATGACCAGATCATCTGCTTCCACAGGGAAGCTCCTTGACCAGGTCATTAATGAATACAAGGAATAATATAGGTGAAAGGACTCCTCCTTGTGGTACACCATGTTGCAGCAGTAGTTTCTGGCTTTTGTGTCCACCCATTATTACTCTTGCTCTTCTATTGTGTAAATAGGACTTTATCCAGTTGTACAGTCTTCCACTCACACTGCAGTTTCTTAGTTTCCACAGCAGACCTTTTTTTCATACTTTATCAAAGGCTTTCCTTAGGTCTATCCATGCTGCTAGTATAAGGTTTTTGTTTCGGAATGCATCCTCAATCTCTTGAGAGAGATAGGTCCCTTGATCTTCTGTACTGTAGTGCTGCCTAAATCCTGCTTGTTGTGGAATGAGAAGGTTTTCACTTTCTAGGCACCATTTTAGCCTCAGGTCAATGATGCGTTCCATAGTTTTGCAAGAGGCAGCTAGAGAGACTGATTGGCCTGTAGCTGGAGACTTCTTCCTTGGCTTTAGTAATGGTACCATGCTTGCTTCCTTCTAGATTTGAGGTAACTTACCTGTGCTCTAGCACATATTGAAAATATCCAACATCTTTCCCATTGCTGCCATTCCCAGGTTCTTGATCATTTCATTGGACACTCCATCTGGTCCTGGTGATTTCCTTGGTTTCACTTTACTGACTGCTAGGTCTAACTCGCTGCATGTGATTGGTGCATCCATGACCTTCACTTTTCTGCCTTGTTCCTCTTCTTTCTGTGGGTCAGTGCGAACTGTACGCTCTTTCTCTAGAAGGATATCAATGATGCAGTCTTGTGCAAACATGCGAGCAAAGTGATCTGCTACCTGCTTACATGTAAGAGTTTCCCCATCCATGGGATGTGGAATCTGATGAGCACTTCAACAACATCCATTCCCCACCACCTATGGTCTGCTGGCTCTGTTTTTGTTTACCTCATTCTGACGGCCACTGTTGTTGAGACACATAGGTTTATCACGTCCTGGATTCATTGATTTCATACCAGATTTTCCTCATCCTCGCCAGCAATCTCCATGTCCCCATCCATCCACTATACTGACATTATATTTTACAAAAATAACAATTACAACTAATGTTGAATGCTACAGGTTTCTGGGCTACAGAAGTAGGTCAGAGTTTTTAAGCAAACAGATCTATGTTCCCTGTCTCACAAAGACTATGCTAAGATAAGTGTGCTATTAACACAGCTGTTCCCTGAAGAATACAGAATTCAAGAAACAAATGAAAGTCATAATGAAACACTTAAAAATGAAAACAAAGAAATGGCAAGACCCATGATAGAACTGATGATGGAGTTGTTGAAACATGCAAAAATAAAAGATAAACAATTATGCAAGTTATCAAACTGTCAGCTTTTAAATAAACTGCTTCACTTGTCACAGGTGCTGGCCTCACTACCTTACGATGCTGTTGTGGCCTAGAAATGTGAAAACCTTTCAGCAACTTCAAACCCTTCAGCATGCAAATACCACAGGGCTTAGCTTCACTTGTCACACAATGTTTGACATAACTTTACACTCCTTTAATTTAATATTAGGAATAATTTAAATGATATGGCTACATGAAACTTACTGTGTAGTTTATGATGTGGTAGTTGACAAATGGGTATTTTGGCAAAATCTTTTTCAGTGCTGCAACATTCTCTTTAGAAGTAAAGAACTCCAAGTATGCCTAAAAAACAAAATTCAATCATTCAAGTTATTTTCCCTGGCCGTAGTTTTTTTATATATCCATCTTTTATTCCATTTCAATACTTCTTATCAGAATGTTCTGCTGTCCATGACTTTAAGCCATGTTCTCCACCTGAAAGTGATGAATAAACTTAAATAATACTGTACAATAGATGCAAAAACAAACAACCCCTTTTATGTGTTTTAACTCTTTCCGTGCTGGGCGTCAATTTTTTTACGTTTCCGGTACCCCCGTTGCTTACCAGGCGTCAATTTTTTTACACTTGGTTTGTTTCAATAAAACAACCGGTGTAACATTTAGATTGTACATATTTTGTCCGCGTTTCCGGTGACACTTTTCAAAATGGTGAAAAAGTCCTTAGATATGAGCAATGCCGAGCGAGAAAAAGGACGAGAAGCATGGAAATTTTTCAATTTTTGACGACGTAGATAGGGGTATGGACATGGCCTGTGACCACCCCACTGTTCTTGAATGTATCCCAAGTAGATCTAGACATATTTAGACGACTGGAGAAGTAGTTAGGTGGTTATTTCAGACATTAATTTAGCAAGAATACAACACAGAATCACAATACGAGATCGACATATAGATCTAGACATCTCAGATGGTAAGTAGTGCATATCTAGACCTAGCCGATGGTGAGCTGGCCACAATCATTGTCTAAAAACATCACATTACTTCTTTTTTCCTAAAAAACTCTGCATTTATGAAATTTTCATTCATTTAGTTATACTTTGAAACATAATAAGTATACGGAAGTACATGGAAATACTGTTTTCCATTCCATTTTATAACTGTACCCCCTAACCCTATCAAGACCCGCACTTTTACTCTGGCACTCCACTACAAGTCCGTGTTTCTTCCTCCGGCATGGAAAGAGTTAAGCAATTGTATACTCCTTTAATTTCTTTTGTTTGATTTCTAACTATAAGCCACAATGTTGGACGATCATTACCCATCATCTTCACACGTGAAAAGGGTTTTTCCTAAAAATAAAATTATTTTCTTCCGCTGTTGGAAGTATGCATATTGGTTTGAATCTCTCAACTATTATTTTGTTCCTTAGCCTTTCTGAAATAATTTTTTTTATTTTGCTGCTTAAGCAACTATATGATCTTTGCTATTCATCTATAATTTGCTCCATGTCTGCTGTTAATTTCTGTAAAATAAAACCAAATCAGAGAAACAATTTAATATCTTGTACTTTAAATCTACCGACATTGATTGGATACATGGGACCCAAATGGAAGATCCTGATTTTGCTGATGACATAACTCTTATCAGTAACAATGAGAAATTGATGCAAGAAAAAAACAGATACTGTGTCTTCACTGGCTAGTAAAATAGAACTTGAAATTAACAATGGAAAAACAAAATAATGAAATTTTTCATTAATCATGAAGGAAAAATATATGTAGAAGGAACAGATGTTGAAGAAGTAAATCAATTTGCATACCTAGCAGCTACACAGACCAGGATGGTGACACCAGAAAAAAAGTTAGAATTCAAATTGCGAAAGCAGCACTGACCTTCAAGAATCTTGAAACCATATGACATTCAAAAGCTATAAGCACAAAAACCAAGTTAAGATTATTCAATCAACCCTTGTTTATGCATGCGAAAGCTGGAGAACAACTAAAGAAATAGACAAGAAATTAGACTCTTTTGAAAACAAATGCCTAAGGAAAATACTTAGTATAGAGTGGAATGAATTCAAGAACAACGCAGAGATAAGACAACCTATCTCATGGGTGATCAGAAAAAGAAGATGGACATATGTCAGCCACGTGATGAGAATAAACAATCAGACAATCTCAAAACCGGCTTGAACATAAAAGTGTGGAACATAACAGGCCTAAGAAAAAAAGTTGACCACGTGAAAGTCTAAAGAGGACATTATTAAGAGAGGGCACTTTAGTGGACATAACATCTCTTGATAAGGTTGAAATGCTTGCTGAAAACAGGAAAACTTGGCAAACTACCATGCGAGCCCTATGTGACGTCTAACAGCAAGTGATGGATGTAAGATGTAAGACTTTAAATCTAAACTTTTAAAGTGACAGATGGGTCACTGATAACTCCTCACCATCCTTCTTTTTTAAAAAACAAAAGAAAAATGATAACCAAAAAGAACCATGAAAACAATATGTGGACATAGGAGAAAGTCTTAGTTAGTTAGTCAGTTAGTTAGTTAGTTAAGTTAGTAAGTTAGTTTAGTTAGTTAGTTTAGTTAGTTAGTTAGTTTAGTTTAGTTTGGTTAGTTTGGTTAGTTAGTTAGTTGGGCCAAAGGCGGCGCATAGGGTGAAAGACAAGGCTTTCCATGTCTGGCAATTCCTTGCTACTTGCTTTAAATCTTCAGTAAAGTTCAGACTAAACTGAGATAATCTGCCTAAGACAAATTTAAATGCAAGAAATCCATGCCTCATACTCCAAAATAAGATCCAAGGAAAAGGAAAGAAACACCACAAGAACTTGTGTCTTCATAGTTTTTTTCTTTCTGTTATTTGCTCCACAAATCTTGATATGTAACACTGACAATTTGAAAACATGATGAAGGAATAGATATCATTTCTTATCTGCAAGAAATAAAAACAGACATTTAATCTTTAAAAATGTGAAATAACTTCACAGACAAGAAGTTCCATTAGTTTCTTACAGGACAGTAACAAATTTAATGAAATTTTTTTTTTACAATGATTATAAAAGAACAAAAGTGAGGCAAATCCACAAAGATTTAAAAAAAAGAATGTGCAGCAGCATGTACAAAAAACATCATGAAAGAAATTTGACATTTTAAAAACCCTTCTCCTCCCCTAACTCGATCATCCTCCTGATATGACTGTTGCCATATGTCTTCCTCCATATGCAGCCTGTCCAAGGTGATTCTTGCAATCTCCTCTTTGTCCATTCTAAGAGTACACTGAATCACAATCATGTAACATCATCAGTCTATGCTACCTACCAAATGAAGGTTGGCTGTAACATCATCAGTCTATTCTACCTACCAAGGGAAGGTTGGCTGTGACATCATCAGTCTATTCTGCCTACCAAGGGAAGGTTCGCTGTGACATCATCAGCCTATTCTACCTAGCAAGGTAAGGTTGGGTGTGACATCATCAGTCTATTCTACCTACCAAGGGAAGGTTGGGTGTGACATCATCAGTCTATTCTACCTACCAAGGGAAGGTTGGCTGTGACATCATCAGTCTATGCTACCTACCAAGTGAAGGTTGGGGATAACATCATCAGTCTATGCTACCTACCAAGAGAAGGTTGGCTGTAACATCATCAGTCTATGCTATCTACCAAGTGAAGGTTGGCTGTGACTTGCTCCATGTTTTGCGTTGATTGTACAGCTAAGTTGCTGATTTTTCACCCTCTTGCTCTTCTGGTTTTGAACTGTTTTTCTCTGATCAAGCTTTGCAGCACAATAGTGTCTCTTACTTTGATCAAAATAATTTTAGTTCATTTGTTCTGTCTTCTTTTGATTATTTCTCTTTTCAGTTTCTGTTGTTTCGATACTTCTTTATGAAATTATTCCTGATTATTGTACATTCACATTTTTAGAAGCACAATTTTTCTTTCTTATTTGTCTTCCATATTGTAGTGTGTTGTATAAAACTAGACAATTCTTTACTTATTATGTTACCTATTTGGAAGAAAAGACTTGTCTTATTCCACTGAAAGTCTATTATTAGTGCACTACTAACATACCCCCCTCTCCTCAAATACATACAATTTTAAACACCCTTAAAAAAACAACAGACAACCTTCTGGTAGATGTATCCATTTGTAACACCCCATCCAAATATGGGATCAGATGATGGCACACAATTAGCCTGGGGTTGAGAGTTTATGGTAAGCACACCTTGTCCATTCACTTTAGCCAGCTTGTCAGCAATCAGCGATGTTTCTGCAACAATTTCATCATCATCCCATGGGATCCGCTTTACCTGTTGGATAAATGTTGTATAAAACAATTTCATTGGGAAAAAAGGTGCATGCAGACAATTAAAGTCTTAAAAAATATAGATATACAGACAAATCAAGTGTACACTATGACCTGATACAAAAAGAAACTCTTACTGGAACAAATGCAATTGAAAAAGGAAGTAATTAAAACATAACCTGACAGCAAGTATTTTGGACATGTGGAATAATACAATTATTAATTCATAATTAACTGAAACCAGCTGGAGAAAAAATCTCAAGCAAAGAATTCAAGAAAACAGTACAGATAAGTGGATAACAAAGAAACAAAATGGACACAGACTAAGCTGAGATTCCACTTGGAAGACAGCATAGTGTAACGATGAAATGCTGAAAAATGCAACTGTTAAGACTTTAAATTGTGTGGAAAATTTCTTAAATAAACAAACTGTTAATTTACACAATTTAGTAATGATGTATAGGGTGTTCAAAAAGTGACTCAACCTATGGCAAAACTATTTCACAATAAGTGCTGGAAGTGACTGCTGTTCTGTGCTTCACACAAATGGGTGTACTAGTTAATCATGTTCCTGAACACCCTTTGCAATGTCTGTCATGGGACAGCATCAACAGAATTCTGAATGTTTGCTTGCAATTCCTGAATAGTGTGCAGATGAGTTGCATAGGGTGTTAAATCTGGAGACTGCACTGGCCACAACCCTCTTGAGATCAGCCGGCCTGGAAAATACTCTTCCAGATAAGCAATAGTCTTTCTGGCTGTTTTGGCTGTGGCACTGACCCACTGAAACCACGCGATCTGCTTCTTCTCTGCCAATAACATGTTGACAAATTCCTGCAACACTGTAATTTACTGGTCACTGTTCACTGTCTGTTGGAAGAATGTAATAAAAGTACAACTAAGTGACAAGGCACACCAGACACCAAGTTTCTGTGAGTGCAGAGGCAAGTCATGCAGCTCAAATGGGTTTTCCATGGTCTATACTCTAAAATTCTGGGTACTGATATACCCATCGAGATGGAACCATGCCTCATCAATCATCCAGTTCCTCTCCATCCAGACTTACAAATTCCATGAACCACTGACAATAAGCTTGATAAAGTTGTTGGTCTGCATGCAGTAGTTGCTGAACAGCATGAATTTTGTAGGGGTACAGTTTCATGCACCTGTGCACTGCCACGTAGGCACTACTGATGGAGAATCCAGACCGATTTGAAGGCATCAAATTGACTTCCGAGAACTCACAGCATATGCAACTCGCATGCTGACTAACTTTTCCGCTGTTAACACCTTTGTTCAACCACTTCTCTGTGCATCCTTGACATTCCCAGTTTCCTAAAACTTGTCATGTTGTTTGGAACAACTATTTCATCCTTTTCTGAGAAGCCTTCTGCGCCCAAGCATAACTGCTGGAGTAGATGTATTGTGTCTTCTTCTTCTTCTTCGTTCGCACTGTCTGTCTATATCTGCAGTCCTGTCTCTTGGATAAATGTCACTGTTTTTTGTAATTCATGTATGGAACCATAGAGCTTATCTTCTTTAGTGGTTTCACTGGGCCAGTAATTATTTCTCAGTGACTCGTAGTTGATGCAGTTCTGGAGGATATGTTCCACAGTTTGGGGCACCTGGGCACATGTACACAGATTAGTAGTACCAACCTTAAACTTTGTATACATATGACTTCGGAGTCGGCTGTGTCCTGTTCGGAGACGGAAGATGGTGACTTGTTCCTTTCTGTTTAGCATGTGATAGTCATCATGTGGTGGTGTTTGTGGCTTCCTGTAGGTTTTTATCATGCTTTTCTTCTGATTATAAGTGATTGGTATGTCTGGTTGCTCCATTTCAGTGCCCTCTTTGGCCAGTTGGTCAGCTTTCTCATTGCCTGGTATCCCACAGTGGGAGGGAATCCATTGCAAAGTGACTCTATGTTGTAAGCCAATTTTTGACAAGGCATCCTTAAGGTCTGGTAGTTTGTTGCACTGAAGAGCCTCCAGTACTGATCTTGCATCTGTGAGAATTACTACAGGACATGTATCAATTCTGGAGTCTGATAGTTTTTCAACTGCAGCAATAATTGCCCTAACTTCTGCATCAAAGTTGTTGCAGTATTTACCAGTGGGTATGGAAATCTTGTCAATGGTGTTGTTTGGATATTCAATATATGCTCCTGCCCCTCCATTCTTTATGGCATTATGTGCAGATCCATCTGTATACACACGTACCCAGGTGTCACATGGATATTTGTCATCTAGAACACTAAGTGTGGCTGTTGATCTTACAAGACTACTCTGCATCTCACCATTCTGCACACCTTTCACTTCAGTCTGAATAGATATTTGTGTATAATCTGCTTCTTTCCATGGTGTATGCTCTGGTACAGATGATAATAGAGCAACTACAGTTGGAAGGTCAGGTATCAGCTTACGCATACGCTTGGCCTGATGAATGAAGCTGCTTCTTTTAAGCCGTCCTAATGCCAAGTTATTGAATCTCTCCTTCAGGGGATGGCTTACAGAGCTAAGGAATTTTTCTCCCATGGTCATGACCTTTGTGTCTCTACGTTCCTTTAGCGCTTGAACACCAACTATTTTCTGCATTTCTACTATTGGTGTGGACCTCATGGCACCTGTGATAATCCGTAGTGACTGATTTTGAACCTTGTCTAGATTATGCAGCGTAGTGTTTGATGCTGTGCACCAAGATGTTGAGCCATATTCTAAATGTGGTAGAATACTTTGCTGATATACATTCTTGAGGATTCTTTCACTAGCTCCCCATGTGTTCCACTCAATTTTCTTAATATGGCTAGTTTTCTTCTGGCTTTTGCTTCTGCACTGTTGATGTGTTGCTTCCACGTCAGTTTTGAGTCAAGAGTCACTCCTAAGTAAGTGGGTTGGTTGTCCATCCTTAAGGGTATTTCATTTACAAAGATCTTACCTGCTTTCTGTTTAGATGAGAGGGTGAACAGAGTGGTACTTGATTTCTCTGTGTTGATACTTACACACCATTTGTTTGTCCATGATGTCAAGATGTCTGCTGCTCTTTGGAGTCTCTGTGTAGCAACTGTGCATATTCATCTGTACACCACATGACCAGATCATCTGCATACAGTGCCGCTTTGATTCCATAGGGAAGTTCCTTGACCAGGTCATTAATGAATACAAGGAATAGTGTAGGCGAAAGGACTCCTCCTTGTGGTACACCGTGTCGCAGAAGTACTTTCTGGCTGTTGTGTCCATCCATTACTACTCTAGCTCTTCTATTGTGTAAATAGGACTTTATCCAGTTGTACAGTCTTCCATTCACATTGTAGTTTCTTAGTTTCCACAGCAGACCTTTTTTCCATACTTTATCAAAGGCTTTCTTCAGGTCTATCCACGCTGCTAGTACAAGGTTTTTCTCTTGGAATGCATCCTCAATCTCTTGAGAGAGATAGGTCACTTGATCTTCCGTACTGTAGTACTGCCTAAATCCTACTTGTTGTGGAACGAGAAGGTTTTCACTTTCTAGGTACCATTTTAGCCTCAGGTCAATGATGCGTTCCATCGTTTTGCATAGGATGTCTGTACATTGTCCAGTTTGCTTTTTTATAGTTCCATCTGGGGAGAGGGTTACTGGTGTTAAGGAGTTCATTTTCTATTGTCAGGAAGACTGGTCGATGGTCGCTACCTCCAAGTTGTTTTCCAACTTCACGTGTAATGTTCCACTTCAGATCTGGAGAGTGGAATGCCAGATCTGGTGTTGATTTTGTATGCCATGCCCTTGAGTAAAATGTTGGGGCATCCATTGGCTGGTTGATCAGGAGAAGTCCATTATCATCCTGCCAGCTCTCAACTTCCTCTCTTCTCTTGTCTATGTGGTCATAGCCCCAGCTCTGGGAATGACTGTTAAAATCACCACAGACCATCAGTCTCTCTTTGTGTGGGATTGTTCCTAAAGCAAGTGGGCGGTCATTAGGACAGTAATAGTTAAGGAGGTGGAAATCTGTATTACTACTTTTTAGATGGATCATCTGGTATTCGGCTCCTTCCATGTACACTCCCACCTGACATGCGCTGATGTTATTCTTAACAAGTGTGAGTACTCCTCCTTTTCTTCTGTCCTGTCGGTCTGATCTAAAGCACTGGTAGCCTCTGATTTTAAAGGCGGCATCTTTGGTTAGGTGTGTCTCCTGTATGCAGCATATACTTACCTGCTCTGCAAAAAGTATGTTCTCTAGTTCAACCTTTTTGCTATAGCCATCTCTAACACTGCTGACACCCTCAGCATTCCACTGCATTATTTTAAGTTCTTGCTTTTTGGCTATTTTCTTCTGTTGTATTTTTTGGCCAGTAGCTCTACTCTCATGTCTCCTGACTCCACAAGACGAACTGAGAGGACCTCCAGTAGCATTGGGTGGACCCTTTCGAGGCAGGGGGCCCGGCACTGCACCTGCCTGGTTAGTCTTCACAGGGCGAGCACCATGTTTGAAAACTGCAGATAGAGACATTTCATTAGCGATAATGCGTGTTACCCTGATTTTTGCGATGCGCCTTTTGGCTGGGTAACTCCGACTTCAGCACCTTTCCTTGCTAGGGCAGACTGTGGTCTTGCTCGGACTGCCATGAAGACAGTGTGGCTGGCCTGGCCAAAACTTTGTTTTCCAGCCCCTGGTGGCTGTACTTAAGCGCCTTCTCCATGTCAGATGGTTTGAGACAGTTCCACAAAGACACTCTGACTTTGAGATGAGGAATCTGATGAGTGCTTCAACGATATCCATTCCCCGCCACCCATAGTCTACTGGCTCTGTTTTGTTTACATCATTCTGATAGCCATTGTTGTAAAGACCCATAGGCTTGTCACGTCCTGGATTCATTGGTTTCACACCAGACTTCCCTCATCCCCGCCAGAGATCTCCATGTCCCCATCTGTCCACCAACCTGACATTACATTTTGCAAAAATAACAATTACAATTAGTGTTGATTGCTACAAGTTTCTGGGCTACAGAGGTAGGTCAGAGTTTTTAAGCAAACAGATCTATGTTCCCTGTCTCACAAACACTATGTTAAGATAAGTGTGCTCTTAACACAGTTGTTCCCAGGGGGATGTATTGTGTAACAATGAATGCTCACTGCTGCAATGTGTGCCCCATAGCTACTGAGCATTCTTCACTATGTGGACAAATTTTAAAAAAACACATTTCCCTGTAGGGATGCGTCACTTTTTTAACACCCTGTAGTTTCTCAATATACAGCCTGCATGTTATACGGGCCCTTTTGTAACATTTAACGGCATGGGAAAGATGTAAGATGTCAATGAATTTGATTATTTCTATATATATTTTAATTTTACCATCAATATCTACTAGTTATTGTAAATGTTCCCCTTGACTACAATTTTCCAGATCTTTCTCGATATGTAACTCAATATGTAATTTGCTATTTTATGCTCATCAAAACATAGTTTTGAAAATTTCCACTTTCATATTTGCATAAATATTCAGCACAAAACAGTTTTACTGAACATAATGAATAGTTGCTCTTTTTTCTCATATATGACAGGCTGTACAAAGCTCTCAAAATGTTCTATAAAATATAATAAAGTGTAATAGTTAGGATCAGAATTGCAAAAGCAGCATCAATCTTCAAGAATCTTGAGAACATATGGAATTCAAAAGTTATAAGCACAAAAACCAAGTTAAGATTATTCAATTCAAATGTAATATCCACCCTCATTTATGCATGAAAAAGCTGGAAAACAACTAAAGAAATAGAAAAGAAATTAGACTTTTGAAAACAGATGCCTAAGGAAAATACTCAGCATCAAGTGGAATGAATTCAAGAACAATGCAGAGATAAGACAGATGACTGAACAACAACCAGTCTCATGGGTGATCAGGAAAAGGAGGTGGACATATGTTGGTCACTTGATGAGAAGAAATGATCAGAGAATCCCAAAACAAGCTATCAAGTGGAACACAACAGGCCGAAGAAAAAGAGGCAGACCGTGTGAAACTCTGAAGAGGACATTATTAAGAGAGGCCAAGTTAACAGGCATAAAATCCTTTGATGAGGTTGAAAGACTCGCAGAAGACAGGAAAAATTGGCGAACTACTTTGCGAGCCCTATGTGACGTTTAACGGCACGGGAAGGATATAAGATATAACATAAGAATAGCTATTACTACAACTAACAGTTGCTGATCAAGACTGTAAAAACTGACAATTTTATGTTACCTTTACACCATATCTGTTGGTCTTTCCTGTAAGATAGCAGACAAACACTGACCAAACATCTTCCTCACAAGAAAGCTCTTCACCCCACATTTTCAGAAGCTCTTCTTTCGAAGACCTACTTTTCAGGTAGAACAAGTGATAAGTCTTGATGTCATTAAATGAAGCAGCACGTGAATCCCCCCAACGACCATTGGGAAACTCTTCCCAGGCTGATGTGCGATACACATAACTATTAGGTCGACACCTCCAGAATATTGGACGCACTTTCTCCTCATTACGATTGTGATTGGCAGTTTGTTTCCATGGTAACATACGACAAATATTCTCTTTCCACATCCCAAGTTGCTTCAAAACTTCTTTCACACCCACCTCCCTGTTCAGAGTATAGAAATGTAACCCTGTGACAAGGCCAGATTTAAGAAGCATGCGACATGTGTCAACAGCTTGATCAATCCCGTACTTCCTAATCGCCTCATCATTGTCCTTGATGGAGGTTATGGCATCAATAATTTCTTGTGGCACCTCCAGTTTTGATAGTTTCACAATGTGATGCAGTGACTGGTAAGCCTGCAGTGAGTAAAGAAACAGCCTTCAGTGACCATTTCCAATATGAATATCTTAAAACCAGTAACATTAATCCGAGTAACTAGATCTTAACATCAAGAAGATCAGAATGATAAAAAATACTTCAAAATACACAAAGTGATGGTGTAATAAAAAATTCAAATAAGAAGCAAAAGACATTCCTGGAAATCTAACTGCTCTTACATCACAGAAAAGGGTAAATATCATTTTCACTTTTTTTTAACAATTGTCATCTTGAATGAATTATGTACAGTCAAATCCACTTAATATCACATCACTTTATGTCACCACCTGGGTATTGTCACATAAATTTGTATCCCCGGCCAACTCCCATAAGTAATTAATAGGCTTTACTCCCATTAATATCACCCCGCTTACTGCCACAAATCAATTAACGTCACGGTATTTTTGCACCCAGAAGAGCTAAAGACCCTGCTTTGTATCACAGACTGGGCGAGTACAAGCTACAAACATCTCACAAAGAGCTATCAGCTTCGCAATTTATCAAAGAAAGGGTCAGCTATTTGATCACAGAGTAATTGCTGCATCAACCTTTTGAATATGTGGGCATCGAAACTCACGTGGTGTAAATGAAAGGCTTACCACGACTGCCCTTTTGTGATTAAAATCTGGCTTTTTTCAGTCATTGAGTTCTTTATCAAGATGTGGACAGTGTTAAATTGTCAACGCGAGGTGATAGTCAGATTCAAATAGTGTACTGTGAATCATATAGCCGGGAACTTCTCTCTGGTTCTTTATAAGATAGATAATGGCTACTAAATGCAAATGTGTTGATCAGGATTTGAACAATAAAATGGATATTCTGAAGCAAGTTGATGAAAAAGTTACAGGAAAGGACACAGTGGATAAATTTGAAATTGATGTTTCAACTGTATCGAAACTTGTTAAAAACCGAGACAAAATTGAATGAGACTTTCACTCATCTTTAGTTTGGTCAAACTGTAAGCGAAGGCATGTAAGTTCCTACATGGATATTGAGTGTGCTCTGCTGAAATGGTTCAAACAGACACGTTTCTGCACAGTTGTCTGTGTGCAGTCCTATGCTGGCAGAAATCGCAGAATGTTTTGCGAAAGAAATGGATATGCCTGACTGGAGGTGTTTGAATGGCTTTCTTGAGCACTTTAAGAAATGCCACAACATAACATTTAAGGTCGCTTCAGGTGAAGCAGCCCAAGTTAACACCAATGTCATTAATGACTGGATTTCTTGCTTGCCAAAATTTCTGGATGCATACAGCCCAGATGACATTTTTAACATGGATGAAACAGGTGTGTTTTATAAACTGCTACCAAACAGGACTTTCTGCTTTCATGATGACAAGTGCCACAGTGGAAAACATTCTAAAGATCGCTTAACAGCTGTCGTGTGCTGTAACATGTCTGGCACTGAGAAGACTCCACTCCTTATTATCGGAAAGTCATGAAATCCGCCATGCTTCAAGAACGTAAAGAGCCTCCCATCACTTACAAGGCCAACCAGAGTGCTTGGATGACAGGTGAACTGTTTGAGGACTGGGTCATTTCTTTCAACAACAAAATGAACAGAAAAGTTTTGTTGTTTGTTGACAACTGTCCGGCACACACTGTCACCAATCTGATGGCTATAAAGCGTGTTTTCCTGTCACCTAACACAACCAGCCTGCTGCAGCCTTACAACCAAGGTATCATTTATGCCTTCAAGCAACAGTACAGAAAGTGAATAGTGCGTCATGTGCTGTATAATGTGGAACAAAAGCGTGTCACCGAGATCGACATCAAGATAGTGATTAATTTTATGCATGCGGGATGGAATAGCATCAGTCAGTTAACGATTGTGAACTGCTTTCATAAATCACAGTTTACTTTCTTGCCCGAGCCGGTGATCAATACAAATGCCGTCGAAATTTGTGATGTTCCCCTGGACTTGATCACAGATGAAGAGTGGGCAGCAATTTCTGATGGAAGTGTCATGTTTCATCAGTTTGTTTCAGCTGATGACAGCTTGCTATCAACGGAAATGTATTCAGTCAAAGAGATCGTTGCTAGTTGGAGTAAAAGCAAGGTAGACAGTGGCGATGAGGATAGTGCTGATGATGTCAGTGAGCCCACGGACCAGACGCCCGCCAAAAACCATTTCTTACACTCAGTCCATAAGTGCGTTCGAGACTGTGCGCTCGTTCATTTACAGTATGCCTGACATGACGCAGGATGTTTTTAGCGCTCTATCGTGTTTAAATGACTTTTTTATTAATAGACCAGTTATCACTACACAAAGCAAAATCATGCATTTTTTTAGCACCACTGCTGACAAGTCAGATGCTGCTTAATTTTAGTATTTTCTATATTGCAAGACTAAGACTAATACTGTATTTTGTGATTAATATATTTTGTGACTAATATATTTTGTGATTAATACATATTGTGTCTGATGATGATAGCTTTGGTTGTTTGTTATGTGTTTAATGTTGCAAATGTGGGATGGACGGATACACATACTGGCCCAGTTAAATCCTTTTTAATGGACTCCTGTTTGTATCAACTCTGCTTATTGTCATCACATTTTGACGGTCCCGACGATGTGACATTAAACAGGTTTGACTGTATATAAAAAAAAAAACAAAGAACGCTTCATTCTGTGTATACCACCTTTCATAATGAAGTAAATGCACTGATGATTATTTCCACAAACACTCTTTTCATTTTTCAAATAATGAGAATCTCCACTAATCTGACACAAAATGTGCTAGATTTAATGTGTATATATTCATCACCCTCATTTATGCATGAAAAAGCTGGAAAACAACTAAAGAAATAGAAAAGAAATCTGACTCTTTTGAAAACAGATGCCTAAGGAAAATACTCGGCATCAAGTGGAATGAATTCAAGAACAATGCAGAGATAAGACAGATGACTGAACAACAACCAGTTCATGGGTGATCAGGAAAAGGAGATGGACATATGTTGGTCACTTGATGAGAAGAAATGATCAGAGAATCCCAAAACAAGCTATCAAGTGGAACACAACAGGCCGAAGAAAAAGAGGCAGACTGCGTGAAACTCTGAAGAGGACATTATTAAGAGAGGCCAAATTAACAGGCATAAAATCCTTTGATGTGGTTGAAAGACTCGCAGAAGACAGGAAAAATTGGCGAACTACTTTGCGAGCCCTATGTGACGTTTAACGGCACGGGAAGGATATAAGATAAGATATTCATCTCCATTGTATTTTTCATAAAGTTGGTTAGTCCATGCACTCTGGACACATCCACATGTGCTTTGATCTCCACTTAGATATCTCCTTCACCAACTACTGACACTCATTTTTTTGTGGCTGACTACCCACCTCGACCTCTTGATGGATCATTCATTTTTTGCCACCCCAATGGCTCACTTCTGACTCCATTCTTAATGACACTGATTTTAAAAAAAAAAACATTTAACTCATTTGTATCAGTTATATGTCAATTTGGAAAATTCACATACAGCACAAAATAAACAATTAGGATTCTCAGAACATGGAAAATATGTAGGAAATAGGAAATAACTCCCAGCAGCACTAGTCTGAAGATTTGAGGAAGAAAAAAAAAAAAGAGAATGCCTAGCTATGACTGTGTACTGAAAAAAAAAGGGAACAAGTTTTATTTTACTGCAAAACACACACAAAAATAATGTTTCAATGTCTTATTTGTGTTCATTAACTGAAAAAAAAATCTCCACAGGTTTACTTCACTGACCATTATATACTTTCAAAGACAAAAACATCATAATCCTGGTTCTGTTAAAATACTCATGTGTGAAAATTAACATGAAACGCAACAAGTCATTCATTCATATGTGTATAAGAAAGAGTATTACAGTATGAGATGAATGAAAGTATTATTAATGAAAACTTTTGGGAACAGACACAAATAAAGACCTGTAAAACAAAGTAGCAGACGCCAAGATTGTTTCAATTTGCTTAGATTCTGCAGGAAGAAAAGCTATAAAGAAAATATAAGAGAGACGTTACATATAGGAAAAGATTTTTTTTTTAAGTTAGACAAGATAATGTCTGATGAATGAAATTATTGGATTATGCACCAATAATGACCACAATCATTAACTAAATAAACAGCTGAAAACAGACTAGCTAAGTAATAGGTGCAGACAGACATTTGGTCAGAAATTAGCACTTTCAAAAGAATGACATAATTCTTATTATCAACAAGCCTTAGAAATGTCATGCCACATTGGTGTAGTGGTTAGTGCACTCACCTGCTGAAAGGGTACCTGGTTCGATTTTGCACTTGGGCAGACTTTTTTTCAAATTTGACCAACTGGCACTGGGGTCAACCCTGCCTCAAAAAAAAATGGTACCTGGGGTTTCCCTATAAAACAAAGGGAGTGAGGACAGATCCTATAATGGCCTAGAAATGTGAAGGCACTAACACTTCACACCCCTATGGCATGCAAAAGCTACAGGACATAAGATTTTTTCCTTAGAATGTCAACCAACCTGAATGGGCAAAATGCCAGGGAGTATAGGAACATTAATGCCCAAAGCTCGACAATCACTGAGATACTTCAAGAATGTTTCTGCCTTGAAGAAGAGTTGTGTGATGATAAAGTCAGCACCTGCATCCACTTTTTCCTTCAGATGTTTCAGATCTTCCTCATAGGACTTGCTTTCTGGATGTCCTGTTGGGTAACCTGCTCAGACATGGTTTAAACAAGTGTTTATTTGCAGTAATCTTAAACGTAACCATTTCACAAACCTAAGACCCAACTCACTGTGGCTCTGTTTCAAATTCATCAGGTCATGATTTGATCAAGCATAATTTTAACCTTGGAAATCACAGCCATATTTCCTTCAGTCTCTGTCTAACTAAAGAAGAGACTAATCTAATGCAACAAGAGTTTCAGGGATGGGAGTAGAAATGTACTGGGATATAAAAAAATAAACAATTAATTAACTAACTCCCCTCACCCTGATGACCACATGTAACAGTATTTACCAAGCTGTTTAGATGAGATCATTTAACACTGATTTGTTTTGCTGACTGGAAACTAATCTATGTACATGTGCCCAGGTGCCCCAAACTGTGGAACATATCCTCCAGAACTGCATCAACTACGAGACACTGAGAAATAATTACTGGCCCAGTGAAACCACTAAAGAAGATAAGCTCTACGGTTCCATACATGAGTTACAAAAAACAGTGAAATTTATCCAAGAGACAGGACTGCAGATATAGACAGACAATGCGAACGAAGAAGAAGAAGAAGAAGCTGAATGGAAATATTAAACATTATTGTAGAGTCATGTATGTTTAAGTCACTCAGATCTGAACTAAATGCACTATTTCCCTTGTATAGTTCACATAGTTCAGCACGTGATTTAGCCTGTCCGTGTCTGTAACGGCAGACAAAACTGTAATCACTTAATGTTATTTTGCACGGGATTCCAAGAGAAAAGTTTCTTGGCTCTAGTAATTTTGAGCAGGTAGCAGATTTTCTCGGGATTTTTTTACAAGTTTTGTTAGGGACAGTTTCTTAAGTGTCAACAATTGGAATGTCTGTGTCGATTTAACAGTCTAAATTTAGTTTTATAATTTTAATCGTTTGTTTTAGGAATGAAAGTTCAAGGTTATGTTGTTACGACTTGTCAACTTCATGGAGTTATGAATCTCGTGTTTTGGTGAACCTCAGAACCGTTATCTATTTTGCGTGAATGTGAATTGCACGGAGTGAAAGTTCTGGAAGGATGGCGAAGTAAATGCGGTTATAAAAAAAAAACTCTGAGCTTATTTGGGAGGGATTATGATGATTGTATTTGGAGTATGAGGATCGTGTGATAGAGGCAAGTAGGTAGTTTTGTAGTGTACTCAGTCATGTCCTAGTTGAGTTTGATAGCGCTTGTGTTGTCCTTTTTAGGACAAGGTTTTCTTTGTAATAGTATATAAGAATTATGTTGTAGTGTCCTTGCTAGGACCAGAGCTTACTGTTTGTTTTATTATTCTGGAAGATAAAGTGCTATTCTGGAAGTTGTTATTCATTCCAGACATTAGTAAGTACTGCATTTTTTGTAACTGCTTGCTGGTAGAATGTTTCTTCCTTATGGCATGGACTGCATACCCAAGAAGTTTTTCATGTTTCACTTTTTTGTCATTGCTGTATGACAGCAGTTTTTCCTACCATCGTCATATCCATCATCCACATCTTCTGCATCAATAAATTTGTTGTCTATCGAATTTGAACTACACTCTTGACTGTTCCTATATTTGAGTTACTGTTGTGTTGTAAGTTTGAATTATGGAGTCCAGACGTTCTACTGTTATCTGTGGAAGAAGGGGCATGCCTGGGCATATTGTTCTCTGAGTGTATCACAGAACACTTCTTCTTCTTCTTCTTCTTCGTTCGCATTGTCTGTCTATATCTGCAGTCCTGTCTCTTGGATAAATTTCACTGTTTTTTGTAATTCATGTATGGAACCGTAGAGCTTATCTTCTTTAGTGGTTTCACTGGGCCAGTAATTATTTCTCAGTGTTTCATAGTTGGTGCAGTTCTGGAGGATATGTTCCACAGTTTGGGGCACCTGGGCACATGTACACAGATTAGTAGTACCAACTTTAAACTTTGTATACATATGACTTCGGAGTCGGGTGCGTCCTGTTCAGAGACGGAAGATGGTGACTTGTTCCTTTCTGTTTAGCATGTGATAGTCATCATGTGGTGGTGTTTGTGGCTTCCTGTAGGTTTTCATTATGCTTTTCTTCTGATTATAGGTGATTGGTATGTCTGGTTGCTCCATTTCAGTGCCCTCTTTGGCCAGATGGTCAGCTTTCTCATTGCCTGGTATCCCACAGTGGGAGGGAATCCATTGCAAAGTGACTCCATGTTGTAAGTTAATTTTTGACAAGGCATCCTTAAGGTCTGGTAGTTTGTTGCACTGAAGAGCTTCCAGTACTGATCTTGCATCTGTGAGAATTACTACAGGATATGTATCAATTCTGGAGTCTGACAGTTTTTCAACTGCAGCAATAATTGCCCTAACTTCTGCATCAAAGTTGTTGCAGTATTTTCCAGTGGGTATGGAAATCTTGTCAGTGGTGTTGTTTGGATATTCAATATGTGCTCCTGCCCCTCCATTCTCTATGGCATTGTGTGCAGATCCATCTGTATACACACGTATCCAGGTGTCACATGGATATTTGTCATCTAGCACACTAAGTGTGGCTGTTGATCTTACAAGGCTGCTTTGCATCTCACAATTCTGCACACCTTTCACTTCAGTCTGAATAGTTATTTGTGTATAATCTGCTTCTTTCCATGGTGTATGCTCTGGTACAGATGATAATGGAGCGACTACAGTTGGAAGGTCAGGTATCAGCTTACGCATACGCTTAGCCTATCAATGAAGCTGCTTCTTTTAAGCCGTCCTAATGCCAAGTTATTGAATCTCTCCTTCAGGGGATGGCTTACAGAGCTAAGGAATTTCTCTCCCATGGTCATGACCTTTGTGTCTCTACGTTCCTTTAGCGCTTGAACACCAACTATTTTCTGCATTTCTACTATTGGTGTGGACCTCATGGCACCTGTGATAATCCGTAGTGACTGATTTTGAACCTTGTCTAGATTATGCAGCGTAGTGTTTGATGCTGTGCACCAAGATGTTGAGCCATATTCTAAATGTGGTAGAATACTTTGCTGATATACATTCTTGAGGATTCTTTCACTAGCTCCCCATGTGGTTCCACTCAATTTTCTTAATATGGCTAGTTTTCTTCTGGCTTTTGCTTCTGCACTGTTGATGTGTTGCTTCCAAGTCAGTTTTGAGTCAAGAGTCACTCCTAAGTAAGTGGGTTGGTTGTCCATCCTTAAGGATATTTCATTTATAAAGATCTTACCTGCTTTCTGTTTAGATGAGTGAACAGAGTGGTACTTGATTTCTCTGTGTTGATACTTACACACCATACCCTTCATACTGAATGAGTTGCTCTCAAACTTACATGGTGCTAAGAGCCATCATCTACATTATGCAAGTTTAATGCATTTTTTAAATTAATTTTTCTGTTAAAAATAATTATGAGCACACCAATACCATTTCAAAGCATTCAACTGAATATAAACACTTTGATTACTTTTTTTTTGTACAGATGAATATAAATATAAGATTCATGAAGAACTAAAATTATGATTATGAAAGTAACATTATAAATACTGATAAAAATACAAAAACTGAAATACTTGTATATTCTAATCTAATCTAAGTGCCATGCCAAGTGCAGTAGGTGATCATTTCTCTCCACATTTCCCTGTCTTTAAAATTGATTATGAGATCTGCCGGTGATTTTTTCCTAGCCACACTGACAGCCCATCCAGTAACTTCTCTCTCTGTCTTTTCTTTCCTCAATTTTTCCAGTTGCCACAGTATGTTTCAGTTTTCCTCTTCTCAGAAAATGTCCTATAAATCTCACTTGTCTGGCTCTGATCTTTGCTATAATTTGCTTCATTGGTTTTCTTGGCTGTCCATGGTACCTTCAACATCCTTCTTATAAACCACATTTCCATGACCTCCACTTCTCACTATACTCTCTTATTCATGGGCCATGCTTCACACCCATAAAACAGAGTTGGTTCGATGTAACATTTAAGTACTCAGAATCTTTTTTCCATTGATATGGATCTGTTGCACAAGATGTGTCTCATTGTCTGGAATGCTGACTTGGCCTGAGCATGTCTGCTTTTTATTTCATTGTGACATTTCCCATCAGTTGTTATAATCATTACAAAGTACTTGAATCTATCAATTTGTTTCAGATTTGTGCCATCAATGGTAATGCTACATTTTGGTGGTATTCTTTTCTTTGAGATGACCGTCACTTCAGTCTTCTTTTTATTCAGGCTGAGACCTTTATTTTTACTTTCACGAACCACGATGTCCAGAAGAGCCTGTAGATCTGCTTCACTTTTAGCAACCAGAACTGTGTCATCTGCATATTTTAAGTTAAGGTTGTATCCACCAACTGATACTCCTGGCATGTTCTCTATAATTCTCATTATGTTTTCGCTGTACAAGGAAGAGGTCAGGAGATAGAACACATCAATGTCTCACTCCCAATTTTATGTCTTGGAATGCTCCTATTTGCTTCTCAACCCTCATTGCTGGTGATTGCTATCAATATGTTTTTGATAGGTTTCAGATATTTCCCAACTATGTTGATGTCTTCCAGCATTCTTACAATTTCTGTGTGTCTCACTTTATCAAATGCTTTACAGTAGTCTTTGAAGCGTAAGTATAGGTCCGCCTTTACTTCTATTGATCTCTCCATCAATGTTCTCATATATATGGCATTACTTGTACCTTTTCCTTCAACGAAGCCACACTGTTCTTCAGTGATTTCTGGTTTTATTTTGCCCCGACTCTTCTCATAACAATACGAAGCATAATTTTGGTAACATGACTCATAAGACTAACGGTTCAATGATCTTCACATTCAACTGCACCTTGTTTCTTTGGCAGGGCAATGAAAATTGATTGCAAAAGGTCTGATGGGACATAGTTACAGTTATAGATGTCATTCAGCAATCTGATAATTATTTCTAAGCTAAGCCTTCTTAATGCTTCCAATTCCTCTTTGGTGATTTTACCTGGTCCTGGTGCTTTGTTGTTCTTCACGTGTTTGATAGCTTCTTTCACTTCTGCTTTTAATATGGGAGGCCTTTCATTATTATTTCGTATATCTATTTCCAGCTTTCGCATGCATAAATAAGAGTGGCTATACATTTGAACTGAATAGTCTTAACTTGGTTTTTGTGCTTATAACTTTTGAATTCCATATATTCTCAAGATTCTTGAAGATGGATGCTGCTTTTGCAATTCTGATCCTAACTTCCTTTCTAGTGTCACCATCCTGGTCTATGTAGCTGTCAAGGTATGCAAATTAATTGACTTCTTCAATATCTGTCCCTTCTATGTGTATTTTTCCATTTTGATTGAGAGGAAATTAGACTCTTTTGAAAACAAATGCTTAAGGAAAATACTCGGCATCAAGTGGAACGAATTCAAGAACAATGCAGAGATAAGACAGATGACTGAACAACAACCAGTCTCATGGGTGATCAGGAAAAGGAGATGGACATATGTTGGTCACTTGATGAGAAGAAATGATCAGAGAATCCCAAAACAAGCTATCAAGTGGAACACAACAGGCCGAAGAAAAAGAGGCAGACCGCGTGAAACTCTGAAGAGGACATTATTAAGAGAGGTCAAATTAACAGGTTGAAAGACTCGCCGAAGACAGGAAAAATTGGCGAACTACTCTGCGAGCCCTATGTGATGTTTAACGACATGGGAAGGATATAAGATATATAAGATATCCATTTCGCTTCTCATAGAGTTCTCTAATATATTCGCTCCATCTTGCCATTATTTCATCTCTATCCATTATTGTATGCCCCTCCTTTGACTTCAGGCAACCAGTCTTCTGGTATGCTCTTTTGTTTGTTAACTCCTTTATTTGTTTGTACATATCTTTTGTGTTTCCATGATGATGTGTCTCTATTTCACTACATTTCTTATTTAACCACTCCTCTTTAACTTTACTGCATTTGTGTCTTATTTCTTTATTTATTTTGTCATATTCATCTTTATCTTCCTTAAGACTTCTTCTCCGATCTATTATTTGCAAAATTTCTTCCGTCATCCACCCCTGTTTAGCGTGTCTTTTATTTGGAGGTAGGATTTCGATAGATCTTTGCTGAATAGAGTCTTTCAGCATATTCCATTGTTCATCAATTATTTCAATCTTCTCTATAGCATGATATCTATTATGTACTATGGTCCTATATTGTTCTTATATTGCTTTATCTTCCCGTAACAGCTCTCTATCTAGTTCTTTATTTTTAGATGCTACTTTTAATCTCTTTAGCCTGATTCTCACTTTTCCTACGACTGGGATGTGGTCACTGTTGCAATCTGCACTTGGTCTTGTTTTCACGGATGTTAGTGAGTTCCTGAATCTTCTGTTGATCATAATGTAATCTATATGGTTATGTATGTTATTATTTGGGCTTTTCCATGTCCATAGGGTGTTGTTGAAACCAAGTATTTCCTATTATCGTTTTATTCTTCTCTGCCCACTCAATCAACATCTCTCCTCTTTTGTTTCTGATTCCTAGTCCATACTTGCCAGTAGCTTCATGTCTTGTTCAGTCCCTACTTTCACGTTTAAATCATCCAGCATAAAGTTTACTTCCCATAGTTTGCACTGTTTCATTGCCATATCCAGATTGTTGTAAAATAAAATTCTTTTTATCTCATCATCAGAGCTTTCTGAAGTTGGTGCGCATACTTGGATGAGATTTGTGTCTACTGGGTGGCCTAATAATATATTATTTTAATTAAATAGACTTCTGATATTCATAATTTTTCATTTTATTTGTTCCACAAAAAGCTAAACTCTATTGGGCTCTAGAATGCAAGACACTTAAAAGAAACTATAAAGACATGTTAAATGCTAGGTTTTCTAGTGTCAGATTCATACAAATACACAGATTACCACTACTTCTACTACATTTGTGCGTGCCCAGCACCGTGCCATCTTTTCTATTTTCTTCTCATCAGAAATAAACCACACTTTTTTTTTCAATACCAGAAAAAAAAAAATTCAACTATAATGACTCCTTCCTTCCAGTTCTAAGCATAAAATGGCAGCCTACTAAAAGCAACTGAGCACAACTTGTGAAGTTACTTTTTTTCTGCACATAACATCTCTGCAGTGTTATACAAGTACTGCTTTGTTGATGTGTTAAACTCAGATAACTTGAACTGGCCTCAAATTGTATAGCAGCACTAATTAATAATTAAAAATCCAAATGTAAGGAGTTCTGTCACTGTATGAAGGTACAAATTAACCCTTTTACTACTATGGACATGTTTAGACATTCTGCCATATTGCTGCTTAGGACATCTTAAAATGTTCCAAGATTTCCATGTGACTGGAGCTGATGACATGCTGACATGTTCTGTATTCTACTAGTCACTGCTATATACTACTATAATTATTCAACACTGGGGGAATCACAGTAGCTACTTTTAGTTATATGTGGCCTAGTTTCTGCTAGTGAAACTTGTCAGAGAGTGGTACCAATGTTATTTTTGCCTCATGAGGCAAGAGGGGTTATTAGTACTATATATATGTGTTCATTATGTTTCAGGGTTCAACTTATACTACACTGTGCTACACTGGTATTTCACGGTTGTGGTGCAATTAGTATGTTATAAAATATTTCTTATACCATGGCTTTAACATAAATTTATATGGAAACTCCTCAAATTTCAAACAAAAGGTAATAGTGAAGACAAAAGTTAAATATATGGTTCTGACTGAACAAGATAATTTGAATCCTTGTGCCCAGCCTGGCTGGAGACAGCAAAAATGAAAAAGCTGAAAATAAATAAATTCATTGCTTCAATCACCTGTGTTTAGTGGAATTATATCCCAGGACAGATTTGTTATTACTTTTGATAAGGAAAAAAGGCCCACTGAGAAAGTGTGACGTGTGTGGAAAAAAATAAAAGACGACAGGAAACGAGATATGTCCAAAGACTGTGATGTTGCTTTGTGTGTTACACCATGTTTTGGAACATTTCACACATAAAACGTTCATTTTTTTTTTTTTTACTTTTTAAAAATGTTATGTAAAAATCATTTACTGAGGGAATTTTAGTAATCAAGAAGATAAACCGTAATATGTAACATGAATGGGAAAAATAACCACAAAGAGCTGTGATAAGCCTTAGATTTTCACAAGACATAAAAAGCACTCAGGACTGAGGGAAAGACTATAAAAGAAGAAGCATATAGAGCTGTGGGGCACGCACATGAGCATAAAGGTTAATGGCCAAACCTAACTGGTTTGTCAGAATTTTTAAACGTTCTACTTTTTTGTGGAGCCACAGGTGCACCTATGAATTATGCATGAAATAACATTACAAAACTTCACTGACAGCACAACACAGAAATTTTGACTTGCCTGCCACAGCAATCACAAAGTGGTCACCGAACTCCTCTTTGATCAGTTTGACCAGATCTGTAGCATAGCTCAGTCCGCCATCTGTTGTCTTCCATTCTGTGTTCCCCTCTAGAACATCTGGTTAAAAAGAACAGGCTTAAACTTTGAGAGTAGAACTTGTGAAACAAGTATCTAAAAATATTACATGCATCAAAAAAAAAAAAAAAAAATGGAGAAATAATCTTATTGACATGCAAGTAAAAAACTTAATCTTCTTACATCCTTCCCATGCTGTTAAACATCACATAGGACTCGCATGGTAGTTCACCAAGTTTTCTTATTTTCTGCAAGCTTTTCAACCTCATCAAGGGATTTTATGCCTATTAATTTGGCCTCTCTTAACAATGTAAATAAAATGTGTGTGCAAATAAAAATGCTTAATAAGGAATATAAAATATTTCTACATATTAATAATTATAAACAAATGCTACTATACATCTAATAATAGTAGTCACGGACTGATGACACTCTGCACCACCACCTTCTCTGAACAGGACAGAGTTTAAATGGCTGCAACATTTTTGTGTGGGCAGATACTTTTTTCATGATCTGAGATTTTATTTGCTATTTTTAAAAATCTGTTAACTTTATAGTCTTTCTCTATGTCAGAACATACTCTGTTGGGAAACAGAAATACATCTAGAAAACTCACAAATTACCTCCTCTTAATGCTAAGATGCTTCTGATTCCAAGCTCCTTCACTTTGTAGAGATTCTCCTTGATTATCTCAGCAGTCACTTGTGAGCATGTCATATGAAGCATTGTCTCAATCCCACAATAGTTAAGCATCGTACCTGCTATACAAGTGGAGCTTGTTGGTTTTTCTGTATTGGAAGGATCACCGGCTGGGTGCCAAGTCATATCACAAAACAATGGCCCACTTACTGCAAGCCGTTCAAACCTTAAGTATGAGGTCAGAAGTGACATGTCAGGTCAGTGAAATAAAATGCTTTACATTTAATTTTTGAGTTAAAAAAAAAAACATTATCTTTTCAATTTCAATTTTTTCACCATTGGTTTATCTGCAGATTAAAAAAAAATGTTTAATAAAATTTTTATTTTCATTTTTTTCCATTCTTATTTGTTATATAGCTTTCATGTGAATTTAAATGTCATCTTATTTCCCTATTTCTTTGTCCTATATGCTTTTTTATGATTAAGGTGTAAAGCAAAACGTTACATCTGTGTGCTTGTTAATTACTAAAGCTGTTCCTACTTTTGTTCTAAACAGTTTTAACTTCCTAACCAATGTGCTGGAGGTCAGTGTGTCATGTGACAACAGAAGACCAAAGAGACTGAAGTAGACAGAGAGAAAATGCTTGACAGACTAACTAGATGGCATGGACAAAGAACACCAGCACAGCTTACAATCAGCACTCAGAGCAGGGAGTTGTGGGAAAGCATGATAGCCAATGCCAGTCAAAAGGGCAACCAGTGGGTGGGTGGGTGGTTGGGTAGGTAGGTAGACAGAAATCAGCTGGAGGATAATCGAGCCAGAAGACTGATGATGCTCAATTTGCAAGAAGAATCAGCCAGTTTTGATTCTGGTTCGTCATGTGAGCATTTTGTAAAGATTAAATCTCACTGCAAATAATGTAACAAAAAGAAAAAATTCACACAAACATTTAAGCCCCATGGATGTTTGTAAATTGTGTTTAATTTTACACTAAAACAAAGTATAAAGTGTCAAACATTGTACTGACACAAAAAAGATTTAAGAAAGTACTTCATGCAAAGTGTACATAGCAGGTACTGGTTTCAAAAAATCCTAGTGTGATTACCGAGCTACAGAACATTAGCTAATTACTCTCACCTTTGACTTGAAGCTGACACATTTTGCATTAAGTTCCTTACCAAAATCAGATTTCAATAATATAACAGTAACAATTAGTGGAGGGAATGAAAAAGAGAAAAATAAAGATCATGGGAGCTGCAGACACCAAACTCAGAGGTAAAGGCCGTAAACAAATACATCAGAATTATATATTCTTATACTTCAGAGTGATTGATTGATTGATTGATCTTTATTTCAAAAGAGTGAGCAAGAAAGAGCACATCAGAGTGTTGGAATGATCACAGAACCAAACACTCCTGGCAAAATCTTGGAAACAATATATCAGAAAGAATTATAACTGTCCAAATAAAAGAAAATGAGGAGACCACTACCTATGTCCAAATATATGTTCCTTGTAATGCACTAGACATGGAGGAAGAATGTGAGGAATTGAAACCTCCACGATACACTAAACAACAAAAGTAAAGAGGAAAATGTTATAATCATGGTGGACTTCACTGCAGGACTGGGAACTAGTAGGGTTGATGTAGAAGTCTACATGGTGACCAGTAGTACATTAGAAGTGAAAATGATGGGAGACTCATAGAACTGTGCAGCCAGCATGATCTTTTTATCACAGATACATTCTTTAAACACAAAGAGCCCCAAATATATACCTGGTACAAATGGAATGATTTGACATGCAGAAGCCAAACTGATTTCATACTAGCAAGGAACAACAAGAAAAGGTCAGTCATAGATGCAAGAGCAGTACCCAACCTGAGCTCAAGCACAGACCATAAAGCAGTAGTAGCAGTCATCAGAACACACAGGAAAAGCCATAACAGAACTCCCAAGAAGAAAAATGAAACAGTAAAACTAAGCAAGTTCAAGGAAAAGAATGTGAAAGATGAATATGTGAAGAAAATCAGAGAACTGTTCATAAACTTATCAACAGAAACAAAATCAGTGAAAGAGGAATGGGCCTTGTTCAAAACCAGCTTTTTTGTGGTAAGGAGGCAGAGAAATGAAAATAACAACATGGTGGAATGATTAGGTGAAAGAGGCTGTAAAAGAAAAGAAGAATAAATATAAAGAATGGGAGAGGGGTAAAGAGGATCTAGACTACACTGAATACTGAATTGCATGAAGACACTCTAAGTGGGCAATAAAAGAAGCAAAAGAAAAATCATGACAGGAACAGTGAAGTTTTAAACAACAATCACAAAGAAGCTATGAAAATCTTTTATAAAAAGATCAGTGCAATGACAAAGCAAGCAGAGCACTCTGACCCAACAGAGACTGTGAATGTGTTATTCATCCAATAGGCGAACCAGAGAGGGTAATACAACAATAGAGGCAGTACTTTGACAAGTTACTCAATATACCATCCAAACCCATGAAAACAACACAACTGGGCCCAAAGAACTGGAACCAGTCATAAAAAAAAAAAGGTAAAGATAGTCCCATAGCAAATGCCGCAGGGGATGAAGTGTTAAAGACCTCATTATGCTGAGCCATCAGAGTATGAGGTAGGGTGGCCAGTTCCTTTCCTTGCTGCCTTTCCTTCCAAGATTTTCTCTGGTACTCATTTTATGAGGCTGGTTCGACCTCAGGGTCGGAAAAAAATCCCGCTCAGCTGGGGATTTGAACACTTGACCATTCGGTTGCTAGACAAGTGCTCTAAACACTATGCTAACCAGTCCCTGGAACCAGTCATACTACTAGCTGAAATCAGGTAAACCATAAAGAAAGGCCCCAGTGAACAAAGCCCCAGGATATGATGGAATACTCAATAAGTTAATCAAGTGTGAAAGAGGTTGGAATAGCTTGGCTTCACAGACTCTATAACTTGGTATGGGGAAAAACAAGAAACACCACAGGACTAGAGAAATGCTGTAATTAATCCAATATGGAAGAAAAAAGGCAGTAAAAGGGACTGCAACCAATATAGAGGCATCTCACTGCAAAGCCACACTGAAAAAATGTTCTGTAAGATCCTAGAGAAAAGACTCAGACCAGTGATTAAACCACAGTCAAATGAAACTCAGATGGGATTTAGAAAAAAAAAGAAGCTGTACAGATGCCATCTTTTCTCTAAAACAGATAACAGAAAAATCGGTTGAACACAATCAGATACTGCACATAGCTTACATAGATCAGACAGAGATTTGATAGAGTGGATAGATATAAACTGTGGGAAACAGTATAGCATTATGGAGTTAGTACACATCTGATCAACCCAAAACAATCAGTGTACAGTTAGAACAAATGTAGGACACTCTGAACCATTCATCATAAAATTGGGAGTGAGGCAAGGCTGTGTACTATTTCCCTTACTATTCATAACATATGCTGGCAATATCTGCAAAGAAGCTAACATACATAGTAAAAACTTCACCACAAAGTTTTCCAACAGCCAAACCCCAGAAAGAATGCTGATAAACCCACAACACCTTCTAGAAGACATACCTACTTGGAGAACCATAAATGAACTCCTTTTTTGCTGATGACCAAGCACTTATAGCCACATCAGAAAAAGACCTACAGCAGAACATGGATAATTTAGCAATGGCATGTAAATGCCACAATATGAAGATCAGTGCTGAAAAAAATGGAAGTCATTACCATAGCAAGAGAAGAAATCTAAACAAAGATCTTTCTAGACAACCAACCCTTGAAACAGGTGGAACATTTCAAATACCTAGGTAGCGTAATATAGCCCTCAGGGACGACTGACACTGAAAATAGATGCAATAAAGCAAATCAGGTCATTGGACAAATGACTCCTGTACTGAAAAACAAATACATCACAAATGAAATAAAAAGGCACTGTACAACAGTCTCAGCTCTATGCTATCCTCCCAACTCTATACTATCAATGTTAAACATGGACAGTAACAGCCAAGAACAAAAGAAAAAATCATCACGACAGAACCGAGATGGTAAAAAATGGTAAACAGCAGAAACAATATTACAATTACATTTGGACTGTCCTAATCATTAAAAGATGATGAGATACACAGATATGTATAGCAACAGTCACAATGTAACAGTCTTGTTAAACAAAACAATAAACCAAGCAATAAAAGTTTTACTACAAACAACATGCAACAGTGTGTTTAGATTTCTACGAAATCTGATTTCACTAAGCAAAAAAATGTTACAAGGCAAAGATGCATTAAGTGCATTAATTACATGTGTTAAGTTTCTCTGATAACTTAAAGAGCTTCTGGCAAAAAAGACATGAAGATGCTCTTACCGAGAAAGTAAGTTGACAGCCCCACTTTGTGTACGTGGTGGAAAGAACTCTAGAGAAAAGAATGGTGTGCCACTTTCTATCCTTTTGTGGATTCTGTCAATGAGAGGCACATATTTCTTTCTTACTAAATTTGGAGATGCAGCTCTAGAGTTTGCTGGAGAAGATGTTCTCGATGAGTCATTGCTGATTTTATGTGTCAGTGCTTTTGAAATGTTATTATCATTTGCTTTGGGACTAGAGTTATTGCTGGGACTAATATTATTTACTTCCCTTCCTGAGTCGGCCAGACCACCAGCAGACTCACTAGGTGAATCTGGACTTGCACGGGAAGCTGTATCATTTAATATTTCTACTCCACTCTGAACGGATGTCATCATTTCTAAACTTGTCACATCCAAATTGATTTAAGGTACTCTGTCTGGTCAAATGAGTTACCTGAAAAATATAATTATAATTTTACAAAATCTGCTCAACTTCAAAACCTAGGGTTCACATAACTGGATCATTTTACTTTCACTGAATGTTTACTGCTTAACAATATGACTCAAAGAATCTCTGAGTGTCTGTTTTACTTATGTGATAAAATGCTGATCTTGAACTCCTAGTTGTCACTCACAAACAGAAATTTTCGACATAAGATGATTAGAAAACTGTACAGATGTTTTAGGAGGAAAAAAAAAATTGTGAATCATTTAAAGTAGAAAAAAAAAAGTTTTAATCCAAAATTAGAATATACAGAATATAACTTTCAACTGTGAATAAAGTCTGTTTACAGTAATTCCATTTGACCATAAAACAGTTTCACACAGATGAATAGATTTATGAGGTGAAAGAAAGCAATTTATGTAATATTGTAAAATATTTTTAAAATTTAATAATTTGGTCAGAGAATAAACCATAAAATTAATGGTTTTAAAAGTGCCCAAACAACTATTTCACAGGACAATGTATTTATACTCCATTTCATTTTTAAAAAACTGTCAGATGTGTGACTAAGTGTTCAATATCACCACAATCTGGTGTGGGAACAATAATGGTGGTAATCATGTGTCTGGATTTTGAATGGTCCTTGTAACTTCTAACAAAATCGGTTGCCTTTTATCCTATGTCACATGGTCAAGTCATTCATATAATTTTCTCTCAGTCTCCTTATTTTTTGCTTTTTCTTTCGAGCAACTCTCATTTTCTTCAGTTTCGGTCATTTAATCACATTCTCTAATAAATTTATGTCCACTTATGATTTTATTTCAATGTTCTGTGATCTTTTAACTATGTTCACTCACAACTTAATTTATTTACAAATGAATATTGATTTATTTACAAATAAGGAGAGCATTTCTCATTTAAAAGCGTCAAAAAATTGTTTTTCAAGAAAAATACACAATTAAAACAAGTACACCGTGTCACTTAAAAATGAGATTTGTTAAGAACTTTCTACTAATGTCTATCCCTGTTACCAATAAATACAACAGTTGCTTGCTCAATATTAAAATGATCAAAGTAGATGGGAAACTACCATGGATGTGTAATTAAAATGTAATCAAGCAACCCATAATATTACCAGACAAACTGAGTGAAAATAGCTTCTTTCATTATCCTGTTATATTATTTTTTTCCAGCTAAACTGATTTGTGAGCTAGAACTGTCTCCTGTAAGCCTCTCGGTTGTAAGCAAGATACCCTGCTGCTGATGCATCCATTTGCAGATTATCAATGATGTCTTGCACCCATCTTCGCCTTGGTCTTCCTCTCTTTCTTTTTCCCATTATGTACCCTTCCAATATGGTTTTCTCTAGATTATCATGACGTTTAATGTGTCCAAAATATTTAAGTTTTCTCTCTTTAATCCTCTTTACTAACCAGCCTCCTTCAATATTATGTTCTTGTAGTATGGATATATCTGTTCTTTTCTGTGTCCATGATATTTAAAAAACTCTTCTGTAGCATTTACATTCAGAGGCATTTATGTGTTTCTCAGCTGTTTTGTTAAGTTTATAATAAAAAAAAGGTAAAGGTAATCCTGTCATGCCTTAAAGGCACATAGGGATATGGTGTTAGTGCTTATATTTTCCTTGACATGTCAGCACACTAGTTTATAATACATACCTCAAATTAGCTTGTTTACCTGAAGTGTTACAACTACTATTTTGTATCTGAGCCAGCTGTAAGTGTTACTTAGCAACTTTTGCTGCAAGACCTTGGTCCCTAAATTCTGAAAACAGGCCTCTGTGTGTGTGTGATTTTTTTTTTATTTGTTTGTCACCAAGCTCTGCGTTCGTTTATTTCCACGTGATAATATAAACATCATTTTTCTTTCTTGCTCATAATAAATGCGTGGGTGTGAGACGACTATCTTTGTGGTGTTTAATCTAAAATTACAAATATTACACACACACACACATTATACCAGAAATTACATATGGTAAACAACATGTTCAAACAAAAGACACCAACTTGTGTTTTCTGTACTTGCAATATTACAATGAGCAAGTTGACCGCTTGTAAGCCATGCTCGGTCGTACTGTCTTTGACGAGCAAAAACACTGCTTGAAGTAAAGAACAGGCCTACATATTATGGAATGATCATTAAGAGATGACTGATAAACGATATTAAAAAGTTCCAACAGGTGGCAGCTTACTTTTGTTTACGTTTCTGGTCACGATTCTGACCTCACATCACTTGCAGATAATGTGGTTCAATCCCACACCCTTCAGTGCTTCTTAGACTTTTTTCGATCGCAGCACACTATTTTGCCTTGTTTGGATTTTGCTGCACACCCGGACAGCAGTTACTAGATTATTGCCATATACTGTGTCATATTGCTGGATTTTCTAATGTACAATCAGAAAAGTTTGCGACACACTCTGACAACAAACTAAAAGCAAAAACGCTATCGGAAAACAGCACGAAACGGCGCAACTTTACTAGTGTCGCAATTACTTACATCTTACATCCTTCCCGTGCCGTTAAACGTCACATAATTGTTTGGCAACTTTTCTTATTCTCGGCGAGTCTTTAGCCCACTAAACTGGCTTCTCCTAACAATGTCCTCTTTACAGTTTCACGTGGTCGGCCTCTTTTCCTTCGGCCTGTTGTGCTCCACTTGATAGCTTGTTTTGGTATTCTCTGATTATTTCTTCTCATCACATGGCCCACATATGTCCATCTTCTTTTTCTGGTCACTCATGAGACAGGTTGTTTGCTCATCTGTCTTATCTCTGTGTTGTTCTTAAATTATACTACTAGTCGTTATTTGTTTATTTAAATGTATTTATTTAAATGTATTTATTTATTTTTACAGTTCACTTCAGTCTAATACGTGCCGACGAAGGGATTCAAAATTAATCCATTGCCAAACCTTAACAAAAACAAAAAAAAAAGATATTATCATAGCCTAAACAAGACCGAACAAGTGAGAAATGTTCACATATAGGCTGAATTTTGTTACTCAGGCTGTAGAAACATCTCTGGATAAATGTGAGGTAAAGTGATTATCTCTGATAAGACTATACTCCCTATGGATGGATTATCGGTGAAGTTTCGTGAAAAGGGAGGAGAGGAATGCCAGACTAGTGTGATTTGCTAGATTATGTAATTTATGGCTATTGTGACTGGCAGATGCAAACTGGGAGTGTACTAATAATCAGTCAAGACTACGAAGTCCCAGTTTCAATATAAACTATTTTTGGTGTTAGTATTCTCTGAACAGATTTTACCACTACCAGAATTTTACAAATCCATTGACTGAAGTAAATGGAAAACAGCATTGTATGGCTATGATAAGACTTAGCTTGCTTGCTGTTAACCCTTTTTTAAGGCAGCGGCATGCATATTGCTATCATAACTGGGAGCCGTTTTCGTGGCAGTATCACGTGTTCTATTATTTCTAACTAGCTGATTACCCGGCGTTGCCCGTGTATTATTAGATCCCAATCAACGAAGTTCTATTCATTTTCACAACCTTTTAGACGGTTCTACAACGTTCTATTCATTTCCACAACCTTCTAGAAGGTTCTACAGAGTCTAGACTGTTCTACAGAATTATATTCGTTCTATTCGACTAAACTTGAGGTTAATTCTCATCAGAACTGTCACCAATCAGCTTAGCGACCCTGAACACTATGGATTCACACTGATCTCGGTCAATTTGGACGTTTTATTTCCCACCCTCACCCCCAGGCCCCTCCCCTATGCCGATAAGGGCTGAACTTGGACTTAAACGGCCTAGGGAATGTCACTATTCATCACCGCGACACTAAAATCTATGGATTCGACACTAATATCGGTCGTTTTCGATTATTTGTACATGTCACCACATACCACCCCACTCTAGGACCCCATGCCAATTGGGGCTGAGCTTGGACTTACACGGCATCGGGTGTGTCACTATTCATCTCCGCAACCCCAAAAACAACGGATTCGACACTAATATCGATCGTTTTCGATTATTTTTACATGTCACCCCATCCAACCCCCATCCCTAGGGCTCCCCAAGCCTTTGGGGGCTGAATTTTGACTTAAACGGTATCGGGAGTGTCACTATTCATCTCAGCGACCCTGAAAACTATGGATTCGACACTAATATCGTTCATTTTCGATTATTTTTACATGTCACCCCGACCCCTAGGGGTCATAAGGGTATCCTAGGGATGATCTAACCACCATGGTGCACTGTCCAGATTGTAAGACACATGTATGCCAAGTTTGGTTGAAATTGCTCCAGGCGTTCCACACACAAACACACTCACACACGTTCATTTTTATATACGAGAGGAAGTCACTAAGTAACTCACAAATGCCTGTTACAAACAAAAAAAACTAAATGCGACAGTAATTGGAAAACTTTAAATTTTTTAACTTACATTATACCCCTATTTCTCAATGTAATTGCCACTAACATTGATACATTTGTCCCATAGTGTAATCAGTGATGCAGTATCCATGGCATCAAAATCGGGAGTCCGATTTCTGAACCATTTTTTTATTTCTGTTTCCATCTCTTCGTCACTCGAGAGAATCTTCTCCCGCCAAGGTGGTTTTTCAATGGACCAAACAGATGAAAATCACTTGGAGCTAAGTCAGGACTAAAGGGTGGATGTTACTTGTTTGTCAGCTCTGATAATCTCATTCACACGTCGCACAGTCGCTTCTGTTACAATCTGAACAGGACGGCCAATTCTGGCTTTGTCAACAATTTCGGTGCATCCCTGAGAAAATTCTCTTATTCATTTATAGACCGCTTTACGTAATAAACACCTTTCAGTATAAACTGTAATCATTTCCTTATGAATGTCCTCAACTGAGTGTCCTTTAGCCCACAAAAATCGCACTACACTTCTCTGTTCTTCTTTGGTACACACTAACAGTTGGGTAGCCATTTTGTTATTGCTTTGCGCATGCGCATGTAACTCCCAGCGCCCCCTACATACAATTATTCTAAAGTTGGATGATGGTACTATCAAGAGATATATTTAAATACTACCTGATAACTGCCACTGATAAAATATTTCAATTTGCAAGTTACTTAGTGACTTCCTCTCGTATATAGATAGATTACTGCAGTAAAATTAACATCACTGCTGTATCTAGACCAACAAGCAGCAGTAAGAATATGTGGTGAAACAACAACTTGGTCTGACATAAAACAAGGGATCGGTCAGGGGTGTATATTGTCGCCTTACTTATTTAACTTGTATACTAAAAATATGAGGAATGTTAGAGAAGATGTAGACAAAGAATATTATGATGCCATAACAAGTAGAGGTTATGAAATACCAAAGATTAGATATGCTGATGACACAGTATTACTGTCCACAATACAAAAAGGAATGGAAAAACTAATTATGTCAGTCCGTAAGAACAGCGAAGAGCAAAACCTCTATCTTAATGCAAAGAAAACTAAATTGATGACAAGTGACAAAACAAACAAGGCAGCTGATATATGTATCAATGAGGGAAAACTGGAAAAAGTGGATAGTTTTGAATATCTTGGATCATTACTAACTAATAATGGAGATACAATGAGAGAAATTAAAAGGAGGACATCTATCGCTCTTCAGACAGTAAAACAACTAAAGAATCTATGGAGAGAAACTGACAGAACTACAAAAATAAGATTTTTAAGGGCATGCATCTTTCCCATCACAACATATGCCTGTGAGACCTGGACACTTAACAAAACAGCTGAGAAACACATAAATACCTTTGAAAGTAAATGCTACAGAAAAGTTTCTCAAATATCATGGACACAAAAAAGAACAAATATACCCATACTATAAGAACTTAATATTGAAGAAGACTGACTAGTAAATAGGATTAAAGAGAGAAAACTGAAATATTTTGGACACATTAAACGGCATGAAAATATGTAGAGAAAACCGTCTTGGAATGGTACATAATGGGAAAGAGAAAGAGAGAAAGACCAAGGCGAAGATGGCTGCAAGACATCGTTGATGATCTGCAAATGGATGCATTAGCAGCAGGCCATCTTGCCCACAACCAAGAGGCCTACATGAGACCTGTTAGGGAGGCAAAGTTCCGCAAGAGACATGCAAATGAATGAATGAATGATCCTCATTTGACGATAACAAGTAATAAGAACACTAATATAACTTGCATTGTGTTTGCATTAATCTAAATGAAGCAGGCTTCTCGAAATTCAGTAAAATAAAAACGAGTTTTTTAAACTATAAAGGGGGGGGGGGGGGTCGGGGTCATGAGGTTAAAAAAAAAGTTTGCACCCCAGAGCAAACAGGAAAGACCGAAATCAGATGGCTGATCTATATAAGAGCTGATCTGGTTGTTCGCCGACCAAGAATGTGACAAAGCAACTGCTTGGGCCAATGAATTACCCAATGAACATGTTGTGAAACACATCTTGCGGAAAGCAGCTCCAACGCCTGAACATTTAGCAACGAATCTTATAACTCGAATACACAAATGGACAATATCAAGAGATGGATTATATTCAGTCTAATGAGTGATGTCTGAAAGTTCTCTTCAATTCAAACAAATCATCTTTCGTGATTTAATAATTTACCCTGCACATTCCCTCTTAAAGAGATGTATGAATAATTAATTTTCTTCGCTCTAGCGTACTTTACAATTTTGAATAAAGACATGAAAAAGGTGACAGACTTTATAAGCAAATGTTTGAAAGTTGTTTCCGATTAGATCCAGATAAATTGGCATTTGCAAAATCTTGCTAATTACATGCCTAATATCTGAGAACGCGCTTTCACGTGACAGTCATCTTTCATATTCTTAGGGTTTGAATATCCATAGTAACTTTCAGAATTCAAAAAGATGTGATGATGACGATGATAATGATAACGATGATAATGATGTCTAATATTACTAATTGTTGCAAACATTGGTGAGAAATGAAATTTTCGAATTGGGACTGTGGGTGATAGGGGAATCGGGGGAGAATAGTTTTATCCTTTTGGATAAAACTATTCTGTAAATCCAACATATCCTTATCAATGAATATTAGAAAACGAGTCCTAAAATGCTATATTGAACCTGTGTTATTATATGGAAGTGAATCATGGACAATAGGCAGGTCTGCACAAAAATCATTGGAAGTAGCAGAAATGTAGTTTATTAAAAGAATGTTGCGAATCCCCTGGACAGCAAAAATAACTAATGAAGAATGTATGAGAAGAGCTGGAGAGACAAACAAATCTTGTAAAAAAAATAATAATAAATAAATAAGAGAGAGATAATGTACTTTCATAGGACATGCAATGAGAAGAGGGGGCACTGAAAATATTATAAGAAGAGGAAAAATAGAAGGAAGAAGATCAAGAGGAAGACCAAGAGAAATGATACCGGATAGTCTGACAGGATGGTGTGAGAGGAGATCACCAACTGAGCTGATTGCCTGCATGAAGGATCGTGTACTCTGGAGAAGCATAATAGCCAACGCCAGTCGGCATGGCACCTGATGATGATGATGTCAATCCAAAGTTAATATTGTTGGAGTCATCTTTTCTTAAGTGTTTTTTAAGAAGGCTATAATGAACAAAATATTTCTTGAAAAAATGAAGGTTTTATGCAGCTACTTACAGTAATATTTCGCAAATCTCAGCTAACGCACGATTGACATCATTAGACATGTTATCAAATTTCGAAAACGAGTAATTCCAAATTAATTTGCGATGTTATTTTTTTAAAAGTGGTAATGTGCTCCAGCTATGATACCCTCCCCACCCAACGCTGAATGCGGTCACAATTATCAGGAAGCGTGAAGCAACAGCAGGACGGACTGTGAGTTAGTGTCTAGGCCATGGGTGGGGAACCTGCGGCCTTCTTAATACAAGTTGTCATGTTGTTATATATATGACATTAATTAACATATGTGAACTAATTTTGGCAATATGGCGTTCCGGTAAGAGATGATTCTCGGTAAAAGTCGTTATCTGGCCGCTTATAAGGCGGTATCACTTATCTAACTGTAGTTATTGGAGGCGATAAAGAGGTCGCCCGAAATGTCCGTTGCCGGCGACGTCGGTATGGGGAACTGGCCAATAGACACTACAGCCGATAACAGACGCGGAACTGGGGTGGCGTAACACCATGCCTTCGGATAAATATATCACGATGAGACTCTGAGGAGAATGCGGAGGAAGAGTAAGGGTTGGATTTTGAACAAGAGAACGCATTAGCGAATCCGTTTGAAGTTGGCGGTGAAGCGTAGTGGTCGCGCGCGCGAGTCGAAGTTTGTCGCGTAGAGGAGAGTGTCTCAGCCTTGGCGCGCGTAGAACGTAAAACCACGATACGAGGAAGTACCCAGTGTGTGACGTTGAATAAATTCTCAACACCTTCGTTCAAATTTATATGTGAAGAAACAAATTATGATCACAACAAAACAGAATTGGCGCTAGTTTTTAAACCGAAATTTCTTTTCCACCTTCTGGCAGTACTGTGGTGACAATTACTAACTGGCTGGCATAGAGAGTGCAGCTTTAGAGTATGTTTATCACTTGATTACATTTTTTTTTTGGTGCTTTCCTTCACGTCGAAAAAAATGAAAAGGTCGCTGAAAGAAGAACACATAGTGTTTAATGATGAGTGGGAATTGCAATACTGTGTTGTTTCTGAGAAGGATAAAATGAGTTACTTGCTCTGTGATTTCAACGGTAAAAAAAAATACAATGCACATCAACACTACTCTACTCATGAGGACAGTACATACGTTAAACTAGAAAGTGAATTCCGAAAGATTGCTTAACAAACATTGAAAGAAGGGAAGCAAAAGCAGAGGCAGTTATCCCAGTCAATGCAGAGTACTGGAAACGCAACTACAGAAGCTACTTACAAAGTGGCGTATATAGTTGGGAAAAAAGATTAGCCATTTGGTGATGCGAAAATTATAAAAGATTGCATCGTAGAGGTTGTAGGATGCTTGGATTCTGATAAGGTTAACAAACAAACAACTGTCTCTTTCAAGAAGAATTAATGCTGATCGGCAGCATGAATTCGCACTCAATTTAGTAGATCAACTGAAAGAAATACTCCAAAAAGAAAATGTCTACTATTCAATAGCGCTGGATGAATCAACTGACTGCACTGACTCAGTGCAGGTACTGCATTTTGTTTCCGCCATAACTGAGGATTTTCGTGTTTACGAAGAATTGCTTTGTGCCTTTTCCTTCGACTAAGCCATACTGTTCTTCAGCCATTTCTGGTTTTGTTTTGTCCCTGACTCTTCTTATGACGATACGAAGCAGGATTTTGGTAACATGGCTCATAAGACTAATGGTTCAATGGTCTTCACATTCAGCTGCATTTTTTTGTTTGTTTTGTTTGTTGATACCGACAGAAATAATTTTAAAATTGTTACGGTGTGTGCTAATATTATTTTTTGCACAACTATAAGGTCCTCTCACTCCTCCACCCCAGCTTACCCAATTCTTCTATTTTCATCCACCCCACCGCACCCCCGCTGGAAAAAAAACCAAGTCACGAATTCCACCCCCCCCCCCCAATCTAAAAGAAAACGTGTATTCACACTGTGCAGTAGTTAGTGGAATGGATACATGCCTCCTTCAGTAGCTAGGGAAGAAAAACTAGACAGGTCAACGAAATACAGACATTAATGTCTATGCGGGCTCCTATTATTTTTTTTAATACTTCCGCAAGGGTGCTGGTAGATAAGTTTACCAGCTCGCAGTGGTGAGTGTTTTTAGATTAAAAATCTTCTTAGCCTAAGTGGAAGGACCACCTTGTTGATCATGGTACCTTCCGCATTATAAAGTTTCATTTTAACTGATCTAATAACTCCATTATTAATTATGTCAGTCCGTAAGAATGATGAAGAGCAAAACCTCTATCTTAATGCGAAGAAAACTAAATTGATGACAACTGACAAAACAAACAAGGCAGCTGATATATGTATCAATGAGGGAAAACTGGAAGAAGTGGATAGTTTTGAATATCTTGGATCACTGTTAACTAATAATGGAGATACAATGAGGGAAATTAAAATGAGGACAGAAAGTAAAACAACTAAAGAATCTGTGGAGAGAAACCGACAGAACTACAAAAATAAGATTTTTAAGGGCATGCATCTTTCCCATCACAACATGTGCCTGTGAGACCTAGACACTTAACAAAACAGCTGAGAAACGTATAAGTGCTTTTGAATGTAAATGCTACAGAAGAGTTCTTCAAATGTCATGGACACAAAAAAAGAACAAATATTTCCATACTATAAGAACTTAATATTGAAGAAGGCTGGCTAGTAAATAGTATTAAAGAGAGAAAACTGAAATATTTTGGACACATTAAACGGCATGAAAATATGTAGAGAAAACCGTCTTGGAAGGGTACATAATGGGAAAAAGAAAGAGAGGAAGACCAAGGCGAAGATGGCTGCAAGACATCGTTGATAATCTGCAAATGGATGCATCAGCAGAAGGCCATCTTGCCCACAACCGAGAGGCCTACAGGAGTGCTGTTCGGGAGGCAAAGTTCCGTAAGGGACATGCAAATGAATGAGTGAATGAACAACTCCATTCTGACTATAATGGTCATGCACAGAAGACATGCGCAGTTGTCCATGTACCAATAGCTACGCCACGGCGGCTGAGTATAATAAGACACTCCTATTGTCATTTGTCTAAATGAAATCACGATTCAAATTTACCAAGGGCAATAATCCGAGTAATTTTGTCAGGAACCGGTTATATTAGTACTTACTAAAAGGGTACCAGAAACTTTCGGTTCCTAAAATAACGAGTAATGCCCAACTCTGTCTCTAACCCCATTTTTCATTGTACATGAATTAGTGATTGATAGAAATACCTCTCACCACAACTGCCATTGTCCCGTACTGGCGTTTTATATGGTTTCAATTTGACTGGTCTCGTTCTTCATGATAAAGGTGTTCCTTTACCTCACAAGTGATCCTGTTTTTGTGGACATATCTGACATTGGGGTGTGGTAACAACTACCCATTGGTTTTTGCCTATGGCTAATCATCACCGCATCATTTTCTTTTTTATTCTACAAGTTCAGATGGCTTACTTTCCATAATCATTCTTTCAATTACACATCCTCATTTTAACTTTGTTGACTTGTTTGAATGGTCTATTATGGTGTAACAAATGTTCCATCCTCACTGTAGTTTCTATTAGATCCAATTCATGATTTTTATAAAGCCCTTCTCAACTTTTTCCACTGGAGCACCTTGTTCCAAGATTTCCTTCTAATCTTCAGTGGTATTTTATTTATGGTTTGAGGTTCACGCACTACTATTTACTTTTGCAATGTTTGCCACTTGTTTATCTCCTCCTAGCTTAAAATATGCTTCCTTTACCCTGATCTTTCAATCAAAGTAAAGCTCAGAACCCTTCTCCCCTCCCATATTGTTGTCCTAATCATTAAAATGATGAATTAATGTTCAGGCCTTTACACCACAATTTTGACTGGTAGCTTGCAACACTTATAGGTCTCAACTATTCACTGCCTACAAGTGTAGCAGAATGCTACAAGGAGAAATTTTGTTGAGTTTTGATACAACAAATATGGAGAGAAGTAAAATGTCCTAATCAATGGAAATGATCATTACTGACCCCAGTATTAAAAAAATGTGATAAGAGCAAGTGTGAAAATTATAGAGGAATATCTTTACTGCAAACAAGCTACAGCACTATCTATTATATTATTAAATAGTGATACAGCGAGGACATACTGGGAGACTATCAAGCAGGTTTCAGGAAGAATAGATCAACTGTAGATCAAATATTTTATTGATGTCAAAGAGCAGAGAAATACTGGGCATATGGAAAAGAAGAACATATCTCCATTGACTTCAAAAAAGCTTATGACAGCATAGATAGGGGCAGCTTATGGAAAATTATGAAAGAATTTGAGATTCATTCACTCATTTGCATGTCCCTTGTGGAACTTTGTCTCCCTAACAGCTCTCCTGTAGGCCTCTTGGTTGTGAGCAAGATGGCCTGCTGTTGATGCACCCATTTGCAGATCATCAATGATGTCTTGCAGCCATCTTCGCCTTGGTCTTCCTCTCTTTCTTTTTCCCTTCCAAGATGGTTTTCTCTAGATTATCATGACGTTTAATGTGTCCAAAATATTTAATTTTCTCACTTTAATCCTCTTTACTAACCAGCCTCCTTCAATATTACGTTCTTGTAGTATGAATTTGAGATACGCAATAAATTAAACAGTTTGACCAGAATATGCATGGAGGATACAGAACCTTTTTATATAAAAACTGGCTTAAAACAAGGTGATACATTATCTCCATTACTGTTCAACCTAGTACTAGAAACAGTAATCAGAAGAAAACAGTACAGAAGAACAAGTTAAAATACTAGAATATGCTGATGACATCAACCTAGTGGGAGAAACTATGCAAGTCACCAACACTTGCATATACCTGAAAGATGTGATACTTCTTCTTCTTCTGTGTTCGAGGTTGTTGGTCACTTCAGATCCTGATCCCTGTCGACATGGCAAAGCCCACAGTCCTCTCCAGATCCTGATAGGAGCCCCAAACCTTTTGCCCCAAGTTTGTGTCCTCTGGCCATGTCTCATACCTCAGGTCTGCGTGGTTTGGGCACTCTTGTAGGATATGTTCTGGAGTCTGGACTCAACTGCCACATGCACATTCATCTGTGTGAGACATTTTGAGTCGATGCAGGTGGCTCATTAGTCTGCGGTGGCCTGTCCTTAAGGCAGAAGAGGATGGTTTGCTGATGTCTTTATAGTTGGTGTATTGGATCTGGTTCAGTGTTGCATTTCAGTTTCTTTTTCCATTTCCAGTATCTTCACTGGTTACGGATTATGGTTTTCGCCTCTTGGTAGTTTACTGAATGATTGATTTGATCTTGATTGCTTCCAGCTTTGGATAGGCTGTCAGCTGTTTCATTGCCAGCTATTCCACAGTGGGATGGTACCCACTGTAGGGCCATGGTTGTTAACAGTGTAACATGCTTCAGTTCTGTTGTGATTTCCTGTATGTTTGTCTGTGGGTTCTTTGTTGTTTTTATAGACTTATTTCAGAAGTCCCCTGCACAGTCTGTGAAGGCTATTTTGTGTGGTGGGTGCTGGTTTTCTATTTTATGTGTTCTGATGGCTTCAGGACGGCTGTTGTTTCTGCCCTGTAGTTGGAGGAAATATTTCCCGTCACAAAGGCCTTTTTGGTTTGTGTATCTTATGTAAACACCCTCACCTCCATTTTTACTGCTTTTTCTGCGGACCCATCTGTGTACACGTTTCAATTCAGCTGAGTTGTATTTGCTTCATCTGAAGCATTGTTAAGTAGTCTTTTTTATGTATGCCTGGTACCTCTGTGAGGACTGTTATCTTTTCACAGTGACTGTGCTCCTCCACAATCTGGAGTGGTTCAGTTTCTTCATGAGAGGTGGGAAGGAGGTCTTTGTAGTGCTGTTGCAGTTGTGTTGTCAGAAGGGTGAAGCTTGTTCTTTTCAGTGTTTTTTGTGGAGTCTTGAATTCTTTTGCTCACAGGGTGGGTTGTCAGGTGTATTAACTATTGTTTGTGGATCATTAGTTTGATGTGGCACTAAAAGTGGGTCTGACCATTAACCAAATAAGACAGAGTATCAATAAGATATCAAGAGAGCAGATGTAGAGTGATCCAGATTATATTGAGATGAGATACAATCATCAGGAGATACAATCATCAGGAAAACAGGAATATACAAATATCTAGGCACAACTTTCAACAGAAGCGATATAGTAAGCGAGGAAATTAAAAGTAGAGTACAGATCAGTCAGTCAGCCCATCGGTCATTTGCATGTCCCTTGTAGAACTTTGCCTCCCTAACAGCTCTTCTGTAGGCTTCTTGGTTGTAAGCAAGATGCCCTGCTGCTGATGTTTTGCAGCCATCTTCGCCTTGGTCTTCCCTTCTTTCTTTTTTCCATTATGTACCTTTCTAAGACAGTCTTCTCTAAATTATCATGACATCTAATATGTCCAAAATATTTAAGTTTTTAATCTTCCTTACTAGCCAACCTTCTTCAATATTAAGTTCTTATAGTATGGATATATTTGTTCTTTTTTTTGTGCCCATATTTGAAGGACTCTTCTATAGCATTTACATTCAAAGGCATTTATGTGTTTCTCAACTGTTTTGTCAAGTGTCCGGGTCTCACAGGCATATGTTGTGATGGGAAAGATGCATGCCCTTAAAAATCTTATTTTTGTAGTTCTGTCTGTTCCTCTCCACAGCTTCTTTAGTTGTTTTACTTTTTGAAGAGTGATAGATGTCCTCCTTTTAATTTCTCTCATTGCATCTCCATTATTAGTAATGATCCAAGATATTCAAAACTCTCCACCTCTTCCGTTTCCTCATTGATATATATTTCAGCTGTTTTATTTGTTTTGTCAGTTGTCATCAATTTAGTTTTCTTTGCATTAAGATAGAGATAGAACTTCACTTGCATATCTTGCATATCTTTGTGACTGCTTGATAATAGACAAATGTCGTCCGCAAAGTCAAGGTCCTCCAGCACTGTGTTAAGGGTCCATTGTAATCCTCTGCGTTTGTCTGATGTTGCCTCCTTCATTAACCAGTCTACTGCCAAGATAAATAATGTTGGTGATAGTGATAGTACACATCCCTGTTTCACTCCTGCAAGATAAAATAAACAAGTTAACCCAGAATGCAAACAACATAGGACTAAAGATCAACGTAGGAAAGACAAAGTTAATGAAGCAAAATGTGAACAACAGAAATGTACTCAGAGTAGATAACAAGTTAGTGGAGGAGGTCAACGAATTTGTATACCTTGGCAGCAGAGTAGTAGAAAATGGAGACAGCACAGAGGACATCAACAGCAGACTTACTAGAGCAAAACAGGCTTTTGCAATGCTACAGAATATATGGAAATCAAATAAACTAAGCATAAATATGAAAATCAGGATATTTAAGAGTAATGTTCTAAGTGTACTACTCTATGGAAGTGAATGCTGGAAAATCACCAAAACCATAGAAAACAAGTTGAATTCTTTCCAGACTAAATGTTTACGTAGAATTAAAAAAATATTTTGGCCAAACACCATAAGAAATAACATCTTATTGGCAGAAATGCAGATGAAACCACTGACAACAATTATTGAGGAAAGACGCTGGCGATGGTTGGGACATGTGCTCCGAATGACTGACAACTCACTACCAAAAATAGCACTAAGATGGACACCACAGGGGAGCAGAAGTAAGGGTAGACCAAAAGAGACATGGAGAAGAACAACAGAAAGGATGTTGAGCAATAGAGGGCTCACCTGGGCAAGAGCAGAAAAAAAGGCGAAAGACAGGCATTTGTGGAAAACCCTTGCGGAAGCCCCATGTGCCCTGGGCACTTAAGGTTCAGAGAGAGAGAGAGAGAGAACTTCACTATTCTTACGGACTGACATAATTAATTTTTCAATTCCTTTCTGTGTTAGAACAGTTAGAGTACAGACAGGGAATAAAATATACTTTGCCTTGCAACACCTGTTAAAATCCAAAATCCTGTCCCTAAACACCAAAATATCTACAAAACTATAATAAGACCAGCCATCATGTATAGATCAGAAACATGGAGTATAACAAAGAAAGATGAACAACAACTGTAAGTCTTTGAAAACAAGATCCTAAGAAGATCTTTGGGCCCATATCAGATACCAACAGTGGAGAGTGGACAACTAGAAAAAAACAGTGAACTTAGCAGTTTATTTAAATCTCAATGAATTATAAATGTCTTGAAACTGAATAGATTACACTTGATTGGAGCATGTTGAAAGAATGAAAAGAACACTCAAATGAAAATGATGTTTGTACAAGAGATGAAGGAAACAAGACCATAGCACAGACCAAGACAGAGATGGAAAGATAATATAAAAAGAGGATACAAAGGAACCAACTGGAGAGAGAAGATTAGAAAGAGAGGAATGGAGGCGAACTTTATCTGCAGCAATAAGCCTTAATGGGTCAGAAAGCTGAAGAAGAAGAAGTTTTGGGAATTAACTCCCCTGCCACACTGCGGCCAATAAGATGTTCAACATTGATATCTTTTGTTATATTTGGTATCACACAAATCTTCTACATTTTGATGCCATAACAGGAATATTATACAATGTCACTTTCCTCTGATGCATTTGACATTATTTATTTATACATTCTTGTAAAAGATAATAATCTTACCTGAGTCTATAAATCTTCTGATTACCTGTTTTCCCACTTACAAAATGTAAAAAGCATAAGAAGAAAAAGAAAAAAAAATAAACAAACTCAAATATTTAAAAATTGTGTAAAATTATTTAATGTTCTTGCTTTAGTAACAAAATCTAAACCATGCACATGAAAATTCCTGTCTCAAGTAAACTGTCTACAATGACTCATTCAGGAGTAAAAGGAAAACTTCTGTCTGCATACATGTAACAAGTATATAGAAACAAGTAGTAAAGATTCTTCACCAGTCAATAATCTGTTCTTTTCTTTGTCTGCAAAACTTTTCATGTCAACATTTTTCTTATATTTTTATGTCAACTTCTAACTAATCTTTTCATGTCAACATTTTTCTGATATTTTTATGTCAACTTTTAACTAAACTTTTCATGTCCAGCTTCTCTTTTTCAAATTCAATTTATTTTTTACTTTTATTTTGCTTATTTATTTCTTATTTTATTACCCTTTTAAAAATATTCTGAGATATGGGGGTCATTCCAAACATTTCGAGCAAGTGGTAACCACTATATTCAGGAGTGAGTGACCAAGATAAAGAAAAACAGGCTGCCAGAATGATCATAGAACCAAACACCGCTGGCGAAATCTTGGAAACAATTTATCAGGAAGAATTATAACTGTCCAAATAAAAGAAAATGAGGAGACCACTACCTATGTCCAAATATATGTTCCTTGTAATGCACTAGACATGGAGGAAGAATGTAAGGAGTTGACAACCTCCACGATACACTAAACAACAAAAGAGGAAAATGTTATAATCATGGTGGACTTCACTGCAAGACTGGGAACTAGTAGAGCTGATGTAGAAGTCCACATGGTGACCAGTAGTACGTTAGAAGTGAAAATGATGGGAGACTCGTAGAACTCTGCAGCCAGCATGATCTTTTTTTATCACAAATACATTCTTTAAACACAGCGAGTCCCAAATATATACCTGGTACAAATGGAATGATTTGACATGCAGAAGCCAAACTGATTTCATACTAGCAAGGAAGCAATAAAAGGTCTGTCATAGATGCAAGAGCAGTATCCAACCTGAGCTCAAGCACAGACCATAAAGCAATAGTAGCAGTCATCAGAACACACAGGAAAACCCATAACAGAACTCCCAAGAAGAAAAGTGAAACAGTAAAACTAAGCAAGTTCAAGGAAAAGAAGGTGAAAGAAGAATATGAGAAGAAAATCAGAGAACTGTTCATAAACTTATCAACAGAAACAAAATCAGTGAAAGAGGAATGGGCCTTGTTCAAAACCAGCTTTTTTGAGAACAGCAGAGGAAACATGTGGTACTAGATAAAAGGAGGTAGAGAAATGAAAATAATAACATGGTGGAATGATGAGGTGAAAGAGGCTGTAAAAGAAAAGAAGAATAAATATAAAGAATGGGAGAGAGGTAAAGAGGATCTAGACTATACTGAATATCGAATTGCACGAAGTCACTCTAAGTGGGTAATAAAAGAAGCAAAAGAAAAATCATGGCAGGAATACATGATCTCAATGTAGGGACAATGGCTACAATCACTGACTAGTACAGGCACCGCCCAGAAGGAAAGCAATGGTAAACTATCTTGTGGAAATATACCAAGAAACCCAAAAAGCAACATGGAAGGTCAGGTAGGAAAAAGATCTGGTGGCAAGTATAAAACAAGGGGCCGTCAGGGGTGCATGTTGTCGCCTTAGTTATTTAACTTGTATACTGAAAATATAATGAGGAATGTTAGAGATGATGTAGACAAAGAACATTACAATGCCATAACCATTGGAGGTTATGAAATACCAGAGATTAGATATGCTGATGACACAATGTTACTGTCCACAACACAGAAAGGAATGGAAAAAAACTAATTCTGTCAGTCTGTAAAAACAGCAAAGAGCAAAACCCCTATCTTAATGCAAAGAAAACTAAATTGATGACAACTGATAAAACAAATAAGGCAGCTGAAATATGTATCAATGAGAAAAAATTGGAAGAAGTGAAGAGTTTTGAATATCTTGGATCACTATTAACTAATAATGGAGATACAATGAGAGAAATTAAAAGGAGGACATCTATCATTCTTCAGAAAGTAAAATAACTAAAGAAGCTGTGGAGAGGAACAGACAGAACTATAAAAATAAGATTTTTAAGGGTATGAATCTTTCCCATCACAACATATGCCTGTGAGACCTAGACATTTAACAAAACAGCTGAGAAACACATAAATGCCTTTGAATGTAAATGCTACAGAAGAGTTATTTAAATATGGATACAAAAAAGAACAAATATATCTATACTACAAGAACTTAATATTGAAGAAGGGCAGCTAGTAAAGAGGATTAAACAAATGGAAACTTAAATATTTTGGACACATTAAATGTCTTGATAATCTAGAGAAGACTGTCTTGGAAGGGTACATAATGGGAAAAAGAAAGATAGGAAGACCAAGGTGAAGATGGCTGCAAGACATCATTGATGATCTGCAAATGGATGTATCAGCAGTATGCCATCTTACTCACAACTGAAAGGCCTACAGGAGTGCTGTTAGGGAGGCAAAGTTTCACAAGGGACATGCAAGTGATTGAATGAATGAATTAAACAACAGTCACAAAGTAGCTATGAGAATCTTGTATAAAAAGATCGTGCAATGACAAAGTGAGCAGAGCACTTTGACCCAGTAGAGATTGTGAATGATGTTAATAATGGTGATCCAATGTGCGAATTAGAGAGGGTAATACAATGATGGAGGCAGTACTTCAACAAATTACTCAATACACCATCCAAGGCAAGGCAAGCCAAACCCATGAAAACAACACAGGTGGCCACACAGCTGGAATCGGTCATACTACTAGCTGAAATTAGATAAGCCATCAGAAAGTCCCCAGTGAACAAAGCCCCAGGATATGATAGAATACCCAATGAGTTAATCGACCATGAAAAAGGTTGGAATAGCTTGGCATCATAGACTATAACTTGGTATGGGAAAAACAAGAAATACCACAGGACTGGAGAAATGCTGTAATTAATCCAATATGGAAGAAAAAAGGCAGTAAAAGGGACTGCAACCAACATAGAGGCATCTCACTGCTAAGCCGCACTGAAAAAATGTTCTGCAAGATCCTAGAAAAAAGACTTAGACCAGTGATTGAACCACAGTCAAATGAAACTCAGATGGGATTTAGAAAAAATATAAACTGTACAGATGCCATTTTTCCATAAGACAACTAATAGAAAAATCAGTTGAAAACAATCAGATACTGCACACAGCTTACGTAGATCAGGAAAAAGTATTTGATAGAGTAGGCAGATATAAACTGTGGGAAATAGTACAGCATTATGGAGTTAGTACACATCTGATCAACCCAAAACAGTCAGTGTACAGTTAGAACAAATGCAGGACACTCTGAACCATTCATCATAAAATCTGGAGTGAGGCAAGGCTGTGTACTATCTCCCTTACCATTCATAAAATACATTGACTTGACAACATCTGCAAACAAGCTAAGACACATAGTAAAAACTCCACCACAGAGGTGCCTAACAGCCCAGCCCCAGAAAGAATGCCAATAAACCCACAACACCTTCCAGAAGATATACCCAACAGGAGAAACATAAACGATCTCCTTTTTTGCGTTGATATGAGACACAATGTGACGAATTCCAACACAGCACTGTCACAGGTGACAAAACCGGCTGCACAACTCTGACCACCAAAACAAAATGGCAGAGTATGGAGTGGCACCATGTTTTTTTCTCCAAAGGAGAAGGTCCACACAGTCTGTGCATAAGGTAATGGGAACTGTGTTCTGGGACAGCGAGGGATGTCTTCTTGTGGATTCTGGAACACAGTGAACATATGAACGCAGAACAGTACATTGCCAGACTAAAACAAATTGTCTCAAGCTATCCATGAGAAGCAACCACAACAGCAACATGTCATCTTGCAACATGACAATGCATGCTCACATGCTGCTCAAAGCACTGTCATCACAATTGGGAATTACTTCCCCACCCTTCACATAACCCTGATCTTGCACTTCAGCCTATCACTTATTTGGGTGTTTGAAGGATTCCCTTCATAGAACACACTATGCAAATGACAATGCTGTGAAGTCAGTTGCATAGGGTTGGTTACAATCTGTCCAAATGACATTCTACCATGACAGTATCTTCAAGCTGGTGGGGCACTGACAGAAATGCGAGGCCATGACTGGTAATTTTACTAAGTAGAGTCCATGAACCAAAAGTTTCATCTAACACAACAAGTACTTTCATCTCTGTTAAGTTAATCCTACTTTTAGCAATAAATGTTTAATCAGAACATTTGGAAATACCCTCGTTAAAAAATAATCGTAATTTTGCTGCAAAAAAAAAATCGAAACTGAGTAGTAAAAAATTGTGGTACAGATACAAGTATGTTATGCTGTTTCTTTATAAATATATGTGCTGGGAGGCAAACTGGCCATTCTGGAAGTATGACATCAGTACATCAGAACAAAGCTGGCCACTCCTTTGGAAACATGCATGAGAGAATAACAAAGAACAGTAATTCATTTCCTGGGTGTCTTGAAGCTTGTTTTGAAGCTCAGAGTTGGCATTTTATGTCATATATTCACTGGAAACAAATGCTGGGTACATTACTTCCAATCAGAGACAAAGCAAGCCAGCAAGGTGTGGTAACATTCTTCTCACTGGAAACAGAAAGGGATGGCAACATTCTCCTTGCTGGAAACAAAGAAGAACCCACAAAAATTCATGCTCCCACTCTTCTGGGACAGCAAAGCCCCAATACTGTAACATTACATGTCCAAAGCACCAAAGTACAAAGGAACCAGAGGAAAATTTGCTGATGCAAACCATACTGTGATCTGCTTGAGAACCACCCAAAACCTGCAATCAGGTGAAAAGATCATAGTATGCTCAGTTCTGGTGTTTTTACACCATTATAACACACAGCCACACACAGCATGTGCAGCAGCTCAGCATATTACAAATCTGTATTTGGAGTGTCTTCCACATCCCACATATTCTCCCAATCTTGCACCATGTGATTATCATATATTAGGACCCTTCAAGGAGGCACTAGGTGGGAAGATGTACAAAGAGTAAAGAGACTGTGCACAGTTGGCTGCAAGGTCTGTCAGATTTTTTTTTTTTTTAGAAATCCAGGCATTATTAAAGTGACGGCAGACCTGCACTGAATATGGTGGGGACTATGTTGAAAAACGGTATGGAGTTTTCAATCATATTTGTACATTTTATGCAGATAAAAAAAAAATTAACGTTACTTTTCTGATTCACCCTCATATATTTTATTACATGCACATTCAGGCATACATATAAGCTCTCATGCTGTAGCAATGAGATTTATTACTTTTACCAGATTAAAACATAATTTAATTTAATCAAGTATTGTACAGCTATGTAGTAAACAACAAAAGCATATAGAAACTTTGAAACCTTAGTTCATAGTTTCTCACTCTGATTTCAAACTTTAGACTGTTATGTAACATCAACCATTTTTTCATTTCATCAGCTACAACTCCTGAAGTCTTACAATGTCTTGGTAAAACAATGGAAGAAATTCAATTTTGGCCACACTTTTTCAGTATTCTCAGGTAAGTATAGCTGAAATTAAAAAAAATAAACTAACATTACTACTAAAAAATGCACACTACAAAATATCATTCAGTATCACAAAGAAAACTTTCACCTTTCTCTACAGTTCTCCACTCATTAAAGAAACAAACACTATATGCAAAATGAAGTCTTTTTTTTTTTTTAACACTGCACTGATTGTGCAATATTACCTCCAAAATATACTTTATTTAGTTCTAAACCATCTTTTTATCTTGTATTATAAAATGACAGATTATAAAAGGCAGATGAGTGAATAACAGCCTGTCTCAGAAAAAAAAAGGAGATGGATATATGTCAGTCACATGATGAGAAGAAACAATCAGAGAATCTCAAAACAAGTGGAACACAACAGGCTGAAGAAAAAGAGGTTGACCACATGAAACTCTAAAGAGAACATTGTTAAGGGAGGCCAAATTAGTAGTAATAAAATGATGAGGGTGAAAAGCTCACCAAAAAAAAATGAAAACTTGGCAGCTACCATATGAGCCCTATGTGACGTTTAATGGCACAGAAAGGATATAAGACATAAATTCACACTATTATTAATCTACCTATCGGTGAGGGTTTGGAAAACATAAAAAGACCACCACAGAACAGGTCTGAATGAAGGCAGTTTGTGTGAGACTTATGCTCCATAAGTAGTTGTATAGAATAAGAATGGATGCAAACTATGGTGCGCACTTCACCTGATTTTTCATTGTTATAAGAATGGAACCATCACAGAAAGTCTGGATATGTCATTGCGAGATGATGGTCAATTTGCACAAGACCGCATTGCATTCAGTGAGGCAGTGATGTGGAAAGGACATGTTACATGAAGAATAGGAACAAAACAAGAATAGGTCAAGGGCTTCTATTTGTACCTGTATAAGTAACCTGGAGGTCAGTCAGTCAGTCATTTGCATGTCCCTTGTGGAACTTTGCCTCCCTAACAGCTCTCCTGTAGGTCTCTCAGTTATAAACAAGATGTCCTTCTGCTGATGCATCCATTTGCAGATAATCAGCAATGTCATGCAGCCATCTTCACCTTGGTCTTCCTCTCTTTCTTTTACCTATTATGTATCCTTCCAAGACAGTCTTCTCTAAATTCTCATGACATTTAAAACCTGGAGATACAACCACTAATTATCAATGAGTCAAAAAACATCACTTACAGTGTTTCTTCTTCTTCTGGTGCATGAGGTTTTTAGTCTTTAATCCTGCAGAAAAATTGTCAGAGGATCAAAATTTACTTTTGTGTGCATGTATATACAAATACATGCAAACATACATAAATACTAGTGGTATTAAAAACAAGTAAAAAAGCAGCAACTTGGACAGTAAAAAAATCTAAATTCTGCCTCTCATGTTTTTGACAGAAACAAATATAGAGATAAGACAGATGAGCAAACAACAACCTGTCTCATAGGTGATCAGAAAAAGATAGACATATGTCGGTCATGTGATGAGAAGAAATAATCAGAGAATCCCCAAACAAGCTATCAAGTAGAACACAAAAGGCTGAAGAAAAAGAGGGCGACCACGTGAAACTCTAAAGAGGACATTGCTAAGAGAGGCCAGTTCAGTGAGCATAACATCCCTTGATGAGATTGAAAAACTCACCGAAGACAGGAAATCTTGGCGAACTACCATGCAGGCCCTATGTGACATTTAGCAGTATGGGAAGGATGTAAGATGTAAGCAATATAGAGAACAAGGAGAGATGTATATTTTTATACTAGATATATTTTTCCACGCAACTATAAATATATACACTCTATACTACCAACTTTTAAAACTATTAAAAAGAGGACATCTATTGCTCTTCAGAAAGTAAAACAACTAAAGAAGCTATGGAGATAAACTGACAGAACTACAAAAATAAGATTTTTAAGGGCATGCATCTTTCCCATCACAACATATGCCTGTGAGACCTGGACACATAACAAAACTGTTGAGAAACACATAAATGCCTTTGAATGTAAATGCTACAGAAGAGTTCTTCAAATATCATGGACACAAAAAAGAACAAATATATCCAAAATTCAAGAACTTAATACTGAAGAAGGCTGGCTAGTAAAGAGGATTAAAGAGAGAAAACTTAAATATTTTGGACACATTAAACGTCATGATAATTTAGAGAAGACTGTCGTGGAAAGGTATATAATGGGAAAAAGAGAGGAAGACCAAGGTGAAGATGGCTGCAAGACATGGTTGATAATCTGCAAATGGATGCATCAGCAGCAGGGCATCTTGCTTACAACCAAGAGGCCTACAGGATAGCTGTTAGAAAAGGAAAGTTCCTTAAGGGACATGCAAATAATTTACTGACTGACTACCAACTTTTTATATTGTTTATATACTCACAAATGAATGTACACAGGCATACACATATTCACATTTGTATACACAGATATGAATACAACCAAACTATGAAATACACATATTCCATTCAGATAACAGTAAAATGGTGATAACTGTAGTAAAACTGACATACAAAAAGAAACAGCAGAAGAAGCAAGATAAGCAGTTTTATACAAAGTAAGAACAGCCATGAAGAAAGGAACACCAAAAGCATACGCTGTGACCCCAGGGAAATTGATACAGAATTAGTATACAACAACTGGTTTGTTTAAGAAATATTTGACAATGGACAGCAAATAGTCACCCAGTCTTTGATGCTCTTTATCTACTTTATGGAACAAACTTTAAAAAACTTTAATGTTTTGATGAGTGACATATCAATATTTGGTTTATGACAGGGGATTATGAACTTCAAAATTTCCAACAGATGTTGAATTTCACTAAAATTATTTAATTTTAAAATTGTACATTTTTCTACATATAGCATGCATTTGTAAACTTATATTTCAGTTTTAATCTATGCCCTTGGAAGGTTATCAACAAACTAGTCACCTTTATGTCTCGTGTATTGCTGAAAATAAATTTACTCCAGTTCTCATGGTCTGAAATGCCAGTCTTGATGTCTTCTTCTTCTTCTTCCTCGTACACTTCTACCATCAAGATCGGCCCATGATCCTACTGAATTTACTCCTGTGGTCCTCGCGATAGTCTCATTTAGGATGGAGGCTCAGAGCATCGCGGGGCTTGGGCCTATATTCTTGGTGGGTCACAGAAGCAGAATTGCGTGACACTGTGGTTTTTGTTGCACCAGTTCAGCCTCGACTTTGACTTTACTCACTGGAAAACCTCGATGTGGTTAGGATATGAATATATCCCCACCGGGTGAGAGGAAGTTGTCTATCTAGACTGCACTGGTTCAGTGTCTCTGACTTCAGCGTTCTGTGGTCGTGGCCGCCACCTTTCCTGGCTGTGACCAGGATGGAGCTTTTGTCTAGGAGGATGAATCCTTGCCACTAGTGAGTCTCACTCCTGGGTTAAGCCGGTTTAGGCATATTATCCCAGTTCTGGTGTACACAGGACGTGGCCAGCCTCTAGAGCAGAGGTGCCATAATATGGATTGCCCTCATAATATAGGTACTGGCCATACCTATTTAACTTCACTTAAGCCTTTATATCACTTTTTCCATGGTGGCACCACGCACCAACCCTAATCACATTTTTCTTCACTGGCCGGGAGGAGTTTCGGCCCATGGATGGCAGCTGAAGAATCTCGCCAAGAGTGTTTCCAGAATCGAACTCTGATTCCCTATTACCCATTACAAACATGGTAGGCATGTCACGTACTATCGACATTTGATAGGCCAGACAATTGAAAGATGTGTCACCGGCACAGAAAGCCATGCGATCGGCACAGAGTTATCCAGAGTCACCAGCTGGGATGCCGTGCCCTGCAAAGAACAACAACGATTGGTTTTTAACTAATAAAAGCCTCTTTCCATGAAGGTCGGAGTTTGGTAAGCGTGTATTAGCTCTAGAATTGCCACAGTTATCCAAGCAGGATCGTGTCATCTAAGGCACCTTGACTGATTTAATGAGCCATTCACGGTTTCACCGTGAGACAGTGTGAACTTAAGATATGCATGGGTTAATCTTTGAGACAAGCATATGACTACTGGCAGGATCAACCAGATAGCTTTCTTCACGGAACCTTGGTTGGATATCTGCTGACTGATAGATGCGGGGCAAGGGAGACAGTGTTCTGCTCAGAGCGGATCCCTTTTGACCCTGGTGTCGTTTCATTTCCTATAACCACCAGTGGCGAAGGCTGGCTCTCTCTGCTCTAATGAAAGAGAAGAAAGCGCAGTTCCAACAACCAACGCACATTATATACTGTAGATCTGATACTCTTCGTGAGAGATGGGCCAATTTCAAGACCATCGGTTGACAACACCGTAGTACACTACCAACGCGTTAGTATGAACCTGGCTGCCAAGCTGTTTATAGGCTTCGCTCGATGGACAAGCCACTCGCTTCTGCATTGAACCACCTCAACCCTTATCTTGGAAGGGAGTGAAGACCTTTCTCCCAATGCATGGAACTCGAGAACACTTTTTCGCCAAAAGAACGGTTGACCTGCACTTTCAAAGCCAACAGCACCCTGCACTGCACGGCTCTTCACAGTGACATGGTCTGGCATGAAATTCACACCGTCTCCGTGGGGTTTTCAATGGCCAATGGGAGCACAATGGACACTGCAAGAGCCACGGTGCTTTACAGGGCCATGGTCCCTATCTCTGGGCAAGCTGATTCCAGGGATGTGGCTCCTTACAAAGAAAAGAGAACTCTTCCTGGGGCTCCCGCCGACATTCCCCACTTTGTTTGCATTGCCACACGAGGCTGCTGAGGATTAATCTCTGTGTCCAGGTTCAGGAATATTAACCCGATTCCCTTTCGACAGGCTGCGGGCAGATTCTTAGAATGAAAGAAAGAATGCCCCAGGGTTAGAACCGAGTTTCCCTATCTCTCAGGGCTGACTGACCCATGTTCAGCTGCTGTTCACATGGAACCTTTCTCCTCTTCAGTCTTCAAAGTTCTTGTTTGAACATTTGCTACTACCACCAAGAACTGCACCCGGGACTGCTCCACCCAGGATCGCTCCCCAGGCTTCCACACTCACCTCGATGGCCCTCCTACTCATCTCAGCCTCGCTTCTGGCCCCATGGAAGGGCCTATTGCCAAGATGGCCTGGTATGAGTCCGACACTCTAGCATCGTCCATTTTCAGAGCTGGTTGATTTGGCAGATGAGTTGTTACACACTCCTTAGTGGGTTCCAACTTCCATGGCCACCATCCAGTCTTGATATGCTACCTAAGCTGTGTTGTGTGTTGTAAGTCTCCATTTCAACAGTTCTTGGCCAGATTCTTTGCCTGGGCTCTCTTCCAATTTTCTTCAGGCACTTAGTGCACGACTGTTCTAGAAATAGTGTTTGGGCCTTTTCCAAGTGCAAGACTAGTCCATTTAAGATATCAGTTGTGATCAGAAATTTTCCATACTGGTCCTATCAATAAGGAAACAACTCATTATAGCTTTTATTAACTACTATACTGGATAAAGTCCTATTTACACGATAGAAGAGCTAGAGTAGTAATGGATGGACACAAAAGCCAGAAAGTACTGCTGCGACACAGTGTACCACAAGAAGGAGTTGTTTCACCTACACTATTCCTGGTATTCATTAATGACCTGGTCAAGGAACTTCCCTATGGAATCAAAGCGACACTGTATGCAGATGATCTGGTCATGTGGTGTACAGATGAATATGCGACAGTTGCTACACAGAGACTCCAAAGAGTAGCAGACAGACATCTTGACGTCATGGACAAACAAATGGTGTGCAAGTATCAACACAGAGAAATCAAGTACCACTCTGTTCACTCTCTCATCTAAACAGAAAGCAGGTAAGATCTTTGTAAATGAAATATCCTTAAGGATGAACAACGAACCCTCTTACTTAGGAGTAACTCTTGACTCAAAACTGACCTGGAAGCAACACATCAACAGTGCAGAAGCAAAAGCCAGAAGAAAACTAGCCATATTAAGAAAATTTAGTGGAATCACATGGGGAGCTAGTGAAAGAATCCTCAAGAAGGTATATCAGAAAAGTATTCTACCACATTTAGAATATGGCTCAACATCTTGGTGCACAGCATTAAACACTACGCTGCATAATCGAAACAAGGTACAAAATCGGTTACTACGGATTACCACAGGTGCCATGAGGTCCACACCAGTAGTAGAAATGCAGAAAATAATTGGTGTTCAAGCGCTATAAGAATGTAGAGACACAAAAGTCATGACCTTGGGAGAGAAATTCCTCAGCTCTGTAAGCCATCCCCTGAAGGAAAGATTCAATAACTTGGCACTAAGATGGCTTAAAAGAAGCAGCTTCATTCATCAGGCCAAGCATATGCGTAATCTGATACCTGACCTTCCAACTGTAGTCACTCCATTATCATCTGTACCAGAGCATACACCATGGAAAGAAGCAGACTGTACACAAATAACTATTCAGACTGAAGTGAAAGGTGTGCAGAATGGTGAGATGCAGTCTTGTAAGATCAACAGCCACATTTAGTGTGTTAGATCACAAATATCCATGTGACACCTGGATACATGTGTATACAGATGGATATGCACACAATGCCATAAAGAATGGAGGGGGAAGAGCACATATTGAATATCCAAACACCACTGATAAGATTTCCATACCTACTGGAAAATACTGCAACAGCTATGATGCAGAAGTTAGGGCAATTATTGCTGCAGCTGAAAAACTATCAGACTCCAGAATTGATACATGCCCCACAGTAATTCTCACAGATGCAAGATCAGTACTGGAAGCTCTTCAGTGCAACAAACTACCAGATCTTAAGGATGCTTTGTCAAAATCTGGCTTACAACATGGAGTCACTTTGCAATGGATTCCCTCCTACTGTGGGATACCAGGCAATGAGAAAGCTGACCATCTGGCCAAAGAGGGCACTGAAATGGAGCAACCAGACATACCAATCACCTATAATCAGAAGAAAAGCATGATAAAAACCTACAGGAAGCCACAAACACCACCACATGATGACTATCACATGCTAAACAGAAAGGAACAAGTCACCATTTTCCATCTCTGAACAGGACACAGCCGACTCCAAAGTCATATGTATACAAAGTTTAAGGTTGGTACTACTAATCTATGTACATGTGCCCAGGTGCCCCAAACTGTGGAACATATCCTCCAAAACTGCACCAACTACGAGACACTGAGAAATAATTACTGGCCCAGTGAAACCACTAAAGAAGATAAGCTCTATGGTTCCATACATGAAGTACAAAAAACAGTGAAATTTATCCAAGAGACAAGACTGCAGATATAGACAGACAATGTGTACAAAGAAGAAGAAGAAGAAGATTAACTACTGTCACACTCAAAGTAGTTTCCTTGAGCATAGGGATACAGTGATCTCAGTGCTCCCTCTATAGCTGGAATGCTCCCTAAAGTGTTTTGATAAAGCTGTTGAGCACCACCTGCAATTCTGCCTGGGTATACTGTGAGCAGAGGCAGTGCCATGTTCATGGTGATGCAGCCAAGTTTTTCCTCATCACAGGCTGAGGCTTCTTTTTCTCACATTTTCATGTGGTCACTGCAAAACATCACAGTAAAAGTTGGAATTTACAGGCTGGTCAGCAGGAACAAATTCTTGGTGCACATTTCCCTTGATGTCATGCTCTTGATATTGCTTTCTCAACTGTCTGGCCTTTTTGGGTCTTGATGACCCTGGACTTTTTTACCGGGATGGCTACTGCTTTGTCTCTGGGTCATAACTCAGCTTTCATCACCAGTTATGACCCTGTATGAAAAGGTTTTCATCCTGTGAGGTGTGTTGTTGAAGATCAGTGTTGACATTCAAATATTGCTGTATTTAGTCAGCCACAAGGATTCTGTGGACAAATTTGCTGCAGTGCCAGACATTGCCCAGTTCCTTAGTGAGAATCTTTTGATATGTCCTAAAACCAATTCCCACCACCTTGCAAAACTCTTGAATGGTCAGATGTTGATTCTCAAAGATGAGGCATTGGATCTCTGTGACAATTTGAAGAGTTGCACAGGTCAAGGGTCACCCTGTGTAACTGTTGTCATCAAGTGATATTTGAGCAGCCTCGATCAAGCATGCCACATAATTACCTGTATCCAACAAAAAAGACTGTTCACCAGATATTTGCTGAATCTTTGTCAGGGTTTCTGCTGCTGTTTACCAAAGACACACAAACTCACTGCCATTTTTTTATATCCATATTAAAAATCACCAGTCAATGAGTACATGATGTCAAAAAAAAAAATCACTACTCCCTATGTAAGCCTAGCTTCAGTCCATTTGATATACTAATTTCACGCTACATGCTAGTGCTACCAATTGATATCGCACCACTCCAACAGGTTTAGACATCGTAGTGTCAGTCCACAAAATTTCCAGTCACACATTTGTATACCAGGTTAGTGGTAATTAATAATATATTTACCTTATCGAACTACAGGTCTGACCACTCCACCAGGTGGCAACTGTCCAAGGTCTTCATCATCATCATCATCACCAACATTCTTTTTGTAAATTGATCGGGTGCTTTCTAACTCCTTATGGATTCTAGCTTCTTTAGCTCTGTAGGAGGTTAAAAAGTAAGAGGGAGTTCAAAGAGACATGAATGGTTACATTTTTTTTTTAAACACAACAATGATGATATAATTATGCTCATTTCTCTATCAAAATAACAAGTTTTCTGAGTCTATGTCATTTTAAAAAATATGTCTGTGCATTAATCTAAAGTCACTTGTTCAAGATGTATGAGCAACCAGATGGTGCATCTTTCTGGTCACTATATTTTCAACAGACTGGACTCAACATTAAAGCAGCCATTTTTCTACCATCTAAAACTGTCAACATCATTAAGGATCTCTATAACAGATATGTTTGTGCAGTCAACACAGAAGAAGGAATGAGTGAATGGTTCCAGATTGAAACAGGCATGAAACAAGTATGTATATTATCTCCCTTGCTTTTTGGAATTGCCATAGACTTCATAATGAAAAAATGCTGCAGAGGTAAAACAGGCATTAACTGGGTACATGGGACCCAACTGGAAGATCTTGATTTTACAGATGACATAACTCTTATCAGTGACAATGTGAAATCGATGCAAGAAAAAACACTGGCTAGTAAAATAGGACTTGAAATTAACAAGGAAAAAACAAAAAATAATGAAACTTCTCATTAATCACGATGGAAAAATATATGTAGAAGGAACAGCTGTTGAAGAAGTAAACCATTCTGCATACCTTGGCAGCTACATAGACCAGGATGGTGACACCAAAAAGGAAGTTAGAATTCAAATTGCAAAAGCAGCATTGACCTTCAAGAATCTTGAGAAAATATGACATTCAAAAGTTATAAGTACAAAAACCAAGTTAAGATTATTCAATTCAAATGTAATACCCACCCTCATTTATGCATATGAAAGCTGGAAAACAACTAAAGAAACAGACGAGAAATACCTAAGGAAAATACTTTGTATAAAGTGGAACAAATTCAAGAACAACACAGAGATAAGACAGATGAGCAAACAACAACCTGTCTCATTGGTGATCAGAAAAAGAAGATAGACATGTTGGTCATGTGATGAGAAGAAACAATTAGACAATCCCAAAACAAGCTATCAAGTGGAACATAACAGGCCAAATAAAAAGAGGTCGACCACGTGAAACTCTAAAGAGGACATTGTTAAGAGAGGCCAGTTCAGTGGTCATAACATCCTTTGATGAGGTTGAAAAGCTCACTGAAAACAGGAAACCTTGGTGAACTACTATGTGAGCCCTATGTGATGTTTTTAGTAGCACAGGAAGGATGTAAGATATTTTTATGTCTTTGAGTTAGTAAGTACAGCATACCAAATCTAGTCTGTAAGAATGTTTGCATTTTATTTTACTTCTGTATGTACAAGGCAGGGCTGTGAGGTTTCCTCCAGAATATGTTTGCACGCATTTCCTTGTGTGGCAACCTGGACACACATTTAATGATGTGTCTGTGAGATATCTGCCAGGTATGTTCAAGTGATTTTGTATGACATCCTTGGTAGGTTTTGAAGGGTGTGAGCTGGTTTTGTGCACTGATAACGGTAAAGGTAACCCTTTCATGCCTTAGAGGTACATAGATATTTGATGTTAGTGCCCATATTTTCCTTGACCTGTCAACAAACTAGAGGGTCAGCATCATGCCTGGTCACCTTTTCTTCCCCAACTCCAAAAGAAGTTGGGTACTCATTTCTACAGCTGAGTGACTGGGACACCTCTTGCTGGATTCGAACCCCTGACTGTCACCATGAGAGACTAATGCACTAACCACCTCGCCACTCAGACACCCTGGAGCACTGATAATAAACTGATACTTCAAACATTAATGGGAATTTAATATTTTATCATGATGATGTGAGCTAAAGTTGCTGAACTTATCAGGTCATCAAATACACAGCAATATATATATATATTAAATGAACATGTGTGTGTATATGTTCCAGCATCACACTGGAATGCCTGGAGCAATTTCACCCAAACTTGGCACACATATGACTTACAATCTGGACAAGGTATGGTGGGGGTTATATCATCCATATCATCCCTAGGGGGCCTGGGTGGTGGGTGTGGGATTGCAACCGACCGATAGAAACATACCCCATTGAACAACAGGAAGTAACTCCCGTGATATTTATGCCTGCTTTGGATTGTCGGCCGTGACAGACAAAGGTCAGCCAACACAAATCAATGACATTATATCTGCTGAGTTACTGAACCGTTGGCACTGATAAAGAGAAACATGATCCACAGAGCAGATTTCTGATTCATGACAGACACCCTACTGTTTTTCACCTCAGCATCCATTTAGAAAATAGTCAGAGTGTTAATTTCATACCAGAGAGCGAATTCTAGAATCTTCTAGACGGTTGTGGATATGAATGCGGTCTTGGACTCATGATGTTCGAGAAACTTCCAGCACCCACCCGAATCTTAGATGGTTGTACATTGGTAAGCCAATTAGCAAGTCTTCCAGTTTTTATCATCTTTCATGGAATGTGACAGTGTCATTTCACTCTTTTACTTGATTCTATAAGCGTGTCCTACAGTGATAGTGTTCAGTTTGGATCAAAATCATTACTACTTTTCTATTTCTGTGAAAAGCTTTCTACACTGATGTAAGTACTTCATGATCTGAAATTTTAATTTTTTTGTTTTTTCTTATGTTTATATTAGCTTTTTATTATATTCTATACTTCATAATTTTAAATGTCAATTTTGTTTTCTCATTATCTTTAGATTAGTTTTCTATACTAGATTTCGTAGCTTTTTTTGTATTTTTTTTACAGATGCCTGCACAAAAACGTAAGGCGATTGGCCGCGTGGAATCAACGGCTAAAAAAATGAAACAACAGCATAAACAAGAAACTCCCGAGGAGAGGAACAGAAGACTTATGACGCTGCGGGTGAGAGCTACTACATCTAGAGCCTCAGAGACTGTACAACAGCGTGAGGCCCGACTACAAGATATGAAGGAGAGAGCTACTACATCTAGAGCCTCAGAGACTGTACAACAGCGTGAGGCCCGACTACAAGATATGAAGGAGAGAGCTACTACATCTAGAGCCTTGGAGACTGTACAACAGTGTGAGGCCCGACTACAGGATAAGAGAGATAGAGCCAGGTGATTACAGACTGCACAACATGTTAGCTTAGCAATGGAAGGATTCCACTGTGATCCACATAAAGACTACTCACAGCATGCAAGTGTTACCACTGGAAAAATGGAAATGGTTTGTAGTTACTGTCATGCCAAAAAAGTTAAATCAGTCTCATGGTATGTGCTGCAAAAATGACAAAGAGAAACTCTGCCAACTAGAACCACCACCAAATGAACTTTTGACTTACACAACAGGAGATACATTAGAGTCAAAGCATTTTCTGAGTAACATCAGAAAATACAACTCATGTTTCCAAATGACACTGTTCAGCGCCACATCAGTTGTTGAACAGCCCAGATTTCCATTGACATTTATGGTTTTGAGTTAAATTAATAATATAGTGAGACATTATTTTATAATTTGTATAATGTAGTTATATTTAAGAAGCGGAGAGTTTTGAATATCTTGGATCACTAATAACTAATAATGGAGATACAATGAGGGAAATTAAAGGAGGACATCTATCGCTCTTCAGAAAGTAAAACAACTAGAGAACTACAGAAATAAGATTTTTAAGAGCATGCATCTTTCCCATCGTTAACATATGCCAGTGAGACCTGGACACTTAACAAAACAGATGAGAAACACATAAATGCCTTTGAATGTAAATGCTACAGATGAGTTCTCAAATATCATGGACACAAAAATGAACAAATATAATAATACTACAAGAACTTAATATTGAAGAAGGCTGGCTAGTAAAGAGGATTAAACAGAGAAAACTTAAATATTTTGGACACATTAAACAGCATGAAAATATATAGAAAAAAACCGTCTTGGAAGGGTACATACTGGGAAAAAGAAAGAGAGGAAGACCAAGGCAAAGATGGCTGCAAGACATCTTTGATGATCTGCAAATGGATGCATCAGCAGCAGGCCATCTTGCTCACAACTGAAAGGCCTACAAGAGCACTGTTAGGGAGGCAAAGTTCCGCAAGGGACATGTAAATGAATGAATGAAGTTATACTTAAATACCTGTAAATAAACTTACTTTGACTGTACACTATAGACAGACTTCATTCATATTCCTATCTAACAGAAGATAGTGTTCGTATGTCATGGATGTTGGTTGTTAGAGTTAAACTACTGACATAATTATTTCTCATTTGCCCTGTTATATGTCATGGATGTTGGCTGTTAGAGTTAAACTACTGGCATAATTATCTCTCATTTGCCCTGTTATATATCACGTACATCTCCAATACAACAGGCAAATAATAGTAATAGGTTAAATAGTTTAAACGATTCACTGGTATAAATTTATACAGTCCAGTAAATGTAGCGCCCCAGTCATCCAGGTGTAGAAACTGGTACCTGACTTCTTCTGGAGTTGGGGAAGGAAAGATGGTCAAGAAATCACTGGGCAATGCTGGGTAATCAGCTAGTGTGTATATATATATATATATATACTCCACAAAGTAATAAATACTGCTTATGAAAAGTATGCAACATACTTATGAACTGAATTATATAAAAAATTAACTCTGAAGCCACACATACTAGAAGTAACAGAAGTAAACCAATGAAAAATATTATCTGTGAAAAAGTTAATATTATTTTTGAAAAATATAACTGATAAAAGTTGAAACTACCTGTGAGTTAGCAAGGAGTGAAATTAAAAAAATTGGCTGACAGCTTGCAACAACATGTGATAACCACATCACAAAGTATGCATAAAACAAAGTAATGTTCATAACAATACAATATTTGTTCCATCAGACTGTAAGATCTGGTTATTTGTCTAAAGGCATGAATGAAAAACTGAAACAGAGAAAGTGAGAATGCAGAATATGATAGAACACATGCACCAACCATGAAGTAGGTGGTACATATTGAGAAATAAGAGATCAGAAGATTGATTACATCCTAATTAATGTAGTGAAGAGACTGCAATAATGAAAGAAGAATGCTTGTAACACTCCTCATATTGTGAACATAAAATAGTATAACTATAATAGCAAGACAGAAAGAAGAAAAACAAAAAAAGAAAGTGGAAAAGAAAAAAATGGCCAAATGGAAAAAAAAGAGATCAAAACAAAAAAGGAGAAATAGATGAAGAAAAATAAATACAAGGAAGAAGAGGAAAAAAGACAGTATACAGTGAAGAATGAAAGAAGAAACCAGAAAAAAGGAGGTTTACTGTAAAATAACGAAGAAAAAAATAAGATAAGGAAGTGTAGGAAAAAAATTAGGAGCAGAAACTTACAGAGAACAAAGATGAAAGAATTAATAATTGCCTGGTTCATGTTTTTTCTCAGTCTTCATCTTTCTGATTCTCCTTTCAAAGAAAGTGATTTTAGGGTTACTTTAATTAGATCTTCCTCACAATTTGCATTTAAACAACTGTCAGTGGCCACATCTCATTGTCTGGCCTATCCACAGCAATAAACTCTCTCCTACAAACCTTCAGTGGTATTAACTGTGAATTTTGTACTCATTATCACATCAAGCTATCATATTTTTATTAAACTTTCAACTGCAATTTCTATAAAAATTCTCCTTACTTCTGATAAAAATATACACTGAAAGCAGTAATCAACAGCACAACACACAGAAGAAATGCCACAATAAAGACAATGGTTTTTGCTGTCAGTTTCAGGTCATGTAATTCTTCTCCTAGAAGTTCAAACCCTCCTTTATGTATTTCAGCTTTGGTGATGTTGACTGCTTTTGGCTTAAATATAACTTGTGTAACACCTTCACCACCTGTTGCTAATAAAAAAAAAATAGAAATATTTCACATTTCATCGTATTCTTCACATAATAACATACTGTAATTGTTAAAACATGGCTAAATTTTAATATTTTCAAAATAATACAATCAGTGCTGAAAAGTAATGTCTGGTTTATTAATGAGGCCATGCTGAAAGGTATGTCTGATTTGTGTGTGAGGCCATGCTGAAAAGTATTCTCTGGTTTTTCATGAGGTTAATCAGTCATTTGCATGTCACTTTGCCTCCCTAACAGCTCTCCTGCAGGCTTCTTGGTTGTAAGCAAGAAGCCCTGCAGCTGATGCATCCATTTGCAGATTTATCAGCGATGTCTTGCAAGCCATCTTTGCCTTGGTCTGCCTCTCTTTCTTTTTCCCATTATGTATCCTTTCAACACAGTCTTCTCTAAATTATTATGATGTTTAATGTGTCCAAAATATTTAAGTTTTCTGTCTTCAATCCTCTTTACTAGCCGGCCTTCTTCAATATTAAGTTCTTGTAGTATGGATATATTTGTTCTTTTTTGTGTCCATGATATTTGAAGAATTCTTTTGTAGCATTTACATTAAAAGGCATTTATGTGTTTCTCAGCTGCTTTGTCAAGTGTCCAAGTCTCACATGCATATGTTGCGATGGGAAAGATGCATGCCCTTAAAATTCTTATTTTTGTAGTTCTGTCTGTTCCTCTCCACAGCTTCTCTAGTTTTACATTTTGAAGAGTGATAGATGTCCTCCTTTTAACTTCCTTCATTGTATCTCCATTATTAGTAATGATCCAAGATATTTAAAACTCTCCACCTCTTCCAATTTCAGCTGCTTTGTTTGTTTTCTCAGATATCATCAATTTAATTTTCTTTGCATTAAGATAGAGGTTTTGCTCTTCACTATTCTTACGGACTGACATAATTAGTTTTTCCACTCCTTTTTGTGTTGTAGACAGTAATTCTGTGTCATCTAATCTAATGGCATCACAATATTCTTTATCTTCTTTAACATTCCTCATTATATTTTCAGTGTACAAATTAAATAAGTCAGGCGACAGTATGCACTCCTGATGGACTCCCTGTTTTATGTCAAACCTTGTTGTTGTTTCATCATTTATTCTCACTGCTGCCTGTTGGTCTAGATACAGCAGTGATGTTAACTGTATCAAATGTGCTGGAAATCCATTTTTTTTCCATTATTTCCCAAAGTTTATGGTGTTGTAAATGCTTTTATAATATCTATACTGTTAAAAAAAAAAAAGAAACACAACACTACTGAAATCATAATGGACACCAAATTTCAAACTTGTATCAAAATTTTATTTTACAGAATTAATGTTTCAATTTTGGCATGAACATAGTTTAAGACTTTAACAATGAAATAATGTTCATTAAATTTGGTTTGGACTTTTATTCTTTGTGACTGAATCCTCCATTTCAGTAAGGTGGATGGCCTCCTCTGGCATGTATCAGAGAACGACATCTCCTTGACATGGATCCAATTAGCTGTTGGATCTGTTGTTGTGGGACGGCTGCCCACTCTTCCTGCAGCGCAAGAGACAACTGTTGGAGATTGGTGGGCGCCACGTCTCGCTGGTGGGCGCCACGTCTCGCTGGCAGACTTGTCTGTTGAGTTCATCCCATAACTGTTCTATTGGGATAATGTCTGATGACATGGATAGCCACGGAATGGTCTGGACATTGCTGTCAGTGAGGAACTGGGTGGTGAATTGTGCCACATGAGGTCGAGCGTTATCCTGCTGAAAAATCGACATGGTGCAGCCAGAAGTGGAAAGATGTGAGGACAAATAATTTCAGTGACATATAACTGGGCATTCAGGCATCCTTCAATTTGCACCAGGTCACTTCTTCCCATTATGCTGATTGCCCCCACACTAGTACACCTCCACCACCACATGGAGGAGCCTCATCCACGTAGTTCTGGGAGTAGCGCTCATGGACTCTGTGGTAAACTCTTCTCTGTCTATTGTGTCACTGGAGCAGAAAGAATGATTCATCACTAAACAAACCCCTTCTCCAATCATTCGCAATGGTCCACTGACAATGCTGGTTCGCACACTGCAGTTGGTTCTGGCGAAGCCGGTCCATAAGAACAGGACCTCTGGTAGGGTCTTCTAGCCCAAAGACCAGTGTCGTGCAGTCGGTTCCTGACTATTTGATCTGAAATTCGATGACCTGCTGTCATTGACTGGACTGTTGAGGACACAGACGCAAATCGATTCCTGAGGTGACGCAGCCATATGAAGCAGTCTTCAGCAGGAGTTGTGACTATGGGTCTTCCACTGCACTGCCAGTCTGCAAATAAGCCATTTTCTTGAAACTGTCTCCAAAAGCGACTAATGGTGCTTCTAACCACATTAAATTGTCTAGCCACTACACTTTGTGACTGTCCAGTCTGTAAATGTCCAATTATGATGAGTTGTTGTTCTGTAGTGAGATGACCCATACTTGCGCATTGAATTTTCAAATGAATTTGTTCAAGGAGCATCAATCTTTTATAGGCATTCAATAACATGTCAGTGAGTTTTGCGTTCAGTACGTTTCACAGGATTCTTGTGAATCTGTCATGAGTTATTGTTAAAAATGCTGTTTTGACTAGTGTCACTTTTCTGTGCTCATGAATCATCTGCTCAGTACAATTTAGGTCAGCACGTAAAGTTGATGTCCAAGTGAATGTTTCAGGGCAATTTTCCCTTCTCTGATCAGCAAACTTCAGTTTAAATTGCAACATCGTATTTGTTGTGTTTCTTTTTTTTGAACAGTATATAAAAGATCTATAAAAGATAAATATAGTTTAACATTAAATTCTCTGCACTTCTCTATTATTAATCTTATATTGAATATGTGATCTCTTGTTCCTCTTCCTTTTTAACAAAACAGCTGAGAAACACATAAATGCCTTTGAATGTAAATGCTACAGAAGAGTTCTTCAAATATCACGGACACAAAAAAGAACAAATATATCCATACTATAAGAACTTAATATTGAAGAAGGCTGGCTAGTAAAGAGGATTAAAGAGAGAAAACTGAAATATTTTGGACACATTAAACGTCATAATAATTTAGAGAAGACTGTGTTGGAAGGGTAGGTAAAGTAAAAAGGTAAAGATAATCCTCTCATGCCTTTAGAGGCACATAGGGATATGGTGTTAGTGCCCATATTTTCCTTGACCTGTCAGCACACGAAAGGGTGATATAGTCAGTATCATACCTGGCCACCTTTCCTTTCCCAACTCCAGAAAAAGTCGGGTACCTATTTCTACAGCTGGGTGACTGGGGGGGGGGGGGGGGGGGCGCCTCTCCGGCTGGATTTGAACCCCCCGACCTTTGCCATAAGACCAGTGCACTAACCACTTCACCAGATGCCCATGTTGGAAGGGTACATAATGGGAAAAAAAAAAGAGAGGAAGACCAAGGCGAAGATGGCTGCAAAACATCGTTGATAATCTGCAAATGGATGCATCAGCAGCAGGGCATCCTGCTTACAACCAAGAGGCCTACAGGAGAGCTGTTAGGGAGGCAATTCTGCAAGGGACACGCAAATGACTGACTGACTGTTCCTCTTCCTTGTCTAAAACCAATTGGATCATATTGCTTCTTCTATTTTCTTACAAAGTCTACCCATTATGACTTTTAATAGAATTTTACTAGCATGACTAATCAGGGCAACAGTTCTGTAGTCTGTGCATGAATGCATACTGAAAAATAATATCTGGTCTGTATATGAAGGCATGCTGAAAGGCAGAGATGCATTCATTTCCATAGCAGTCTCAAGTCAAGTCTCAAGTCACTACCTTTAAATCTCAAGACCTTGCAAGCAGCTTCAAGTCAGGTCTCAGCTCATCTCAAGTCTATAAATAAAACTGTTCAAAAAATCAGTGTTGCTTTTGGTTAACAGATTAGCATCTACTCCTTTAAATTCAAAATCACCCTACTCAATGTCTTCAAGAAGGACCACTGCAATGAAACTCTAGCAGTCTTATCTCTTGCTTTCATTGTGCCAGGCCAGGCTGTTTCCTGTTCATGTTGCCTACCAATCTGTCATCCCTTTTCTGTCAATTTTTCCCTTCAGTATGGACTTTTGTTTATATGTTAATGCAGTTTTACCGAAGTGATCTTGTGAATGTATATATGTAATTTCTTAGCATTTAATTTTTTCATTTATTACTGTAAACTGGATGTGCTCTGTTTCAATTTTATTTGTTTCACTTTCTCTTAATCACATATGCAGTATTTGGATTTTAACTGTTTCTTTATTCACATGGACTGGATGTGCTTTCATTAGATTTAATTTTTTCATTTAGAATTGCAAATTAGTTTACACAAAGGCCTAGGAGTTGTGAAAGTAAAGACATGTACAAATTTAAACCATAATATTACACTGAAAATCATCAATCATAATATGCAATATCTGCTATGCACCTCTTGGAAGAATTATGCCACTAACATTGCCCATTTAACAATAATACCGATTTCCTTTAAAATAAAACGTATTTTAAGCAATAGCAACTCAACTCTATGACAACAAAGGTTGCTAATTGCTCTTCACACATAAATACATAAATGGAGTGATTTGTAAACCTAGAAATATGCAGTTACAGCTTTCAACTGATGATTCAACACAGCAGAACTAAGTCTGGGCTACTTGGTGAATGATCCAACAAAATGAAATCAAGTCTAGGCTAAACAGTGGATAATCCTACACAGTACAACAGTTTGGCTTATATGGTGTACGATCCAAGACAGTTCAGGATGCAACATATCATTAGCATGCAATAATGGGGTGAAGACGCTTGTCCAATGAGGCAATCAGCAACCCATAGCTGATATGCCAGCGTCAGGGTTAGTGAACCATAGCTGACCAAGACACTGTCCCACCTTTATGTGGTATCCCCATTAACAGGCCTAGCCTGGCTAACAGGGCAGGGATCGCCATAGTTCCCATGGTGGTGGAGTTTGCTAAAGAAGCATTGCACATCTCCCACTTTTAGCTGTACGCCGGGACTGAAAAGTAGCTGCCATAACCTGCTCCCACGCTGATACGATGCTGTGTCTCAACACTTTTACAGCATCGGCTGCAAAGAACAACAGCTCGCAGTTACAGGGAGTTCATACAAGTACAAGCAAGCACGCAAGAAAACTAAGCAGGATTTTGCTTTGCTTATGATGTAGACCGGCATTACTTGGTGCTGGCAATCCCCTGTAATGAAACCTTACCGCTATTTTCTTGCTTTTTGGGTCAAAATGATATACCTTGCTCAAACCACACTTTTCAGTACTCAAGTTATAAGCACAAAAACCAAGTTAAGATTATTCAATTCAAATGTGATATCCACCCTCATTTATGCATGTGAAAGCTGGAAATCAACTAAAGAAATAGACAAGAAATTAGACTCTTTTGCAAACAAATGCCTAAGGAAAATACTTGGTATAAAGTGAAATGAAATCACGAACAATGCAGAGATAAGACAAATGAGCAAACAACAACCTGTCTCATGGATGATCAGAAGAAGAAGATGGACATATGTAGGCCATGTAATGAGAAGAAACAATTAGAGAATATCAAAACAAGCTATCAAGTGGAACACAAAAGGCTGAAGAAAAAAGGTCAACCACATGAAACTCTAAAGAGGTCATTGTTAAGAGAAGCCAATTAAGTGGGCATAAAATCCCTTGATGAGGTTGAAAGACTCATAGAGAACAGGAAAACTTGGCAAACAACTATGCGTGCCCTATGTGACGTTTAACGGCACAGGAAGGATGTAAGATGTAAGATATATCCACAGTGGGGGAAAACTAATAAAGCATACAATCTCTGATGTTGATAATGATGATCATTATAGTGATGATATTAATAGTACAGACATTGTTGAGCTCACCAGGTTCATGCTCAATAATCACACTGGGGCCCCTTCTGTCTCCAGTCTCTACAACTTCAACTTTTGACAGTGGTCCTTTCTCCTCTCTTGATGAAGCAATTTCTTTTTAACAGAAAACATCTATTTGTTACTCAGCTTATCCAGCAAGTAATATAAAGTAAAAAAGAAATATTTTGTACTTTTCTTCATAAAATCCCCTCCAACCTGTTTTCATGAGTTGAGTGTGCTCCAGACATTAAAACATACACAGACTGACATATTTTTGGGCAATTTTTTTACCACAATGATCAGAAGATATACAATATTTAGTGAAGTCATGGTCTATGAAATACTGAAAAATATTCAACAGGGTAAAGATGAAGCAAACATCAACACAAAAAAAGCTGGTCAAGACATTTTACCACCTTCATGCTGTGACAGGCAATGAGGTTAGTATACTCCAATAGCAGCTTTTTATAACTAACAAATAAGTGAATGTCCTTAACAGTATGAAAGACACCACAAAGTGAAAAATAGAGCTTATGAGACTTGGACAATTAAAAAACAGATGAAACAGAAACAGGAAGCAACAGAGATGAGCAGAAAAAAAGACAAATGAAGGTCATGGTGATACTGTAGAATATCAAAAACTAATTCAAACCATAAAGAAAAATACAAACAAAAATCTCCAGGCAGCCATGAGTAAACAAATGTTGAAGAAACTGACAATCACTCTGCTGAAAAGAAAATTGGAGACCAAGAGAAAATAATCTGAACCAAGTATAATGCAGAAAACAAAACACAACTAATCTGATTAGAAATGCAGCAGACTACAAAACAGAGAAATATGATCAACTAAGACTATTAATATCTGTCACATGGTGTGGGTGCTTTGTCGTGGCATGACAGATTGTGTACCCTGACCACCTCCAGAGCTATACCAGGTCCAACCAAGCTGGGAAGGTCTGCACAGGTAGGGGTCAGATGAAACTTGTAACCTAGTACTCCTGGGAGTTGAAGCATAGGGCCAATGACCCCATCTCATAAAAAAGATTAGTGTTTCGGAACAGATAGAGAAGCCTTGAAATTGGATAGATAAAAATGGATTACATAAAAATGGATTACAAACTTGTATTGTCGAAAATATGAGATTTGGAACATGGAATAGAAGCTGCTTATACAGACAGGGGGTAGCTAAAGATTTGGCAGACAAACTAATTAGGTATGACATGGAGATTATAGCATTACAGGAAATCAGATGGCTTGGAGAATTATAGGTGAAATGATGTTAGTAAGCAGAGGTATTACCAATGGAAGACATGAACTTGGGACAGGTTTTGCTGTCAAGAGGAAAATATGGGACTTAGTGATGGATTTCAGTGCTACCAATGAAAGAATCAGAAGCCTCCACATCAAGGGAACAAAGAAAAACATAACAATGATTAATGTGCATGCACCAATAGAGGATACAATGGATGAAATCAAAGAAGAATTTTGCAACACGTTAAAGAGAGAAAGAGAGAAGATCTTGAAACATGATATACTGACAATACTAGGAGATTTCAATGCAAAGACAGGAAAGGAAGAATCATACAGACACATCACAGGAAAAGAAAGTCTGCACGAAACATCTAATGATAATGGATGGTGACTAATAAATAATGGCAGCGGCAGAATACGGTGAGAAAGTCCAACTCAGGACTGGATGGGCAACCACCTCTCATCCGGCAGGGATATACTGATATCCAAACCACATTGAGGTTTTCCAGTGAGAAAGTCCAACTCTAGGCTAAACCGGTGCAATGAAAACCACAGTGTCATGCAATTCGGCTTCTGTGACCCACCGAGAATATAGGCCCAAGGTCCATAATACTCTGATCCTCTTGTGGTCCTCTCAAGAACCACAGAAGTAAAAGTCAGTTGGATCATGGGCAATCTTGTTGGTAGAAGCGTACGAAGAAGCATACATTTTCAATCAGACTGACTATCAAGATAAATGTTCAGTAATGGACATGCACTTGAATGAACAGATACAATTATTATCACTGAAGAAGCACATTGGTTAGAGCACTGGCTAATCAAAGCATGGAAACTGGATTTGTGTCTAGTTCTTAATGTGCTCCTGTCAGCTAGTCTCACAGGCAGTGATAGTTACATAAACAACCTGAACTCACGTCTCAATTTTAAGACTGATACTGGCTACAATTTTTTTAAAATATGAGAAACAGAAACAACAAAATTTAGAAATAAAATTTTCTCTAAATGTCTCTAAAACTTACCTTCATCGTGCTCTGTAATGACACGAGGACCCCCTCCACGTGTAGTTTCCACTACCTGAGCTCTTAATATTTTCAAGCCCTGATCTGTTGAAGAAGGAAAAATATCCATTCAAGACACTGTTACATGAATCTACTTCCATTAGCAAATGTAATAATTATGTAACATTATGTAAATCTGTAAGATGCAGAAAATCAATATTCAGTGACCATGTGATGGGAAAGGTAAGATTTTGGAAACACTGCAAGAGATAAATAAGAACAGAGGAAGTGGATGCCAAAAACAGAAAATAATCAGATGTCTAACATGGCAGAAAAGAACAAAAAGGATTGTTCCATGTCAGTACAACATTTTCTATGATTGTCTAGGTAAATCTGTCCAACATCCTTCTTCTTATATCTTATCTTATAACCTTCCTGTGTCGTTAAATGTCACATAAGGGTCATATGGTAGTTCGCCAAGTTTTCCTGTCTTCGGCGAGCTTTTCAACCTCATCAAGGGATTTTATGCCTACTAATTCGGCCTCTCTTAACAGTCTGTGGTGACTGCAAGTCTCAAAAGAGAATACTGTATGCTTTGAATGTCTGCAGCTCTATGTGAACCACTTTACACAACTGTGAAATTCATCTTGAAGCTGTACAGATCACTTGGTGTTGCAGTAAAATATATGGACAGTGAACAAAAGACTGGAAGCTCAATCATAGACAAGGATAATTAAAAAGAAATTTTTTTTCAAAATTGTATTTTTAAATGTGTGTATTATAATTTATTTTATTTTATTTCATCCTTTTTATCCAAAATTTTAAAACAATTATGAAATGTTACATTTCCCACTGTATATGATGCATTTAAAAAAAAAGCCTGCATCCTGTACCCTGATGGTTAGATCTGTTTAAGGCCTTGTGGTAGAGGTTATTGGTACTAGCTTAACATCTAAACCCACATGTTTAACATACTAGTCTCCTGCTGATCCCATAATGCAATATATATGATTATAAATGATTAAATTACGATTATAAACCAGAATTATATTTAAAAAATAAAAAAATGATAGTCAGCCAGCACATCAATCGAAAGCCTTACTTTGTTTCTAGATGCTTAGTGACATATATTTAGCTACTGTAACATTTTGTTCTTCATTACTGAGTATGAATGTCAGTTGAACATTAGTACTTAACACCTACATAAAATCTGCACAATTGTTACTGTATCTTCATGTTCTAAGTACAAGAAGATATGGTTATTATATTGCCAACACTTTACATGCGTGAAAAATGGCATTATTGTTACCCTTGCAAAACAAATTATAACAAAACATACCAGGTAATTACACTGCTGGGGAGATTCTTCGGATGCTGTGTGTGGAGTGAAACTCCTCCCAGCCAATGAAGAAAAGGCAAAAAAGAAATTAGGGTTGCCATGCGGCGCCGATGTGAAAAGGTGATAGAAAGAATAAAGTGAAGCTTAGTCGGTATGTCTAGTGGTCTCGCAGCAAGAGCTACTCATACCACGGCACCTCTGCTCTAGAGGCTGGCCATATCTGATATACACCCATATTGGTGAAATATGCCTAAACTGGTTCAACCCAGGGTTCAAACTTACTAGTGGCGAGGATTCGTCCTCCTAGACAAAAGCTCCGTCCTGGTCACAATTATGAAGGGTAGCAGCCACGACCACAAAATGCTGAAATCGGAGACACTGGACCAGTGCAGTCTAGATGGGCAACCACCTCTCACCCAGTGGGGATGTATGTGTATTCTAAACATGCTGAGGTTTTCCGGTGAGAAAGTCCAACACTGGACTGGATGAGCAACCACCTCTCACCTAGTGGGGATACACATGTGTCTCAAAACATGTTGAGGTTTTCCAGTGAGAAAGTCCAACTCTAGGCTGGATGGGCAACCACCTCTCACCCAGCGGGGATATACTGATATCCAAAACACGTCAAGGTTTTCTGGTGAGAAAGTCCAACTCTAGATTAAACTGGTGCAATGAAAACCATAGTGTCACGCATTCCCACTTCTGAGACCCACCAAGAATACAGGCTCAAGCCCTGCGATACTCTGAACCTCTTGTGGTACTCTCGTGGATCTCGTGTGGTCCTTTTGGGGACCACGGGGCCTATCGAGGACCACAGGAGTAAATTCAGGAGGATCACAGGTGGTCTTGGTGGTAGAAGCGAATGAAGAAGAAGATACCAGGTAATTCATGTATCAGTACAAACCACACTCAGGTTATGAGGTTTCAAGAATGACTGATGCTTAAGCTTGTAGAACTTCAACAATACTGTAGTTTGCAAGCTGGTCAATAAATCCCAAGGAGGTTAGCTATGAGTGTGGATATATCAGTATTTATAAAGTAAGTTGCAAATTTTGCTTTAAAAGTTCAGGAATAGAATAGTAGCTTATGATTTTGAACCAAGACCCTACTGAGAGGAAGGCTATGAAATTCACAGAAAAGTGTGGGATTTTTACTTTTTTGCAAAATATTCTTTGCCAAATTATACACGCATTTTTACGTTGGTGTATCTTCAGTAAATACTGTATATACAGGGACAAAAAGTGATCCTGTCTGGTACAAGGATGTTTGCTAACAGGCATTTATTCATGACACACAGCTGCAACAGCAGGAAAATTATTAGGAAATGAAATAGTCTTCACAAAAAAAAATATTATGATACAGACATTTTACAGATCAGTTAAAGCTCACATAGTTTTAAGTGAACATCGTTTATAATCACATAATTTTTGACAGGCTACAGCTTATTGTAAAAAAAAAAAAAGCCAAGCTTCCATGCTTTCACTGCAATTTTTAACATTATTCGGATCTTCAAAATACAAACTTCTATACTGAAGGGTTCATAGGTAGAAGGCAGAAAAGCACTCTGAAATGAAAAGTTAACACTTTAACATGAATTCCTGCACTTAGTCACCAACATTTATTCTGATGGTGTTTCTTGCAACAATTTACAACTGTTTTGTTATATCTGCGTAATCCAGGTTTATTCTGCTGTCAATCAAGTAGAATGAAGATGCTACTCTAGTGCATTTCATGTTTTTGCCATTGCAACTATGTTTCTCTGGCTGGAGAAGTTTAAAAACATGACTGGATACAACTATTTACTATGGCTTTTGAAACAATAAAAGTCTCATTGTTGTATTTATACATCAGCTGAAAAATTTCTTTCAAATTTTAATCAAATATTATCAGAAATGCTCTTCAATACTAAATTTTTGAAGCAAAGGTAAAAAAAGAAATGGTCCTCACAGAACCTAAAATTATTAATACACAGAAACCTACTACATACCATCTCAGTTTAACAGTTTCTTTCACAATACTGAATTTCACAGAGTGTCACTGCTTTGGATACTATGGCCCCTAACAAAACCTGTAAATAGCTTTGAGCATAAAACTTCATAAAACATTCTATAACACTTACCCTTCCTACGATGAGTTATCACATATGGACCCTTCTTGCCACCGGTTTCCATAACCCTAACCCTTGATGGCATGCCATCGTCATCTGTGAAGATCCACCCTGTTACATCACTTATTTACTATATGCAGTTATTAGATCTAATCTTGAATTATAATGCATCCTGCATGCACACAATCAACTTTTTTTCCACACATATTTTCAGTCTCTCAGTAGTTATATATTTTGATAGTAATGTACATTTAATTTTTTTTTTTTTAAAGCAGCAGGCCAAAAATAATTTGAAACTGAAACAAGTGATATTATATAGCAAACATAATCTGAGACTAAATATGTCCATACTACAAGAATTTAATATTGAAGAAGGCTGGCTAGTAAAGAGGATTAAAGAGAGAAAACTTAAATATTTTGGACACGTTAAACGTCACGAGAATTTAGAGAAAATCATCTTGGAAGGATACATAATGGGAAAAAGAAAGAGAGGAAGACCAAGGCGAAGATGGCTGCAAGACATCATCGATAACCTGCAAAAAGATGCAGCAGGGCATCTTGCTTACAAATGAGAGGCCTACAGGAGAGCTGTTAGGGAGGCAAAGTTCCATAAGGAATATACAAATGACTGACTGACTGAGACTGCTTTCTGCAGCTGAAAACCAGATTACTTAAAATGTAAGCACAGTTCTAAATAAACTGAGCTATATCATAGTTAATATCACTTTATTATAAATAAATTTGAAATATGAAAGATCTGAATCACAAACTCATATGCAGTGACAAAAGAAACCCAAGTGCAGCAAACAAGACTGCAACATCATGAAATGTTTGTGCTAGTTTGGACACTTCTGCAGAATGATCAAAAAGAAGTCACCACAGCAAACATAGGAGACAATTAAAGTTCCTGAAATACCTAAGACCTACAAAGAAAACAATATTTAGCAGTTTCTTCAAAACTTACATGCAGCTAGAAAAACAGACTGAACAGTCTAGAAAAATTCTATACAACACTTTAACACTCAGAGAAAGCAAAACATGCTAAATTAGAAGAATTTTCTTAAATCTTTCAATTGTGTTTGTCTCTACAGACTTTAAACACTTTATTTTAAAAAAAAAATGAAATATGTGAAAGTAAAGTATAAAATTTCAGTTTCTTCTGAATGAGCAAACAAATCAAAATGACTCATGATGATGATGATGATAAGATAAAGTAAGAGCAGTAACAGACAATCCAAGTGAGTAAACATTTCAAGAAGATGATAGGAACATTGCTTCAAGAAAAGCTGAAAACAGAGATCAGGTAATGAAAGTCAACATTAATTCTAAACAGCAGACTACATAAACTATACCACCAGCAGCCTTTCTACAAGGACCAATGCAGTTCAGAATCTGTGAATATGAGCCTGTACCACAAAACCTCCTTATCTCTTTCACAGGAAATTCCTGGGAGATGTCAATACACAAGCGTTCTCTAGCTCGCTGACCCTCCCCACATGGGCTGGAACAGTCTGACCACTCTCCCCAAGTACCCCAGACAAAAGGGCTGCGACGGAAAAACTTCTTCTCTGATGTAAAAGGTGTAATAATTTATTAACAACACATATCTTGTAACATTTAAAAAAATTTTCTGATCTTATTTTCTGCAGTGTTTCTAGTCAATTCTCTAGTAACTTACGCATGTTATTGGTCAGTAATTCTGTCACAAGTAAAAATTACCATTAAAAAAGAGGGATCATAACAAGTTACAAAACAATGGTTTACACTTGATACTCAAGGTTAATCATACATACATTTCTCTAACACTTTACTGTGCACAGGCCTCGTTATTTTCAACTTGCAAGTATTAGTCTCTCGAAATGCTGAGTTTTTGTACAAAACTGTAGAAAACTTAACACAAACAAGTGGCAACAGTAACTTGATGATTGCAAAATATGTGTAAAACATCAGTACAAAGTATAAGCTACTATCCTAAAATATATAACAGACCAATATGTGTACAGGAAACTCTTCTGTAGAGAGTGGAACAACAACATAACTCCCTAGATCATCATACATACTTTGTTCAAGTTCACTTGCTGTAAACAAACCTCATAGCTTCCCACTGGGCTAAAAAAGTCAAAGGACACACAGGTAAAGGTAAATTCTCATTTCCATGCCATAAAGGCATATTGGGGATATGGTGTTAGGCCCGTATTTTCCATGACCTTCGGCACATGAAAGTGTAATGTGATCAGTATCACGCCTGGCCGCATTACCTTCTCAGATTTCTCTGGTACCCATTTTTAGGCTAGGTGAACCTAGTACCACCAAATTAATAAACCAAGCAGAAGAACACATACAAAAAAAAAAACTTTTATACTTATATCAATGACAAACAAGAACTCATGAGAGTTACCATAAAAAGGACATTGCACATGATGTTATATAATGTTGAACTTGAAGCTGTAGGCAGCAGATGCTTTGATGAGGATCTTGTAACTCAGGCAACAAATCTGATGGGAAGTGAGTTATATAGGCTTCTTTTAATCTCCAGAGAGCACTTGATAACAGGATTTTCAGCAAACTACCTTCATAAGGAACACATTCATTTGTACCCACTTAGCCATGCTAACAGTAAGTCTGAACAACCTGTTTCCAATAGCACTATAATGAGGTAAGATCACTTTTGCATTCAACAAGTTTTTAATAATTTTGAAAACTTATCTCTCTAAGATAGTTAACATTTTTTTCAGGACACTGAACACCAAACATTCTCCAATTGTATATTTAAGTATATGAAATAACAACATACCTTGATACTTAGAGTCAACCTTCACTGGAGGGGTTGGTACTATCAAATTTTTTAAAAGCAATCTTCTCCTGGCAGGTTTGAAATAACTTGGTGGTCTGTAATAAGCTGAAGGAAATGGTGCAACATTGGTACCCCTATATGCAGAACTGAATCTGTGAGGTCCATAATAGATGGGAGGAAACTGAGCTGCACTGACATAAGTTCCTAACGCACTAGGACCAAACTGTCTGTAGCTGCTCAAAGGAAATGGACGCACACCTACTGCAGCATTGGGATTCACTGCAAAGGGAAAAGCAGCTGCACCAAGAGGGGAAGCTGTCGAAGGCTTAGGCTGTAAGGACCATAAAGGAAGGATAAAAGTATCACACAAGTGTAAGTTTTATATACTCTACACTAGTCCCAGATTGGATGATTTATCTACTTCTTTAAGTTCAAAATCCTGCTCAATCTCTCCAAGAAGGAGCACTGCAATGAAACTCTAGCAGTCTTATCTTTTGCTTTCATTGTGCCAGGCCAGGCTGATTCCTGTTCATCCCTTCATGTTGCCTACCAATCTGTCATCCTTTTTTCTGTCAATTCTTCCCTTCAGTATGGATTTTTGTTTATATGTTAACACAGTTTTACAGCAGTGATCTTGTGAATGTATATATGTAATTTCTTAGCATTTAATTTTTTACACTTATTACTGTTAACTGGATGTGCTCAGTTTCAATTTCATTTGTTTCACTTTCTCTTAATCACATATGCAGTCTTTGGATTTTAACTGTTTCTTTATCCACGTGGACTGGATGTGCTTTCATTAGATTTAATTTTTTCATTTAGAATTGCAAACTGGATGTGAAAATTGATTCATGGACCTTTAATTATAGATATTTATTCAGTTTTAAACATTGTGGGCTCTGTTAAAAAAAAAAAAAAGGTCCAATAACTTTGCTAAGCATTAGATCACATAAAACATTCACTTTTGGGATGTCCTTCTCTTTCTCTAACACAACAAGTGGATTCTCTGACACCCAAATATGGATACTGTGTCTCTTTACCTTCCCCAAGGTATGAAAAGTAATCTCATAAAAAAAAACACACTGTCTGCATCAATTCATTACAAAATCTCCACAGCAGCATGTCAGGGGATGGTTGTCTGGCTCCAAAGCTTAAATGATTTGTACTTTGTATGCATGTAAACAAATCAGTCTGTGCAAAATTTTAACCACTACACTCTGAGCAATGCCAAATTCACTTAATGCACAAGTTGATTTCCTAGGACTATATGGAAAAGCACACAACATTAATAGTATCTTCATTTAACTAGGCCTATCAGTTCTTTTACAGTTACCAACTTTGTCAGTTTCTTGCAAAGCAAACTGATGCTTTTAACATCTGGTTAATGTCAACCATACTCATTTCTGAACCTTTGCTGAACTGTAAGTGGTGAATCTGTTATGTGATACCATGAAACACACTGGACTTTCTCTTTCATAGACACCATTTTGATACTGGTGACTGCAGTGCTCATTCATTCATTCATTTGCATGTCCCTTGCGGAACTTTGCCTCCCAAACAGCACTCCTGTAGGCCTCTCAGTTGTGAGCAAGATGGCCTGCTGCTGATGCATCCATTTGCAGATCATCAATGTCTTGCAGCCATCTTCGCCTTGGTCTTCTTATCTTTCTTTCTCCCAATACGGTCTTCTCTACATTATCATGACGTTTAATGTGTCCAAAATATTTAACTTTTCTCTGTTTAATCCTCTTTACTAGCCAGCTTTCTTCAATATTAAGTTCTTGTAATATGGATATATTACTGCAGTGCTATCTGTACATAAACTCTAGGAATTGGCCTATGTAATACCAAAACTTTCATGTTTTTATCTAACGTAGCTTTTAAGACATAATTTTTCTTAATCAAGGAAGGATTTTCTGATCATCCTTACAAAGTAGCAGGTTTTCCCTTGACTCTGTCTACCCAAACAGTTCAGGTACCACTGCTGGTGTGTAAGTGTGTGTTTTATATATATAAATTTACAAGGGTAAGTAAAAAAAGTAACATAACTTTTGGTATAAAAGTTCTATATTTTGAATAGTACACTGTAGTAGAGATATGTTGTGCTATCCCTCTTTAGATTTACACATGCAGAGAAACATCAGGCATTTTGGAAATATGATGTTAGCAAACAATTTGAAAACTACACTGAAAATATTATAACAACAGGACAAATAGAGGGAAGAAGAGCCAGAGGAAGACCAAGAAAAATGATACTGGACAGTCTGAGGAGATGGTGAGAGATGAGATCACCAACTGAGCTAATGGCCTGCATGAAGGATCAGGTACTCTGGAGAAGCATAATAGCCAAGGAAGCACAATAGCCTTGAGTTTGCTAATTAAAGCACTTGAAACTTAGTACAAACCAATGTTAACAGAAACTGTTTGGTGTACAAAGCATACAACAGAAAATTAAGGGTAAAAGTCATTATATGAATGAAAATCTTGTACAAATCTGTAGGTAACTTTTAACTTCTCTCATTATGCTTACTGAATGCATCAAGTTTTATTTTCAAACTCTGTTGGCAGGTTGGTGTATGATCTCTCTATGAGAAATTCAATTCTTTGTAGGTTTAAGTCCAAGTATCAATAAGCATTAAATCAGACCTGGAACAGACTAAAAGATTTTCTTTAGGTGCTACTGAACTTTGCAAAACAAACTGCTTCTGCAGCCATGTGGAAACACATCTTTTTATCTTTCTTCATTCACTCTCAAAAGGATTTTGGGTGCTGTGTTTTGCCACAGTTTGCAGCTAGCTTGTGATATCTGAGATTTTCAGTCCAAAAAAATCCCCCTGGTTTGGCATATTTTTAGTATCAGGGTTGCCTACCCAGTTTGATTCTTATTCACTCAGGCAGACTACTGACTGTTATCTGGGGGCACAGCTAGTATTTTGGTTGGCTATGGTTCACCAGCCCTGATGTAAGCAGTAAGCTATGGATCTCATTCAGCTAAGTTGTCTTCACCTTCCTTCAGATGTGTTCTCATCATTCCTAGAAATACATCAGTCCTTGTTGGTTAAGCTGACATAGCACACAACTGTTTTCATGAGAAAAACACAATATTTTGGCCAACTATGACAGTGTTACCTCTTAACCAGCCCTTAACCAGCCCTGACTGTGTCATAAACTCCTTTAACTCACCGGTTCACATTTTGGCATGATACAAATCTCCAGTAAAGAAGATAGTCCACTACATTTCAATTCTTTTTTGGTAGATATGCACACACGACTGCGGGCCCTCACACCTTTTCCACAGTTGACAGAACATGGACCCCATACACCCCAGTCATTAAACTTGGCTGAGGATAATTACAAGAACATTTTTCATTTAAAAAGATTTGATTTCTCTACAGATGTTGACAAATTATAATCATACTTCTTTCTTTTGCTGATTAATAGTAAGACTATAAAAACTGTCAATCACTGAAAAAAAAAAAATTTAATATCTTGGCCAGACAATGAACTGAAATGATTTTTCTCTACACCAAATTCTGCATCTTCTTGGTATGTTGTAGAGTAACTACAAACTGACTTCCTGTAAGTGTTGTTTATATATACCATTAAGCCCAGTCAATTCCCTGCCTTTCTCACTTTCTTTACTCCTATCTGGGGCATAGGCCATCAACAAGGGGTCTCCATTTGTTTCTATCCTGAGCTGTTTCTTCAATCCATCTCCAGGTGTAGTCAATCTTTTTAATCTCTGCTTCAAAACTCCTTTGCCAAGTATTTAAGTCAAAGCAGTTCTAAAATGAGTACCCAATAGAACTGTGTTAAGAAGTAGCCTTTGCAATGAAGAAAATTTCTGTTTGCAAGGAGAGGCAAACTGAGTGCATACAATGTACACTTGGTTGTCATAGCATTAAAGTGTAAAAACACAAATTTTTATTTGATCTGAGCATCTATAGTTTGTTCATATGCTGAAAAATTGCATCTGATGCTTTTTGTTTTTTTGCTCTTACGCAACTGGGTAGCAGGGTAAGTTTTCAAGTTGAGTGATCAAGTGAAGTTCAAGAGTGAAAAAGTTAGAAACTCAAGATGAAGTCAAGAGAAATGAAAGGTGGCATCTTGGAGTAACTACCAAAGATGGATCTTAGCTGATAATTTATTCTCCACAAGGAGTACACAATGTTGATATTCATCTATGCCTATGAATTTAGATACTCATGTCTGATTAAATTCTAGCATAAAAAATGAAATATCATGTAGCAAGCAAGGAAATTAGAAGTTCCGCTTTTAGACACTACTCTCAGTACTAATAAAGAGTAACAAAAAAACAAAAGGAATTTGTGTCTAAAGCCACTTAAAGATCAAAACAGCCTAGTAAAGATCATTCTATGAGGGCAATGTATCACAGAAAAAAAATGTAGGATGATATAAGAAAATAAATAACATTAAAAAACTGACAGGAATATCATTCAAAGAAAACCATCTTGACAAGTCAAGCTTTGATAGAAAATATTCATGTAACAAAGTTATGCTGATGGTAATGAAAGTGGATGTTCTATTTCAGCCAGATTTTAGCAATTTAAATTTCAGATTATCTATGGATTTTCCTTAGTGAATTAGTAATGTCAGCAATCACAAAACAAAGGACAATTTCAAAACTCAAATCCAGGGCTTCGCACAACGTACCTGTGCATCTGACTCCAACATTGCATGCCTTTACATCAAAATTGGTACCATGACACGGTACATCAGGATGTGTTTTACAATCACGTCTTCTGATAGTAAAGCCACCTTTTCCACACTCTGAAGAACATTTACTCCAGGAGCTCCAATCTCCCCAAATGGCCTTAAACAGAAAATATTTTTCAATCTGAAATAATACAAGTCCCTATTAGTGTATCAAGATGTTACTTATGTACCAGTTATGATCACATGATTATGATTTGTACCAGTTACATACACAATCTTACATCTTCACAGATATTATACATGATACTTTCCATCATTTCAGGGGGTGATTTCTGATATATCAAACTACAAGCTTTTTTAATCTTTCCTGGGACTCTCTTCCCATTAAATTTCCTCTTCCTATGTCTTATAATACTTCTCTTCTTATCCCACTCCCCATGAATTGAATGTCTTTTTCTTTTAGTTTTAATTACATTTAATTACAATATGATTTGTAAGAAATTCCTTGTTCCTCATTGGATAAGGACTACTTTTGAAAGCTGGGTAGAGAAGTGGACATTACTACTATGTATAATAAAATGTCTCATATGCTGCAGAATAAAGATTCCATGACAGTGCTTTCCAAATCAAAAGAAATAATTAACAAAATGAAAACTGGATTATACAACTGAATATTTTTCTACACCCTACTGTGTATCAGATCATAACTACATCTACTGCATGCAAATAGTTCTATAACTATGCAACTGACAAACTAATTCTTACATTTATAACCACAAGAGCCTGAAGTTTCCTTACACTGGCCATACCTGTGCCTGGAGCAAGCAACAAAACAACCCTAAATTAATAAATACAATAAAGAATCAATATTCTGTTTATTACTGCTAACAAGTACAATAATGAATCAATTCTTTGTTTATTCCTGCCAACTGATACATAAATTAATAATCATATCAAACTAAAAATTTATGTTTGAAATAGAATTGATGCAAATCACACAAATAACAAGAGATGGTTGTTAACATGCTGCTATAAATCTATGGCACATCTGTCTCACTCAATTTAGTGCTATTAACACTAGCAGACTAATTAACCCACACACTTTTCTCTTTAGCACTTTAAATCCTCAAAGCTCATTGCTGCAGACATAACAAAAATGTCCCTTTTTTTCATTTCTATTACTGCTTTCTCTCTTCAGCTTTTTACTTCAAGTTCCCTTAGACATTTTTTTGTTCATATCTCTCCATCTTTTCCTTACTCTGTCTTTTGTATGCATATAAGCTTTGTCAGATAACTTTCCTTCATTCTTTTTGATTTAATTATCATAATTTGTGAACTTTCACAGTGAAGGTACTTAGTGGTTCTTTGTAAAAAACGCATGAAATGATCTCTACTGGTTCTAACTTTCTGGTATTCTTTGTTGTATTCTCTGATGAGGTCAACAATTCTGAAGATTCTATGCTCAAAGTAATGAAGTTGCTTTCTTGCCTTATTTCACTGTACTCCTTATTTCACACACATATCACATAACAAATTAAAAGAATTTATATATCTATGTCTGCAAATATAGTGAAAGAGAATCTCTGGTAAAAGTTGGCAAAAGATCATGCCACATGGAGCAAAGCTGCTCAGCTGGTTTCATCAACAGATGACACTTATCTGGTTTAACTCTTCCCATGCCACAGGAAGAAAAGCAGACATTCAGTTGCTTACCAGAGTAAAAGCGCAGGTCTCGATATGTTAGGGAGTATAGTTGTAAAATGGAATGGAAAACAGTATTTACATGTACTTCCATGTAATTATTATGTTTCAAAGTATAACTAAATGTATGAAAATTTCATAAATGCAGAGTTTTTTAGGAAAAAAGAAGTAATGTGATGTTCTTAGACAATGACTGTGCCCAGCTCACCATCGCTTAACTCTTCCCAGGCGTAGGTCACTATACTGACGCTTCCGGTTTTCCCGATGCGTGCGGGAATGGGCAGTATACTGACGATTTGTTTCATTTAAAACAACCGGTGTAACATTTAGATTGTACATATTTCGTCCGCGATTCCGGTGACACTTTCAAAATGGCGAATGCGTGCCTAGTTACGAGCGATGCCGAGCGAGAACAAGGACGCGAAGTATGGAAATTTTTCAATTTTTTACGATGTAGATAGGGGTATGGACATAGCCTATGGCCACCCCGCTGCTCTTGAATGTTTTCTAAGTAGATTTAGACATATTTAGACGACTGGAGAAGTAGTTAGGAGTAGTTAGGAGGTTATTTCATACATTCAGTAAGCGAAAATGCCATACGGAGTCACAATACGAGATCGATAAGTAGATCTACACATCTTAGATGGTAAGTAGGGGTAAGAAGCGCGAATCTAGATCTAGCCGATGGTGAGCTGGCCACAATCAGTGTCTAAAAACATCACATTACTTCTTTTTTCCTAAAAAACTCTGCATTTATGAAATTTTCATTCATTTAGCTACACTTTGATACATATTACGTATACGGAAGTACATGGAAACACTGTTTTTCATTCCATTTTACACCTAGACCCCTTACTGACAAGGACCCGCGTTTTTACTCCCGCACTCCAGAAAACGTCCGTGTTTCTTCCTCCAGCCCTTGAAGAGCTAGGTCTAGATATGCACTACTTACCATCTGAGATGTGTAGATCTACTTGTCGATCTCATATTCTGATTCTATGTTGCATTCTCGCTAAATTAATGTCTGAAATAACCTCCTAACTACTTCTCCAGTCGTCTAAATATGTCTAGATCTACTTGGGATACATTAAATTTTTTTATCGTTGGTAAACAACGGGTGTACCGGAAGTGTAAAAAAATTGACGCCCGGCACGGAAAGAGTTAATACTATCTGCCATGTTGAAAAAAGCAAGAGTAATGACCTGCTTGTATTATGTAACACAGCATTTGCAAAATTTAAAACAAATGTCATTACCTGAATCAAACTGCAGATAACAATGACGGAACTAAAATATCTGAAGCAGAAAAGTTACACAAACTCTGCTTGCCTCTAAAAGCCTCTTCATATTCACTCTTAAGCTTGCTCAAGTTCTCTTCCAAATGCTCAACTTTATCTTCTGCTTTTATTCTCACAGCTGATGAATTTCGAACATCTTCACCAAGGGCAACACGAACTGCATGATTTGTCTTGGCTTCTTCAAGCTGACTCATAGCTTCTGCTTCTTCCAGCTCCTTCAGTTTGATCAATCTCCTTAGTTTCAAAAGGTTCTCTGGAATCTAAGGGAAAACAAAAAGACTATTCCTATAGTTTCATTCACAATATTTTCCTTTGTTTTTACTAAGTAAATAAATAAAATGTATACAAATACATATTGTTTTGTGGTTTAAAGATTAAAAGATGTGAAAACAGTTATGAAAATTGAAAAATGAATAATAAAATGAAAATAAAGATAGTGAAAAGATTGAAGTAGAATTCAGTGGTGGAAAATGCACAGAAAATGGAACAAGATTCTGGGAAAAAAAATGGTTCAATTAAAAGAGAGAAAAAAAGATACAAGATTAAAAACAAGAGAGATGATGAGGAGCTATGAAAATGAGTGTGAGAAAATGTTAATGTGAAGAGTATAATGACTGGAGAAGAGAGATTAAATATGTTCACAGAGGCCAGGAGTGAACAAATAGTCCTGCTGGGGGGATGAAGAGAGTGACAGACAGGAAAAAGTGCACAGAAATCTGTAAGAAGTGGATATGATTAGATTATACAGATTTATTATGAAAATGATAAATTTTTTACCTGAACAATCATTAAAGTAAACATAATTATCAAGAAGGCAAAAATTATGATGGTGAACATATAAAAAACTGAACAGTAGCTAATATCAATGACCAAAACCTTGTTGAAACAGACAATTTCACATACTTTGACAGCATAATAACCTCTGATGGAAGAACAAATAAGGTCAAGAAAGAATAAATAAACCCAGAATATCTTTTATTAACCTGAGAGAGATCTGGAAGACCCCATATCAAAACTAGAGCCCCTTAGAGGAATTCTGTAAGGCAGTGCACAATTTCTTCCCCCCATCCCCCCCCACCTTGAACCCTTCTGATTAACCATTCTGTTTTCATCTACTAAGTGCGCCCCCCCCCCCCCCCACTTCCTTCAAGCCATTCCTATCCTCCGTTAGAACCAAGGAAGCTGTCCAGTTGCTACGTTGCATACTAGCTGAATCCTCTCTCTCATTGGACCTGATCATAACCAAAATAAAACTGTACCAAAACTGTTTGCTTTTCAATACTTCTTTACAAGAAACCAACTAAAATGAAATGTCCAAATTTTCCCCATTCCACACAAACTGCTTATGAAAGATTTTGAATATTCATTGGCCATAGGCCATAACTAAAATACTTGGCATGAAGTGGAACGAATTTAAGAATAATGCAGAGATAAGACAGATGACTGAACAACAACCAGTCTCATGGGTGATCAGGAAAAGGAGATGGACATATGTTGGTCACTTGATGAGAAGAAATGATCAGAGAATCCCAAAACAAGCTATCAAGTGGAACACAATAGGCCAAAGAAAAAGAGGCAGACCTCGTGAAACTCTGAAGAGGTCATTGTTAAGAGAGGCCAAATTAACAGGCATAAAATCCCTTGATGAGGTTGAAAGACTCGCCGAAGATAGGAAAACTTACATCTTTTACAAAATTTTACAAAATTTGGCGAACTACTTTGCGAGCCCTATGTGACGTTTAACGGCACAGGAAGGATATAAGATATGCCATAACAGACACCTACTTGTTAAACGAAACAAGAAGATATGAGCATAATAATGGGAAAAAAAAACTGATTGGTCATGTGCTCTGAAATGACACAAACACCAATGTTCAGACAGCTATAGGATGAACTCCACAACTAAAGAGAAAGAGAACTTGACCAAATCTGGCAAAGAACCACAGAAGCTGAGACGAATAGCATGGAACACAGATGAAGCATCAGCTGACTGCAGACCTAAAAAAATGGAGAGAATTTGTCACTGTCCATAAGCAGGATGTACTGGGCATTATTCACTTACTTGATTGCTGTCCAATAATACATACATAAGTATGGATGAATAAAGTCAGTATTGTTGCTGTTAGAAAACAAAGATGGAAATGGCTGGACCACATACTATGAATGGAAAGAACAATTTACCTCTATACTGCCTTGACTTGGACACCTCTAGGGAAAAGAAAATGGGGCAGACCATAGAGATACACAGTACAAGAAGAACTAAAGGAAGTGGGAAAGACATGGTTTGAGGTATCCAGACTTGCTCAAGACAGGAGAATCTTTGTTGGTGCCTTATGCTTCACTGGGAGTACAGAGGACTGAATGAATGCTATTGGAAAAGTCACTACTCTGTTTAAAAAACTCTAAGCATTTTGTCCATACACAATATATTATAATTTTTCACCAACTGTTATTACATATCTGAAACCACTGACAGCTTAGAATCTTATTTTCAAACTCATGGCACTGATGTTTAAAAATATTTATGTCAGCAGTTTCCAATCAATACAAGTCAGTCCCATTTTTTTTCACTTTTCAGCAGGAGAGAAAACTGAGTGTCAAAAGACAGCATAACTGACTGCATGATGATACTGGCATTTAGAAATGCTATGCCAACAAAGATGGTACTGCTGCTGTTTGTTCAATAGTGCTTCTGTCATTTTTAAACATGTGATGAACAAGAAGCATCTTATACTTATACAGAATATGTAGTTTGGAGAGAGTTGAACCAACTCTTTTAACATTCTTTAAATATAAAATGGCTGGCTCAATCAAACTGAAAACAAGAGTGAAAGTTGTGATGAAGATCTTGTAACACAGGCAGAAAGTCAATGTAGAGTCAGCTATGCTGGTTTTAAGTCTAAAACACACATTTCTTGGCAAACTTCACCACACAATCCCCATCCCATTGCTCTAACACAACAGCATATTTCATCAGAGAGCATCAAGATATTGGCTAACTCTTGTTTGCTAATTTTGCTAAATGCATTGTTCTCCCAATATAGCTTTCATTCAATGACGGAAATAAAAAATGAAAAATGCTGAACTACCAATTTAAATGACTCACCTCTGTCAAACTGCAGACACTTCAATAGATAATAATCACAAAGTCTATTCTTTTAATTTTCCCATGTGAAATGATCTCTTACCATATAATCTGATGATTCAAGTTCATCAGTTTCAACTGCTGGATCATTCTGGTCTCCTGACAATACATAATCTGTGTTGTTTATGTCTGAAATATAATCCTCCTCAGGATTCTCTGCCTGTTGCTGTTGGTCATAACCACCATGTGTCTTATCAGCTGCATGTTTGTGTCTGCTGGCACTGAAAAGTGTACTGTCCTTGTAAAAATTATTTGTTATCATTTCCTTTTCCTGCTGCAATCTGCTTCCCATATTCATCATCTCCAAGGTAGTATGTGTTTCATTTTTTTGTACAACGGTGTTAGTCAATCTGGCTAGTAAGTTCTGAGAACTTCTAATAGTGTTGTTCAATGACATATGGCTTTTTCTTTCAGGTATTCTTTTACAAATAGCAAAAGAGATTTCTCCAATCAAAGATCCCTTGTCCAAAATGAACAGTACATCAAGCCATACTTTGGCAATGGCTGAATAATTAACTGTTGCAACTCGAACCCAGCATGAACTAAGATACCTGTGAAAATATGAAAAAAACATTCATATTAATGTTTAAATTTCTTGAATATCTCAGTCACACTTAAATATAGTCACTTACACACAATGAAAAAAAAAATATCAGCTGAAACATATACACTCCAGCTGTTCAATCTACACAGACCTGTACTGCCAGGGGATCTGAATTTGGGGCAGAAACTCAGAAAGCAGCCAGAGCTTGGCCTAGCCCCTGAACAATTAAAAAGAGCAAGTATATAAATATAAGTTTATAAAAAAAAGATAGAAAATTATACGAAGCCTAAAATTGATCCTCCTTTAAGCATTATTGGTATCTGCATGACTCCAGTTCCTTTTCAAATGGTAAAATGCCAGCACATTAAATGAATTTCCTACTCTTAATTCTCAGAGTTCTAATAACAACTTTTGTTCTACTGTAATTATCGAAACTTATTTCTGAAGCTTACAGACTCTATGGTATGTTTGAAACAAGTTGGTCTACATGGTTCATCTAATAAAAAAAAAAATCAAAATTCCTTCAATAAAAAATACAAATTATTTGTCCAAATGGAAATGTAGGTTCCCATATTTCTTCTCCAGTCCTCTTCCCTATTGTAACATATTGTTTCAAAAGAGAGTTTTTGAATCTAAAGCTGGAAATAATTAAGCCAATCTGGCCTAAATGCAATCCAAATCAACATCTATGTTTCAAGATTTTCATTATGCTAGTGACTGCAAAGAACTCAAGTTCGTAGTCGTGGAATTTCACCAACCTGCAAACCAATCAAACTGTTAACCCACCAGCCAACCAAACTGCCAGCAACCAGCCAACCAACCTGCCAGTAAGCAAACCAACCAACCAATTTATCCTATTTATGTTGATTATGATCACCTTCAAGCAAATCCACCACAGGATTGTTAACAACATATATCACCTGCATCTGCTTATTTCCTTTACATAGCTCACATCAGTAACTCTCATCCAGTAGATCAGAGAGGATCTGTTCATAGGCTGAGGTTGATAATGAATAGAAATCTTGATGAAACCACTTTCAGATGTCTGAAGGAATCCATTCTCACATTGTGGCTGTGTAATCCATGCTGATAAGTAACTGGTATTAATTTTACCTTAAAATAATAACATCAACAGTTATTCAATTTCAGAAGTCTGCATTATCTTTAAAATACAAGAAACATTTTTTTAATGTAAAAATTGAGAAATGCACACAAATTTCAGTGCATTAGTAGCAGGTACAGTGCCAACTCATTTAGTCTCCTCATCAATATCCTGTGTTGTCTCTCCTGAGAATGTTGACAGCTGTTACTATCCATCAGGTTACTTCTGGACCATGACAAATCCATACATGCTCCAGTCTCCTCCCCATTATGCGCCTCCATGATAACACGAGTTCTTTGATAAATTAGTCCTTTTTGCACCCTTTACATAAATGAGCTACATGTAAATCTGTGATGCCAATGCATTTGCAGCAGTATTTATTTATATTATAAAGTAGCCTCTCCCTCTCTCTTTCATTCATTCATTTGCATGTCCCTTTGCCTCCCAAACAGCACTCTTGTAGGCCTCTCAGTTGTGAGCAAGATGGCCTGCCACTGCTGCATCCATTTGCAGATTGTCAACGATGTCTTGCAGCCATCTTCGTTATGGTCTTCCTCTCTTTCTTTTTCCCATTATGTACCCTTCCAAGACGGTTTTCTCTAGATTATCATGACGTTTAATGTGTCCAAAATATTTAAGTTTTCTCTGTTTAATCCTCTTTACTAGCCAGCCTTCTTCAATATTAAGCTCTTGTAGTATAGATATATTTGTTCTTTTTTGTGTCCATGATATTTGGAGAACTCTTCTGTAGCATTTACATTCAAAGGCATTTATGTGTTTCCCAGCTGTTTTGTTAAGTGTCCTTTCTCTTTACTTGTTTGATTAAGGCAGAGGTCAAAATTGTCAGACTGTCTTCTTGTTATTGTAAGTAATGATTGTTCCACCCATTTCTTAAACTATTTTTCAAATTCTTATGCCATTACGTATTTCTTGGCACACCTGAGAACATTTTTACAGCAGTATATTTGTTTGTATATTAACAAGGAAAAAACAAAAATAATGAAACTTCTCAGTAACCATGAAGGAAAAATATACATAGAAGGAACAGCTGTTGAAGAAGTAAACCAATTTACATATCTTGGCAGCGACATAGACCAGGATGGTGACACCAGAAAGGAAGTTAGAATTTAAATTGCAAAAGCAGCACTGACCTTCAAGAATCTTGAGAACATATGGCATTCAAAAGTTATAAGCACAAAAACCAAGTTAAGATTATTAAATTCTAATGTAATTTTTAAGCATATGAAAGCTGGAAAACAACTAAAGAAATAGAAAAGAAATTAGACTCTTGTGAAAACAAATGCCTAAGGAAAATACTGGGTAAAAAGTGGAACGAATTAAGAACAATGCAGAGATAAGACAGATGAGCAAACAACAACCTGTCCTACTGATGATCAGAAAAAAAAGATGGACATATGTCGGTCATATGCTGAGACGAAACAACCAGAGAATCTCAAAACAAGCTATCAAGTGGAACACAAGAGGCCGAAGAAAAAGAGGTCGATCATGTGAAACTCTACAGGACATTGTTAAAAGAGGCCAGCTTTGTGGAATAACATCCCTTGATGAGGCTGAAATGCTCAAAACAGGAAATCTTGGCAATCTACCATTCGAGCCCTATGTGACGTTTAACGGCACGGGGAGGATGTAAGATATTTGTTTGTGCACTGATGGACATTAATATGCTATAATAAAATACCTGTTTACCATAAATATTTATGAATACAATTTTTGTCAATTATTACCAATATACTGATTCAGCAGTCAACGTTTTTTTTTTTTTTTGCTTTGTGAGTACTGCGTGTTTAGTTCTGCAAATATTCTGCGTTTTCTGTTAGCACAGTAACAAAACCTAAGAATCAGTTCTAGTGATCTTATGACTGAACACATATTACTAGACCTTCCACATACGTAGATTTCAAGCACAAGCTATCCCCTCGTGATCCAAACTTTATGAAAATCACTTAGAAAAATAATTATATACGAACAAGCAATAGTTGTAACTTCGCTGCTAGTAACCAATGCTAGTCACACGTGATGTGAATTATAACTCTTGATAACACTAATCGTGGTATACTGATCGGTGCGATGACGATGTTAGTGGTGCTTGGTGCATTGTGATGACGATAACAAGCTGCTGCCAAAACGTATGTGAACTTACATGTAAAACTTAGCTTTTTAGAATTCAGAAATGATGCTAGCTTCCTGACATTTCTGGGAGTTACACTCGTTTGTATTGACGATCTATTGCTTGATTCGGAATGACAACTCAAAATACTGCGGGCAGTAGTTAACAACATAAAACATGTGACAACCTTCCAAACGATCTGGTGCGTAGCTTCCATAGTAACAGCCGTCAGGAATCATCACAATATTCTTAAATGACTGAATAAATTAAATCGTGTCGAGACGTATCCATCGGAGGATATTTTACTGTTAATATTTATGGAAGTGGTTAGATCAAATTCATGCTTTTGAGATCACATTTGTATAAAAATGGCGGCCAAACTCAAACCAAAAGTGGGGAAAAAAAAAAAGAATAACCTGAGAAAGAGAAGAAGAAGGAAAAAGATAAAAATGGAAACAGCAGATGAACAGTTTGGATTTATTGAAGGAAAGGGAACACACAATGCCATTTATGCTTTACGAACACTAACAGAAAGAGCTTTAGAAGTACAGAAAGATCTCTACTTATGATTCATTGATTACACCAAGGCATTCGACAAGGCGAAACATAATGAAATTATTAAAATGCTTGAAGACATCAATATAGACGGAAAAGACCTGAGGATTGTAAAACATCTATACTGGCAGCAAGAAGCAGCAGTTCGAGTTGAAAATAGAACTGGAAAATATCAACCTATGAAACAAGGGGTGCGACAAGGTTGTGTACTATCTCCAGACCCATTTTTCTCTGTACAGCGAGAATGTTCTAAGAACGATCATCACAGAACCAGGCATATAATTGGAGGATACAATATTAACAACCTTCGGTATGCTGACAACACAGTACTGATAGCTGAGAACCAACATGACCTGCAAAATCTCTTGGATAAAGTCGCCAAAGAAAGTGAACAGAAAGGCCTTACTTTGAACACAAAAAAGAAAGAGACTATGGTTATATCTAAGAAACAGAATCCACCAGCATGCAGTATAAAATTAAATGGAACTATTCTAAAGCAGGTGCAGAAATTCAAACACATTGGAGCAGTAATAACTTCAGATGGGAAATGCAGAACAGAAATTAGGAATAGAATAGGCCAAGCAAAGACTGCATTTCAGAGAATGAGAAACATTTTAGCTAACACATCTTTATCAATGAATGTTAGAAAACGAGTCCTAAAATGCTATATTGAACCTATCTTGTTATATGGAAGTGAATCATGGACAATAGGCAAGTCTACACAAAAATCATTGGAAGCAACAGAAATGTGGTTTATTAGAAGAATGTTGCGAATCCCCTGGACAGCAAAAATAACTAATGAAGAATGTATGAGAATAGCTAGAGAGACAAAAAAAAAACCTTGTCAAAAAGATAAGAGAGAGACAATGTACTTTCATAGGACATGCAAGGAGAAGAGGGGGCATTGAAAATATTATAACAAGAGGAAAAATAGAAGGAAGAAGATCAAGAGGAAGACCAAGAGAAATGATACTGGACAGTCTGACGGGATGGTGTGAGAGATCACCAACTGAGCTGATGGCCTGCATGAAGGATCGTGTACTCTGGAGAAACATAATAGCCAACGCCAGTCGGCACGGCACCTGATGATGATGATAACCTGAAAAAATACTTAACAAATCCACGCATACATATTCTGTATCATACTGCTTTTCCAACTCATTAATTTTATGTACGTTTCTTTTTATATTTGACTTTTTACGAAAACCTTCTGTTCATTTAATTTGGGCGCAACTAGTGTTTGCAATTTCGGTTTGAGCCGCACGTGCCGAACTGTTGTGTGGTACGACCATTGTTCATTCTTATCTTATATCCTTCCCGTGCCGTTAAACGTCACATTTGGCTCGAAAGGTAGTTTGCCAATTTTTCCTGCCTTTCAACCTCATCAAGCTATTTTTATGCCTGTTAATTTGGCCTCTCTTATAAGACTTCTTCATTGGTTTTCTTGGCTGTCCATGGTACCTTCAATACCCTTTTTATAAACATCTCCATGGCCTCCATTTCTTGCTGCACTCTCTTATTCATAGACCATGCTTCACACCCATAAAACAAAATTAGCTCGATGTAACATTTAAGTAGTCAGAATCTTGTTTCCAGTGATATGGATCTGTTGCACAAGATGTGTCTCATTGTCTGGATTGCTGACTTGGCCTGAGCATGTCTGCTTTTTATTTCGTTGTGACATTTCCCATCAGTTGTTATAATCGTTCCTAAGTACTTGAATCTATCAACTTGTTTCAGATTTGTGCCATCGATGGTAATGCCACATTTTGGTGGTATTCTTTTCTTTGAGATAACCATCACTTCAGTCTTTTTTTTTTTTTAGGCTGAGACCTTTATTTTTAACTAGCAGTTATGGCCACTTAACAAAAAGTTGTCCCAGGACTAACAGTTACGGCTACTTTCTCTGTACACATAGTTGTCGAGATACGAATAATGGTGCAGCTACACCATTTAGCAAACAACATTAAAGGTCACGGTACAATAATTGCATTGACACAATAACGCGCAGAAAGATATCAAAATCAGAACAGATGGAAATTGTGTAATTCGTGTCCTACTACTTGAGAATTTGGCTTATCATGTGACACGAAAACCTGGCTAATACCGCCGACGCTGAAAATGGCGACTTTCATGAAACGATTTTATAACCAGAAACAATATAGAACATATCTGAAGCGATTCTTTACCGACCCATGTTTTCCATTGCCGGCAATGGGAGTTCTCTTTGCTGCTGAAATTATCGTAAACATTTTAGTAATTCTTAAGATAAAGTGTAAGACTTTTATACTAGTGTGGTTTATTCGTTGCATTATAGTATTCCATTGAACATACTCTCCTCATCCTTTCTTCACACCCAAGTTTTCTCCATTGAGTTCACTTTTCCCACAAATACCATATTCAGCATAAGCATAATTACGTACATTGTAACTGAACATAGTGTGTGTTCATTACTGTACTAATATCATTTTTACGTGAAATACGTGTTTAGCCAGGGCAAAGTTGCATCTTATCACCGCTGTTATTTATAACATATATCGATAACATCTGTAGAGAAGCTGGACTGATAAGGAAAACAAAAAATCAACAAAATGAAATAGAACAAACAGAAGACAACATAACCATAAACAAACTATTATTTGCAGATGACCAAGCTCTAGTTGCTGACTCTGAAGTAGGCTTGCAAGATCACATTAATAAATTGAATGATGCCTGTAAAAAACACAGTATGAAAACTTATCTTATATCTTATGTCCTTCCCGTGCCGTTAAACGTCACATAGGGCTCGTAAAGTAGTTCGCCAATTTTTCCTGTCTTTGGCGAGTCTTTCAACCTCATCAAAGGATTTTATGCCTGTTAACTTGGCCTCTCTTAATAATGTCCTCTTCAGAGTTTCACGCGGTCTGCCCCTTTTTCTTCGGCCTGTTGTGTTCCACTTGATAGCTTGTTTTGGGATTCTCTGATCATTTCTTCTCATCAAGTGACCAACATATGTCCATCTCTTTTTCCTGATCACCCATGAGACTGGTTGTTGTTCAGTCATCTGTCTTATATTGTTCTTGAATTCATTCCACTTGATGCTGAGTATTTTCCTTAGGCATTTGTTTTCAAAAGAGTCTAATTTCTTTTCTATTTCTTTAGTTGTTTTCCAGCTTTCGCATGCATAAATGAGGGTGGATATTACATTTGAATTGAATAGTCTTAACTTGGTTTTTGTGCTTATAACTTTTGAATTCCATATGTTCTCAAGATTCTTGAAGATTGATGCTGCTTTTGCAATTCTGATCCTAACTTCCTTTCTAGTGTCACCATCCTGGTCTATGTAGCTGCCAAGGTATGCAAATTGATTGACTTCTTCAATATCTGTCCCTTCTATGTGTATTTTTCCATTTTGATTGATGGGGTCCGTCAAGGGTGCATATTGTCACCCTACTTATTTAACTTGTATACTGAAAATATAATGAGGAATGTTAGAGAAGATGTAGACAAAGAATATTACGATGCCATAACAGTTGGAGGTTATGAAATACCAGAGATTAGATATGCTGATGACACAGTATTGCTGTCCACAACACAAGAAGGAATGGAAAAACTAATTATGTCAGTCCGCAAGAACAGCGAAGAGCAGAACCTCTATCTTAATGCAAAGAAAACTAAAGTGATGACAACTGACAAAACAAACAAGGCAACTGAAATATGTATCAATGAGGAAAAACTGGAAGAAGTGGAGAGTTTTGAATATCTTGGATCACTACTAACTAATAATGGAGATACAATGAGGGAAATTAAAAGGAGGACATCTATTGCTCTTCAGAAAGTAAAACAAATAAAGAATCTGTGGAGAGGAGCAGACAGAACCACAAAAATAAGATTTTTAAGGGCATGCATCTTTCCTATCGCAACATATGCCTGTGAGACCTGGACACTTAACAAAACAGCTGAGAAGCACATAAATGCCTTTGAATGTAAATGCTATAGAAGAGTTCTCCAAATATCGTGGACACAAAAAAGAACAAATATATCTATACTACAAGAGCTTAATATTGAAGAAGGCTGGCTAGTAAAGAGGATTAAAGAGAGAAAACTTAAATATTTTGGCCACATTAAACGTCATGATAATTTAGAGAAGACCGTATTGGAAGGATACATAATGGGAAAAAGAAAAAGAGGAAGACCGAAACGAAGATGGCTGCAAGACATCGTTGATGATCTGGAAATGGATGCAGCAGCAGCAGGCCATCTTGCTCACAACCGAGAGGCCTACAGGAGTGCTGTTTGGGAGGCAAAGTTCCGCAAGGGACATGCAAAGGAATGAATGAATGAATGAATGATTGATGGGAATTTTCATTATTTTTGTTTTGTCCTTGTTAATTTCAAGTCCCACTTTGCTAGCCAGTGAAGACAGGTTATCTGTTTTTTCTTGCATGGAATTCACATTATTACTGATAAGAGTTATGTCATCAGCAAAATCAAGATCTTCTAGTTGGGTCCCATGTACCCAGTCAATACCTGTGTTACCTGTGCAGCATTTTTTCATTATGAAGTCTTTTGTAATCCCAAAAAGTAAAGGAGACAGTATACATCCTTGTTTCACGCCTGTATGAAAACTAGCCTAGGCAAAACAGAAATCATGACCATCGCAAGAGTAGACACACCAGTAAACACTGGAAAACCATACTATGAAGCAAGTAACGGATTTCAAATACCTTGGAAGCATTTTCTCAACAAAAGGAAAAAATAGACATAGAGATCGAAAACAGATGTAACAAAGCGAACCAACTTATCGGGCAAATGGCTCCCATACTAAACAACAAGCATGTCTCACTGGAAACCAAAAGAACTATTTGTAAGACAATCTTCATATCAACTTTGTGCTACCAATGCCAGACATGGACACTGACAGCAAAAGACAAAAAGAAAATTACAATAACTGAAATGAGATTATTGAGAATTCTTGGAATATCAAGAATGGGCAGAATCAGAAATGATGTCATTAAAAATAAAGTAGGAGTTGAACTTGTTCTGAGCTATATTCAAAAACAGTAAATAAAATGGTTCGGTCATGTATCATGACTACCAACAGAACGTGTACCACAGAGAGCAATGTTTTACAGACCACACAAAGGCAGAGGAAGGGGCCGCCCATACGTATGATGGACCAGTGGTATAGCAGAGTCCCTGAATATCTCAATGTACGATTTCAACATGCGAGCCGTTGGGAGACAGTTGCACTTCACCTCTACACCTAACAGTGAATGAAGAAGGACAGGACAAGAAGACATTTTTAGACACAACTTGTTATGCTTACAAAGTTTGGGTTTTTTTTTTTTTGGGGGGGGGGGGGTTCTTTTATCTGTAGAAAAAAATTGCAAATATTATGGTATTATGCAGTTGTAAGTTAGAAAGGATCATCATCTATGCACTCTGGACACATCTAAAGATTGTCCAATATCCTCTTCAGTATCCTTCAGCATACAGTAACTGATACCACCTGTGTTGTGTTGAGTGACCAGTTGTTGTGGACACCTCATAACCATATTTTGTCAGTGGTGACATACAGAAATGTGGGCATACAAATATTTTGTGCATCTTGGACATGGAGTGTTATACTTGGTATGTAAAAAGCAGAACAGAACAACAAAAACACAGAGATCAGATCTTGCAGTTGAGTTAGGTAAAGGTGGTAGTTGAAGCTGGCTGCATGGAAAAGTTTTGTGCAGAAAGTGGAACATGCCCATTGGGACCTGGAAAGCTAAAAGTTAACTCTTAACCTACTTTGAACTGTTTAAACAGCTTTAAAAAATTAAAATAACTGCAGTTTTGGCTTTGTTCAATAGTTAACAATTTAAAAATACCATAAATGCTAAAATAGACATCACATAATTTCAGAGTAAAACATGGTGGAGAATTTTTTAATGACAATGTTTATGAGTTATGGGTGTTTGGTAGGTTAAGAGCTCAAAAGTTTGTGTTGTAAATGTAAATCTTGTGTAGCAAAACAACCAATATTTATTTAAAGATCCAGTGTCTGAAAACTAGGGAGTTGTCAGTATGGATTAAATGCTAGAGATTTAAATATACCGGCGACTATTTAAGAGTAGGAACAAAAAGAAAAAAACAAATGGGATTTATGATTGGTTTGAGCCACAATAACTGAATTGACAACACTGCATCATCAGAATTACCCAGGCTTCTAGGCTAAACTTAGTAATTCCTCCCCCCAATGATCTGTACTGTCTGTCTCCTGATATATTGCCTAAATCCCCTGTAACTGTAATCTTTACTGGTACATATGACTTTTTGGATATCATCATGCTAGTGCAACAGTAAGGGTTGTAAATGATCACATGAAACAGTAATCTGTATTTTCAGGTTTTTTTTCCTTCATGGCTCCTATGCTTAAGCCTGTTTAGCCTAATTGGTAATGTACTACAGCATACATGTTTAAGTTTATCTTATCTTCAGTCTTATTTCCCACATGTCATCCTCAGATACTGAAATTGACTGGATTGCCTACATGCAGGAGGTAGAAGGAGTTGTCAATGGAACATATGACTACACACAACTAAAGGGGGACACTGGCCCTCTAGTGTGAGCACATTTTTTTTTTCCCATCCATTCACTGTTATCTTTTGCAGAAATATGTGGGCTAATTCAAGGTAATTTTGTGGAGAATTAAGTGTGAGTGTGAAGTTCTTGAAAGTTATTTCTTTGTTTTATATAGATAACAGCACTCATTTCCAAGTTAAAAAATCTAAAAAAAGAAGATGTGGAGGCATTAATTTCAGTAATCTTTATATAATAGAAAGACTGTAATAGGTGTATTTCTTAGTTTCTGTTTCTGTCCCTTAAAACTAAGTGCTTTTATAGAAATGAATATATATATATGTGGCACAAAGAAGTATGCAGCTGTACTTTAAGCTAATCTTCACATTCAAACAACCATATGTCTAGGTATCCTGCTGGGTTTGTGTATGTCTTCATGGGATTATACTACATCACAGAACTAGGCTCAGACATCAGATTGGCTCAGTATATCTATGCTGGCATCTACCTTCTCAATCTTCTTATTGTGTTTGACATTTACAGACAGGCTAGAAAGGTAAGTTTTTGGTATAGATTGCTGAGTATTTTTATTTATTTGGCTCTGCATGATTGAACACAGACTATATAAGTGACCAGTGCCATCACTAGGCAGAAGAGCAAGTAGCATATACGATTGGTCATTCTTAGCTCTTCCTGTGCCACAGGAAGAAACGCGGACATTCAGTTGGGTGCCAGATTAAATGTGAATGAAACAGTTTTTCCGTGTGAAAAGTGTACTTGTATGAAGATTTCATAAATGCAGAGTTTTTTTAGGAAAAAAGAAGTAATTAGATGTTTTTAGACAATAATTATGTCCTACTTACCATTGGCTAAGTCTGTATATACAGTACGTACCATCTGAGATGTCTAGAACTACTTGTCAGTCTCGTCTTGTGATAATATGGGCCATTCTCACAAAAAATGTCAGAAATAACCTTCTAACTACTTCTCAAGTCATTTAATATGTCTAGATCTACTTGGGATACATTCAAGAACAGTGGCTTGGTCACAGGGCATGTCCATATCCTATCTACATCACCAAAAATTGAAATTTCTCAATCAAAAACTTTGTTTTTCATGCTTGACATCGCTCATAACTAACCACGCTTCTACCATGATGAAAAGGTCACAGAGCATGTGCACTAAATGTTTACAGTATAAACGTTACCAGTTTTTGAATGAAACAAAACATGAATCAGTTTTTCGATGCAAGGCACCATGTCAGAAACTGGAAGTGTCAGAAATTTGACTCAAGGCACGGGAAGAGTTAAAACTGAAATTAATTTGCTTGAAATTTTGACATTAACACATTGTATTTTCATCTTCCTTCTCTTATTTTCTGGAAGATGGGAATGTAATGAAGTAGAATATTTCTGTATCCAGACAGAGGATGTTGTTAGGCAGGATCTTCTTCTTGACAGATTTATTAGGCACACTGATGTGCTCATCGTTATGTTACTCAAGTTTGGAAAAACTGATGATACTAATTCTGTGCTGATTTACAATTTGACTTTCAGAAAAAGGCAATCTTTGCAGATCATCAGTAATTTATGAAAAATTATGCAGTAAAAATAAAATCTTAAATTTATTTCTACTGCATTTAATTTTAGGAAACCATTGCAAAATTGTTCATATGTAATTATAAAAGTGCAGAATATAAATGATTGTTTCTATATGCTGATTTATGATTGCGTTTATTTTCAGATACCTCCATTTGTATTTTTGTTTATGTGTGCCTTCTCATATCGTATCCACTCTATCTACATACTGAGACTATTCAATGACCCAGTGGCCATGCTATTTCTCTACACAGCAGTGAATTTGTTCCTACGAGACAACTGGTTAAGTGGATGTTTATTTTATAGGCAAGTAAAAATCTGTATATTTTTCTACCTTATATTTGTTGGAAGTTTTGTATTTGACATTGTTGTCTGCCAGTAATTTTGAACATGCAGCTGAATCTACAGAGAAGAAATTTAACTCAAGCAGATTATTAGATGGAGAGCAAATTATGACCTAAGAAACAATCTTCACCCCAAGCTCCACCTATATGGGTAAAATGTCACTCTCTAATGGCACTGTATTGGTGTGATATATGGAACACTGCTTGCTGATAGGGCAGGTCTTGATTTTTTGTTGCTTGCTTTTCTTGACAAGTATCATCTCTCTCAGATATATAGACAGATATGATGCATGAAATAATACAAAGAAGAAGATAGGCAAGAGATTTCAGAAAAAACACTTGTAGATTTTCATTTGTCTTCTTATCTTATGGTATAATTTAGTTACCAATTTGATGACCTTGCTGCATGATATTTTAACTCTTCCCGTGCCTCAGGAAGAAACATGGACGTTCAGTTGGGTGCCAGATTAAAAGCGCGGGTCTTGATATGTAAAGGGGCATGTTAGTAAAATGTGAATGAAACGGTTTTTCCGTGTGAAAAGTGTACTTATTATATTTCAGAATAACTAAATATGTATGAAGATTTCATAAATGCAGAGTTTTTTAGGAAAAAAGAAGTAAGGTCATGTTTTTAGACAGTGATTATGTCCAACTTACCATCGGATAGTTCTAGAAATACACTATGTACCATCCGAGATGCGTAGAACTACCTGTTGATGTCGTATTGTGATTCTGTGTTGTATTATCGCTAAAATAATGTCTGAAATAACCTTCTAACTACTTCTTCAGTCATCTAATATGTCTAGATCTACTTGGGATACATTCAAGAACAGTGGTCTGGTCACAGGGCATGTCCATACCCCTATCACCCCTATCTGCATCACCAAAAATTGAAATTTCTCGCAGAAAACTTCAATTTTCTCCCTCATAACTAAGCACTCTTCGGCCATTTTGAAAAAAAGTCACGGGGCATGCACACTAAATGTTTACAGTCAAAACGTTATACCGGGTTTTTAATGAAACAAACCAAACGTCGTTAGAATGACTAAAAGCACTACGTGAGAAACCGGAACCGTTGTCTAAGTGATGAAAGGCCTAGGAAGAGTTAATATGAAATGGGGAATGTATATTTGTTCTGGACATATTGTTATATGAAAAAAAAAAAAGAAACTTAAGTATATTTGTTAAAGTCATTTCATTCATTCATTCATTCCTTTGCATGTCCCTTGCGGAACTTTGCCTCCCAAACAGCACTCCTGTAGGCCTCTCGGTTGTGAGCAAGATGGCCTGCTGCTGCTGCATCCATTTCCAGATCATCAACGATGTCTTGCAGCCATCTTCGTTTCGGTCTTCCTCTTTTTCTTTTTCCCATTATGTATCCTTCCAATACGGTCTTCTCTAAATTATCATGACGTTTAATGTGGCCAAAATATTTAAGTTTTCTCTCTTTAATCCTCTTTACTAGCCAGCCTTCTTCAATATTAAGCTCTTGTAGTATAGATATATTTGTTCTTTTTTGTGTCCACGATATTTGGAGAACTCTTCTATAGCATTTACATTCAAAGGCATTTATGTGCTTCTCAGCTGTTTTGTTAAGTGTCCAGGTCTCACAGGCATATGTTGCGATGGGAAAGATGCATGCCCTTAAAAATCTTATTTTTGTGGTTCTGTCTGCTCCTCTCCACAGATTCTTTATTTGTTTTACTTTCTGAAGAGCAATAGATGTCCTCCTTTTAATTTCCCTCATTGTATCTCCATTATTAGTTAGTAGTGATCCAAGATATTCAAAACTCTCCACTTCTTCCAGTTTTTCCTCATTGATACATATTTCAGTTGCCTTGTTTGTTTTGTCAGTTGTCATCACTTTAGTTTTCTTTGCATTAAGATAGAGGTTCTGCTCTTCGCTGTTCTTGCGGACTGACATAATTAGTTTTTCCATTCCTTCTTGTGTTGTGGACAGCAATACTGTGTCATCAGCATATCTAATCTCTGGTATTTCATAACCTCCAACTGTTATGGCATCGTAATATCTTTGTCTACATCTTCTCTAACATTCCTCATTATATTTTCAGTATACAAGTTAAATAAGTAGGGTGACAATATGCACCCCTGACGGACCCCTTGTTTTATGTCAAACCAACTTGTTGTTTCACCATTTATTCTGACTGCTGCTTGTTGGTCTAAATACAGCAGTGATGTTAATTGTATCAAATGTGTTGGAAATCCCATTTTTTCCATTATTTCCCAAAGTTTCTGGTGTTGTACACAATCAAATGCCTTTGAGTAGTCTATAAAGGATAAATATAGATTCACATTAAACTCCCTGCATTTCTCTATTATTAATCTTAGATTGAATATATGATCTCTTGATCCTCTTCCTTGCCTGAAGCCAGCTTGGACCATATTGACTTCTTCTTCTATTTTCTTTCGAAGTCTACCCATTATGATTTTTAACAGAATTTTACTGGCATGACTAATCAGGGCAACAGTTCTGTAGTTGGTGCATAATTTCAGGTTACCCTTTTTTGGCAGTGGTATGAATACAGTTCTTTTCCATTCTTTTGGCCAAATACCTGAATGCCATATCTTTTTACATAGTGCATGATAGATTGTTGCACACTCCTTTCCTCCTGCTTTAATAAATTCAGCGGTTATCTCATCACATCCTGGTGATTTACCATTTTTCAGACTCTTTATTGCCCATAAAACTTCTTCCATTGTCGGCTCGGGTTCTTTCTCCTCCAATAATAATTCACACTGTTGATTTCTGCTTCCACAGTCGGTTGTTTCATACATTCTTTTGCAATATTCCTTCCATCTTTCCAGAATTTCCTCTGTCTCTGTCAGGGTATTCCCCATCTCATCACAAATTACATTTAGCTTAGGTGTGACATTTCTCGTCAATGTCTTCATTTCTTTAAACATTTCACTATCTCTTCCACACCTCTGATGTTCTTCTATTCTATTCTATTTGTTAAAGTAGCCGTTGCAATAAAACTAGTCACAGCCACTGTTCCCTCTAAGCTGCGTGGCCACACACAGAAAAAAACTCATACTGTACACACAATTTTTGGAACTGCACAAAAAGAAAAATGAAACTGCCACTTTTATTTTCCAGTTTCGTATCAGATGCTTCACTTGGTCTTTTGTTGCGTAGTTTCAGTAGTACTGTAGCAGAATTGTGATGAGGCAACAGTACTGCTGAAACATAGAGAATAGAGGGTAGTTAAAATAAATGGGCAAATGAATATCCACTGCATCATGGAAAAGGAGAATGTTCTTTGAGCTGCTCAGGTATGCAAATTGATCATCTAACACCAGATGTCATGACTGCCAACATTAGAGCCGTCCTGTTTTTTTTTTGTTTTTTTTTAATAGCAGTAGATTTACTATCACTGTGGATAGTAAATCCACCATGATATTATGTTTCAGTGAACCCATAGTAAGTCAAATATGATAGGATAAACAACTATGTAAATAAATAACTACTGTCACTGAATAAGTAAACAAAGAAATCATCAGTGCCATTAACTAAATACCAGTACCTGAAAAGTACAGTAGGTTTATCCTGTTATTAAATGTACAGGCCTTTACAATATATGTGTGTATCTCCCTCTATATATGTCTTCTTCTTCTTCTTCTTCTTCGTTCGCTTCTACCACCAAAACCGCACTGTGATCCTACTGAATTTACGCCTGTGGTCCTCGTTAGGTCCCATGGTCTCCTGTGTGGTCCCAGCCTCTATATATGTATATTATATATATATATATAATCTTATATCCTTCCTGTGCCGTTAAATGTCACATAGGGCTCGCAAAGTAATTCGCCAATTTTTTTCTGTCTTTGGCGAGTCTTTCAACCTCATCAAAGGATTTTATGCCTGTTACTTTGGCCTCTCTTAACAATGACCTATTCAGAGTTTCACACTGTCTGCCTGTTTTTCTCTGGCCTGTTGTGTTCCACTTAATAGCTTGTTTTGGAATTATCTGATCATTTCTTCTCATCAAGTGACCAACATATGACCATCTCTTTTTCCTGATCACCCATGAGACTGGTTGTTGTTCAGTCATCTGTCTTATCTCTGCATTATTCTTAAATTCGTTCCACTTGATGCCAAGTATTTTCCTTAGGGATTTGTTTTCAAAAGAGTCTAATTTCTTGTCTATTTCTTTAGTTGTTTTCCAGTTTTCACATGCATAAATGAGGGTGGATATTACATTTGAATTGAGTAGTCTTAACTTGGTTTTTGTGCTTATAACTTTTGAATTCCATATGTTCTCAAGGTTCTTGAAGATCAGTGCTGCTTTTGCAATTCTGATTCTAACTTCCTTTCTAGTGTCACTATCCTGATCTGTATGCAGATTGATTGACTTCTTCAATATCTGTCCCTTCTATGTGTATTTTTCCATTTTTATATATATATATATAAATGTGTGTGTGTGTGTATATATTATATGTCACTATGCACATTTGCGCACGCAATATTTTTTTGCACATGAGCTGAACATTTTGCACACAGACCGCAAACCCTTAGAGGGAACATTGGTCACAACCATTTTTTTTTTTTACTTCCAAATGCATAATAAAAGCCAAAAATCATGTTTACACTAAAGTCTGTTAAGTTCGTAATAGATGAATTTCTTTAAAAAAAAAAGTAAACAGTATACTGTCTCGTTTTCTTATCACTCAAGTCCACTGGAGTAGCACTTTTAATTTCCTTCAAGAGCTTCTCCTTTCCTTTCACAACTGTTTAGCACATGAGGCATAGCTTTCAGCCAGTTTTGCTGTTTGACATTCCTTTTTCATTCTCCTTAATCATTTCTAGTTTTTGATTTAAAGTGAGAGATGTATGACTCTTCCTTTCATTTACACACTTAGGAACCATTGTATGGTTAATAGACCAAATTTTAGTATGATGACAATAAAAAAGTTTGAAATATTGAATCGCCAGAATGTGATATGAGACATAAAGCATGCAAGTGTAAGTAAGTAATATGGCGCCAATGGACCTGCTTGATGCAGTGTTACTATAAAAATCCATCAGAGGAAGTAGGCACAGTCTAAAATAATAGACATTAATAAATTTGAAAAAGTACAGCATCAGCAAAACACTGCAAAATGCAGTGAAGCAAAGTGCAGTAAAATGAAGTATTCCTGTATTTGTATATGACAGTCAGGTGTGTATATGAGATTATGTCTTCCTTTCATAGATTCATGTAGAGCTAGTAATTTGAAATGGCACAAGCAGTGACCAGCTAGTTCATTACCACTTTGTTGAACAATAACAGATACAGAAAGTCCCCGACTTACGTAGGTGGATTGTTCCACAACTCTGTGTGTAAGTCAGTTTTTATGTAACTCAGAGCTGTTTTATTATATGTCTTATATGCAGTAATACTAATAATAATAATAACAATAATAATATAACAACAATAAGAATAATAATGTGTGAGAGAGAGAGAGATTGGCTTTCCATTGAAACTGACAACAGTTTCTCCATCTCTTTAGTGGCTCCTTCAGAATTTTCAATGATTGTTGTTGCTTTAATTACAGCTGTGGGTGTCTGAGTAGCGAAGTGGTTAGTGCACTGGTCTCTCATGGCGAAGGTTTGGGCGTTCTAACCACCCGGAGGCGCCCCAGTCACCCAGTTGTAGAAATGGGTACCCGACTTCTTCTGGATTTGGGGAGGGAAAGGCAGCCAGGCGTGATACTGACCATATCACCCTCTAGTGTGCTGACAGGTCAAGGAAAATATGGGCACTAACACCATATCCCTATGTGCCTCTAAGGCATGACAATGTTATCTTTACCTTTTTTAATTATAGCTGTACCTTTATCATCCTTTTTTATGTAGGCGGCATCTTTGATGATGGTGTTGATTGTAGATGAGGTGTAGCCAAGTTCACAAACTGTGAAGGTGGCAATTTGGCCAACTTTCTTCTTGTGGATGATTTTAATTTTGGTCTTCAAGTCAGTCACATGACATTTGCAAGAAGGCTATCTGATTTTGAGAGATGATCATTTTACACTGGTCATTGTTAACATAGTTAACAAAAATAATAATAATAAAGCATGGAAGAACATGAAAATGTTCACAGGAAGGTTCTCACATTTCAGTGCAGCAGTTAACATGTGTAAACTGATTGAGGGAATGAGTCTAGGCAGGCAGCTTCAAGTTGCCTTTCACTGCAGTTTAACATGTTTTCTTGCAAATAGCAATATTTTATGTTACCAGATTGTTCCATAAATTTCCACAGATTTTTTTTTTGTGCATGTAGGAAATTTTTTTTTTTACTTAGGTCTGGATCTGTGTATATTGCACCTATGTAAGTTGGGGTCCTTCTTCTTCTTCTCCTTCTCTTTCTTCTCCTTCTCCTCATCTGTCTATATCTGCATTCCTGTCTCTTGGATAAATTTCACTGTTTTTTTGTAATTCATGTAGGGAACCATAATGCTTATCTTCTTTGGTGGTTTCAATGGGGCAGTAATTATTTCTCATTGTCTCGTATTTGGTGCAGTTTTGGAGGATATGTTCCACAGTTTGGGGCACCTGGGCACATGTACAAAGGTTAGTAATACCAACCTTAAACTTTGTATACATATAACTTCGGAGTCGGCTGTGTCCTGTTTGGAGACGGAAAATGGTGACTTGTTCCTTTCTGTTTAGCATGTGATAGTCATCATGTGGTGGTGTTTGTGGCTTCCTGTAGGATTTTATCATGCTTTTCTTCTGATTATAGGTGATTGGTATGTCTGGTTGCTCCATTTCAGTGCCCTCTTTGGCCAGATGGTCAGCTTTCTCATTGCCTGGTATCCCACAGTGGGAGGGAATCCATTGCAAAGTGACTCCATGTTGTAAGCCAGATTTTGACAAAGCATCCTTAAGATCTGGTAGTTTGTTGCACTGAAGAGCTTCCAGTACTGATCTTGCATCTGTGAGAATTACTGTGGGGCATGTATCAATTCTGGAGTCTTGATAGTTTTTCAACTGCGGCAATAATTGCCCTAACTTCTGCATCATAGCTGTTGCATTATTTTCCAGTGGGTATGGAAATCTTGTCAGTGGTGTTGTTTGGATATCCAGTATGTGCTCCTGCCACTCCATTCTTTATGGCATTGTGTGCAGATCCATCTATATACACACGTATCCCGGTGTCACATGAATATTTGTCATCTAGAAATTTGTCATCTAGAACACTAAGTGTGGCTGTTGATCTTACAAGACTGCTTTGCATCTCACCATTCTGCACACCTTTTACTTCAATTTGTGTACAACCTGCTTCTTTCCATGGTGTATGCTCTGGTACAGATGATATTGCAATAGACATCATAATGAAAAAATGCTGCACAGGTAACACAGGTAGTGACCGGGTACATGGGACCCAACTAGAAGATCTTGATTTTGCTGATGGCATAACTCTTATCAGTAATAATGTGAATTCCATGCAGGACAAAACAGATATCCTGTCTTCACTGACTAGCAAAATAGGACTTGAAGTTAACAAGGACAAAACAAAAATAATGAAACTTCCCATTAATCACAATGAAAAAATACACGTAGAAGGGACAGATATTGAGGAAGTCAGTCAGTTTGCATACCTTGGCAGCTACATAGACCAGGATGGTGACACTAGAAAGGAAGTTAGAATTGCAAAAGCAGCATCGATCTTAAAGAATCTTGAGAACATATGGCATTCAAAAGTTATAAACACAAAAACCAAGTTAAGACTATTCAATTCAAGTGTAATATCCATTCTTATTTATGCATGCGAAAGCTGGAAAACAACTAAAGAAATAGACAAGAAGTAAGACTCTTTTGAAAACAAATGCCTAAGGAAAATACTCAACATCAAGTGGAACAAATATTCAAGAACAGTGCAGATATAAGACAGATGAGTGAACAACAACCAGTCTCATGGGTGATTAGGAAAAGGAAATGGACATATGTTGGTCACGTGATGAGAAGAAACAGTCAGAGAATCGCAAAATAGGCTATCAAGTGGAACACAGAAGGCCAAAGAAAAAGAGGCAGACCACGTGAAACACTAAAGAGGACATTGTTAAGACAGGCCAAAGTAGTAGGCATAAAATCCCTTGATGAGGTTGAAAAGCTCACCAAAAACAGGAAAAATTGGTGAACTACTTTGCGAGCCCTATGTGACGTTTAACAGCACGGGAATGATATAAGATGTGTGTATATAAGACAAATAAAATCTCAGCAATAGAAATGAAATGTATTCAAGTAGTATAAATGACAGTAGCCCAGATTTACAAATATCATTATCTGACTTTACGAACTTATATTCACTTCATGCATTATTCTTTTTGTTGAATCATTTCACCCCTTTACAGGTATAACATTTGTCCCATCAGTACGTATATATTATTCAGCACTTTAAACAAAATTGTATCCAACAGCATAAACAATGTTTTCCCCGGCATTAAGTCAAAAAAATTATCCTCTTTGTTTACTAGCTTTGGTGTCTCAGTCAAAATGAATTTGCTGCTGTTTGCACCAGCCCTCCTATATCTGCTTCTGGTTACACAAGGTGTCAAAGGAACAGTAAAACATCTTTTTGCCTGTGCTGCACCACAAGTAAGTCTGCATTAAACCAGTAAACTGTTGCCTAAATCATAAATTGAGTTTTCACATGAAGGGTCTGTGGAGCAAGTTGCGTCTGATACTAGAAATGTGTGAAAAATTGATACCAAGTGTTGAGGAAGTAGGGGGTGGTGAGGGAGTGTGGGGGCCTGAGCTGAATTTTCATTGGCTGTAGGAACAAAAACATTTAGGAGCCATTGGCTTAAATAATTGTGCTATGTATAAATGTCAGTTTTGGTTTTTCTGTGTTACTATGACATCTGAGAGATATTTTAGTGTCGGTATTTTTGTGATGTGACTGATAAAATATAGCAAATGTTTCAGTGTAGCCTTTGTTACCATTTTCTCATCATAGTTTGCTGCTTGTATATTAACCTTTTCACCGCTACGTTCACCTCACATGGAGTGACCTGCTGCGCCGTATACTTCCACTTGTATGATTTTCCTCAGTGCTGAATACTTTTTTAAGTTTGAAAATCTAAGACTTACGTCAGATCTCTGCGATCATTTTTTCCCATTCACATCACATATTTCATTACTGTTTATCCTCTTGATGACTACACTTTCTTCAATGAACAATTTTTACCTAAAAAAGACCTCTGGGAGTCATGACCCAGAGGGGCCCACTCCCCTTAGAGTGTCAGGAGTTTAAAAGGCTGAAACACTTGTCTGAGGGAGGGTACTTCCTCTGATGATCTGAAGGAGTTGTGTTGTTGTTCCGCTCTCTACGGTAGAGAGTTTCCTGCATACAGAAAAGGAAAAAATCTTTTTTTTTTTCATTGTATTTTTATGTACATGTCTGTGTGAGTGCTATTTGATTAGGTTTGTGTGTATGTGTGTTTGAGTGCTATTTTATTAGATTAATTACTTCTTCTCTTTTACTTTGAATGTAATAGTTTAATCTTGCACTCTTTTGATATGTTTTTTTCCCTAATGTAATTTGTATACTTGTATTAAATCAAGTGTGTGGAAAGAATGAAAGATGGAGTGATGAAGGGTAGAATGTAAGACAGGCCTGCGTGCACAATTCTTTACTCTTTAAAAATAAAGATTATTCGTTCATTCATTGTTTTTAATGTGTGAAATGTTCTAAAACATGGCATAACATGCAGTGTGACATTACAGTCTTTTGACGTGTATCTTGTTTCCTGTCATCTTTTTTTTTTTTTGCACACATAACACACTTTCTAAATGAGCCTGTCTCCTTTGATGATTCTGTTGATGGAAACTATCTTTGGAAAGTGATTGCCGCAGATATCAGTGCCATTGTCTGAGAAATGCAACGGTAATAATGAGCTGTCCTGGGATATATCTCCACTAACACAGGTGATCGAAGCAAAGAATTTTTCAACAAGTATTTATTTATTTTCAACCTTTTTGTTTGTCCCATTCAGACTATGTTCATGACTGAGCATAAGTGATCTGATTATCTTGTTCACTATCAGAACAACATATTTAATTTTTGTCTTCACTCTCACCCTTTGTAAGAAATTCTAAGAGCTTCTATATGGATTCATTTTCAGGCAATGATATAAGAAATATTTTCTTACATCCTACATCCTTCCTGTGCTGTAAAACATCACATAGATGCTTGCATGGTAGTTTGCCAAGATTTCCTGTTTTTAACATTGTCCTCTTTAGAGTTTCACATGATCAACCTCTTTTTCTTCAGCCTTATGTGTTCCACTTGATAGCTTGTTTTGGGATTCTCTGATTGTTTCTTCTCATCATATGACCGACATATGTCCATCTTTTTCTGATCACCCATGAGACAAATTGTTTGCTCATCTGTCTTATCTCTGCATTGTTCTTGAAGTCATTCCACTTTATACAGAGTATTTTCCAGAGGCATTTGTTTTCAAAAGAGTCTAATTTCTTGTCTATTTCTTTAGTTGTTTTCCAGCTTTCACATGCATAAATGAGGGTGGATATTACATTTGAATTGAGTAATCTTAACTTGGTTTTATAACTTTTGAATGCCATATGTTCTCAAGATTCTTGAAAGTCAATGCTGCTTTTGCTATCCGAATTCTAACTTCCATTCTGGTGTCACCATCCTGGTAGCGGCTGAGATATATATATTGGTTTACTTCTTCAACAGCTTTTCCTTTTATGTATATTTTTCCTTCATGGTTAATGAGAAGTTTCATTATTTTTGTTTTTTTCCTTGATCTCAAGTCCTATTTTACTAGCCATTGAAGACAGGGTATCTATTTTTTCTTGCATTGATTTCACATTTTACAATATGCCAAATACAACCATGAGATACCAGTGTAGTTCATTATACAAGAAGAACACTAGAAGACACTAAACATATGTGCAGGACTAATAACCCCTGTCTCGTGAGGCAACAGTAACATTGAAATGTTAGTATGTTGATGGGTTCTGCTAGCTGAAAATAGGCCACATATAACTAAAAATAGCTACCGTGATTCCTCCATTGTTGAATGACTGTAGCAGTGTATAGCAGTGACTAGTAGAACGCAGAATGTTAGCGCCAGAGGCATGAAAATCTTGGAACATGTTAAAAATGTCCTTAGCAGTGATACGACAGAATGTCTAAACATGTCCATGGCAGTGAAAAGGTTAGTGACAGGTCACATTTGGTCTGCATATATTTTGCTTTTTACCATTTTGATGCAGTTCTTCAAACAATGTTTATCTCTTACTGTTTATGGTTAGTTTGGTTAGGGAAGTTAAGAAATGATATACATGCATTACGTGTTACAATGTGAGCATTTGAGAAACATATATCTTCAATATTGTAAATTGTTAAGGAAATAGAAAAACATTTCATGTCACTTTGCTACACACATAACAGATATTGTTGACACTGTTTACAAATTTCTGTAGCATCTTGAAAATCAAATTTGAAACAAAGCAGTGTTTAACAGCAGCTTCACAAAGAAACCAGGTTAGTGCTAGCTCAGAAAATGAAATACACAAATAATAAACAATATGGCTTCCATTTGAATGTTATGTTTGGGCTCCTTGGTGTGAACCTAAATTATTTGGACCCACACTTTAACAGGATTGAATACTTCTCAGTCTTTAAAAAAAAAAAGGCCTTATGATAGTGAGAGCTAAGAGTTTTAAATGCCATATCAAAATTAATAATTGATTATTTTAAAGGCAGAAATATTGTTCACGTTGACCAATAAAATCAATACAGAGAAACTGTCTAAATTGATTCTGAATAGTATGCATATTATATGTTTGAAATTGGCATCATTTGGTGTTTTTTTTTTTTTTGCAGGTGATCCTGGCCATACCATTCCTTTTAGCAAACCCAACTGGTTATATTATTAGGTCATTTGATCTAAGTCGCCAGTTTTTCTATGTGTGGACAGTCAATTGGAGACTTTTACCAGAAGAGATATTTCTTAACAAGTATTTCCAAGCTGGTCTTCTCATCACTCATGTCTTGTTTTTGGCCTTATTCTTTGTCTTCAGATGGAGAAGGTAAAGTATCTTGAGTGTCATATGCTACCAAACAACCTTCTATTTTTTCAAGGCGCTGATAAACTAGAGTTATATGAAATGCTAAAGTGTTTTTTAACAGTGGTCTAGAAAACAATTTTTCTTTCAAGATCACATAGGTGATCTTGGTGACAAAAAAATTGTTTAATTGTCTAGTCATTAAATTAAAGCAGGCTGAGGGATTGCCAACTTCCATATAATATTCTTAGTATAATAAGCTGTGTGATACTATAGCCTGGCCAATTGGGTAGCAGAACTTGTTGAGAGACCTGCTTCAGCAAGTGAGAAAGTCTGTTGTCTCACACAGTAATTTTATTACAAGTTGTCACTGAATCATCTTTACTCAGGAACTAGTTTAAGAAACAGGAAAAACATATTAATCTTTTGCTCTGTAAGTCAGCTGCATTATTCTTAGAGCACTGCTCTGTGGATGTGGTCTTGATAACGTTGTCTAGCATAGTGGTTCCCAAATTTTTTTAACTGTTGCCCTTACCCACGGGTCACATCCCTAGCACCCCCCTACATACAAACACGTGCCTCATTTTTGGCATTAGCTGCAAATTAAAAAGAGTGACCACAGATCTGACACTCATAGCTCTTTTTGAGTATTGGCCACATCAGGTCTGATATTGTCATGCAGAAGGATGACACCACTAGTCAAGGACCCATATGGATTTTGCCTGATCTTGGCTCAAAGGTGATCTGGTAGTGTTCTGCATTTATTGTGGCATCATGAGGCAGGTACTCAGTGAGAAGGTATCCATGATAATCAAGGAAATAGTCGAGCATAGCCTTCTTGGTGTTGGACTGAGACCTAGACTTCATTGGTGGAGGTGGTGTTGTGTGCTTCTATTGTATGCTCTCACAATGAGATTCAGGGTTGTGATAGTGGCAGATGAGTTCATCCCCAGCAACAGTACACAACTACACAACAGAAATGAGTCGCCTTCTTCTTGGAACCCCTTCAGATGTTCCTGACATGCACACAGAAGCTGAGCCTTTTGTTCATCTGTCAGGTTCCACAGGAACAACATTTGGTGCAAAATAGTGCAAGGTTGATTGTAGAAAATGTTGCACAGAGATTATGCAAAGAACAGGGATGACTGGAGAGTCAGTATCCGTGGACAATGCTCTTAAGGGAGTGGAAAGTGATGCTTCATAGTAAATGATGACAGGGATTTGTGATGTCTGATAGTAAAAGATGGTAGGAAAGGGATGGTAATATATTTATGAGAAGGTGAAATGAATGACTATGGTTGTTGGTAGAGGAGTAGCAATGTGATGATGTGTGAGGGTACTAAACTATGTGCAACAAGTGAGAATAGGTATGATTGTGGAAGATTATGTGTATCTAAATGGCAAGTTCAAACCATGTGGTTCCAGCGTCCCATAGTCCTGAATATAGTGGTTCTCAAGTGCTAAGTGGCTTGTGTCATCTGCATGATATTATTTGATGGTGGTTACCAGAAAATCAGATTTGCCTATTTGGTTGGGGCGATTGAAATGATATGGGATGGGTTTCGAAGCATGCTTGGTGATATTGTACAGATGTTTCTGTATGCGGTCCCCTAGTCTGCTGAGGCCAGTTTCACCAATATAAGTTATCCTGCATCTGTTATGTCGAAATGTCGAAGTTTTGGTGGCTGGAGGTTCTGGATTTCACACCATGTTTTATCAATGTACAGATCTAAAGCTTGAGAAACCCTGGAGAAAGGTGTCCAACTATGTTTATGGGTCATTAGGGTCTTGTGTGAGTTGGTTAGGTTCTTGGTTAGCAAAGAAATATTTGAGATGTAATCGACGGTAGAATTGTTTAACATTGCAGAGTAAGAAGTAGCGGTCACAGTGACGGTGGATAGGAATAAATTTGAGGCCTTTTGCCGAGGACTGCAAGTCAGGAGGAATACAAGCAACGTTAGAGGTTGGGGGAGAAGGAGGAGGGAGGGGGTCTCATCAGAGGGTGTGAGTGTGAGAACCTGTTAACCTGCGAAGGTTGATCAGGAGGTGCAGAAGAAGGGGACGAGTTAAGTGTAAAAGAAGTACTAGGTTACAATCCGCTAAGTGATAGAATCCTCACTATCAGACTTAATTCTTTCCAGACCATGTTACTTCCAAATCGATCCTTAGTTTTTGACAACGCGTTCATTGGAGAAGGGCGCAGACATTTTGGAGAATGGGGGTCCCTGTGTAAAAGTTATTGTACCAACTTAATTCCACGATCACCACATGTGTATCACACATTAAAATAAGTGGAAATGAATGAAGATTCCATAAATGAAGTTATTTGTCATTAAAAAAAACAAAGAAAAGAAAAAAAACTGATGTGAAACGATGGATCGATTTTTTGGCGCTAAAAAAATGTTAGGGCTGAGCAATAAAACCTACTTTATACTTACCTTAACTGTGTCATAATCCAATATAGAATACATAGTCATTCAAATTTCAACACAGAAAAATCAGTATTTATGGGTGTTTGTGACATCCGATAAATCTAACAGATCTACAGCTACGAGAAACACATATAGTAGGATAGGTCTAGTCGGTCAGTGTGACCATTCTATCACTCAATCTCGAAATAAACTTGAATTTTACCCCCCCTTATCTATATTTCCAATATGACTTCCTTTCCCCACGCTTAAAATACTAGTTTAACTTTGTATTCAGAAGAGTTCTAACTGGTTAAATGAAAAGTAACATCGTGTTTTCAAAGAAAGAAAGTCCAAAGCCTTATAGGGCTCTTGGTCGGGAACGGCCCTGTGCACAAAAATCCTCATAGGGATCACTGGTCGTCGAAGAGTTAAGGGCACTCCTAGAAATGTAACAATCATCCAGATATATGCATCTACATCAGCAGCAAAAGAAGACTTTTATAACACACTGCAAACGACGATAGACCAGTAATGGAAGAATGATATTGTATTAATAATGGGGGATTTTAATGCAAAGATGGTACAGAAAGAGCAGAAGACAAAAGATATGTTGTGGGGAAATTTAGCATAGGGCATAGAAATGAGGCAAGTGACGGTCTAATGGCGTTTTGCATGAGAAATGAGCTAATGATCACTAACACACATTAAACAACATGCAAGAAGACTTTACACATGGACATCACCTGATGGTAAAACCAGGAATCAAATAGATTACATTTTAGTGCAAAGAAAGTGGAGATCAAGTTTAACCTCAGCAAAAACTTTACCAGGTGCTGAGTGTGACACGGACCATGAGTTATTAATAGCAGACATGAAGATAAAGATAAAAAAAGACAGTTAAGGGATCAAGACCACTCCACATTGATCTTACAAAAATACCAAAACAGTACAGTATAGAAGTGAAGAACCGTTTCAGAATCCTGATGGCTTTACAGGAGGAGATGACACCAGATGAATTGGCTACACAGGCCAGAGATATCTTAATAACAACAGCTAAAGATGTTCCAGTAAAGAAAACACAAAAGAATGGATGGATTACAGCAGGCACACTAGAATTGATAAAACAATGTAGAGAAATGAAAATCCAATGGAAAGTGACAAACAACAAAGAGGAATATAAATCTTTAACAAAAGAAGTACAAAGAAACATAAGAAAAGACAAAAAACAATACATACAAGATTGTTGTGAAAGAATAGGACATCAGAAGTGTGGAAGAGATAGTGAAATGTTTAAAGAAATGAAGACATTGACGAGAAATTTCACACCTAAGCTAAATGTAATTTTTGACAAAATGGGAAATACCTTGATAGAGACGGGAAATTCTAGAAAGATGGAAGGAATATTGCAGAGGAATGTATGAAACAACTGACTGTGGAAGCAGAAATCAACAGTGTGAATTATTATTGGAGGAGAAAGAACCCGAACCGACGATAGAAGAAGTTTTATGGGCAATGAATGTGAAAAATGGTAAATCACCAGGATGTGATGAGATAACAGCTGAACTTATTAAAGCAGGAGGAAAGGAATGTGCAACAATCTATCATGCACTACTTAAAAATATATAGCATTCTGGTATTTGGCCAAAAGAATGGAGCACTGTATTCATACCACTGCCAAATAAAAAGTAACCTGAAATTATGCACAAACTACAGAACTGTTGCTCTGATTAGTAATGACAGTAAAATTCTATTAAAAATCATAATGGGTAGACTTCGTAAGAAAATAGAAGAAGAAGTCAATATGGTCCAAGCTGGTTTTAGGCAAGGAAGAGGATCAAGAGATCATATATTCAATATAAGATTATTAATAGAGAAATGCAGAGAGTTTTTATATATATATATATATATATATATATATATATATATATTATAGACTATTCAAAGGCATTTGATTGTGTACAACAACAGAAACTTGGGTCTGTCAGGTGTGCATATTGTCACCTTACTTATTAACTTGTATACTGAAAATATAATGAGGAATGTTAGAGAACATGCTGACAAAGAATATTATGATGCCATAACAATTGGAGGTTATGAAATATCAGAGATATGCCGATGGCACAGTATTACTGTCCACAACACAGAAATGAGTGGAAAAACTAATTATGTCAGTCCGTAAGAACAGCAAAGAGCAAAACCTCTAACTTAATGTGAAGAAAACTAAATTAATGACAACTGACAAAACAAACAAGGCAGCTGAAATATGTATCAGTGAAGAAAAATTGGAAGAAGTGGAAAGTTTTGAATATATTGGATCGGTACTAATAATGGAGATAACAGTGAGGGATATTAAAGAAAAACAAAGAATCTGTGGGGAGGAACAGACAGAACTACAAAAATAAGATTTTTAAGGGCATGCATCTTTCCCATCGCAACATATGCCTGTGAAACCTGGACACTTAACAAAACAGCTGAGAAACACATAAATGCCTTTGAGTGTAAATGCTACAGAAGAGTTCTTCAAATACCATGGACACAAAAAAGAACAAATATATCCATCTACAAGAACTTAATACTGAAGAAGGTTGGCTAGTAAAGAGGATTAAAGAGAGAAAACTTAAATATTTTGGACATATTAAACGTCATGATAATCTAGAGAAGACCATCTTGGAAGGTTACATACTGGGAAAAATAAAGAGAGGAAGACCAAGGGGAAGATGGCTGCAAGACATTGTTGATGATCTGCAAATGGATGCATCAGCAGCAGGGCATCCTGCTTACAACTGAGAGGCCAACAGGAGTGCTGTTAGGAGACACCGCAAGGGGCATGCAAATGACTGAATGATGTACAGACTACATCAGGAAGTTTCAGAAGATAGAATTACTGATACTCAGAACTGCAGATCTCTTGCTAAGATGTAAGGCTTCACTTCTCTGATCATCCTGTATGGAGTATGTAGATTTGCATGATGCTGCATACTCAGTGCCATAGTGTAATATGGAGTATGTAGACTTGCATGATGCTGCATACTCAGTGCTCTAGTGTAATATGGAGTATGTAGACTTGCATGAGGCTGCATACTCAGTGCCCTAGTGTAATTTACCAAGATCACAGCATGCCTGAGGTTGCTGGACATTTACAGTGCATGGAGTAGGAATGCAAGCTAAATTTTTTGTTGTTGTATGAATGTCTTTCTGTTAACAGTTTTTTTCTTTGTTACTTTTAAGGTATTTCCCAGGCTTCAAACTCCACTGGTCAAATACAGGAGTAAAACAGCGGCTAGTTCCTGATCATATCCTTTTATTCTTCTCTTAGTTTCAGAATAGTGCATGGAAAGCTAGAAGTACTTAACACAGGCATTAACTACACAGTGAGAACACAAAATGTACATGTTAAATGAAATGTTTAAGAATGGTTGATTTATGTACAAAATGTGTTCTTAAAATTTCAGCCAGTTTACTAAAATCTTGACAGCAGTGCATTTTTTAAAGCAACTGTTAGACTAATTTGGACATATTGTTCAATTAAAACCCATTTGTCCAGCTTTGTGTGAGAAAGAGAGAAGTACCCAAAGATTAAAAAAAAAAAAGAATCCGGCAGCATAAAATGGAGAGATATAGAAAATATCTAATATAGCCAAGAAAATTTAACAAGGAAGTGCCATAAACTTAATCACCCGTAGCAGTCTGCTTGCAACACTGTACGTCCCATGAACTAGTGTTATCACCATCTTTGGGAAGTTACGTGATTTCTCTTATATGCTGTGTGTGCCCCTTACCAGTGTTAAAAATACTCTCATAGATTATAAGTCAAATGGTTTGGCTGTGAAAATAGAAATGTTTACCACATTTAAATGATGCATTGTCCAAAAGTGAACTCAGCAAAGAATCACCCTACAGTGGACTCCATCCCATGATGACTAATACCAGCAAAACAGAAATGAACAAGTCATTTTTAGCCTCAGAACTGGCAAGCTTCCCCATTGTGCAAATGAACCATGTCACATTAAACCAAGTCTTTCTGAAACAGTAAAATTGTACCTGTTTTCACTTTGCATGAAGTACTTTCTGAAATACCGGTTTTGTCATACATTTGGTACTGTATATTTTTGTTTTAAATATAAACTTAAATATATACTACTTTAGAAACAGCAGGATTTAAATGTTTGTTTGAAATTGTTCTTATTTGCTGCAAGATTTACTCTTTAACAGAATTCTCATGTGCTGAACCAGAACCGTGCAGACAGGCCCAGTTATTGCTGGTTCTTTTTTTTTTTACCAGGTTTTTTGATAATATAAATTAGTTATGATAATTGACAACCTCCAAAAACTTCAATTTTTTTAAAATTGGTAATTTTACCATTAATTGCCAGTTAACATGTAATTACCGCACAGCAATACACCAATTAGCCGACTGAAATGACCCAAGAAGCTAAACTCAACCATTCTTGTACATTAACTACAAAACTGATACAATTTATCCAAGAGACAGAACTGTAAAAGTGAATGAAAACTACAGCTTGGGGCTTCTGGCAAGTCACCTCTTTCTAGTGGGTCTTGCTGAAAGTCCACCTAAGGGATTAAAACTATTGTATGTAACTTGCCATATCCATATTTGTGTTACAGCATCATCTGTCAAGAGGTTTGAGTTCACAACTGCTGATACAATTATCATAATTAGTTTTCATTTAATGATACTGCATTTTTTACCAGTTTAGAGACACTTCAAACATCTAACCTTGAAAAACGATATGGATACAGAAAAATAAATGCTTCCTTAATTCTAGCTCACAGATATTGTTTCCTTTGTGGACATCCAACTTTATTGGAATGTGTTTCAGCCGATCCCTTCACTATCAGTTTTATGTGTGGTATTTCCATAGTCTTCATTATTTGGTCTGGTGCTCACACTACCCAACGGTTCTCAGGTAATAACCAGTTTGCTACATCAGTGGTTTAATTGTAGAATTTCATGTTCTCTATATCCTAGATCAATAAAATAATTTACAGTTGTTCATGTTCACTTAATGTGCTCAGATGTATTTTGGAGTGTGAAGAATTTTAATAGCATATTCTATCATACCTGACTGAAGCAAACACATATTCTGTTATACATGACAGAAGCAACAGTCTGTTCCATCATGCAGCTGAGGCATGATGGGCAGTAATCATTGTTCTCTCATATATGACTGAAGAAACGGTGCTTATTTTGTCTTGCAGAATTGTTTTTATGTTCAAGATGAAACATTCCTAAACAAAAATTTTTTTAAATGCTGCGGTAAGAATGAATGATATAAACTAATAATAAAAACAGGCTGACAATCGGAGATATACTTGGTTGTCATGGGTATCCAGATTTCTTCAGTATAGATTTCAGATGAAGAGGATGGAAAAATTTTCAGAAATCAAACATTCATTCTTTAATATGTCATGTTCTGGATTTAGATTATCAACAGACGTACAAGAGTTAGGAAATGGAGAGAATCTATAAAGAAATTATGTATAATGAAGCCTGTGAGAGGCTGCTTTGTCCAGTTTTGTGTCTGAGACTACAACAAAGTCTTTGTGTTACTAGACTGGCATTTTTGTATCTGATGAGAAATAAGCAATTCACTTCGCTTACAGATATGTCCCCCTGGGAAGAACTGTGTTAAGAACACACTTATCTTAATATAGTCTTTGTGAGACAGAGAATATAGATATGTTTGCTTAAAAACTCTGACCTATTTCTGTAGCCAAGAAACCTGTAGCAATCAGCACTAATTGTAATTGTTATTTTTGTAAAATGTAATGTCAGGTTGGTGGACAGATGGGGACATGGAGATTGCCAGCAGGGATGAGGAAAGTCTGGTGTGAAACCAATGAATCCAGGACATGACAAGCTTATGGGTCTTTATAACAATGGCTGTCAGAATGATGTAAACAAAACAGAGCCAGCAGACTATAGGTGGCGGGAAATGGATATCGTTGAATCACTCATCGGATTCCTCATCCCAAAGTCGAAGTGTCTCTGTGGAACTGTCTCAGACCATCTGACATGGAGAAGGGGCTTAAGTAAGCCACCAGAAGCTGGAAAATGGTTTTGGCCAGGCCAGCCTACACCACTGTCTTCATGGCAGTCCGAGCAAGACCACAGTCTGCCCTAGCAAGGAAAGGTGCTGAAGTCAGAGGTACCCAGCCAAAAGGTGCATCGCAAAAATCAGGGTAACGCGCATTATCCCTAATGAAATGTCTCTATCTGCAGTTTTCAAACATGGTGCTTGCCCTGTGAAGACTAACCAGGCAGGTGCAGTGCCAGGCCCCCTGCCTCGAAAGGGTCCACCCAATGCTACTGGAGGTCCTCTCAGTTTGTCATGTGGAGCCGGCGACATGAGAGTTGAGCTACTGGCCAAAAAATACAACAGCAGAAAACTGCCAAAAAAAGCAAGAACTTAAAATAATGCAGTGGAATGCTGAGAGTGTCAGCAGTGTTAGAGATGGCTGTAGCAAAAAGGTGAAACTAGAGAACATACTTTTTGCAGAGCAGGTAAGTATATGCCACATACAGGAGACACGCCAAACTAAAGATGCTGGCTTTAAAATCAGAGGCTACCTGTGTTTTAGATCACATTAACAGGACAGAAGAAAAGGAAGAATACTCACACTTGTTAAGAATAACAGCACGTCAGGTGGGAGTGTACATGAAAGGAGCCGAGTACCAGATGATCCATCTAAAAATCAGTAATACAGACTTCCACCTCCTTAATTATTACTGTCCTAATGACCGCCCACTTCCTCTAGAAACAGTCCGGCCTGTGGCAATTTTAACAGCCATTCTCAGAGCTGGGGCTATGACCACATAAATAAGAGAGGAGAGGAAGAGCTGGCAGGATAATGGATCAACCAGCCAGTGGATCCCCAAACATTTTACTCAAGGGCTTGGCATACAACCTCACCACCATATCTGGCATTTCACTCTCCATACCTGAAGTAGAACATTACACAGGAAGTTGTAAAACAACTTGGAGGTAGTGACCATCGACCAGTCTTTCTGACAATAGAAAATAAACTGCAAACTGGACGATGTACAGACATCATACAGGTATCCTGGTGGGACAGCTGTCCATAGAAGGTAAGGATATTAACAGTATAGTGAAGGAATTCAATGGTTGCATCCTTCAGGCTGCCCATGAAACCATTCCAGGAGGAGCTTGTAGGGACTCTAAACCATACTGGTGTAGTGAGCTGGGAAAATTCCATGATGTGGAAACAGCTGAAAAGCAAACAGAAAATAGACCGTGCCAAGAACACCAAAATAATTATCAACATGCTAAGGTCAAATTTCAGAGAGCCAAGCTGCAAGGCAGACAGGAACGTGGAGAGAGAGTCCCTAAACAAAAGGATAGAAAGAAAACTGGAACTAAAATGATGAGAGCACTGGAAGAAGTACAAAGATTACACTAATAAAGGATGGGAAAACTCTTGCAGGTAGCAGATCACTTTGCTCGCATGTTTGCACAGGACTGCAACATTGATATCCATCCAGAGAAAGAGCGTACAGTGCGCATTGACCCACAGAAAGAAGAGGAACAAGGCAGAAAAGTGGAGGTCATGGATGCACCAATCACACGCAGTGAGTTAGACCTAGCAGTCAGTAAAGTGAAACCAAGGAAATCACCAGGACTAGATGGAGTGTCCAATGAAATGATCAAGAACCTGGGAATGGCAGCAGTGGGAAAGCTGTTAGATATTTTCAATATGTGCTGGAGCACAGGTAAGTTACCTCAAATCTGGAAGGATTGGTATCACTAGTAAAGCCAGGGAAAAACAGTTATACGGCCTCCAGCTACAGTCTCACTAGCTGCCTCTTCGAAACAATGGAACGCATCATTGACCAGAGGCTAAAATGGTACCTATAAAGTGAAAACCTCATACCACAACAAGCAGGATTTAGCCAGTACTACAGTACAGAAGATCAAGTGACCTATCTCTCTCAGGGGATTGAGGTCGCATACCAAGAGAAAAAAATCTTGTACTAGCAGCATGGATAGACCTGAAAAAAGCATTTGATAAAGCATGAAAAAAAGGTCTGCTGTGGAAACTAAGGAACTGCAATGTGAATGGATGACTACAACTGAATAAAGTCCTATTTACACAATAGAAGAGCTAAAGTAGTAGTGGATGGACACAAAAACCAAAAAGTACTACTGCGACATGGTGTACCACCTCTTCACCTTTCACCTACACTATTCCTGGTATTTTAATGACTTGGTCAAGGAACTTTGCTATGGAATCAAAGCGGCACTGTATGCAGATGATCTGGTCATGTGGTGTACAGATGAATACGCAACAGTTGCTACACAGACTCCAAAGAGAAGCAGATATCTTGACATCGTGGACAAATGGTATGTAAGTATCAACACAGAGAAATCAAGTACCATTCTGTTCACTCTCTCATCTAAACAGAAAGCAGGTAAGATTAAATATCCTTAAGGATGGACAACCAACCCTCTTACTTAGGAGTGACTCTTGACTCAAAACTGACCTGGAAGCAACACATCAGCAGTGCAGAAGCAAAAGAAAACTAGCCATATTAAGAAAATTGAATGGAACCACATGGGGAGCTAGTGAAAGAGTTCTCAAGAATGTATATCAGCAAAGTATTCTACCACATTTAGAATATGACTCAACATCTTGGTGCACAGCATCAAACACTACGCTGCATAATCTAGACAAGGTACAAAATCAGTCACTATGGCTTATCACAGATACCATGAGGTCCACACCAGTAGTAGAAATACAGAAAATGGTGTTAAGAGCTAAAAGAATGTAGAGACACAAAGGTCATGACCTTGGGAGAGAAATTCCTCAGCTCTGTAAGCCATCACCTGAAGGAGAGATTCAATAACTTGGCACTAAGACAGCTTAAAAGAAGCAGCATCATTCATCAGGCCAAGCATATGCTAAGCTGATACCTGACCTTCCAACTATGGTTGCTCCATTTTCATCTGTACCAGAGCATACACCATGGAAAGAAGCAGGTTGTACACAAATAACTATTCAGACAGGAGTAAAAGGTGTGCAGAATGGTGAGATACAAAGCAGTCTTGTAAGATCAACAGCCACACTTGGTGTTCTAGATGATAAATATCCATGACACTTGGATATGTGTGTATACAGATGGATCTGCACACAATGCTATAAAGAATGGAGGGGCAACAGCACATAGTGAATATCCAAACACCACTGACAAGATTTCCATACCCATAGTAATTCTCTCAGATCTAAGATCAGTACTAGGGTGCCTTGTCAAAAATTGGCTTACAGCACGGCATCACCTTGTAGTGGACTCCCTCCAACTGTGGGATACCAGGCAACGAAAAAGCTGACCGTCAGGCCAAAGAGGGAACTGAAATGGAGCGGCCAGACATACCGATCACCTATAATCAGAAGAAAATCATGATTAAAAACCTACAGGAAGCCACAAACACCACCACATGATGACTATCACATGCTAAACAGAAAGGAACAAGTCACCATTTTCTGTCTCCTAACAGGACACAGCCGTCTCCGAAGTCGTATGTATACAAAGTTTAAGGTTGGTGCTACTAACCTTTGTACAGGTGCCCTAAACTGTGGAACATATCCTCCAAAACTGCACCAACTATGAGACACTGAGAAATAATTACTGGCCCAGTGAAACCACTAAAGAAGATGAGGTCTACGGTTCCATACATGAAGTACAGAAAACAGTGAAATCTATCCAAGAGACAGGACTGCAGATATAGACGGACAATGCATAAGAAGATGCTTACAGATATGTCTTTGTTTAATGGTATGTTACTTATTGTATTTTACAATGTAGGGTGTCTAAGTGGTGAAATGGTTAGCTTGCTAGTTTCTCTTGGTGAAAGTCAGTGGTTCAAATCAGGCTGGTAGTACCACAGTCACACAGGTATAGAAATAGGTAGCTGGCTTCTGCTGGAGTGACACCAAGTGTGCCAACAAGTCAAGGAAAATATAGACACTTACACCAAATCCTCTAGGTGCCTTCATCTTTTACAGTGTTGTAAGGTTTGAAGCCAATCATATCAAGAGCGTGGGCACGTATTATGTATAATCTATGTTACCTAGTAAAATAAAGACAGTGCATATCAGATATCTGACATTATTTAAAAAATGGTTTACTTTTTTTGTCCACAGAGTTTTGCTTTTAGGCATTCTAGAATTCTGCTGGAATACATATCCTTCCACAGTGACTAGCAGCAGCCTGTTACATGTCTGTCACACTATCATTTTGTTAGGGCTGTGGCTTTATAAACCAAGCCTTGCACATCAATCAGAAATAAGGAAAGACTTGACTGGAACACAAACTATTGACAAAGTCAAGATAAGATGATATAATTTTACTGTTAAATGCTTGGAAGTAGGTTAAGCACAAGAATTAAAATCTCTAATAGTTTTTGTTGTGGATTTTTTTTTTTTTTACTTCCTAGACTTTTGTTCAATTGAAATTGGTGCTTACACTAAAATATGTATGACTGCAAAATTGTCAAGATGCATAGCAGAATTTCTGAGGTAATGTTGTGAAGATTGTAAAATTTAAAGGTGACTACAAGAGGAAAAAAAAAAAATTGCGCCAGGAAATTTGGCTAATACTGGTGGGATTAGTTCATTCTCTCTCTCTAGACCTGAGCACACAGGGCTTCCACAAATACCTGTCCTTTCTCTTTTTTTTTTTTTTCTGCTCTTGTCCAGGAATTTGCCACTCTAAACTGAAGTAAAAGTGACGCAACAAATGCTGCCAATTCTAAGGCCTAATCTTAAGATTTAAGTATTGATTTAGCACAGTCAGCGTGTGCTCTACATGTACAGATGTGATGTAAAATGTATTGTTCTGTTTTTTTTTTTTTAGTAGAGTATTCCTGGTACAGAGAGTCTTCAATGTACATTTTGTTTTCATTTTCTTAATTCGAGACAATAAAAAAATAAGTTGATAATTTTGCACTTGCATCATTTGAATGCACATGTAAGCATGTAACCCATAGACTTCCTTGTTCTTATGTATGTAAAGTCATATTTACATCTATCTATATAAAAATGAACATGTGTGTGTATGTTAGAGCATCACGCTGGAATGCCTGGTACACTTTCAACCAAACTTGGCACACATATGACTTACAATCTGGACAGTGCACCGTGGGGGTTAGATCATCCCTAGTATTCTAGGGATGATCTAACCCCCACGGTGCATTGTCCCCTATGACCCCTAGGGGTTGGGGTGATATGTAAAAGTAATAGAAAATGAACGATATTAGTATTGAATCCATAGTTTTTGGGGTCGCTAGTGACACCCCTTATAACTGTTATAAGTCAAAGTTCAGCCCCCAGTGGCATGGGGGGGGGGGGGGGGGGGGGGGGCGCCTAACTGTGGGAATAGGATGGGGGTGACATGTACAAATGATAGAAAACAACCGATATTAGTGTTAAATCCAGTTTTTGGGGTCACTGAAATGAATAGTGGCATCACAGGTTCAGCTCCCATCAGCTTGTGGGGGGTGTGTATGTGTGTGAAGTGGTGGAAAATAAAATGTGCAAACTGACCGAGATTAGTGTTGATTCGATAGTGTTCATGGTCGCTAAGCTAACTGGTGATAGTCCTGATGACAATTAAGCCCACGTTTAGTCGAATAGAACTCTGTAGAACCTCCTAGAAGGTTGTGGAAATGAACAGAACATTGTAGAACCTTCTAGAAGATTGTAGACCTGAACAGACCTCTGTAGACCCTTCTAGAAAGCTGTGGAAATGAATAGAATTTTGTTGATTGAGATAAATAAATACCCTGGTAATCAGCTAGTATTATATAAAATATATACAGTAAGAAAGAAAATAAATTTTTAGTTTTGTAATTTTTACTGTATACTATACAAGATTGCAGATTATAATTTTACAGAATTATCGTGAAAGAAATATGTAAATAATAAGTATTAAATTCTAGAATTTCCCTAGGAACGTGGTGTCTTTTGCAAGCAGTGTTGAAGAGAATGTTAACTCTTATTTTTTATACTTTGAGATGCAAAGCATGTCGATCCGGTGGACATTTTTTCCTTGGTAACAAGTAGTGATGGTGGTGCTTTGGTTTCAAATGTGGTCTCTAGTTTTGAATTTAACCAAACTTTTAAAATCTGGCCAAACCAGTAGAGCTAGTCCATTCTGGTATGTTTTAAGCATTGCCACACAGGGAAAACAAGTGGACATTCTTTGTTGAAAGGAAAGTGTGTGAAAAATTATTTCCAAGCAGTCCACTTGTGTTTTCTGATTATTATTAATTGTAAATAAATCATTAGTGTATAGTTTGTGTGAGGAAATGGTGTTTGTGTAAAATTTAATTCATTTCGGATATTTTCGACCTAGTAAAATGGATTATCTTGAGGGGTAAATGAAAAAAAAAATTTGTTATCAATATTTTCCATTATTTCTTCTCATTCTTAGCTCCTTTTTTTGTTCTATACTAACAATTTTATTAGAAAAATAATCAATATTTTCCATTATTTCTTCTCATTCTTAGCTCCTTTTTTTTGTTCTACACTAACAGTTTTATTAGAAAAATAATATACAACTTTTCCCATTTAAACTAATATATGTCATATTACAAATCAGGCTTTGCTTTTGCGATCCTTTTAAATGTGACGACTTTATGAAATTTACCTCGTTGAGATGACCACTTGGAAAACCCCCAAGTACACAAATAGTTAAGACACTCATAGCTTTTTACTTGTGAAGAATTGACTGAATTGGATAAGCAGCCATTTGATGGAGAAACCACAGACCTAGTAAAAAAAAAACTGAAAGATGTTTTTAGTCTTTGTTGATGAGCTTCACCTAGGTAACATGACCTATATATGATTGTCTTGTTAATTTGGGATTTATGATACAAAGATTAGATGAGGCAGTCTCATGAAAGTAGTCAGTCATTTGCATGTCCCTTGTGGAACTTTGCCTCCCTAACAGCTCTCCTGTAGGCCTCTCAGTTGTAAGAAGATGCCCTGCTGCTGATGCATCCATTTACAGATCATCAACGAAGTCTTGCAGCCATCTTCGCCTTGGTCTTCCTCTTTCTTTTTCCCATTATGTACCCTTCTGAGACTCTTCTCTAAATTATCATGTTTTAATATGCCAAAAATATTTAAGTTTTCTCTGTTTAATCTTCCTAGCCAACCTTCTTCAATATCAAGTTCTTGTAGTATGGATATGTTTTTTTATGTCCATATTAGGAGGACTCTTCTATAGCATTTACATTCAAAGGCATTTGGTTCTCAGCTGTTTTGCTAAGTGTCTAGATCTCACATGCATGCCTTGAAGGTAGACTCCTTAAAAAAAAAGTGTGCCTCATACTTACTGGTGACTTTATTGTGCCATCATGTTAGACTGCCCATGATTTTTTTTCTCTTGGTCTTCCCCTAGATTTTTCCTTTTGTTATGATGTTTAAAAGTTCTCATTTTATGTCCAATGAATGACAACTGTCATTTTCTTACGGAGTTAATTAGGTTCTTTTCCATATGTGCTTTTGTTATACATTCCCTTTTGTCATCTTAACTGTCCATGGTGCTCTTAAAAATTCTTCTGAGGAACCATGTTGTCTGCATCAGTGTGTTTCTGACACATGCATTGCACAGATGTTTTGTCTTAGCATATTCTGTTCTTGATTTCAGAAGTGCATCTCCCATCTTATGTGCCCAGACATTTAAATGTATGCAACCTTGTCTCAAGATTGTTCTTTGCATATTACATTAGGTGGGTTGTTTTTTCATGAAGATCTTCATTGAAGATGCTGGCAGGAAATCATAAATAACCATTTGACAGGAACTTTTAGCAAACAAACTCTTGGATGGATGCCATGAGCATATATGGGGTGGTCCTGAATGCAGTGAAGCAGGAGTCTTGAACCACTGTTTCAGTTTTAGTGCTATTTAGGTTTGAATCCTTTCTTCAGCTGTATCTAATTTCTGTAGGCTTTTCATTTTAGCTGCTATTGTTTAACCTGCATATTGTAGCCTCCAAGTTGAATTCCTATGACTATATGAAAACTGTATTTGGTTTGGGACATATCCCCCATATAATAATAGATTTTTCTTTGAGGGGGGGGGGGGGGGAAGACAAACACCTCCCATCATACCGACTGCAGTAGCTGTATGGACTATCTTCCCTAACTTGCCAAGTAAGGTTATGCTTCTACTAACTAGTTTTTCATTTAAATGCTGTTTTGACAAATGGGATATTTATTTTGCTGTATACTTAACTAACTACACCAACTCTGCACAAAGGAAGTCGAGCTACAAGGTTGCATCAATTTTTTTTTCAAAACTACTCTCAAATATTCACTTCTGTACACATAAATCTGTGGAGAAAACAGCTGAAAGTCATATCATAATTATTATATTTTCATGGACAAAACGGTCATAATTATCAAACGTCATTTCCATCTAGGAAGGTCATGAACACTGGGTTGGGGAGATTAAAAATACACAACAGAACATACAAAACAAAAATTTCAAATGCTGCTGACACATCTTTGTTCTGTATGGACTTTTTTTTTGCATCAAAGCATGAAAAGATATGTATTATGATACACATAAGAAAAAATATAACGCATTCAAACATATTACCATATGCTGGTCAGCATGCACACAAATAATGAATACATGACTGACTGTTCCCGTGATTAATAATGTGACATTTCATGCTTGGTACAGAAGAGACAAACTGCTGAAACAACCAAAAATTTCTGTTTGGCAATCTAGTAAAATAACTTTTACATCACTTGATTTTTGTTTTGTTGCTAGGAATGGATGACTCTAGAACTAGTTTCTGCTGGAGTGAGATGACCACTAAGACTTATTCTGGCAAACACTTGAGACAACATCCAAAACTGTTATTATGCAATAACAGAAACTACTTATTCATGATCGAGACTCATAATCATTTAACATAAGACTTGATATTACCCAGATCTAACACTGCTAGATTTGTCATAATCTGTTGAACAAGCAAGATTTCTACCAAGGAGAAAGTACCATGTCCTTGCTTTCAGTGAACACTTGAAATTTTGGAAACGACATAAAAAAAAAAAAATTACATACTTCATCAGTCAACTAATACAAAATGTTTTTGAAAAATATCATATTGAAACTCTAAATTCTCATTACTATATTCTTCAAAATGATTACAAATATGTGAAAAACTTGCAATGTAAATCAACAAAACATAACTGTCCATTATCCTTTGAAATCAGGGATCAGCAACTTGCCAACCGCTAAAATAAGGGAAATAAATATTATTCACAGTTTTATTAAATGTATTATTACCACCTTTATGTATACTGAGATAAGTGTGATCTGGTTCCCAAGTGGAAGAAGGTTGCCAACTCTGGCTTTGAAATGATAACAAATTAAGTTGAACCAATATACCCAAACTGATTTGCAAACATTCCTGTTTTTTAAATAAAAGTGTCAAACTGTAATTTCAGAGCTTATTTTTCTGTTCTAGTAGAATTCAGGTTTTATGTCACATAGGGCTCACATGGTAGTTCACAAAGTTTTCCAACCTCATCAAGGGATTTTGTGCCCACTAAACTGGCCTCTCTTAACAATGTCCTCTTCACATGGTTGACCTATTTTTCTTTGGCCAGTTGTGTTCCACTTGATAGCTTGTGTCAGGATTCTAACCGTTTCTTTTCATCACATGACCAATATATGTACATCTCTTTCTGATCACACATGAAACAGATTGTTGTTCACTCATCTGCCTTATCTGTGCATTGTTCTTGAATTTGTCCCACCTTATACAGAGTATTTTCCTGAAGCATTTGTTTTCAAAAGAGTCTAATTTCTTGTCTATTTCTTTAGCTGCTTTCGTGTGCATAATGAATATTACATTTGAATTGAATAATCTTAACTTGGTTTTTGTGCTTATAACTTTTGAATTCCATATGTTCTCAAGATTCTTGAAGGTTAATGCAGCTTTTGCAATTCTAACTTCCTTCCTGGTGTCACCATCCTGGTCTATGTAGCTAGTGAGGTATGCAAATTGGTGTACTTCTTCAACAGCTATTCCTTCTATGTATATTTTTCCTTCTTGATTAATGGGAAGTTTCATTATTTTTGTTTTTTCTTGCACCAAATTCACAATGTCACAGATATGTTATGAGTTACGTCATCTTCAAAATCAATATTTAGTTGGGTCCCATGTACCCAATCAATGCATGTTTTAAAGCCTGTTTATTCCAGATGTAATGACCTGAAAATGAAAAGGATAACTGATCATATTCAGACAAAACATGGCTTGTGGTGTCTTGAAATTCTGTTTTGTCTAACTTTTATCCTATTTTCAGTCTGTCCAGAACACTACCTGACTTAAGACTGGCCACATGACACACCATCATTCAAGGTCATTGGTTAGTGATTTGATTTTCCATTCTCAAATCTTGTGACTTTAATTTTGAAGCTAAAAACTTACTTCTCTTTTTTTTTTGCATGTGACAATGAATGTGTGGGACTTGTTGACAAGTCTTAATGAAGTACTGGGGATGCAAAAATCATGTGATTCAAGTGTTGCTGTAATTTTATTTATCATTTTTGTTGTTGTCTAATGTCTGAAAATGACCTTTTCATCATCCATTACATTTTACTACGTAAGACTCATATTGTATCATATTCTTAACACAATAAATACAAAATCTCTGTAATATCTGTAGACTGCGTGCTGACATCATTCATTATTTTTTATGATTTGTATCAGTGTAAAAGCATCTCTGCACACTTTTGACACTTTCAAAGTCAAACCATTTGCATATCTCTTGAACTATTTTCTGTAGACCATCTCATACAAAATCTCTCCTGAGAATCTGGACTAAGTAAACAATCATCTTTTATTATATGCTCATCACTGGTTACTTCAAGCATATTTCTCATACACACTGTAAAATTGTGTTCCCAAAAACAACTGAAAACTACAAACCAGTGGAGTGCCAAGGTATAAACTGCTACTGGACTTCTACAGCAGATAGGACTTAACATTAAAGGTTTCTATTGCAAAATTTTCGGTGAAAAATAAGTGAAATTTACACTGCTCAAAAACTAGTAGGCACAAAACCAATAGAACTAGAAATGTTCAATCCTGGTACAACTGTGACTGTCAGAGTTGACCTCACATACGAATGGAGTTGTACCTGACGCCTGCATTAGGGAATGATATGCCAAGAATGAGTTCTTCCACTTCATTAGAAATTTAGTCTTTGAAATGTCAAGAATGCAACTCTTCCTCACCATTTAGTATTTACTATCTTTTTTTTTTTCCAATAGACATAAATGATAACTTTAAAAAAAAAATTAGCATGCACATACACTCTCTCTCATCTGGAGTTTAATCAAAAAGGAACAATTCACAGATTTTTAAAAAATGCTGAAAAGATAAATTATGTAATACCTTCTGGCTTCGAAGATACTCAGAACATCACGGCTGCTTGTGTTATAAGCTAATGAGAATTTAGTGGTAGACCCGATAGCTCATATCCAGAATTATCTGCTAATTTGTCATGATAAACAGGAATACATACACACGCACATAAAAAAAAGACTTGTAATGATTAGAAGACCAACAAGTATAATAAACAAAAATACAACAGTGGAACATACCGAGTGTTGCTGAAATCAGCACAAAAAGTGATTGGTTTTTTTTGTCCTTATTACAAAACTATGGCTGTACACATGTATAGGTGTACATCTCATCTGAGATAATTTTTTTTTTTTTTTAAACAGCAAAAATCACAATTTTCACAAATTACGACTTTTTTTTTACACATTATGCAAAAAATGACGTATTTATTGTGTGCTTAACAAATTTTGTGTAGTTAAATGGCACAGAATGTGTAGTCTTGTTCTTTCAGTGATCTCTATTCATTCTGAACCTTCAATCACCCTTCCTCATGTTGTTTTCTAATTTTTATTATCTGCACCATCAGGGTGGCTTTTGTTTAGGACACAGTTATATAGTGGAAGCAAGCTGGGGCCATCTGGCATATGACATCATGTTGTTTGCCTTTGTCATCATCCCTTTATCTCATTTCTCAGCCAATAATCTCCTTTACATCTGTGCTTGCTTACATCTATCTGGGCATTTTTCATGTCCATCTTTCTTACAATGAGGATACCAAAATAGCCAAATGTTTTAATTATTGTTGCATGTCCATTTACACATGCTTGTCTTTTATCACTCCTATGCTTGCTTGCTTTTTGTAAAACCAAACTATACACCCATGTCTACCTTTATTACACAGAATATATTACATATGCATTGAAATATTATTTTAATTAGTAAATGGATCAAATTAAATTGGTGATACACAAAAATATGAATTCTTTTAACCATTTCAGGCCCAATTGTCTCAGTATTCAGTTTAAAAAAAAACTGCCAACCATTAAAAGTCCTTTCACCATTTCCAAGTATATGAACAAATTCCATCATAGTACTCTATACATGTCTGAACAAAACCATGTTCAAGTTATGTTTCATTACATCTGAAGGCCTATAATTGAGGCATCTTTTTTTACTTTGTGCGTACAACTTATTTCTCACATCCTTGAATATCTAATGCACAAAAGGGCACATCCAGAGGAGAAAATGATAGTGTATGCATACAGTCATGTGCTAAGAATACACCATCAGATTACACAGCCCATGAACTCCAAAATCCCATTAGATTCAGAACACATTACAAGGATGTAAACACAATGAATTAATCATTATGGTGGTAAAACATCACCAGGGAGATGCAACAGGTCATATTAATGCGGCAGATGCCCAGATGAGCCAAATCTCTCTCTCTCCATTGCTATGTGTCTTTGTAGGGCTTCATGGGCTGCTGCCTGAGCTGACAACTGCAAAAGTTGAAAAAAATGGCAGTGCTTTAGTTTGCACATGAGAGTTAACTTGTAACAACTATAATTAAACTAATAACAACTATAAATACTATTTTGTTCAGTAAGAACAAGATACTCTACTACTGCCTGCCTACTACAGAGTACATTTACTTTCAGGTTTACAATTTTCTCTGTGGTATGAAAAATACCACTGCTACATATACCAACATTAGATAATAAGAGAATAATGTGCCGTCATATTTTAAGCATAGTTTTAACACTTTGCTAATATGCACTGAGGATTTTTTTAGCAACTCTCCATGTATTTCTACCTGGCATTCCATGCTCAACTTAGCTTCTGCCAACCCATTTCTGTAAAAATTTCTAGGTTATTCTGCTTTCTATTCTATGGTCAGTGTTAAAAAAGCCACACAAGTCATCTCTCAGCTTTTACTATGCACCACTTGTTTTCTTCTGTGATCAAGACAATACAATTGATTGAAGCCTATTTGTGGTTGAGGACTAACTGTGGCAGTTACAACAAATTTCCATTCACCATAGAGCAAAGTCATCAGCATAAACTCTTGTTTTAAGCATTTCTGTGGACCACATCACTGATTAAAAAGGGGCAAGAAAGTGGATAATAAATATTGTGCTTTGATATGATACAAAACAAAAACCTTTCTGTACATTCTGAGAATCTTACTACACTCTGGTCCTTCAGTTCAAACTTCCATGTTACATCCTCTCAGTGGTGCTGAGATTTTCTTTGTGTCAATACATGCTCCCTATTTGTTGTCGTGACTAAAACTCTTGTTATATCGTGTGTGCAGCATGTAATGTCTTTCACATAATAATTAGTATATATGTGTACAACTATACATGAAGCACTACAGTATATAGTTGCACTGCTAAGTGCTCTATTCATTTCATTTTTTTTTAACATAGGATTTATGTAAATCTATATACTTCTCTCTCTAATTCTTTGTCCTGTATGTGTTTGTATGATTAAGGCTCACGCCAAAACGTCACAACTTTGTAGTCGTTAAGTAATAAAGTTGTTCCTACTTTTCCCCTAGTTTATACGTTGTCTTTCACAGTGCACCAGTTGATAAAATTTTCCATTATCAAGGTGCCCTGATGTTAACAATTGCCCTTTTTTTTTTGTTTTAAAAACATTTCTGCCAATTTTTTTTAAAAGGCATCTCGAAGACAACATGTTTCACACTGTGACTGGTTGTAGGAACAATTGGTCTGTATCTGGAGAATATTTAATCTAGTTTAAATATGGCATAAAGCATTGTAACTGACACTAAGGATTATAATATGCCTTCCTGAGTTAGCTAAAGGAATCTGACCAGGGCCTACATCTCTATTACTGAAATTTTAGTAGCAGCACATAGTCTATGGATATTAGTCTGAGGATTTCTTTGATTACATTCCAGAATGCTGGTAGCTCTCATCTTGTACAGATACACCTTTATAAAGGCATTTTTCTGTGCTTAGATGGGACATAAACCCCTCTTTTTTGTTCTGGTGGCTTTCAATGTATTTATTGCCCAATGGAATCTGCAGGTTCATTTGTAGAGTACCAAAGAATTTTTTTTTCCGCTGGAAAATGATGGGTTAGAAAAAAAAAATAGAGTTTCACCTGACTGGATTGTATAAAGTTGAAATGTTTCATATTACTCAGGTTCTACAGGTTATATTGTAAACATCCCCTCTCCTCCCACACACACAAACAGCAAAGAATAGCTGAGGACTATCAAGTTGTTGAATTTTGTCCCCTAAGTAATAATATTAAAGTATTTAACACAGCAGCAAGTATAGTTTTGCAGAAAACAAAGACAGTTACACACCTGATGTGCTAGGGTGGGATCAAGGAAATGCCCACCCCTACTGTAAAGCTCTCTCTGTAGGAGTTCTTCCCTACTGCCTGCAGCAGCCAACAGAGGATGATGTGCAACTCCTGGTGGTAGCACTGACAGAGGATTTGCTGAAGAGACTGGCAATGAACCAATTGGACCTGCTGCCAATGGGTCTGCACCTGCATTGCCATGTGAATGAGGGAAGATATTTTAGTATGCATGTTAACTAGTTATTTCAGTAACAGAATATTTAATTAAAAATTAATAAAATTAATTATAATAATAAAAATTAATATTTAATTAAAAGGTCTGTCAATGATCCATTTTGCAGAACTACTAGTTATAATAAGAAAACCATGAAAAACACTCCCGTTTCTGAAAAGATTCAATCAACTTTATGTAGTTTGCATTATAGTGGCATCTTGTGTATGCACAACATGCAGAGCTAACTTACATCTTTTTCGTGCCATTAAATGTCACATAGTTGTCTGCCAAGTTTTCCCGTTTTTGCCGAGTTTTTCAACTTCATCAAGAGATGTTATGCCCACTAAACTGGCTTCTCTTAGCAATGTCCTCTTTAGAGTTTCACATGGTCAACCTCTTTTTACAGCTAATTAGCATTATGTTTATTATGATACTTTATAACATGTTCTTGGCCACAAGTGATAGCCACTCATTTCCCATGATCTCTCCCCTGCCATCAAATAGGTGCATCTCTACATGAATTCCTCACCTTTTTTACCTACAGCTATCTGTGTCTCACAAACTTGGTAAATATGGATAGTATCTTCTAATATCTGTAAGTTAATTTGCTTTTGAATTTGAAAAAAAAAGTCTCTTCACTAGTCATATATAAACAATACTTCCATGTGTGAAACTCTTCACAAAACCTGTATTTATATGATCTGAATGTCTTCTTTATTGTTCATAATTTACCTTCATATATTAGTAAATGGTTGTAAACATACAACTCTTCATTACTTCTAGACTACAGATCTGGAATACACTCAGAACAATTCATTTCAGTATTAGTGACATCTAATCTAGTGTCTCCTAAAGTTCATATAATGTTAAAGTCATGATCAAGACAATTTTTTTTTTCTGCCTGATTCCAAGAACAATATCTTTAAAACTGGCAGTTGTAATATAGTTCATTAACACTATGTATTGAAGTTAGTAAGCATTCTTTTAATTCAGTTTTTTCTTCTTTTATAAACTATGTCAATGGAATTCTCTTTGTGTGAAATAGAAATGATCATACCAGTGAACTAATATAAGAAAAGACATATTAATAATGTTTCAGGTACTGAATATATAAGGAAGAAGAAACAGGGAAAGGCACAGGGAACTACAGAGATAAGGCTTGCATCATAAGAGACAATGGAATGACAGATAAATAAAATTATTAATGGTATGAAATCATTTAACTATATAATCGAGTTATCAGCTGCTTGGTACAATTCAAAAAACAAGTGTTTTCATATTGTCCACATTATAAAAGACAAATAATGCACAAAACTAATCAATAACTAAATGTTCAAGCATTATGTGCATAATAATAACAGTATACAAGAGAAATCTTTGATCTGAAAAAAAAAAAAAACAACAAACATAAAACAGTCACACAGGAATTAAAACCTTGGAGTGCACTTCTAAATGAAAATACATTCATGGTTTCTTTCCTTGCTTCAACTGGAAAATAAAATGTAAAATAAAAAAAAAACCAGTTATATAATTCATATAATTTCTCCCAGTAGTTTTTTTTTTTTTCACAATACTTCTCCCAATAGTTTTTTTCACAACTGAGCATATGTAAATGAAACAAACTTAAATGTAATTTTTTTCTTCCACACAAAATATACCACGTGCTGTTTAGCTAATAAAGCAACAATGCGTGCCAGTAAAGAAACTTGACAGAAGGCAAAGTCAAGCATTCCAAACTGAACCAAAGTATAAAACATCAAGCAGGAAATTTTAAAAGAGATGGTGAAAACTGAGTTGATAGTTGGTACAAATAAATCAGGGAAACCAAATACTTGAAATGTGTGAGCAGATACCAAAATATGACATAGCTAAAGCTACAGGAAAACTATCCAACCAAAGAAGAAACAAAAAAAAAAAAAAACCAAAAGAAACTGGAAAACATTTAACACTGTGCATAAACAAAATAGAGAAAAAAAAATTTAAACTGTCTGCCAAGCTGAGGGTGGGTTTAAACATTTGGGAGGAGCTACTCTTTGACAGGAGGGAGTGCAGTAATGTCCAGACTTACGAGAGAACTGATAGATCAAATGGTTGGGGTCTATAATAGGCCGAGTCTCCGGTTTTGTGCGGAGGTAGCACTCGTTGACCACTCTCTGCATAAAAACATGCTGTTCACTAGTAAGGCGTTGAGAGTAATATTGGTAAACCATTCGGCTTGTTAGGTGCTCAGATGAAGAGGTGGCGCTGGTGGGGCTAACCGCAGCACCATCTGCAATGACAAGGGGCATAAGTCAATATGGCTTGCAAGAAGGTGGGAGTTAACAGTCTTGCACCCACCAGATGACCACCTCAGTAACTTTCATAGCTGAGCAAACCACCTTGGTACTCTTCAGCTGCAGCCGGGGGTTTTTGCTGATTCCTAAACTGGCTTCTTCTTTGTTATTATATGAAACTTAAAAAAAAAAAAAATTAAAGATGGTTATTTAATTTGTGCTCACTGATCAGTGTGTCTGGATAATATTGATGTGATTTTCACATTTAAGTTAACAGATCATACACAAAACAAAGCAACATGTTAACTTTTTTTTTCCTCTGCCTAATATAACAAAACATAAATAATAAAAAATTACTTATTTGCTCAGATAAGAACAGACTACTCTCTCAAAGAATCTTGAAAATAAAATTTCTGTATTGTGAAGAATCATACAGGACTCAAAACTGCTGCTCTTATGAGAAGATGGAAAGTTACAAGCAGTTTTTTGGAAAAGCATCAGCCAGGACAGAAGAGTATACTGATGTTTAATTACTGAGAACGATAAATGTTATGCTTATTTATCTAGCAAGCTCACTTTATATCCTGGGCTTACAAAAAGATAAAAGCAAAATTCCTGAAACCGAATGCTTTTACAAGCCCTGGCACACTTTAGCATAAAGAAATGAAGGGATGAACTGCACTCCAAGGTTTATCTCTCCGTGATGTATGGTTACTACTGTACCTGGACCTCCAGCCAATGGGTGCGGTGAATATAAGTGTGGGGAGTGGGCCGCCAAAGCATGAGGGAAAGCTGGTGGAGCAAGGCCGTGAGCCTGGGCATGAGCCACAGCTTGAGCGTGGGCCACCTCTTGCTGGTGGAGGTGGAGATGTGTGTGGGAGTGAGCGTGTGTATGTGTGTGGGCATGTTGTGTTGCTGCGGCGGCTCCTGCCAGTTGTAGTCGAGCTAACGGGTCACTGGCTAGGGCGGCAAAACGTTCACGGTCTCGCTCCCTCTCTGCAGCCTGTCGTTCCTGGGACAGCCTCTCCACTGCACTGGCATATGACATATCAGCAGCCAGCTGTGGGAGGTTGGCTGCTAGTCCTGTGTAGTGGGACATGTTTCAACAAGTAAATTTGATTAGTATAGACTGCAGTAGTGAAATTATTATTAGAAAATGCATTAATTATAATATTCAGCATTTCAAATCCACTTCATATTTATTTACAACAATATTTCTACATGAACATTCATTTTTTATTCAAATTAAAAAAATAAAAAAAAAGTAAAACTCCTGTTTCCATGCCATTAAGGCATACGGAGGAATATGATTGTTAGGCCTATATTTTCCATGGCCTTCGGCTTTTATTCAAATTTAACTTTTTTAACTCTTCCCGTGTCATTGTCGCCATCGTGAGAACTTATGGTTACTGAGTTGCGTGCCATAGTCATTATAGCGACAATTCATATGTTTCAATAAAACAACCGGTGTAACATTCAGATTGTACATATTTCGTCTGCGTTTCCAGTGACACTTTTCAAAATGGTGAAAGAGTGCTTAGTTACGAGCGATGCCGAGCGAGAAAAAGGAAGAGAAACATGGAAAATTTTCAATTTCTGATGATGTAGATAGGGGTATGGACATGGCCTGTGACCACCCCACTGCTCTTGAATGTATCCCAAGTAGATCTAGACATATTCAGACGACTGGAGAAGTAGTTAGGAGGTTATTTCAGACATTAATTTAGCGAGAATGCAACATAGAATCACAATACGAGATCGACAAGTAGATCTAGACATCTCAGATGGTAAGTAGTGTAGATCTAGACCTAGCCGATGGTGAGCTGGGCACAGTCATTGTCTAAAAGCATCACATTACTTCTTTTTTTCTAAAAAACTCTGCATTTATGAAATTTTCATACATTTAGTTATACTTTGAAACATAATAAGTACATGGAAGTACATGGAAATACTATTTTCCATTCCATTTCACAACTTTACCCCCTATACAGATCAAGACCCGCGCTTTTATTCCGGCACTCATCTGAAAGTCCGCGCTTCTTCCTCTGGCACGAGAAGAGTTAATTCTGGGGGAAAGTCCACATGTAACAGATGATGAACACTGGACACATTATAGCACCTTAGAGTACTTGTTGCATTATCATTTCTTTTGTTGCAGGAAATAGGGTTTTTTTTTTTAAAAATAATTCTGTGGATATGGAATGATATTTGAAAAAACTGAGAAGACATTTAAAAATAAAAGAGATATCTGTATAAGATGTAAAGAATTCAACAAATCCAATGATATCTGTGTAAGATATAAAAATGAAATCAACAAATCCAGAGAAATTTGTATAAGGTGTAAAGAAATCAACAAACCATGGACAACTGTATAAGACATTTGTTCAAGTTATAACAAAGAAGTCTATGTATCCAGATAAGATGACTACATTTTTAAAAAAAATGGTGCTCAGCAATTAGAATTATCATTAATTACTTGTTAGTTTTTATACAGGGCAACGTTTACACTTTAATTCTTGTAACGTTGTCAATGACACAGTCACCATTGTTTCATTATAAAATTTTGCTAATTAAATGTTAAAAGTGCAATTTTTTTTCTATAAATAGCAAGGGACAAAAAGACCATTAAATTTTTACTATCTTACTCGTTGATGCTACACAGGTTTTTTTAAAAAAATGTCAAGTTAATCTCTTGTTGCTCAGTTTTCTCTTAGAGGTGTACATTCTAACTTCTAAAAGGCAAAATTAATTTTTTGTTACTGAATTTTTGATTTAAAAAAACAGGAGAGATAGACTGCTGTAACTGGTGAAAATGATTTAATTTTCATATTAAGCTGCAGAACCTGAGAACTGTACCTACCCAATCTGTCTAATTTCTCTCTTTCTCGTGCCAACAAATCACTAGCCAGATTGACTGGTGGGTAAACGCCTGGGAGATGGGCTCCTGTAGCGCTGACTGAAGCAGTTCCATGAGGCAAGAGATGACCTGCAGCACCCGGTGGGAAGCCCATGCGTCTTTGTAAGTCAAGCCAACTAGGATCTGTCAACTGATTGGCTGCTCCAGGAGGAAGTAGGCGGTCCAAGCCTATTATTTGATGAATAAAAAAATAGGTTAAACATCCTGAATGCTGAAGTCAAATATCTGATCAACAGTGAATAATGGTATTTGCATTAGAGCAACAATCAACTATTAATAACACTGGCCAACACACATTTTGGTGCCTCAAATGTTAGACCTGTTTCTTGGTATATTTTACCTGCTGATTCCAAAAATGGCACAAGTCTTCCCCTATCACCTCTAGTTTTTGAGATGCAGACATATGCCACCTACCACTCTTCACTCTGCTCGCCCGTAAAAAATATTTAAAAGTAGTTTTTAAATTAATATCTTTTAAGCATGAAGGAAAAATATTAAAATTTAAAAGAAAAATGTACTACATGAAAATCTACTTATTTCATACAAAAAGCACAAGTTTAAGATACAAGCTTCCCACTCAGCCACCATGTGGGCTGTCTTGTCTGGTACTGGGAAACATTCTGGCCATACAGTTAGCCAATCTATGACATGCAGGATGTATTTATTCCCAGCCAAGGTCAGCGAATATGGATGCGAGAAATCCAATGAGATCTTCTGAAACGGGAAACATGGAATGTCTGTCTCTTGCAGCGGTGCATTCTTGTGCAGAATATCGTGTTCCCGACAACGGCCACAAGACTCTACTCCTTTTTGGAGTTTCACGAGGTTGCCCTCTTTTTCTTTGGCCTGTTGTGATTCACTTGATAGCTTGTTTTAGGATCCTCTGACTGTTTCTTCCCATCACATGACCAACATATGTCCATCTCCTTTTTCTGATCACCCATGAGACAGGTTTCTTCATCTGCCTTATCTATGCATTGTTCTTGAATTCATTCCACTTTATACAGAGTATTTTCCTTAGGCATTTGTTTTAAATTCTTTCATCAGACCTAGCTTTATATGTAGCAGTGGCAGTATGATTCTATTTCATACTACCAAAGGTTTATTGGTTACATTTTGTCCTCCAATCACCATAAATTCCCTCAGAGGCCAATCCTTTCTTGGCCAATGTTCATGTTTGGCTCTATTATCACAAAGGTATAAAAAGCAAGGATACTCTGTGTAGCTACTTTGCTGACCAAGAAGAAAATTAACCATCTTCAAGTCTACACAAATCACCCATTGATGTTCTTGGTAATTTATCTTTTTCAAAATTAAAAAGATGTCCTTGTACTCCTCTTTCATCCTGGTGGAATGACCGACTGGAACAGAACCATATTTGTTGCTGTTATTTAAAAGAACATAATTTCAAACTATGTTTTGAACTGTTGATGAAAAGACACCACTCACTTGGGTTATATTCTGAAAGACTACTTTCTTCACGAGGTTTCCGATGTCATTGCAGAATATTAAGTTGCTGTCTTCAGTAAAGAATGGCTGCAAATCCTTTTCTCTCCTTCAACAAAATGTGATTTTCATTCCAGGCTGAAGTACACTCTTTTCCTTTAGTCTAGAGACAAGTAATTCAGAAGACTCCTTGGAAAGATTTACGTCCCTGATCAGATCACTCAATTCACTATGTGATCAAAATGATTACTATGTGAAGTTGTTGGGAATTCACAGTCATTGCCCCACTTTCTTTACCTTGTGCGGTATCAGACATGCAAGACATCCTCTGAGAGCTGTGGTAGTTAAGGAAAGGTAGAACAGGTACAAGATCCAAGTGTGGAACAAGTCTCCTGGCTGAAGGTAGATCAAGGTAAGACCACTTGTCATGATTATTTCAATTGATGCCTATGATATTAACAATACAAAAATAACAGTCATCGAAGTGGTTTTTCAATTACCTTCACACTTTTGGTACTCCAAACTTCAGGCAGCTTCTCTTTCCATTTGTCCATTGGTGCAAATGCTCCGTACAAGTTTTGTATACAATGTGAGGAGCCCATGGCTTATCTTGATCTCCAAAATCAACACCAAAATAACTTACATGTGCTCTTTCTACAAACTCAGAAATAAGTTTCCTACATGCTTACAGTGTGTACTTCCCACAAACATAGCATATGTCAAAATGACTCAAGCAGCTCCGTCTTGAAGTAGCCATAACTTCTACCGTGTTCAATTTACAAAAATGAAATGATTGAGTAGGAAAATACACACACCTCCTATACAATCATAACTATTATACAGTGCAACTGTTTTAAACATATCAGGTTGAGAAAACTTTGAAAAACAAATTTATGTAGCTTATGAAAACCAGGATTTACTTCTTAAGTGCACATAATTATGTAATAAAACAGAACAAAAGTGATTTTGCCTTTTGACCTACACATTTTTATGCCAGTATGCATCTATAGGAAAGGAAGTAGACAAATAGTTGTGAATACACAAAAAATGTTGCTACATTAAATACATAAATTTCCCATTCAAATGAGAGAGAGAGAGAGAGAATACATATATCAATATATAAGGTCCAACAATTAAGTAATAAGACTAATTACATAAAAAATAAAATAAACAGCTGAAGATATAACCTGTATTTTATTCAAAGTAAGCCCCTTGTACAGTGAGTGGCATGATCTAACATACACTGGAACGACCTCTGCAGTTCTTCTGTTGGTATGGCCCTAAAAATCTATGTTACGATCCTTTGGATGTCATCAGTATTGTCAAAGAAGCGTTGTTTCAATGGTAACTTTAATTTTGGGAATAAAAAAATAATCGCAGGGAGACTTCTTTGTACGCACATTGGCAATGATGCGTGATACCCTGATTTTTGCGATGTGCCTGGGTACCTCCGACTTCAGTACCTTTCCTTGCTAGGGCAGACTGTGGTCTTGCTCAGACTGCCATGAAGACAGCAGTGTAGACTGCCCTGGCCAAAACTTTTATTTTTCAGCCTCTGGTGGTTGTATTTAAACCCCTTCATGTCAGATCCAGCATGCAACGCTGGCCGACCAGATGGCTTTGAGACAGTTCCACAGGGACACCCCGACTTTGATATGAGGAATCCGATGAGTGCCTCAATGATATCCATTCTCAGCCACCTATAGTCTGCTGGCTCTGTTTTGTTTACATCGTTCTGACAGCCATTGTTGTAAAGACCTATAGGCTTGTCACGTCCTGGATTCATTGGTCTCACAGCAGATTTTCCACATCCCTGCCGGCAATCCCCATGTCCTCAACCCGTCCGCCAACATGACATTCATTCATTTAATTGTCCCCTGCAGAACTCTGCCTCCCTAACAGCGCTCTTGTAGGCCTCTCAGTTGTTAGCAAGATGGCCTGCTGCTGGTGTTGCTGTTTGGGTTTCTTTGTATATTTCCAAAAGATAGTTTATCATTGCTTTCCTTCCAGGCAGTGACTGTACTAGTCAGTGATTGTAGCCATTATCCCTACATTGAGATCATCTGTCTACCATCATAGAATGGTGACCATAACCAACATTATCTGTCGGCTCTCTCCATTCCATTCACCACCTGCTCCCATGGCTTCACGTCACCCTGATTGGGGGGGGGGGGGCATACGGGTACTCCACCTTGCCCAAAGGTGTCCCGTAGACTGATGGAAGTAAGGAGGTGTGTTTACTGCTATAGGTTTCTGGACTACAGAAGTAGGTCAGAGTTTTTAAGCAAACAAATCTATGTTCCCTGTCTAACAAAGACTATGTTAAGATAAGTGTGTTCTTAACACAGATGTTCCCAGAGGGTCACAGAGACAAATCTGGGGAATAGGGTGGATGGTTGAGAACATACACTTGTTTTTGGGCCAAAAATTCCTGTACAACTACTGCCCGGTGCATTATCATGCAGAAGGAAAAAATTGCCAGGTGTTGAATACCTGGGTTGGACTCAAATCCTTTTCAATAGGCTTTTCAAAATACTTAAATAAACTTTGGCAGTGACAGTCTGTCCCTTTGGAATAAATTCTTTGTGAATAACTCTTTTGCTGTTGTAGAAGCACACCAACATTGTCTTCACTTTCGACCTTTGAAGATGAATTTGTTTGCCTTTTTGTGATGATGATGATTTCCACTGAGCACTTTGGCATTTAGTTGTGGGATCGTAGCAGAAAATCCATGTTTCATCCTCTGCAACGATTAAATTTAAGAAATGTTTATTTCTGCAACACATTTTGATGATGTCTTTTGCGTACTCAACACGCTGATGTTTTTGGTCATCAGAAAATGAATGTGGTACAAACCGGCAAGAAACTTTTTTCTTGCCCAAATCTTCCACTAAAATTTTATGAATGGTCTTTCAGTTAACATCAAATTGTTCTGCCATCATCCTCACAGTCAAACAACGATCTTCTTGTATCCCTTCTCTGACTTTTGCAATGAGATCCTCATTATGAACAGAAACTGGGCATCCATGTCTAGCTGCATTTGTAATTGTTGCCACACACTTTTGAATCATGAATGCCACCTGTATATCTGTGCATGAGTTAAACAATTATCTCCCTAAATTGTTATATCAATTTAGCTGTCTCAATTGCACTCCCCCCCCCCCCTCATCAAAGTTTTAAAACAGAATTTAATGTCCATGCTGATTACGTAACAATGCTCCTCTGACCAGGCCAACAAAATGGCGGTTTGTTTGTCATCTGCTTATCAGGTGTTGATGAGAAGTTGCCAGATCATAGATGAAGGTTGCTGTTCCCCTGGGAACAACTGTGTTAAGAACACACTTATCTTAACACAGTCTTTGTGAAACAAGGAACATTAGATTTGATTGCTTAAAAAACTCTGACCTATTCCTGTAGCCCATAAACCTGTAGCAACCAACATTATTTGTTATTGTTACAACATATAATATCACTCTTATAAGGCAGAATTTTTAGGGAACAGAACTTTCTGTAAAAGAAAGAGGGAACATAGAACTGAGAAATCTGCCAATAGCCTCTTGTTTATTATAGGAGTGTCAGATAACTCAGACAAAATGCTATGTACACTAAGAAAACCCACCTGCCTGTGGGAAAAATGACAAGCACAAAAACCCTTCCTAGAAGAGAAGGCGCTCCAGCTTTTGACACTGCATGCCCATCAATAGGTGGAGCTGAGATCTTGGCCTGGGGCAGCGCTGGGCTGTTCCACGTATGGTGAATGAATGGGGACACAGAGATCACCTGCGGGGATGGGGAAAGTCTAGGACATGACAAGTATATGGGTCTCTACAACAATGGCTATCAGAATGAGGCGAACAAAGCAGCCAGCAGACTATAAGTGGTGGGGAATGGACATCGTTGAAGCACCATCAGATCCTTCATCCCAAAGTTGGAGTGTCTCTGAGAAACTGTCTCAAAGCTGTCAGGCGAGCCGGTGTTGCACTCGTGGCCTGATCTCGGCTTCTCACTGGAAAGGCCTCCTGGGTGTGAAAGAAAGACTTAGGACAAAAACCCCAATATGAAAATGTCAGAAACAAAAAGAAAACCATTCGAGCCCAGACGTTGCCTCATAAAAGGTCTGTTGGTTGCCTGACCCCCCCCCCCCCCCCCTGAGCGAAAAATCAGCTACCGGGGGCACACTAAACATTCCTCAAATCAACATTTCTGGAGTTAGGCCAAAGGGCTCAGAATAAGCAGACAACTAAAAAAAAGTCAACATCAGTATGCGATCATACAAGAAACCCTTCTATACGGAAAAGATCACTCAGTGCCTGGATACATCATGTACAAATGTGAATGTGGTAAATGCAGGGGTATTGCCACACTCTTGAGAAATGACATAGAAGGAGAAATTAAAAACAGAAAGTGCAATAAGAATGATATCCAAGAGATAACAGTACGGTATGATGGACTGTGGTATACTCTGTATAATGTTTATTGTCCCCAAATTCTAAAAGTCAAATCAACACACACAGCACAGATATGCAGAAAACTATCACTGCAGAAGGTTTTAATGCACATCTAAAAGACCGAAACCCTATAGGAAACAACATTGAAGAGCTATGCAACACCACCAACATAATATTGCAAGACTCCTCCTCCCCACCAACATTCCTCCACAGAGCCACTAGATGCACATACAGACCTGACCTCACCATTGTCTCTGCAGACATCCACAATGATTGTACTCTGAGAGTGCTTGACGACATAGTTAGTGACCATTGCCCCATTCTTCTACAAATTTCTCACACACAAAACCTAAGACAACACAAACCCCCTCACTGGAATTATAGAAAAGCAGATTAGGAAATATTCTGAACACAGATGAAAATCTATCAAAATTAAATGACAACACAAACACTGACACACTCTACACCAACATAATCTAAGCCATACTTGGAGTAGCCTACAAAACAATCCCCCGAGGATGCAGAAAGAAATATAGCCCCTTCTGGACAAACTCTCTGGAAGTCAACAAAAGAAGAGCAGCCAGGAAGAATGCAGAGAAAAACCCTACACCAGAAAACAGAATAGAGTATAATAAACTAACAGCTAAGGTAAGACTCAAAACTAAAAAAAGCAAAGAAAGAGAAGTGGTTAAGAACATGCAGCAATCTCAACCTCAGAACTGAAGGAAAGAAGGCTTGGAAACTCTTAGATAACATGTCAGGAAAAAGACAAACTAACCCTAAACCAATGCGAATCTCTAGTCGAGTCCTCTCAGGTGACTCAGACAAAGCCAGTACTTTTAACAAATTCTTGGATGCCACCAACAAATCCTCCAAAAGGAAAGTACTTGACAAGGCACTGGGAAAAGTTCTGAGAAGTAAAGAGAAATCTATCTTGACAAGCATTCCACTTTTTGAGGAAAACTTTATCATCCATGAACTCCAGGGTGCTACGGGTAAGCTACAGATAAGAAAAGCACCAGGACCAGACAAAATATCAAATGAAATGATCCTTCATCTGGGCCCTGTAGAAAAGTCCACATTGCTCAACTTCATTAACAAGACCTGGCAAAGTAGTGTACTACCAAAATCTTGGAAGTCAACCATTAAAAAGCTTTAGACCAATCTCACTGGAAAGCTAGTAGAACGAATATTTAACAATAGGCTGTACTTGTGGTTGGAATCCTCGGGATCCCTCAATAACTTTCAGGTAGGCTTCCACAAAGGATAAAGAACTGAAGACCAGCTATTTCTCCTCACTCAAAGCGTAAAAGAGTTTTTTACACAAGAGAAACTCAGTAGCTGTCTTTGTAGACTTCCAGCAGGCATACGAGGGGTGATTGATAAGTTCTAAGCATAAGGTACAAATACTTGAAACACACAGTTGATGTTAGGTGCATTTGTAGATCAGGTTAATGTAAGATTAAACACAAAGTTTCAAGACATTAACTGCAATCAATTTTTTTTTACAGGCTACTGATGGCAAGGGGTGGCAGAAATTGTGAAAATGGATAAAATTTCTCATCGAGCAGTCTTTCGTTACCTCTGCATCAAGGACTTATCATCGACGGAGATCCATGAGGACATGGAGGAGACTAGGGGAGAATGCCCCTTCTTACGGCAGTGAAGAAACGGGCAACTCAGTGCAAACATGGAAAGGTGAGTCTGGAAGATGATCCCCGTCCAGGAAGACCAAGAATGGTAACCACCGATGAAACCACCGGCAGAATCCATGACATGATAATGGAAGATCGATGAATAACTGAGCGGTACATTGCTACTGAGTTGGGCATCTCCCAGGAATGTGTTCCTGCCATTATTCACAATGATCTTCAAATGACAAAGGTCTCTGCTCAATGAGTCCTGAAACTTCTTGGAGCTGATCACAAATGACAGCATCTCAACATGTCAAGAGACAAATCTTGGCCATTTTTCGCAGATCCTGAAAAGTTTCTTCAGCAATTTGTGACTATGGATGAGACTTGGGTTCATCATTTTCAACCAGAAACCAAAGAACAGTCAAAGCATCATGGATCCCCACCTCCAAAGAAAGCAAGGGTGGTTCTGTCTCCAGGCAAAGTGATAGGTTCCATCTTTTGGGATTCAGAAGGTGTGCTATTGGTAAACTATCTTCAAAAGGGCAGAATGGTCACTGGGACCTATTACGCTAATCTTGTGAAGCAACTGCGGATCAAATTGAAGGAAAAGCGTCGAGGGAAATTGACAAAAGCAGTCATCTTTCATCAAGACAATGCTCCAGTTCACAAGTCGGTGGTGGCAATGGCTGCCACTCATGAATGCTGCTTCCAGCTTCTTGAACATCCTAACTTACTCCCCAGATTTGGCCTCTTCAGACTATTACCTGTTTACCAAGCTCAAAAAGGAGCTCAGTGATAGCAGATTTGCTTCAGATGATGACGTCATTCATGCTCTAGACCACTTTCTATTGGCACAAGATGCTGACTTTTACAATGAAGGGATCCACATGCTCCAGGATTGCTGGACTAAGTGCATAAACTTGCAAGGGGACTATGTTGAGAAATAACCCCAAAATGTTGTCCACAAATAATCCGTTGTACCTTATGCAGAGAACTTATCAATCACCCCTTGTTTAACAGGGTCTGGCGAAAAGATCTACTGTTAAAGATACAAAACATGGGCATACATGGAAAATGTATCAGTGGGTTAAAAACTACCTGAGTAACAGGACCATACAAACTCAGGTCAATACACTATCAAACAAATGCACCCTGGAGGAAGGTCTGCTACAAGGTTATGCTCTTAGCTGTACTTTGTTCCTAATCTTTATAAATGACCTCTCTGACCTATTGAACACCCACAAAGCCATGTTTGCTGATGACCTTGTCATACGGACTAGTGGAACAGACCTGCAGCTGGCTGCTGAGAGACTTAATAGAGCCCTCCTTACCATATCAGCCTACTGCAATTTCTGGAAGATCAATGTTAGTAAAACCACATATACAGTCTTCACTCTTAGCAACAAACTAGCAAAGACTGAACCGAAAATAACTTGATGGTGCTCAAATCATGAAAGAAAAAAATCCAACACACCTTGGTGTGAAACTAGACAGAAAAGTGAATTTTGAGTTCATGGATGAACTACCAGAAAAAGCATCCAAAAGACTAAACTTACTCAAATGACTTGCAAGTACATCCTGGGGAGCTGACAAAGCAACACTAAGACAACTGTACGCAGGATATGTTAGATCTATAAATAGATTACAACCTCCCCCTACAGGTCACAGCATCAAAGAGGTCTCGTACACAAGCAGACAGAATCCAGAACCAAGCCATTCATTTGTGGGGCAATGAGATCAACACCCACAACTGCATGTGAAATTGATGCAAACATAGAGCCATTAGATATAAGGTGCGAAAAGTCAACCACTGAGGCAGTAGAAAAATATAAACAATGCTCCCAGACCATCCTAACAGAACAGTATTGGATAAATGGAAGCATAATAATAGGTTGAAACTGAAAACTCCAGTGCACATAGCAGAACAGTTAAACACAAGACACAAACTCCCTGAAGACAAAGAAGAACTTACAAAAGTACCAGACATCCCACCAAACACAAACTAACACCACACTCAAGAACAAATTAGTGAACAAATCATCAGGTCTCAACACCCTAAAGCTGTGTGCACTGAAGACCATGGAATCTTACCGCAAGGACTGGATCCATGCATACAATGATGGGTCAGCATTCAAGGAAACAGGCAATGCAGGATATGGGGTATTCATAATATTTCCAGACAAGACAACAAGGCACATTTCTGCTCCTTGTGGATCTGGCTGCTCCAATTATGATGCAAAGATGCAAGCAATATTAGCAGCCCTGGCAGCCACCACCACCAAATACAAAAACAGTGCCTCCTACCCAAAAAAACTTTATTTTCTCAGATTCCCAGTCTGCTCTCCAGGCCCTTGAAAACTGGATACCATCAGCTGATCACAATACAAATGGCAAACTCTGTGCAATAAACCAACTCGCCTCCTATGACATCAAGACCACCCTACAGTGAATACCAGGGCACACAGATATCAGAGGAAATGAATGTGCTGACAGACTGGCAAAGAGTGGAGCCACCATGTCAAAGTCCCACATCTCCACCAACATGAGAACAGCTAAATACATTATACACAACAAATGCAAGCAGCAGTGGATGGACAGCTGGGCCAGTAATCCAACTGCCAAAGCCTAACCTTGGAGACCACATCAACAGCTTATGTTGTAGAGACCAATGCACAATTTTCAGGTTGAGAACAGGACACATCACTTTTAATAAGCGCTTACACAGAGTGACTGCTGACCACACACCATACTGCGCGCAATTCAAGAGACAAGAAGAAGAAACTGCTGGACTGCAGTGCACTGAAGGACCTTCGGAAGAACCTGATACCATTAAACTCCTCAATCACTGACATTCTATATGGAGATGTAGAATAGCTGAAGAGGACCTGTACATTTCATTATCTGACACAATGGGAAAAAAGTGAAAACTCGTAAACCCAGGGATCGGAAAAGTCAAAAGTCAAAAGATGAAGGTTGCCTCTCTGGATTCCATGCTTTGGTTCACAGATAGCATTTTTGTCTTGGCCATAATAAAATCAGTCTCATTACTTAAGTGTCGGACCTTTTATGATAGCTCACACAGCTATTATATATGAACATAAAGGGAAACTCACCAGGTTTCAACTCCATGTCCTGTTTCATCTTTTCTCTGAGTTCCAAATCTCTGAGCTCTCTTTCCCTCATTTCCCTTTCTCTGGCATCTCTTTCTCTCTTATCTCTCTCAAGTTCCATTTCCAGCCTCTCCCTAGACCCTGGTGGGTACATACTAAGTCTGTAACCCATCAGGGGGTCCATAGGATGGTGGTGAGGCAGACCTCCTAAAGAAAATGGTGGTCTGGTCAGATCTTGGCCTGTGAAACGAAGTAACGATATGTCATCCAGACTGGCCGCAGCTGGGGGAATATAGAACAGAAGTAAGACCATAAGACAAATGACGTGGTCTCAAGCACTTATCACTCAATTCTTTCAAATGTTTCCTCTAGACACACTCCTTCCACAAAGAGCATTCAACTCTCCATACTTTATTTGACCATGTAAAGCTAACATTAAATAATTCATTAACTTTTTTTTATCCTACTGGACAAGCAGTGTGTGGATTCAATCCTCGTCAGGGGCCTAGGAAACACAGTGCAATTATAGTGCGTTGGTCTCTAATTGTGAATTTAATATACTTAACTCTTCTCCTGCCACAGGAAAAAAACACAGACGTTCCATTTATGCCAAATTAAAAGCGCGGGTCTTGATATTTATAGGGGTATATTAGTTAAAAGTGAATGAAACACAATATTTCCATGTTAAAAGTGTACTTACTATGTTTCAAAATAACTAAATGTATGAATATTTCATAACTGCAGATTTTTTTTAAGAAAAAAAGAAGCAATGCAATGTTTTTAGACAACAATTGTGTCACAATTACCATTGACTAGACGTACATTACTTACATCTGAGATGCCTAGATATTCTGATGACACAGTATTACTGTCCACAATACAAAAAGGAATGGAAAAACTAATTACGTCAGTATGTAAGAATAGTGGGGAGCAAAACCTCTATCTTAATGCAAAGAAAACTAAATTGATGACAACTGACAAAATAAACAAGGCAGCTGATATATGTATCAATGAGGAAAAACTGGAAGAAGTGGAGAGTTTTGAATATCTTGGATCACAGCTAACTAATAATAGAGATACAATGAGGGAAATTAAAAGGAGGACATCTATCGCTCTTCAGAAAGTAAAACAAATAAAGAATCTGTGGAGAGGAATAGACAGAACTACAAAAATAAGATTTTTAAGGGCATACATCTTTCCCATCGCAACATATGCCTGTGAGACCTTAACACTTAACAAAACAGCTGAGAAAAACATAAATACCTTTGAATGTAAATGCCACAGAAGAGTTCTTCAAATATCATGGACACAAAAAAGAACAAATATATCCATACTACAACAACTGGCTAGTAAAGAGGATTAAGGAGAGAAAACTTAAATATTTTGGACACATTAAACGTCATGATAATCTAAAGAAAACCCGTGTTGGAAGGGTACATAATGGGGAAAAAAAAAGAGAGGAAGACCAAGGCGAAGATGGCTGCAAGACATCATTGAATGATCTGCAAATGGATGCATCAGCAGCAAGCCATCTTGCTCACAACCAGGAGGCCTACAGGAGTGCTGTTAGGGAGGCAAAGTTCCTCGCGGGACATGCAAATGAATGAATGAGATGCCTAGATCCACCTGTCAATCTCGTCTTGTGATGATATGTTGCATTCTCACTAAAGCAATGTCTGAAATAACCTTCTAACTACTTCTCCAGTCATCTAATATATATCTGTCTAGATCTACTTGTGATACATTCAAGAAGTGGTCTGGTCACAGGGTATGTTCATATCCCACATCACCAAAAATTGAAAATTCATGAATAAAACTTTGATTTTCTCTCTCGTTACTAAGCGCTCCTCGACAATGATTGAACAGGGTCACGGGACATTGCACTAAATATTTACAATCTAAACGTTACACCGGTTTTTTAATGAAATGAAGCATGTAGAATTACAGTGTCCCAGTACACTCAAGTAAAAAACCGGAAGCGTTACTGTGTAACTCAAGGCACAGGAAAGAGTTAAAAATCTGGTCATACCGATAGTATCACTTCCTTCTGGCATGTTAAAGCGTCCACACGCAGCAGCATGTGGCGAATTTGAGAGCCATGTTGTGTTACAAAATGGAAAGTTTTAAATTTATTTCTAAGCTTATAGGCCAGCCCCCACTTGTGTTTTTATATTATTGTAGATTGTAAATTAATAATTAGTGTATATTATCTGTGAGGAAATGGTGTTTGTGTAAAACTTTATTTGCTTTGGATATATTGGACCCAGTACAATGGATTAACTTGAGGGGTAAGTGAGAAAATTTTTCATCATCATTTTTCACTCTTCTCAATTCTTAACTTTTTTTTTTTGTTTTATACTAACCACTTACTAACAATTTTACCATCATTTTATCAGAAAAACAATATACAACTTTTCCTGCTTAAACTAATATATATCTCACAGTGCAAATCAGGCTTTGCCTTTGTGATCCTTTTAAATATAACAACCATCCCATTCCAATTTATGAAATTTAGCCCACTGGTTACCTCCTTTGTTTGACATAAAACAAGGGATCCATCAGTGGTGCATATTGTCGCCTTATTTATTTGACTTGTATACTGAAAATATAATGAGGAATGTTAGAGATGATGTAAAAAGTAAAAAAGTAAAGGTAACCCTGTCATGCCTTAGAGGCACATAGGGATATGGTGTTAGTGCCCATATTTTCCTTGACCTGTCAGCACACTAGAGGGTGATATGGTCCGTATCACTAGAGAAGATGTAGACAAAGAATATTATGATGCCATAACAATATGAGATTATGAAATACCAGAGATTAGATATGCTGATGACACAGTATTACTGTCCACAACACAAAAAGGAATGGAAAAACTAATTATGTCACCTGCAGGAACAGCAAAGAGCAAAACCTCTATCTTAATGCAAAGAAAACTAAATTGATGACAACTGACAAAACAGACAAGGCAGCTGAAATATGTATCAATGAGGAAGAAGTGGAGAGTTTTGAATATCTTGGATCACTACTAACTAATAATGGAGATACAATGAGGAAAATTAAAAGGAGGACATCTATCGCTCTTCAGAAAGTAAAACAACTAAAGAATCTGTGGAGAAGAATAGACAGAACTACAAAAATAAGATTTTTAAGGGCATACATCTTTCCCATCACAACATATGCCTGTGAGACCTGGACACTTAACAAAACAGATGAGAAACACATAAATGCCTTTGAATGTAAATGCTAGAGAAGAGTTCTTCAAATATCATGGACACAAAAAAGAACAAATATATCCATACTACAAGAACTTAATATTGAAGAAGGCTGGTTAGTAAAGAGGATTAAAGAGAGAAAACTTAAATATTTTGGACACGTTAAATGTCATGATAATCTAGAGAAGACTGTCTTGGAAGGGCACATAATGGGAAAAAGAAAGAGAGGAAGACCAAAGCGAAGATGGCTGCAAGACATCACTGATGATCTGCAAATGGATGCATCAGCAGCAGGCCAATTTGCTCACAACTGAGAGGCCTACAGAGTGCTGTTAGGGAGGCAAGGTTCCTCACGGGACATGCAAATGAATGAATGGTTACCTCCTTGATCATTTGAGGTTAACCCCCCTTCCCCAACTAAAAAAAAAAAAAAAAGAGAGTTAAAAGACCATACAACAAATGCCTGGAGAAAATAAACATACAATATTTCCTAGTAAAAATAGTAAGAGTAAAGGCTTACATGATAAAAGGTATGGATCTTCCATAAAAAACAAACAAGAACGGAATGGTGAATTAGTACTACAGGCAACCACAGGAAAATTTAGGTTAAACAAGAAATGGTAACTGGAAAATCTGTAAAAAAAAAAAAAAAAAACTTGAAAAAATTTATAAGTGAAAAATGAAACCCAATATATAAAAAACATACATTAAAGTACTGTCCACATGCATGAAGAATATAAATATATACTGAGTTATCATTTACAGAATATGGGAAGAATTGTTAACAAGCTGTTTACCATAAACATGAGGCCTTGCATACTCATGTAACTGTCGAAGAGCTGGCATGTCAGCAAATGACCGTGGAGTATGCCGTTCAGGATATCCACTGCCAATGTTAATGCTATGAGGCTGGTGACTACTACTGCTGCTACTGTTGCTGCTGCCAGATGATGATTTCTGGCCTTCAGACACTGAAGTTGCACGCGGAGGAGTCTCCACTCTTTTCTGTCAGTCAGACCAAAAACATTTAAAATAATTTACGTAGAACCAGTTGAAAGATTAAAGCTAACATTAATGAGTATAAGTAAAAGAAACGTTCAATCTGATCCCTTCCCTAACTCCTCTATGAATGATGTAACTAATAACAGTCTTCAGCACAGTTCTGCCTTTAATGCTGCTGGCCATTTCCTACTTTGGCATAAATTCCTAATTATCACACTACTTCTGCAGCAAGACATATCTTCTAGAACAATCAGCTGCTTGAACTTGATGAAATCTTAAAATTCCTGCATATTAATATCCACTGCAGCAACTGTTGCTAAGCATTCTGCTTTACACATTGTGCTGGTATTAAAGGAGAAAAATATCACTGCAACTCTTCTCAACATAACAAACTCAACAACAGTCTGTAAAAGAATTTACCTTTTCCTCCTTAATTGATGAGGAAGAATGTGATGATTTTCTCACTCTCTCCTCCCTCTTCTTGGCTAAGTTTGAGTCTGGCAGTGGGCGGAAAATCAAGTCTGTTCTTGAGCACTGATTTCTATCTCCTCTGTCAAACACTTTAACAAATCTGAATAGATTTGAAACAAAAAAAAACTTGTACAAAATGACAATTTGGTTAATCATGTGAGTTTCAAAGATAAAGATAACAAAGGAAAGAAAACTTATACTTTAACAATCCCTCTGAAACTTATTATAATCTGAAGAAAATATTTTTTATATGCCAGTTGTGTTTTACCAGCAAACTGCTTTGTTCTGAAAAATTGTTTCTGAAATAACTGCATGAAGTGCTGGTTCAGAATTCAGAATCTGGCATCATCACATTCAGGACACTCCCATATGTGCTCAGATGCATACTCCAATATCCTCTGAAAAGTCTTTCTACTAATGGTTCTCGTCAAATGTAGGTTGTTTGTTATGTTTTATTCCACTTAGTTCAGATTTTCTTCCAGCACCCTTATCTGTCCTAGCATTATCAATCTCTGTTTATGCACAATGTCCACCTACTCCCTCTCTTCATTTTCCCTGCAGTTTATCTAATACAGCTGTTGCAATGTGCTTATCCATTCTCAGCAATAAGGACGTCTCCTTTCAATTTACCTTAATTATGACACTAAAGTTCTTCATAATTTGTTTTAAAGATTCACTTCTTTGTTGTTTACCACACTTAGGTCAGTCTTATAATCTTTTGGCTTATGTTATATTCTACATAATTTGTACAGACTAAATGAAGGTAAAGATGATGTACCCCAGGTGAATGAGGTCAGTGACCTACAGCTGTTTGTGTCAGAGTCAGCAAAACTAAACTAGTCAAGACCCTGTTCCACCTCCCAGTGGTGCCCTTGGAAGCAGACAATACCCTGACCAAATGAATATGGATTGCAATAAGAAGGTAAACACAGCCTAAAAATGTGCTGAGTTGAAGCTGGATGTGTTGGACCAAAAGTCACATAGCTGCAACACAACACCAAAGAAGTCCATACTAAATTTCTTGTGCCTCTTATAAATTCAAATTTCAGGATTTTTATTAGTCTTTTCCTATTTTTGTTTTTCCTACACTCTGAATCTGTATGAAAGGTTATCTCCATGTACCGCCGAATCTGTCATATTTTTCCTTATGGAGTACAGTCCATTGGCCAATATTCCCCCCCCCCCCCAATCACAGTATGTAGCAACTATTTTCATCCACTCTGATTTATCTCAAGGTTCATGTCCATTATTGTAGCATGTTCATGAATTTCCATATTTTATCCAATGCCCTTCAAAATGGTTATCAAATTTAACAATACTCAGCATCTTTCATTTGCATTTTTTTTTTTTTTTTGCATTTCTGCTCCATAGTTAGAATTTAAACAAATTTTCTTTCTAAACATTTTATATTCCAACTATGTATTTTGGATTCCACACATATGTAGCTTCTTTACTGCCAAGTTTGCTTCTCCAGTTGTCCACATCAGTCAGGGGAGAAAAATGTTTTGGAATGTATTAAATATTTGTAACACATAAAATGGTGAAAAGATTTATTCAGACTATTTGCCACTGATAACTTTAGTGCCATGAAATATAATGAATAATAATAATTTCTTTTTAAACAAAGGAAAATGACACATGTAAGAAGTGAGTCCTGAATGTGGAGAACTTGAACTAAATAAACAATATAACTTCACCTTGAACATACTTTGGTTGAACTAAATAAACAATATAACTTCACCTTGAACATACTTTGGTTTGATTTATCTATTTTAAATGCTGTGAACTTTCTAAACACAAAAGTATTAGATTCAAAGCAATATTTATTGTCACCTGGGAAACTGGTGAACTCCAGATAACAGCTTTTTCACTATGAATTCATGACCAAAAAAAAAAAAAATCTCATTTTAAAACCAAGTATAACAATTGATCAATTCTGACAAAGCTTTTCAATCCAGACAACTCAAGCTGCTGATTAAATCAGACAAGATTCCAAATGATTGGAAAATAAAGAAATAAGGCAAATCTGTTCATCTTACTTTTCATACATTGTTTGAATGTGCTGCTAATTAAATATAAAAATGTAAATACTGCAATTTTCTTACTATTCTGTTAAAAAAAAAATGCAACAAATACAATGTTGCAATTTAAACTGAAGTTTGCTGATCAGACAAGAGCAAATTGCCTGAAATGTTCACTTGGACATCAACATCACATGCTGACCTAAACTGTACTCAGCAGATGATTCATTAGCACAGAAAAGTGACAGTCAAAACAGCATTAATAACTCATGACAGGTTCACGAGAATCCCGTGAAACTTACTAAACACGAAACTCACTGACCATGTTATTGAATGCCTATAAAACATTGATGCTCCTTGAATCAATTCATTTAAAAATTCAATGCACAAGTATGGCTCATCTCACTACAGAACAACGAATCATCACCATTGGACGTTTACAGACTGGACAGTCACAAAGTGTAGTGGCCAGATAATTTAATGTGGTTCATTCATTCATTTGCATGTCCCTTGTGGAACTCTGCATCCCAAACAGCACTCCTGTAGGCCTCTCAGTTGTGAGCAAGATGGCCTGCTGCTGCTGCGTCCATTTGCAGATCATCAATGATTTCTTGCAGCCATCTTCGTTTTGGTCTTCCTCTTTTTCTTTTTCCCATTATGTATCCTTTCAATATGGTCTTCTCTAAATTATCATGACGTTTAATGTGTCCAAAATATTTAAGTTTTCTCTCTTTCACCCTCTTTACTAGCCAGCCTTCTTCAATATTAAGCTCTTGTAATATAGATATATTTGTTCTTTTTTGCGTACACAATATTTGGAGAACTCTTCTGTAGCATTTCTCAGCTGTTTTGTTAAGTGTCCAGGTCTCACAGGCATATGTTGCGATGGGAAAGATGCATGACCTTAAAAATCATATGTGGTTAGAAGCACCATTCGTCGCCTCTGAAAACGATTTCAAGAAACTGGCTCAGTTGCAGACCGGGTGAGCAGTGGAAGACCCATAGTCACATCAGGAATTGATTTGCATCTGTGTCCTCAACAGTCCAGTCAATGACAGCAGCTCATCAAATTTCAGATCAAACAGCCAGGAACCAGTTGCATGACACTGGTCTTTAGGCTAGAAGACCATACAGAGGTCCTGTTCTTATGGACCGGCATCACCAGAACCGATTGCAGTGGGCGAACCAGCATCGTCAATGGACCGCTGTGAATGATTGGAGAAGGGTTTGGTTTAGTGATGAATCATTCTTTCTGCTCCTTCAACACGATAGTTGTCTCTTGCACTGTGGGCAGTCATCCCATAATAACAGATCCAACGGCTAATCGAATCCATGTCAAGGAGATGTCATTCTCAGATACAGGCCAGAGGAGGCCTTACACCTTACTGAAATGGAGACCTCAGTCACAAAGAATAAGAGTCCAAATCAAATTTAATGAACATCATTTCATTGTTAAAGTTTCTTCATGCCAAGAGTGAAACATTAATTCTGTAAAATAAAATTTTGATACAAGTTTGAAATTTGGTGGCCATTATGACTACAGTAGTGTTGCATTTCTTTTTATGAAAAGTATATTCACTGCTACTTCCAACATGCAACCATACTTCAAAACTGAATGATTTAGATCAATCTATCTTTCTGCGTATAAAAAAAACTTGTAAATGTTACCAAATTTAACTTATTCAATACCACACATCCATTTATGGCTGTTTCCGGTCAGACAGTTCTAACAGATGCATGTTTTTTTTTCTTTGTAGAAAAATCAATGTAACTTTTCATTTAACCAGTAAGAACTCTTCTCAATAAATAGCTTAACTTTCTGTCATGCCTGTTTATGGAGGACATTTTGAAATTCATCGATTTCACAGATTCGAATGTAATTTTCAAGTTTATTTTTCCAAGATTGGTCGGTAGAAGGGTCACACCGACCAACTAGACCTATATTACTGTTTGTGTCTCTGGCAGCTGTAGTCCTGTTAGATTTACTGGATGTCAAAAACATCCCCAAATATCAATGCAACCAATGTTTTCATGTTGACCATATTTCATATAGGATTATGACGCAGTTAAGGTAAGTAAAACTTAATTTTACTGCTCAGGGCCCCCCCCCCCCAAATTTTTGGGGCACCAAGAAATGGTTCCATCTTTTCTTTTCTAATGACATACGACTTCATTCATGGAATCCTCATCCATTTCCACTTATTTTGATGTGATACATGTGTTGAACATGGAATCTGTTACATTGACTTTTACAAAGGGACCGGCACCCCCCCCCCCCCAAAAGCACCCGCTTGGTCATATAACATCCACGTTGCTTAAAAAAAGGAAGGCCCTTGTTTTAGCTCCAGCATCAAATGAGTTAAGAACAATAAGAAAACTGTGCTCTCATATTTAACTATTCTTTGACAGAACAAACAAGATACTATTTGTGTTTCCTACATGTTTCATTACTTACATTGCAGAATTACTTTTATATATCTCTCTATTACAAACTGTAGGTGTTGGTCCTGGTGTTGTGGATCCTCCTCTGCTGTCATCATCATCTTCATCCACATCAACTTCATCAACTGCAATCTGCTCCTTCTTCACAAGGCTTTCAATGTCAAGACTTGGTGTAGAATGAGACGAAACATGGGAAGAGTCTGATAAAATTGATTGGGAGGAGGCCACAGATGATGTACTGTGTGCATGTTCAGAGGATATACTGGGCTGGGGAACTTGCAGGATTGAGCCTGGTGTATGATGAGAAGTGAGGGAAGATGAGGAGGAAGAGGGGTGTGCATGATGAGAGTAAGGCTGGAATGCTGCTGGTATAGATCGTGGTTCTTCCTTTATAGAAGACAATGAAAGCTGCTGTCCAGGTTGTGAGGAGTTTAGCCCAACAACAAGCCCTATTTCTCTTGATTCTCTTAATACACTCAGGTTGCTATCCAATCTAGACTCTCTGTGTAGTCCTGGAGCCGGGTGATTCTCAGGATGATGGGGTGATGAAGGAAGGCTCCAAGTGCTATCTTTGGGAAACGAATCTGCTTTTGAAAGTTCACCTGACTTTGAGCTGTCTCGGTGATCGATGACAGTAAGAGGTGGTGGAGGAAGTGGAGCAGTGGATGACAGGCCTGGCTGAGAAAATCCATGGGGAAGCCTGGCTGTACTCTCTGTGTGAGGACGATGAAGTGAAGAGTTTGTGGAACCTGAAGACAAGTCTGTAGCTTTGTCTGAAGGCTTTAGAGGCGGAGGTGGAGAATGTGGTTCCTTTTTTATAGGTACCAGGCTTGGAACAGGGGGAGTTGACTGGTGTGAGCTGCCTCCACTTGATGAAGCCACTGACATTGCTACTGACTGGTGAAAATGGGGTAAGTGTGCTGCTCCACTATGTGGATAGTAGAATGAGTGATAAGGTGCAAAAGGAACTGCTCCAGCAGCAGTAATAAATGCACCAGGAGGGGGTACAATAGGTTTTTTGTCTTGCTCCTCCGGCTGATCTTGCATTTTACTGTTGGGATTGCTAGATTCTGTGCTTATGGCACCACTATTTATGGTACTGCCGGAAGCTCCACCCCCCGCAGAACGATTGATCAATGATGCAGATGACACAGCAGAGTCTACAGAGGTCAAAGCTAATGTAGTCTTGGCAGCAGCTGTGACCACAGTATTTATGTTTGCTGACACGCTGATAGTAGTGGCAGGAACAGAGAGCTCTGTGTGAGGGATAAATGTTCCAGTAGATGATGCTCGATTAAGGGTTGGTATCACCAAGGGAGACGAGAGACTGCAGGTAGTTGGTATAAGATTGCTAGGACTGTAAGTGGTTTTAGTTCCAATACTAGAAATATGTCCAGATGTCACAAAACCTGGCTTGTACACCTGTAATGGTGACGAATGCTGTGGCAATCTCAGCTGCTGAGCACTATCAGCAGATGTTTGTGGCGTAGATGTCACCACTGACCCAGAAGTTGTCAAAACAGGTAATGTTGATGGTATATTTAAATACTGCTGCTGATACTGTGGAGATGTTAGTAATGTGGACACTGGTCGACCTGAGGAAATTTTAGATGTTCCAGGTGCCAATGATGGCACACTAACCGAGCCTACAGTTACGGTGCTGCTTACAGCAATGTCCTGTGGTAAAGTAGTCTTGTTTACAGGTGCTCCTGATGTGGGTACAACCTGTAAAGTGCCTGGTGTGGGTGGCTGAGGTTGCAGAGGTTTGAACCCTCTTTCAACAGAACTGGGACTTGAAGGTCTGGAGCTGCTACTCAGTTCCTCCTGTTAAGAAAACAGAAATTGGAAAATCAGTTGAAATTTTCTGAATGCTCATCTCTGAACACTTATTAATCAACAGAAGCTTCATGTATGCAACATAAATGAGATGATTTAGCCCCAGTTAATGAAATGATGTTTCATCATTACCAAAAATAGAGTCATATATATAGTAGGTAATTTTTGTTGCCATAGCAAAGTCAAGCTTCTCACTAAAATGAACTAACTTCTTGGACAGTAGTAACAGCAGCCTGTTACAAGAAGCTTAGTATTGAAGGCTGTAAAGCTTCTTTGCTGACCAAAATAACACAGCCATCTCAACTCCCATGAGGTTCAATAATTTTTAAAGATTTATGATGTGTCAGTTATGAAGTTTCTTTTTTTCTTTAAATCAGGTGCTTTCTTTTCTGCATGTAACATATAAGTGATTGATTGGGCTAGTGTTGAAGAGATTTTCTGGATTAGGTTTCAATAACTATCTTGAAAGAACACTGCACAACTGATGACTGCTGAAAGTGTGTAGGGCACAAAGTGGTGTCTACAACAACTCATACTTTGCCTATTTTACAATGCAGTGGAGAGTGGTAAGGAGAAGACAAGGAGTGGGGAAACAGAAAAAGAAATGAGACTGAAGAGGGAAAAAAAAACTGACCTGATTATTATCATCAGAGTCCACTTCATTAGCAATGTCCTCTAGGCATGAGACTGAGCTATTTTCAGTGCCAGAATCAGAATCAGACCTCTCCTTTAAAAAACAATAATAAAGACTGTCAAATAAGTAAATAAATACAGTAAATCAATCATTAAATATGACAAACTTTACACAGAATCATGTCAAATAACAAAAAAACTTCCACTTTTCCTGTATATTTTTTTTGTGTGGGGGGGGGGGCGGCGCGTGGCGCGCAAATCAACACTACTTCATACACACACTTTGTATTAACAAATAGTAATCAGGTACTTCTTTTTAACTTACCTGTATTATTAAACACTAATCACTTACCTTGTGTGCAATATCAGTCCACCAGACCAGAAGAAAAAACACAAAAAAACTTAGCACACTGGAAATTAAGGGATGTAAATAAATGCAAAACTTTTTTGCACTTCTACTAGGAAACTAGACTCTCATGATTCTGTGAAAGACAAGAGCTACACATTTTTCTACGAGGAGTTGGCTTTGTGTAGTAGAAAAAAATTATCAGTGCTATTACCATATTAGAAGTGGCATCAGAAGTATCATATTTTTTCAACTTAGTGTAAAGGAAAGCTGCAATAAAACTGCAGCAGCTGGAGAGAAACCACAAGTTATGTGGAACACTACAGAACAATAACTGAATGCAGTCAAAAACATTTGATTCTATCACAATGTAAATCATGCAAAATGAAAGTGCTGGCTAAATGCATGACAAAAGATAAGTATACTACTTGATCAATACACCATGACAGTCTGTGAGAAGAAAGACTTTGAAAATAATAATTCTGCTTCCACATGGAAAAGAAGCAAAAGCAAACACAGTGTAGACAAATCTTGGAACACTTTAAAACTGAACATCTATGACCCTGATCTGCTCCTTTGGCTGAAGGAAATTCTTCACCAAAGTTCTTCAAAGATATGTTACAGTAACATACAGAAACTAGCTTCTATTATGAAAACAGTAAGTATTATAAATAGAAACAAGGAGCTGGAAAAGTAGGCTGAACCCCCCCCCCCCAGCAAATCCAAACCTGGAACAGCTAGATCAGCAGTTCTCAGACCCTTTTGATGCAAGGGCCCACATTTAAAAGTTAAACATTTTTGCGGCCCACTAATAAAGTGCTTTATATTTGCAAGGTATAAATCTAATTTTATAAAGTATTATGTAATATTTTCTCTACATATTTAACTGCATATTCATTGCTACACAAAAGTTCTTTTCATTTACTAGTAAAGTGACTTACAATTCTGCAACTTGCATTAGTGCATTCTGCCACTATTCATTGCATGAAAAATGCAGAATAATTTTTTATTGCATCTACTTTTTCTCTCTCTCTTTTTTTTTTTTTTTGGTGTGCTGCTTTGAGACTTCAGCGTGGCTCACAATACTCCATATCACGGCCCACCTTCGGGCAGTGGCCCATGGGTTGAAAACCACCGAGCTAGTACCACATTCTGTAATGTCTGTACAAGATGACAAACCCAGTGACTAGGAGCTTTCTGATGCTGTCATTAGCAACATTCAAATACAAAACTATAGCAGAAATACTGAAGAGATCTATAGATACACTCCTGCAAGACCTCCACAAGCTACCCTTCCAATGTAAGATGTGTGAAGGACATGTGAGATACCATGACGGTGATGTTATACGAAAACAAAGCAGACATAGGCAACTGTAATAAATTCTGAGGAATCACTCCACAAGATGCAACAGAAAAAGTCTTAGCTTGTGTTATTCTGAAACTCTTGTAGAAACTGATGGGACAGGCCCTTCCTGAGTAATAAACTGGCTTCCAGAGTGAACCTGTCAACAAATGACATGATCTTCCTCTGTGTCATTTCAGGAAAAATGTAATGCCTTTCTTCATTACTTCTGTTGACATAACAATGGCATTTGGCACTGTGGGCAGATCTGAACTGCATCAAGCATAACAGAACATTACTACTTCAACTGATTGCATCATTCCATGAGGATATGAAGATATAATTTGATAGACACATTTTATAACTCTGAGATCAAGAATAGTCATACACAGCTCTGTGATAGCCTCTACTCTCTCTCTGTCCCTTCAAAGAAATCAGTGGTGATGTGTTCATGTGCACACAGAGTTATCTTACAGCTTAACATAAAGAAAAGACAAAAATAATAATAGCCCTAGTAAGACAGCTCCTATTTGCTGATGATGCTCACAGCAAGGCTACTCTGCAATAAACAATATGATCAACCATGTGACAAATTCACTGACAAAAAATATCCACACCATGATGGCATGTCTTTGGCAAAGCACAATCATACTGACCAGTATAACACAAAATAGGAAACTGCTTGAATCAGTGGAAAGGTTCAACTATCTTGAATCTACAGTTATGGTAATTTTCCCTCCTGATAAAGCTACATCACTTGCCTGAATGAGAAAGGCATGAATAACAGAAGGTTAACACTTGAGACATTGGCAATACATTCAAGACATGAGAAGATAACTATAAACAGTTCCCATCCTCTTTGCCTTTCAGAATAATGAACACCACTGGACAACATAAAGTCACCAACTCAGAGATTTGGCAGCATGCTAACAACACTAAGTAGTAAGATTAAGATAGTTGGGGCATATAGCAAGAATGGATTACAGTCAGATCCAAAAGTGAATTTTATATGGTGAACCTGTGAAGAGAAGGAAGTCATGAGATAAAACTTAAGATAAAAAAAATGTAAAAAATCAACAGAAGATTTTTCTATCAGCCATGAGGTTTGGAAAGATCTGATGACAGATAATAATCACCAAGACAGTGATGCTGTGTAAAGGCACAGGATGATTTATGGAGGCAACAAGGTTCAAAACTAAAAACACAAGAACCACTGGTGTTGCTGTGGTTGATCATGCAAGTCAATACTGGTTTAATCAGCCCTGAAAGAAGCTATCAACAAAATGATGCTCAGCAAAAACACTTTTCATCTACCTGCTTCACAACCATCTTCTAAGACAAAAAGTGCCACTGCTTTTGCACTGCAAATCAAAAGTTAATCTGAGAATGTAGTCTGAAAACAGACTTTTACCTACTACAAGACTACATAGTTCATTAGTTTTAAACTAAATGTGACTGTAATGTAGCAGACTTTTGTAAAACAGGACAGTCCTTCATGGTGAAAGACCAAGATATGGAAGGTCTTGGAAGTAAAATGACTTCACTCCAGTATGACAAAATGTATGTTATTATTTAAAACAAAATGTAAATATACTTTGTGTATTTGTTATATATTTAGTTTTCTATACTGTGTATATTTATATATTTAATTTTATAAATTGTTTGTATATTTAATATTTATATATTTAGTTTTACATACTTCGTGTATATTTATATATTTCAATTTACACACTTAAAAACTGTTTAAGTATGAAAGAACTTACGAAAGTTTCAAAAGAAAATAAAAATTAATTAACATCTTGCGAACTCACCTTCTTCTTCTTGGCAAGTTTTGAGTTCTCTTCAGTAGTAACTCTTCTCTTCTTTGCTTTGCTGGAGTTAGACTCCTTTGGTTTCTGTGAACATAATAGAATGGTGTGAATATGAAGATGACTCAGTCCATAACTGAAGCAGCTGTTACATTCTGTGACTTATTTCCATTACATTATCAAACCAACATCTCACTAAGAAATTAACATCTGATAGGATTTAAATCCTACTCCAACACAAATATCAGATTACTGAACAAATAACAAGTTGCAACACATGCAATTAATAACATAAAAAAAAGACATGCACAAAAGAAGGAAACCAATGGCTCAGTTTTGAAAGAATACAAAACCTTTCATTTAAGCAAGTACTGCAAACAAAACATATGATCTTGCTCAACTGACAGCAATATGCTCAGTACTGTATGTAATTATTATATTCCATTTCAGATCTTCAATGAGCATAAGACATACAAATAATTTCTCACTTCAGATTTAACTTGCCTCAACCAACAGAAGGTGAGCAAAGAATACATGTATAACTTCGTTGCCTTTCAAATATATTGCATTAGCAAGCAAAACAACAAAAATTAGCAGCATCCATACTTTCGTCAACATGAGTAACAAAGAATTTATTTTTTAAAATTCTACCTATTACTGCTGTCTCAACATCATCAGACACATCCTGAATTCTTCTAGATTTGGTATTGTTTGAAAGAAGGACAGTGTTCATTTTCCATACATGTTCTTCTCCAAGCATACGCTGAACAGCATCTTGTATTAAGTTCTCAACTATAGTATGGCTATTACTACAACAAGATGTACAATAACTGATGTCATAGGAGGCTTCAATTGCATTTTCATTAACTGATGGCAAGTATGATGTCATATTCTGATATTTTGCTAGATGCCGAAAAAAAAACTGTTCATTGTTTATGAAGCTGGCACGTTTTGTTTGCAAATTTCACAAGAGTAAAGAAGGCATCATCATCATCATCAGGTGCCGTGCCGAATGGTGTTGGCTATTATGCTTCTCCAGAGTATACGATCCTTCACGCAGGCCATTAGCTCAGTTGGTGATCTCCTCTCACACCATCCCATCAGACTGTCCAGTATCATTTCTCTGGATCTTCTTCCTTCTATTTTTCCTGTTGTTATATTTTCAATGCCCCCTCTTCTCATTGCATGTCCTATGAAAGTACAGTGTCTCTCTCTTATCTTTTTGACAAGATTTTTTGTCTCTCCAGCTCTTCTCATACATTCTTCATTAGTTATTTTTGCTGTCCAGGGGATTCGCAACATTCTTCTAATAAACCACATTTCTGCTGCTTCCAATGATTTTTGTGCAGACTTGCCTATTGTCCATGATTCACTTCCATATAACAAGAAAGGTTCAATATAGCATTTTAGGATTCGTTTTCTAACATTCATTGATAAGGATGTGTTGCACAATGTTTCTCATTCTCTGAAATGCAGTCCTTGGTTGGCCTATTCTGTTCCTAATTTCCGTTCTGCATTTCCCATCTGAAGTTATTACTGCTCCAAGGTATCTGAATTTCTGCACCTGCTTTAGAATAGTTCAGTTTAATTTTATACTGCATGCTGGTGGATTCTTTTCTTAGATATAACCATAGTCTCTGTCTTTTTGATGTTCAAAGTAAGGCCTTTCTGTTCATTTTCTCTGGCGACTTTATCCAAGAGATTTTTCAAGTCTTGTTGGTTCTCAGCATACCGAAGGTTGTTAATATTGTATTCTCCAATTTTTATGCCTGGTTCTGTGATGATCGTTCTTAGAATATTCTCACTGTACAGAGAAAAAAGGTCTGGAGATAGTACACATCCTTGTAGCACCCCTTGTTTTATAGGTTGATATCTTCCAGTTCTATTTTCAACTTGAATTGCTGCTTCTTGCTGCCAGTATAGATGTTTTACAATCCTCAGGTCTTTGCAATCTATACTGATGTCTTCGAGCATTTTAATAATTTCATTATGTTTCACCTTGTCGATTGCCTTGGTATAATCAATGTTATCTTTGGATACTACTTCTCCACATACTTCACACAGGGGATTAAGATAGTCCTCATTTCCAATATCATCATCATGTGCCGTGCCGACTGGCGTTGGCTTAATAGCTTCTCCAGAGTACCCGATCCTTCATGCAGGCCATCAGTTCAGTTGGTGATCTCCTCTCACACCATCCCGTCAATATTTCCAATATATGAACACCAATATTTCATGCATTCACACTGCATTTTCTTCTTCTTTTTTTTTTTAAACCTGTTATTCATGGTTTTGTAGCGAAGCATTAGACGTGTCTTGAGACATTTGTGACTGATCACTTTCTACAGAAAGCTGAAGCTTTCTTACTATGTTTTCAGCCACTGAATAACACACGAGTTGAACAATTTATATAAAACTTAAAGAAAATGATAAAGAAATCAGAAGTGAGAGTTGAGGATATAACACAAAGCAGCGCCAAAAGTGCATGCTGTAGTATGTCATGTGTTTGCGAAACACTTTAGAACTGACTTCCCACCATTCATTAAAATAGCATGAGGAAACAAGGGATTTTCTCAAGGTTAAATAAAAAAGAGAATCCACACTGCCACAATACTGAATTTGACAACATATTTATCTGTTCTCCATCATTATCCAACTTCTTCTTGCATACCTCTAAACATTCTACTATGTACCTCCTGAGATAAGCACACAGGTTGTGAAACAATGTGCTAAATGAAACATGTAACAACAAAATTATACCTGGATGGACTTTTTATTGTCCTTATCAGTAAAGCTGTTTGGTGATTTCCTACTGTTTTTGCTGTTGTTTGATACGGTAGCTGTTGAAATGGTGCCACTGGAATTGGAAGTGACTGGAACAATGTCTAGGTCTGGGCTGCTTACACTATTTCGCTGTTTCTTCTTTCCGTTTGTTGATGACTACAGAAATCAGTCATGAAATGCTACAAGTTAATCACATAATTTCACAAAAGTTCAAACTTAAGCTTTGAAAAAATTAACACTTGAATGTGTTTAAAGCTTTCAGGAATTTTCAAATCATAATTATTACAGAAAGAGGAAGACCAAGACGAAGATGGCTGCAAGACATCGTTGACGATCTGGAAATGGATGCAACAGCAGCAGGCCATCTTGCTCACAACCGAGAGGCCTACAGGAGTGCTGTTTGGGAGGCAAAGTTCCGCAAGGGACATGCAAATGAATGAATGAATTATTACAGACGGTGTAAGCTGATTCACTGAATGCTGAATTCTTCAAGAATCTTGAGAACATATGGTTCTCAAAAGTTATAAACACAAAAACCAAGTTAAGATTATTCAATTCAAATGTAATATCCACCCTCATTTATGAATGCAAAAGCTGGAAAACAACTAAAGAAACAGATAACAAATTAGACTCTTTTCAAAACAAATGCCTAAGGAAAATACTCAGCATAAAATGGAACAAACTCAAGAACAATGCAAAGATAAGGCAAATGAGTGAACAACAACCATTCTCAAGGGTGATCAAGAAAAGGACATATGTCAGTCACGTGATGAGAAGAAACAGAGAATCCCAAGATGAGCTATAAAGTGGAATACAATAGGCTGAAGAGGTCGGTTAAGTGAAAGTCTAAAAGAGGACAATGTTAAGAGAGGTAGGCATAATTAGTAGGCATAAAATTCCTTGATGAGGTTGAAAAGCTCACAGAAGACAAGAAAACATGGCGAACTACCATGTGAGCCCTATGTGGCATTTAATGGCATGGGTAGGATGTACGACATAAGCTGATTATATACTTACAAATGACTGAAGCCACAAACTTTCATGTTACTTATAGAACATTATTATCACTAGGTGACAATGATAAATTGTGAAAATCCAGTATTCTAACCACAACCATTTGTAAGCACAGTGCCAAATTTACTCAAAGATTAGCGTGAACTTTCTAGCCTTGTGACTGAGATGAGCATGATCACAAAACAACAATAACTTTTGATCATCTCGTGCAAATGTGAAATCTGAATTTATGAACCTCAGAATCTGTCTCAGCAATGATAATTATGTTAAATATGTGTAATATAATATGTAATATAAAACTACTGTCAACACTCTGAAAGACCCACTGCAGACAATACCATATTTGTGGCATTAACTTTCAAAGTTACTATATTTTAGCACAAACAGAAAACTATATACTGGTCTGAAAACTGGTATTAAGAAAATGGACATGTGTCTGTCATGTGATGAGAGGAAACAATAAGAGAAACCCCAAACAAGCTATCAAGTGCAACACAACAGGCCCAAGAAAAAGATGTCTACCACGTGAAAGTCTAAAGAGGACATTTCAGTGGGCATAACATTCCTTTATGAGACTGAAAAACTTGCCGAAGATGAGAAATCTTGGCAAACTACCATGTGAGCCCTATGTGATGTTTCGCAGCATGGGAAAGATGTAAGATGTATGTAAGATTAAGCTACAGTTAAAACTTGCAGTAAATAAAAGTATACATAATAAATTTGAAAGTGCACTTCAATCAGAGATAAACTTCTACTACTGCAATGTGATTTAGCAACAATAGTTATCACATTAATAGATGAAATAATTTCATTGTGTGAAATGTTAAATGTTATTATATTAATAAACAGATAAAAAACAAAAAGAAATGACAGATATATGGTGAAACTCAGGCAAAAATAAAACTGAACAAAGATATCTAAACTAGCTGATCATGTGGTATGGCATCCACACACGCATAAAACCAAAAGTAACACACATCAGTTATATGATGGGGTTAAAGTGCAGAAACATAATCTATACTGTTCAAAAAAAGAAAGTAAAGGTAAAGATAATCCTGTCATGCCTTAGAGGCACATAGGGATATGGTGTTAGTGCCCATATTTTCCTTGACCTGTCAGCACACAAGAGGGTGATATGATCAGTATCACGCATGGCCGCCTTTCCTTACAACTCCTGAAGTTGGGTACCCATTTCTACAGCTGGGTGACTGGGGTGCTTCTGGCCAGATTCGAACCAAAAAAAAAACAACACATACCTTATATAAGCTTCATTTTTTAATATATTATGACCAAAAAAAAAAAATTTTTTTCCCCAGGTATCTCAAACCAAACCAAAGATTGTCACCAAGATATCAGGTCCATGATTTAGCGTGAATTTTGCTATTCTCGTGTATAGTCAAAATGCAGTAGTTGCCCTTTCTAATCACACTTTTTTAAAAAAACATAAATCATGTTGCGTTTATGGAAAAGTCATAATTTTTGTGATGAGCACAACCCATGCAAATGAAACCATATAAAAGGATGAGGTTACACAAACAAATTCAGTTAATTTTCAAGCAGACAATTATGGTGCGTCTATCACAAAATTTACAAAACATTGCTATGTCAAAGTCAGGTTACCAGGCATTTGAACGTGCAGCAGAGTACCATCAGTTGACTTTGGCACAGTTTCCAAGACACTGGCTCAGCTGAAGACCGGCACCGCAGTGGACGACCCAGGGTGACAACAGCAGCTGATGATCGCTTTATTCTGGTTCATCACCTCAGAAACAGGTTTACAACAGGTTCCTTAGGTGCTCAGTCATTACTAGCAGGACATCGTGTGTCTGATCAAAATGTCCAGAATAGACTGCATGAAGCTAGACTGGTGGCATGACGACCTCACAGAGGTCTTGTCTTAACGAGACACCATTGCCAAAATCGACTTGTTTGGGCCAATTAGCATCGGCCCTGGACAACTGACAATCCATAGTTTTTTGGGGTCTCTGGGATGATGACACTCCTGAGATGTGTGTGTGTGTGCGCGCACGCGCGTGTGAGAGAGAGAGAGAGAGAGAGAGACACACATGTCAAAAGAATCGAAAATGACCAATATCAGTGTCGAATCCATAGTTTTCAGTGTCATTGAAATGAATATTGACACCTGATGCTGTTTAAATCCAAGCTCAGCCCCAATCAGCATGGGGTCCTAGGGGTGATGGTGGGATGTGGTGACATGTACAAATAATTTTTTTTTAAAAAACCAATATTAGTGTCAAACCCATATTTCTGGGGTCACTGAGATGAATAGTGACACTCCCAATGGCGTTTAAGTTCAGCCAACAGCGTGGGGGGGCCTAGGGTTGATATATAAAAATAATCGAAAATGACTGATATTAGTGTTCATTCCATAGTTTTCGGGGTCGCTGAGATGAATAGTGGCACTCGCAAGTTCAGCCCCTATCAGCAGGTGGGGTGTGTGTGTGAGAAGTGGTGAAAAATAAAAATATCCAAATTGACCAAGAATAGTATCGAATCCTAGTGTTAGGGGTCACTATGCTGATTGGTGACAGTCTTGATGACAATTAAGCCCATGTTTAGTCGAATAGAAGGAACAGAACTCTGTAGAACCGTCTAGACTCTATAGAACCTTCTAGAAGGTTGTGGAACTGAACAGACCTCTGTAGACCCTTCTAGAAGGTTGTGGAAATGAATAGAACGTTGCTGATTGGGATAAATAAATACCCGGGCAATCAGCTAGTTTAAAGATAAAAAAAGCAGTCTAACAAAAATGATTATATATGTTTCACAGCATCCAATGCAATAAAGACTATGAGATAATTAAACCATCAATCAAAACTGACTCAACTCCGAGGCCACCCATACCTGCTTGCATTGTATAAAAAAAGAACTGATCTCATCTAAATGTATCAATAGTGGCCCCCCCCCATTCCTGGAGTCGACTGAGCATTGACAGCACCAGAACAACCAGTGGAATCGCATATCATGCAAGCTTAGTGCATCCATCATTGATTTTGGGGTGCTGGTTACATGGCACCCCAACATGTCCTATAAAAGTTCAATACAGTTCATGTTTAGTGAAACTGCTGGCCACTGTATAACTATTACTCCATTATGCTGAAGAAAGTGCTGTGTGAGACAAGCAGAATGTGGCCTAGCGTTATCTTGCTGGAAAATGAACCTTGCAGCACCATCATGTCCTGCTAACAGTGGCAGCAGTATTTCATCAACATATTGCTGGACAGTAAGGGGGTACTATTAATAAACACCAACTGAGAGAAAAAAAAATGTGATTATTGCACTTAAGACCATTACTGAAGCACCTCTGTACTGATTCCTCTCATGAACACAATCATCGTTGAATCTTTCGCCTTGTCTTCTGTAAACATGGATTCACGGACCTGTAGTCTGGTGATGGCATACATGATGGACTTGGCCACCGCCCCAACTGTAGCTCCACATTTAATCATGCTGATCACTTGATGATGATCACCGTTATTAAGTTGTGGCATCATCTCCAGTGCAAGTTTACAATAGGTTTTACATGCATCTGAAAGGGCTTTAAGTGGACTACAGAAAACAACAGTTAAAAAATTCTGAAAATCATGTAATGCATGTGTGCTTCAGTGAACTCATGGTTTCCTATGACACATTCCAACTCAATACTTGCATGTGGCATGTCATTCACCAATGTCCTGCATGCATTTCAAAACACTATATGTGATCTGCACTCATAGCTGTTCTTCTTTTCATGCAAAATACAATGTATCGTTATTTTTTACCTTAAATGTGTGTGTGTATGCGTATGAGAGAGAAGAGAGATGTGATTTGAGAAACTAAAACCGGCATAAAATGGAGAATGATTACCCAACCCAACTGGCTTGGAACATGATGATTTATTTAACCAAGAAGACAAACAGCACACTTACTGTATTATTGCTGCGCCGTGTGCGCATATTGTGCTTGGAGGGTGTGCTTTCCTCGTCCTCGGGGACGGGCTTGAACAAGTACTGGTTGGGGCTGGTGCTGAAGGGCGGTGACTCTACCCCAGACTCCTCCCCATACTTTTTGTATGATAGGTGACATTTGGTGCAGTGAAGCTCACCATCCTTGCCACTGTGCCAATCTTTGGAGTCTTAAGAAGAAAAATTATTTACATTTATGCATAAAAGTTTCAACAAAACATTAAAACATGAAGTTTCCTCATATGATTTTAAACAATGAAAATGTTCACTGACTAAAACAATTTAAATGGCAGTTGTTCAGGGCGTGATGATCATATTCCATATAAAAACACTGTACTGCACAGGAAAGATGAAGTAAAAAATGTCTGCCTAAGAACATCTTATGGAAATGTAAAATTAGTAACATGGGTGAAACACAATAATTTGTTAAAGTTTCTGATTTCTTCTTAAAGATGGTATATGGTGCAATAAAACTAACATTAACAGTTAATTTAAGACTGAACATGAACACTATCAGGTGATCAGAATGCTTATAAAATCTGAATAATTCAGACTTTTGGAGAAAGATCTGTATGCCGGAGCATCTGTAATGGACTGGAATGCAATCATCACAACTTTATCTCTCCACTGTTGTTTACTGATGGTATTTTGTCTTAGCAATATGTTGATGAAATCCTGTAGTCATACCTTTTACCACTATTCACACAAAATGAGTGTGAAAATATTTGTTTCCCATCAATGTAACACCAGGTCCTATTTGTACTCCTCAGACAGCAGTTTCTTCAGCAGAATGGAACCTTTATCATGCATTAGTGTGTCAACTGACATGAACACAGCATTTATGGGATATAATCAGATGTCACAGGATGTAGCAGCACCCTAGACTGAATAATGAATGACAGCTGGCAGAGAAAAGGAGGTGTAGGATGTGACGCCTATTGCTGTCAACCATCACCTGGTGCAGTACATGTTTAATTGACTTCAACATGTCTCTCCATGCATGAAGTGGACTGTGGCATAAACAAATTTATATTTGGCAGGATCAGACATCAGGGGATACCACAGATGTCATGATAGGTCTTTTGGTTTTGTTTTATTTTATATCTGAAAAACAAGGCCCTGTAATTTATGAATGTCTGTTTTAGTTCAGTTTTGTTACCTATTTTTATGTGATGATTTTTGTTAGGCATATTTCTGATAATTTCAGATATATCTTTTCTGTTACTCTTGAATTCACTTCAAATCATTCTTTTTATCTTTTCTAAGTAGTGTACAATGTTGCCTGTCTATGTTTACAAGTTCTTCATAAACAGTACAGTGACCACCCCCCCCCCATATTTAATATTCACCTAGGGTCCACCACATGTGAGCTTTAAATTGAGACAAACTTAGATTATGAGTTTAATGTAAATAAACCCCTACCCACAGAAACATACTGCTGATGTCAACAGAAAACCAACATCTAGAATGGGAAATTATTCATGAAAAGAGCAATGCAAGTTCACATTTTAATTATCTAAATGTGAAATCATTAAAAAAATATAAAAGATTGGTTCATCATTCTTACAAGTTACTTGTTATGTTTCAGTGTACTTTTTCAAAGTTGTCCATCTATGTTTACAAGTCCTTCATAAAAATAATAGTTCCCTCTCCAAATGACCAAGTCTTCCTATTTTTGCTGCATCAATGCTGAATGACATGTATCATTTCATAATTCCAGAGAAGAAATAGCTACACTAAAATATGGCATAGTAGTAGGTGGTTCCTCATCAACTTTTTTCTATGAATGCACTTTCAGGTTTCTTAACTGATATTGCAATACTGATGTTACATTTCACATAACTTTTGAAAGGGATAGTCTTTTTTTTCCTTTGACAGCTGAGTCTTCAGTACATACTGGCATTTCATCTCAATCTCCTTCTCAAATTGTATCAGTGACGGGATATAAACCAGCTTTTCTAAAAGAATTTATCACCTTCTGAGGTCATTCCAAGCACAAGAGACATGATGCATGGCCTGTAGAGTGTGAAGCTATTTAAAACAAATGGAGGAACAGCTTTATTAATTAACAAGCCCCCGGCTGTAATGTTTCATGTTTATCTTTTACATCATTCATGTCTGGGTGGCAGCTTCTTGCATGTCACAACTACGTGCTCCCTTTTTTCCTATTATTTTCTCCACACTTATTTGTTTTGTATCATTGATGTGAATCTATATTTTCTATTCTTTTCCTATTTATTTCCCTCTCAAAGAATAACATTAAAAATTTAGAGTCCGGCATCACTGCAATCAGGACAGCCCCATATATGATCTGCCGCAGCATGCACACAAGATTTTCGAAGAATTAATCACACCAGGATCAAGTAGGTGGAATTAAATCATAAATGCGTACTGCTCCAAAACATAATTTGTTAAATAGATGCTGATTTTGAGAAACGTTAAATTGCATCTTAAATTACATTATTTTTTTATGGATTAATAGGATCAAATCAACGTAATATGAATGTAGTGTAAAACTGAGAAGTGTTAAATTCAGATTTCACTGCAAATTCATTTGTTTACTCTCTCCACTCCTGCTGATGTTAATTTTACATTAAATTTACCAATTCTTTTTTTTATTGCAGCTCACTTCGTCTGTGTACATACATACTTCATCTGTTAGCTTCTTTTGTTACCCCATCTGTTAGCTTCTTTTGTTAAAAAATATTCCAGTCAAACTGGAGTGGATTACAACAGAAGTAGTATCATCAACATAGCTTACTAGTGCCATAATGCTGCTGCAAAATATTATGCTACTAGAAATGGTTTACTACAAGAAAAGTCTTACAAGAAACTGCTTTTTGGTGATGATTACTACTGAAAATTTGGTATAGTTATTAAATCAAATGCTTCACTTAGCTATTTTTGTCTAACTCAGCACTTGAATAATACTTTTATTGTTTTATTTTCAAAATAATGAATTCTTAATCATATTTAGAGCTGTGTACCAGACCTCTAACTGATACAACAGCAGTAGTTAGTGAGAAGTTTGAAGCTAAGAGCATTTTTATTTTTTATGACAATTATTTCTTAATCTTTCAAAATATTCCTTTCTTCACTCGTATTATCTAATCTCTCTCCATTTTTCTACATTGTGATGGATGATGCCAAAATGTCAAATTTCTGTCCTAACATATAAATATTGTGTTTGCAACTGTTTTCCCATTAAACCTAAGCCAAACCAACAGGGAGAGGTATATTATTTGCTTAAATGTGATATAAAACCTTCAATGAATTAGTAAATGATACTCTAAATAACAAAGACTAATTTTTAAAAAATAACTTCCTACCAAACAACCAACAACTTATTCTGAAATGTGTCTAAGCACATTCCTTAAGAAGTTTTTTTTTCTCATGCTGCCAAGAAGAGCACCTGTGCTTCATAACACTAAAGCCTCCTATCTTTTAAAGCAGCTTTCATTTCTGTTTCAACTGTGTGTAACTAGTCACCTGATAATTATCACTTTATTTGGCTATCTTAAGCCTGGTCAACAAATCACAGGACAACTCTGCACAATAACAAAACTGAAATTATAAACACAAGACTCACTTGTTGTTAAACAGCGCTGACATATATTAGCAACATCCCTGCCTCCATCACTCTCTTCAGACTCTTCTCCAGACTCACTTCCTGAACTCACTGTAATTAAACAATATGGATACAAATTACTAAGCAAGTCTGTGTACGAAGGATGATGAAAAAAAAAAACTATCCAGGCTCATTGCGTTCAACTGCATGTCCCTTGCGGAACTTTGCCTCCCTAACAGCATTCCTGTAGGCCGCTCGGTTGTGAGCAAGATGGCCTACTGCTGATACATCCATTCACAAATCAATGATGTCTTGCAGTCATCTACGTTTTGGTCTTTCTCTCTCTCTTTTTCCCCATTATGTACCTTTCCAAGATGATCTTCTCTAGATTATCATGTCGTTTAATGTATCCAAAATATTTAAGTTTTCTCTCTTTAATCCTCTTTACTAGCCAGCCTTCTTCAATATTAAGTAGTTGTAGTATGGATATATTTGTTTTTTATGTCCATGATATCTGAAGAACTCTTCTGTAGCATTTACATTCAAAGGCATTTATGTGTTTCTCAGCTGTTTTGTTAAATGTTCAGGTCTCACAGGCATATGTTGCAATGGGAAAGATGCATGCCCGTAAAAATCTTATTTTTGTAGTTCTGTCTGTTCCTCTCCACAGATTCTTTAGTTGTTTTACTTTCTGAAGAGCGATAGATATCCTCTTTTTAATTTCCCTCATTGTATTTCCATTATTAGTTAGTAGTGATCCAAGATATTCAAAACTCTCCACCTCTTCCAGTTTTTCCTCACTGATACATATTTCAGCTGCCTTGTTTGTTTTGTCAGTTGTTATCAATTTAGTTTTCTTCACATTAAGATAGAGGTTTTGCTCTTTGCTGTTCTTACGGACTGACATAATTAGTTTTTCCCATTCCTTTTCGTGTTGTGGACAGTAACACTGTGTCATTAGCATATCTCATCTCTGGTATTTCATAACCTCCAATTGTTATGGCATCGTAATATTCTTTGTCTACATCTTCTCTAACATTCCTCATTATATTTTCAGTATACAAGTCAAATAAGTATGGCGACAATATGCAACCCTGACGGACACCTTGTTTTACATCAAACCAAATTGTTTCACCAATTATTCTTACTGCTGCTTGTTATCCAGACTAGATTTATTAAAAAAAAAAAAACTGCAATAATTACTGACCTGTAATTTAATCAACTTTGAAATAGTCCTCTTTTGAAGCAACACATTAAGCCCTATGGTGTTTCCAACACATTAAGCCCTATGCTGTTTCCACTGCTCAAAGCATCTTCTGAAGTCATCTTCTAATATGGGGAATAGCTGCCTTGTTGCATTCTTTTGTATCTCCTCAACATCCTGAAATCTTTTTTTTTCCTTTCAAGTGGTATTTTATTTTTTGGAATAGGAAAATTACATAGGAAGTGATATCAGGCGAATATGGTGGCTGTTGGACCTGTGGAGTGCAGAGCTTAGCAAGAAAGTGCTGCACAAGTTGCGATGCATAGGCAGGTGCGTTGTCATGTGTCATTCCCATGCAATGTCAGTCTTTTGCAATGAACTGCATCCCTCAAATGTTGCTAACCTTCACAGTGAAATTCCTTGTTCATTGTCCGACCTGATGAAGAGTATTTATGATACACAATTCCACTGTAATTAAAAAAAAAAAAGTCAGCATTGTCTTTAAATTGCTGTGGCTCTGTTGTGCTTTTTGGGTCTGTGAAGACATGGCCTTAGTTTCAGGGTCATACTTATAAACCCATGATTTATCATCAATTATGATTATTTTCGAAAAGTGTTAGGTATTTTTGACGCATTCAAGCAGGTTACGAGCAGTGAAAACATGGGTAAAATCACTGATTCAATTTTTAAAAAATATGACAACTGCAATGAACAGATTCAGATATGTAAGAACAAAGCACTACTGTAAAGAGCGGACAAGCTCAGGAGATATGACATATGCGGTATATGCCAAGGTCAACATGTGCCAATATCCCTCTGGTTATGTCAGTCAGTTCTGGACTTATGTCCTCAGTCTGGATACTTTTTGATCACACCATGTATGTCCATTATTAGACATACAAAGTGAACACGTAGGGCACCCTCTGGATGTGGCTCTCTGAATGGGCTGACATTCAGATACTATGTGATCCTGCAGGGGGTGACTTGAAAGGAGACATAGAAGAGATGAAGAAAGATGAAAAAAACAAAATGGAGCTTAAAAAGTGTATGTGAGTGAAGAAAAGGAGAAAGTGATGAAATAAGAACAAGCAAAATATGAAAAAAGAAACCTCTTGAAGTTTCAGTAATCCTTCAGGACTCACACTACATGTAAGCTGCAATAACTTGTGCGAAGACTACTGAACAAATTTAAAGCTGCAAAATAGCCTCACTCACTGATAGTTAAATTTATCAAAGTTAAAGTAAACACTGAGAACAAAAAATACAACTAAAGTTTCTCATGCCAATTATGTACATACTGACAATGAGATGGTGCGAACAGGTATTTAGGACCTGAAAGAAAGAACACTTTCAGCAGATGAAGTTCACTGTTACCTTGATGGTGGATCTTATGAAATGTAATTTTCACCTGCAACCCATTATTTGCTCAAGAGACAAGCTACAGGTGAAAATGTCAGGGAAATAAGGTGATGAGAGTTCTTGTTGGCTTCAGCACTGTTTTTGTAACTCCAGTGACTATCACTCTTTTAATAATTGTGTAAGGAACATACTGTCCAAGCAAAACTTTATTTTCCAGACAAGTCTGCTTTGAAGAAGGCTTCCAAGCTGCATTACTTCACAGCCTAAAGTAACCAAAGAAGACTACATAGACATGAACATCTGAGAGGGAAAATCATTACTTTCTTGTTTACTGCACCAAATTTACTTTTGCAAAGTAATAGAAATATTGGTAACAGCCTCTCCTGACCCATACTTAGAAGATTAGACAATGTCTTCTCACCAACCTGCAGTGTCATTCTCTATCTTTCCCATCATGGTGGGGGACAATCCATCATAATCATATGTTAGTTTCCTGTAGAGGCTTACTGGATCTCTTGTTTACTCTAATGATATTGACAATGATAGATGGTATTCCATTTGGTTTTAAAATTCTTCACAGTGAACCTCTGTGTATGCTATCAAATGCCTTTTTAAAGTATATGAAGTTCAGTATTAATGGTTTCTGCTTTTCAGCATGTTCTTCAAGTATTATTCTTAGAGTAAAGATCTGGTTGAGACAGCTTCTCCCTTTTCGAAATACTGCTTGTTCTTCTATCATTGCAGTATCCACTATATCTTTACGTCTATTCAGAATGACTTTGCAAAATACTTTTGACACAACTGATACTAAGGTTACTCCTCTTCAGTTATTGCAATCACTAAGGTTGTCTTTTTTGGGTATTTTAACAATGATTCCTTTTTTTTTCCATTTAGAAGGGACCTTTTCTTCTTTCCAAACTTTATTAAACATTCTCTGTAGTTGGTTCATGTTGTCAATGTTAATGGCTTTTAACATTTTGGGTGTTATTTCATCTTCACCTGCTGTTTCAATTTCATGCAATGTAATTTCATCTAGGCTGACATTTAGTTGTGGAAATGTTAAGTCAGTTTCAAGGTTTATCAATTCTTTTGGGTGTGGTCGATTAAGTATTTCTTGGAAGTGTTCGACTCTGCTTTTGGTCTTTATTTGGTGTTAATAGGGTTCCAGTTTTGCTAAGGATTGGTTTTTCTTTAGACATAATAGTACCTGTTAGCCTTTTGTATGTTATATAAACTTTTGCCGTCTCTTGTTTTTGCTGCTTTCTCTTCCTCTTTTGCCATGCTGTCTATGTGTTCTCTTTTATCCCTTCTTTTTCTTTGTACGTTGCTTTCGCCAGATCTTTTCCAAGATCTGTCTTTACATTCAACATTGCTGATTTGGCTGCTCGTCTTTATGTACTTCCATGTGTTTTCTTATATCCATGCTTTTCTATTAGGCTTTTTCAGTCCAGTGCTTGCTTTTGCTGCTGTGATTATGGCTGTGCTGTCAGAATTCATCTATACTTATCTCCTCTACTTCACTTGGTGTTGTTGAATGATTGGCAAGTTCCTGATTGAAATTCCCATTAGTATTTTCTTCTTGTAAGCTGTGGCTGTGTATCTTTCTGGATACTGATTTCTTGTGTTGGCTTTTCAGTTTTAGTTTTATTTTTCCTATACACAGATTGTGATCACTGCTGACATCTGCATCCCTATATATCCCTAAATATAATGATCTATCTGATTTCTAGTTCTATCATCTGGATATATCCACGTTGTTTTATTTATCTCTGTGTGGAAATATTGTTCCTCCAATGACCATGCCCTCTGTTAGACATATTTCAATTAATCTTCCTCCATTCTGATTCACCATGTCAATTACTTCCTTCCTCATTACTTTTTCGACATCAGTGTTATCTTTCCCTACCTTAGTGTTGAAGTCCCCCATAGCAATTAGGATGTCATGTTTAGGGACTCTGTTAATGATTTGTTGTGTCTGGTGATAGAAATCATCTTTTACCTAATCATCTGCATCTTTCGTGGGAGCGTAACACTGTATGATTGTCATTCTTCCATGTCTTAGGTTGTATCTTGCTCTTATTATACAACTGTTCACTGGTTCCCATTCTATAAGGTTCTTTGCTGCTACATTTGACATAATTATACCTATCCCCTCTTGGTGATTCCCATTGTTTTTGCCTGAATGTAATATTAACTTACTGTTTTCCGCTGACCTTTTCCCTGCTTCTGGCCATCGCATTTCACTGATGCCCAGGTGGAATCTCTCCATTTCTCTGATTACCTGGGTAGATGATGGTGCTGCCATTGTTCTTACGTTTCAGAGTCCAATCTCTGTCACATGTTTCAGGCCGACCATTGAATTCTTCGACCTCTGTCTGAGCTCTTCAGAGCTGGCACCCCTAATGGTTGATTTCGTTGCGAGTTTCCATAACAAGTTTTTTTTTCCCCATCTAGAATACCTCTAGATAGGCCTCAGGACAAGGTTGTTCACTTTATCCCGATACAGGATATGTGACAGATCAAGCAGAATTCAACTTTTTGTGCATGCTGGCAAAAGCATTAAAAAACGCCGGCATCTTGCACGTCAAAAAGGAAGATAAGGTATGTATGTTACTGTTCAAAAAAAGAAATGCAAGAAATACGATGTTGTGATTTAAACTGAAGTTTGCTGATCAGACAAGGGCAAATTGCCTGAAACGTTCACCTGGACATCAATTGTACTCAGCAGATGATTCATGAGCACAGTAAACTGACTCTAGTCAAAACAGAATTTTTAACAATAACTCATGACAGGTTCACAAGAATCCAGTGAAACTTACTGAACACAAAACTCACAGGCAATGTTATGCCTATAAAAGACTGACCTCAAATCAATTCATTTTGCCTGCTTCTAAAAATGTAACAATCCTAAGAGTGCACTCATTTTTGGGATGCACTGCTTAGTTTTACACTGAATACACATTGCAGCACACACCACCCAGACCATGCAGGCAATGGCTGCCTCGGTTATTTTTGTATTCAACTGTGCAATGGTAAACATAGGCCTCAGTTCATGCATCACAAAGCCTTTCCTAGGTATGCAGCATGGTGCATTCGCTCCATGCCCTATCCTTCAATAAATTGTTTACCATGAAATGGCCTGGGAAATTTATTTCATCTTATTTAGCTTTTCACTGTATAGCTTAAAAATGCTGCTAGTTTTTTTTTAACAATATCAAATCTACAACAATGGACAGCTAGAAATTTTCTGCATTTTCAGTGAAATTCTGACATTTCTAAAAGCTCATTAAAGATTTATATTTGAAACATTATTTTATTTGTGCATCATACAAAAATTAAGCCATTCATTATCAGATTGTTAATATTATTGAAACTGCACTAGTTCAAGCTGCCGACAATTGTCAGAATGCAAAGCTCTAAAGTGAGACTGTGCCACTGGCGCATAATGAAATTAAAAGCTAGGAATTTTTGGTAACTATGGTGATTTAGTTGGTTATGGTCACCATTCTATGATGGTTGGCATAATGATCTCAATGTAGGGTCAATGACTATGATCAATGAATAGTACAGTCACTGCCCGGAAGGAAAGCAATGGTAAACTACCTTCTGGAAATATACCAAGAAACCCAAACAGCAACATGGAAGGTCAGACAGGAAAAAGATCTGGTGGCTAGTCTCCCAGGCCAGACAGATCTAATTTCAGCAATGGGGAAAAGCGTGGGACAGAAGTCAGTACTAGTAATTGTGGTGACGGACAAAATCCTGGCGGTGTTATTAAGGAAAATTCCTGCATCAAACTAAAAAGAAAACTAAGAGTAGGAACATGGAATATGAGAAGTATGTATGAGGGAAAGTATCAAACAATAAGTGATGAGATGAAAAGAATGGGGATACACTTTTAGGGAATCTGTGAACATCGAGGAAAGGATCAGGACACTTCAAGAGGTAGAATGGTGACATATTTATATACTCTGGTGGAGAATTAGGAGGAAAGAATGGAATGGCTTTTTACTTGGACAAATCAACATCAAAAGCATTACTAGGTTACAATCCACTAAGTGATAGAATCCTCACTATCAGACTTAAAGGCACTCCTAGAAATGTAACAATTATCCAGATATACACCTACATCTGCAGTAGAAGATTTTTATAACACACTGCAAATGATGATAGACCAGGTACGAAAAAATGATACTGTATTAATAATGGATGATTTTAATGCAAAGATTGGTACAGAAAGAACAGAAGATGAAGGACATGTTTTGGGGAAATTTAGTACAGGACACAGAAATGAGACAGGTGAAATCTAATAGCATGGAAAATTAGCTAATTATCGCTAACACACTTTTTAGACAACATCAAAGAAGATTTTACACATGGACATCACCTGATGAGAAAACCAAGAATCAAATAGATTACATTTTAGTGCAGAGAAGGTGAAGATCAAGTATAACAGCAAAGAATTTACAGGGTTCTGATTGTGACACGAACCATGAGTTATCAGACATGAAGATAAAGATAAAAAAAGACAGGGGATCAAGACCACTCTGCTTTGATCTTAGAAAAACACCAGAACAATATGGTATAGAAGTGAAGAGCCGTTTCAAAATCCTGATGATACAGGAGGAAATTACACCAGATGAACTGGCTACGCAGGCCAGAGATATCTTAATAACAGCAGCTAAAGAATTGGTTCCAGTAAAGAAAACACAAAAGAATGGATGGATTACAGCAGGCACACTAGAACTAATAAAATGTAGAGAAATGAAGATGAGAATAGAAAGTGACAAACAACAACAAAGAGGAATATAAATCTTTAACACAAGAAGAAATATAAGAAAAGACAAAAAAACAATATATATATGACTGTTGTGAAAGAATAGAAGGGAATCAAAAGTGTGGAAGAGATAGTAAAATGTTTAAAGAAATGAAGACATTGACGAGAAATGTCACACTTAAGCTAAACGTAATTTGTGATGAGATGGGGAAGACCTTGACAGAGACAGAGGAAATTCTAGAAAGATGGAAGGAATATGGCAAAGGAATGTGTGAAACAGCCGACTGTGAAAGCAGAAATCAACAGTGTGTATTATTATTGGAGGAGAAAGAACCTGAACCAACAATAGAAAAGAAGTTTTATGGACAATAAAGAATCAGAAAAATGGTAAATCACCAGGATGTGATGAGATAACAGCTTAACTTATTAAAGCAGGAGGAAAGAAATGTGCAACAATCTATCATGCACATTGTGGTATTTATTGATTTATTGATATGGCATTCAGGTATTTGGCCAAAGAAAGGAAAAGAACTGTATTCATACCACTGCCATAAAAAGGGTAACCTGAAATTATGCACAAACTACAGAACTGTTACCCTAATCAGTTATGCCAGTAAAATTCTATTAAAAATCATAATGGGTTGACTTCGTAAGAAATAGAAGTAATCAGTATGGTCCAAGCTGGTTTTAGACAAGGAAGAGGACCAAGAGATCATATATTCAATATAAGATTAATAATAGAGAAATGCAGAAAATTTAATGTGAATCTATATTTATCTTTTACAGACTATTCAAAGGCATTTGATTGTGTACAACACCATAAACTTTGGGAAAAAATGGGATTTCCAACACATTTGATACAACTAACATCACTGCTGTATCTAGACCAACAAGCAGCAGTGAGAATAAATAGTGAAACAATAACTTGGTTTGACATAAAACAAGAGGGTGCATATTGTCGCCTTACTTATATAACTTATATATTGAAAATATAATGAAGAATGTTAGAGAAGATGTTTTGCTCTTCACTATTCTTACAGACTGACATAATTAATTTTTCCATTCCTTTTTTGTGTTGTGGACAGTAATACTGTGTCATCAGCATATCTAATTTCTGGTATTTCATAACCTCCAGTTTTATGGCATTGTAATACATTTTCTCTAACATTCCTCATTATATTTTCAGTATACAAGTTAAATAAGTAAGGCGAAAATATGCACCCCTGATGGACCCCTTGTTTTATGTCAAACCAACTTGTTTCACCATTTATTCTTACTGTTATTTGTCTGTTGGTCTATATACAGCACTGATGCTAACTTTATCAAATGTGTTGGAAATCTCATTTTTTCCATTACTCCCAAATAATAATAGTTATTGTAGATTAGACAATTATTTCAAACAAGGCACAATTTGGACAGCTAAAAACTTACTTGGGCAACTCTGAATTCTCCATGAAAATAAATTATCTAAAAAATAAAACTCTACGAGAAGAGTGAATGAGTCTGCAAGCTGCATTATCATTTGATACTGATTGGTTTAGATTTGCTTTCAGAGATAAAGTGCTCCAGAAATATATTCCTAATGGAATAAATACCACACTTAAAATTGTTTTTCTGAAGTCATTCATTTTAGGTGTGGTATTTACATCTCTCAAGAACAGATGACTGGGATTGGTTTGTTACCAGTTATGAAAGGAAGAAGTATGTAAACTGAGTACAGTGATCTTATCACAGTGTTTACATCAGAAACACTTAAAATAGCAAATTTCATTTAGCTATAATGATAAGTAAATTATTATTAAGTTACATAATTATGATAGCGATTTTACTGAAGAAGGCTTTATTGTTTTATTTTTATTTACATAAAATTTACTATGGTAAACAAGACAAGTGCCTATCAATTAAAAATAAAATTTAAAAAGAATGTCTTCATTTAAATTTTCATAGCTCTAATCTATTATTTTTTTAAAATCTCTCTTTTTTTCAATTTTTTCTGCACAAGTACATGCTTGCTATATTTTTTTTTGGACACATACAGGCACCCTGTTACTCCCGTAAATTGATGAAATGGTCCTTGCACCACCTAAGAATGGCCCTGACAAGTCAGGACAAGAAATATGCTTAGGCAGAGATTAACAATGACAAGACAGCAGCCAGGGATCATCGGTGGTCTATATATAATCATGCCTGATCAAAGAGCATAGATGACAAAATCAAGAAAAAAAAACTTAGGGACACAGAGTTACAATTCTCTGTGAAAAATAAAATTTTTTTTTATCCAGGAAATCTTAATAAAGACTCGAGTTCTCCAAAGCCAAAGATGTCTAATATTATGAACTCTTAGAAGGAAAATAAAAAGAGCCCCTGTGTAACAACAAAAACAATGGTCAACACAAGTGAGAAAACTTCACTACATCTGCAAAAATGCTAAAGCCATTGCTTGTTCCATCTAGTGCAGGGAAACCAATAAAGAGAATAAAACAATTACATTGACCATTATAAGACTGGTACGTTCACCATGACTCTCTCATTAATATGAAAGAATAGGTAAACCAAAGTGCTAAACAAATGCAAATATAGTGCCCAGCTAAGAAAGTATATGAAATTCCAGGTTATGAATTACATTCCAAGAATAAATGAAAAGGTCATTACCTCCACCTAGAAATGTTCAATGAGACAACTAGAGGAAAGATACTTTACCAGGAAAACTTGGCAAACAACTATGCGAGCCCTAAGTGATGTTTAATGGCATGGGAAGGATGTAAGAAGAATAATCTGGTTTAGATGACTCTGACATGAAATATAACTAACACATCAGGCAAAAAAGTAAAAGAAAATCTAAAGGCAGTAAAACATGTAAGAAAAGTTGGAGATATATTCACTACATTAACAAAAAAATTTCATTAAAGCTGATGTGCTCATTTGTACATACTTGCAAGTTCAAATGTGGTAGATGGTGGAAAAATACATTAAAAAAAAAAGAAGTGGTAGCATGAATGCTTTACTTATCTCCTATGAAACAGAAAAACTGGCACAGAAACTGAGTGTTAAGTATCTGAGAATGAAAAGGGGCATAGAGAAAAAAACAACCCTGAAAACATTTACCAGATTGAACCACGGCTACACTAAAAATGAGACCAACAATTATATGAGAAACAAAATTACCCTCGTTATCAGGCTGATTATTTCTTGGACTATGCCTTTTCAGCTGCCTCCGGTGCCTTCTGTAGGTGGGTCGTGAGTTATTGGCTGCAGGAGACTTCTTCCAGAAATAGTAAAATTCCACTAGCTCACTCTGGGTGAGAAGAAATAAATAAGAGGGCTGCAAAGGCCTGTCGAATTTCAGTGGTGTATACATACTGAAATGTCACAGTCACACATTTAACTTCAAGAAACAAATAAAGTGTTAAATATGGTAACAATTCAGTCACATGTACGTGTATTTGGTCAAAATGGCAGGAGCACAAAAAACTAATACACATGATATAATGTAATAGACAAGACATACTGAAAATAAATAAATAAACAGAACACAATTCAGTTCACTGCAATATAAAATATTAAAAAAGAAAGTCAAAAACATTACAGATTTATTCTACATGTAAAGTTAGTGCTCAAAATCAAACCAGGAGTTGTTGGCTGCAATATGGGTGACTTGCAGTGTCAATAATATACAGTAGTATTAAAAGCCAAAAATGAAAAAAATCTACAGAAATGACACAGTTGTGAAATAAAAAAATGAGCTGAAATGATTCATCATAAATAGAAGCAGTGGTTACACCACTGAAATAAGAACCCACCTAAATGCAATGTTAAAGTACATGGAACAATCTTGAGACATATGTGCATATATTAAAAAACTTGGGTACACTAATAACACTGAAATCAAGAACAGTATACCAAGCCAAAAACAGCTTTCAAAGAAACGAGAAATTTCATGTAATGCATTTCTTTAGCTGAACAAGGAGTGAAAACAATTTTAAAATGCTACATTGTGCCTACTCTGATCTATAGAAGTGAATCATGGACTATGAACAGATCAACAGAAAGATCACTTGAGGCAACTGGGATGTAGTTTCACAGAAGAATGTTAAGTACAATGGATGGCTCGGAAGAGTATTTTACAAATACCACTGAAAAAAAAGGGCGTAATTAAATCCATAAGAAAATGATAATCAATACTCATTAGATACATAAAGAAAAAGGGAGGGCCTGACAACATAACTGGAAAGAGGCAAATGAAGGTGCACTTCTGAACACTGCCTCTTGCAAGTCACAGAGAAGTGTTTCATTTATTCTATTTTTTCATAACATTCATGTGAATTTATATTTTTATCTTTTCTCTCTATTTCTTCGCCCTGTGTGTTTTTGTATGATTAAGGTTCAAACCAAAACATCACAACTGTGTGCTTGTTACATAATACAGCTGTGCCTACTTTTTTCCTAGTTTATACATTTTGTTATCACAGCTTTACTGCAGTGACTTCATGTATAGTTAGATACTTAGCTTTACATATGTATACACTAATTATTTGTGTGTACAGAGAACTGTCTAAATGAGACACTGCAAAGACAATAGAGTAATCCAATCAATACTGGAATTCTGTGACAAAGACTTGAAACTGGTAACAACTTTCAGAGCTGAAAGTCAGTTGAATGATTGATCATACATTCACAGTATATACAGATCAAAATACATATATACATTTTGTTCATTATTCAATGAGTTAATGATATGAAACAAGAAAGACCCAATTTTCCTATTAAAATCTTCATAACAATTTTGAACTAGTTACTTTTTCTTCCTCAGTTTGGTTCACTGACTAATGCGGTGAATCTTTAAAACTAATGATTGACATTTTAGCTTCAGGCATCCTCTGAATTTAAATGAGAAACTCAAACAAAAATTATTTTAAACTGAATATTATTAAAGACAACTGCAAGCGGGACACATAAGAAATAAAGTGAGAAGCTTATATGATATACGTCCACTACAGCAAGTAAGTCTGATGTGACTGTGAATATATTTGTAAACTATGTCTTAAGAAACTAAGCTTACTTTCACTATTTCGGTATCGTTAGACTAGCTTCTGTACCCTCCGTTAACTTTAATGACAAACATCGAATACATAAGGACTGTCACATCAAAGAAATCACGCTTGTCTGAATCCAATGCTGGTTTTCAGAACCCTGATTTGATCGAAATCTGCTGCAGAAATCTGAATTACCGTCTGTTAGACCAGTGTGCCAGCACAAACAGGCCGACCTTGCCTTTAGGCTTGTGAGTTTTGTGCTCGAAACTTACTACAGATTGTCAGCAACACGGACACGCAATACTGGAAACATGGAGAATTGAAGTCCATTTCAAAACATTATTGCTTCCATTGTCATTAAATGTGAAAAATATACACATCTGGTAGTTAATTTCAAACAGTACACGCAGATATCCGAGCACAGAATCCCGGTCTAAGACTAGCAACACAGCATGCTCGAGTTTTGCTATCGGATGGCGGGCGAACAATCCAAAATGGCGGCTGACCTAAGCTAGCAGACGAACAACGAACGATCTATAAAATTCAGGCATAGAGAAAGCCTTTGCATGGCTAGACTAGCGAGCGGGCTAGGTGTCTGTTGGTTGTGTTGTGTAGGCTTCACAGCCTCTTCAAAAAAAAAATTTAGAAAACTACTGGCTGGCTTTTGAGAACGTGGCTCCGATTCTAATGTAGAATGACATGCATACCTGACCGGACAACTCACCTCCGCCATTTAGGCCTATGTGATGCTGGAAAACGATGAAACTGGAAAATATCAACCAATAAAACAAGGAGTGTGTACTATCTCAAGACATTTTTTTGTCTCTGTGCAGCGAGAATATTCTAAGAACGGTCATTACAGAACCAGGTATAAAAGTAGGAGGATACAATATTAACAACCTTCGGTATGCTGACGACACAGTACTGATAGCTGAGAACCAACAAGACCTGCAAAATCTCTTGGATAAAGTCGCCAAAGAAAGTGAACAGAAAGGCCTTACTTTGAGCTTTAAACAGAGACTATGGTTATATCTATGAAATAGAATTCACCAAAATGAAGAATAAAATTAAATGGAACTATTCTAAGCAGATGCAGAAATTTTAATACATTGCAGCAGTAATAACTTTAGATGGGAAATGCAGAACAGAAATTAAGAACAGAATAGGCCAAGCAAAGACTGCATTTCAGAGAATGAGAAACATATTATCCAACACATCCCTATCAATGAATGTTTCAAAAACGAGTCCTTATATATATATATATTATATATATATATATATATATATATATATATATATATATATATGTGGAAGTGAATCTTGGGCAATAGGCAGGTCTGCACAAAAGTCATTGGAAGCAGCAGAAATGTGGCTTATTAGAAGAATGTTGTGAATTCCATGGACAACAAAAATAACTAATGAGAATATCTGTGAAGAGCTGGAGATACAAAAAATCTTGTAAAAAAATAAGAGAGACAATGTACTTTCTTTTCCATCTTCTGTCATGCACCAGATCACTTTATGAGAAGAGGGGGCATTGAAAATATAACAACATGAAAAATAGAAAGAAGTCCAGGGGAAGACCAAGAGAAATGATAAGTGGACAGAATGACGAAATGGTGTGAGAGAAGATCACCAACTGAGCCTGTATGAAAGATCGTGTACTCTGGAGAAGCATAATAGCCAACGCACGTCGGCACGGCACCTGATGATGATGCTGGTGGCTCTGTTGTTCTACAACCCTGTTCTGTAGTGTCAAAAATGTATATTTACTTCCAAGCAAAGATGCAGTTTTCTTTTAGCATCACCATTGTGACTCATTCTGTTGAATAAATATGAATTCCAAAAATGTCATTACAATTCTTGTGTCTTGTCTCTTTCATATTTTAACCTTTCAGTTAATTTTTCTAGTCAACATCACCACCATCATCATCATCATCACCACCACCACCACCACCACCATCATCATCATGTGCCATGTCTGGAGGTGTCGGCGACCATGTCTCTCCAGTTTCCGATCTTTCATTTTATTCATCAGTTCTGTTCTGCTTCTCCCATGCCACTTTGTCAAGCCATCTAAGATTTTCTTTCGTGGTTTATCTCTCTTTCCTGCCTCCAGTTTTACCTGTTATCACTACATTTTCTATCCCCCTCATTATATGGTCAATGAACCTAGACTGTCTTCCCCATAATGTGTTTATTAAGATTCGTTTCCCATTGGCTTTCCTTAAGCATTCTTCATTTGTTATTTTGGCTATCCATGGTATTCTTAACACTCTTCGTAGGAACCACACTTCAGTTGCCTCTACTGGTCTTGTTTTTGTCAGTGACCATGATTCGCTTCCATACAGTAGTACTGGCTCGATATAGCATTTCAAGACACTTTTCCTAGTATCTATTGACAAAGATGGACAGCACAAAATAGATTTCATTTTCTGAAATGCTACCTTTGCCTGGCATATTCTGTTTCTGACTTCTGTCGTACTCCGCCATCTGATGTTATCGTTGTACCATGATATCTCAATGTGTGCACTTGTTTTAGTGTTATTCCTTTTATTTTTTTATGTTGCATTCTGGTATAGATATCTTTCTGGACACGACCATCGTCTGTTCAGTGACTGTCCTTTATGTTCACTTTCTGCCACTACTATATCTAACAGCTCTTGTAGATCTTTTTTTTCACTGTCTGCTATCAGGACCGTGTCGTCAGTGTATCTCAGCTTATTGATGTTATGTCCTCCAACTTTTATCCCAGGCTTGTTGGTAATGGCTCTTATATTATTCTCACTGTAGAGAAAAAACACCTGGGGACAGCACACGTCCTTGTCTTCCTCCTTTCTTTATGCTATGAAACTGGTCACTATACAGCTATCTTATTTGCTCTGACTATCTCTCGATGATATCCTCTTTTCTATAATAACTAACTCACGATGATTTCCTTTTTTATATAACAACGAATACCGTTTCATGTTGCTGTCTATGTGCTCCTTTTTTCCACAAAGTTTTTTTTTATGTCTTTAGAACTGTCTTTCAGCGTTATCAAATGTTCTGACTGCCACCTTTCTTTTTAATCTTCTGTGTGCCATCTTGTTATGTCTTTTCTAATCTCTTCATACACTATCTATAATATGAACAATGTCCTTGCAATTTTGCTTATTCTTCTCATTTCCATCTTCTGTCATCCACCTTTTCTTTGACCTGTCTCTGAGTCTTTGGCACGGATGCCTCTAATTCTTGCCTCAATGGTTCTTTCAATATTTGCCACTTATCGTTTACACTTGAGATAATATTTTTTTATGATTGCGCCATTATGTCATGATATGCAAAGAATGATGAACAGCAAGAATCAAAACCGAAACTATACTGCCAATTACAGATGTTGAAGAGTTTTCAAGTGTTGAAAATGTACAGTGTTAGAATGAAAATGACAATGAGGACATTTGATTATTGTAACAAAACATCGCAAACAGCCTGAAGACTAGGTGACGAAGATGACATCGTAGGCCTGTGAGACAGAAACACAAAGATACAAAAGAATGTACGCTAACTTATGACTATTTTACGCAGGAAAGAAACGCAAAACATCCCATCTTTGCACATGATCAACGTTCATACAGAATCAGCTAGGAGGCCACTGTTTTCTTTTTAAGTGCGATTACTGGTACCAACCGTTTATAAACTGAATTTTCTCGATAAGGTCCCGCTACCTGGAATGCACTGTACATAAACTGTCTTATAAGATAACGTGTAGTTATTTTGCAGAAGCCATTTTTTAGAAAGGGGGGCGGGGGGGAGGGGGGGGAGAGAGAGAACGGACGACGACGTACACGTATGATACAAAAGTTATATCATGTGATAGTTGATAAGATACCCAATTCGATGCAACAAGCATACTTATACAATGCTGAAACTGCACACAATCTGAACACCAACGCATTAAATGTCTGCTTAAAAGACAGTCATGTTTACTCGAACAAAGTTCGTCAGTTTTATGAATATAACATATAACATGAAGATACATTATCCACAAATTCAGTTGAAGTTTGAAGTCAAGAGATGACTGATTACATTGAAATGAATGATACTGATCTTTCTGCTAATCTTTTTTATTCTTGATTATTTATATACTAATAATACTAATACTTTATAGTACCAGTGGGCAATCTCCCTTTCTGGCCATCTTCTGCGAATCACTGCAACTTTTTTTTTCCTGGATGTATGAAATTCATCATTTCTTCGCACTAAAATAAAAAAAAAATTAGATGTAAAAATTGTGTACTTGAAAACAGAAAATGATATTTTTCATTAGTTCTGGCGGCGAAACAATGAGTCCTGGACTCACTATATATATATATATATATATATATATATATATATATATATATATATATATGAGTGAGAGAGATTATTAAGCAATTGTAATTCTACATTATAATATATATAATCCCCACCCCCCTCCACATACACAATACTGTCGGTAGAAGGGGTTGTCCATGCGTGCTATATATATTCTTCTCTACAGTATCTTTCCCGTCCTCCAAACTCGTACTAGTGATCTGCACAATGAAGCGTCATTATAACCCATTTTTTAAAAGACTGACTCAGCAGTCTAAGAGAAGAACCAGGCAGCTGAACTGTTAAGTGACCTTGTACTGAAGTCAAGGCTAAATCTCGTTTAATAGAAGAATCAAACAGACATTGCAGTTTGATTACTAAAAAGCTGAACTTAATAATGATCTCATATGAAACTAGACTGGAGAAGGAGTACATATTCAAGTGAGACAATTTTACAAGCGGTAGAGTACCGTCTGACTCTCAGAGCAAGGCACCCACATATGACTCAACTGGACATAACAGACAAATAAGAACAAAAGCACTTAAAAGCTTCAGAAAAATGCAGCATGCGCAATATAAAGTGGAAAACCTCAACTTAAATAGCTCAAGTTACTACTTCTAATGTCGCACCCAATAGCTTCAATAGCTTAGATATGTCTCGCATGAGTGGCGCTTGACTGAAAAGGGGGTGGGGGATGGGGAAGGGGAGAGAAAGAGATAGATAATCTTGAGGTTTGTTTATTTCGCTGCCTATAGTAGAGTTTCGTGCATTTTCGCGCAACTTCACTGTATTAATTTTAATGTATTTTAACATACAAATAGCTAATAGTTTTTACGCTATGCTAATTTTATTTTACCTTTTACGAGTAAAGAACAAATGTAAACTGTGTTATTTTACATTTATCGTCACATACAAACAACCATCAAGTTTATATTAACTTTATCTGAGCCAACAAGTTTACTCTCTGTTCATTTTTTCACCACCATTTACCGCTTACAACGCTCGGAGCCATTAAGTTTTATAACACAACAGCGGATTTCAAAATATCTCTGTTCTGACAGTTTCCAAAGTTCTTCTCCTGCCACAAAAACTACGGTTTTAAACGATCTTTCATCTGATTTCTGTAAGCCTTCAATGTCTCTATATTTATATTTCTAGTTTTTGTTTCCCCACGTGAGAAAACAATTTCAACATAATCACTTTCACAGTGATACATTTGTTAAAAACACATCTGCGCACACAAGACTAAGGCCAGTGCACAAAACTGCTGGTGCGGATTTCTTCTGCATTTTACTCGTATACCTTCAACTGAACAGAACAGTTGTTTATGCGTATCATACACAGTAACAGTGTGGCTGGATGTTAAAGTAACCTGTGAAACGTCTAGAAAGTATAATACTTCTGTTGATATTTATGAAAAAAATATATTTCAAGTATCTGAGGATATCACTAGATATCCATTTTTCTTTTGCCTATAATAATCCTGATTTATAAAAAAAGGCATTTGCTTCCAAATTTAGAAAATGATTTTTGAAAACAAAACATCAGTTTGAAAATAAAACAGTTTTATTTTACTTCAAGTCCAACAGGAAAACAATAACCATGAAGTGCAAAAATTGGTTCAAGCAAATGAGACCAGAAAATCAATGATTAACTAAAGTGTGAGATGTATAAAACATTTAACTTCCATTATATGCGAGGACCAAACAACTCACTCTCAGACCAAAATCAGTGCATTCTTCATTGACACCAAGAATTAAGACTATGTACATCTTCCCCCCCCCCCCCCCAGCATCTGCACTCTGAGCCTGAGCTGTTATGGAACATCAGTAAAAACTGGGGCTTGTGTTTCATTTTTGCTGGAAAGCAAAGATACTGAACACAATAAGATCACTGGAAATGGAATCACATGAAACACATAACAAACTGAAAAATAACTACTAGTTTTATCTTTTTTATTTTTTTAACAGGACAACGGTAACAAGGTGCATATGACTTATAAAACCACAGAACCCTTTGTAGCTTATCAGGCTCGCGCTGCTTTACAGTCAACAAAAAGGACGTGACTCAGTGTGGCCCTATAGTAGTGGAATATCTTTGGAAGACTGTTTCTTGGTTTTACTTTATGAACGTAGGCAATGTCAGTTTAACACCCGACTTCAATGCCAAGATTCAAGATCGACGTGGTGCCGGCCGTAATAAATGAAGTGTGATGTTACACAAAAATGTACTTTAAAAAAAATTCACTTCCAGTTTAGTAGCGTTCGTATATCGTCAGCTTGAGTAATTTTTACCCGAGCATTAAAATATGGGAAATAATAATTCTGACTATATACACGTGGCGACACAAAGCTGTAGTAAACTTACGATGCCCTAATTTGCATCCATCTGTAAAGTAATGTGTTGTAAACGAGTTCATTATGCCATTATGTCTAGACAGACTCACTTATATTCTTAGATCCTTTCATCCCTGTTTACTACTGGCAACTTGGTTTAATTCATAACTTGAAAAGCATTAAGAGAAGCAGTCAATCATGAATTTACTGCTGAGTATCAGATACAGCGCATGCGCACATCAACAGCTGCAGAATATAGCACACTTACTTTTTTTCCCTGGGTAGTTTATTACGGTGATTCACACCATAGAAATAGTCCTATGTATGTTTTTTACAGTGCAAGTAGAACTATGTTTACAGGAAGAGACAGAATAGTATTGTGTTTTTCTAGTCACTGAATCTAGATAAACTATAAAAGGGAGGAATGGGAGGTAGAGGGAAAGAAATCTGCATAGAGATACGTTTACACCGGTAAACCGTTGGATGAATTATATCAGCTTACAAATCGCTTGTGCAGCCCGCGTGGCGTGAAATCATGCCACGAACAGCAAAGCTTGGAGTTTCGTGCTCTCTCCTTTAAGCTCTTGTATTTTCCAAGTGTTTGTGATCAATACACATAGTACCAGCAGCACTCTGGAGTCTGGAGTGTGCACTGTTTGGTTCGCGCACACTCAACCCGCGCTGCTCGCTCACGAGCCGTAAGAAAAACGTCGGCCTGGCATTAACAGCTGTATCTCATAAACTATTATTTGTGAACAGGCGGTTTCTGTTTACACAAAAGACGGTACCTGACGCGCGGAAAGAAATCAATGCTTAACTTGTTCGTGAATGTTAGAAACTAAAGGTGCTGCTAATAAGACATCCCGATGTGAACAGCAGTTGAGATATGAAGAAGAAGGAAAAAAGCTACAAGATTCAATAATCAAGGACAGAAACATATGTGCAAATACAACCAAGAGATTCCCTAACTGGAGGACAGAAAAGATATGTGGTATGATGGTCACATGATTTTCCTAAAGGAAGATAGATGAGATAAATGGGAAGATTTCATGGTAAAGGACAGAAACATATGTACGAGGCTGAGCCTAAAAGTAACAATTTTTCTCTAAAAATTCTAAATCAAATAGAAGAGAGTTGTAGTAGAGATACGTTACGGCCTCCTTCTTTAAATACATGTTCGTGGACGTAGGTCAGGCATTTTGGACATACGATGTCAGCAAACCAGATCCAAGACGGGAACTCCCTTGGAAGCATGCACTGAGAGGGATGACGTGCAATTATTCATGTTTTGAGTAGCGTTGGTGAGAAACCTGCGGATACTGGCTGATGCAGCTCGCTCTGCAATGACACTAACACTGAAGTAGAACAAATGATAAGGAAAACCCGGCGGGTATCAATAGATGAGGTGGCTAGAGAACTGTAGATTACTTATGGCTTGGAAGAATGTGTGACAAACGAGGAAAGAACCAAATGAACGGGTATTGAGAGCGTTACTAAAGAGCTCAAAAGATGAAGATGAGAATGGCTAGGCCACATATTACGAATGGAAAAAAAAAGACACCCCTATACTGCCTTGACCTGGACACCTCAATGGAAAAGAAAGAGTGGCAGGCCATTGGGGACATGGAGACGCACACAACAGGAAGAACTATAGAAAGCGAGAAAGTCATGGTTTGAGGTATCCTGGCCTGCTCAAGACAGATTTAGTTGGAGAACCTTTCTGATGCCTTATGCTTCAATAGGAGCACAGAGGACTGATGGTGATGTAGCATTAATCATTCATTCACGAAATGCTGCAGTACCAAAAATTCTCCGCCAGGTGGATACCAAAAACAACCTACTTCCGATCTGAAAAAAACGTAATGAGGATAGATGTCTGTAAAACTTTTGAAGTTGAAGGAGATGGGTTCCTACGACATATAGTCACCGGATACGAATGGTGGATACATTACAGTACTTCTAACCACAGATAAATCGAAGAAGAAGGTGATGGCGACATTCCTTCTCATCGAAACCAAAGAAGAAGTTCCGTACAACTCGGTCAGCTGGGAAACATGTCCAGACTCTTCTTGGACTGTAAAGGCCCAATCCTGCAACACTGCATACCCGAAGGAACCACTGTTACCTGCGAAGCATACTGTGATCTGCTTGAAACCGTCAATCCGTTAAAAACGTCGCAATTTGCTCAGCTCTGCTGTGTTGTTACAGCAGGAAAGTGACACGATTTATGTACTTGTGGCACATGATAACAGACGGTTGGAAATAAGAAATGAAAATTAATAGAAGAATATGAATGGTCACATGCACATTCTGACAAAATAAAAAATGTTCTTACGTTGAAACATATACCACAGCTGAAGATAAGAGTCATCAAATTTGACGTATTCTCCACACTGCTTTATGGTGCAGAAATATGCACATTAAATAAGTAGACGGAAAAGAAAACTGAGGCCCTTGAAATGTGCATATATAGAAGAATAGGGTGAACTCCATGGACCTACAAGAAAACAACGAAGTATTAACTGAAGTTGAAAAAAAAATGAAATAATGAGAAGAGACAATTTCAGACAAAATATTTCTGTCCTATCAAGAGATAAATTGCATTAACTGTGATCGTGCTAGAAATCTTTCAAACCGATACAACTGCATCTGTTTTTCTCCTTGCATGAAGTACTTGTCGAAATACAGGTTTTGTCGATATTTGGTACCTCATACTTTTTTTTTGGGGGGGGGGTGTTTAATGTAGCATTAAATATATTTTTTACAAACATCACCGGGAACTGAATACTATAATTTTTTCTTACTTTATCTGCGCCGAGATTTAGTCTTTGATTGTGAATGGGCGGGGGTTTTGGTTTTCGTAACGCGGCCGGTTATGAAGGTCAAACTCACGGTCTGTTCGCAGTTCTCGGGTGGGTAAAAGTGTGGTTGTGAGCACGTGACAGGTATACAAAGAATGGGAGATAGGAATTTTCTGAGTCAGTTTAGTCTTGTCCAGGCGTATGGTCGGCAGCACGCTTGCATCCTGGGGGGGGGGGGGGGGGGAGAGCTATTGTGTCTTACATTGATAAATGTTGTGATCAAGGTTTGGTGGATGTAAGTATGACTGTCTTGTCAGCGATGACCTCAGGGTGCTGTTCGAGTCGCCTTATTTGTGTAAGTCATGCTATGTCCGTGGATGTAAGTGTCAAGTAATGTCCAGTCAGAGAATATGGTGTCTAAAGTCGTAAGTGTTACTTTTCTGTTATGAACTAACTTGGTGAGGAAGAAAAAGCTAATGAGTTATAAATTGCCAAGTTTCACTGAAAGGGCTGAAGCTGGATAAATATTACTTTTTTTGTCACTGAGGTTACATTTCTTGTCAATGACGTATTGTGAGAGACATGACACTGATGTGTTGTTATGTGTTGTGCTGCGTGCACGTGATTTAAGTGTTATCTGCAGTGTAATAGGGATATTATTTTGTGCCCCACATTGTTCCTTGTTTACAGAAATGTTATGGATCTGTGTGTCTGTGTTCTTTTAGTTTGAGCAACAAGATGAAATGAATGTTCTTTTTAAGATATTTAATATTAAGTGTAGATTTGATGTTATTGATGGATGTTGTATATGTGTGGGGGTGCCGGCATAGGTTCGCGTGTGGGCTTTTTTTTAAAAAAAGAGAATAGGACTTCTTTTAAGTAAGCTGTCCTGAGGGGGACGGGAGAGCTGGTAGTAGTGGTGGCAATTACATAGAAAAGAAGAATGGCTGGACAAACTGTCAATCAGCTGTGAAAAGGGATGGGAGTGTAAAGGGGACGCTCTGAGGAATCTGTTTTTTATGTGTGATGGGTTCTATTTTCTGTGGATTTTTGGTTGGGGTAATAGTTGCTTGGTTTTGCTGTGTTATTTAAATAATAAGGTTGTTTTTCCTTGTTTTGGTTTGTTGGATAGAACATTTGTTAGGAGTTCGTATTTTATTGTTGGAGGAGAAAGGCCTGATTGGTAGAAGAAGATTAACCTAGAAGTTGATATGTTCTGTAAGCTGACAAAGAACTGACCATGAGGGAATAGAACCCTGGGTTAAATGTTGGTCAGGGGCGGGCAGTATGGAAGCAGGGACAAGGTGAAGCTGTAGCCTGGGTCCCACTCTATACTGAAGGCTAAGATGAGCCGTGTTCCCGACGTATAGTAGTAGTTTGGATAGTCGGGAGATGAAAGTGGATTGGGAATTGGGATTCTCACCCAAACAGTGGTTTCGTTCGTCATTCTCCTATATCTCAATGAAGCACTATAATGATCTTAAATAATCCAAAACAACATAATATTTTACATTTACAAAATGCTCACTTGCTGAACCAAAGTAAAAACTGACTGATTCTCCTCCATGTAAATTGAACATCATCATCTTACTGGCCCGGTTAATCTCCAACAAATTTCGCCTGCTTGATTTTTACTAGGTTTATTATAACATAAACCGGTCACGGCAACCGACCACCTTCAAAAGTTTCGGTTTTCTCTTTTATTTCACCAGTAATTTACCCGTAATTGCCGTTTTACGCGATCACCGAAATGAACGAAAACCATACTAGAGGGAAGATTAGAAGGAGCAAGCCAAATGTTGTCCACCACAGATTGGTGGACAACATTTAGAAGGAGCAAGCAGTTGATAACGATAGAGATTGGTGGACAACATTTAAAAATGGACTAGATTCATGATGGTCGGGTGTGAAGCAAAGGACAGAACAAGCTGAAAGACCATTGAGGTCAACTTACTCTGGGGAGAGGAATGATGATGATGATGATGATGACAGTTTTTCGTCTCCAAAAAAAAGGCGCCTTGCTCATATTGCAACTTCCATTCCTCTCTCTTATTCTGCCATACATACATTTCTCACACTCACAGACGTAAGACAAGATATCAGTGCACACTAAAGAAGAGCCTTTAATATGCTGTATTACAATGGATGTGAGAGAATGTAGAAATAAATCTGTTGACTTATTTATGTCGTTGAGAGTGTGTGAAGAAAAAAAAAGGCTTAAAGCTCAACACACGGAAAAGTGTGCAAGATGTGTTAAGTGCACAGCACACAGGTATTAAGTGATGCTGAACATCTGCGACAGTGTGAAAGTTGAGAGAGGAAGGCCAAATGTCAGACTGGTCTGCGAGCTGAATTTTAATATAAAGTTAATTCGTTTGCCCGTGCTGGTGAAATACTAATGTTGCTGTCAATGGTAATGCTGAATGATTTAACAAGAATCAATATTTAAAGTCAACTGTCACATGCATCATTTGCGACTTGTGTGCTCAAACGTCTAGACTCCTTATAAAGCAAATCAGCAACTTGGCACCAGGCAAGATATACACAAAGCAGTACAAGATCCGACAATTAAGTAATGAGACTAATTACATAAAAAATAAAATAGCAGCTGAATATATAACCTGTATTTTATTCAAAGTAAGTCCCATGTGCATTGATACAGCGAGTGGCACGATCTAACAAACACTAGAACGACCTCTGCAGTTCTTCTGTTGGTATGGCCCTTAAACTCGATGTTGCGGCTCTTTGGATGTCATCAGTATGGTCAAAGAAGCGTCCTTTCAATGGTAACTAAAATTTTGGGAATAGAAAATAAACGCAGGGAGACAAATCTAGGGAATAAAGTGGATGGTTGAGAACACACCTGTTATTAGGCCAAAAATTCCTGTACAACTACCGCCTGGTGAGCCGGTGCATTATCATGAAGGAAAAAACTGGCAGGTGTTGAACACTCGGGTCGGACTCGGATAATCCTTTTCAAGAGGCGTTTCAAAATACTTAAATAAACTTTGGCAGTGACAGTCTGTCCCTCTGGAATAAATTCTTTGTGAATAACTCCCTTGCTGTCGTGGAAGAACACCAACATTGTCTTCACTTTCGACTTTTGAAGAGAAATTTTTTTTTGCCTTTTGGTGATTATGATGACTTCCACTGAGCACCTTGGCGTTTAGTTGTGGGATCATAGCAGAAAATGTATGTTTCATCCTCTGCAACAATCAAATTTAAGAAATGTTTATTTCTGCGACACGTTTTGATGATGTCTTTTGCGTACTCAACACGCTGATGTTTTTGGTTATCAGACAATGAATGTGGTACAAACCGGCAAGAAACTTTTTTCTTGTCCAAATTTTCCACTAACATTTTATGAATGGTCTCTTGGTTAACATCAAATTCATCTGCCACCATCCTCAATCAAACAACGATCTTCTTGTATCCGTTCTCTGACTATGCAATGAGTTCCTCAATTACGAACAGAAATTGGGCGACAATGTCTAGCTGCATTTGTAATCGTTTCCACACCACTTTTGAATCGTGAATACCACCTGAATATCTGTGTACGAGATAAACAATTATCCCCATAAACTTGTCGCAAAAATTCAACTACCTCAGTGGCACTTTTTTCCAAACAGAATTTAATGTTAGCTTTTTGCTCCATGCTGAATACATAGCAATGCACCTCTGACTTGGTCAACAAAATGGCGGCTTGTTTGTCGTCTGCTTATCGGGCGGCGATGAAAAGTTGCCAGATCATAGATGGAGGTTGCTTCTTTGGATTCCATGGTTTGCTTCATACGTGGGATTTTTGTCTTGGCCATAATAAAATCAGTCTCATTACTTAATTGTCCGACTTTGTATAAAACTAGCGTAGTTCCATCTCTTTTCTCAATTGTAATATGGCGAGCAACATAAATCAGACAGTTTCAAAACGTGTATGTATTATTCAAATAAAAGGGATGGCGACTGCAGTAAAACTGCCACTTGTTTTCCTCCTCTCTCTCCACCTCTTCTTTACGACTGGCTCTATCGGGTATCCTCTGTGTGGTCCGCGTGGTCATTCTAAGACACACAGTTCTCTGCTCTTTACTTCTGGAGAAGGCCACATTAAGATAAGTTCTTCGTGTGTGTTTTTTTGTGTGTGTCTCGTTGTGCATGTAATCCTCGAAAAAGGCTCACGCCGAAATATCGACTGCACCATACACCTCTATCTACCTTATGTATTATTCAAGTTGACTGCACAATTACACTATAAACACTCACAAATCGCACTCAGACGAAAGAGTTGAGCTTTCAGAAACAATAATCTAGCCTATAGATATGTATACTTGGTGTTTAAAAAAAAGTGACAGACTAGACCAGTACACAGGTTAAAGCAGGTTCCCGGGTTCCGCGACGGATCTCAAAGATTGTGACTGAAAAAATCCCTCTAGACACTTTTCGCGGAACCTTACGGTTTAGCTACATGTTTCTGATCTGGCCTAAGACAGGTTGGTTAAAAGTTATTTTTAGTTCTCCAAATTAAAAAAAAAATACTCCTGAACATGCCATACGTGACTGACATTTTGTATACTATACATTTATAGTTATTCTTCTCAGCGGCGGCGGCCTTTAGTGGATAAACTACAAGGACAAACAGTTTTCTCTGAGCTTACTAAAGACTTAAAAGAGGCAGACCACGGGAAACTCTAAAGAGGACATTGTTAAGAGAGGCCAAATTAATAGGCATAAAATCCCTTGATGAGGTTGAAAAGCTTGCCGAAAACTGGCGAACTACTCTGCGAGCCCTATGTGACGTTTAACGGCACGGGAAGGATATAAGATACATAAGACTAAAGACTTTATTACAATTAGTATACTGTATGATTTCTTTTTTGCCTCTGCTTAAATTTCAGAAAAGTTTGCAGTGACATGCTACGCCGTACTTCTTTTAACCGTCAGCATTCCTCAATATACACAAATTATTTTGTTAACTTCTATTCTAGCACAACATGATCCAGCTGTTTTCACTTTTATCACAATAAATACCTATACATTGCACGTAACATTCTCATTCACTAACAGCAACAACACGAATAAGCACACAATTGTCTTCTCTATCAGAAGTTCAATGAATACTCACATCAAAACTTCTAAAAAAACTTACTTATGTGTGTGTGTGCGAAGAAAAAGTGGAGAGTTTTGGATATCTTGGATCATTACCAATTAATAATGGAGATACAATGAGGGAAATTAAAAGGAGGACATCTGTCGCTCTTAACAAACTAAAACAACTTTAAAAGCTGTTGAGAGGAACAGACAGAACTATAAAAATAATATTTTTAAGGGCATGCATCTTTCCCATCACAAAATATGCCTGTGAGACCTGGACACTTAACAAAACAGCTGAGAAACACATAAATGCCTTTGAATGTAAATGCTACAGAAGAGTTCTTCAAATATCATGGACACAATATAGAACAAATATATCCATAATACAAGAACTTAATATTGAACAAGGTTGGCTAGTAAGTAAGATTAAACAGAGAAAACTTAAATAATTTGGACACATTAAACGTCATGATAACTTAGAGAAGACCATCTTGGAAGAGTAAATAATGGGGGAAAAGAAAGAGAGGAAGACCAAAAAGATGGTTATAAGACATCATTGGTGATCTGCGAATGGATGCGTCAGCACCAGGGCATCTTGCTTACAACCGAGAGGTCTACAGGAGAGATGTTAGGGAGCCAAAGTTTCGCAAGGGACATGCAAATGACTGACTGTCTCAAACACTGCTCATTAGTCATCTTCGCTGTCTATGGAATCCTCTTCATTCATCACTGTTGCCTCAGATGATTTACTCATTTGTCTGCCATTAGTCCATGATTCACATCCGTATAGCAAAATAGGCTCAATAAAGCATTAATTCTTTCTCACATTCAATGAAAATGATTTATTTCTCAAGATGGTTTTCAGTTTCTTAAAACCTACTGTTGCCTGGCATATTCTGCTTTTAGTTTCTGTGTAACATCTTCCATCAGGTGTTATCACAGATCCCAGCTATTTATATTTGTTCATTTGTTGCAGTGTTGTTCTGCTGATATTTATGTTACAATCTGGTAGGCATTTCTTTTTTGGATATAACCACTGTCTCACTTTTCTTATGTCCAGACTAAGTACTTTCTTTTCACACTCTCTTATTGTAGTATTCTACAGGTCCTGGACCAGAACTATTGCGACGGGGCTGTCTTAGGGGTCTCCCTTGTCTCCTGTGCTATTCAATGTATATTCTACTGGCATTCTGTTGTTATTTGGGGCGAACGCTGACTTCAGCTGATGATATGAGCATGGGAGGTGTAGACAGGAACTAGCCACAAGGATACAGAACGGGGTGGATCAGATAACAGGCTGATGTGAGGATAACAATGCAATGATAAACCCTGAAAAAGCTAACATCTTGTGGTGCTCATTAAATAACAGAATTGTAAGATCTGAAGTTCCGATTGTGAAGTGTCGGGGACAAGATATTACGAGAACACATTTCGTGCGGTATCTAGGGATCACATTTGATCGACCTTTGTCCTGTGCACAACATGTGGACAATGTAATACAAACAGGCCAGGAGAGCGTTTGGAACAGTTAGGTTAATGGCTACGGCAAACTTTCCACAGCGCACTCTATTCTTGCTGATGTAGGCGCCGGTGCTGTCACCATTGGAGTATGGTCTAAGCCCACTCACCCTGTCAAATGCACAGCTGAATAAACTAGACCGTGTACTGAAGGAGGCGGTTGGGTTGCACTAGGGATACTCCAGTAGCGACTATGCGTTTTCTGCTTGATATGCTGAGTGTGAGGTCAAAACACAAGTATGCTCAGGTAAAGGCAAAAAAAAAGGCATACATCAGGGTTGCTAGCATGAAGTCAAACGAGGCAGATTCTGGCTGGCTGAGGGTACAGTAGTATCAGTGTGCGATCTAGATGAGGTGCTTAAAGATGATGAGTGGTTACGGTATAGGACCGACTTCAGCTAACAATGGTTATTATACAGAAGGGCCGCGAATGTAGTGACTGGTCACAGGGCGCAGCTGAATTTTGGATTCAAGTTCTCCTCCAGCATCACTGTGGGTCTTCTAACACGGTAATATATAGAGATGGCTGAGTGTCTCGGAATAGCAGAAGTGCTTGTAAAGTAAGATAACAAATATTGTAGGATTAAACCTCGAAAAAATCGTAGACAAAGCACTTTCGAATCCCAGGTAATTCTCTTGTGATTTTTCTTTCTCTCACGTCTCACTAAAGTGCTTTGTCTACGATTTTTTCGAGGTTTAATCCTACAATATTTGTTATCTTACTTTACCGTACCAAAACCTCGTAGTTTCCTATTTATAAAAAATTGTTCCAGCAGAAGTGCTTGGGGTTTTGTTGTCTATCGCGATTGAAAAGTTGTGGAACAGGATTCGAGTACCCTTGAAATCACCATATGAAGCATGCAAATGGAAACTGCGGCTGTGTCGGTGGCAATGGAATGGCTAGTTGCCCATGATGTAGTTCATGGCGTCATTGTGACGGATTCACAGAGTATGCTTCGTGAGATTGAGAAAATACTGCTTCGAGAATAATGGGTTCACCTGTTAAGCCAGTCGTTAAGCCATGTGGCTTCGTTGCCCATGGCATATGGAAGTACACGGCAATGAAGTGGCAGACAGACTTGCTGGACAGGCTCAAATAAATGGCAGGCTGGGAATGGACAAGGCTGACATTGCTAAAGCCGTATTGGACAGACTGCAGGAAAATGAAGAGCAAGAATGGAGGAACAATATAGAGCTGAAAAGACTGCTAGAGCTAGGACAAATTAAAGGTGCTGGTAGGAAATCTGAACGGTGTGGCAGAAAACCATTGTAAGGAACCAATACTTGATGGGAACTATTATTATTTATTGGATGGATACTGTGGCATGCAGCGGAGCATATATGAGAATGACCTGAGAGCAATGAAAACGGAGTCGGATCCTGAACCTTTGTCCTGCAGATCTTTCTTATTTTCTGATATTAATACTGTATCATCCACATAACGCAAATTATTTAAATTATATCCTCCCAGTTTTATTCCTGGAATAGCTATTACTGATCTGATGATGTAAATTATTTTAAACCGAATTTTCTTACTAAATAGTAATTCACACTGATATCTTCATGATAAGACAAGAATGAGAAAGACCTGTGGTTTCACTGTTCACTATCTTAGGTATGTGCAGAAAATATTTGCTCTAACTGATGCAGACTGTCTGAATGGAGTGCAAGTTGTGTGATAAATGGCAGGATAAATGGGCCTGCGTGCCGAAGTTTTCGCCCTTATAAAATAAAACTAGTTCTTCCATTTCTCTTCTCAGTTTAGCAGTGCTCTTTCTTCCACTCAGTGTATCATCACTGTCTCTTTCCTCCATTATATATTCCCACCCCCCCCCCCCCCCCGACTCACTACTATTCTCATACTCTCATTCTGTATCGTTCGCTTTCGTCAGCTCCTTTATCTCTATTTAACTCACTCCTGTAATTCTCACACTCACCAGTTTTTACACATCCTCACACACACACACGCGCGCGCCTATCCTATTCAGGATTGTGAGTCAGCTGTTGACACATTTGTCCCTTTCCAGCCAACTTCAGTGAGAAAAATAAGTACCCGGTACATCTGAATCTTGTTCAAGGAACATCAAAAGACACAGTGCACGCCGCTGTCAGAGCTGATAATAAAAAACAGAACAGTGACACTCAGAAACGTCATTCTGGGAGCAGGCCCGAGTTCTCAGTGAATGACGACAACTAAGCTTTAGGGTTACCTATTTCTCACGTTTCCTCTACGTCAGAGTTCTACACACCCCCCCCCCCCCAAAAAAAAAAACATCCACCCAAATCTTTTTCTGCAACTCGCCCATTTCTACATGCTCTCACTCCCCCTCATTTCTCATCCCCGAATACACTCTTACTCTCGCGGACAGTTCTCACTCTCTTATATCGATCATGTCATGTCATCGTGCCTCTCCCCCTCCTCCCCCACAATCCATCTGTCTGAACAAAACATCTTCTGCCTTCTTACTGCTTCCACCTCGCCACTTCCACTCCTCATCCAACTATGTTCTTCTCTGCATCGATTTTACCTCCCTTACCAGGACACGTACGCATGATATAAAGATGTTTCCTCCTCTTCGCTGAATGTGTTTTTTTTTTTTTCATTTCAACATTAACTTTCATCCAACAGCCGGCCGTATTTGTAAAATCTTTCTCGTGCATTCTTGTGTAAAATAATGGAAGTTACAGAAATGTTATTATTTCAAGCACTGTTGAGTGAATGTGCAATCTTCTAAAGAAGCAAACAGCGGCTGTTAAACGGGTTAAAGTGGAATGATAAACAAGCAGCACGAGGAAATTCTATGACGAAAGAAAAACACGGCTCCAGCAAAATACCACGGTTTCTGCACTGACACACCTTTTAAAAACATGTGAGGATGATAAGTAAATTGTCATATTATTGATTATATCTTTATTTTGGTGATCTTAGTTAAACAATAGTTTATGTTCCTGTGTTACTGAAGACCATTATCACTGTCACAGGTACCGGAATATATTTCTCTAAAGCTGCACGGGTTTGATAACTTGAACACAGCATACCAGCCTGTTTGGAGAGAAAACGGGCTTTCCAACTTCTTAGTCCCTTCGACTTATTGGCCATGGAGAAAACTCCAGCTACCCTGAGTTTTAGAAATCTAGTGGCCGAGACATGAACAAATTACTTAGGTTTTCATTGTTAAAAATGGCAAATTTGTTTCAGAAAACCGATTATACCATGTGTGATCAAAGAGTATCCGGAATGAGAGCATAACTCCGGAATGACTGACACAACCTGAAACGGATAGGCACAGGCTGACCTTGGCATATACCACACACGTGGGATAAGTCACATCTTCATTGCTTTTTCTGTTTTGAAAAGGGGTCATTGAAAATATTGTAATAGGAAAAATAGAGGGAAGAAGATCAAGAGGAAGACCGAGAGAAATGATACTTGACAGTATGACGGGATGGTGTGAGAGGAGATCACCAACTGAGCTGATGGCCTGCATGAGGGATCGTGTACTCTGGAGAAGCATAATAGCCAACGCCAGTCAACACGGCAACTGATGATGATGATGCTTTTTTATGCCGTGTCCGAATCTGTTCGCTGCATTTGTGATGTTGACAAATTTGAATCAAGGAATTTGCATCAGATTTTGTCAAAAAAACTTTGTGAAATGTGCAAAGATACATACTTAAAATTACAGGGGAAGTTGAGAGCTGGCAGGATGATAATGGACTTCTCCTGATCAACCAGCCAATGGATGCCCCAACATTTTACTCAAGGGCGTGGCATACAAAATCAACACCAGATCTGGCATTCCACTCTCCAGATCTGAAGTGGAACATTACACGTGAAGTTGGAAAACAACTTGGAGGTAGCGACCATCGACCAGTCTTCCTGACAATAGAAAATGAACTCCTTAACACCACTAACCCTCTCCCCAGATGGAACTATAAAAAAGCAAACTGGACAATGTACAGACATCGTACAGGTATCCTGGTGGGACAGCTGTCCTTAGAAGGTAAGGATATTAACAGCATAGTGAAGGAATTCAATGCTTGTATCCTTCAGGCCGCTCGTGAAACCATTCCCAGAGGAGCTCGCAGGGACTATAAACCATACTGGTCTAGTGAGCTGGGAAAACTCCATGATGACGTGGAAGCAGCTCGAAAGCAAGCAGAAAATAGACCATGCCAAGAACACCACAATAATTACCAACATTCTAAGGCCAAATTTCAGAGAGCAAAGCTGCAAGCCAGTCGGGAAAGTTGGAGAGAGAAAACAGAGTCCCTAAACTTTGAAAAGGATGGAAGGAAACTGTGGAAACAAATCAAACAGTTAAATGATGAGAGTACTGGAAGAAGTACAAAGGTTACACTAATAGAGGATGGGAAAACTCTTACAGGTAAGCAGGTAGCAGAACACTTTACTCGCATGTTTGAACAGGACTGCAACATTGATATACATCCAGAGAAGGAGCGTACAGTGCGCATCGAGCCACAGAAAGAGGAGGAACAAGTCAGAAAAGTGGAGGTCATGGATGCACCAATCACACGCAGTGAGTTAGACCTAGCAGTTAGTAAACTGAAACCAAGGAAATCACCAGGACCAGATGGAGTGTCCAATGAAATGATCAAGAACCTGGGAATGGCAGCAATGGGAAAGCTGTTGGATATTTTCAATATGTGCTGGAGCACAGGTAAGTTACCTCAAATCTGGAAGGAAGCAAGCATGGTATTACTGCTAAAACCAGGGAAAAACAGTGATACTGCCTCCAGCTACAGGCCAATCAGTCTCACTAGCTGCCTATGCAAAACGATGGAACGCATCATTGACCTGAGGCTAAAATGGTACCTAGAAAGTGAAAACCTTCTCGTTCCACAACAAGCAGGATTTAGGCAGTACTACAGTACGGAAGATCAAGTGACCTATCTCTCTCAAGAGACTGAGGATGCATTCCAAGAGAAAAACCTTGTACTAGCAGCGTGGATAGACCTGAAGAAAGCCTTTGATAAAGTATGGAAAAAAGGTCTGCTGTGGAAACTAAGAAACTGCAATGTGAATGGAAGACTGTACAACTGGATAAAGTCCTATTTACACAATAGAAGAGCTAGAGTAGTAATGGATGGACACAAAAGCCAGAAAGTACTTCTGCGACACGGTGTACCACAAGGAGGAGTCCTTTCGCATACACTATTCCTTGTATTCATTAATGACCTGGTCAAGGAACTTCCCTATGGAATCAAAGCAGCACTGTATGCAGATGATCTTGTCATGTGGTGTACAGATGAATATGCGACAGTTGCTACACAGAGACTCCAAAGAGCAGCAAGACATCTTGACATCATGGACAAACAAATGGTGTTTAAGTATCAACACAGAGAAATCAAGTACCACTCTGTTCACTCTCTCATCTAAACAGAAAGCAGGTAAGATCTTTGTAAATGAAATACCCTTAAGGATGGACAACCAACCCACTTACTTAGGAGTGACTCTTGACTCAAAACTGACCTGGAAGCAACACATCAACAGTGCAGAAGCAAAAGCCAGAAGAAAACTATCCATATTAAGAAAATTGAGTGGAACCACATGGGGAGCTAGTGAAAGAATCCTCAAGAATGTATATCAGCAAAGTATTCTACCACATTTAGAATATGGCTCAACATCTTGGTGCACAGCATCAAACACTACGCTGCATAATCTAGACAAGGTTCAAAATCAGTCACTACGGATTATCACAGGTGCCACGAGGTCCACACCAATAGTAGAAATGCAGCAAATAGTTGGTGTTCAACCGCTATAGGAATGTAGAGACACAAAGGTCATGACCATGGGAGAAAAATTCCTTAGCTCTGTAAGCCATCCCCTGAAGGAGAGATTCAATAACTTGGCATTAGGACGGCTTAAAAGAAGCAGCTTCATTCATCAGGCCAAGCGTATGCGTAAGCTGATACCTCACCTTCCAACTGTAGTCGCTCCATTATCATCTGTACCAGAGCATACACCATGGAAAGAAGCAGATTATACACAGATAACTATTCAGACTGAAGTGAAAGGTGTGCAGAATGGTGAGATGCAGAGCAGTCTTGTAAGATCAACAGCCACACTTAGTGTTCTAGATGACAAATATCCATGTGACACCTGGATACGTGTGTATACAGATGGATCTGCACATAATGCCATAAAGAATGGAGGGGCAGGAGCATATATTGAATATCCAAACAACACCATTGACAAGATTTCCATACCCACTGGTAAATACTGCAACAACTTTGATGCAGAAGTTAGGGCAATTATTGCTGCAGTTGAAAAACTTAACAGACTCCAGAATTGATACATGTCCTGTAGTAATTCTCACAGATGCAAGATCAGTACTGGAGGCTCTTCAGTGCAACAAACTACCAGACCTTAAGGATGCCTTGTCAAAAATTGGCTTACAACATGGAGTCACTTTGCAATGGATTCCCTCCCACTGTGGGATACCAGGCAATGAGAAAGCTGACCATCTGGCCAAAGAGGGCACTGAAATGGAGCAACCAGACATACCAATCACTTATAATCAGAAGAAAAACATGATAAAAACCTACAGGAAGCCACAAACACCACCACATGATGACTATCACATGCTAAACAGAAAGGAACAAGTCACCATCTTCCGTCTCCGAACAGGACACTGTCGACTCCGAAGTCATATGTATACAAAGTTTAAGGTTGGTACTACTAATCTATGTACATGTGCCCAGGTGCCCCAAACTGTGGAACATATCCTCCAGAACTGCATCAACTACGAGACACTGAGAAATAATTACTGGCCCAGTGAAACCACTAAAGAAGATAAGCTCTACGGTTCCATACATGAATTACAAAAAACAGTGAAATTTATCCAAGAGACAGGATTGCAGATATAGACAGACAGTGCGAACGAAGAAGAAGAAGAAAATTACAGGTAGTCTATGGGGAAGAATGTATGAGTCACACACTTTTTAAAGATGGCTCGGATAGTGTTGAAAGTGACGAACAGTCTCGGAGGTCCGCAGCCATAAAAAAAATGAAGAAAATACTGAACTTGTCCATGCTTCTGTGCTGCAAAATTAAATTGCCGAATCGTGTGCTATTTGAAGACTTACACATTAATTTCGGTTCAATTCAGTCAATTCTTACGGACGATCTGGGCATGAGACGTGTCTCAGGTAAATTTGTGCCAAAGGTGCTCTCACCTGGCCAAGAAGCAGACCCGTATTGGGCTGCTCTTGACCTGCTTGAATGCGACAAAAACGACGAAAACTTTTTTTAAAAAACAATGGTAACTGGTGATGAATCGTGGGTTTATAGGTTTGACCCCGAAACTAAGGCCTAGTCTGCACAGTGGAAGACCCCGACGTCTCCCAGACCCCCCCCCCCCCCCACCTCCAAAAAAAAAAAACGACGAAGACACAGCAATTTCAAGACAATGCTGACTTTTTTTTCAACCTGATTACAATGGAATTGTGCGTCATGAATATGCCCCATCAGTTCAGACAATCAACAAGAGACACTACTGTGAAGTTTTGCAGGACGCAGTTCGCTGCGACAGGTCGACACTGCATGAGAGTGGTGAGTGGCAACTCCACCATGACAATGCGCCTGCCCATGCATCGCAAGTTGTGCAGCAGTTTCTTGTTAAGCATCACATTCCACAGATCCTGCAACCACCATATTCAGCTGATACCGCTCCCTGTGACTTTTTCTAATTCCCAAAAATAAAAACAAAATTTTTTAAACCACCTGAAAGGGAAAAGATTTCAGGATGCGGAAGCGATAAACTAGAATGCCACGAGGCCGCTTTACTCCATATTAGAAGAGTGTTTCAAAGATAGCTTCCAGCAGCTGAGACAGCGCTGGGCTGAGTGTGATGCTTCAGAATGGGACGAAATTACACTTTGCCAACTCTTATAGTTTTTTTTAAAATTAAGTCCAGTCCGGATACTTTTTGATCACACCTCGCATACTGAAGTGAACTCTATATAAAACAGAATTAGCACACAAAAAATGAAGGACATCACTGAGGACCAGAATGAGGGACATCACTTTACTTACATATGCTAAATCACTTGGGGGAAAAGCGTATACCCGATATCAGATACAGAAACAGATGTTGTCTTTATAAATGAGCCGTAGTTAATGACAGAATTACGACATTATGTTTGCTCATTTGTGTGCCAGCAGCATTATTATTTTCTTGCACACGTAGTCAGCTTTAAAGCATATCTGTTTTGTTTTTACCTTGATAAAGCTAAGCTAGGAAATGCTAATCCACAAAAAATGTACATAGGTCTCAGTAATTGATATCGATAAATTTAATTTGATATTCAGATATCCACTATTTGATTATATAAAAAGGTAATTGGTTCCAATCCAACGGAAACACACAATGAAACCTCTTAAACAACGGCTTTTCGATCTTATTAGTAACGTAATTCAAGGCCAAAGGATATGAACAATGTATACAATAATTGGTGTATAAGTATACAACTATACACTAAACACTGCAGTAAAGCTGTGATACTAGAATGTATAAAATTGGAAAAAAGTAGGAGCAGCTTTATTACTTAACGATTACAAAGTTGTGACGTTTCGGCGTGAGCCTTAATCATACAAAAACATACAGGACGAAGAAATAGGGAGAGGAGATAAAGTATAGATTTACATGAATACAGTAAAAAAAAAAAAAGGTACTTAGCTGTAAATAAGGTGTGGCTTGTCTGGCGGTGTGTGTCAGGAATGGATCTGGTAGGAAATCTATACTTTATCTCCTCTCCCTATTTCTTCGTCCTGTATGTTTTTGTATGATTAAGGCTCACGCCGAAACGTCACAACTTTGTAATCGTTAAGTAATAAAGCTGCTCCTACTTTTTTCCAATTTTATACATGAACAATGTATATATTGTTCAAGGTTTTTTTTAATGTAATGTGTAGCTGAAGGACGCAAATCTGAAACAAAATGACTGAATTTATTTATCTACAGATAAGCCTACACTGACAACATGATGAAAGCCATCGTTTTTGTTGTCTGAAATATTATAGCCCCCAACACTGCACTACCTTTTACGTATGTACATCTTCATATATAAATTAGAAGTTGCAGAGAACACCAACTACATCTCGGCGAATTTGCAATCTTCGATTGACTTCAGGGTCAGCAATCACAATTTTCTTTTTTTCAAGACTTCTTACAATTCCAGCGATATCTTCACATTTTTTGACGGTGAACCCTTGCATACGAGTATTCTCTGCTTCTTCTGCATCACTATCGATATCGTGTTGATCTAAAACCATCATCACTCAGTTCTTCCAAGTAAGAATCAATAAATTCCTCCACGTCATTATTTTCTGGTTTATCAATGCCAAGCTTTCTAAAAAAAAAAAAAAAACTAAAATATTTTTCCACACTGCAAGAAGTGATACTTTTTGCAATGAAAAGTGAATATTTTCGGTTAAATCTTTCGTCCGATACAGCAAGTATAATTCTCCTAGAGCCAGCCAAGGAGGATGCAGCACCGTACGTAATTTTATAGAAGAAAAAATGCATGTTCTTAGTCAGCAAGCAACTGAAGGCCTGCAGTCAGGCTGCAGCAGTTCAAAGACTGCAGTAAAGATGTTCCGTTCGGTGGCAAAAACTAAAGCGACTTTTCCATTCTGTCATAATGAGCCAAGTGTAGATGAAAGACCTGGAGCATTATTTAAAATCAATAATGTATTAAACGTAATATTCTTATCTTTGGAAATGTGTCCATGGTTTGGCAAAAATAACTCGAAAAACCAATCTTGGAAAGCTAGTTTAGCTCCCAATGCTTGACCTGACTGTCAGGTTGCTGGAAGTGAACAAAGACTGTAACCTTTCAGAACACAGAGATTTCATGGCCGATTAACGAATTCATTTGCACGTCTCTTGCGGAACTTTGCTTCCCACATAGCACTTCTGGAAGCCTCTCGGTTGTAAGCAAGATACCCTGCTGCTGATACCTCCACTCGCAAATCACCAACAATGTTTTGTTGCTATCTTCGCCTTGGTATTCCTCGCTCTTTTTCCCATTATGTGCGATATACATTGCTTCCAATTCAAAATCTCACGCTGAATTTGTATATCCCCTCAACATTGTTAGACACTTTGAATCTAGTTCTCTCTCCCCCCCCTCCCCCAACTCCCAAAAAATGTAAGTCCTGGAAAACATCCTTTTCTAGAATAAACTTACTTCGTCCTCATAAAAATTTGTTGATCTGTATCTTCACCTTCTTCGATAGTTTTCTACAAAACACCAGGAGGCGCTGGTAGTTTTTACCAGTATTCGCAGTAAATATTTCTGTTTTCTTGCAATGCATTAAATTTAACTTTTTTGTCTGAATGGCTGCTCTGCTAAGAGTAACGTGTTTTTTTTTTTTACTTTGTTACTACAATCTTTAATCCACGCGGACATAAGATACCCTATTTTCATCACTGTAGCACTTATATTCCTTGTAGTTGTCAGCAGACTATCAAAAGATGACGCATCTCCTTTTTCTTCCTTTTGTCTTCTTGTGTTATAATATACACATGTTCAGTCATTTCTCCATCCTGTTCTAAACAGTTACTATGGCAGTGTTCATGCTGTTTAATTGCATCCAATTTTGTTAAAATGTAACTTTATGCATATTATTTTTTGTTTACGCTGGCTGTGTTGCACTAATTATAACAAGGAGATACAAACCCGGATATGACATCAACAGAACAAGAGTTGGAGAAACACCAATTTTAAAATACATCTGGAATTTTTTAAAAATCAAATGGCTTGGCCACGTAATACGACTACCATTAGACAGTAATACACTCATACCAACAATTGTACAAAACAGAATCAGAGGCCGCCGACGCAGGAGACGGATGGGTTAAATAATAGAAACATTTAAAATCCCCTCATGTGAACCAAGACGTGGATCCTTATCATAACCTATCAACGCTGATTGGTATATAACAAAGGTGACTAGATAAGTGTTTCCATCTTAAGTACTTTTCCTATTTTCCATTCGTCAAAACTCTTAGAGGTATGTAAAACTGTTCTCTGAACTATCTAGACTGTCTGAACTGCCAAGATATATTCGCAGTCATTCATTCATTTGCATGTCCTTTGCGGAACTCTGCCTCCCTAACAGCACTCCTGTAGGCCTCTCCGTTGTGAGCAAGATGGCCTGCTGTTGATGCATCCATTTGCAGATCATTCGCAGTATACAATTATATTACAAAGAAACAATACAAAATTGTGAAAGCTTCAGTGTTTGATCAGTATTGAAATTGTTAAGAAAATGTACTTTTTTATGAATACTTCAAAATACAATTATTTTTCCTCGCACACGTCTCGGACGTTTCATACTCAACAATTGTAGTGAAGACTCCACTTTACAACCTCAGTCACGAGCAAGGCAATATCAATAATACTTTTAAATGAGCAAACCCTAGAATAGGCGACTGTAAAAAAGTGATTGTTTATTAACTGATAAGAGAGAAAAAACTTTTAATTAAAAAAACATTAAGAAAATGAACTGGAGAGAATTAAAAAATGTGACAATGATAGAAAGATTGTGTACAGGCTGGGAAAACAGAAACTAATCACGAGGGTTAACCAGAGATGGTATGCCTGAGTGAAAAACAAGTACATCAGCATACCAGGGTTCAAACACATCACGAAATAATGTCTGACTGTCTTACTTAACGCCCACAGAAAAAAAAAACATTTTAAGGCAAGCCAATACTAAATAAGAAGGTAATCATTCATATCAAAAAAAGTCCAAGAATATATTAAGCTACTGGGATATCAAAGTTCTTATGCTGGAACTTCCTGAGTATTCCATACGCTCTTCTCATGTACGAATCTTGGCATATGAAAATGAGGTCATCGTGTCCTCATTATTTGTCATCATTATCACATTCCATGATAAGCAAACTGTCATGCTCTACTGCGCTTACAACGAAACCACTGATGCCCAACACATTATATGCTACAATTATCTAAACCTAAACAGCGCAATAATAAAGGAAACGTCATTAAAAAAAAAATTCCCATTCCATTTGTTACACGACGGTTCAACATGAAACCACTGCTGTATTCACTGCTCCTGCAACACTGGAGAAATGTGAAATGAAACAATGTCAGACTGCCAGACCAGATATCAACGAAGGAAAAAAAAAGCATGTGAAAATAACAATTTGTATAAAGCTGAAATCGTGCTTGGAAAGTACATGAACTACAGCCTGCTACAGGCGAAGTCGATGACAATAATATTATAGACTGGAAAAAAATGAAACAAAGCTATATTTTAGGGGGGAATTCAGTTTCTCAGGAGAAAAACGTCAAAGCCAACAAACTACACAAATTAACATTAAGTGATGAACGCCTGCAAGAAAACAAAACTTACCGTATCTTTATGGGGTAGATGCTCCTTCCGGATCTTAAAAAAATTCTTCCCCAAATGTCGAAGACCTTTGGCAAACCGTTTCTGTGGAAGAAAATCAAAATCAAAAGTTCATGCCAAATAACAATGATATCTGATGGGATATGAGAGAAATTATACTGGATTAAAGTTTTAAAGGACAAAAGGCTTATCTTAGTTTTTATAAGAAGAAAGTGATGAAAAAATATTGGGTACTTGGACGGTACGAAGAAAAACATACGGTGCTAATATATATATATATAGAGAGAGAGAGAGAGAGAGAGAGAGAGAGAGAGATGCGGTAACTGATGATTACACAACACACAGAATAAATACATTTATCCGCTCTCTTAAAACAAAAAGGGCGATTAATGACCTGGAGACTTGCCAAAAAAGAAAGAGAGACAACTGCTTCAAATGAATGACCTGCCTGGGACAAACAATGACAGAACTGATGACAAAGATTTTATTGTGCAATGACCTCCATACTGAAAGATTTGGTCTGCCAAATCGATGAAAGGTGAGAGTAACACACATACCACCTACAATAACAGCAGCCTCGATATAACCGCAAGTACAGATATATTCCCGGATCTGAGTATTCTGTATGCATTCATATCGTCTCAAGTCAGAGAAAGGTGGGACATATTCTACATGTGTCCATATCGTCTCAAGTCAGAGAAAGGTGTGACGTATTCTACATGTGTCCATATCGTCTCAAGTCAGAGAAAGGTGGGACATATTCTACATGTGTCCATATCGTCTCAAGTCAGAGAAAGGTGGGACATATTCTACATATCGTCTCAAGTCAGAGAAAGGTAGGAGGTATTCTACATGCGTCCATATCGTCTCAAGTCAGAGAAAGGTGGGACGTATTCTACATATCGTCTCAAGTCAGAGAAAGGTAGGAGGTATTCTACATGTGTTCATATCGTCTCAAGTCAGAGAAAGGTAGGAGGTATTCTACATGCGTCCATATCGTCTCAAGTCAGAGAAAGGTGGGACGTATTCTACATATCGTCTCAAGTCAGAGAAAGGTAGGAGGTATTCTACATGTGTTCATATCGTCTCAAGTCAGAGAAAGGTGGGACATATTCTACATGTGTCCATATCGTCTCATGTCAGAGAAAGGTGTGACGTATTCTACATGTCGTCTCAAGTCAGAGAAAGGTGGGACATATTCTACATGTGTCCATATCGTCTCAAGTCAGAGAAAGGTGGGACATATTCTACATATCGTCTCAAGTCAGAGAAAGGTAGGAGGTATTCTACATGCGTCCATATCGTCTCAAGTCAGAGAAAGGTGGGACGTATTCTACATATCGTCTCAAGTCAGAGAAAGGTAGGAGGTATTCTACATGTGTTCATATCGTCTCAAGTCAGAGAAAGGTAGGAGGTATTCTACATGCGTCCATATCGTCTCAAGTCAGAGAAAGGTGGGACGTATTCTACATATCGTCTCAAGTCAGAGAAAGGTAGGAGGTATTCTACATGTGTTCATATCGTCTCAAGTCAGAGAAAGGTGGGACATATTCTACATGTGTCCATATCGTCTCATGTCAGAGAAAGGTGTGACGTATTCTACATGTCGTCTAAAGTCAGAGAAAGGTAGGAGATATTCTACATGTGTCCATATCGTCTCAAGTCAGAGAAAGGTGGGACATATTCTACATATCGTCTCAAGTCAGAGAAAGGTAGGAGGTATTCTACATGTGTCCATATCGTCTCAAGTCAGAGAAAGGTGGGACGTATTCTACATATCATCTCAAGTCAGAGAAAGGTAGGAGGTATTCTACATGTGTCCATATCGTCTCATGTCAGAGAAAGGTGTGATGTATTCTACATGTGTCCATATCGTCTTAAGTCAGAGAAAGGTGTGATGTATTCTACAAGTGTCCATATCGTATCAAGTCAGAGAAAGGCTGGAAGTATTCTACATGTGTACATATCGTCTCAAGTCAGAGAAAAGAGGGACATATTCTACATGTGTCCATATCGTCTCGAGTCAGAGAAAGGTGTGATGTATTCTACACATGTCCATATCGTCTCAAGTCAGAGAAAGGCAGGAAATATTCTACATGTGTCCATATCGTCTCAAGTCAGAGAAAGGCAGGAAGTATTCTACATGTGTCCATATCGTCTCAAGTCAGAGAAAGGCAGGAAGTATTCTACATGTGTCCATATCGTCTCAAGTCAGAGAAAAGTGGGACATATTCTACATGTGTCCATATCGTCTCAAGTCAGAGAAAGGTGTGATGTATTCTACACATGTCCATATCGTCTCAAGTCAGAGAAAGGTGTGATGTATTCTACACATGTCCATATCGTCTCAAGTCAGAGAAAGGTGTGATGTATTCTACACATGTCCATATCGTCTCAAGTCAGAGAAAGGCAAGAAGTATTCTACATGTGTCCATATCGTCTCTCAAGTCAAAGAAAGTTGCGAGGAAAAAATTACTGATTCAAATGGAGACTCAGCAATGTAGTTCACCAAATATTTCCAGGCCCTCTTCATTTAGGTCTTTCAAACCAGTGGTTTCCAAACTTTCAGTCTGTGGTCACATTCGGGAAAGCAAATTTCTGCTGCGGCACACCTGTGTTGTTAATGCTGGACTCTCGTACAGTTAACCATATACTGTTAGCATTTTCAAAATCACTACATTAACTACGCCGACAAATAAATAAAAATGAGAGTGATTTTAAATGTTATTATATAAAACATTCCTCTCTCTCTCTCTCTCTCTCTCTCTCTCTCTCTCACGCATATAAATTAGCAAGAATGAGCCGTAATTTGGTCAAAAATACTTTTTACTGTAAAAATTTAGCGGCAAATCTCTAGCCCTTTTGCAGCATAGCGTTTGAAAAACTATGTTCTAAACCATCACACTTAACAGAGCTGGCTTCAGTGTAATCTCTCGGTGGCGGAGCCTGCTTAAAAGCCTGCAGTCACTGTAGATCGCTTCTGACTCAATTCATTGTATGAAACTAAAGGTCGTGACAGCTGCGAAGAGCTCGATTTGACATTTACAGTTAGATCCAACAACACAAAATCTGAGCAGTGAGAGTAAGGATTTCAGTTGAACTACCACTCTATCGATCTTCTATTCAAGAACATCTTGAGCTAATTTTTAACTCATGAATTCTACTATGTCTCTAGCACGTACTGGCCAAACTCATTCTTAAAAAAAAAAAAAAACTACAAAAAAAATTCTGGAGCGTTGGAAGAGTACCAGGACGTCAACGACAGTAATTCGAGTCTTGAAGCCTCTTTATCAGAGCATTAATGGCCGGCGCAAGTTGACAAAAGCGACACTCAAGTTCTCTCCCATCTTGGGACCAACCGGATGTTAATAAGGGGAAATAATAATGGCGGTTACCAAACACAAGGAGAAAACTCGTAGGAAAATCAGCGTCGATAGCCTCTAGAGCCTGATCGATAGTTCTCAACCAAACTGAAAGGACTGGAAGAAGGAAAAGATGAGGCGGAATGAAGGAGGAAGAGAAGTATAGGGAAGACAGAGTAACATGGAGTGAACTATGTGTAAGGGCGCAGGATATGAGAGACCCTACCTGACGTTATGAAACTGGATCATGCAACACAGAAATTGCTTGTTGTTACTGTGATCGATTATGGGAATCTAATACTGGTAAAGTCAGCCATGATTGGAACTGCTCAGCCTTTTGGCTAAGATCAACGTGTAGTTCTGCGCTCTGTAGAATGTATACTTTATTATTTTGGAACAAACGAGATGCTTGAGGCCTGCTCTGCACACTGAATGCCGGGGGTATGGTCCACATCTCGGGACCCGGTTTGCAGTACCACCGGGTCACGGCCTGTTGTTTTCGTCGTCTAAAAAAAAAGATAATGCTCGACAAACAAAACCCACAAAGAGATCACAGTGATCAGACATTTTCCCGACTGGTACTGAAACGCCTAAACCTGTTAGAGTGGTGTGATGCGTCACCAGGTGGCCGTATTAAGGGTCTGAATCAACGTGTCACGTGGCGCGGAGCTAGCTTTACACAGAAAGTAGCGACATTTGTCTCTTTAACGACATGCGCTCATTGTCTGACGATTTTCAAGGATGGGGAAAAAAATGGAGCAGCGAGTTCGCATCAAATTTTTTTGTGAATCTCGACAAACTGCAACAGAAACCCTAGCAAAAATTCAACAAAAATGTAATGATCAACAAGTGTTTAAACAGCAATCTCTTGGTGGGCGCGATTCAAGGTCGGTCAATCATATGTTGGCGACGGTCACACGGAGAAAACCCTAACCTGCAAAAATCCTCAAACTCCATTAGACAGTTTTTGGGAGGGGATGGGATTTGTGTGTGGGGGTTGGGGGGGGAGGTAGAGAGATGTCAACAGATTCTCACCAAAGAACTGGGCATGCGCCACATCGTAGCCAAATTTATTCCCAGGATCCTTGCGACTGCTTAACGCAGCAAAGTTTCGACATCAGCACTCAGCTTCATCAACTCGTTTCAGAGGATGAAATCTTCTTGTCTCACGGTCATAACTAGTGACGAGAGCTGGGTTATTGGCTATGACCCGTATAAAAAGCAGCAATGGTCTCAATGAAAAAAGTCTAGGACCACCAAGACCCATAAAGGCCAGAGAGTCGAGAAGCAACGTCAAAAGAATGGTGATCGTTCTTTTTTGTGTATATGTATGTGTGTGTGTGTGAGAGAGAGAGAGAGAGAGAGAGAGAGAGAGACACATCAAGCGAATTGTGCTCCAAAAACTTGCCCTTGCTGGGCAGACCTGTGAAACTTCTAGTGTGATGTTTCGCGGCGGCGACTACATAAAAATGCGACACGGAGACGTCCCAGTCTGTAAAGAGAAAAAAATATCCTTCTTCACCACGACAACGCCCCTGCTCACAATGGGCCCAATATCTAGCAATTTTTGGCCATAAACAACATGGCTGTCGTCCTTCGCCCTCCTTATTCGCGGAATTTGGCTTCCTCTGACTTCCTTTTTCCAAAAATTGAAGATAAAGCTGAAAAGGCCTCGTCTTGACAACACAGGAGTGCACATGTTTACAGCCCAGATCTTCTCCTCCCTTTTATATATTTTATATATTTCAATTCATAATTAAATAGCATATGTGGCACGCACATAAAAATATGTATAGTATGCATCAAAACATAAGTACAGTAAAGTATGAATTAAATATTTAACATAAGCAATACATTTTACAAAACTATATTGCCCTTACTCTATGCTACAGACAACTATAAATCATAATTTAAGAGAATAAACATAATTTTAGAAAATAAAAATGTAAATATTGTACAAATGGTACGTACATTCTATAAATTTTCTAGGGAACTGATGTTTCTAGCAGAGAAAGCTTTTGATAAAGTGTTCACTGAAAATGAAGATAAAAGTCTAGAAGGTGCTTAGCAACGAAGAATCTTAAGAATGCTTATAGATAAATGATAATTTATCTTGCTTTCGTGAGATTTATGGACCAAAGATTATCTGTGGTGAGCGGCCTTGGTTTCGTGAGATTTTTGGACCAAAGATTATCTGTGGTGAGCGGCCTTGGTTTCGTGAGATTTATGGACCAAAGATTATCTGTGGTGAGCGGCCTTTCTTTCGTGAGATTTATGGACCAAAGATTAGCTGTGGTGAGCGGAATAAATAATTTAGACTCCTTCACAAAAAGTCAGAAAAGTCAATCCAAATAAAGGTCAGCAACAGTAATCAACCTCAATAACACCAGCCACAGAAATAAACCTCAAGAACGCCAGTCATAGAAGTCAACCCCAAGAACACCAGTCACAGAAGTCAACCCAATAACGGCAGTCACAGAAATCAACCTCAATAACAGCAGTCACGGAAATCAACCTCAATAACAGCAGTCACGGAAATCAACCTCAATAACGGCAGTCACGGAAATCAACCTCAATAACGCCTGAGACAGAAGCAACATCAGCTTCAGAAACGGTTGCAGAAACTGTGAGAGGGAACAACCAAAATGAGTTAAATAATTTTTGTTTAAGTTCTATATTTTATTAATAATCTCATCCCGTATTTTAGTTCAGTCAGTCATTTGCACGTCCACTGAGGAAATTTGCCTCCCTAACAGCTCTCTTGTAGGCCTCTCGGTTGTAAGCAAGAAGCCCTGCTGCTGTTATACATTCTGGTATCACAGTTTTACTGCAGTGCTTAGTGTACAGTTGTATACACCAATGATTGTGTTACTGCTGCTGTTGCATCCATCTGAGGACTATCAATGATATCTTGCAGCCATCTTCGCCTTGGTCCTTCTCTCTTTCATTTTCCCATTATGTATCCTTCCAAAACAATCTTCTCTAAATTCTCATGACGTTTAATGTGTCCAAAATATTTAAGTTTTCTCTCTTTAATCCTCTTTACTAGCCAACCTTCTTCAATATTAAGTTCTTGTAGTATGGATATATTTGTTCTTTTTCGTGTCCATGATATTTGAAGAAACCTTCTGTAGCATTTACATTCAAAGGCATTTATGTGTTTCACAGCTGTTTTGTTAAGTCTCCAGTTCTAGCGGGCATATGTTGCGATGGGAAAGATGCATGCCCTTAAAAATATTATTTCTGTAGATCTGTCTGTTCATCTCCACAGCTTCTTTAGTTGTTTTACTTTTTGAAGAGCGATAGATGTTCTCCTTTTAATTTCCCTCATGTATCTCCATTATTAGTTAGTGATGATCAAGATATTCAAAACTCTCCATCTCTTCCAATTTTTCCTCATTGTTTTAGCTATTTTTAGTTATTTTAATTATTATTAGACAATACAATCACTACAGTTTTAATGCAGTGAAATAAATGTTTCCTATTCTTATGCCTGTATATTTTCATACTTGTCTGATTTTTTTTTTAAGATCTTGACATGAGTGAGGAGTAATATATCCACGCGAAATCAATGTCCAGTCTACACTGCTGGTGTTTATTTGCTTGTATCATTGTTTTAGCTACATAACAAACAATATACACAAGTCTTCTCTTCAAAAGATGCAGAATAACTTACATTGGTGAAATTGGCCTCAGATTAGGGGACTGCATGCAAAACATCTGTAAGAAATCACCCAGCATGCTTCGAAACCAATCCCGAATCATTTCAATGGTCCCAACCATAGAGACAAATCTGACTTTCTGTTAACAGCCATCAAACAGTGTCACACAGATGACACAAGCCGCCTAGCGCTTGAGAACCGCTACATTCAAGAATATGGGGCTCTGGAACCACACGGTGTGAACTCGTTATTCAGCTACACCCAACATTCTCCTCTTCCACAATCGTAACACCTCCCCACTAAGTTCCACTCCCTTCTCACTTGTTACACATAACCCAGAACCTCTTCACATCATCATATTACAACCCCTCTACCATAACTATGAGGGTCATACCGAAAGTCGAGAGCAAAAATTCTTTAAAAATCAGAATTTATAGAGATATAAATGTATCACCTTAATTTGCATCCTTTGCACTCCATGTAGATGTCACATGACGTCACCATCATGTGCCACATGACCACGCGGAGCAGAAACAAAAAGGCGAGTGTTAAAGTTTCGTTTCGTCAACATGCTGTTATTGAGTTATTCGTTAAAGAGGCTGGACACTTAACAAAACAGCTGAGAAGCACATAAATGCCTTTGAATGTAAATGCTATAGAAGAGTTCTCCAAATATCGTGGACACAAAAAAGAACAAATATATCTATACTACAAGAGCTTAATATTGAAGAAGGCTGGCTAGTAAAGAGGATTAAAGAGAGAAAACGTAAATATTTTGGCCACATTAAACGTCATGATAATTTAGAGAAGACCGTATTGGAAGGATACATAATGGGAAAAAGAAAAAGAGGAAGACCGAAACGAAGATGGCTGCAAGACATCGTTGATGATCTGGAAATGGATGCAGCAGCAGCAGGCCATCTTGCTCACAACCGAGAGGCCTACAGGAGTGCTGTTTGGGAGGCAAAGTTCCGCAAGGGACATGCAAAGGAATGAATGAATGAATGTTAAAGAGGAAATCCCCGCTGTTGAAATCCACTACAAAGACTTCGACTTGTTTATGGAAATGTGTGTATGGGTGCTAGCAGTGTTAGGAGGTGGGCGAAACATTTCAAAGATGGAAACACAAACATCCAAGATATTCCTCCCAGCAGTCGCCACTGAACGCAATGTGGAAATTGTTGACAACATCATTAAAGAAGACAGACGTGCCACAGTAACTGAAATCGCTTTAAATCTTGGAATAGGATACAATGCAGCACAGGAAATGATTGAAACCCTAGGCTAGAGAAAAGTTTGTGCCCGCTAGGCACGATAAACACCCGGGAAAGAAAATCATCCTACACCACGATAATGCTCGGCCTCACTCTGCTCGCCGGACAACTGAGGAAATTCAGAAAATAGGTTTGGAAATTCTTCCACACTCTGCCTGTAGCCCCAACCTGGCACCCAGTGATTACCATCTTCTCGGTCTTGTGAAAGAACAAGTGCGAGGCACAGGAGAGAACGCCCAGAAAGCAGTGCGTCTGTGCCTTCGGTCAGCAGGAACAGAATTCTACAAGGAGGGTATTTTCAAACTTGTAGAGAGATTGGGAAAATGTATGCAGAGAAATTGAGATTGTGTTGAAAAGTGAAGAAAATGATGCAGTTTAAGGTGATATCCTTATATATCGTTGATAACCTGCAAATGGATGCATCAGCAGCAGGCCATCTTGCTTACAACCGAGAGGCCTACAGGACAGCTGTTAGGGAGGCAAAGTTTCACAAGGAACATGCAAATGACTGACTGACACTATATTAGTTAAACGGAAATGAAAGAATCAATTCCCGATCTAAAGTTGTATCTCTCTGGACTTTTTCTTTATGAGAAGAAACAAGTGGGTACGCGGTGATTCAATATGATAATGTACCGATACAGCTTTATATTTCACAACTATATGCCATGTTCCTGTGTTTTAACATTCGTTCAGTACTGAAAGTTTGTGCGAGCTCTCAATTTCCAGTTGCGAGCTTTTCTGTCAGGCTTCATGACAACCTTCATTTTTATTTCTGAAAAGTCTAATTTTGTGCCCTGCACGACGTGGATAATCGCCCTTTCAACCTCTCTCATCTCCCAATTTGCTCGAGTTTTGTTTAACCTTCCATCCTATCACTGCCCGTCCATTCCTAGGGCGGTGGCTAACACATCCAGCAATCTGTCGGGTCATGGTGAAATGAAATCTCAGACTTGAGTGATTGCAAGCCATTTAAAAACCCCACCGGCTAAAAAATGAAACGTTTCTTTTCATATCACAGGAACGTCTTCTCAGCTGCAGCATCCAATGTTATAGTCTTTTTACATTAATATTTCAAATGAGCGGTTCCGCCGACAAGTAAATAATGTGCATAGGAAAGTAATAAAAGTCGGAGAAGGAGAAAACTAGTTCCTTATGGAACTATTGTGTATTTCCAGTATCTCCCATAGACAAATATGAGTACACCCTCAACATCTCGTTTCTGAATCACGTCTGTGAATAGTCTTAACCTGGTATTAAGACTGCAAGCACGCTAAAAACATCAGTTGATCTATAGATCTTAAAGAATGTTCCAGAAATGTAACGTCCACAAGAGAGGGAAAAATATGAGGAATAACCGGTAGGAGTGTCTTATGTTATTAAGCGACATAATATTTTCCATATGTGCTTTTCACTGTAAAAAAATGTTGATGTTTTGTTACTACATCAAATGTATGTGTTATGTGTAGTCTGCTGTGACTGTTTCATCAGTTCTATATGTTTTAAAACTGAAGAATTGATAACTGTCAATATGTGAGCATGATAACAGTCAATGTGTGAGTGTGACTTTTCTTACAATCCACTGTGATCAAAATCCCAATTAGTACTGTGCTGTGCAGTAAAGAAAAGGTATATATTATTTATATATTCACATATAAACATGACAAATGCATGCGCACCATCCCTAAGAGAACATAAAAGAGCAAAAAATATTAAGAACAGGAAAAAAGTCTACTGGGGCTAAGTCCGGAGAATAAGGTGGATGGGGCACAACGGATGTCTAATGTTGTGTCAGATAACTGCGGATATGCAGCGACGTGTAAGCTAGAGCAGTGTCCTAATGCAACATCTAAGTTTGGTTTTCCTAAAATTCAGGTCTCTTCCTGCGCACAGCATACTTCAAACATGCTAAAACTTTCTGTATAAGTGTCTGTTTAACATCTGACCACCTGGTACAAATTCATAAGGGACAATGTCTTTGCATTAAAAAATTTTAAAAAAGGCCTGGGATCTTCATCTACCAACATCCGTCCTTCTTAAAACGCTTAAATCACCGCGCTTGGCTCATACCACGTATGCTTGGTTGAGGGACTGCCATTTCCCTGTAAAATTTTTACAAAGCTTGCAGCAAAATTTCTCTCTCTCTCTCTCTCTCTCTCTCTCTCTCTCTCACACACAATGTTCTTCAAGCTACTTCATTGTCACTTTGTCACTAATCCGACGAACAGCTTGCGCATGTGCTCATTTCAGTGGATGTAGCTCGATGACTAATGCTCATAGCGGGCCGGGGACAATGACAGTCTGTTGTTAATACCTGCTGTCCTCTGTGCCGATTGGCGCGCTTTTTAAAAAGTCTGCTCCTTTTCTGAACACATCTCATATGCTGCAAAACTAGTGAAAATTACTGCAGCCTTCCTGAAGTGTTTAAATCATTGATCTTCTTAATACTTTAAATATATAAACGAAATTCACATTCAAATTCAGTTTGGAGTCTATCAAGGGCAATTTTCATTATACACAAAATCTCTTCTGCTGAGTCTTGCTTTTCACGCCAATTCTCCACGTATTTAGCAACATCTTCTTTCTCTCCTGTCAAAATTTATTTCCATTTTGTTTTGTCAACCAAACAGCTGAGAAACACATAAATGCCTTTGAATGTAAATGCTACGGAAGAGTCCTTCAAATATGGACACAAAAAAGAACAAATATCCATACTACAAGAACTTAATACTGAAGAAGGCTGGCTAGTAAAGAGGATAAAACAAAGAAAACTTAAATATTTTGGACACATTAAACATCATGATAATCTAGAGAAGACCGCCTTGGAAGAGTACATAATGGGAAAAAGAAAAAGAGGAAGACCAAGGCGAAGATGGCTGCAAGACATTGTTGATGATCTGCAAATGGATGCATCAGCTGCAGGCCATCTTGCTCACAACCAGAGGCCTACAGGAGTGCTGTTAGAGAGGCATAGTTCCGCATGGGACATGCAAATGAATGAATGAATTTGTCAACCAAAACAGTTTAGATGCCACCAAATGATTTGTTTAATTCACTTCTCAAGTGATTCTCAATCACATGAGACATCCCTAAAGTTTACTGTCTTATCTTGCAATCGTTTCTATTTTTTTTTAAACAATTTAATTACAAAAATTAATAAGAACAAGAAAATCACATGTTAAAAATATATGTTAAAACATATGTTAATCATATGTTAAGTAAGACATATTAGTGCATAAAGGTTTGCCACAGACCATGAGAGATAGAGAGTTTGTTGCTGCACTGCAATATGCCAAAGGACATACTGGGCAGTGATTGCATAGCCGATCGATGACCAAAGGCATGGATGAATGAATGTTGGTGCACCCCAACCCCTCCCCCACGCTTTTAAGAAACACCAAGATTCTGTTACATACAGAAACAGATTTTGTCAGTAAGAAACAAAGATTTTCTAAACAAACAAGATTCAAAACCAAACTTCGGCGTCACTGGACAGCCCCCATATATGCATCCTGCACCATGTGTCCAAGAGTGTTTGCTAATAGTTCCCATCAAGTGTTGGTTCTTTACAATGAGTTTTCTGCCACACAGTTCAGATTTCTTACCAGCAAACTTAATTTGTCCTAGCTCCAGCAATCGTTTCAAAATTACATTGTTCCTCTATTCCAGATCTTCATTTTCTCACAGTCTTTCCAATATGGCTTTAACAATGATGCCCTAGTCCACTCTCAGCCTGCCATTTATTTTAGCCCGCCCAGCAAAATCTATCTGCCACTTCACTGCCATGTATTTCCAAATGCCCTGGACAATGAAGCCATGTTAGGCTCATCACAGTTGGCTGGCTTAACAGGCGAACCCATTATTTTCAAAGCAATTTTTCCTCAATCTTACGAAGCATACTTCATGAATCCGTCGCAATGGGCAACTATCCATAGTAAAATATGAAACGAGAGAAAAGACAAAGAAACTGAGAAAGACAAGGATATATAAATAAAGATTCATATGGACAAAATGATGGATTAGTGGATTAACTAACAGAGGCTAACCCGTTAAAAACAGAAGGGAAAATAGTTTACTCACAATATCATCTTCGCTCCATTTCTTCTCCTTGTACATGACGGAAGGACCTTTCACTAGAGCCTGCAAAGACTTCGATGTGTCATAGTTGTGTTTGTGGAGCTGGCAACAGAAATAAGTCATATTACTCCAACAAGTAATCACTACACAGAAATAAGTCACACTATTACAGCAAGTAATCGGGTCAAATTACTGACAGTAACAATGATGTCAAGACCTTTACCTGCATAATCTAAAATAAAAGTCAGATCAGAAATTGAAATAACAACTGGAATGAGGCGGAAAAGTGTTGCTGTATGTATCACACACCAAAGTCAAAAATGAAAAAAAGACATGTAAGATGCGTATGAATAAGATTTCTTTTTGTGTTTTTCCCCTCCAGTAATGATTATGGTGATGACCACAGTTAACGATAATAGTAGGCTATCATCAAATTTATTAAAAGTCCCATTCATTATGCCAAAGAAGACAGATTAATATCCTACTAAAGAAGTGCAATGCACTGGTAAGCTATATCACGATGAGAATTTGTGCTTTGTGCTATGTTCGCGGCTCTCTAGCGACGGTCACATCATGACTTCCTTGATCACGTTATGAAAGCGCAGCTTGGTCAACCCCTGAGCTAAAACGAGAAATTCTGCTCCTAGAGGACGTACAAATATAGAGGGGATATAACGTTATGTAATGTAACACTTATTTTAAACTTACGTTGAACTCAGCACCACATAAGAGACATATTACTCCACTTCACAACCAAGGCGATCATAAACACTAAATGGAGATTTTCTATAAGAGGTCATGATACTCGCATTCCTTCCCATCACTCAGAAGGACTGCTGCAAACGGGACAACACAGACTTAAGTGTCATCAAAACCCAAATTTAAAAACATGAAATGGTTCAGTCAATGCAACGAATGTAACTAAACTGATATACCACACTAAGTGCATGTTATTCAATATATAACAAGAACATTTCTAAAGCAGTCTACACTTTCTCTAAAAATGGCAAATACCATCGTCAGCTACTCTGATCAGGAACGTGGAAGGCGCTTACGAGTAAAACCTGTATGACAAGAAGCAAACACAAGCGTGGCATGTAGCTAAGCTAATTCTGCACAAACAAGGACAGTATGTAACACAAGAGATGAAACAACCACATATGGTTCTGCTGTGGCCTAGTCTGCCAAACACTTATCAGTTACAAGATGTTGCCTAACAGGCACCATTAACTAACGGCTACCATTAACATGCCATGTGAAATCCCCTAGATTATACTATCTCCACATTCGAGAAATGCCAATAATTACTCCATAGTCACTGAAGAGAAAAGGTGTTTCAGCTATGGAAAGCGCCAGGATAATGAAAGTAACACAATAATTGGTGTATAAGTATACAACTATACACTAAGCACTGTAATAAAGCTGCTCCTACTTTTTTCCGATTTTATACATTCAGGATAATGAAAGTTCTAGATAATGCAGCATAAAGATTATTAAATACACAACTTCTAGAATTAACTGACACTAACGTTAATTAACAAGCAACACCCAAAGGAATCAACTGCAAAGGTCAGAAATAAACATTAACACTAGTCGGTGTCATAGTCAACGTGAGTGATCACGTCATAAATCTAAGTACAGTCGAAACCGTTTATTGTCATATCGTCGGGACCGTCAAAATGTGCTGACAAATAAGCGGAGTTGACATAAAAAGGAGTCCATTAAAAAAGATTTAACTGGGCCAGTGTGTGTGCGTGTATGTGTCCGTTTGCCTCACATCTGCTACATTGAACACATAACAAACAGTCAAACTTATCATCATCGGACACAATATGTACTAATCACAAAATATATTAATCACAAAATACAGTAAGTCTTAGTCTTACAATATAGAAAACACTATAATTAAGCAACATCTGACTTGTCAGCAGTAGTACTAAAAAATGCGTGACTTTGCGTGGTGTAGTTATTAATACAACGCGTGGTGTAGTTATTAATACAAAAGTAATTTAAACACGACAGAGCACTAAAAACATCCTGCGTCACGTCAGGCATACTGTAAATGAACGAGCGCAGTCTCGAACGCCCTTACAGACTGAGGTAAGAAACAGTTTTGGTGGGCGTCTGGTCTGTGATGGACTCACTGATGTCATCAGCACTATCCTCGGTGTCGCTGTCTACCTTGCTTTTACTACAACTACCGACGATCTTTTCGACTGAATACATTTCCGTTGATAGCAAGCCGCCATCAGCTGAAACGAACTGATCAAACGTGACACTTCCATCAGAAATTGTTGCTCACTCTTCATCTATGATCAAGTCCAGGGGAACGTCACAAATAACGCCGGCATTTGTATTGATCACTGGCTCGAGCAAGAAAGTACAAAAACTGCGATTTACAAAAGCAGTTCACAATCGCTGATTGACTGACGTTATTCCATGCGCATGCATAATATTAATCCCTATTTTGATGTCGAACTCGGCGACATGCTTTTGCTCCATGACGCACTATTCGCTTTCTGTACTGTTGCTTGAATACGTAAACCTTGGTCGCAAGGCTGCAGCACGCTGGTTGTGTTAGGTGGCAGGAAAACAAGCTTTGCAGCCATCAGATTGGTAACGTAAGTGTGTGCCGGACAGTTGTCAACGAACAACAAAATGTTTCTAATCATTCGGTTCATTTTGTTGTTGAAAGAAATGACCCAGTCCTCAAACAGTTCACTTGTCATTCAAGCACGCTGGATGGCCTTGTAAGTGACGAGCAGGTTCTTTACGTTCTTGAGGTACCGTGGATTTCGTGACTTTCCGATAACAAGGAGCGGAGTCTTCTCAGTGCCAGACATATTACAGCATGTGACAGCCATTAAGCGATCTTTAGAACATTTGCCACCGTGGGACTTCTCATCACGAAAGTACAAAGTCCTGCTCGGTAGCATTTTATAAAACACACCTGTTTCATCCATGTTAAAAATGTCATCAGGTATGTACGCATGAGAAATCCAATCATTAATGACATTGGTGTTAACTTGGGCTGCTTCACCAGAAGGGACCTTAAATGTTATGTTGTGGCGTTTCTTAAACCGCTCAAGAAAGCCGTTCAAACACCTCCAGTCAAGTATATCCATTTCTTTCGCAAAACGTTCTGAGATTTCTGCCAGCATAGGACCACACAAAGGCAACTGTGCAGAACGTGTCTGTTTGAAACATTTCAGCAGAGCACACTCAATATCCATGTAGGAACTCACACGCCTTCTCTTACAGTTTGACATAACTAAAGACGAGTGAAAGTCTCGTTCAATTTTGTCTCGATTTTTAACAAGTTTCGATACAGTAGGATCGTCACTTTCAAATTTATCCACTATGTCCTTTCTTGTAACTTTTTCCTCAACTTGCTTCAGAATATCCATTTTACTGTTCAAAACCAGATCAACACGTCTGCGTTTAGTAGCCATTATCTATCACAACGAGAACCAGAGAGACGTTGCTGGCTATACGATTCACAGTACATTATTCGAGTCTGACTATCACCTCACGTTGCCAATTTAACACCGCCCACGTCCTGATAAAGAAGCCAATGACCAAAAAAAGCCAGACTTTCATCACGAAAGGGCGGCCGTGGTAAGTCTTTCATTCACACCATGTAAGTTTCGATGCCCACATGTTCAAAAGGTTGATGCGGCAATTACTCGGTGATCAAACGGCGAAGCTGATAACACTGTTTGAGATGTTTGTAGCTTGTACTCGTCCAGTCTGTGATACAAAGCAAGGTCTTTAGCTCCTCCAGGTGCAAAAATACCGTGACATTAACCGATCTGTGGCAATAAGCGGTGTGATATTAACGGGCGTAAAGCCCATTAACTACTTATGGGAGTTGGCTGGGGATACAAATTTATGTGACAATTTCCAGGTGATGACATAACGCGATGAGATATTAAGTGGGTTCGACTGTACTATTCAAGATATTGACGCTACGTGACTATGATGCAATATTTCCCACTGCTTAACATTGTTATTTGTGGCAAGGCCCGATACGTTATCTTGATTCACATTCTCTTTACTTTGTTACTGCTGGCTATAACTAAAGAACTCGTCGTTTCATGTTAGTATCTATTCTCCTTGTTTAACAATTTTCAAGTATATCTTTCTATGTTACTTTACTGTATTTCCCGCTATTATTCGTCCCATTTTCGTTTGACGATGATAAAAAAAAAAGTTGTACCATATGTACCCCCGCCCCGCCCCCCCCCCCCCCCAATATTCTCCATGAACGACTAAATGTGAATAACCACCATAAACGTCATAAACTGTGTAGAGAAGCATTTCATTGCTACATATTTTTGGTTTTTCGTTGAACAATAAATAAAATCTGGACAAAGATTTGATATCTTACTGTTCCATATCATATAGATAAAGTACGCCTTACAAATGTGTATGTTTGCATGCTTGTATTCAGACAACAACTCAAGAATTTATTTCAGGTATCTGCGTTGCATAATTTCATCAAAACCTTTTGATTGGGACACCCACATTTTATTTTGCATGCCTTTTTGGTGCGACGACATTCATTCATTCATTCATTCATTTGCATGTCCCTTGCGGAACTTTGCCTCCCAAACAGCACTCCTGTAGGCCTCTCAGTTGTGAGCAAGATGGCCTGCTGCTGCTGCATCCATTTGCAGATCATCAATGATGTCTTGCAGCCATCTTCGTTTTGGTCTTCCTCTTTTTCTTTTTCCCATTATGTATCCTTCTAATACGGTCTTCTCTAAATTATCATGACGTTTAATGTGTCCAAAATATTTCAGTTTTCTCTCTTTAATCCTCTTTACTAGCCAGCCTTCTTCAATATTAAGCTCTTGTAGTATAGATATATTTGTTCTTTTTTGTGCGACGACAACAACTAAAAAATCAGATATCCATCCTGTGATGTTTTGTGCAATGTAGAAATATAGCACATCATTTTGCTTAAATAAAATAAAATAAAATAAATGTGCAGAAATGGCACTGAAATCAGGCCAGAGTACAGCAGAAAGATCCGAGTCCAGAACTAGGAGTAGTAACACCCATCATGATGTTACCTTGCACGACCATTTCACACGGTTTTCTTTTTCCATTCCACAGTTCTTGAATTTTTCAGTTGTTGCCAAGTTGTCTATCAATTTTCTCATGATATATCCAAGACATTTGACTGTCCTTTCTTATAACTTTAACTAGCTTTTGTTGCTATGAAACTTATCTACGGACCTCTTCATTTGTGTCTCTGGTGTCCAGGGTACTTGTTGCATACTTTATCCACAACTACATCTTTGTTGCTTATTTTCTCCACAACTACACCTTTTTTTTGCTTACTTTCTCCACAACTACATCTTTGTTGCTTATTTTCTCCACAACTACACCTTTTTTTTGCTTACTTTCACCAAAACTACATCTCTGTTGCTTATTTTCTCCAAAACTACATCTCTGTTGCTTATTTTCTCCACAACTACATCTTTGTTGCTTATTTTCTCCACAACTACACCTTTGTTGCCTATAATTTATTTACCATTTATCTGTTAACTGTTGAAATTTCCCTGTCACACAGAAAAATCAGCTTCATGTAGCACTGCATTACTCCTTATTTTGAGGGTCATCCTCTTATTTGTTATCATATTCTTTATGTCATAAAAAGCTGCACTTATCTTTTCTATTTGTGATTTGATTTCATTTGTGATCTTGCACAGCTATTATGAAAAAAAAAGCAACAGGTTCAAATTACCCAGATGTGAGAAAAAATACAGGAGGAATAAAGATGCATTTTTGATTATTTCTTTCCCTCATCACGAGAAATAAAACGGATACAAGAAACAGTGACTGGCAGAACTGAATGCCAAGAAATAGCAGAAATTCTGAAAACTAGGAAAGAACTAAGATGGCTGACCTAAAATATTTTCAAAACCTTGTGATAAAACTCATCAAACAATTCACTGGTCACACTGCTAGATGTAAAGTTGCAAATTAACACATGTAGTATGTGTGTCTTAGCCTTTTTTTCTCACAGAATTGACACTTTTACGATTTACATTAAAAAAAAATTTTTGGGTACAATTTCCGTTTTCTCCTGCTGTTCCTCCCTTTGTGACAAAAAACTAGCGCTTAATGAAAAACATCCAAGAACGCTCCTATATACGATCATAACATTCCTACGTAACACAACAAGCAGAGCCATGCAAGAGATAAGTACTGGTGAGAAAAAACATGAAGGAGAAGCCACTGACTGGAAAAGTCAACGGATGATTACTTTATTATTTAGATGTTACGGTGAACCCAGGGTAAGCTAAACATCACATTTAGAAGAACTCAGCATTTCTGGCCATTTCCATAGGTAGTAGATGAAAGAGAAGCTCTTAATACTGATGTTAACTAAAAATAAATACCCAGTAAATAGATCTTGGTTAAAAGAAGTTCTACTGTTATATAAGGAGGTCACCACTGTGGGTAAAAGCATAACTGAAAAAAAAAAATGCTCAAAGAAACAAAATACACTGTTAGCATTCAGTAATAAGACAGATACACTGTTCTTCTCTAGACACTGTTATCATAATGTGTTCCATGAGATGTCCTACATCTTTTGGAAGGAACCAAAAACTTCAATTCTTCTAGGTCCTCAGTTTTCCTCTGTTCAATTTATGGTATGTGTTTCTTGGCCTAGAAGACTGACTAACCTGAGCAACACTTGAGAACTTTATTTCTTATTTTTGTTTCAACTGTATGACTTGTTAGCTAGTATTAATAACTGTGGAAACTCTGACAACAATATATTAGCACCAAAAAAAAAAGTCCTTTTCGCTAATATCACACAGTATGAACTACATGCTAATGTAATTAATAGAATTATTATTAACTAATTAACAGAATCATAGAATGCAAAATCAGATAAATACATCATCATTAGTGTCATAACATGAGATGTTTGCACTATGCCAAGTACATGGTCTTTGGAGTCTCTAATCATGTCTGTTCTGTCTCATTTCTAGTGCTACTAGAATGTCTTTCAAACTAACTCCTCACTGAAGACAATATACATAGGGAAAATGCCAGTCAGTGATAGTATAAAGATGAATTAAATTTAAAAATATGATAATATGGTCCTTACTGTGTCCAAAGCATTGACTGTGGTCTCATCCATTGCCTCAGCCTCACAGCGGTCATCAGCAGTACCCCCACACATACCAGCAAAGGCTGCTATACTCCTGGGAACATGACATACAGAAATTATTTTTTTTAAACAAGCACTGCCCAACAAGTCAGGACAGGCACTCAAACACTGCTTGGATGCAATAAAGGTGCCTACGTCAAAAGTAACACTGAAAACATTCAAATATTACAAATGTGGATCTAAGGACTGCAAACGTGCCACAAACAGCCTCTGGCAGTCAAGTCCAGCTCCTGGCCTTCCCGTGGCAGAACTGTTTAAACTGACAGGAGAAGGGGCGAGGGCGAATATCTGGCGCCTGAAAACCAGTTACTTAGGGTAGATGAGTGGCACGTTTGGTAGCTCATCTGCCGCTGTTGGCGAGATCTTCAGCTGCCGTGCATGGAGCGGTGCTCCTCCCGGCCAATGAAGAAATTTGCAAATGAGGTTGTCGCGCAGCATCACTGCGGAAAAGGTGGTAGAAAGGATAAAGCGAAGCAAACAGTCAAATCACGGCACCTCTGGTCTGGAGGTCGGCCACGTCCTGAGTGCAGTCATATCGGGTGAAATGCATGAACCGGCTTGTCCCAGAGGTTAAGACACTGCTGGCGAGACTCTTCAAATGCCGCGCGTGGAGTGAAACTCCTCCGGTTAAGGAAGTAAATGCGGAAGAGAAATAAAGGTTGCTGTGCGGCGCCGATGGGAAAAGGTGGTGGAAAGTGAAGTTTAACCGGTATGTCCAGTAGTATCGCTATGAGAGCTATACCACGGCACCTCTGCTCTAGAGGCCGCCCACGTCTGAAATACACCTACACTGGTGAAATATGCCTAAACCGGCACACACCAGGGGTGGAACTTGATGGCTAGACATGTCATGCCACCTCTGCTCTAGAGGTCGGTAACGCCTGATAAACACCCATACTGGTGAATTTTGCCTAAACCGGCTCATACCAGGGGTGAATCTTGAAGGCTATGCATGTCACAGTACCTCTGCCCTAGAGGTCGGTCCCGTCCCAAACACGCCCATACTGGGATAATGCCTAAACCGGCTCAACCCAGGGATAGAAGTCACTAGTGGCGAGGATTCGTCCTCCTGGACAAAAGCTCCATCCTGGTCACAACTAGGAAGGGTAGCGGCCACGACTGCAAAATGCTGAAGTCTGAGACACTGGACCAGGGAAGTCTAGATAGGCAACCACCTCTCACCCGATGGGGATGTTTGCGTATCCTAATCATGCTGAGGTTTTCCGGTGAGAAAGTCCAACCCTGGACTGGATGGGCAACCACCTCTCACCCGGCGGTGATACACGGGTATCTCAAAACACGTCGAGGTTTTCCGGTGAGAAAGTCCAACTCTGGCCTGGGTGGGCTACCGCCTCTCACCCAGCAGGGATGCACTGATATCCTAAACACGTCGAGGTCTTCCGGTGAGAAAGTCCAACCTTAGACTAAACTGGTGCAATGAAAACCACGGTGTCACGCAATCCCGCTTCCGAGACCCACCAAGAATACAGGCTAAAGCACTGTGATACTCTGAACCCCTTGTGGTCCTCTCGTGGATCTCGTGTGGTCTATTTTGGACCACACGGGGGACCACGGGACCTAACGAGGACCACAGGCGTGAATTCAGTAGGTTCACAGTGCAGTTTTTGGTGGTAGAAGTGAATGAAGAAGAAGAAGATTACAAATGTTACTTAGAGAAGACCATATTGGAAGGATACATACTGGGAAAAAGAAAAAGAGGAAGACCAAAACAAAGATGGCTGCAAGAAATCGCTGACAATCTGCAAATGGACGCAGCAGCAGCAGGCCATCTTGCTCACAACCGAGAGGCCTACAGGAGTGCTGTTTGGGAGGCAAAGTTACACCAGGGACATGCAAATGAATGAATGAATGAATGAACTTGAAACCAAGATTAGCAGAACACACTAATGTCTTCTACATGCTCACTACATGTGATTTTGTAATTAACATTATCATATGCTGTGCACCAAATGGCATATTTTATTTCAGATGCTATGGGACTTCTCTTGTCGTTTTTTTTTTATTTTTCCTCCATCAAGGGCAAATGCCGCATTTCAATGAGAACCATATCTCTACTGCTTCCTATTTCTGCATCCTCTATTTGTTTATCATCTAACTTTCACAGGAACATAGTAAATAACCCTATATAAGTCTGAGAGAAAGAGAGAGAGAGACAGACAGACAGACAGACAGACAAAAAACGAGAGAGAAAAAGCAAGAGAGAGAGGGGCAGATGGAGGGGGAAAGAAAGATACTGACTGATTCAATTTTATTGGGAAAGCGTGAAGAACTTGGCACACAGGCCTGTCTGACATTCTGCTTTTCATATCTCAACTTTCATTCACACCAGTCAGTCAACATTAGCATAGTACTAGTATTACAAACAAAGAATAGGACCACTGTACCTTACCACACATGATCGTAAAAGGCGACTAAGGAGGGTTCGGCACAGGGCCAGAAACCCTATCTGGTAAAAAAAAACCCATCAGGCTGCTACAGAAACAGAAGGAAGGGAAAAACAAATGCAGGTGGAAGGAGATATGCTTATCAGGAAAAACGAGCACATGAAGGTTATGGATGAAAACCAGCCACTGGAAGTCTCAAGCCCGACTGCAGACCTCCTGGAACCTAAACGCAAGATGCAAATAGGCAGCTAGGATGTAAGAACACTTAATCAGACTGGAAAACTAGCACAAACCATCATGGAAATGCACAGATAGACATACTAGGAATACAAGAAGCAAGATAGACAGGACAAGGCAGAAGGAAATTAACAACATAGCACACAGAAGATACAATAATATGGTCAGGTAAAGAAGATCATCATGAAGGAGTAGTAGCATTGATTATAACAAAAAAAGCATCAAGAGCATTGCTGAAATGGACCCCTATAAATGAGAGATTATATGCACGCTTCAACTCAAGATTCATGAAGCTGTCTATTATAGTTTATTATGCACCAACAGAAGCAGCTGAAGAAGAATTAAAAGAAGATTTTTACAACAGCCTCCAAGCCACAGCAGAAACAATACCCAAGCATGATATGCTACTCATCTTGGGCGACTTCAATGCAAAAGTAGGTGAGGGAAATGAAGACAGAAGAAGAATCATGGGAAGAGAAGGAATTGGAGAAATAAAAGAAAATGGAGAAAGACTGCAGTTTCTGTGAAGAAAACATGATGACCATCAGAGGACAATTTTCCAACATAAAAACATCCATAAAGTGACTTGGAGGTCCCCAGATAAAACCACAGAAAACCAAATCGATCACATACTAATAAACAACAAGTGAAAATGGTCAATACAATAGTGTGAGAGCAAGGAAACGAGCAGATGTAAGGAGTGGTCACAACCTTCTGGTAGCAAAAATAAATCTAAAATTAAGGTATAACTGTAACTGTTATTTTTGTAATGTCAGGTTGGCGGACAGACAGAGATCGCTGGCAGGGATGAGGAAAATATGGTGTCAGACCAATGAATCTAGGACGAGACAAGCCTATTGGTCTTTACAACAATGGCTATCAGAATGATGTAAACAAAACAGAGCCAGCAGACTATAGGTGGCGGGAAATGGATATCGTTGAGGCACTTATTGGATTCCTCATCCCGAAGTCCGAGTGTTTCTGTGGAACTGTCTCAAAGCCGTCTGGCCAGCCAGTGTTGCATGATGGATCTAACATGAAGAAGGGGCTTAAGTACAGCCACCAGAGGCTGGAAAACAAAGTTTTGGCCAAGCCAGCCTACACCACTGTCTTCATGGCAGTTTGAGCAAGACCACAGTCTGCCCTAGCAAGGAAAGGTGCTGAAGTCGGAGGTACCCAGCCAAAAGGCGCATCGCAAAAATCAGGGCATCATCGCCATTGCGCGTATGAAGAAGATTCCTTCTTCTGTGTTGATTGCACAAATATATCCGTTGTAGAGATCCTTAATAATGTTGACAATTTTAGATAGTATTCTATATATTCTTAAAATTCTCCACAATGAATCTCACAGAGAAAGTTATCAAATGCCTTTTTTAAAGTCTCTATGAAGTTCAGGATTAATGGTTTTTGCTTTTCAATATGTTCTTCAAGTATTATTCTTAGAGTAAAGATCTAGTTGAGACAGCTTCTCCCTTTTTTAAATCCTGCCTGTTCTTTTCTAATTGCAGTATCCACTATATCTTTAATTCTATTCAGAATAACTTTGCAAAATACTTTTGACGCAATGATGGTAAGGTTACTTCTCTTCAGTTACTGCAATCACTAAGGTTGCCTTTTTTTTTTTTTTGGTATTTTAACAATGATTCCTTTTTTCCATTTAGAAAGGACCTTTCTTATTTTCAAATTTTATTAAACATTCTCTGTAGCTGTCTCATTTTGTCACTGTTGATAGCTTTTAACATTTTGGCTGTTATTTCATTTTCACCTGCAGCTTTGTTGTTAGCCATTAGATTCATTGGTGTTTCGATTTCATTCAATATAATTTCATCTAGGTCGACATTTAGTTGTAGGACTGGTAAATTGGTTTCAAGATTATTTAATTCATTTTGGTGTTGTCGATTAAGTATTTCTTGAAACTGCTGTAATTTGCTGTTCGCCTTTCATGTATGTGTTTGAATGTGTTATATGATATCCATGCTTCTCTACTATATTTTTGCAGTCCAGCACTTGCTTTTGCTGCTGTGGTTATGGCTGTGCTGTAAGAATTTCGTAATTCATCTATACCTGTCTCCTCAACTATAACAATTTTCAAGTTGTGATTTATATTTTAATGACTGACAGCAGATGTGTCCTGTGATCAACATACCACGAATGGTGTCACAGTTACGAGTTTCAATAAATTTATATATATATATGTGTGTGTGTGTACATGAAAACTGTTAGAATGTACGCGTGTATGTGCAAGTGTGTGGAAGAGGGAGGGGGAGAGAGATATGGAAATTCAGTTTTTGTTTTTTTTATCCTCAACCTTCAACATAAATGAGAATGTCACAACTATCATTGTAAATCAAACAGACCTGGCTGCCCGAAGATACATGAGTAGGTCTCCATCAACCACTCTATTAGGTCTCCATCGTACTTCTTCTCTTTGTTCACATTTCTCAGGCATGTCTGATGGGCTAGTGCCTGGTCTGCATTCTGGTAGCCGAGCCTGGGATTCAGACATACAAAATATAAGACTGCGGGAATAAATGCTAGTGAATGTGACATATTTATGCTGTAACTAGTAATTAATAAAGTACATACCCCAGTGTAAACCACATAACCCACTACTGGAACAATTTTTTATAAATAGGAAACTACGAGGTTTTGGTACGGTAAAGTAAGAGAACAAATATTTGTTCTCTTACTTTACCATAACCCACTACTGGAGTGTAACAAGGGTAAAGTACTTCTTTACTGGAAAGTAATAAGGGTATAAGTTATCTGACAGAAAGTATTCCTGGCATGCTGCACGTGACCTCCATGAAACTGTACATATCTGTCTGGTTGGAAGTTGTACATAGCAGCAAAAAATATACTAGAGTGATGATGTTCCAAAAATTTGGATTGTTGTTAATGTACATCTCTAACTTGAGCATGAACAAACTGTATGAGTACAGAATGTCAAGTAGCAAACAGAGTGAACAGCAAATCATCACCGTCATCAGTTGCCGTGTTGACTGGCGTTGGCTATTATGCTTCTCCAGAGTACACGATCCCTCATGCAGGCCATCAGCTCAGTTGGTGATCTCCTCTCACACCATCCCATCAGACTGTCCAGTATCATTTCTCTTGGTCTTCCTCTTGATCTTCTTCCTTCAATTTTTCCTGTTGTTATAATATTTTCAATGCCCCCCTCCTCTTCTCATTGTATGTCCTATGAAAGTACATTGTCTCTCTCTTATCTTTTTGACAAGATTTTTTGTCTCTCCAGCTCTTCTCATACATTCTTCATTAGTTATTTTTGCTGTCCAGGGGATTCGCAACATTCTTCTAATAAACCACATTTCTGCTGCTTCCAATGATTTTTGTGCAGACCTGCCTATTGTCCATGATTCACTTCCATATAACAAGATAGGTTCAATATAGCATTTCAGGACTTGGTTTCTAACATTCATTGATAAGGATGTGTTGGATAATATGTTTCTCATTTTCTGAAATGCAGTCTTTGCTTGGCCTATTCTGTTCCTAATTTCCGTTCTGCATTTCCCATCTGAAATTATTAATTACTGCTCCAAGGTATTTGAATTTCTGCACCTTCTTTAGAATAGTTCTGTTTAATATTATACTGCATGTTGGTGGATTCTGTTTCTTGGATGTAACCATAGTCTCTGTCTTTTTGATGTTCAAAGTAAGGCCTTTCTGTTCACCTTCTTTGGCCACTTTATCCAAGAGATTTTGCAGGTCTTGTTGGTTCTCAGCTATCAGTACTGTGTTGTCAGCATACCGAAGGTTGTTAATATTGTATCCTCTAATTGTTATGCCTGGTTCTGTGATGATCGGTCTTAGAATATTCTCGCTGTACAGAGAAAAAAGATCTGGAGATAGTACACATCCTTGTCGCACCCCTTGTTTTATAGGCTGATATTTTCCAGTTCTATTTTCAACTCTATTTTGAACAGCAAAACTGATCATAAAAATATATAACATGGGGTTATAGGGAATGTCATCTCTCAAGATATGTATAAACCTGTAATTACAAAAGTATACATGAGCTTTCAGCAATGTTCTGGATGTCACATTCTGACTATCTTGTGAAAAAAAATACACATTATTTAAGAAAAAGTCAATAGAGTTCCATATGTAAAAATGAGATGGGAAATGGCTTTGGAGATGATTAGTTTTATAAAACAAACATCTAAAAAATTCACAGCAAAACTAACAGAAATGTTCTGTAATAGAATAATCACAAATTCACATGAAGTCAGCTCAGGATATCCTAGAGAAGCAAAGTCTAGAAGAAAGTGGAATCCAACTTCTAGTAAATATATTACAAGAGTCTCCACCATATTCTACAACTGCTGTTACACCTGACTGGAGCACTGGACCTTAGACAAAAGCTCTGTAGTTCTAACCTGTATACTCATGACTAAGCTCCTGATTTAGTATGACCACTATCTGAAGAATTACAGTTTATTACATTTTCTATTGCATTTTTCGAACTTGCAATTTTGTCAAATTTAAGTTTAAATACATGGACTATTCTAAAATCAACCTGTGACCTAGTTTTAAAAAAAAGTCAAAGATAGAGAAAAAAATTATTACATAAAAAATTACATATGTAACTGCATAAGTTCATTCAGCATTTCACAATAAACCTCTAATGTTACTGTGGTCCTTGGAGCCATGAATTCCTTTGTGGTCCCTGAACACTGTAGTCATCATTTTTTAGTTTGAAAATATTTGTGTGAATTTCCTTGGCTTGTTGGAAGATTGTGCATTCACTATTTGGAGTGTTTCTTCATCTCTGAATTCACAAACTGATCTCAAGCCTCATCTTCAATCATGATTCTTCCTCTTCCTGGTAACACAAAAGGATGTTAAATGGTGGCCATTCTTTGAGCTTTGTGAATGTCAATCAGCTGTTTTGGTACCCACCATGCACAGAACTTGTGGTAGCCCAATCTCACTGTGATTTTGAAACAGATTTTAAACATTTGAGGAAATTCATCAGAAAGATATGAATTGGTAATGATGTTTGAAAAAACATTTTTCAAACATTATTTGGACAACTATTTGAATGAGTTCATCAGTTAAAATTTAGTGTTGTCCTTAACTCAGCTTGTCACGCACATCTTCGCCCATCTGTGAATTTCCTAAACCAATCCTTCACAAGTGTCATTCATAATGTTATCACCATACGAAAGACAAAACTGACAATGAATCTCGGTGGTGCTGTGTCTTTCTGCTTGCAGAAATTGAATCACACCACTGACTTCACAGCTGGTGACCACAGGGTCCATGTTTACTCAGTTACTACTCATGCACAACTAAATAAAATGGACTGTGAGTTGGCAATTAGTGGGCTGGTCTTACTTTATTGGATGCTAAAGGAAATGTATCATGTCGATGTGGCACAAATTTCATTTTTACCAACTAACTGGAGGTTGATTCTGGATCTACCAATGTAAATTTCCAATTTTATTTTACAGCTAGTTTTGAAAATCTCAAATGAAGCCGAAGTTGCTATACACTGTAAATATAAGATGTATTCAAAAAGTTTATAAACATAATGTATTTATACAAATCTGTAAAAAAAAAATGTAAAAGTCATATTGGTTGTGGAACATGTGAGCAGACATGACTGACCTGGTGGCTCGGCCCCACTCTGATCTCGCCCTGTGTAGTAGCCAGCCTCCTGTTGTCAGGCCTGTAAGCGAGGATGTAGAAGAAGTGGTCAGGCCTTGGCTCAAAACTACAGGCTGACTTCAGGTCAGTGTACTGGACCACGTGACACTTGCCACTGTCACAAGATTTACAACAAAAAAAAAAGTTTATAATGATTAAACTATGATTACAAATGAAAATAATATTAAAGTATAAAAAAAACAATAGCCAACGCCACACCGATTGATAGCCTTACATTATTCGTTTCTAGACATTTAGTGATCTACCATATTTATTTACCGTAACATTTTCTTCTTTAGAATATGGATGAATCATCAGGTGAATATTAAAACCAAATTATTAAAACCAAAAGTGTTAAAATGTAAACTATGCTATTATGGTACCCTGTTGCTGTAAATACGATACGGCCATTGTTATTTAGGTGCTAACACCTTACATGGTTGAAAAATTGCATCATCGTTAAGCTCACATGTACAAGTCTATGAAATTTCAGTTGTAAACAGAAACATTAATAAACCCTTGCCAAAATGGCTGAAAAGTTCAGCACAGGTATATATCAGATTTCATTTTTTAAACTAAAATCATTGGTACATATCTAATAGTAGTAAAGTTTTATCCTGATGGTTTGTGTGCACGTAACAAAACAGTAAAGTGACTGAATGTGATACTTCATTTTCCACAAAATTTGATGCGTTCATGCAAACAGTGAAGTTTCAGCTTTTCCCAAAATATTCCTTACCAATATGGGTTTCAGCTTTTCTCAAAATATTCCTTACCAAGTTATAAGTTTGTACATCAGTGTGTTTTATATGACGTGAAATACGTTGTGTCTTTTATTTTTAAAGGCACCTACATTTTTTTTTTATCGGAAACTCCTGAAGCATTTGTTTGTTTGTTGAACTGAGAATCCCTAATCAATTTTTCTAATCTTGAGAGCCCTTAAAACAATTATATCTTGCCTCGACTGCTCTTAACGTTTTTTAATATCTGAAGTGCCTCTTAATTTTTTTTTAAAAATGACCTGTTCATAGAGCCCTTGTTACATTTTCTTCTGTCTCAAGAATGCTCAATGATTTTTTTCTGTCTCAAAAAACCAGAGACTCTAAAAACATTTTTTTACCCCGTTTCAAGAGCTCTCATAACTTGTCTCCTTATCTTGAGAAACTGATAAGCATTTTCTTCATCTCTACAGCTATTTAATTAATGTTTTTTCCTGGAAAGCCCCACCAACCATTTGGGAATTTACCTAAGGAACGTCTAAAAATGGCAAATTAAACGATCACTAAACAACGAACTCTGTAACAAAACAGTTTGTACAGTGGCGGACTAAACTGACCAGGCTTAAACCACTGAGCCTAAACGGGATAGTGGCCAATGCGTCAAGAAAAAACTTTAACTACAGAATAAACTGTTTACATGAAAATGACTGAAGAAGTGAGTAATAAGTTTGCTGAAAGATGAAAGATTTACAGTATACCAGTTGTCTTGTTCTAGATATCACAACTGCAGGGGGAATTGGGCATATTTAATGATATGGGGGGTACAGGTTGGAAAGATTAGCTGCCTTATTAAGATTGACCTAGAAACCCGGATGTGGTTAATCCATGGCTGGTCTTCTAGCACACTTTCAAAACACAGCAGGATGACTGTGTCTTGGCATATCACTCAGTAATGTATGTGTCAGGTGGTTACAAGGGTCTTATTTACAGACTTTATGCCAGATTTTCTAAACCAGTCTGTGGAACTATACTCACAGAAAAAAACAGGTGTGCAATGCTTTAAAAAGCACCATGAATGTGCTCAGGTGATGGGGTGAAATAAAATCTGGCACACGTTATGTTTGATTATCCAATAACAGATAAAATGATAACTTTCAGGCCAGTCACATCTCACAAAAAGGTTTTAAAAAACTTGGTGCATGATTGAAGAGTCGGGGAATTAAAGTTTGAGGAGTCTACAAAAGTTACTCACAAATTAGGAACTAAGGAGATAGACAGTGCGTGGGGGTAGTTCTGAGAATCCAGCGAACTTTTACATGGACAAAAGAAAAATGAGTGAGCAAATGTCAGAAAGCGTCCATGAATATATTTCAGGGAACATGAGTGAGCAAATATCAGTCAGCGTTTGTGAAAATGTTAACAGATAAAAGAGATAATGACTGTAGTAAAACTGGTTCAGGTAATAAAGGTAGATAGAGATGTATGTTTGCTCTCCCATTCCATCCACCACCTGCTCCCATGGCTTCACGTCACCCTGATCGGGGGGCTGTATGGGTAATCCACCTTGCCCAAGGGTGTTGACGATCTGCATATGGATGCAGCAGCAGCAGGCCATCTTGCTCACAACCGAGAGGCCTACAGGAGTGCTGTTATGGAGGCAAAGTTCCACAAGGGACATGCAAATGAATGAATGAATGAGAGATGTATGTTCAGTTTTACAAAACGAAAGAGAGAATAAGGAAGAAAATTAAAAACTTAGCTTTGTGGCATCCTCCTAGTAAAGAATACAACAAATGCACCCTAAAGACGGGGAAAGTGGGAGTGATGAGTGGCTGGGAGAAAAACAACTTTGCCCAATCGGATGTCAGCAGTGTGTAGGTTGTGAAAGGGAGACAACAATGTGAGGAGGGCAAGGGAGGCAGATAAGAGACCAGAGCTATAAATAGCTTACAGCTGCTAAATAAAGGGAGGGCTGAGAGATAACATTAAAACTTAGGAATGAAAAACTGCAGCGAAATGAATGGAGCTTAAGACAAGTAGAGCATGAACAGCAGAAAGTAGGTGAAAATCTAAAGTAGTTTAAAGAAAGCTGAATTTATTGTTAATTCCAGCTGGATGGAGACAGTCAACCTGTAAAATAAGACGTCGTTCTAGAGCCTTCCGAGATCGTTCATCAGAAGAACAGGAGCGAATTGCATAACAGAAATATGTCGTTTTCCTAGTTTTTTCTTTGACAGACGTGTTTTGCCACAGGTGTCTGCGCCCTCATGAAAATGTTTAGATGACGAAAACGATCTCTTTAGTGTAAACAAGTTTCCCCTTCATATCGCAATGCTTGCACATAATGGCATAAACACTGTGTGAAGTGCAGGTGAAGCCCTTCTGAACTGATAACGTGGACTTAGGGAAGGAAAACTGACTAGTCTCAATAACAAACAGGCAAGTGTTACATCTAAGGTGACCGCAACGTCTGGTACCATAAAAGGTTGTGTCCTCTGTGAGAGCTTGTAGGTTTATAGCACACAGAAGTGGTAAGTCCAGAAGGACCGATAGTGACAGCAATGTCAAGTAAAAGAAATAACAGGACTGAACTTCTTAACAAAACTGATGAAGTTGTCAAGGTCTTCCTCCGGCACTGATGTGACCCCCCAGTGCCATCATCTATGTAGCGTTTATAGAAGGCTGAAAAAGGAAAAAGGATCTCTATATGATTCCAAAACCTTATGTACGAAATGACCTCTGAACAGACATGCATAGCTGGGGCCTGTTTTGGTGCCCATGGCCACACCACTATTCTGGTCGAAGTACAGGCCACTGAATTCAAACGAGCTGAGTTCGAGAACAAGTCGTATAAGGCACAGAATAGTAGATGCAGAAACAGAGGGATGGTGTCTTTTATTCAGAAAGAACTCGATAGCCTGATAATGAGGGATAGATGAGTACAAGGGCACTACATCAAGACTGAAGATACGGTAAGTGTGACCAGGCAGGAGTGTAAGGGTCTTAAAAACAGTGAAAGCATAATTCATGTCCCTCAGAGAAGTGGCCAGACTAGTAACATGAGATTGAAAGACATTATCCAGAAAGTCAGAGATTTGTTCTGTAAGGCTGGAACGTGCTGAAACTATGGCCTCCCTGGGTTGCCTGGTTTGTGTATCTTAGGAAGTAGAAGGATTGATTCCCTAAACAGCTGTCATGGATGTGTAGATAAGTAGCAGAGGGAGAAAAGACCAGTCTGAAGGATGTGCTCATTGATCATGTCACGAACCTGGTGACTGTTGAACAGAGTCGGATACTGAGAGCGAGAGGCATAGAATTTTGGGTTGCTCAGCTGGTTCATCATGGATGCATCAGCATCTTGCTCACAACCGAGAGCCTACAGGAATGCTGTTATGGAGGCAAAATTCTGCAAGGGACATGCAAATGAATGAATGAATGAATGAATCATTTGGCTCATGGCTTCCTGAATGCATAATTCTTTTTTCCAGCAAAACAATGGCCCCTCCCTTGTCTGCACCCTTTATCATGATATCTTGTCTGCGCTGGAGTTCTGAAAGTGGGCGATGCTCCCCGTGAGTCAGGTTAGAGTGTTGGACGCTGGGAATGCAAAGCCTGTAGATTTCAGTGTAGAATTCCAGTGAACTGGACTGCTCCTGCAGATGGCGTCCAAATGGATGGTTGTTATGAGAAGCGAGAGAAAGGGTCATTATCAGAAGTAGATTGGGATGATGAAAGTTGAGCCACATCTTGGAAATGAAATTTCAAGTGCAGTCTATGATGGAAATGGTGGACATCCCGAAGGAGTGAGAATTGGTCAAGAGATGGACGGAGGGGAACAGATTGTAAACCTCTACCCAAGACAGACAATTCATCAGCCAACAGTGGAAGATCAGGGGGGAATGCAGACCACCTCAGTGCAAACAGAGATGATTGTGGATTGGGGTGAGGCTGGAGTAGGACGGATGGCAGAAAGTTTCTGTTTTTTTTTTTTTAGAGTAGAAAGTTGCCTGTCTGCAGAGTGAATAATTTATCGGATCAAGCTATAAATGAGAACTGCAGGATTTGCCATGTCGATAGGGATCAGGATCTGATGTGACCAACAACCTCGAATGCAGAAGAAGAAGAAGAAGAATGAGCACGTGATAAATGAGATAATTATCACATGTGATTTTTGGTGAGTCAGACAGAGCGATCTGACTGTCAAGATCCAAGAAGAATTTAGTGTACCCCTCAACAATACAGGCATGCGTTGGAAAGCGCATTTGGTTTCAATGGCATAAAGGCAATGACAGACTGTGGGGTGGAGACGAAGATGTTCAGGTATGTAAGTGAGTAAATATCATAAAGTATTAGTGGGTAAATGTTAGAAACACAGTCAATAAATGCCATAGAAGTTGTCAGTAAGGCAAATACAGTCAGCATATGGAGAAAGAAGATGAGATTACAGTCTCATGAAGAAAAATAAGAACCGTTTCCTGTAAGTTTGTCCTGCTACAGCACATTTTCTGACATCTTATATACATGCAAGCTGACTGAAAGTTAATTGCTTTTTAATCTCACCGTAGCGAAGTGATAGGCACAGTATCGGTGGCCTCAGATGAGAAAAGCTCCCTCTGTTGAATGGACGTGTCGTGGATGAAGTCCTCACCGTTTTTCCCTGAATGCAGATGCAACAAGCATAAAATAAATAACGGCAACAGGTGGCAGACACAAATGAAAGAAATTAATAAAAATGAAAAAAAGATTGGAGGGGGGAAGATAAATTAGTCCAAATTGTGAGATGCAGGAAAATCAGCATAAAATGAATGGGTGATGTTTTTTGCGGACATGAGGATCTGGGGAGGGGGGAGGATATGCATTAAATCCAAGAACGAAAACAAAAATATGCATAAAAATGAAATATTTCTAGTTTTCTCGTATTTCCATCAAGACTGTGTTACACTCAAAGTTTAAAACTGTCACAGAAGATACAGGAAAAAAATAATAATAAAAATTCAGAATCTTTCTTCATATACGTATTTACACACATCAGTGGGAAGAAACTGATACCTAAATGCAAATGTAATATATGAGAAATAATTGACACTTACATCTTACATCCTTCCCGTGCCATTAAACATCACATAGGGCTTGCATAGTTATTTGACAAGTTTTCCTGCTTTTGATGAGTTTTTCAACTTCATCAAAGAATGAAACTGGGTTCTCTTAACATTGTCCTCTTTAGAGTTTCAGGTGGCCGACCTCTTTTTCTTTGGCCTGTTGTGCTCTACTTGATAGCTTGTTTTGGTATTCTCTGATTGTTTCTTCTTGTCACATGGCCTACATATGTCCATATTCTTTTTCTGATCACCCTTGAGACAGGTTGTTGTTTGCTCATCTGTCTTAACTCTGCGTTGTTCTTAAACTCATTCCACTTTATACCAAGTATATTCCTGAGGCATTTCTTTGAAAAGAGTCTAATTTCTTGTTTATTTCTTTATTTGATTTCCAGTTTTTGCATGCATAAATGATGGTGGATATCACATTTTAAATGAATAACCTTAACTTGGTTTTTGTGCTTATAACTTTAGAATTCCATATGTTCTCAAGATTTTTTAAGGACAATGGTGCTTTTGCAATTCTAATTTTAACTTCCTTCCTGGTGTCACCATCCTGGTCTATGTTGCTGCTGAAGTATGCAAATTGGTTAACTTCATCAACAGCTGCTCCTTCTACATATCTTTTTCCTTCTTGATTAGTGATAAATTTCATAATTTTTGTTTTGTCTTTGTTAATTTCAAGACCTATTTTGCTAGCCAAAGGTTCTAAGGACTGTTATAGCTGGAGGTGGGATAGGGGATAAGCTCTCCACTCCAATTAAATGTCTCCAAGGCATGTGTCGCAAATAGCATCTGACAGTCAAGTCCAGCTCCTGGCCTTCTCAAGGCAGAACTGTTCAAACAAACAGGAGAAGGGGTGAAGATGAATATCTGGCACCTGAAAACCAGACGCTTCGGGTAGATGAGAGTCATGTTTGGTAGCTCATCTACCGTTGCTAGCGAGATTCTTCAGCTGCCGTGTGTGGAGCGGGACTCCTCCTGGCCATGGAAGAAAGGTGCGAATGGGGGTTGCCGCACGGCGCCACTGTGGAAAAGGTGAAAGAAAGGATTAAGTGAAGTAATCAGTAGTCTCGGGATCAGGATTGCTCAAATCACGGCACCTCTGCTCTGGAAGTTGGCCATGTCTTAAGTGCACTCATACTGGGCGAATTGTCTGAACCGGCTTAACCCAGGGGTTAAGATACTGCCAGCGAGATTCTTCGGATGCCGCACATGGAGTGAAACTCCTCCCAGCCAATGAAGAAAATGCGAAAAAGCAATCAGGGCTGCCATGCGGCGCCGATGTGAAAAGGTGATGGAAAAGACAAAGTGAAGCTTAATCGGTATGTCCAGTAGTATCGCAGTGAGAGCTACTCATACCACAGGGCCTCTGCTCTAGAGGTCGGTCACATTCTAAACATGCCCATACTGGGATAATATGCCTAAACCAGCTCAAACCAGGGGTGAAACTTACTAGTAATGAGGATTTGTCCTCCTGAACAAAAACTCCATCCTGGTCACAACTAGGAAGGGTAGCAGCCATGACCACAAAATGCTGAAGTCGGAGACACTGGACCAGTGCAGTCTAGATAGGCAACCACCTCTCACCCAGCAGGGATGTATGCGTATCCTAATCACGCTGAAGTTTTCCAGTGAGAAAATCCATCACTGGACTGGATGGGCAACCACCTCTCACCCGGCGGGGATACACGGGTATCCCAAAACACGTTGAGGTTTTCCAGTGAGAAAGTCCAACTCTAGCCCGGATGAGCTACCACCTCTCATCTAGTGGGTACTGATATCCAAAACACGTCGACATTTTCCGGAGATAAAGTCCAACTCTAGATTAAACTGGTGCAACAAAAACCACGGTGTCACGCAATCCCGTTTCTGAGACCCACTGAGAATACAGGCTCAAGCCCTGTGATACACAGAACCTCTTGTGGTCCTCTTGGGGATCTCGTGTGGTCCTTTCAGCGACCACAGGACCTATCAAGGACCACGGGGCAATCTTGGTAGAAGCGAACGAAGAAGAAGCTAGCCAAGGAAGACAGTGAATCTGTTTTTTCCTGCATCGATTTCACATTGTCACTGATAATTCACTGATAAGTCACACTACAACATTCAAATTTACACACACCTATACAACATTTATTTATTAAACTGGGTGTGCCCAGTCACGGAGACAAACAAGGTGGGAGGGAAGTCCCAAAGTAAATGTTGCCATTCTGGGAGATGGCAGCGCGCTTAAACTGGGAAGCTGGCAAATACAGTCATCAATACAACAATAAATATGGAGGGAAGCTGGCAAATACAGTCATCAATACAACAATAAACATGGAAGGAATAAATACAACAATAAACATGGAGAGAAGCTGGCAAATACAGTCATCAATACAACAATAAACATGGAGGGAAGTTGGCAAATACAGTCATCAATACAACAATAAACATGGAAGGAATAAATACAACAATAGGCATGGAGGGAAGCTGGCAAATACAGTCATCAATACAACAATAAACATGGAGGGAAGCTGGCAAATACAGTCATCAATACAACAATAAACATGGAGGGAAGCTGGCAAATACAGTTATCAATACAACAATAAACATGGTCACAGAGGCCAATTTGACTGGATACTATAAATATACACTAGTGATGAATGCTGGCTGTCCGGACAGACTAAGAAAGAACAGTCTACTTGTATTCTCAATGGTGCAAAACTTATTCCTGAACGTGAGCTAACTCAACTCAGTTATATATTTCTTTATTAGGTAACACGCAACACTGGTCAATATCGTAAAATATTCCTCAAGCTTTTCAGAATAGAGGAAGGAGGAGAAAGGGAAGAGGAATTAGGTGTGGATTACCTGCGGGGAAGAACAAAATCCATGATCCAAGTTAAAATCAATTATCTTTATGAACCTCTGGTAGTTTTCTAGCTGCAAGTTTGACTGCCTGATCGATGTCCTGGTCAGCGATTACAGGATAAAAGGATTATAAATGTCCTGCTCCAGAATAGTACTGGGGTAAACTCGGGAATGAATGAATGAATGAATGAATAATCTTTATTTTTCAAGGGTAAAGAATTGGGCACGCAGGCCCGTCTTACAGGGAACCAAATAACAGGGTCGAGGGGCTCCTGGCAATTCTTTTTCCCTCTTAAACTCTTTCTTAGATTACAATTTAAATTGTAGCTATCACTGTTAATAAGAAATAAATATGATAAAATCGTTACAATATTCTTTCATGTGGTATGCTCTTTGTGAAATAAAAACAAACTATTCACATTTTTTACATCATACTAGTACCTAAAGAACTGGTGATGGTGATGATGACTTGGACATAATAATCTAAATCAAATTTGATAACGTTGTTACTACAGACTGGGGATATGGTGATAGATTTATGATTCTGTAATCGTAAAATGGTTAAGTACCTGTGATCTAGAAGTTTAACAAAGCTAACATGACATACTGGAAGTAGGACATTCTGGCTGGGTATACCCTATAGGGATAATTTGTGAAGGTTCTTGCTCAATGCAGGAAGCTTTAAATAATTCATATCAACGTGGGACTAGACCAGGGGGCAATCTAGCTGCTACTTTAACCTCCACTGGGTATTACTGTGTCCTGTTTACTTCTCATCTGACGTTATACTGACAAAAAAAAAACCCAAGAGTCTTGTCACAGAGAGCTGCCATATCTGGCAGTGAAGTTAAGTTCCTGTTGTGGTACATGTAGCTCTGGAGATAATCTAATACTGAGACCTTTGAAGCACATAGAATAGAGCCTCTTCCTAATTAAACCAGAAAGTTCTTGACACATGTAATTTGCAAAATCTTGGATATCACTTCACACAGAAAAGCAACTCTAACCAGTTTTCTTCAATATACACTAAGAACAGTGCCTGGATGAATACGTGGCTAACACACTGCTACAATCATTTAAAACACACTGGCTAACATGCTGATACAATCATGTAAAACACACTGGCTAACATGCTGATACAATCATGTAAAACATGCTGGCTAGCATGCTGATGCAATCATGTAAAACACGCTGGCTAACACTGCTACAATCATGTAAAACACGCTGGATAACATGCTGCTACAATCATTTAAAACACACTGGCTAACACTACTATATTATATAAAACACACCAGCTAACATGCTGCTACAATCATATAAAACACGCTAACATGCTGCAACATTCATTTAAAGCACACTGGCTATGCTAACATGCTGCAACAATCATTTAAAGCACACCGGCTACCATGCTGCTACAATCAGTTAAAAACACTGGCTAACAAGCTGCTACAATCATTTAAAACACAAATGCACACTGGCTAAAGAAAGAAACGGTCTGGAACAAAACAGACAGGTATGTTTACATTCAGCCCAATGATAATAAACGCATGAAATGAGCAAGACTAGTAAAGCAGAAACCAACACAAAGATGCTGACCCAAAAGTGAGCAAAGACACTCTAGCCACACAAATAAACCAGGAAGTAGAGAAAGATGGACTGACTAGGCTGCTGTCTGTACTGTAAAGGTATCTGAAGCCGTCACACACTGCTGTCATTCATGCTGTATCTGTTAAGGTATATATGCTCTGAATAATATACTGTCGAAGAAGTGTTGTCTGATTAATACTGTATTATAATTCTGCCACTTAAATCGATGATATTGCTGGACTTTGAACGATGTCGACTGTAATGTATAGCAGCACACTTTGGCCATTTAAATGTTAACAACCTAATGCACTTTCATACAGCATTGTTAACACGTTTGTGACCGTGACGATATTGTCTTTCTCCATTTTCACTTTTTATTTATGAATGCATTATTATGTCTTCTTTTTATTCACATAGTCACTATAAAATTTGGATGGTTCATCCCTGAATCAAATTACAGTTCACCTTTTAATGTTCACCAAACGAAATTCACAAGTATCAAACTGAGGTATATCCGAAAGCATTTTACACACAGTTCTAAAAACATGACATCTGCATTTCTTACGCAAAAATAATAATCACTTTCTAACTTGAAACACGTCTTCTGTCTGTCCTAAACTACTTCTGGTTCTAAACTGTTTTTCTATCTCCTGCTCTAATTGTCCATCTGTTCTGTCTGTCACTGCTCTTCTATCTATCCATCATATTTTTTTTTTGTCCTTTATGTCTTCCTGTCTCCCCTCATCAAAACTGCATGCCTGGCTTATATATCATAAGTGTCCAATAGGACACACATCTAGATCTTTCTTTTGGTCAGCTGGCTGACTACATGATGACTGGACTTCGGGATAGGTCGGTCCTCTCCCTTTGGTCATCTTATTGGTCCTCTGGATTATTCGTGTGTGCAAATTGCATCCTAATATTAGCAAATATTCCTCACCTGTCAGCAAGTCTATTGCATCAGATCCGTCCATTCAATTTTCTCGCGTGGGTAAACTCTTATTATCCAGTATCATGTGTTTGCGATACATGTAAGGAATATCTGTTTACACAGTGTCTGTCTGTTTGTCTTCATATTGTTGTTCTAGCCATTCAGTTTAGTCGTGCCAGAATTATTCTAATCTCGGTATATTTGCCTTTCCCTCTGCTTCATTATATCTAACATTTCTAAGCATATGCTTAAATCTATCGTAATACTACTAATACTGTGTGAGTGTTTCTCTCCTACCGGTTCTCAAAATTTCCATCATTTCTTACCTACTTTCAGCATATCAATAATAATCATTACTATAATAAAATGCTAAAACCAATAATAATAATAAAAATACTACTTATAATACTATCCTATTTCATTACCATCATCATCATCATTGCCTTTCACTCCCTTGAGAGCATAGGCCATGGATAAAGGCTCTCCAGGCATCCCTGTTCTTGGACTTATTCTCTGCTTCTTTCCCTTGCCTCTGAGGACTGTCATAATTTCTCTTCTCCAAGTAAGTCTAGGCCTTCCTTGTTTTCTACTTCCTTGAGGATCCCATGTCAGTGCTATCCTATTATACAAAGCTATAATAATACTACAATCATAACTTACACGGCACTATGTTACATATAAAACCACTGTACAGAACTCTCATTCATGATATAACATAAAAAAATTTTTTATTTGATTTTCTTGGGGTGTTCCTAAAATCACTATACATCAGCATAGTATTAATTACGGCACACATGATGGACTATATATACGATAGATGTAAGAGCATATAGGGGTGCAGATGTCAACAGTGATCACAATCTGTATAGGGAAAATAAGACTAAAACTGAAAAGCCAACACAAGAAAGCAATACTCAGAAAGATAAACAGTCATAGTCTACAGGATGAAAATACTAAGAGTAATTTTAATCTGGAACTTACCAAACAGTTCACTGCACTCAGTGAGGTAGAAGAGACAGATATAGATGGATTATGGAATTCTTACAGCACAGCCATAATCACAGCAGCAAAAACAAGTGCTGGACTGTAACAAAAAGAAAAGTAGAAAAGCATGGATATCAGATAACACATGGAAATACATACATGAAAAACACCAACCAAATTAGCCATGTATGTAAAGACAGATCTTGGAAAAGATTTGGCAAAGCAACATAGAACTAGACAAGAAAGTAAAAAGTTCAGCTAGAAGGGATAAAAGAGAATACATGGACAATATGTTGAAAGAAGCAGAGAAAGCAGCAAAAACAAGAGCAGCAAAACTCTATATAACATACAAAAGAAACTAACAGGTACTATTGCTTCCAACAAAAGACCAATCCTTAGCAAAACTGGCACACTTTTAACATCAAGTAAAGACCAAAAGAAAAGATGGGCTGAACACATCCAAGAAATACTTAACTGACCACACCTAAAAAAACTGAAAGACCTTGAAACTGACTTACCATAACTAAATGTCAACCTAGATGAAATTACATTGCATGAAATTGAAATAGCAGTGAATCTCTAATGGCTAACAACAAAGCTGCAGGTAAGATGAAATAACAGCTGAAATAGTAAAAGCTATCAACAGTGACAACATGAGCCAAGTACAAAGAATCTTTAATAAAGTTTGGAAAAAAGAAAAGGTCCCTTCTAAACGGAAACAAGGAATCATTTTTAAAATACCAAAAAAAGGCAACCTGAGAAATTGTAATAAATGGAGAGGAGTAACCTTACAATCAGTTGGGTCAAAAGTATTTTGCAGACTTATTCTGAAAAGAATTAATGATATAGTGGATACTGCAGTGAGAGAAGAACAAGCAGGATTTTGAAAAGGAAGAAGCTGTCTTGATCAGATCTTTACTCTAAGAATAATACTTGAAGAGCATATTGAAAAGCATAGACTGCTAATTTTGAACTTCATAGACTTAAAAATGGCATTTGACAGCATATATAGATATTCATTCTGTGGAGAACATACCTCCAAGAGCTTTAGGGTACAAACAGGAGTGAAGCAGGGATGTGTACTATCACCAACATTATTTATCTTGGCAGTAGACTGGTTAATGAAGGAGGCAACATCAGACAAACGCAGAGGATTACAATGGACCCTTGACACAGTGCTGGAGGACCTTGACTTTGCGGAAGACATTTGTCTACTATCAAGCAGCCACAAAGATATGCGAGGTAAAATAAACAAGCTAACTCAGAATGCAAACAATATAGGACTAAAGATCAATGTAGGAGAGACAAAGTTAATGAAGCAAAATATGAACAACAGAAATGTACTCAGAGTAGATAGCAAGTTAGTGGAGGAGGTATATCTTGGCAGTAGAGCAGTAGAAAATAGAGACAGCACAGAGGACATCAACAGCAGACTTACTAGAGCAAACCAGGCTTTTGCAGTGCTGCAGACTATATGGAAATCTAAAAAAACTAAGCATAAAGATGAAAATCAGGATATTTAAGAGTAATGTTCTAAGTGTACTACTCTATGGAAGTGAATGCTGGAAAATCACCAAAACCATAGAAAACAAGTTGAATTCTTTCCAGACTAAATGTTTAAGAAGAATTAGAAAAATATTTTGGCCTAACACCATAAGAAATAACATCTTGTTGGCAGAAATGCTGATGAAGCCACTGACAGCAATTATTGAGGAAAGACGCTGGCGATGGTTGAGACGTGCTCCGAATGACTGACAACTCACTACCATAAATAGCACTAAGATGGGCACCACAGGGGAACAGAAGTAAGGGAAGACCAAAAGAGATATAGAGAAGAACAAGAGAAAGGATGTTGAGCAACAGAGGGCTTACCTGGGCAAGAGCAGAAAAAAAGGCAAAGGATAGGCATTTGTGGAAAACCTTTGCAGAAGCCCCAAGTGCCTTGGGCACTTAAGGTTCAGAGAGAGAGAGAGAGAGAGAGAGATTCACTGTGGAGAATTTTTAAGAATATATAGAACACTATCTAAGATTGTCAACATCATTATGGACCTCTACAATGGATATGTGCAGTCAACACAGAAGAAGGAATGAGTGAATGGTTCCCGATTGAAACAAGCATGAAACAAAAATCTATACTATCTCCCTTGCTTTTTGGAACTGCCATAGACTTTATAACGAAAATATGGTAAAATAGGCATTGACTGAGTACATGGGACCCAAATAGAAGATCTTGATTTTGCTGATGACATAACTCTTATCGATGTAGGAAAAAACAGATATTCTGTCCTCATTGGCTAGCAAAATAGGTCTTGAAGTTAACAAAGACAAAACAAAAATTATGAAACTTCTCATTAACCAAGAAGGAAAATTATATGTAGAAGGAACAGCTACTGATGAAGTAATCCAATTTGCATATCTCAGCAGCTACATAGACCAGGATGGTGACACAAGAGAGGAAGTTAGAATTTGAATTGCAAAAGCAGCATTGACCTTCAAGAATCTTGAGAACACGTGGAATTCAAAAGTTATATGCACAAAAACCAAGTTAAGATTATTCAATTCAAATGTAATATCCACCCTCATTTATGCATGTGAAAGCTGGAAATCAATTAAAGAAATAGACAAGAAATTGGACTCTTTTGAAAACAAATGCCTAAGGAAAATACTTGGTATAAAAAGGAACGAATTTAAGAACACAGAGAGATAAGTCAGATGAGCAAACAACAACCTGTCTCACGGGTGATCAAAGAAAAAGAAGGTGGACATATGTAGGCCATGTGATGAGAAGAAGCAATCAGAGACTACCGAAACAAGCTATCAAGTGGAGCACAACAGGCCGAAGAAAAGGAGGTCGACCACGTGAAACTCTAAAAAGGACATTATTAAGAGAAGCCAGTTTAGTGGGAATAACATCCCTTGATGAGGGTGAAAAGCTCACTGAAAACAAGAAATCACGGCAAGCTACCAACATGCGAGCCCTATGTGACGTTTAGCGGTACAGGAAGGGTGTAAGATGTAAGAATATATATATATATACACACACACACACACACACACATATATATATATATATATATATTATATATATATATATATATATATATATATATATATATATATATCAGAGGAAACAAATGAAGACTTCTCTTTTCTGTTTGTAATTTCCATATTCTAAGTTTTCTTAATAATCTGGTAGTTTTGTCGCTTGAAATCAGCATATTCTTCTTTTTCTTTGTTTTTCCATTGCATATTCCCATTTAGCCGATTTATATGGCAGAAAATATCAGCCATGTAGGCTACTTTACACATCAGTCCTCGTTGTCTGACACAATACTGCTTATAACACAAGTCAGCCAAACCAGCTATCAACCTGACAACATGCCAGGCTGAAAAAAATGCCATGACATGATTACAAGACTACAAACAACGGACTTGCAAACCGCGTGATTAGACCGAGTCTCCTGCAGTGCTGCCAACTCGTACATTAGTGTGCTGCGAGGACGGACTACAAAGAGTTGTTAAGGAACAATTTTTTATAAATAGGAAACTACGAGGTTTTTGTACGGTAAAGTAAGAGAACAAATATTGTAGCATTTTTTCGAGGTTTAATCCTACAATATTTGTTCTCTTACTTTACAAAGAGTTGTGTGCCGTTAGCAAAAAAAGTTTGAGAACCACTATTTTAGAGTCTAGTAGAGTCATTCTTGCCTAAGGCACAGTTCACGCTAGAGTCTCTGTTGCTTGCGGGCACCATACCCTGGCACCAGGCAGGGAAACTTTCTTCAAATTTATATTTTAAAAAAACATACAAGGACACGACTCAAGTAAATATTTTTATTCCAGACTTGACTCGTTTCTTTCACTTGAGAAAACTGGGTTGAAGTGATTTCCAGAACTGACTACACAAAAAGATCCAGAATCATCATTCTCACTTGGCTGAAAGCCTTTATTAAGAGGCTTTTAAAAAATAAAAATGTTTGACTTTCATCATACGTGGTAAGGATATAATTTACAATAGAAATTTCAAGCAATTGTGCTAAAAGCCAGTAGTATTATCGTGCTAAAAAGATCAAATATGCATTTGTTTTAATGCATTTTTTATGTCCATGTCCAGTATTGGTGGTCCTTCATTATTCATGCTTACACTGAACTGCTCATTCATTATTCATGCTTACACTGAATTGCTCATTCATTACTCATGCTTACACTGAACTGCTCATTCATTATTCATGCTTACACTGAACTGTTCATTCCTTTAGGCATTATACAGGTCTCTTATGTGCTCTGACTCCATAAAGTTTTACGAAATAACACCATAAAAGAAATGATCATCACACCAGATGATACCAGCATAGAAAAAGTAACTTTCTCCTAAATAAAATCTACAACTCAAGGACATATACCATCAGATCAGTCCATATCAGTTTTCACTGCAATTTCAAAGAAAACTGGAACTGAATGTGATCAGCATTGTACAATCAGTTTAATGAGCCATATAACAAAAATTCTATTAAGAACCATTAACCTGAGAATATGAAATAAGATAAAAATTGAAGTCACACTTGAACAATGTGGTTTTTTTTTTAGGAAAAAAAACAAAAGTAACATAATTTTTATATTAAGAACTATAATAAAACAAGCTATAGAGGTAAACAGCTATTCATACTTGTACTTTATTGATTATATGAAAGATGCTGACAATGTTAGACATGAAGATATGGTACAAATGGTAGATAAATTAAATACAGATGGTAAAGACGTGAGAGTTATTAAAAATATGTACTGGAAGCAAAGAGCTGTAATAAGAAGAATAATGGGTAAGTATCAAGATATGAAATGAGGAATAAAACAAGAGTTTCTACTGTCAGCTGATCTATTCACATTATGCAATGAAAACATAATGAGAGACATTAATAATATGAAACGAAAATAGGAAATACAACCGCAGATTTCTAAACATAACATATCAATAACCTGAGACATGCAGATAACACCGTTATAACAGCAGAAAGTGAAAGCAGTTTGCAGAAACTCATGAACAAGATTACTGGACAGAGCAATGAAGAAGCCTTGAACTAAACAGCAATAATATGAAAAACAATAAACATATCAAAGTGCAATATCCTTTCAAATGGGAAGACACTGACACAAGTAAATAAATTCAGTTATCTTAGAACAAAAATAACAGTTGATGGCAAGTGTACAAATGAAATAAAATCACAAATAGGTATGGCAAAAGTAGTTTTTAACAACATGAAGAAGATACTAATAAACAAGATGTCCCTAAAAGTGAAGAAAAGAGTACTTCAGTGCTACATACAACTAATACTGTTGTATGGTTATGAAACTCAGACATAGAACAAAAACATGGCAAAGAAACTGGAAGCAACACAGACATGGTTTTGGAGAAAGATGCAGCAGAAAAGACAGAGAAACAAATTTAGTGGTCCTCAAAGAAGTTTCAGAACAATGAAAAATTGTTAAAATGATATTAAAAACGACAGTCAAAATTTCTTGGCCACATCATGAGAAATCAAAAGTTCTGTAATGATTCACATTAATTCTGTAATGATTAGAAAATTCAAGAGAAAAAGAAAGAGAGGAAGACCAAGAGAAAAACATCTCAGTGTAATGACCAAGAGGCAAGGAAAAAGGAAAGCATCTGAACTGATTGGAAAAAAAAGGACTGAACACAACAGGAGCATGATTGACAATGCTGTCTGGCATGGCACATAATAATAATAATGATGATAATCGCTTGTGAAACTTGTGCTGTGACAGAAACAGATAAAAAAAAGAAATCTGATATAACAGATTAAGTTTCTGAGAATGAGTTTTTTTCCCTTTATCTAATTTTTTTTCTGTTCCATGCAACAACCATCCTAGATATCAGAGAAAAAGAGGAAGAATTCTTAGAGAAGCTGTAGGAAGCTAAAACCAGGTGAAATTAAAAAAAGAAAAAAGGAAGAATTCTTAGAGAAGCTGTAGGAAGCTAAAACCAGGTTAAATTAAAAGAAAAAAGACTAATCAAAATTAGCCAGACTTGCCGTGACAAGACACAATTTCCAGAATCTGGTAATCATTAGAAAACTCATAGGAAAAAAAAAAAAAAGAAGGCAGAGAGAAACATCTGAATAATATGGAAAAAAGAATAGAATCTGACTTGATTTAAAACACCAAGGACCACATAAAATGGAAAGCATGGTCATGTTATGGCAGATGACAGATGAAATAACAACTCTCTGACAAGATGAACATCAGGAATGACTGGTAAAACTTCAAATATCTAGTTATAGGTTTCAGTTCAAATGGTCGTCTTTTAGGAAAATAGCTCCGAGAATTCTGGCTAAGATACAAACTGACATTGTTCTAACAATGTATGCGAAGAAAAGAATTATTTAAAGCTAAATACCAGTTGATACTGTCAGTGAAAATATAACTTAACAGAAAACAAACCAACCAATGACAAAAAGAAAGCACAAGTGAAAATAAAAGAATAAGATATCCTCAAACTAATGTGAGTAGACAATACTGTTAACAGTTGGTTCCAATATGGGGAGATGACTCTGGTAAATGGACTCTATCACATAGGTCTGCCAAGTGATATGTTGGTCTGTAACGCACACATTTATTATTATTTGACTCTTTTATTTCTACACACCATAGCTCTCTCTGAACCTTAAGTGCCCAGGGCACATGAGGCTTCCACAAGGGTTTTCCACAAATGCCTATCCTTTGCCTTTTCTTCTGCTCTTGCCCAGGTGAGCCCTCTATTGCTTGACATCCTCTCTCTTGTTCTTCTCTACATCTCTTTTGGTCTACCCTTACTTCTGTTCCCCTGTGGTGTCCATCTTAGTGCTATTTTTGGTAGCGAGTTGTCAGTCATTTGGAGCACATGTCCCAACCATCGCCAGGGTCTTTCCTTTACAATGAGTTTTCTGCCACACAGTTCAGATTTCCTATCAGCAAACTTAATTTGTCCTAACTCCAGCAATCGCTTCAATATTACATTGTTCTTCTATTCCTGATCTTCATTTTTCCGCAGTTTTTCCAATTTATTACTTATACTTATTTTAGCCTGTCCAGCAAACCTATCTGCCACGTACTCCCACACACCCTGGACTATAAAGCCATGTTAGGTTCATCACAGATGACTGGCTTAACAGATGAACCTATTCTTTTCGAAGCAATATTTTCTCAATCTCACGAAGCATACTCTGCGAATCCGTCACAATGTCTTGGACCACATCATGAGCAACCAGTTATTCCATTGCCGCTGACACTGCCTCAGTTTCCATTTGCATGCTTGGTGAACCATGTTCCACAACTCTTCCACTGCGGTAAACAACAAAACCCCAAGCTCTTCTGTTCCGAGACACTCAGCCATCTCTATATATTACCATGTTAGAAGACCCACAGCGATGCTGGAGGAGATCTTGAACCTAAAGTTCAGCTGCCCCCTTGTGCCCACTCTCTACATTCAGGACCCTTCTGTATAATAACCTTTGTTAGCTGAGGTTGGTCCTGTACCCATAACCACTCATCACCTTTAGGCATCTCTTCTAGATCGCACACTAATAATATCCTGTATCCTCAGCCTCAGCCATCCAAATCTGCCTTGTCTGATGCGTCTGCCTTTATCAACCCCAACTCCTTGTGGAGAGGATGGTCCTTCATGCCAGTAACCCTGATTTACCTGATCATACTTGTGTTTTGTCCTCACATTCATTAGAAAATACATGGCCGCTACCAGAGTATCCCTGGTGCAGCCCAAGACCACTCCCAATGCCTCCTTCAGTACACGTTCTAGTTTGTTCAGCTGTGCATTTGACAGGGTGAGTAGGCCTAGACCATACTTCAATGGTGACATCACCGGCGCCTACATCAGCAAGAATAGAGTGTGCTGTGGAAAGTTTGCTGCAGCCATTAACCTAACTGCTCCCAGTTTTCCCGGCCTGTTGTCCGCATGTTGTGCAAAAGACAAGGATCAATCAAATGTAATTCCTAGATACCACATGAAATGTGTTCTCTTAATATCTTGTCCTCAACACTTCACAATCGGAACTTCAGATCAGTTAAACACCACAGGATGCTAGCTTTTCCAAGGTTTATCACCGCACTGTTATCCTCACACTAGCCTGTTATCTGATCCACCTTGTTTCTGTACCCTTGTGGCTAGCTCCTCAATACACCTCCAAAATGTTAATATACCATCACTGTAGGTCAGCGTTTGCCTCCACAACGTTCCCAAACAACAGCACAAAGCCAGTAGAATATACACTGAATAGCACAGGAGACAAGGGAGACCCCCTTTGCAATGGTTCTGGGCTCTGAGATCCATGATCTGTATCTCAAGGCAATTGATCGCCTTAACAGCAGTGAAGCTATTCATCGAACTATTCTTGTATCTACCCCAAACTCCATCAGGAGTGTCAGCAGTGTTGTATAATCCGCTTCCCCTGGGAACAACTGTGTTAAGAGCACACTTATCTTAACATAGTGTTTGTGAGACAGGGAACATAGATCTGTTTGCTTAAAAACTCTGACCTACTTCTGTAGCCCAGAAACTTGTAGCAATCAACACTAATTGTAATTGTTATTTTTGTAAAATGTAATGTCAGGTTGGTGGACTGGATGGGGACATGGAGATCTCTGGCGGGGATGAGGGAAGTCTGGTGTGAAACCAATGAATCCAGGACGTGACAAGCCTATGGGTCTTTACAACAATGGCTATCAGAATGATGTAAACAAAACAGAGCCAGTAGACTATGGGTGGCGGGGAATGGATATCGTTGAAGCACTCATCAGATTCCTCATCTCAAAGTCAGAGTGTCTTTGTGGAACTGTCTCAAAACCATCTGGCATGGAGAAGGGGCTTAAGTACAGCCACCAGAGACTGGAAAACAAAGTTTTGGCCAGGCCAGCCACACTGTCTTCATGGCAGTCCGAGCAAGACCACAGTCTGCCCTAGAAAGGAAAGGTGCTGAAGTCGGAGTTACCCAGCCAAAAGGCACATCGCAAAAATCAGGGTAACACGCATTATCGCTAATAAAAAGCGAACGAAGAAGAAGAAGTATAATCCACTCTGTTGTATGCATCCTCAATATCAAGTGCCACAACCACGGTTGCTTAGCTCAGGAAGGAGGTAACTGGTACCCAACTTCAGTGGCAGAAGCAACTCTAAAAGTACTGTTCCTTAGGTACAAATTACTCTAGAGCAGTGTTTCCCAATGTTTTTTGATCACGCACAACCTCAACACATCAAAGATTTTTATTCCACCACCACCACCCCCCATGCAGCATAACAATCTTCTGTTCTGAAAAAGTATAATACAAATATTTTCTAACTGCCACCAGTGGGGCATATGCCTCATGTTGGGAACACTAGTCTAGAACATAGTTTTACAAAAGTGGCCCCGCGAGATAGAGTTCTTCTGTCAAATTTTTAACAGTACAAATATTTCTGACCATTTTTGCTTATTTCCATGATAAATACCCGGGACCAGGTAGAGAGCCCACAACAGTTTAGTTGTTAGTCCCAGTCCAGCGCCAGCTGAAATGTCCAGAGATCTGTGCCTCCAAGCGGGCTCACATTCCACATAGAAAAGAATGTTTTGTATAATATATATATATAAAATCTTTCAATTTTTTAAAAAATTTGTCAACTTATTATATATCTATAGTCTGAATTTAGTCAATACAGTGTATAAACTTTGAAACTTTGAAAACCTTAAAACATAAGATTAACTGCATGAGAGTCCAACTTTAAGAACACAGTTTGTCCTGATAGATATTTGAAATAACAAATGTGTTGCAGTCTAAAAATGGCCGGGAACTACTGCACTAAAGTGTTCTACTTGGGGAGTGTTTTATACCTATTACATCACCTTCTTTTATATATTTTGTTTAAGTCACTCAGCAGGTCCTCATCGAGTTTTCGGTTATAAACTTGGACCTATAAAGCACTTGTTCGACACTCGTAAAGTCAACTACCCTCTCAAGGTACTAAGTATATACGAGGGGTGAAAGTTCTCGGCCTAAGGTACAAATACTTGAAACACACAGGTGCATTTGTAGGTCAGGTTAATGTAAGATTAAACACAAAGTTTCAAGAAATTAGGTGCAACCAATTTTTTTACAGGCTATTGAAGTGGTAAGGGGTGGCAGAAATTGAGAAAATGGAAAAAAATTTCTCATCGCTACCTCTGCATCAAGGGCTTATCATCAAAAGAGATCCATGAGGATACGGTGAAGACTCTAGGGGAGAGTGCCCCTTCTTACAGCACAGTGAAGAAATGGGCAGCTCATTTCAAACATGGAAAGGAGAGTCTGGAAGATGATCCCCGTCCAGGAAGACCAAGAACGGTAACCACCGATGAAACCACCAGCAGAATCCATGACATGATAAAGAAGGATCGACGACTAACTGAGCGGTACACTGCTACTGAGTTGGACATCTCCCAAGAAAGTGTTCATGCCATTATTCACAATGATCTTCAAATGACAAAGGTCTCTGCTCGATGGGTCCAGAAACTTCTTGGAGCTGATCACAAACGACAGCAACTCAATATGTCAAGAGACAATCTGTGCCATTTTTCTGCAGATCCTGGAAAGTTTCTTCAGCAATTTGTGACTATGGATGAGACTTGGGTTCATCATTTTCAACCAGAAACCAAAGAACAGTCAAAGCAGTGGAAACATCCCCAGCTCCAAAGAAAGCAAGGGTGGTTCTGTCTACAGGCAAAGTGATGATTCAGAAGGTGTGCTATCTTCAAAAGGGCAGAACCGTCACCGGGGCCTATTACACTAATATTGTGAAACAACTGCAGATGAAACTAAAGGAAAAGAGTCGAGGGAAATTGACGAGAGGAATCATCTTTCATCAAGACAATGCTCCAGTTCACAAGTCAGCAGTGGCAATGGCTGCCATTCATGAATGCAGCTTCCGTCTTCTTGAACATCCTCCTTATTCCTCAGATGTGACCCCTTCGGACTATTACCTGTTTACCAAACTCAAAAAGGAGCTCAGTGGTCACAAATTTGCTTCAGATAATGACATCATTCATGCTGTAGACCACTTTCTACTGGTACAAGATGCTGACTTTTACAGAGAAGGGATCCGTATGCTCCAGGATTGCTGGACTAAGTGCATAAACTTGCAAAGTGACTATGTTGAGAAATAACCCAAACAAGTTGTACCTTATGCAGAGAACTTACCAATCACCCCTCGTACTTCAGCCATCACAAAATCTGACACAGGATACGAAATAAGGAAACATTTATTATCAACTAGTAACATTCGGAGTTTTCTCTTCTGAAGAAAAAAAAGAGGTAAAACAAATATAACAAAGGAAAAACAAAGCAGTTATATAAATATAACTAAAGAAGCAGGTTAAATGGACAAACAGCAAGTAAATATGCTCAGAACAAGTTATCGTAAGGAATGTATGGAGCAGCTTTACATAAAAGGTCAAGCTTAAGTTTTTTAAAACATTTAAGTTACTTTTGACAACAGTATGGCAAATTGGCCTTATCTATTTTGTAAGCACACCACAGTACACACAAAATATCTCAAAACCAAGAATAAAAACATGAAAGGAAATGAAACAAGAAGTTAAAAAGAAGTACACTGAAGGAAATACGGAGTACACAACAAAGTAACAAAGATAATAAACATTTTAGATATAACAACAGAGAAGAAATTAAACAGATACATAGAAAGCAGATGCAACAAACAGAAACATAAACAGGGCGCTACTGCGTTCCAATTACAGTACATAACCTTCTACAGGTGGCGGGAAGAAAAGAAAGAAAGAGAGAGAGAGAGAGAGAGAAGAATGACAAGGAGGAAACCGGCAAAATGAGACACAGTGTTTATTTGCTGTTTTACAAACGCTAACCCACAAAGCCCCACTACCAAGTTGTTTCATAAAGTGAAAGTTAGCGTTTTACTGTGTCTGCTTGCTTTATTTCACAACGGAACATTGTTACTGAAAGTAGTGGATGGCATGTCCTCAGCAGCCTTCTATTTTTGTGGTTACTACCGATAATTCCCTGCATCCAGAAGTCAAACATGGCACAACAACACTTACTATTGCTCTCACAGGAGACATAAATATTTCCTGATGTCCTCTTCCTGAGATTTGCAGCTGAACTCTTGCACTAGCAGACTAGCCTAATATTTATTAGCTTTTTACAATTGACACAACTGAATCTTTCCTTGTAAACATGACACTTGTATTTGTTCTACCCACATATTTTCACTATTGCTACAGTTTATATTTGTTTTCTTCTCACGTTTTCAAAAGAGCGGTTATTCAATCACATGCTTTATCTACAGTAATAAACTATAGATAAAGCATATGACTGAATGGAAAAAACTGCCAAAAAGAGTAACCTGAAATTATGCACAAACTACAGAACTGTTCCCCTGATTAGTCACGCCAGTAAAATTCTGTTAAAAATCATAATGGGTAGGCTTCGTAAGAAAATAGAAAAAGAAGTCAATATGGTCCAAGCTGGTTTCAGGCAATGAAGAGGACCAAGAGATCGTATATTCAATATAAGATTAATAATAGAGAAATGGAGAGAATTTAATGTGAATCTATATGTATCCTTTATAGACTACTCAAAGGCATTTAACTGTGTACAACATCAGAAACTTTGAGAAATAATGGAAAAAACAGGATTTCCAACACATCTGATATAATTAACATCACGCTGTATCTAGACTAACAAGCAGCAGTAAGAATAAATGGTGAAACAACAACCTGGTTTGACATAAAACAAGGGGTCCGTCAGGGATGCATATTGCCGCCTTACTTATTGAACTTGTATACTGAAAATATAATGAGGAATGTTACAGAAGATGTAGACAAAGAATATTACGATGCCATAACAATTGGAGGTTATGAAATACCAGAGATTAGATATGCTGATGACACAGTATTACTCTCCACAACACAAAAAGCAATAGAAAAACTAATTATGTCAGTCTGTGAGAACAGCGAAGAGCAAAACCTCTATCTTAATGCAAAGAAAACTAAATTGATGACAACTGACAAAACAAACCAGGCAGCTGATATATGTATCAATGAGGAAAAACTAGAACAAGTGGAGAGTTTTGAATATCTTGGATCACTACTAACTAATAATGGAGTACAATGAGGGAAATTAAAAGGAGGACATCTATCGCTCTTCAGAAAGTAAAACAACTAAAGAATCTGTGGAGAGGAGCAGACAGAACTACAAAAATAAGATTTTTAAGGGCATGCATATTTCCCATCTCAACATATGCCTGTGAGACTTGGACACTTAACACAACACATGAGAAACATATAAATGCCTTTGAATGTAAATGCTACAGAAGAGTTCTTCAAATACCATGGACACAAAAAAGAACAAATATATCCATACTACAAGAACTTAATATTGAAGAAAGCTGGCTAGTAAAGAGGTTTAAAGAGAGAAAACTTAAATATTTTGGACACATTAAACGTCATGATAATCTACAGAAAACCATCTCGGAAGGGTACATAATGAGAAAAAGAAAGAGGAACACCAAGGTGAAGATGGCTGCAAGACATCGTTGATGATCTGCAAATGGATGCATCAGCAGCAGGCCATCTTGCTCACAACCAAGAGGCCTACAGGAGTGCTGTTAGGGAGGCAAAGTTCTGCAAATGAATGAATGAATGACAGTAATAAACTCTGATGTTGCCTGCAGTCGATAACACATGGTGTGAAGATAATGGTAATAAATGCATCGAACTGAATGGGAAATGGGTTTCAAAGACTTGAGTGAAGTCTAGAAATGGGAACACATGCTAACTTTTGTGGGAAGCCCATTGTGAAGAAGAATTAGCTCGATAGTAGAGGTCGAAAGATGGCAACGTTCATCTCCCAAAATCTAAAACTGACCCACTTATCTGTCGTAGACAGAGTTCTGGCAAGAAAAGTCCACACAGTCATGTAACAAAGGCACTGGCAAACTGAAGAAATGATATCACCCCAATCATGTCGTTTTATCACATACTCTACTGTTGCAGTAATGACCGGACACACATGCCCTGCTGTTGCAGTAATGACTGGACACACATGCCCTACTGTTGCAGTAATGACCGGACACACATGCCCTGCTGTTGCAGTAATGACCGGACACACATGCCCTGCTGTTGCAGTAATGACTGGACACACATGCCCTGCTGTTGCATTAATGACTGGACACACATGCCCTGCTGTTGCAGTAATGACTGGACACACATGCCCTACTGTTGCAGTAATGACTGGACACACATGCCCTACTGTTGTAGTAATGACTGGACACACATGCCCTACTGTTGCAGTAATGACTGGACACACATGCCCTACTGTTGCAGTAATGACTGGACACACGTCTTGTTGTTGTAGTAATGACTGGACACACATGCCCTACTGTTGCAGTAATGACTGGACACACATGCCCTACTGTTGTAGTAATGACTGGACACACATGCCCTACTGTTGTAGTAATGACTGGACACACATGCCCTACTGTTGCAGTAATGACTGGATACACATGCCCTACTGTTGTAGTAATGACTGGACACACATGCCCTACTGTTGCAGTAATGACTGGACACATGCCCTACTGTTGTAGTAATGACTGAATATACATGCATTGTTGTAGTAACGAATGAACACGCATGCTTTGTTGTTGTAACAACTAGACATACATGCCCTACTGCTGTAAATAACGACTGGACACACATGCCCTACTGTTATAAAAATGACTTGATAAACATGCCCTACTGTTGTAATAATGACTGGACAAACTATTCATGCCAGCATTAAAAAATGCTTAATCATTTTATCAAAAATGGAGGATGAAACCCAGCCAGTTGTCCATCTGAGATCATACTGGAAAATTCTGGCTCATGTAGGGTCTTGCATTTCTCATCTCGCCTCAAATCTTGAACAGAGATATTCAAAGGCGAAAAATGTTTATATTGTGTTACAATATTCTGTAAGTCATCTACGAGAGGCGTTCTGAAAGTAATGCACCACATCGTTTTTCTCAGGAGCTGTTTATTCAAAAAGCACGAAATTTATACACAATATACATAGATATAAACAGCAAAAGAGGTGCTGGGATATCGGAAAAGGAGAAAAGAGGAATGGATAAGTGAGACCACATGGGAAAAGATAGAGCAAAGAAAAGAAATCAAGAAAAAATTACTGAACACCAAATCACAACGGCTTAAAGAACGAGTTTTAAGTAATTATGCACAAAAAGACAAAGAAGTAAAGGAATCATGCCGTCAAGATAAACGTCAATATTATGACAACTTAGCAGAAACAGCAGAGAAAGCAGCATATACAAATGACATGAAAACCATATATAAAATCACAAAGCAGATGACAGGTAACTTCAACACAAGATGTGAAAGTGCAGTAAGAACACAAAATGGACAACTGGTCAGTGGAGAAAGAGAAAAAATTGAAAGATGGAGGGAACACTTTAACACCCTACTAAACAGAACACAAGCAGCACAAGCAATAGATATACCTGAAGCAAAAGCGGAACTAAACATCAATACAGGACCAATAACAATAAATGAAGTAAAAGAGGCGATAAAGATGCTAAAATCAGACAGGGCACCAGGTGAAAATGAAGTGACTGCTGAGATGTTGAAAGCAGAAGAAACAGAAACACCAAAACAACTTTGCCGGATATTACAACAAATTTGGGATTTAGAAAAAGCCCCAGAGGAGTGGAAAACTGGTCTTATAGTAAAACTACCAAAGAAGGGTGACCTCAGAGATTGCGGGAACTGGAGAGGCATTACCCTACTGCCACTCACTAGTAAAGTATTTTGCAGAATAATCATCAACAGAATTGTACCAACACTTGAGGAAAAGCTTCGGAAAGAGCAGGCAGGATTTAGGAAAGGAAGATCATGCATAGACCATATATTTGTACTTAGACAAATATTAGAACAGGCAAATGAGTGGCATAGCACAACATATGCATTATTCATAGATTTTGAGAAAGCCTTTGACAGTGTCAACAGAGATGCACTGTGGAAAATCCTAAGATGGCATGGCCTCCCCCATAAAATAGTTAATGTAATCAAAGCCCTATACGAGGGTTTTCAGTGCAAAGTTATCTGTGGAGAACATACCTCCAGCAGCTTTAGGGTACAAACAGGAGTGAAACAGGGATGTGTACTATCACCAACATTATTTATCTTGGCAGTAGACTGGTTAATGAAGGAGGCAACATCAGACAAACGCAGAGGATTACAATGGACCCTTGACACAGTGCTGGAGGACCTGACTTTGCGGACGACATTTGTCTATTATCAAGCAGTCACAAAGATATGCAAGATAAAATAAACAAGTTAACCCAGAATGCAAACAACATAGGACTAAAGATCAACGTAGGAAAGACAAAGTTAATGAAGCAAAATGTGAACAACAGAAATGTACTCAGAGTAGATAACAAGTTAGTGGAGGAGGTCAACGAATTTGTATACCTTGGCAGCAGAGTAGTAGAAAATGGAGACAGCACAGAGGACATCAACAGCAGACTTACTAGAGCAAACCAGGCTTTTGCAATGCTACAGAATATATGGAAATCAAATAAACTAAGCATAAATATGAAAATCAGGATATTTAAGAGTAATGTTCTAAGTGTACTACTCTATGGAAGTGAATGCTGGAAAATCACCAAAACCATAGAAAACAAGTTGAATTCTTTCCAGACTAAATGTTTACGAAGAATTAGAAAAATATTTTGGCCAAACACCATAAGAAATAACATCTTATTGGCAGAAATGCAAATGAAGCCACTGACAACAATTATTGAGGAAAGACGCTGGCAATGGTTGGGACATGTGCTCCGAATGACTGACAACTCACTACCAAAAATAGCACTAAGATGGACACCACAGGGGAGCAGAAGTAAGGGTAGACCAAAAGAGACATGGAGAAGAACAACAGAAAGGATGTTGAGCAATAGAGGGCTCACCTGGGCAAGAGCAGATAAAAAGGCGAAAGACAGGCATTTGTGGAAAACCCTTGCGGAAGCCCCATGTGCCCTGGGCACTTAAGGTTCAGAGAGAGAGAGAGATACATAGATATGTCATGTAAATATCTATATTATTCAACATAATCCCCATCAAATTGTATGGCTTTATGTCCGCGTGAAACAAGTGCATGTATTCATGACCGTATCAGATTTTCTCTTGATTATGTAGCCATTTCTTCGCTGCATGAATCACTCCTTCGTCATCTTCAAATCTTACCCCTCAGAGTGCATCTTTAAGTGAACCAAACAGAAGGAAATCAGAGGGTGCCAAATCGGGACTATAAGGTGGATGGGGTAGAACAGTCCAACCCAATTTGGTGATTGCTTCCCGTGCTGCCAGACTTGTGTGAGGACGCGCATTGTCGTGAAGGAGAAGCAGGTCCGCTGGATTCTTGTGCAGCCAAACTCTACAAAAACACTGATCGAGTTTTTTCAACGTCTTAATGTAAGCTTGTGAATTAACTGCCTCTTCTCTTAGCATAACATCCACAAGAATCACACTTTCAATGTCCCAAAAGACAGTGATCATGACCTTTCCAGCTGAAGGAGTTGTCTTTAATTTCTTTCTTCGTGGTGACTGCATGATAATGCCACTCCACTGACTGTCTTTTTTGTCTCAGGTTCAAAATGATGTGCCCAGGTTTCGTCACCTGTTACGATCTTAGCCAAAAAGTTCTCTCCCTCAGCACTGGAATGCTTCAACAATTCAGAAGAAATTGCTTTCCTTTATAATCGATGGTCATTTGTGAGACTTTGAGGAACCCATCTTGCACAAACCTTAGAAAATCCGAGAGCTTTTATAACTGCATTTGCACTACATTTAATTGTTGAGCAGTGATTTGCCTATCAGTAAGAATAATGCCCTCAGCGCATTTCAACATTTCTGCTTTGGTGGCTGTGGCAGGACATCATGCAACTCCTTATCTCCACTTATTTATTCTTTAATTCTCTGAACCCTGTGACTGACTGTACTCCTGTCGACTGTAAAACTTCCATACACATCACATAGATGCTTGTGAATGTTCACAACAGTTTCCTTCTCTGCAACGAGAAATTCTATCACAATTCACTGCTTATACCACAAGTTGTTAACACGCTCCATTTCAATGGTTAGGGCAGCCATATTATTTGGCCGGTTCCGATGCAATTTGGCTCACACAATCAGCACATGCCATGTTTAAAATATGCAAAATGTCATGCTTCTATCTTCATTATTTGCTGAAAAAAAAGATGTGGTGTATTACTTTCTGAACGTCCCTCATAGAATTTCTGCTAGCAGCTCTGTATCATCTCCATGCCTGAAGCTGTTGTTCCATTAATGACTAATCCATGTATCTCACTAATATCTTTCAATATTTTCTCTTTGTACTAAGGACATCTGAGGGGCAAAGTGGTTAGTGCACTGTTATCTCATGGCAAAGGCCGGGGGTTCGAATCCAACCGGAGGCGCCCCAGTCATCCAGCTTTAGAAATGGGTACTAGACTTCTTCTGGAGTTGGGGAAGGAAAGGTGACCAGGCGTGATACTAACCATATCATCCTCTAGTGTGCTGACAGGTAAAGGAAAATATGGGTACTAACACCACATCCCTATGTGCCCCTAAGGCATGACAGAATTACCTTAACTTTACTTTTAACTTCTATAATCTACATGTTTACAGAATACATAAAAATATAAACAGCAAACCCAATAATATGGACTAGAAATAAATATTAGAAAAACATACGGTCATGCCAATCAACTGAGCAGAACAAAAACCAACTATAAAAATAAACACACCAGAACAAGTGATACATTAAACCAAGTGACAAAATGTTTGTTTTCACGGCACAGAATAACACACGGTGGAAAATGCGAAACAGAATAGCAATGGTCAAATTTACATAGATCAATAATTTCATATAGGTGCATATTCGTATTTTTAGCATGTATCTTTGTTTCCGTTGTGAAATATTCGTATGTTTTCATATTTGGCCATTCCAAAATTCGAAAAACTACTACCCTGAATACTGAGAATAATCCAGTGATTGGAGCGCTGACGTGTGACCTAAATCAAAAGGAGATGTTAACTTTGACTGGGTTATATAATGGGTGTTATGTGAAGAAAACAACAAATTATAACAAATGAAAGGCGAGGGACTTACACTAGTGTATACAAGTGTGAGAAATTATGAGAGCACAAATATCAAATAAATAAGATGCATGAACAATTGTTTCGTATACTAGTAACTATGTAGGGTAAATGTAGAGTAATAGTTGTCTATATTGTACTTGTACGAACTCCCTGTAACTGCGAGCTGTTCTTTGCAGCCGATGCTGCAGAGATGTTTAGGCACAGCATCGTATGGGCGTGGAAGCGGGCTATGGCGGCTACTTTTTCAGTCAAGGAGTACAGCTAAAAAGCGGGGGGGGGGGGGGGCGCAATGCTTCTTTAGCAGACTCCATCACCATGGGGACTATGGCGATCCCTGCCCCGTTAGCCAGGATATGCCTGTTAGTAGGGATACCACGGAGAGGTGGGACAGGGCTTTGGTCAGCTATGGGTTGCTACCCCTAACGTTGGCATATCAGCTATGGGTCGCTTATTACCTTATCGGGCGTTGTCTATATAAAAATACACACATGCATGCATACACTTCTTTTCTCAGTCCTGTTATCTTCATTTATGAGTCTGGTTGCTTAAGCTCATGTGTGAACACAAGTGTATGGCCTCCTGCTCTCACGTGTGAACACAAGTGTATGGCCTCCTGCTCTCATGTGTGAACACAAGTGTATGGCCTCCTGCTCTCATGTGTGAACACAAGTGTATGGCCTCCTGCTCTCATGTGTGAACACAAGTGTATGGCCTCCTGCTCTCATGTGTGAACACAAGTGTATGGCCTCCTGCTCTCACGTGTGAACACAAGTGTATGGCCTCCTGCTCTCATGCGTGAACACAAGTGTATGGCCTCCTGCTCTCATGTGTGAACATGAATGCCTGGCTGTTTACTCTCATTTACCTTAATTGAAATCATATTGAAAGATGATAAAAAGTTCGAACTGTCCTTGCCGCTAGAAGTCAACGTTCGTACCACAGCAGGTCCCGCGTTAATTTTGATGAAGAAAAAAGATTAGAACCAATAATTAGCGGTGAAGTGGAGGCAGAGAGGAGAAAGAAAGAAAGCTACAACTACCTCCAGCCAGAAATGTACGGCACACAAGTATGCATGCATGCGCGCGGACACGCACGCACACACACTTTCGTTAAGCCGATGCCAATGTCAGGCCCCTTCATTGATTTCATTTTGTTTGTCAGCGGCGTGATGCAGTGATCTTAATCCTCCAAGGGCAGCCCTGGCAGAGAGTCGTCCGATAGGCAATGGATTAAGGCTCTTTCTTTTGATTCTCTTATATACAAGTGTAATTTCATAACAGGGGTTGAAGGATGTCGCCAGGGCCCTCTCTATTGCTTCGCTCTAGGTCTTGGCAGTTGATTAGTTCAATGAAGGTCATTGCAAAGCAGCATCCAAGTCCATTCAAGACCTCTCAGGTCGCACTGCTGTGGTTTACAAACTTCAAGATATCAATGAAGTACTCAATATTACTATCCAACACTCCTACCATTTCTTGTAAGGTCTGGCAGATGTAATAGGAAAGTTGGAATTAACACAGAGGATGTGACAGCCGGTGTATAGACTACGCTGACATCAACAGGACTTCTGACTAAACCAAGGTTTGAAGGACATCCCAGTGCAATATCCAAGAGGAGAAAAGCTTTGAGTGGTAACATCTCACTTGGTAGAGGCGACGACAAAAACATTGTATGTAACCGATCCAAAAATACTTGTTATCCAAGGTGTTCATAGGGTTCAGCTTCTAGTAAAGAGCAGCTTGCCTTTGTTCGAGTCTTTCAGAACACGTGATGTTTTCTGAATGGTACAGTAACATAATCCTCAGTTTCCATTAACCATCAAGCAGAACTATCAACCTGTCCTTGCCTAGATTTGAAGCGTGGTGCAAATTTCTTTTCTCTCCTGGAAGTTTTTTTTTTTTCAAGTAAGGCCAATCTCATCAACATTATAAAAAAAAAGATCACCAGGACGGCTACCACCACCCCCACACCCCCCCCCCAAGCTGCATCTAACTAAATATGTTCATGCTGTGTTATCAGCCAGTTACGAGTACATTTACATCACGGCACTGCACGATTTTTAAATCTTATACATCATCTCTTGGTAGCATCAAATGTCTCACCAGTATCTTCTTCCTTCAGTTTATCAAAAATTGTCTTTCCCTGCTTTCCTCGCTTTCTTTACCTATATCTGGGGCATGGGCCATCAACAAGGGCTCTCCATTTTTTTCCGTCTTTAGCTGGTTCTATCTGTCTCCAGGTGTAGTCCATCTTTTTTTATCTCTGTTTCAAGACTCCTTCGCCAGGTATTTCTACGCCTTCCTTCTACCGGGGATTCCTGGTGAGGGCCTGTCTGGTTATGTTAGTGGCAGGCTTTCAGAGTGTATGTCCAATCCATCTCCAGCGTCTTTTCATTATCATTTCTTTCACTGAAAAATTGTCTTTACCCTGTAAGAAATCTCTGCATGAGTCAGCTGAATGTGCTACAGGAAAAGCAATTTCTACAAGTTTTTTTTCCCCAACACATTACTATCGATGTAACATTAACACGTAAAGTTTCCTACACTGACTGTTTTATTTTACCAACATTGCTCATTATTGCTGAATTTGTCTATGGAATCAAATTCATGCTTCTACACACAGAAGAGCGAGCATTATCAAATTCACAAAAAGCAACGTGAAATAGTAATCAAGTAAAAATTGCAGAATTCTACCTGTTAAAGATTAATAATAAAAAGTCGGTATAATAAATAAAGTAAATATTCTTTTTTTTTTTCCTTTACGGAAAATGAAATCTGAAAATGATCTTGCTGTTGCCACCCAACGATCAGGCACCAACTTTCAGCGTCTCTGACAGTCGTGGTTCAGTTCAGTAATTTGCATGCCCCTTGCGGGATTTTGCCTCCCTAATATCTCTTCTGTAGGCCTCTCGATTGTAAGCAAGGTGTCCTGCTGCTGATCCGTCCATTCGCAGATTATCAACGATGTCTTGCAGCCATCTTCGCTTTGGTCTTCCTCTCTTTCTTTTCCCCATTATGTACCCTTCCAAGACTGTCTTCTCTAAATTATCATGACGTTTAATGTGTCCAAAATATTTAAGTTTTCTCTGTTTAATCTTCCTTACAAGCCAACCTTCTTCAATATTATGTTCTTGTAGTACGGATATATTTGTTCTATTTTGTGTCCATGATATCAGAAGGACTCTTCTGTAGCATTTACATTAAAATGCATTTATGTGTTTCTCAGCTGTTTTGTGTTATGTGTTTCTCAACTGTTTTGTTAAGTGTCCATGTTGCGATGGGAAAGATGCATGCCATTAAAAATCTTACTTTTGTAGTTCTTTTTAGATGTTTTATTTTTTGAAGAGCGATAGATATCCTTCTTTTAATATACATCATTTATTTCCATTATTAGTTAGTAATGATCCAAGATATTCAAAAACTCTCCACCTCGTACAATTTTTCCTCATTGATACATATTTCAGGTGCCTTATTTGTTTTGTCAGTTGTCATCAATTTGCAATTAAGATAATGGTTTTGCTCTTCACTGTTCTTCTGGACTGACATAATTATTTTTTCCACTCCTTTTTGTGTTGTAGACAGTAATACTGTGTCATCAGCATATCTAATCTCTGGTATTTCATAACCTCCAATTGTTATGGCATCGCAACAGTCTTTGTCTGCATCTTCTCTAACATTCCTCATTATATTTTCAGTATACAAGTTAAATAAATAAGGCGACAATATGTGCCCCTGACGGACCCCTTGTTTTATGTCAAACCAAGTTGTTGTTTCACCATTTATTCTTACTGCTGCCTGTTGGTCTAGATACAGCAGTGATGTTAACTGTATCAAATGTTTTCCCATTATTTCCCAAAGTTTCTGGTGTTCTACTCACATGCTTTTTGAATAGTCTATAAAGATAAATATAGACAGACATTAAGTTCTCTGTATTTCTCTGTTATTAATCTTATTTTGAAAATATGGTATCTTGACAGGTATACTCACATAATATCAACGCTATTGTGAGAATTAACCAGTACTGGCGTGCTTTTTTTTCAGTTCATCTGTTTCTCTGTACATGTGTGTGTGTGTGCGTGTTTGTTTTGTTTATCCGGGTAAATAACAGTCACGTAACATAAATAATTGAACAGACAGCGAAACACTAATCAGTCAACAGTTCATATATCCGGGTAAATAACAGTCATGTAACATAAATAATTGAACAGACAGCGAAACACTAATCAGTCAACAGCTCATATATCCGGGTAAATAACAGTCACGTAACATAAATAATTGAACAGACAGCGAAACACTAATCAGTCAACAGTTCATATATCCGGGTAAATAACAGTCATGTGTAACATAAATAATTGAACAGACAGCCAACACTAATCAGTCAACAACTCAAAGTACCCTTTTTGTTCTGCACCACATGCAACAATGCTGTCTTTAGAAAAGATATGAAGATGAAAAATGATTCTCTATTAAATTATTCATTCAGCCGATTTGTAAGCAGACCAATTTATTTACACTAGTCACTTCAAGGGATACTCTTTGTTTTTAACATGTCCAAATATATTCTTCTTCTTCAGCGTTCGGGAAAGGTCGGTCATGCTAAATCTGCAGCTCTGTCGCCCTAACCAAGTCTGCCGTCTTCTCCAGACTTGAGTGTGAGCCCCGTAGCTTTTCTTTCAGTTCCTCTCCCTTGGGTCAGATCCATGCTCGGAGGTTTGAGTGGGTTGGACAGGTTTCCAGTTTCTGGTGTCTGGATACCAAAGCCACAGGGACATTCATTTGTGAGTGATATTTTGAGGCGATAGAAGTGGCTTAGAAGTCTGCAATGTCCTGTTCTTAGTCAAAAGACTGTGGTTTGCCGTATCTCTGTAGTTGATTTTTTATTCTATTTTCATTTTTGTTTTCCACTTGGTGTTTGTTGTTGATGATGGTTTTTGCTTCTCGATATGTTACTGGGTGGTTAATCTGTTCCATTTTGCTTTCTGCCTTGGAGAGTCCATGCGCTTTTTTTTTTCATTTCCTGTTATTCCGCGTGATGGGAGCCATTGTAAGACTACAGCTGAGTTTTGTAGTCTGTTTAGCTGTGATATAATTTACAGTCTTTGTGAGTCATTCTTGCCTGTATATATTGCTTCTAGAAGGGCTCTCCAGTCAGTGAACCGTACAATCATCTCCGGTAGGTTGCATGTTTCTGTGCATATTTTCAAGGCTTGTTTGAGTGCTGTTGTTTCGGATCTGTAGTTTGATGAGTATCTTCCTTTTGACTGTGTTTGTTTGCTGGTTTTTCCGTCTGAGAATCTGATGAAGATGCCAGCCCCTCTGTTTCTGGTGGCCTCTTCTGCGGATCTGTCCGTGAAGACATGAGTCCATTCTGTAGGATTGTATTTGCACTCTATCATTTGCAATGCCAGGGATTTCATCTCGTGAGCTGTGTTGATTTTTCCATGTTAGTCCTAGTATTCTTGTGTTTATCTGGACGTGTGGCTAGTAGTCATTGGTCTCTTCGCAGATAGGTTGGGGCTCGATGTCTTCAGGAGTGGTGGGAGCATGTCTTTGTGAAAGGAGTGGAGTTTGCGGGATTTGTGGATCTGCGTCTGTTTTAGGTGTTTTATATATATTTTTGGTGAAGGGGATATTTGGCATACGTAACAAGTTTTTTCTGTAGGTAGTCCACATGCAGAAATCAAGCGTTCACATGGGATGGTTGTGGCTGGGATGCTAAAGATTTTCTAGCTAACTTAGCCAGAACAGAGTATTTGCCCTCCTGTAGCTTTCTCTACCAGTCTCATGGGTGATCAGGAAAGGGAGATGGACGTATGTTGGTCACTTGATGAGAAGAAATGATCAGAGAATCCCAAAACAAGCTATCAAGTGGAACACAACAGGCCGAAGAAAAAAGAGGCAGACCGCGTGAAACTCTGAAGAGGACATTATTAAGAGAGGCCAAACTAACAGGCATAAAATCCTTTGATGAGGTTGAAAGACTCGCCGAAGACAGGAAAAACTGGCGAACTACTTTGCGAGCCCTATGTGACGTTTAAAAGCACGGGAAGGATATAAGAAGCTTTCTCCAGTGTAAATTTGTTGCTCAAGTCTGTATCGCTTAACAGTTGTTTTCGATGAGGTGGAGAGAGTTATCAGTGGCTCATATTCAGAGTCTGGTGACAGTTTGTGCATTCGCATTTTCGTTTGGGGTGGTTTTTCTAATGTGTTTTGATCACTGGTGAGAATTTTCCACAAGAACCTGTAGCTCTTTCCAGACCTTGATTCTTTTGTCCTTTCGGCAGCATTTAAGATGTTTGAAACTAGGGTCTAGTGGTATCAGAATTTATATAACAGACACTTTCATTCAGTCATACAACCTTCGCTCTGTCCAAACATAGCGATAATGTTTGTAAACAATGTCTAAATCTACTTTTGATCCGTCCTTCTTATATTAGAAGGCGTGTTTGAAAACTCCATCTTGGATTAGCTCTTACCTATCATTTCAAACGGCTAACTGTAGCGTGGCCTTGTAAGTAAAGATTATAATATTATTACTATTAATGTTACGATTAGGTTTATTGCTAGGATTTCTATTATAAGACATTATTATTACAGATACTTAGAAATTAGGTCAGAAATGATGGGAAATTCGAGAGACGACATTAATAAACCATTACGACTGACGCTGACAAAGATAAATAGAAGAAACAGACGAATAGAAAAGGCAGATAACAATGACACGGAGAAAAGGGAAATGCTAAAGACATGCTCGGAAATAAAAATAGTCCAGTAATAACAGGTGATGACACATAGTGACAGACCCCAAACGGGTAAGATCGAGTTGCCAATGGTAACAAAACAAACATTAAGAGTAGACGGTTTAAGACAAGCCAAAAGTCTGTTTGGCGACGGATAGTCTGCGAACTGGACACGACAAATAAAGAAAAAGACTAGCAATCAGACAAGTACAGCTCGAAAGGGCCCCAGGCACTACTAACCTGACAGTTTATGACTCGAGAACCAATCGGGACGCTCCTGAGACCAGTGGAAGCGGGGTCAAAATGCCGATTGGTCAGTCGATCAAGCTGGACTTGAAGATAACAAGAGGGACCGCAGAGGATCAAGGATGAGAAAAGGTGAAGAGGAGGAGAAGAGCCAACACCCAGGACCATGCAATCAACTTTCAGGCTAACTACATCAGTGAGACAGGGCTGCCCCTCTCTCCTTTACTGTACATACTCACTCTAGAACCACTACTAAATCAGACAAGACACAACAATCCAAGAAACTTTCGTACCTGGCAGGGGAGAGAAAAACTTGCTCGCGTACGCGGACGACACATTCTTCTTCCCATCACCAGACAGATCAATAACTCACATTTTAGACACCTTCACAGAGTTTGGTAGAGCTAGCGGAGCCAAACTCAACATATAAAAATCAGTCGTCATGGGAATAGGCAAATGGCGAGATAAAAGGGACTTCCCTTTTCGTCTCTTACGCACAGACAACATCCGCCTGTACGGCATTACTTTCCCACCACACCCGGACATAATACACAAACTCACATGCGACAACCTCATAACAAACATCATAGACACGTTACAATGATACAAATACAAAACAGCAACAATTTTTGGTAGAAGCATCACAGTAAACACATACATAACACCAAAAATAATTTACACCGCCACAGTACTAGACCCTCCATAGCAGACAATGAAGAAAATAAACAAACAAATCAGACACTTTATCTTCACAAGCACCATGCACAGCATACAACATAAAATTCATACAAGACAAACTACATGGAGGGATTGCCTTACAAGACATACAGACAAAGATACAAGCACTCAGAATCAACCACGTAGGTCGCATCATCAAACACCCAAACCAACACCCGCTAGCTCACTACTATCAAACTTAGTCCTACCAAGCAAGTGGCAGTCACACCACTTTGGCACACTACCACCCTTCTACAAAAACTGCATACAAGCAATTCAAGGACACGAAACACTCATCCAATGCAAAACAAATAGCATATACAAACATTTGGTCTGAAATCAAGCACCGCCATTACACCTTAGGATTAAAAGGGGACGCAGATACCACGTACTAGACTACACCGACACGTTCCAAAACCTCCATCTCAAAAACATCACACCAAAAGCCAGAGAAATCACTTCCAGACTCACATACAACATGACACCCACGTCACACAGACAAAGACACAGAAACATGAGACGATGTTACCTATGCCGGAAGAACACACTAGAAACAGAAGAACACATTTTCTATGAATGCAAAACAGTGGCAACCACCGTAAGAACAATACAGAACACAATAGAAACACACACGGCACAACAAGCAGACATCTACAAAGCCATAATGTTGAATATAATCCCTAAAACTCAGGCAGGCAGGCACGCAGGCACGCACACACACACACACACACACACACCAAGTTACTGCCCCTGCTGGCAGAGTTCAGGTTCTTGATGTGGACCTGAAGAAACAGCTCGTTTTTATTTCTGCACGTTCAGTCCTGCCACCTTCTTAGGTTTCTTTCAACAAAGATTAAGCAAAATAATGGACAGAGAGAGAGAGAGAGAGAGAGAGAGAGAAAGAGAGAGAACCAAGAAATAGTTAAAAGGGCTTCATGTACATCCCATGAGTGAAAGAGAAGGCTTTTGCCGAAAATATTTCATGTACATCACCAGAGAGGAAGATAAATATGGGAGAGAGAGAGAGAGAGAGTACAAAAATAATCTCTAAAAATTAGAGGAACATATAAAACCCTTTTTACACAAATCTTTTTTTAATCTTTAAAAAAAAAAAAGCAGAAAAAGCGAAAAAGAAAAAAAAAGAGAAAAGAGGAAAAGAAATTTTAAAAAAGCAAAGGAATAAAAAAAACTGTTCAAACCGCACGAACACACAAAAGTGTCACATGATGACAGCGACAAACACCATTCCTACGAGTTATCCAAAGATGCACAATTTTAACACGACCAATCACTCAGTCTGACAAACACACACACACAACCAGAAAAAAAAATCCACGAGCAGGACCGTCAGCAAAGAGGTCGGTCAGAAAAGAGAGAGAGGAAGGTCAGTCATGACCGTAAAGATGGTCAGCGCCACGTGGACGGTCAACAGAGAAAGAGAAGGTCCGACCAGAACTGTCGAAGAGCCACAGGTCGAGAAAGAAGTCTAGAGAAGAGACAAGAGGAGCACGACCCAATAATGCTCAGAAATTGATGACAACCAGATTACTTGGCGACGGAGACTACTAATTCTACGATACGTGGACTCTCAGACTGAGGTACAGATAAATCGAGACAGAGAACTGGGTATGATAAAGTGATGAACTTACGAGCTGGGAGCATTAGTGAATAGAAGTCAATGCTAGGCAAGTGGTTAATATGCTTACTAAGGACGTATTTTATTATTTTATGGTCTTTCTTGTGTAATGTCTGATGAAACTTACACAACATGCTACAAGAGATATCGATAAGGAAGTAATAAATAAACTGTGTAATTTATCACATCAGACGATCTGTGTAGAGTGCAGTCTTCCTGACCACGTGTACTCTTCGTTCATAGACAGTGAAGGTCTTGTTTGTGTGAAAAGGTTTATAGTATTGAAGAATATCGAACAATATAAACAGTACAAGAGCAATATTCCAATGAGTTCACAAAAAAGTCTATAATATACAATTATACAATTCACAACTGTAAAGTGTTATATAACCTGAATAACTAATCTGTAGCCATCAGGGAGACACAAAGTATCCCCCTGGGTCTATCATGGCATTGGCCTGAGTAACGCGAAGAACCTTTAAAAAATAGTCTAATATTCCTACAAGTAAGAGATACTTGAACTTTAAGAACGACCATGATCTGCTGCTGAGATGTACCTCCTTGCACTCAGGACACCCCCATGTGTGCTCACCCTTTAACCTCAGGTGTTGTTCGTAGTGTGTGATGGGTGATAGCAGCAATGGCACATTGACTGAATACAGTTGGATCTTTTCCGCAAATATCTGCGACTGCCCTTCGTTACTCCCCTTTCACATAGTCTTTGGTGATAGGAGTAAAAGCTAATCACACTATAATCTACCGGCTACTCGTTGTCTACAAGAACCCCCAACACACACACACTACATATAACAATAAAATCAGCGCGACACAGCTCTAATCTTTGTTCACATACACATTAAAGTGTCAGCAGCTGTACCTGGTGATTCCATGCCACAAGATTCACACCTGCAATTGTGAATGCTGTGTGCATTTCGCTGCTCTGTCTCAAAGAGAGCCGAGTGCTCATAAGTTAGGTGAACAGCCTTTAGCCAACATTTTCTGACTTTTCATAGCCCTTCCATTTTTGGGGGGGGGGGGAGGAGGAGTGAATGGGTGGGTTGAGGAGAAAGAAATGTTGACAGATACGTTCAAACAAAAACCGGTCGCATATTTCCTAACAAATAATGCAAACTTCACGAGAACGGAAATTATAGTCTAGAATATGGAGCAAGGGTGAGGAAATATATTTATCCCTTGAGTATAGCAATTTATCTGCACTGATAATGGTTTACTATTATTAGTTTTGTAAAGAAGAGTAGGTTGTTTATCTAGAGGAAAGGTGGGACAGCGAGAGACACTGGGTTGGGAAACAACTGGCGACATAAAACTCTTGGGTCGTGGACTAACCTAATATACTTATCTTCTGGTGGTGAAAAAAAATGCTGTAAAAAGTTATGAGGACGCACAGAGACACGGGTGTGATGAAAGAGCTGTATTCACAACGGTTATTTATTTACAAAAGAGAGCGAGGTGGACAGAGAGAGAAAATATTGGACGGACTAACAAGACGGCACGGACAAACAAGACGGCACGGACTAACAAGACGGCACGGACAAACAAGACGGCACGGACTAACAAGACGGCACGGACTAACAAGACGGCACGGACTAACAAGACGGCACGGACTAACAAGACGGCACGGACTAACAAGACGGCACGGACTAACAAGACGGCACGGACAAACAAGACGGCAGCACAGCACTCGGAGCAGGCAAAAGAATGATAACCAACGCCAATCGCCATGGCAACCAGATAGATTTGTTTACAACTCAGCGATAACTCACGTAAACTTATCTACAATTTGACTACGCCTAAAGCATATTAGGTACAGTCAAACTGCAGATAGATTTTTCACGAGGAGATAAGTCTGTTAAGAGATCGTTCGCAGTATACAAAGATTAAGTGACTAACCACACGACCTCACTTTGCTATAATTACCAGCCATCGTTTCGCCTCGGAGCGCAACTATGGCCAATTATGTGGGTCCTCGGATTACAACGGCTGCCATAGAAATAGAGGGCTAGTCGAAAACCTTGGCTCAATGCAATTACGTTCTTGGCTTCTCTACGGTCAGAGTATTGATCTGAAAAGAGATTGTTCTCCAGATGGATGGGAAAAAAACAAACAGATGAAAAGTAAAGTTTGTGACTGCATATATGCGTGTGCGAGAGAGACAGAGAGAGATAAAGGAGAAGTCAGAGTAAAGCAAATGCAGAAGAAGTCCGGAGAAGTCAAGACTTTATTGTTAACTAAAAGCGTTTTAAAACTAAGTACGAGGGTCATACCGAAAGCAGTGAGCAAATTTTGTTTAAAAATCAGAATTTATAGATAGAGAAAATATAAATGTATCACCTTAACTGCACCCTTTTCTTCACTTTTCAACATAATCTCCATTTCTCTGCACATTTTTCCCCATCGCACTGCAAATTTGAAAATATCCTCCCGGTAGAATTCCGTTCCAGCTGACCGACGCACTGCTTTCTGGACGTTCTCTCATGTGGGACCCAGCGGGCCCAGACTTTTCTATAGCCTAGGGTTTCAATCATTTCCTGTACTGCATTGTGTCCTATTCCAAGATTTAAAGCGATTTCAGACACTGTGACACGTCTGTCTTCTTTAATAATGTCGTCAACCCTTTCCACGTTGCGTTCAATGGAGGCAGTTCGATGGCGACCGCTGGGAGGCATATCATGGACGCTCGAGTTTCCATCTTTGAAATGTTTCACCCACCTCCTAACACAGCTAGCACCCATACACACATCTCTATAAGCAAGTTGAAGTTTGTGGTGAATTTCGGCAGCGGGGATTTCCTCTTTAACAGAGAACTCAATAACTGCACGTTGACGAAACGAAACCTCAGCACCCGCCATTTTGTTTATGCACCGCGTGGTCATGAGACCTCTACATGAAGTGCAAAGGATGCAGATTAAGTTGATACATTTATATTTTCTCTATCTATAAATTCTGATTTTTTTTTTTTTTTTGTTAACTGCTTACGACTTTCGGTATGACCCTCGTACTTTCTGGTTACAAACGTTGTTTCAACAAAATAGCTTTTATACACACACACACACCCACACCCACGCATAGAGGATTTAACAGATACATGGGAAAAACGTGGTCACTGTTCTGTTACCCTCTTGTCATTCTTGTTCAAGTTACAAAATGTACTCAGGCACAATAAAATCAAAAGAAAAAACACAGGAAAAGGGCAATTCGATTAATTTAGGGGTACGAAACAGCAGAAGTAGTTTCCAACCTTTGTCTAAGCCAGGAGGAAAACGGGGCATAGTGCGTACAGAACAGTATCCAGAACTAGCTGGGCTTAAGTCATATAAAAGTGATCAATTGATAAATATGTGGCACACTGTTCCAAGTCCAAATATTCAAATATTTTGTATAACAAAATATGTGAAAATAATTTATATAAAAACAGAAATAAATTCTTGATTTATGTAACAAAACAATTGCTTTTTTATGTGTTGGCTAGGTCAGAAAGTTGTTTACCGCTATATAATAGCAGTGGCTGAGTTGTAGATCATAATTAGGCTGGCCAATCATAGAACAAATGATGGTAACCATTATGTTAACTATTGCACAGATAGCAATATACATAAAACTAGCAGTGTTAGCTGTATGCTGAGCAATATATATCAGATAATGATATAACAGTATACTTTGTAGCAATATATATCAGATAATGATATAACAGTATACTTTGTAGCAATATATATCAGATAATGATATAACAGTATACTTTGTAGCAAATATTAAGTTGTTGTAGTAAGGATATATATATATATTGATAGTGATATATATGTGTGTGTGTGCATTGTTCAGTATGAATTATTTTCTGTGTGTGGTGAATTTTCAGTTTGGGCATTTTTCCGAGGGGAGAGGGATTTTCTTCTGAGATTTGTCTGTGTGCAGTATTTGTGTGGGCATTTTTTCTAGTCTCAACCGACGACAATAAATGAAAGAATTTGTCAGTGCATACTTAAAATAAAATAATGGCATATTTATTTGACTGACACAAACACAGACAAGGCCAATCTTAAAAGTAATATAAAACAAAATTTACTTCAGAACTTACTCTGACTGCTGGCAGAAATCGCAAGCCACAAGATCGAGGTAAGCACCAATGATTCTGCCTATACCTCCACGGAAGTAAAAGTCACAACCAGCACTATATTTTCAGAAACTATCCAGTCATGCTACTATAAAATGACAAGTAGGTAATAATCCAAACATGGAGCACGTAAACTGCACTCTACAAGCGTCTAAAATACGATTATGCCAGCACATAAATTCGTGATAGTTTAATCACCAAATTCATAAAATAATGATTCACTTGATAAAACATGTATATCCGAGAAATGTGAATTGTAGACCATATCGAAAGCATCATGTGTTGATGCTCGAACTGTATCACTGAAATCATGGCACAGGCATCAGCGTAAACAATTCATATATTATCCTGAGCCTCGCAGTCCCCACTACACACCCATCAAACAAGCACAATATTAAACAACACGTCTGATGGTTATAAACTCTTAACATTTCAATTTGCTGCCTGGCTGTCATCTGATAAGCTATAAAGCTGTAATCGATCACAAGTATATTCTTATCATCATTGAAAGATACTCAAGTCAGGATTAGCACAAGCAATAATCATGGAATACAGCTATCACAATAACCCAAGATAATGGCCCATAAACTTAAGTTTTATTGACAACTACATCTTGTCGGCGCAATATAAATGCAGCATATGGCGACCACAATACACGTTTAATATTATCTTTACCTTGCTGCATGCACACAGGAAATAATGCTCGGTGGAAGTCCAGAATGGGCACAACATATGGCAGATATTACAGCACCTCAACACGGCAATGACGGAGCTGAACCCGCTGATCAAGGTCTGCTTCCCTGCTTCCCTGCTTCCCTCCAATGCTTTTTTTTTAAATCACCAATAACGAAATTATAAACAAATCCTTTGCACTGATGAATGTATGTCTTCAAGGTTTTGTCGTGTTAGCGAATCATTACTTTCAAAATTGACAGCTCGGCGCTGAACATCGTCATTCATATAAACGGTTGTCTGTATCAACCCATAATACACTTGTTCGTTAGTTCTGTCAGTATTAAAATCACTCAACATATCAACTCAGTATGGCGCTGTTAATCACCCTCAGCTACTCACTGTGTTGTTCTTCACAAAATCCTGCCACAGTGTGGTTCATAACGCAATGCTTTACTACATACAACCTATACATAGTGGGCCAATGAGTGCAGAAAGACAGAACTACAATTTATTGACTACAGGTCTGGCAGCATTTGTACACTGATGCAAGTCTCCCTACAAGCATACAAGTATTTTATTTACAACTAATTAATAATATTAACGCTGATAATATTAATAAAATGCTCAAATCTGCAGCGGAAGTCATAAAATGTGTTCGACATGACTACCTCCGAGGTCATATATAACAGTCGCGTACCAATACACACAATAGACTGGGCCTGATAATATAACAACAGAAGAAATAGAGGCGCTAGAGGAGACAGGAATAAAAATAATAACCAAGTTACTGAATGGCATTTACAACAGTGGTTATATGCCCAGTGACTTGTTTAAATCCACGTTTATAGCACTACCAAAGAAACCAGGTGCAAAGGAATGTGATGACCACCGGACTATCAGCCTCTCATGTCACATAACGAAGCTACTTCTGAGAATCATTATGAGAAGAACAAGGGAAAAGATAAAAATGGAAATAGCAGATGAACAGTTTGGATTTGTTGAAGGAAAGGGAACACATAATGCCATTTATGCTTTACGAACACTAACAGAAAGAGCTTTAGAAGTACAGAAAGATCTCTACTTATGCTTCATTGGTTACACCAAGGCATTCGACAAGGTGAAACATAATGACATTATTAAAATGCTTGAAGACATCAATATAGACGGCAATGATTGAAAAACATACATACTGGCAGTAGGAAGCAGCAATTCAAGTTGAAAATAGAACTGGAAAATATCAACCGATAAAACAAGGGGTGCGACAAGGATGTGTACTATCTCCAGACCTTTTTTCTCTGTACAGCGAGAATATTCTAAGAACGATCATCACATAACCAGACATAAAAACTGGAGGATACAATATAAACAACCTTTAGTTTGCTGACGACACATTACTGATAGATGAGAATCAACAAGACCTGCAAAATCTCTTGGATAAAGTCACCAAAGAAAGTGAACAGTAAGGCCTTACTTTGAATATAAAAAAAGACAGAGAATATGGTTATATCTAAGAAACAGAATCCACCAACATGCAGTATAAAATTAAACGGAACTATTCTAAAGCAGGTGCAGAAATTCAAATACCTTGGAGCAGTAATAACTTCAGATGGGAAATGTAGAACAGAAATTAGGAACAGAATTGGCCAAGCAAAGACTGCATTTCAGAAAATGAGAAACATATTATCCAACGCATTCTTATCAATGAATGTTACAAAACGAGTCCTAAAATACTATATCGAACCTATCTTGTTTTATGGAAGTGAATCATAGACAATAGGCAGGTCTGCACAAAAATCATTGGAAGCAGCAGAAATGTGGTTTATTAGAAGAATGTTGCGAATCCCCCGGACAGCAAAAATGAATAAATAATGTATGAGAAGAACTGGAGAGACAAAAAAATCTTGTAAAAAAAAATAAGAGAGAGACAATGTACTTTCATAAGACATGCAATGAGAAAAGCGGGCACTGAAAATTTATAACAACAGGAAAAATAGAAGGAAGAAGATCAATGGGGAGACCAAGAGAAATGATACTGGACAGTCTGACGAGATGATGTGAGAGGAGATCACCAACTGAGCTGATGGCCTGCATGTACTCTGGAGCTGGAGAAGCATAATAGCCAACGCCAGTCGGCACGGCACCTGATGATGATGATGATACCATTACACAACAAGTGAGATATCTTGGCACAAACACCGATTATACATTTCCGAGGACGCTCCGTGTCTCGGATCTGCTTCTAATAAACCATCGCCTGAGGTGACCCAACAGGTAAACTATCTGCGGATGTAAGGTCTGCACCAATAGTGCAGGTTTTGGCGGTTAACTCCACAATGCACGTAGACTCTTGCTTCATTTGAGAATAAGATACCACTCCAGAAATTGCACTTCTTGCTGGGTCTGTTCAGCTCACTCACAAAACTACAGTCTCGATCGGGATCATCCTCCGTCATGTGTTCCAACATAATGCAACAGACTGATTCCTGCTTCCAAAGAAGTTTATAAGTTGTACTGATGCCCCTTCATTGGCTGCAGTCCTGGGACGCCTGGGTACGGCTTGGCCTTCGACCATACCCGCTTTCTTAACTCTTCCACCCTCCAATTAACGTCCATGCTCTGCTATAATTAATTCTGATGAGAAATTTTAGCAGAAAACAAAAATGTGGAATGAAGTTACTCTATAATTTAAACATATGGGTTGTGTAGAAATGTGCTAATTTTCATTATGCTTAGACTTTGCCAAAATGTCGCTCTGAATATTGATTCGAAAAGTTGTGTAAGATCTGCTGACACTGGTACTGTTGTTTTAGAATGAAGGAGTTAAATTTGTGTATGAGTTTTTTAACGGGCTCATTGCGAGTCCGCTGAAAGCTGCGACCATTTAGCTAGTTTTCTCAATCTCAGTAAAATGGCGTGGACACGCTTTTGCTTAGTAGTGCCATGTTCACTGTTACTGATAAAAATAAACACGCAATGTTGTACGACTTTTGCCTCGCCCTGTATACAAGTAAAACAACTTGGTTATTATGCTAACAATTAATGCGAGATGCCGAGTTTGTTGGAGCATGTCTCCTTTCTGGCACCTTGTTCGGGTGTGTGTCTATGTGTGTTTGACACAGAGTGAGAGAGAGAGAAAGAGAGAGGGAGAGAGAAAGAGAGAGAGAGCAAGAGAGAGAGAGAGAGAGCAAGAAACACTAGCATATGCTACAGGTGACAAGTAATGTGGTGTATGTGTGTGTGTGACACAGAGAGAGAGAGCAAGAAACACTAGCATATGCTACAGGTGACAAGTAATGTGGTGTGTGTGAGTGACATAGAGAGAGAGAGAGAGAGAGAGCAAGAAACACTAGCATATGTTACAGGTGACAAGTAATGTGGTGTGTGTGTGTGTGTGACAGTGAGAGAGAGAGAGAGCAAGAAACACTAGCATATGCTACAGGTGACAAGTAATGTGTATGTTAGTGATATATATATAGAGAGAGAGAGCAAGAAACACTAGCATATGCTACAGGTGACAAGTCATGGAATATTATGATGGACACCCTACCCCTTCCGGAAAGCTGTCACACCAGTCTGTTCCCACCAAGGAGCGTTCAGAAGAAGAGCAGCAGCAGAGATCTGGCAACGGTCATTTGATTTTCCTGGCGTCAAAGCCACACCTCTACTGGGTAATTAATTGTTTTAACGCCTCTACACAAACGACTATAAAAACATGTACGCTCAAACACTCTAATGTGTTTTATGCAGCACAGAGTGAATTATGTGAGTTATGTAATTTGGATTAATTTCCTGTGCTCTTTACCTATATCTTTATCCTCGTCTGTAATTTTACAAATAGAAGCAAAGATAGATGAAAAAACACAAGTTAAAAAATTCTCACGTATTATAAATGTGCCATAGACACATTCAGCGTTCTTGCAGAAGCAATTAACGAACTAAACTACTAGTTCAATAAAGCATTATCGACTACAATCTCTCACGGTTTATCCTCGCATGTAACGTCAGTTTGCATAGCAGCGTCAAGACCGTTTGCCTACAGATCAAATTTTAAAATCCATTTTAATAGTAATCTTGCAAATAAATGAATGGATGTCAGCGAGCACACCAAGTGTACAGATAATTAATGAGCAGAAATCGGAGACCAACACTCTCCATTCTGTGACAAAGAGGTGAATGGTGTGTTGCAGAATGATTTATACAGTCAAGCTTTGCACCGGAACTGTTTACTGTATCATCAATACTATAAACTACAGCAATCAACCTGCCATTCATACCCATGCTTCGGGAGCCACTGGCCAGCTTTTCTTGATTATGATCAACACCTTTATGACCCGATCTTGTAACATACAGCAGTTACAAGAAACGATCTTGTAACTTACAGCAATTACATGACACGATCTTGTGGCATACAACTATTACACGACACAATCTGGCAGCGTACAAGAGTCTCAGGATATAATCTAGTAACATACAGCAGACAGTTTCATTAAACATACAGCAGACAGTTTCATTAAACATACAGCAGACAGTTTCATTAAACATACAGCAAACAGTTTCATTAAACAGTCTAGAATCACCAACAAACAGGGAGAAGAACTGGACGACGCGCTGGTGTCTGCTAACCTATTGTGCTTGAATGATGGAAAGGTGATCAGAATGGCAAATCGACCTGGTGATTCTCACAGGTCACTGACTTGGCCCTAGTGTCAACCACTCTCCTACCTGTATGCAAATGGGGCATACTGGGACACCATGGCAGCGATCACTTTCCATGCATCATACTGGTCGAGAATAGAAGAAGTAATAATATAAGATAAGCATCTTCCAATATGACAACACAGGGCAAGATGCCATCAGCACAGTCAGGCGCAGCAAACCCCACACAGAAGACAGGAGAGATGGACAATGGTGGAACGAGGTGGGTGAGAAGGCGTGGATGGACAAGAAACAGGCTGTCAAAGCATGACAGAAAGCCAGGAAAATTGCCAGATCACAGCCTGAGCTCTTAAAGGATCTGAAAGATGAAGTAGATGAAAAGAGGATCCTTGCAAATCACAGGGAAAGCAGGATAAATTGCGAAATGGGACGAATTCCCCCCCCCCCCAAAAAAAAAGAAAGTGCTCTGAAAGATCCCTTACAACATTCTGGCGCCTTCGCTGGAACATGAACGGCACTACACGATGCAGAGGCATCCCAGACTTTCTTAGCACAGGTCAGGCATAGCATAAATCTAATGAGAGCAAAGGAAGGGCCCTCCTTGCACGCTACGTATGCGCAGACCTACCAGAACGATGAAGCTGCAAGACTGAGGGCTAAAAAAGATCATACCAGAGTAACGCGTGGAGGCGGTGCTGGGAGAGGAACATATCGTCACAAATGATGTCATTCGAGCAACGCTCAAAAGATCATACAACACTGCCTCAGCCCCCGGTGGCATCCGATATAATGACACTGGCAACCCGTCGGATCACGACATGGAGAATCTAGGCAGAGAGTTCAATGCTAGCATCCAGGGCGGCCTAATAAAATAAGAATGGCTACACAACCACCTGCTACAGTTGCCGATGCCAAACAAAGACTATTCCCAGATGAGCGGCTACAGAATCATCACGATGCAGAACACTGCTGACAAGCAACTGGAGAAAATTGTTGCACGTAAACTCGTTAGTGACCTGGAAGGCTTTCACGTGTTCCCCCCCCCCCCAACCCCCACTTGGAGGGTTTAGGAGTAACAAAGAGACATGGCTCAATGCTGCAGTCTTTGCTCATGACGTCTTCGAAAGATTTCAGGCCCGAGTAGAGACATGTGCAGTCACAACAGACTTAAAAGATCCGCATGTTTCTTAGACCGGAATTACATCATTTCCTCATCGGATGGATAGCTGCAGCCCTCATTAAGAGAAAGGTGGTTTTCTGATGAGGTAATTTATCTTCAGAGGCGATAACAGTATGTTCAGGTTTGTCGCATTGGTCTCCGTTATCACCAGTCTTATTCAATGTTTACACGGTGACAATCACTGAGCAACTTGTTGGGAGGGGAAGACCTTGACAATATTATAGTGTATCGACAAGGAAGAGACACACAGGAGACTGCCAACGCATTGCAGAGCGAACGTGATCATATTTCCTTCTGGTGTGACATTTCTAATGCCCTTGTCAACCCTACATTAAAATCAGTGGCATGGTTCTCATTGAACAACCATATTTTTAAACATTTATACGCCTGTTATACACATATATGTATATATATATATATTTATATGTGGAAAAACTGGAAGAAGTGTAGAGTTTTGGATCACTGCTAACTAATAATGGAGATACAATGAAGGAAATTAAAAGGAGGATATCTATCGCTCTTCAGAAAGTAAAACAAATAAAGAATCTGTGGAGAGGAGCAGACAGAACCACAAAAATAAGATTTTTAACGGCATGCATCTTTCCCATCGCAACATATGCCTGTGAGACCTGGACACTTAACAAAACACCTGAGAACATCTAAGAAAGTTGCTCAGCCTTTGAATGTAAATGCTACAGAAAAGTTCTCCAAATATCGTGGACACAAAAAAGAAGAAATATATCTATACTACAAGAGCTTAATATTGAAGAAGTAAAGAGGATTAAAGAGAGAAAACTTATAATAATATATTTTGGACACATTAAACGTCATGATAATTTAGAGAAGACCGTCTTGGAAGGATACATAATAGGAAAAAGAAAGAGAAGAAGACCATAACGAAGATGGCTGCAAGACATCGTTGACGATCTGCAAATGGATGCAGCAGCGGCAGGCCATCTTGCTCACAACCGAGAGGCCTACAGGAGTGCTGTTAGGGAGGCAAAGTTCCGCAAGGGACATGCAAATGAATGAATGAATGACGCCTGCTGTGAGCTTGGGCGGCGAGGATGTGACCAGAACCAACTTAATGACACACCTAGGAGAGAAGTTTAATAGCAGTCTGTGTTCCGTAGGTCACGCTGACTACGTGATAACAAAAGATGGCAAAGGTCTGTTTGCTATGAAGGTCATGGCGGCTGCCAACAATGAGAAAAAGCTACTATTACTTCTGTGACAGGGAGTGGTTCTTGCACGCACTAAGTACGTTCCAGCTATCCTTACTGTCAACCATGTGAAGATCGTAAACTCGAAAAGGTGCAAAATGAAGCCATGCGAATTATCTTGGGGTGTGTACGAGAGATACTTCATGTGTAGCAATGATATATCGCCATGAATCACAGGATCCAGATCTGGAGGGCACGTGCTTATCGCAAGATAAGTTGAGGAGCACCCACTGTATAAAGAGCTCCTCAAATGATGACAGGTTAAAGAGGGGCAAATCATGCATAGGGGTCGTGCAGAAGATGTTATCAAGCAGGTCTGTGAACCTAACAACATCAACACCGTCGAGGATTGGGTACCTGTGGCTCCAGCTGTTCAGTGACACATTGTCAGGTTTGATATGAGGAGCACTGAGCAGAATCAAGTTGGCGTGAATGCAGGTTAACATCAGTGAAAACTCCAGTGCGGCAGATGCTGTTATTTACACAGATGCGTCCGTTGCACGACATCACAAGAATGCATGGGCATTCACAGCACGCTAAGCGAGATGAACAATCCAGGAAGCCAGCGGTGCCTTCGCTATGACCCACAAGCAGTATGACGATGGAGCTGATGACAGTGACGAAAGCATTCGTCTGGCTGGAGTCACTACGCCCGGGCCTGCATAGATTCGTTGAGTATGATCCGGAGGGTTGAAGCAGGTTCTGCACCTTCGTATTTGTCCCTGGGCATGCTGGCATCCAGGGAAATGAGAGAGATGACAGGTTGGCTAAGTGTCAACATCATGCATGGACAACCACTGGATCGAACCGATATTGTTAATGCACTCGGGGAGTTGGGCAGGGTGGAGGACTTCGACAGCAACGAATCCACACTGTTGCTTAGACAGAGCTGGGAGTACAGACTGACACGACCAAGAGCAGGAAGCATATTGGACGCATAAGAGGACTTGTCTACCAACATACGACAGCACTATCAGCTGCAAAAAAAACACTCACTGATATATTGGGGGGGGGGGGGTCTGAACACCCATGGATGTGTCCAGAGTGCAATGATGATAAATTGTCATAAACAATCCAATCACAAACACTCCAGTAGTATACAACGGCTGTTCGACATGATTTAATACCATACAACAGTGATTTCCGCCTTTTTTACATGCAAGGACCATTTCCAACTACATATAAGTTGAGGACTACCAGCTTATTTGTAATGTAGTAATATATAAATTCACTGTTTTATTCAACAGTTAGCAATGAATACCAAAGTAATAAGGACCACTTGCTAATTGCAGACTGGGAACCACTGCCACACACCATGACACTATCTAATAGCATACACCAGTTAAATGGCACTATCTAATAATATCCATCAGTTATATGACACTAATGAGGAATGTTAGAGAAGATGTGGACAAAGAATATTACGATGCCATAACAATTGGAGGTTAAGAAATACCAGAGATTAGATACGCTGATGACACCGTATTTCTGTCCACAACACAAAATGGAATGGAAAAAATAATTATGTCAATCCGTAAGAATAGTGAAGAGGAAAACCTCTATCTTAATGCAAAGAAAACTAAATTGATGATAACTGACAAAACAAACAAGGCAGCTGAAATATGTATCAATGAGGAAAAACTGGAAGAAGTGGAGAGTTCTGAATATCTTGGATCACTACTAACTAATAATGGAGAAAGAATGAGGGAAATTAAAAGGAGGATATCTATCGCTCTTCAGAAAGTAAAACAAATAAAGAATCTGTGGAGAGGAACAGACAGAACTACAAAAATAAGATTTTTAAGGGCACGCATCTTTCCCATCGCAACATATGCCTGTGAGACCTGCACATTTAACAAAACAGCTGAGAAACACATAAATGCCTTTGAATGTAAATGCTACAGAAGAGTTCTTCAAACATGGACACAAACAAGAAAAAATATATCCATACTACAAGAACTTAATATTGATGAAGGCTGGCTAGTAAAGAGGATTAAAGAGAGAAAACTTAAATATTTTGGACACATTAAACGTCATGATAATCTAGAGAAGAACGTCTTGGAAGGGTACATAATGGGAAAAAAGAAAGAGAGGAAGACCAAGGCGAAGATGACTGTAAAGACATCGTTGATGATCTGCAAATGGATGCATCAGCAGCAGGCCATCTTGCTCACAACCGAGAGGCCTACAGGAGTGCTGTTAGGGAAGCAAAAATTTCGCAAAGGGACATGCCAATGAATACATGACACTATCTAGTTACATACAACAGTTTCATGACGTTATCTAGTAACATACATCAGTTTCGTGATACAGTCTAGCTGCACACAGCAAACGGATGTCCTCTGCATTAAGATGAAAAAATCAAACAGCTTACACAAACATTTAATTACTGTGTGTGCTAATATAAACCCGACTAAATAATCAATCATAATCTTACCACTAATCATAGTCTACTTGAAACAGTCCAGAATAACGGTGTCAGGAAAACACATTAATCTCCAAGAATATGAATATGAACAGTTTATAACAGTGAACTCTTTTCTGTCACATTTCAAAAAGAAATCAACAATCCACACCGAGTTATCTCAGCTGTTTGTTCACAAAATCACTGACTGCTCAGACACCCACTGTGGGGTTATAACAAAAGAGCAACTTTCCGGAGGTAGCCTACACGAAATCCATTGCTCGGGGGAGGGGGGAGAGACGGTGTTACAAATTCTTGTCCGTTAAGTTTGCCCGAACAATCCGTTTGAGAATTAGGTCACACACAACCATTAACGTTCACGTCGCAGGTACCTAAATAGATTTTTTTTCCCCTCCCAGCGAGCCATCTCCGGACTAATCAGGACACTGGAGTCGATTTATCTACACATATACACACACTTGATAATTACACACAAAGCACCGACGGGAAGTGAAAAGCTCTCGTGAATGGCCACGCAAGCTGTGGTGGAGCAGGCCCGCAGAGCGCCGCCAACTAGCATAAGTTTTTTTTTTTCCCCTATTACCAAGAGCCGCCGCTTGATAAAGCCACCAAAGTTGCTTGCCACCGGTCGACAGCTTGTCTGCCGGTTGGCTGTTCCGCACACATCGTAACCAGAAATACATGGGTCGGAATCTGGGGGAGGGGGGCAGTAAGGTGCTGTCATTTCTTGTCTCTTTTTCACCTACGCCGAACCAGTAGCGTGAAACTCGACACCCCCAAAGAAATGAGATGGAATTATCCTGATTCCCATATGACCCAAGATGGCCGCTGTCTAGCTTCCTGCTCCCGCGTCCTGCTCGCGTTCTGTTCACACCGCACACCGCAGGCTTCGCACGGCCCGTTACATTAGAGATTCACGTAATAGTACAGAGCTGCATCCGCGGGATTATTTTATAATGATTTTCTCTGATATGGAGCCAGCGATACACAATAAAAACTTGAAAAGTTCTGCCAGCAATCCCATTCAAGTCCACTTACACCATCATTATCAGGTTTTGCTCATCTTTATTATATCGTGCCGTTTACACTCGAAAGCTTGTATAACTGTAATGACTCCAGTTTTCTGAATGCAGTCAACCTCTTTATTGCGTATTTCCGGTGTCACCATCCTGATCTAGTAGCTGCCGAGATATGCACATTGGTTCATTTCTTCAACACTGTTCCTTCTATGTATATTTTCCCTTCGTAGTTAATGAGAAGTTTCATTATTTTTTTTTCCCTTGTTAATTTCAAGTCATACTTTACTAGCCAGCGAAGACAGGGTATTTATTTTTCTTGCACTGATTTCACACTGTCACTTATAAGAGTTATATCATCTGCAAAATCAAGACCTTCCAGTTGGGTCTCATGTACCCAATCAATACCCGTTTTACCTGTGCAGCATTTTTTCATTATGAAGTCTACAATTCGAAAAAGCAAGGGAGATAATATACATCCTTGTTTCACGCCTGTTTCAATCTGGAACCATTTGGTCATTCCTTCTTCTGTGATGACTGCATAAACATATCTGTTGGAGAGTTCCCTAATGATGTTGAAAAACTTAGATGGTATTCCATATGTTCTTAAAATTCTCCACAATGAATATCTGTGTATGCTATCAAATGCCTTTTTAAAGTATTTGAAGTTCAGGATTAATATGTTCTTCAAGTATTATTCTTAGTGTAAAGATCTGGTCCAGACAGCTTCTCCCTTTTTGAAATCCTGCTTGCTCTCCTCTCACTGCAGCACCCATTATATCTTTAATTCCTTGCAAAATACTTTTCACACAACTGATAGTAAGGTTACTCCTCTCAAGTTATTGCAATCGCTAAGGTTGCCTTTTTTTTTTTTTTTTGGTATTTTAACAATGATTTCTTTTTTCCAGTTAAATCTGGGAAATAAAGAGGATGTTCAAGAAACTAGAAGCCGCATTCATGAATGGCAGCCATTGCCACCGCCAACTTGTGAACTGGAGCATTGTCTTACTGAAAGATGACTATTCTCGTCAATTTCCCTCGACGCTTTTCCTTCAATTTGACCGCAGTTGCTTCACAAGATTAGCGTTATAGGCCCCGGTGACCGTTCTGCCCTTTTGAAGATAGTCTACCAATAGCATACTTTCTGAATTCTAAAAGATGGAAACCATCACTTTGCCTGCAGACAGAACCGCCCTTGCTTTCTTTGGAGGTGGGGATCCATGATGTTTCCACTACTTTGACTATTCTTTGGTTTCTGTTTGAAAATGATGAACCCAAGTCTTATCCACAGTCACAAATCGCTGAAGAAACTTTTCAGGATCTGCAGAAAAATGGCACAGATTGTCTCTTGACATGATGAGGCGCTGTCGTTTGTGATCAGCTCCAAGATGTTTCGGGACCCATCGAGACCTTTGTCATTTGAAGATCATTGTGAATAATGGCTTGAACACGTTCCTGGGAGATGCACAACTCAATAGCAATGTACCGCTCAGGTAGTCGTCGATCCTCCATTATCGTGTCATGGATTCTGCCGGTGGTTTCATCGGTGGTTACCGTTCTTGGTCTTCCTAGACGGGGATCATCTTCTCGACTCTCCCTTCCATGTTTGAATTGAACTGCCAATTTCTTCACTGTGCACTCTCCCCTAGAGTCTCCACCTTATCCTCATGGATCTCCTTCGATGATAAGCCCTTGATGCAGAGGTAGCAAATGACTGCTCGATGAGAAATTTTATCCATTTTCTCAATTTCTGCCACCCCTTACCACTTCAGTAGCCTGTAAAAAAAATTGGTTGCAGTTAATTTCTTGAAACTTGGTGTTTAATCTTACATTAACCTGATCTACAAATGCACCTAATATCAGCTGTGTGTTTCAAGTATTTGTACCTTATGCCGAGAACTTATCAATCACCCCTCGTATGTAAATGAAATTGCAGACAGAGGATACTTGCCCGCATTTCAGGAAAACACTGACCAAATTACGGGTTGATGTAAGGATAACAACGTAAAGCAGGATCCTCTCTTCTACTCTTCTGCTTATGTGTAGATGTGACTTGTTACTCATTATATTGCATCTCCCTGTAAATTTCCACTATTGCCCACTGTTATAATATTATTTCTTAAATTACTGTTAGCTCTTATTTCATTTTTAATTCACGACTGTTCTACATCTGTTTTGAGTCTGCTTTGTTATTCACTTCACAGACTTGCTTGCTCCCAGGAACGTTCATTCTCTCTCCGTGGCAACAGTAATACAAAAGTAGCTAATTTACAGTTGAAATGACTTTAATTATGCACTGGGTGACGATGAGTCGAGCGATATGACGAGAACGACAACTGCATCAACAAAATCCACGGACTGCACGTAATTTCCATCTCCACGACATAATATATGGTCCCGGCAGACTACTGTCGCCATCGGAACATCCTAATACACTCTATTCTACATCTATTTTACTAAACAACTACATTTCTAACAGACTAATCTACGTCTATCCCAGACGATACACAAAACACAATTGTTCCTCAGTCATATGATTTCTCATTCCTCAGAGCTTTTCTTGGCATACCTTAACCATGACCCACGTAAAAACTGAGACAAAGCAAATGGACTCTACTCACAGCTGATTGCTTTAGAAGAGAACTCATTTTATACTAACTCTCCAATTGTCAGATGAGTTATCTATCTTACATTCTAACATTCTATATACTATACTGTCAAAAAAAAAAAAAAGAGAAACGCATAGCTCATATAATCTTCATTTTTATATGTTACGACAATTTTTTCCCCTGGGTATCTCAAACCAAACACAAAATTGTCACCAAGATATCAGGTCCATGATTTTGCGTGAATTTTGCTATTCTCGTGTATAGTCAGAACGCAGTAGTTGCCCTTGCTAGTCACGCATTTTTTTTAATCATAACCTACTTCCCACGCAGGCGAAAGTCAAAGTCAGGTTGCCAGGCATTTAAACGTGCAGCAGAGTACCATCAGTTGACTTTGGCACCGTTTCCAAGCCCCTGCCTCAGCTGAAGACCGGCACTGCAGTGCACGACCCAGGGTGACAACAGCAGCTGATGATCGCTTTATTCTGGTTCATCACCTCAGAAACAGGTTTACAACAGCTTCCTCAAGTGCCCAGTCACTGCTTGAGGATGTCGTGTGTCTGATCAAACTGTCTGGAATAGACTGCAAGAAGCTGGGCTGGTGGCACGACGACTTCACAGAAGTCCTGTCTTAACGAGACGCCATCGCCAAAATCGACTTGTTCGGGCAAATCAGCATCGGCCCTAGACAACTGACAATCAATGGAGACGTGTCTAGTTTAGTGACGAAACTTCCTTTTTGTTTACCGCCATGATATGCAGAGAAGGGTCTACCGTATGCCAAATGAACGTTTTGCCCAAAATTGCGTTGATGAAGCTCCGCCACACGGTGGTGGAGGTATAATGGTAAGGGGAATGATCAATTTCAATGGAAGGAGTCCATCTCTGCAGATTAAAGGACGCTTGAATGCGCAACGACACGTCAATGAAATTCTTGGACCCCATTTCCTTCCATTTTTGTCCGCGCAAAGGTCTGTGTTTCACCAGTACAACGCCAGACCCCATTCTGCACGGTTCACCACACAGTTCCTGACCGCCAACAACATTCTCACCCTTTCACGACCATCCCTGTCTCCAGGCATAAATCCGATCGACCACCTACGGGATTAGCTGCAAAGACATGTTTGTCGCCGAAACGTTTCTCCAGCCAATCGTCGTGAGCCACTCCAGGAAGAGTGGGCAGCCATCCCACAGGCGCATATCAGACATCTCATCGCATCTATGCCCAGGAGATGCCAGTTGCTGATCGATGCCAGCGGAGGCCACACACCATACTAACTTGAGAACCCCTGAGACTAACAAATTCTTGTCAACCAGATGCAAAAAACTGTCAAGTGAGGGTTTAAACCTTTAGGTATTGTGTGCAATTTGACAATTTTATTCATTCAATTTAAAAAGCTATAGAATATCAAATTTATGGCTAAAATTGGATCATCAGTAGTTATGAGGTTTTTTTGGACAGTATATTATAAACGCAATAATAAACCCCATTCATGTGACATGTCATTTCCAGAATGTTGTCAATCTCACAGCCTCCCTGAATGCAATACGGTCTTGCACAACGTGACCGGCGTCTTGCAGTGACACATTCAGACTTTCCGTGATGTCCTGGGTCTATCTGCGGCGTGGTTGTCCATTTTCTCTTTTGCCGAGCACAATGCCTTCTACTATCGGCATCTCTTGACGTGGCCGAAGTGTCTCCGCTTTCTAATTTTTATGGTGTTAACGAGCCAGTTTTCAGTCACACCTAATCCCATCAATATCTCTTTATTTGATTTTCGTTGTATCCATGATATTCTAAGTGCCCTTCTGTAATATTTCGTTTCAAATGCTGTTATTCTCTTTTCTAGTGATTTATTCTCCATGTTTCACATCCGTATGTTGCCACTGGGAATATGCAATGTCTAAGTAAACATAACTTTGTTTTCTGGCCACATACTCTTTGTTTGTGATAGTTTCTGTGATGCAACTGCTAGTCTTCTTTTGTTTTCCACAGCGCAGTCGTCACTGGTGGTGATGACTGAACCTAGATATTCGAATTTATTTATATTTTCAAGCTCTTGATGGTCCAATGTAATTTTGGGCTTGCTTCTTATTTTGTCAATTATCATTACTGTGATTTTGTTGGTGTTTAAAAAGAGGTTCTGAGCTTCGCTGTGTCTTTTGGTTGAGAAAATCCACCGATGCAGTCCTTCTGGGATGTCTGATAGGACAGTATCATCAGCGTATCTAATTTCAGGAATCCAGTGGCTCCTGATGTTGAAAGAGTCAAATTTAGTTGTTTCCTATCTGTCTCTTACATTTCTCATGATGTTTTGGGAGTAGATGTTAAACAGGAATGGTCTTACTCCCTTTTATACGTTAGACTTCATATATTTTTACAAAGACCGTCTGCTAACATTCTTTTCATTTGCTGTAAAAATTCCTTATGTATTTGTTTTTGCCATTTCTAACTTGTTTCCTGATGTCCCACGTATATTTCATTTACAGTGCTTGGTTCTCAGCATCTTTTTTGGACCTGATTTTCCTTCTTTCTTCATTTAGCTTCATTGTTTTTTTTCTGAAATGTAATCTCGCTTCTTTACGGCTCATTTCGGTAGTAGAGTTTAGGCAGATATGATATAAGCAACTTTAATATGATGAGGAAACTCGTCTGGTGCCATTTCTTCCTGCACTATGGGACTGTCCGCAGTGCGAGGATGCTAGGATCTGATTACAGTTACAGTTGTGCATATCTAAGACAAAGTGTTTGATCAGTCTGGCAGATCATTTTTTTTATACTTTCATTTCCACAGCTCATAGTTTTTTGTTTGTTTTTATTTCAGGCCTGGGCTATGACGAATAAAGATATTTTAGTTACTTCACTAGTCTCCTGCTCGTTGCTTTAAATATAGCTATGTCCGGCTGGATCTCATCTACTGCTACACAAGGCTGTATATAACTGACATATGTCTCCACCACTGTAGGCAAGGCGCCAAACATATAATTAACATAAAGATTTCCACTTAAGATAAATACCAGTCCCAGTTCGGTAGACACTGTAGTACACAGCAGTACGCTGTACCTTAACACTACACCAGACATATGCCTCTCTATATTGAGAACCTGAAGTTTCATGTGATCCATTTATAACAAATCCGCAGATACGAGGTTAGAACTATAAAGAACAACAAGTGAGCGTCCAACAATTGTTTTATAACAAGTTATTTATTTGGTAACAGGAAACGGAAATGACAATATGGAAAAAAAGCAGCACGTGATAAAGGACCGAGAAAAATGCCAGCAAATTTCTCAGCAAACTCAAGCTGAAAGTTGTCAAGTGTTATGTATGGTGTACAAACAATATATACAGAACAACAAATGTCAAGAAAAACAATTATGTCTTGAAATCCGGACACACTACTACAATGTATTTCAAAGAAGAATATGAAGACAATCCGATGACCCTGTACTGCATTTGACGTTGAGAGATTCTGTCAACCTTCAAATCTGAATGCGAATGAAACTTTTCATATCCATCCTGGCAGATGTCGAGTACAGATAGATTAACACAGAGGACATCAGATCAATGACCAGAACATCGGCTTCTTGCCAACAGCAGCAAAAAAGAAACTTGCTGAACAGCTCTAAAATCGTCAAAAAGTATAATGAGCATTTGTAATTCATGAGGATATTATACATTATTTTGAAACGTTACAGCAGGAATATTCCCAGGTTAAGACATACACATAGTAAGGTTCTTCTTTTGTGTGTGCTGAGTTCTAGATATTGTGAGTGGATTAAAGAATGAAAAAAATAGCGGGAACGTAGTTCAAAAACTGATGGTGCTTTGTGGTGGGAATGTTTACATGCAGAAAAATAGATGTAAAATCTCAGCAGCAGATTTCTAAAGTCAACTCTAACAAAACAACAATGCTTTTTTTTAAACCCAGCAAGCAAGTTTAACATTACAAGAGGGAGTGTTTACAAAAACCCAGCAAGCAAGTTTAACATTACAAGCGGGAGTGTTTACAAAAACCCAGCAAGCAAGCTTAATATTACAAGAGGGAGTGTTTACAAAAACCCAGCAAGCAAGCTTAACATTACAAGAGGGAGCGTTTACAAAAACCCAGCAAGCAAGCTTAACATTACAAGCGGGAGTGTTTACAAAAACCCAGCAACCAAGCTTAATATTACAAGAGAGAGTGTTTACAAAAACCCACCAAGCAAGCTTAATATTACAAGAGGGAGTGTTTACAAAAACCCAGCACGCAAGCTTAACATTACAAGAGGGAATGTTTACAAAAACCCACCAAGCAAGCTTAACATTACAAGAGGGAGTGTTTACAAAAACCCAGCACGCAAGCTTAACATTACAAGAGGGAATGTTTACAAAAACCCACCAAGCAAGCTTAACATTACAAGAGGGAGTGTTTACAAAAACCCAGCAAGCAAGCTTAATATTACAAGAGAGAGTGTTTACAAAAACCCATAATCCAGAGCCTGCATTTGTGACACACGATCAATTAAGAACGATCACTCTATCTGGTATTTGCCGGAAGGGGAGAGCCAACATTACAACCCCCCAACAATCCGACTGGCGTGCTAGAGAACAAAAGTAATTTCAGTCTCACGTCTGCTAGCCTCTATGCCAGAAGTAAAGTCCCTAGAGAGATTTTATCGATCGTCAATTCTGTTCCCTGTTCATACTTCCTCCTTATCCCCGTCACTTCCGATTCCATCAATTTCAAGACAGCATTAGACTCTCCTCGCCCGATATTTACTAGACCTGTCAAATCTGAGCATCGGACTCTTTTCTGTAACTTTTCCACTCCGACACTCGACATAAAAACATCTACAGTAAGTTTCAGTCACCAATCCGATCATGCACACATACGTACATGTCCATATTTTCTTTGATCTGTCGGGTCCGTCAGTATTTTCTCACTGTATATACGACTATACATCGATCTCGAAAATACATTTATGCATTTAGAGAAGCTATTCTCAAAGAAGACAGTGCGCTGGAAGAAACGGGAGGTTGAGGAAGAGGTTGGGGATGAAAAATATGCGATATACGTGCAGTATGCCGGCGTGTAGTCTTAAAATTCTCCTAAGGGCAGCTGTGACATCAAAATCAAGTGGTGATTATACTCATTCATTCATTTGCTTGTCCCTTGCGGAACTTTGCCTCAAAACAGCACTCCTGTAGGCCTCTCGGTTGTGAGCAAGATGGCCTGCCGTTGATGCTTCCATTTGCAAATCATCAACGATGTCTTGCAGCCATCTTCGCCTTGGTCTTCCTCTCTTTCTTTTTCCCATTATGTACCCTTCCAAGACGGTCTTCTCTAGATTATCATGACGTTTAATGTGTCCAAAATATTTAAGTTTTCTCTTTTTAATCCTCTTTACTAGCCAGCCTTCTTCAATATTAAGTTCTTGTAGTATAGATATATTCGTTCTTTTTTGTGTCCATGATATCTGAAGAACTCTTCTGTAGCAGTTACATTCAAAGGCATTTATGTGTTTCTCATGTGTTTTGTTAAGTGTCCAGGTCTCACAAGCATATTTTGCGATGGGAAAGATGCATGCCCTTAAAAATCTTATTTTTGTGGTTCTGTCTGCTCCTCTCAACAGATTCTTTAGTTGTTTTACTTTCTGAAGAGCGATAGATGTCCTCCTTTTAATTTCCCTCATTGTATATCTCCATTATTAGTTAGTAGTGATCCAAGATATTCAAAACTCTCAACTTCTTCCAAGTTTTCCTCACTGATACATATTTCAGCTGCCTTGTTTTGTTTGTTTTTTTTGGTTTTTTTTGTCAGTTGTCATCAATTTAGTTTTCTTTTCATTAAGACAGAGGTTTTGCTCTTCGCTGTTCTTATGGACTGACATAATTATACTATGTCTATAAATTTACATGAAGTCATATGACTTAGAACACGGGAAGCACCTTGGCTGCTTTAGAATGTTTCAAGAGATTCGCCTAACAAGTAGATGAATCTACTTTACATGATAATGATGCTATTCTCGTGGTATGTATCTCATTCTTCAAAGACAGCGAATTAATGTAAAAGATGTTGTTTGTCGGGAGAACTAAAAGTGATACAATACAATTATCCATATCCAAGACAGTCAATAGGTACCTTTCAAAATTTAACTATCTGAAAACTCGATCCCATTTAAGACACGGTGCCTGTGCAATGATGTTCATCGCTAATTTAACGATTCATTGTATGATTCATCAGGAGCACCCAGCGGCTACGAACATGGAAGGGGTGCTTCAATTATTGTAGAGTAACCAACTCAAAAACCGCTCTCGTCAAGACCGGCTTTTCCGAGACCTTCGCGAGGAAAACAATGACGATTTCCAGATTGCACACTGGTGAAGTGAATTTCCCAGGACAATTACCGTTGGTGTTTTGTAGAGATCTGGGACACCATCAACACCTTCCTTTCTGGGAAAATTTTTAGTAGCTAAGTCAGATGTGTTCTATCTATCATATATTTTTGTAGAATTCAATTATTAAATAAAACAAGCCATTGTCACATTTCTTTAAAAAGTCAGAAGTGTATTCTCAAAACACTGGAGGTCGGGAATCCTCACAATTTCCAATCCTTACTACAGCTGCCGAAGACATGAAGGACAATGACTAGATTGTCTTAGTCAATTATTTAAACAAATCAAGGAAGAATGAAACACAAATTTAATGATGAGATTAGTATGGAAAAATCCTGAGTTGGATTCCAGAACCATTTTATATACAACCCAGCCATGCTGGGGTTGAAATCCAGGAAACCCCAGTAGAGCTCCAAGTGGCACAAGCAAAATTCACTCAATATAAAAGGGATTTCTAGACCTACTTCTCTCTAGTTTTTGTTTTTCTTTACCATTGTTTATCTTTATCTATCCCTCCATTTCTTACAATTTGGAGTAGGACATAAGAAAATGTGTGCAGGAACACCAAGGTTCACATTAAAAATCCTGAAAAAATATGTTAAATAGGCTCACAAACCTCTAGATTTATTATTAATGCACTTACTTTATTATCTGAATGATTAATTATTTTTTACTCTTTATACATTATTACCCTCCTCATGTGTAAATTCATTTATAAATCTACTCTTTCTCTTATCCTTGTACTGTATTTATATACGGAAGTTAGTATATATATTATTATATATTATTATATTATTACACTAATATATATATACATATATATATATATATATATATATACACACACACAGACTCATACATTAGCAGATTATTGTCTGTGTGTGTTTCATCCGTTCATTCTTCCTCCCTGGAGGATTTTTAGTAAAAATTAATGTACCTGACTGTATGCAAATTTTATCTATGCTTGCTGTTGCCAAACGTCCTTGATTTCCCGAAGTCCACATTTTTTAAATTTAAAAATTCACTGTCCAGAATAATGCTTTCGGGACACGTATTTGTTCTTTGTTTTGTTTTTGTTTTTTTTTTATTTGAAATGAAATAATTTTGATTTCAGTTTTTCTCTCTCCCTAATGTTTCAGGTTGGCAGAACTACTAAACAGAAAACACCAACAATATAGTGGAAACTTCATTTATTTACCTGTATTTAGGAAAGAAAGGCAGTAACCTTTTTTTAAAGTTAGTCTAAGGGGTATATCTTGTCATTAAAAAAAAAAATCAATAATCAGCAGGTCAACTTGGCGGACTACTTCTTATGATGGGCAGGAGAAATTGCATGTGGAAAGTGACTGTTAAGGTAGGAGAAAGCTAAATATGGTCACAACAAGTCTAAACTTGGCTTCTGAGTTTATTGTTTAAAAACTGGGGGGTTTTTTCCTAGCAGTCTGAAGGTTAGGAAAACAACATTTGTCACGTGAAGTGAAACTTGACGGATATAAAGTTCGGGAACGGCGGGTCAGAGAAATGCTAGTTATACAGGGTCCGGCATGGGTGTCTGAGTGGCGAAGTGGTTAGTGCACTGGTCTCTCATGGCGAAGGTCGGGGGTTCGAATCTGGCCAGCGGCACCCCAGTCACCCAGCTGTAGAAATGGGTACCCGACTTCTGGAGTTGGGGACGGAAAAAGCAGCCAGGCGTGATACTGACCATATCACCCTCAAGTGTGCTGACAGGTCAACGAAAATATGGGCACTAACACCATATCACTATGTGCCACTAAGGCATGACAGGGTTACCTTTACTTTTTTTTTAACAGGCTCCGGCATAAAGCATAGCTGGATTTAACTGACGCAGTGCGCAGAAACTGAGTACATGTGGAAAAAAAAATGACGTCAGAGATGAAGCAGACAAATGGTTATTTTTAACAATGAGTTCTTGGCAAATAATAAAGGTAGACAGAGGTGTATGGTGCAGTTTTACAAAGTGGGGGGGGGGGGGGGGGGGGTGAGTAAAGTGAGAAAAAACGAATAGAAAGTATAAGAATGTATAAATGAAAAACATACAACATCCGATATTTCGGCGTGAGCCTTTTTCGAGGATTACATGCACAACGAGACAAAAAAAAAAAACGAAGAATTTATCTTAATGAGGCCTCCTCCAGAAGTAGGAAACTGAGAAGTGTGTGACCTAGAAGGACCACGCGGACCACACAAAGGATACCCGATAGAGCCAATCGTAAAGAGGAGGTGGACAGAGAGGAGGAAAACAAGTGGTAGAAAGGGGTGGGTGAAGACAATATAAACATGATAGCCGCTAGAGGAGAAGGTGTGGGGGGGGGGGAGAAAAGGGGAAGCGGAGAGATAATGAATGAAGAACATAAACACCTGCAGGGAGAAAATGTGAAATTGCTGACTAGGACAAAAGCCTGTAAACACCAATATGTTGCCAGAGAAGAAAAGAAGGTGGCGGTAGGGAGTGGTAGCTAGGAGAAAGAAAGTAGAGTACACAAAAAAAAGGGAGGGGGGACTAGATAAGTTACAGAAAGCTGAAGACATTGTTAATTCCAGCTGGGTGGAGACAGCCAGTCTGGAAAATAAGGCGCTGTTATAGGACCCTCCGAGATCGTACATCAGCAGAACAAGAGCGGATCGCACTAACAGAAATGTCCTGTTTTTCCCTGTGATTGCTAAGGCAAAAATGTTTAGCCACATGTGTCCAGGCCCTCTTAGAAATATCATTAAGATGTTGGCGAAATCGACCTCCTAAGCGTAAGCCAGTCTCCCCTATGTACTTCAAGCCGCAACGTTTGCACATAATAGCATAAATAATATTGCGTGAAGTACAGATGAAACCCTCCTTAACTGATAACGTGGACTTCGGGAAGGAGATCTGGCTGGCCTCGACAACAAACGGACACGTGTTGCATTTACGGCGTCCACAACGTCTGGTACCATAAAAAGTGTCATCTGTCTTAAGATGACTACGAATTAAAAGGTCCCTGATGTTCTTGTCCCGTCTATAGGCTACCAATGCCGGTTCCCCAAAATGTTCACGTGAATCAGGCTCGGTCTGGAGGAGATGGAGATGGCGAAACAGTATGTTTTTAACTGCCAAGCTGAAAGGGTGGTGCGTGAGTACCAGTTTAACTCTGTCCGAGCTACAGTGCGGTTTAGGAGTGAAGGCTTGTTGCCGCGATACATGGCTGATGCGGTTCCAAGATAACGATAGAACATATTCTGGACAGCCGCGTTGACGGAAGAAATTTAGCATTTTATGGCCTTGATCCTGGAAATCCAAATACTCATTACATAAACGTCGCAACCTAAGAAGCTGGGAAAAAGGAATAGAGTCCTTACACGATCTGGGATGGAAGGAAGAGTACAGGAGGTAGCTGTAAGAGTCTGTAGATTTATAGTGGATAGAAGTAGTAAGCCCGGAAGGGCCGATAGTAATGGCAATGTCGAGAAAGTTAGCGGAAGTAGCAGAGATATGGGAGGTGAAAGAAATGACAGGATTGTACTCTTTAACAAAACTGATAAAGTTGTCAAGATCTTCCTCTGGCACTGATGTGATCCCAATGCCGTCATCTATGTAGCGTCTATAGAAGGTGGGAAATGGCCCTTTAAAGCCTCTCAGAACCTTGTGTTCGAAGTGGCCCATGAACAGACACGTGTAACTGGAGCCCATTTTGGTAACCATGGCTACACCACTAATCTAAAGGCCATTGAATTCAAAAGAATTGAGTTGGAGGACAAGTCGTGTAAGGCGCACAATAGTAGACGTAGGAATAGAGGGATTGCATCTTTTGATGCCGTCAAGTTCTTTCTGGCTCTATCGGATATCCTTTGTGTGATCCGCGTGGTCCTTCTAGGACACACACTTCTCAGTTTCCTACTTCTGAAGGAGGCCTCATTAAGATAAGTTCTTCGTTTTTTTTTGGTCTCGTTGTGCATGTAATCCTCGAAAAAGGCTCACGCCGAAATATCGGATGTTGTATGTTTTTCATTTATACATTCTCATACTTTCTATTCGTTTTTTCTCACTTTACTCACTCCCTTCTTCACTTTGTAAAACTACACAATACACCTCTATCTACTTTTATTATTTAGACCAGTTTTACTGCAGTCGCCATCCCTTTTATCTGCTTCTTGGTAAACACAACAAGACATTCACCGTTGAAACTTATTTTAAAAGTGAAGATCGTCTATTTCTGTACAACAAAAGTTTCGTTGTCATTTTGAGTTGCATCCCCGTGATAATGTTCCTGATCGAAGGACAAAACAATTTTTAGGTGGGGCAAAAAAAAAATTAAGGAAATTGCTAACTGCCTTAATAACAAGTTTACTGGTCGTCCAAGAACTCAACAGACAACTGAACGAATTAAAGAAGTCCGCAACGCATTGCTGAGTAGCCCTCAGCGATCAGCTGTTAGGAATGCTTTGGCACCTGGCATCCTCTTACTGTTAATAGTGATCTTTATGTGCAGATACTAACTGAATACTTCATCCCAGACTTGCGTAATAGAAATAAGAGACTAATATGGTTTCAACAAGATGGAGCAACTGCCTTCACATCCCGTCAGCCCATGGCCATGCTGCGACAAGTATTTTCCAATCGTCTTATTTCCAGATTTGGGGATATTCATTGGCCGGCAATGTTGCCGGGTTTATCGGCCGCAGACTTCTTTTTGTTGTGGTACCTCAAGAACATGGTGTATGCTAGTCGACCACAGTCAGTTGCAGACCTAAAATCCGACACTGAACTCAAAATATCCCTTTGAACATGTTAAACGGTGTTATGAAGGAATTTTCCAGACGCCTGGCTGAATGTATCAAATGTAATGGCGTCATCTAACTGTCGTAATTTTCAAAACCTAAATATATTCAATCTAAGATTAATAATAGAGAAATGCAGGGAGTTTAATGTGAATCTATATTTATCCTTTATAGACTACTCAAAGGCATTTGATTGTGTACAACACCAGAAACTTTGGGAAATAATGGAAAAAATGGGATTTCCAACACATTTGATACAATTAACATCACTGCTGTATTTAGACCAACAAGCAGCAGTAAGAATAAATGGTGAAACAACAAGTTGGTTTGACATAAAACAAGGGGTCCGTCAGGGGTGCATATTGTCACCCTACTTATTTAACTTGTATACTGAAAATATAATGAGGAATGTTAGAGAAGATGTAGACAAAGAATATTACGATGCCATAACAGTTGGAGGTTATGAAATACCAGAGATTAGATATGCTGATGACACAGTATTGCTGTCCACAACACAAGAAGGAATGGAAAAACTAATTATGTCAGTCCGCAAGAATAGCGAAGAGCAGAACCTCTATCTTAATGCAAAGAAAACTAAAGTGATGACAACTGACAAAACAAACAAGGCAACTGAAATATGTATCAGTGAAGATAAACTGGAAGAAGTGGAGAGTTTTGAATATCTTGGATCACTACTAACTAATAATGGAGATACAATGAGGGAAATTAAGAGGAGGACATCTATTGCTCTTCAGAAAGTAAAACAAATAAAGAATCTGTGGAGAGGAGCAGACAGAACCACAAAAATAAGATTTTTAAGGGCATGCATCTTTCCCATCGCAACATATGCCTGTGAGACCTGGACACTTAACAAAACAGCTGAGAAGCACATAAATGCCTTTGAATGTAAATGCTATAGAAGAGTTCTCCAAATATCGTGGACACAAAAAAGAACAAATATATCTATACTACAAGAGCTTAATATTGAAGAAGGCTGGCTAGTAAAGAGGATTAAAGAGAGAAAACTTAAATATTTTGGCCACATTAAACGTCATGATAATTTAGAGAAGACCGTATTGGAAGGATACATAATGGGAAAAAGAAAAAGAGGAAGACCGAAACGAAGATGGCTGCAAGACATCGTTGATGATCTGGAAATGGATGCAGCAGCAGCAGGCCATCTTGCTCACAACCGAGAGGCCTACAGGAGTGCTGTTTGGGAGGCAAAGTTCCGCAAGGGACATGCAAAGGAATGAATGAAATATGACTGTCAGTAATAATAAAAATACCCAATTTTCTGAGTTTCATTTCACTTTTTTTAACCAAAAACATGTATAGCGCTTATTTATTTTCCATTTTAAAAATCCAGCTATGCTTTACCCTGTATAAAACAAATATAGTTCTTTTCGGAGCATTTGTGGAGGATACATGATGAGTTGAATTCTGCTCGACTATCTGTTGGTTGTAAGGGTGATTCTGACTTAGAATATAGTCATAGGTGTGTACTTTGCAGAGGTTTCTTTAAGATGTAGCCAGCGTTTTAACTCTGACACGCGATTAGGTTGTGTTGGTAATGTAATGCTGGTAGCAGTTTGTCCTTGCTGGGAAAAACTTTTCTCATTTGGTCAGTTGTGTGGGTGGGTGGTAATTGTGATTTGCGTGTGAGCGGAGTTCTACTGGATTTCTGTATTTTTTTTTAAGCATGTGAGTTTTGTAGATATTCTTTTAATGTTGCTCCACTTCCCCATGGCAGACCAGTTCTGGGCTGGGAAGATGTGTTCTTTATGTCTGTTTGTCACTGCCGTGTGGTAGTTGTATCTCATCAGCACAAATCATCCTTCACTTTTCCATAAATAAACTGTTGTCTCGGTGTTGAATTATCCTCTTGATCTTTACTTAACACTGTTGCCTATTGGTTTCGATGGACGCTTGATTGTTTAGTCTTGCTGTGCTGATTTTGTCTAGTGTTGGAGTTGCGTGCCTGGGATTGTGTCGTTTCCTTGAGAATATCTAACAAAAAAATAGTTAACAAGGATTCCACAGATAACCCCTTATTATCTGAATCCTAACAGACTTCCGGTCTTGTATAGCAGCACGGAGACTTCATCAGATGAAATAGGTCCGACTCTAGGCACGACTTCAGCAGCCAAAATATTGAATTAGTTGGTACAGTACAACTCTATTGTCAATTCTGGTATTAAGTGGAGCTGTCTAGGGCACGATTCTATTTTAATTATCCCTGTCTCCGAGTTGGAACTGGCTCACAAAAGTGTCATTTCGATTTTGATTCGTTTCTCTTCGCGGGAGACGTTTTATATTAGCGACGCCATGTCTCCTTCGTGGCTCCTCACCGACATAAAACGAGGCAAAACTAGTGATCAATGAATTACTTAGTTAATGTGCGACATTTTCCATCCACACTGTCTAATAGTTTATTTGCTTTTGGAGACTTCAGTGGTAATTAGTTTTACACGCTTTGGTGAGAAAAATATCTGTTTTACCATCATCCGTGTCATAGCTCTGAAAATGGACATAGTGTTTATAGTGTTGTCTCTTAGATTTATGACTAACTAGTGTACCCGACGTTGTCTGAGTATTTATTTCTCCCAATCAACAAAGTTTTATTCATTGCCGCAACCTTCTATAAAGTTCTTCAGAGGTCTATTCAGTTCCACAATCTTCTAAAAGTTTCTACATTATTCAATTCATTTCCACAACCTTCTAGAAGGTTCTACAGAGTCTAGACGGTCTGATATTAAACAACATTTTTAGTTTCACCTCCAGGAGCAAGAAGAAATAAATTCTTGGGTGAACCCATCTTTGAGCAAGCAACATAAAGCTGTCCGTGGAAGAAACATGGCGATCTCAAATCTATCTTTCTCCCTCTTTGTCCCTATCTCTCTCCCTCCCTTTCCAACCTAATTTGAAAAGCTAATTTGAAAAAATAAAAAAGGCTCACAATGCAGTCTACTACAGAATACAATAAAAAGCTAATATAAACATAAGGAGAAAACAACGTTAAAATTTATTTTTACACATATAATTAAAACAAAAAAGAGACCATCAACTAAAGGAGCGACATGACACTGTCACATTCCCTGACAGATGACAAATTGGAAGACTTGTTGAATTAGCTTACCTTATAAACGACAATCTAAGATTCGGGTGGGGTGCTGGAAGTTTCTCGAACATCATGAGTCCAAGATCGCAGTCATATAAACAATCTCTTAGAAGATCCCACCCCGCCCCCCCCCCCCGCATGAGGTTGGTAACTGATCAGTCACTGTACGTGGGCTCTCTGGTATGAAATAAACACTGACCATTTTCTAAATGGACGCTGAGGTGAAAAACAGTGGGTATCTGTCATGAAACAGAAATCTACTCCGTGGATCATGTGTTTCGTTACCACGTCCGTTAAGATGTTCGGCAAGTCAGCAGATATAACGTCATCCATCTGTGCTGGCTGACCTTTGTCTGCCGCGACCGACAACCCGAATATATCATGGGAGTTACTTCCCGTCGTTCAGTGGGTATTGTTTGATCGATCGACCCCTGCAACCCAAGCCCCCCCCCCCCAGGGGCCCTAGTGATGATCTAACCCACACGGTGCACTGTCCAGACTGTAAGTCATCTGTAAGCCAAGTTTGGTTGAAATTGCTCCAGGCGTTCCAGCGTGATTCTCTAACATACATATTCTTTTTTATATACATAGAAGATAGAAAGAAAAATAGTGTTTCATCACTAATGTCGGTGTTGAGAGAACCCCATGCTCTTTTTTATGTTACTGGTGTTAAATAACTGCATGAAGTGTTTTTCAAAATGCTTAGGAGGAAGTGTTCCTCTCAGAAAAAATATTCACAAGAATTGCCTTTTTATAAAACGAAGGAGAAATGACATGAAGCAGAATGTAAAATGTGTACATACTACTTTGCCACTGCGCACGGCGGAAGAGCGGATATAAAAGATCATGTAGCAAGCGAAAGGTATAAATCAAACATGTACTCTGTAAGCACTTCTTAAGGACTGGACAGTTATTCTGTGCTGATGTTCCAACTGTAGATGTGAAAGCTATAATAATTAAACTATTCGATTATTTCTCAATACACAACGTACGCATGGATCACTTGAAAGAATTTTGCGAATTTATAGATACAGAATATCGCTAACTGCTGTCACATACAAACAAACAAACAAAAACAAGAATGTTATCTTTGCTTCCTGTAGTGGAAGGAGTACTACAATTTATGAAGCACTAAAATCGTTTTTCCTCTCACAAGAATAAGAACCACAAATCATGTTTTTCTGTTTGAAAATGATCTAAACGACCTTATTTATGGCTTAGCCAAAGCCAGATGAGCGTATTTAATATACAAGTACTTAAACTGGAGAAAACATGTAGTCGCGTCTTAAAAGTAGATGTAATTTTAGAAGAAAACCCTTACATTGATAAATCAGCGAAAAGAAGAAAGATTTCTTCCCCTAAAAGTGAAGTCTATAGTGAAACTAGCAGAAGATGAAGTAGGCATATCAGCTTCAGTTGTAAATGTTATGTTGAGGTGGAAGAGTTTTATGAGACATGTCATGCTTATGCATAGATGTGGATGACACATCTGAATGATTTTTTTATCTGTATGTAGATGCTGTTAAGCTCCGTACCAGCATGGTTTGAAGTGAAATAGACTGTTAAGTTTCTGCAAGACAATACTGATGATTCACTATTGTTTGATCAATTCATGTATTCACTGTACTGAAGCAGTGCTTACAAAGGAGAAAGACAAGTAGATTAGCAGATCCAGTCAGGAGAAGTGGACATAATTCTTCGGAAGTCTGAATCTTTGGAACAGTATTCTTGAGGTACTACAAACTGTGAATTTATCTTTAGTGTTCCTAAACAAAATGCCAATTTGGAAAGGGTATTTCCCCTCATGAATGTGCAATGGACAGAGGAACGACATTGCCCTCACGTTTCACAAGTTGAAGCAATAATTAAATATGCGTTTAATTATCACATGAGCTGTTCAGAGTTCCGTGATTATGTCAGTCAGAGGAAAGATCTTCCAGGAACTTTGAAGTCTGGTAAATACTAGGAGCACGAGGCAGGAAAATGCAGGATCTTGAAGGTGAATATCCGACAATAAAATAAATGTGTACTTAGATAATGTTCTATATTTCACGAATTCATTTTAAGCTATTTTAATTTCAAAATCCATGTAAAGCATAAAACATAAAAATAGGCATTATACATACATGAAATACTAATCATTTCTGTTCTTCTGACCTAATCGATATCATTAGTATGGCGTACTTATATTCTCTCCTTGGATATGCTATTTTAAGAAGAAAATTCTTAGACCTCGGGACATATCTGCTACTCTTTAATTAATGATGATACACAAATAGCTTTTCTTTTTTCAATCTGAGAAAAATATCCCGGTTTTTCTTTTACAGAATCTGACAACTCTGTCTGTGCTGCAATTTTGTATTTTATTTCCCGTGAGTGGAAATAATATTCTTACTTATTACCAACCACGTGATCATTCAGGAGCTTATAATTCGATGACAATGATCATATTGGCAGAAAACAGCCAGTCACACACTGAGAACACAGACATCCCCATCTTCCCCACCGTCTTCAGTTATAACCAGAACCAACGCGCGGTTCGACGGGTTTCGCTCACCTTCCATACGATTCTATTCTGACCAACCGCACATTCGTTTCATAACCAGACACTTCATGTCAAACTGAACTCGGCGCCATCAGTCTATTTTCAGAAGTTGTTCAGAGTGGATCTCTTGTGCTGCTGCTTATAACAATCTTATATGTGTTTATAATATTCATAATGCCTCCTAAATGTGGTTATAAAGCTAAGAGACACAATAAGGTTCTCATTTTGCAAGAAAAGCTGGAACTAATTAAATGTACATGCTGATAAAGGTGGCAAGCTAGGTTTACCTCACTCAGCAGTTAGTACAGTTTCTTCAGCTTGGAAGCGTGTAATGGCGGCTATTTTTTCTGTCACTCAGTGAAAATGCAAAGGTGTGCAATACTTCTTTAACAGACTTCAGCGTATGGAGACTATGGCAATCCCTACCCCATTCGTCAGGCTAGGCCTGCTACTAAGGGTACCAACGGAGAAGTGGGAAAAGGTCTTTGTCAGCTAACAGTTTGCCACAAAACACTATCATATCTGCTATGGGTGGCTGGTCACTAAATCTGTTATAGGTTGCTGGTCACTATGAGTGGCTGGTCACTAAATCTCATATCTGCTATGAGTGGCTGGTCACTAAATCTCATATCTGCTATGAGTGGCTGGTCACTAAATCTCATATCTGCTATGAGTGGCTGGTCACTAAATCTCATATCTGCTATGAGTGGCTGGTCACTAAATCTCATATCTGCTATGAGTGGCTGGTCACTAAATCTCATATCTGCTATGAGTGGCGGGTCATTAAATCTCACATCTGCTATGAGTGGCGGGTCACTAAATCTCACATCTGCTATGAGTGGCTGGTCACTAAATCTCACATCTGCTATGAGTGGCGGGTCACTAAATCTCACATCTGCTATGAGTGGCGGGTCACTAAATCTCACATCTGCTATGAGTGGCTGGTCACTAAATCTCACATCTGCTATGAGTGGCGGGTCACTAAACCTCACATCTGCTATGAGTGGCTGGTCACTAAATCGAATAGCGTCTCTGAACCCCCCCCCCTTTTTTTTTTTATTTTGGTAGAAATGGGTACCCGACTTCTTCTGAAGTTGGGGAAGGAAAGGCAGCCAGGCGTGATACTGACCATGTCACCCTCTAGTGTGCTGACAGGTCAAGGAAAATATGGGCACTAACATCATATCCCTATGTGCCTCTAAGGCATGAGAGGATTACCTTTACCTTTACCTTTTTACCACTCATGGACTAAAAAAAAAAACCCGACATTTATAAATGCTTCTTCCAGCAGACACGATGTTGTGCCTCAACGTCTTCACAGCATCGGCTGGACAAAGCACTCCCCGCTTTCCTGGGCGTTTCCCGCCACATAAACGGGTAAACATTTGCTGATGGCTGGCTGTAAGGTCGGCATTAAGCCGTCTGGACCAGCTTCTCCCATTTGGGCCTCGCGCCTGAGTAAACTAGTATAACAGCCTCCTAACAGAGCCAAACCTGTCTGCTTTATGCTAGGCATAAGTCAGACAATAAATCAAGTACAGCATTCTTTGTTTTTGATTAGTTCAGAAGTGGATGCCGTTTATAACATTTTTGTTGTATTTTTATTTAAGATCCCATGGTTCCTGTAAATATGAGTAAAAAAGTAAGAGACACTGGCAACAAATATTCAAATGGCAGTTAAGAAAGCTATAGTCGGGGCAAAGGAAGCCGAAACAGAAAAGATGAAAGGTGCACCACAGAAGTATTTAAGCACATCTGTCTCAGAAAATACAGAAGAGCACGCGGAGCCACAACATAGTGAAAATGATGACACTGAAGGAAGCCAGTCTGAATAAATTATGCAAGACAATCAATATGGGAATTTACATACTTGTAGTGTGTGATGTGTCAGCGATCTCCTGGACTCATCGCTTCCTTGCCCATCCCCACCCCTTCTCTTTCCTCCCCCCCCCCCCCCCCGTTTTCCAGGAACCTTAAAACCATTACTGTCCCATCTAACACGAACATAGATGAATAACTTTCTCTTCCTGATGCAGTTCTTATGTACCTCCAGTTAATTGTAAATATACTACCATATAATAACTATGTTGATTATTTGTAAAATCATTCTTAGTAACTGCACGATATAATAGAAAAAATATAATAAACAATCATCAAAAAAGTAACACTTCAGACAAGCTATAAGAAGTTAGGGAACCTGACAATCATTGAATAACTCAAGAGCAAAAAAAAAAGGAACCAGCTGATCAAGCACCTGAGGTTAAAAAAACCGCTCAGATATGAAATATGAAAATGCCACAGAATACGGCGCCAGTGGCTTGAGAACTTCAAAATAGGAGGATACGTTCAAGAACGTCAGTTCTTCACAGTCACGGACCTGCTAAACAAACCTTCAACCCAAGTTCCTCTAATTTCTCATTTCTGACTCCACTCAAAACTGTTTCGGACTGTCAGTCACCCATTTTTCTAGTGTCTTGATTCTTGACTTCTTCGTAGACTATACATGTCTACTGATTCTACACAGTCCCGAATCCATCAGTCTTGAACATGATGGTATGGAGAAGTTCCAATGAAGATATCACATAATGATTCTGCACAATGCAGGGGTAGCTTATTTAAACTATACATGTGAAGCAATTTCTTATCGAACCCCAGAACAACCTGGAGAATATCCATCTTTACTTCAATGACCAGGTTTTATAAACGAGAAGCGCAGCGAGGATAAGCGGTAAGATGTTGGTCTGCTATTATAACGATTTCTTTCATTTGTGACAACAGCCAAAATCTTCTCACAACAGTTACAAGAAACAACACATAAGACAGAAAATGTGGCCATAAAATATACAAACTCATATGCACACTCCTTTGCTTCTCTCTCTCTCTCACTCACTGACATCTATTTCTATCATTACCATTTTCGTCACGGAGGCCCTGTGTGTGTGTGTGTGTGTGTGTTTGTTTATGTGCGCGCGCGCGTGTGTGTAACAGACCTTGTCACGCTAGTTCTAATGTTTCTCATTTTGTTGTGCTTCACTACACTGAGGCAAGCTCACACAGTGGTTTGGTGACAACTAATTTTTTTTAAAGTGTCAGAGGATATCAGTCTGGCAGGAAATTGCGATACAGAATATCGGTGCTTATCTCGGGGTGGGGGGGGAGGATAAGAAAGAGTAGGAGTGATATGATCGGGGCGGGGAGGGGAGATGACAGAAGGAGGCGGTATAAAATATCTAACTAAGTAAAGTAATTTCTGATCAACAAATGTCAGGATGTGGTAGAATATTACAGAAGTGTAGAGAATAAGACTTCTCTATGATCAAGATCAGAGGTTCTCAACCCTTTTTGAGTGCGACCCTAAAAAAATCAGCAATGGTTTGTGACTGTGACCCACGACCACGAAAAAGATTTTTAAAGACTGAAACTCAAGACAATGTAACTATCTCAATGCCTTTTAACATGACACAACTTGAGCATTAATCACAAAAATATGCATGATGTCTCTTCCTAAATAATTAAACATTTTTTCAAGATTTTTTTTAAAAATCACTAATTTTTTTTTCTTCTATCTTATACTAGTTGATTAGCCAGATTTGTCCGGGTATTTCTGTATCCCAGTCTTCTATTAGACAGGAAAATGAATTACTTCTATCTATATTGTAAAATCGAAGTAATTTTATCGACAGATATTTAAAAGTAAAAGTACAGTATACAAATTATACAGTAAAGTCTTTTACAAATTCACTATAATATTAATTTAACTCAAAGCTTTATATATATATTTGTTCTCGCGATCTTAGCACGAAACCACCGTGACCCTAATTAGGGTGGCGACATAAAGTTCGAAACCATTGATTTAGATGAACTTCGTACAGACAGTAAACTGATATCAATATAAGATGTTTCTATCATTTACAGCTGTGTTTCTGTCTCTCTCTCTCTGTCTCTGTCTCTCTCTCTCTCTCTGCTTTATCTTACGCTGCTTGTCAGTTTTCTTATTCGTTGTTACTTGTCTGTTTCACTGTTTCTGTAACTCGCAGATCATTCTGTCTCCCAGAGCCAGTTCTATTCTTTTGCATATCGCTCATCTTCAAGTTTTTTTTTTAATTTTTAATACTCCCGTCATGACTTTTTCAAGCGCACTCATTTTTTTCTTATGTCTGTACCTATAGTTCCTCTGTCTTGAATTACTTTTACAACCTACAATTTTTTAACGATACCTACGATGAGTGTTAACGATTGTGATAAGCAGACAATAACTGGTAAAAAAAAAATTATTATATTACACCCAGAGACACCCAAATCACCTTCTTTTTTTTATACTTGTCAGCTTCTGTATCCGGGGAAGGAAAGACCACACAACCCTCGAGCGTGCCAACATATCAAAGAAAATATCCCTTAAATGCATTTGTGGCATGATATTTGCCTGTGTTCATCCATTTTTAGGAAAAAAAAAACCTTTACATCAATTTCTGCCGCTCATTTTGTTATATCTTTGTTTTGTTACGTTTCTTTATGTGTGATATCCATGATCATCCTGAATTGACAATGTTCACTTTTTCTTTCCATTCCCACTCTTTTGTTTAGCGTAAGTTGTATTATGGCCCCGTCATTTATTTTCTATATATATTTTCTTCCTTTCTCGGTCTGCTGCCGTCTTGTTTTTTCACTATTGAGAGGACAAATAAACATCCTTAAAGAATTCGACGATTTGTTTCATGTAACGGGATATTTGAGATTTCTGCACATTCCTCCCTTCACCTCTTGTGTGGGCGGCCCCTCCTTCTGTTTCCTATCACTCTGTGGCACATCGTTTGGTGGTAACGTTAGGCAAAGCGGCCAAACCATTTGACTTTTTTCTGGATGTAGTAAAACACTTATATTACGCCAACCCTTGCTGATATCAGGTATCACTTCTACTTTGGTCTCCTCTTGTTACATTTAATGTTCTTAAACATCTCATTTCTGTGTGATGACTTTCCTTTTCTTTTTGACTGTCAGTGTCCATCTCTGACGTTGACACCATAAAGTTGGGAGTAAAATGGTGTTTCAGTTGTGATTTTTTTCAGTTCAGTTTTGTTTTGTCCAATGACTTGATGTGCTTTATTACATCTGTTTTCAATTTTAGCATCGATTTTCTCGGTGGATGATACTGCTACCTAGATTTTTTAAATGATTCATTTGTTTCAAAAACTGACTGTCCAGTCAAATTTTTGTTGGGATTTTATCTCTGGCGATGGTCATGACTTTAGGGGTTTTTTTCAGCAATATTTTTCATGTTGTGATTTTATATGCCCTTGCTAAGTTATCAACGTTCTGCTGCAGGTCTTTCTCTGATATGGCTATAAGTGCTTGGCAGAAAGGAGTTAATTTATGGTCCTCCTATTGGATATGTTTTCTGTAGGGTGCTATGAGTGTATTATTTTTGTTGTTGGGCTGTCTGGCAGTTTCATCGCTGAATTTTTACTATGCAAGTTACTTTCTTTGCTGATGATGAAATATATGTTATGAATAGTAAAGGAGATAGTTCTGTGGGGCTTCATTCTAGATTTAATGATGAATGTTTCGGAACCTCCTGCATTTATAATAATTATACAATGTTTTTGTACAGGTTTTTGCACAAGTTGACCAGGTGTATATTAATTTCATATGCTGTATGATTTTCCATATTCTACTCTTATCAGACTCTTTTTCTTGATCTACATAGGTTATTAGCTGTATCTAATTGTTTAACTGATTTTTATGTTAGTCGCATTAGGAAGAAAGCTTCTATTTTTCCTAAATCCCATCTAAGTTTCAGTCATGTGATTTCGTCATTTGTAGTAGTCTTTTCTCTATGATCTCGAAGAATGTTTTTCAGTAGGGATTAATAGTGAGCTGCCTATATATTGGTTGCAATCTATTTTACCGCCGTTCTTCCATACTGAGGTAATTATAAAGTGTCTCCAGTCCTGTGATATTTCCTCTCTCCCCCTCCCCGCCCCTATACCAAGTTATACATTATAAAACTAAGCTATTCCAACCTCTTTTACACACTTGGGTATTCCTCCACACCCTGGGGCTTTGTTCACCGAGGCCTTTCTGGTGGCTTTCCTCATTTCAGGTAGTAGTATGTCTGGTTCGGGTTCTATGGGGCTACTGATGTTATTATAGTGTTGACATGCCTAAGATGGTATAATGAGTAGCTTGTTTAGTATAAGATGGTTCACACATGCATCACCACTAACATCGTTCACAATCTCTGTCGAGTCGAAGTGCTCTGCTCTCTTCCTCGCTGTATTGATCTTTCTATAGAATATTTTGGTAGCCTGATTGTGATCACTGTTTTGTGATCACCATATTCCTGTCGTGATTTTACCTTTGCTTCTTTTACTACTTTCTTAGAGCATCTTCTTGTAATTCAGTATCGATGAATGGTGCTTCATTTATTATTTATTTTACACTAACACCTTTATTATTTTCAGCCCTACTCTTTTCTTTATCCCAAGTTGTACTAATGCCCTGTCGGTTATTTTCTGTATATTTTCTTCCTTTCTCAGTCTGCATGTTGCGTTCTAATTCTTTTCACTGGCACTTTTAACTTCTCGTTCATCTTTACTCTTGCTCTCTGAAGAGCATCTCTATCTCTCTCAAATATCTGAGCTTCTAGGAATACTTTCTATCCGTATTCTGTTTTGTGATTCATTTAGCGATGACCTTGTGTATGGTTTAATATAAACTTGTCTTTTCCTACAAATTCGTTGTTTTAAAAAAAAACGTTTGACAGGTCTCACAGAGCTGTGACATTTTACATTACCTGCTTTTGATCTTTACAAAGCGTGTAGGCATGTACTGTGTAACCGATTGTGTGTGTGCGCGCGCGCACGCGTGCGTACGTGTGTGTGTGTGTGTAAATAAGTACATATAAAAGGGGTTGAGCCAAAAAACAATCTTAATGTTGCTCTAAAAATTCTAAATCGACCGGTAGATAGTTGTATAGACAAGTTATGTCATCCCTCTCTAGGTGTAAGTAGGCGGAGACACGTAGGCCAGTTTGGAAATATCACTTAACCAGACCCGATCTAAGATGACCGCTCCTTGAAAACTTGCAAGAGAAAAGAACAGAGCACAAGTATTCGTTTCTTGGGTAATAAAGGTGAGAAGCCTATAAATATTTATCGCAGAAAGAAGAGGCAGCAAGGAGACACGTGTGTGATGCTTCAGTAAGTTTTAAGTGGGGTGTGAAGATGGTGGTATTTGTTTTGTCGCTCCGAATTCGGCCGGTTTGGAGGGTCAAAAACGCAACGTCACCTTTTTTGGGGTCACGTGTCAAGGTGTGTAGTGGGAAGTCGTGGTCAGTTGTGCTCGTTGTGGAGGCATGGCAGGGGCAGGAGCAGAAGACCCGTTGTTGTATTGTGATGGATGTGTTATTGTGGATTTTTTTCCTCTGATTTATTGTGAAAGTGTTGTGATATCGTTCCAGCCCAGGCTCTTACCCGTACCCCCCCCCCCAAATTAGACGTAAGTTGTAAGGTGTTCTTCTGTATGTGATGTCAGTTTCATTTTTGTTTTTGTAAAGAAATTAACGTAGGTTTCCATGTATATGATTATCCTTCAGTTCCAATGGTGAAGTTCTATTAAATGTTAAATACATGTAGGTATGGATAAAAAGTATTTTGTTTCTTCTGATTTAATATCATCATGTTCTTGATTATGCATTTCAGAACACTGAGTGATTCAAGTGTGTGTGTGTTTGTGTGAGTGAGAGAGAGAGTTTTTTGCTTTTCTTCATTCATTTTTAGTATGACATTGTCATTTCATTGTCATCTTTCATAATCACATGTATGTTATAACGACGTTTGATTTTTCATTGACTGATATGTAATTATGATTATTCATCCATGCTCGTTATGTGGGTGATAGAAGTAAGCTTCAAGGTGTTAGTAACCAGCGGGTAGGAGTTTTCATATATATTTTATTGAAGTTGTTGAGTGCTACTGCACATACATGGAATTACAGAGCTTTTCAGTAATTGTAGACGATGGTTAAGAATTGCCATGAGACGAGTGAGTCTATTCATGATGTTGGGTGTGTAGATGAATTTGCTGATGATTGTGTTGTGTTGTCGAAATGTATGTGTCAGATTCTAATAGTTATATTCCTCGATGGCATATCATGCACATCATAGAATGTAGAACCTGGGGTTTTCATTGGCATGCTTCATCCTTATACTAAATTTTAATAAGTGAATGAAGATAGTATATCAAAGTAAACATAACTATCTAACCATAAACAAAGAACGGCCCACCAAATATTTTACAAGGATGCAGTTCGTTCCGACCAGCCTCACCCTGATAATAGGCCTGATGCTAATGCTTAAGTGGAACAAATGATATGGGAAAAACCATAATGCGCAGTCTTTTTAAGCTCCACACGTCTGACTTGGGAAGTAGCAGAAGTATTTTCATCCAAATGTTCTGTAGCCATCATATTTTCACTGAATGATACAATCAGCGTTATCTCCATAGCACAATAACGACTACCAACTATGACTATAAAAAAGAGTACGAATTTTAAATACCGATAAAATGATCATCCCTGACAAGTATCCAACTAGAACACTCGAATCAAGAAATATATGCATATATGAAAACAGACGTGCCGGGACAGCGTTCTGATGTATAAATGCCAAGTCGGCTGACTGGATGTGACAGACAAAACATATTTATTATCCTATAAAACTTACCAAACCTATTCTTAATCTGCTTTTGCTGGTTAAATTTGCAGGTTAAAAAATGATAGTTCGTTTTTTATGAGAATTTTATGTGCAGCAGTGAAAACTGTTGGTGAAATCAATAGTACACACATGCGTTACTCAGCTCAATACTATCATATTGTTACATATATCAAGTATTAGAAGGCTGGGAACGGGATGCAGGGAACGATTTCATTTTTCACTAAGCCGATGTCTGAAACCTAAGTAAAACTTACAGCTGAATGTGTCAACAGAGTATGTTATGCAAAAATAAATTCTGGTAGTTGAACCCAGTGCAACCCATGCAGTATGTTATACAACAGGCAAGGGCAACCTTACTGTTCGGCGGGCCAAAAAACACTTTTTCATCTTCACGCGGGCCACACACTTTAAAAAAAAGCCACATTTACAAACCTCATAGTCGCAAAACGCACATAATTTAATGGAACAGTGTGTGTGTGTATTTATTACTAAATTATCAAACCAAGCTATTTTAACTCTACAATGTAAAATCAATATGTATCTCTCTCTCTCTCTCTCTCTCTCTCTCTGAACCTTAAGTGCCCAGGGCACATGGGGCTTCCGCAAGGGTTTTCCACAAATGCCTGTCCTTCGCCTTTTTTTCTGCTCTTGCCCAGGTGAGCCCTCTATTGTTCAACATCCTTTCTGTTGTTCTTCTCCATGTCTCTTTTGGTCTACCCTTACTTCTGTTCCCCTGTGGTGTCCATCTTAGTGCTATTTTTGGTAGTGAGTTGTCAGTCATTCGGAGCACATGTCCCAACTATCGCCAGCGTCTTTCCTCAATAATTGTTGTCAGTGGCTTCATCTGCATTTCTGCCAATAAGATGTTATTTCTTATGGTGTTTGGCCAGAATATTTTCCTAATTCTTCGTAAACATTTAGTCTGGAAAGAATTCAACTTGTTTTCTATGGTTTTGGTGATTTTCCAGCATTCACTTCCATAGAGTAGTACACTTACAACATTACTCTTAAATATCCTGATTTTTATATTTATGCTTAGTTTTTTTGATTTCCATATAGTCTGCAGCACTGCAAAAGCCTGGTTTGCTCTAGTAAGTCTGCTGTTGATGTCCTCTGTGCTGTCTCCATTTTCTACTACTCTGCTGCCAAGGTATACAAATTCGTTGACCTCCTCCACTAACTTGCCATCTACTCTGAGTACATTTCTGTTGTTCACATTTTGCTTCATTAACTTTGTCTTTCCTACGTTGATCTTTAGTCCTATGTTGTTTGCATTCTGAGTTAGCTTGTTTATTTTATCTTGCATATCTTTGTGACTGCTTGATAATAGACAGTCAATATGTATAATTTACAACAAATTATAATTTTTACAGAAACTACCTAGACTGACTCCGGGCCACCATAAAAAAAAATGTTGCCGTTGGCCAAGGTTTGCCCATATGTGTTATATAACAATAAGTTCTGCTACATGACTTGTGTATTCATGTAGTATGTTATACAACGTGTTCAGCCAGCTGAGCTCTATCTGTTACTTCACTGTGAATTCCAATAACTTCCTCAATAACGTGGTATAACTTGATATAGAAGAAAAATTGAAAGCAAACATTTCCCGAGCTTGTTCAATGCCATGTATTTGATTCGCTTCTATTAAGAAATGTACCTCTCTCTTAAAATTGTATATTCATTACTTTCCTATGTTCAGACTAATCTAATGCCTCTTTGAACAGGCTCCTTTTGAAAAAAAGCTAAACCGTAACTACTGGAAAATAAACACAAAGACAACGAAGGAGGTGTCAAGAAGGATAAGCATGACAATGTGTCTAAAGGGAATTAATTATATCTTGTACAACAGCCACACAGAAAACATCTCGAACAAGTGCCATAAAATTCCATGAAACATGAAATAAATAAATATATATATATATATGGTTGAGCATTCAGCACAGCAAAATTCAACCAAGAAAACAAACAGTGTTGTCATAAATGTTGTTCATATAAATAAACAAAATATATAGTGACTGCAAACAGTTCACAATGTTGACATGCAGATGGATATCAGTACTCACTGTGCAATTCTCTATCCAAGGTCAAATGGTGGTACACGCTTCCTGGAACCTCCGACAGACGGAAGAACCATTTAATTCCAACCATTAATGTATCTCTTTTAGTCTGGGAAAAGCAAACATCGAACCATCAATTTAAATCTAAAATGAGGGTAAGTTTTATTTTTCAAAATTGTTAATTTTTTCCAGTATCAAAATTTGTACGAAAATGACTGCTTATTTTTTTCAGAACAAATAGAAATATTCATATATTTCAAAGAATAAAAACACAGAATTTGCTCAACTGAGGACTTTTTAAAAACAAGACTGAAGCTACAGACACTGGATCCTTCAGAGATGTGGATGGAAGCTTGCTACAAAAGTCAACATACTAACAAGATAACACTGGAGACCAAGCCCATCATGTGGTAACAGCAAAGACTGTGCTTAAAATTGGAAACTGAAACATAAGGCAGGACAGGGAAAAAGATGAATAAATGTACAAGGATGGAAAAGGACAAGCTATGGTCAGGAACAGAAAATCACCAAGAAGAAGTAGCATTAATCATGAACCAAAAAGCCTCTGAAACACTAACAGACTGGAAATCATTAGACAGAAAAAATAATTTATGCCAGAATGAAATCACAGTTCACAAATCTATCACTTATAGCATGATATGCACCATCAGAAAGCGTAGAGCAAGTAGTTAAAAAAAGAATTTTTATTACAGTCTGCAAACAACAGTGTACAGAGTCCCTAGACATGATATATTACTAATCCTACCTGATCTCAGTCCAAAAGCTGGCAGTAATAAAGAGCACTGTGAAAATATAATGGGTAGAGAAGGTGTGGAGAAGATAAATTCAAACGGAGAGAAACTCTAGTTTCTGAACAAAATAAATTGGTCACAGGAAGAACATCTTCCAGTACAAACAAATCATAAAATAACACATAGGTCTCCTGACAAGAACCAAATAAAGAAAAACTTTCCACGAAATTACTGTTAAAAGATGAGCTGATTATAAGAAGTAACTAAAGCCTCAAATCAATACTGGTAAAAGTTCAATTCAAACTAAAGAAAACAAAACTAGGAGAAAGAAGGATTCTACACTTGGACAAAACAGCTACAGGACAGTCACACCAGGGAAGAAATTATTTCCCTGCAATTAAAAAATATCAATTTAGCAGTGTATATATATATGATATATATATATCATATATATATATCATTATAATATATATATATATATATATATATAAGCTATCAAGTGGAACACAAGAGGCCGAAGAAAAAGAGGCAGACTGCATGAAACTCTGAAGAGGACATTATTAAGAGAGGCCAAATTAACAGGCATAAAATTCTTTGATGAGGTTGAAAGACTCGCAGAAGACAGGAAAAATTGGCGAACTACTTTGCGAGCCCTATGTGACGTTTAATGGCACGGGAAGGATATAAGAGATAAGATAAGACAAGATATATATATATATAACATAAAGCCAAGGCAGCACAAGCACCCACAACTGAATCTGGACATATATGTTTCGTGTGTGGCAAAATTTTTACAGCTTTTATAGGGCTAGCTGGTCACGCACGGACACACCTCTCCTTACTTGGACTAAGATAAATCTGTGGTTATCATCAAAGATCATCCATATATACTGACTTTAAAATATATATATATATACACACGAGGGGAAGTCACCAAGTAACTCGCATATTGAAATATTTTATCAGTGGCAGTTATCAGGTAGTATTTAAATATATCCTTAGATAGTACCATCATCCAACTTTATAACTGTTGTATGAAGGGGGTGCTAGGAGTTACGTGCACAAAATGGCTACCCAACTGTTAGTGTGTACCAAAGAAGAAAAGAGAAGTGTAGTGCGATTTTTGTGGGCTAAAGGACATTCAGCTGAGGACATTCATAAGGAAATGATTACAGTTTATGCTGAAAACTGTTTATCACGTAAAGCGGTCTATAACTGGGTAAAAGAACTTTCTCAGGGACGCACCGAAATTGTTGACAAAGTCCGACTTGCCCGTCCTGTTCAGATTGCAACAGAACCAACTGTTCACAGTGTGAATGAGATTATCAGACCTGAGAGACGAGTAATGATAGACAGTGTAGCAAGTACAATCGGATGTTCATATGGCTTAGCCTATAGAATAATGCATGAGCAACTGAAATTTTGGAAAGTTTACTCATGTTTGGTACCCAGAGATCTGAATGATGAACACAAGATGAACAGATCTGATTTGTCATTGCAGCATCTCAGTCATTATGCATATGAAGGTGAAGACATGCTCCAATGAATTATTACTGGAGACGAATCTTGGGCGCACCACTACCAACCCGAATCAAAATGTGCCTCAATGCAATGGAAACACCCATCATCGCCATGTGAAAAACAATTCAAGATTACGCCTTCTGCAGGGAAGGTTATGCCGACAGTGTTCTGGGATTATCAAGGAGTGTTGTTAACCAAGTCCCAGAAGTATGGTGACAGTGTGAATTCTGTATTGTACTGTGAAGTTCTGTCGATACCACGGGATGCAATTAAAAGAAAACGTCCTGGTCTGCTGACTAGAGATGTGCTTCTCCTTCATGACTATGCCAGACCACATACGGCTCAGTTAACTCAAAAGAAAATTAGTCAGTTGGGTTGGGAAGTTCTTGAACATCCACCCTATAGTCCTGACTTAGCTCCAAGTGATTTTCACCTGTTTGGTCCATTGAAAAACCACCTTGGCGGGAGAAGATTCTTGAGTGACGAAGAGGTGAAAACAGAAGTAAAAAAAACTGTTCAGAAATCGGACTCCCAATTTTTATGCCATGGGTACTGTATCACTGATTACACGATGGGACAAATGTATCAATGTTGGTGGCGATTATATTGAGAAATAGGGGAATAATATAGGTTCAAAAATTTTAAGTTTTCAAATTACTGTTGCATTTAGTTTTTTTTTTAACAGGCATTTGCGAGTTACTTAGTGACTTCCCTTTGTGTGTGTGTGTATATATATATGTGTGTGTGCATATATATATATATGTGTGTGTATGTGTGTGTGTGTGTGTATATATATATATATATGCAGACTTAAACAATGCTTTGGAAGTAAAGGAAGTCTTAGGAAACTGTAAAAAATAGAAGAATGGAAACTATGTGGAAAAACACTGAGCAATAAAGAAAAGTCACTGCAGAGAGAATTACAAAGAAAAGAGCAGACAAGAAAAGCATATGCCCAAAAAGACAAAGTAAATGCAATATGCTGGCAAGACATGCAATACTTGTGATACACTGGCAGAAGTAGAAGCAGCTGCATATAGCAATGACATAAGGACATTCCATACTGCATCTAATTGCAGGCAAACTTAACGTAAGACAAGATCGGATGCTAAAGGTGCAAAATGGAAACAAAAATAAGTGGAGACTAAAAAAAGAATTTGAATGGTGGAAACAAACTTCAGAAATAAATAAACAGATCTCAAACACAACCTGAAGTTACAGCAGACACACCAGCAGCAAAAGAACTTAAGTTAAACACAGAGCCTATAACAAAGAAGAGGTCAAGACAGCAATAAAGAATCTAAACACTGACAAAGTGCCAAGTGACAACAAAGTGCAGAAATACTGAAAGCAGAAAACATTGAGACACCAAAGTACATATGCAAAATACTAAAAAGTATTCGGAACAATGAACAACCCCACAGAAATGGAAGATCACATTATCAGTCAAACTACTCGTGAGAGAACTGGAGAGGCATTACACTCCTCTCACTCAACTGCAAAGTTTTCGAATCATCCTAAACAGAACAATGACAGAGGTAGAAAACAACCAGAAAATAAGAAAGGTTTGGGGGAGGGGCCTGTATAAATCAGATCTTCACACTGACGCATATGCTACGACAACTCGATGAGCGAAACAGCCCACTGCATGCACGCTTCCATGGACAGTAATTTGACAGTATACATAGAAATACTGTGGACAATCCTCATGCAGCATAGATTCCAAGAAAAAAAATGTCAGTGTTTTTAAAGTTATATATGAAGGATTCCACTGCAGAGTAAACCTGTGGAAATCACCTCTTAAACCTTTTCAATGTCCAAACTGGACATTAACCCTGATGCATAATGTTATCAGCACCGCTGTTCTGTAGTTTGAGCATAATTTCAAGTTACCCTTTTTTTTGGCAGTGGTACAAATACAGATCTTTTCCATTCTTTTGGCCAAATACCTGAATGTCAGATCTTTTTACATAGTGCATGACAGATTGTCACACATTCCTTTCACCCTGCTTTAATAAGTTCAGCTGTTATCTCATCATATCCTGGTGATTTACCATTTTTCAGACTCTTTATTTACCATTTTTCAGACTCTTTATTGCCCATAAAACTTCCTCTATTGTCAGTTCGGGTTCTTTCTCCTCCAATAATAATTCACACTGTAGATTTCTGTTTTCACAGTCGGTTGTTTCATACATTACTCTGGAATATTCCTTCCATCCTTCTAGAATTTCCTCTGTCTCTGTCAAGGTTTTCCTCATCTCGTCACAAATTACATTTAGCTTAAGTGTGACATTTCTCGTCAATGTCTTCACTTCTTTAAACATTTCACTACCTCTTCCACACTCCTGATGTCCTATTCTTTAACAACAATACTGTATGTATTTTTTTTCTGTCTCTTCTTATGTTTTTATTTCCTTTGTTAAAGAAACCTATAACGGTAAAGGATTAACACACCAACACGCACCAACATGGAGAAGAAACAATAATCAGCTTACAGTATATCATATTTTCTGTAAATAATAAAAAGGACATCAGTAATAACAGACACAAGATCATCAACAATCACAGCAATAACAAATATAGGGACGTCAACTTACAAGGTTGAAACGTTGAACTGCACACACAAAATATGGCTTTCCTTTCTCTCTATTTTGCAAGTATGCAGTGTCTGTGAATAAAAAAAAAAAAAAAACAGCAAAAATTACAGAAAATGAAAAAACCATCTGACTAAATTTTTATCTGCCTATCTTAATGCTCTCATAATAAACAAAAGCATGATTTTAAATTAAATTAGTGAGTTAATTAGTGTATCACATCTCTTCATTTCCCAGTTTTATTTGCTTGCCCAGCTGTTATGTCTGTTTCTTCTTCCACTCGATACCAGCAACTCTTGCCTAAAACAGCCGTCTTCCACTCGATACAGCAGCTCTTGCCTAAAAGTCATATTCCACTCAATACCAGCAACTCTTGTCTAAAATAGCCATCTTCCATTTGATACCGCACTCTTGGCCCCCCCCCCAAAAAAAAAAAAAGAAAAACAGCCTTCCTCCACTTGACAACAATAACTCTTGCCAAAAACATTCTTTCTCCACTTGATACCAGCAACTCTCACCAGACACAACCTTCTTCCGGACATCAACAAGGCTCACTATGCACCACCTTCTCGATATCAACAACTCCCATTGGATATAACTTTCTTCTTGACACCAATAAATCTCAACAGATATACTTTTCTTAATACAAATAACTCTCTTGGAAAGATAGTAGGAACAAATAATAAATGTAAACTGGATCCAGTTTTCATTTCCAAAAATAAGCAGAGGAGGAAAGTTGAAACTCTTTGGTGTGAGCAATCAAATCATAGTAACAATATTTTGACTCACCATTTGGATTATAGACTATCCCGTCCTTGTCAATATACCTCATGATGACATCATCTCTTTTCACCATATACCCAAGCTCGTTGCTCTTGAGTCTCCGCCTCGCCCTTGGCACGGGCACTAGTACCTCACCTTCCCCTACATATTGTTGTAGTTTCTTCTTATCAATGAGCAGTTTTGGGCTGGCTTTACAGATTTTCTTCTTTCGAACCTTGCGCTTTTCTGAATCTTGTGGACCATCATGGAAGTAATCACCACTGTTCTTGTCGAAATCGACCTCGTTCATGTCAGAAGAAGCATTTCCATTCTCGTCATTGTTGCTGCTGCCGGAGATAGCAGTATTTCTAGAAGCTGGTGAATTGTTTCTTGGAACCCCATCTTTCCGCTCGTGATCCATAGATGGTCAGTTCTAAGACCCCTGGTTTGTCTGTAGTTTTCTGTCCGTATTCCACAATTTTGTCGGCAAAGTAAGGTAACAAGTAGGAACGAACAATGAAGACGACAACAGCAGTGAGATTTTACCCACTGAGATGCAATCAGCTAGTACCAAACATCAGCCTTTACTGCCAGTCAACTATTCCAAACATCAGCCTTTACTGCCAGTCAACTAGTCTAAACATCAGCTTTTACTGCCAGTCATCTAGTCCAAACATCAGCTTTTACTGCCAGTCAATTAGTCCAAACATCAGCCCTTACTGCCATATTTTTGCTCAACTTATCCTGAAATAAAAATGTGCAAGATAAAACATGAGACCAAGCAAATTCTTGATAGTCCAAGGAAATCTACTCATACAAATTCTCAATGACACATATAATAAATTCAGACTTGTTCCACCACTTCTGTTGTTCATTTCGAATCAGTATGTCTACACTATTTATATTTAATGCAGCTATTTCAGTTTCCTGCCTTGATACAACAAGTCCATAACACAATTTCAGCGGACACACAGGGAAGCAAGAGAAAGACAGTGAGAGAGGGGGCGGGGAAAGAGAGAGAGATCAGTCACTGAGTATGTCTAGACAGTATAAAGAAGATAGTCCCATAGCAAATGCCGTAGGGGATGAAGCGTTAGAGACCTCATTATGCTGGGACATCAGCATATAAGGTGAGGTGGCCAGTTCCTTTCCTCACTGCTTTTCCTTCCCAGATTTTCTCTGGTACCAATTTTATGAGGCTGGGTCAACCTCAGGGCCGTATTGGTCAGGAAAAAACATCCAGCTCAGGTTGGGAATTCGAACCCTTGACCATTTGGTTGCTAGATGAGTGCTCTAACCACTATGCTAGCCTGTCCCTCTAGACACTATGGGAAGTCATAAATAGTACAATGAAAGAAAAATGTCATGGCGCAGTCCGGGAAGTTTAATGCATTAACAGTTAATAGCCAGTTGCTCCATATCAGACTAAGCTTTCGTTCATCCACCAATCCATCCATCCATTGAATGTACGGCAGCTTTCTTTATCATTTTTTTTTTCAAAAGCATGACCCCGTGACAAGGCTGACTCCGCACTCATCATCATTCACTAGTATGTCTCTTGAGGAACTCTGCCTATATAGCAGGTCTCTTGAAGACCTTTCGGTTGTAAGCAAGATGCTCAGATGCTGATGCTTCCATTCACAAATCATCAACAATGTCTTGTTGCCACCTTCGCCTTGGTCTTCCTCTCTTTCTTTTTTCCCATTATGTACCTTTCCAAGACCGTCTTGTCCAAACTCTCATGGCACTGAAAATGTCTGAAATACTTAAGTTTTCTTAGTTTAATCTTCATACTAACCAACCTTCTTCAATTTTAAATTCTTGTAGTATGGATATATTTGTTGTTTTGTGTGTGTGCGTGTGCGTCTAACAGGCATATGTTGCAATGGGAAAAATGCATGTTCTTAAAACTACAGAGGACAAAACTATGGCAGATACGTGTAACATTAAGTTTAACTACGCTGTAAGATAATCAATATAAGATCACGTGGGGGGAAAAAACTCTAAAAATCTTGATGCAACACTTAAATATGGCGCTATTCAAAATACACAAACTACATTTTTGTAAAGAAAACATAAACATCAGTAATTGTTCGAAACATAAAATTCATTATGAAAACTTTGCATATAATTACACAGCAACATTTTACGAAAAATGTGACAATGATCTACTAATTACATGACTGTTTTATTATTGGAAGAGAATAATAATTGACTGCAGCAGTTTTACAAAATTTTGGCAGACAAAGTATAAGAATGTGCTTCTGAAAGTTTAATAAAGTATAATCAGAAAGACAAAGAAAGAAATGCATATTTTTTTAGAATTGTTCACAGTGTGTCTAAACCTTGACCAAAGGTGATACACAGAAGAAGAACAGAGAGGATATTGAGCAATAGAAGGGTCACCTGGGCAAGAGCAAAAAAAAGGCAAAGGACAGGTGTTTGTGGAAAATCCTTGTGGAACTCCCATGTGGCTTGGGCACTTAAGGTTCAGAGAGAGAGAGAGAGATCTAAACTAACGATGCCCGGTTCTCACAACTGAGTCATATTCTTTGTCGTGACATCAGCAGCCAAGACATCTGTACCAGGGTTGTGATGTTTGTTTGCTAAGGATATAAACTTTAAAACTGTATCCACAGTCTTGCTATGTAGACTAGCAACTGCAATTTCAAGAAAGAAAGAAAAAAATATTAAATGAACTCTTTACTAGTTTCACATTTTTCCAAAGTCAGTCTTCACTGAGATTTCATGAAGGATAACTAGTAAGAAATTTTCTTGTACATTTCAGATAGATATGTACAACTATGCAGAATGTCTAAACAGTCTGCTGACTTCCAAAACATTAGTGTCACAGAGAGATAAGTCTGAATGCTGACTGACTCGCAGGTATCGAACAGAAGAGCAGCTAAGCTATGACGTGGAGTCAAAGATTAGAGTCTAAATTACCACCATTTTTTGTTGGACAAGAGCGAACCAGAGGGACAATACTGTCAGTCACTCATTTGCATGTTCCTTGTGGAACTTTGCCTACCTAACAGCTCTCCTGTAAGCCTCTCGGTTGTAAGCATGATGCCCTGCTGTTGATGCATCCATTTGCAGATTATCAATGTCTTGTAGCCATCTTCGCCTTAGTCTTCCTCTCTTTCCTTTTCCCATTACGTACCTTCCAAGACAGTCTTCATGGCATTAAATGTGTCCAAAATATGTAAGTTTTCTTTGTTTAATCCTCTTTACTAGCCAGTCTTCATCAATATAAGTTCTTGTAGTATGGATATATTTGTTCTTTTTTGTGTCCATGATATTTGAAGAACTCTTCTGTAGCATTTACATTCAAATGCATTTATGTGTTTCTCAGCTGTAGAGGGGACGATACTATAGAGGGGGTTAATTTCACATAGCTAAAGGAAGAATGACAGACTGCTGACTTTCTGACAGTCAGCACTGTAAATCTGATTGTCAGCTGCTGATTAAATGTAAAGCAATGGTTATAAATGACTAGAAGAATCATAACATATGTGGCGAATCTACCAATCCAAAACAAGAATCACTAACAGTGAGTTCCACACACTTACATAAATACAGTATCTCATCCTGCATGACATACTTAAAATACATAAACAGGAATAAACCATGAAAATACCTCACATGAACAAATGAAGCCAGAAAATTAAATGATAAAATCAGTAAGAATACAAATCGCACCAACGTAAATATATGTTTACCTCTCTCTAAAAAAAATACACCTAAGATTTTACTTTTCTGCTAAAACATCTTTACTGCTTATTTGTATCTTATAAAAATAACAAATAAAAATCTTTCTCCTTTCTCCTCTCTCACCCACCTACTTCCTTAAAATTTTATAAGTTGAAAGTTACTTCATAAATTCAAATTTCAACAGAACATTTTTTTTTTAAAACTTTAGATCCAAATGAATATCAAACCAAAGCGGTGTAAAATTTTGTGACACTGGTTGGTTACATGAGTCTACTGTGAAAATGTAAAAAAATGTGGCTATATAAAAACATTAGCTCATCCAACAATATACACAGGCCGTTACCTCTTAACTGTCTTGAACCTTTTTATTTACCATAAAGTGCTTTAAAAAAACAGCTGTAAATAAAACATTCGATGTCACTGTGTTACAAATTTTACAAACAGGAAACAACGATGCCTTTTCGTACTGTAAAGTAACAGAAGACATATGATTAGGCCTCAAAAACCAGCATATTTTGAGACTAAAACAAATGCTGAAAATTCTCATAAAAACGTAAGAAAAATTCAGCTGATGAAAGAATGTGCTGACCAAAGATGCTTGCGAAGCCCCCCAACTGGGGAAAATAAACATAGGGCTAACTTAAGTCAGATATCTGAATATGCCTCTGGCTAACAATAATATTAACAAAAATGCCCGAGCTTGCTCAGTTGTTTCTGGTAAGGCATACAAATTGACTTACACAGTTTCAAATGGAGCATAAAGCAAGCAAGCTTGATTCATATGCTGTGACATCATGACAGCATAAAAATTTTAAGCTGACATTTATGTCATGCTCAGGGAGATGGGCTTCCCTGGGTTAAATCCTGCCCTAAAACCGCGACAGGCCCAGCAAGCCGACGGTGGACCTCTGCCTTTCCTTTGTTAAAAAAAAATATATATCAAACAAAATGAATTCATTTTATTTGATATTTTTTTAAACATAGCATTCATGTGACTTTATACTTTATCTCCCCTCTCTTTTTTTTTGTCCTGTGTGTTTCTGTAAGATTAAGGCTCACGCCAAAATGTCACAACTGGGTACTTGTTAACTAAATAGCTGTTCCTATTTTTTTCCTACTTTATACATTTTGGTATCACAGCTTTACTGCAAGTGGCCCTGTGTATAGTTATATACTCATACACTAATTATTGTGAGAAGTAAAGAGTATTTAGACTACAATGAATATCAAATTACTCTAAGCTGAGAAGTAAAGGTAAAATCATGGCAGGAATACAGCGAAGTATTAATTAACAATCATAAAGAAGTTAAGAAAATCTTATATAAAAAGATCAGTGCAATGAGAAAGCGAGCAGAACACGTCGACACAACTGAGATTGTGAACAATGATAATGGTGATCCAATATGCAAACCAGAGATGGTAGTACAGTGATGGATACAGTACTTTGACAAGTTACTCAATACACCATTATAATATTGATAGATTGTGAATCTGAATAGTTCCATATTACAGAATAGTTCTATAGTATTGAATTTTATAGATGCTCTTTGATTAACACATCACAGGTTTCACAAACAACATATGCTAGACCAGAGCAAGTGCGATATAATGTTCACAGCATTATTTAATCCTGACAATTAAGGTATTAGATTCAACAGTTGTAACACCACTTGTACTAAGATGTAATGTGACATAATCTTCATTAGTTTCATTGCTGAAGCACATAATCATTTCTTCACAATATCAAACTCTATCATACTCTACATGCTGCATTTCTCAACGTTCTCAACTCCACAATATTCTACACTTGATACAAGAACATTTCATTATATCAGATCTGCAACACGTGGTCAATCAATTACACGACTAAATCACTGTACTCAATGTTTCAAAAGTATCAGTTTTTCAGAATCACTTGAACCACATCTTCAATCTATCATAAAACTACTTCTTGAAAACTGCTTTTCCTGAGTATCCATTGCTCTAAATGTCCATCTGTTCCACCTACATCTTCCTTCTCTCTCATGTCTTCTCTGGTGTGTGTTTCTGCTGTTCTTCTCTGATTGTCTGTCCTTCTGTTCTTCTCTTGTCTGTAGTGGTCTCAGTTCACTGACCGTCTGTTCCTCCATCTTTGGGCCTGTTCTCTCCAACTGCCCAGTGACTTGTATGCCACACCTCTAAATATTTAATTGGTCAGCTGGCAGAGTCGTCTACTCCTTTATTTCAAAACCATGTGCAACAGCGTCCTCAGATTAGTAAGCTAGTCATATGTTTCAATCTGCATCAACTCCATCTATAGAACTGTCATTTACCTAAGTTGTTATCTTGCTCTTTCACGTTGAAGGTTTAATTATGTCCTTGCTTTTCATTTTGTCTGCCTTTTCTATTCATTTTTTCTATTCTGTTTACTTGTGTCAGCGTCCAGTCATACTAGTGTCATGGAAGTTTGTTTTTCTATCTGGCTCTAATTTTCCTATTTACTTTTTCCGTTGCTATTAGATGTTACTGTTATGCCTACAATATATTCATCATCATATTCATTAATAATAATATCACAATAATCATTACAAGGCCATGCTACACCATCCAAGGGAATCCAAACTCATGATAACAACACAGCTGACCCCAAAGAACTGGAACCAGACACACTACAAGCTTAAAATAGAGAAGCCATCACAAAGGCCCCAATGATCAAAGCCCCAGAATGTGATGTAATACCCAATGAGTTAATCAAATTTGCACAAGAGGTTGGAATAACTTGGCTTCACAGACTCTATAACTTGGTATGGGAAAAACAAGAAACACCACAGGACTGGAGAAATGCTGTAATTAATCCAATATGGAAGAAAAAAGGCAGTAAAAGGGATTGCAACCAATAGAGGAAAATCACTGCTAAACCACAATGGAAAAATGTTCTGCAAGATTCTAGAGTAAAGACTGTGACCAGTGATTGAGCCACAGTTAAATGAAACTCAGATGGGACTTAGAAAAAATAGAAGCTGTAAAGATGCCATCTTTTCCCCAAAGACAACTAACACAAAAATCAGTTGAACTTAGTCATATACTGCACATAGCTTACATAGATCAAGAAAAAGCATTTGTTAGAGTAGATGGAAATATTACAGCATTATGGAGTTAGTACACATCTGATCAACCCAAAACAGTCAGTGTACAGTTACAACAAATGCGAGACACTATGAACCATTCATCATAAAATCTGGAGTGAGGCAAGGCTGTGTACTATCTCCTTTACTATTCATAACATACACTGACAACATCTACAAAGAAGCTAACATATATAGTAAAAACTCCACAACAGAGTTGCCCAATAGCCCAACAGCTCAGAAACACATAAATGCATTTGAATGTAAATGCTGCAGAAGAGTTCTTCAAATATCATGGACACAAAAAAGAACAAATATATCCATACTATAAGAGCTAAATATTGTAGAATGCTGGCTAGTAAAGATGATTAAATAGAGAAAACTTAAATATTTTGGACACATTAGACGTCATGATAATCTAGAGAAGACAGTCTTGGAAGGGTACATAATGGGAAAAAGAAAGAGAGTAAGACCAAGGCGAAGATGGCTGCAAGACATCGTTGATGATCTGCAAATGGATGCATCAGCAGCAGGCCATCTTGCTCACAACAGAGAGTGCTGTTAGGGAGGCAAAGTTCTGCAAGGGACATGCAAATGAATGAATGAAATGACAAGTAAAATGATAAAGTGGTGACTGAACACAGTTTTTGTAAGCATTTGCTTCAGCACTGTACACCTAAAATATACCGTGCAAACGTCCATTTATTAGGTATGGATACATCGGTTTTTGTGTTATGACAATTTTTAAAAAAAAGCTTTTTGTCTTCCTTAAATAACTGAGGCTAATAAACAATGATGTAGCACTTGAAACACTTGTCCATAACGTGCTGTAACTTTCAAGCAACAAACATATTCGAATTTAATGAAGCCTTCGAGGGAGTACTGAAGAATATTTACACCAAAGGTAGCAGATGGCTGCTAATGCACTATCTTCTCTTGAGTCTCCAAGTTCTCCAAATATGTTTGAGAATTCATGTATCAACTCAGCTTTTCCATGTCTTTTGCATCATTTATCTTTAACCAACACAAACAATAACTTCAGGATGCACTGTTCAAGTGTGTGTTGGGGGGGGGGGCGCTTGTGTTTGCTCTATATGAGGATATGAGGGCAAGTCAAAGAGTAACCCCACATCAATCATAAAAAGACTTTCTGAATCGTCTTGGGGTCTTTTCGTTTTTTTTTTCAGTTAAGAAAAAAATTCATTAGTCCATTGTCTTTTTTTTTACTTCAAAATGGATATAAAGCGAATTTCATAGCGGTGAATATGCATACGGTACTTTTGAGTACAGAGAGGCACTTTTAAAACATAAAAGTAAACACGAGGTATCATATGTGTAAACGAACTTCTTCAGTCTCCAAGGAAATGCGATCTGGTATTTATTGCAACCAATGCGGTGAAGATGTTGAAGCACGGCATCGTGTCGGGATCGCGCTATGGTCGCTATTTTTTCAGTCCCTAAGTAAGGGATGTGCAATGCTTCTTTAGAGATTCCACTTCCATGGTGACTACGGCAACCCTGTCCTGTTAGCCAGACTAGGCCTGCTACTGAGGGTAACAACCGAGAAGCGGGACAGCGTCTTGGTCAGCGGTGATTCGCCCGCCCTGATGCTAGCGCGTCTGCTACTGCCAAATCAGACACCCCAGTAAACTTACAATAAGAAGTACTACTATTTCACGGGGCCGATGGTCGGAAAAGCGAACAGCTATAAAATAGAACATTGGAAAATGGAGAATGTGTAAGTAAAGGGTAAAGGTAATCCTGTCATGCCTTAGAGGCACATAGGGATATGGTGTTAGTGCCCATATTTTCCTTGACCTGTCAAGCACACTAGAGGGTGATATGGTCGCGCTTGGCCGCCTTTCTTTCCCCAACTCCAGAAGAAGTCGGATACCCATTTCTACAGCTGGGTGACTGGGGTGCATCCGGCCGGATTCGAACCCTCGATCTTCGCCATGAGAGACCAGTGCACTAACCACTTCGCCACTCAGACAAAGAGTTACTGCCCTGTAATTTAATCACCTTCGAAATAATCCCCTTCTGAAGCAACACACTTAGTCCTAGGCTATTTCCACTGATATGGAAAACAGCTGCTTCATCGCATTCTGTTCTATCTCTTCGACATTCTGAAATCTTTTTTCATATTTTTTGGAGAAGGAAAACGTCACAGGGAGCGATACCAGGCGAATATGGCGGATACTGGACCTGTGGAATGCGGTGTTTAACAAGAAACTGCTGCACAAGTTGCGATGCACAGGCAAGGGCGCTGTCACGGTGGGTTGCCACTCGACGCTCCCGTGCAATGTCGGCCTTTCGCGACGAACTGCGTCCTCAACTGCTGAAAACTTCGCAGTAGTGTCCCTTGTTGACTGACTGTCCTGATGTGGCGTATTCATGCTATACAATTTCTATTGTAATTGAAAAAAAGCAGTTAGCACTGTCTTGAAGTAGCCGCGGCTTGTCGTACTTTGACACATTCAAGCAGGTCACGAACAGCCGAAACACGTGCAAATTTGTTGAACCAGTTTTTCCGACAAGTCAGTTTTCGACGAACATCTGATACATAAGAACGAACCACTACTGTAAACAAAGCAGACAATCTGGGAAGACGTGATTATACCACACGCGTGGTATATGCCAAGGTCAGCCTGTGCCTATTCACTTTCAGTTTGTCAGTCGGTTCCGTATTTATGCCCTCTTTTGATCACACCACGTACACACATACACAGAGATAGAGAGAGAGAAAGAGAGAGAGAGAGAGAAAGAAAATCCTGTTATCTACGAAACCGATCCCGGGTATTTGTTTATCTCCTTCGATAACAGTGTAACATATTTCACTACACACCCGGTCCCTTCGCGCGCCCGTCCGCAATGGGGAAAAAAAAATAAGTCGCGCAGCGCTATACGAACATTGCCACAAGAAACTCCGGTCTTGTTCTCGCGCCGCTTATTTGTTTTAACAGTTTCGGCGTGATTCTGGATAAAATCTATGTGCTTTCAATGTTTATGCTGTTTTCTGACTAAACTCTTTCCGTGCCTATTAGCAAAATTTTACAACTTCCGGTTTGTCCGTCAAGTGCCGTTTAGTAAAATTTTACCACTTGTTTCTTGTCTAAAAAGACAGTATATTATTTTTTTAACTGTACACATTTTATATGCGCATGCCCGGTGAACTTTCACAGTTCCGTCCGAAGCGTGCCTAACAACCGAGTAAAAATAGGTCTTTCTTTGGAAAATTTTCAATATTTTGTGTGATTTCTGAGGCATACGGACAGGCCCTACGACCAGACACCACTGTTCGTGAATGTGCCCTAAGTAGATTTTGACCTATAAAACAGGCTGAAGAATTAGTTAGATGGTTATTTCAGACATTATTGTACTAAGTTTGCTACATACCATCACATGACGAGATCGGATGAAGCTACAGGTCGATCTAGACATCGCCCATGGTAGATCTAGACCTACCCGATGGTAAACAGGACACAATAATCAGCTAAAATCATCACACTACTTCTTTTTTCCTAAAAAAAATTTTCATTCTTATATTTACAGCTATTTTGATGCACGATACATATACTTCTGTCGTAGAAATATTTTGTTATTTCAAGTGTACAACTATACCCCACACACAGATGAAGACCCACGCTTTTACTCCGACACCCAACTGAACGTCCGCGTTTCTTCCTGTGGCACGGAAAGAGTTAAGTCTTAAATTTCAACACTGGCTACAGGAAAGCGGTGTGCTAATGAAAAACTGTTTCACCAAGCAAGCGCCCCGTGTGACGAACTTAATGGATAAGATGTGTATGCTTAAAAAGGTAAAGCCATGAGTTGTGAGTCAGTGTCACTGCACACCGCCAAACCATAAGTGCTCTGTTGCCTAGTCAGTAGTTTACCAGAAACTGCTGACTAGTGTCGACATCAGCACGAACTCCGTAGCTAGCGGCGTCATTCCTCTTCCTTCCCAGAACCCTTTTTTTCTTGAAGCTGGGTGAACACCGCGAGATTTTTGCAAGCCACAGTTTGACCACCACTGTGGTGAGTCTTCTTCTTCTTCGTTCGCATTGTCTGTCTATATCTGCAGTCCTGTCTCTTGGATAAATTTCACTGTTTTTTGTAACTCATGTATGGAACCGTAGAGCTTATCTTCTTTAGTGGTTTCACTGGGCCAGTAATTATTTCTCAGTGTCTCATAGTTGGTGCAGTTCTGGAGGATATGTTCCACAGCTTGGGGCACCTGGGCACATGTACATAGATTAGTAGTACCAACCTTAAATTTTGTATACATATGACTTCGGAGTCGACTGTGTCCTGTTCGGAGACGGAAGATGGTAACTTGTTCCTTTCTGTTTAGCATGTGACAGTCATCATGTGGTGGTGTTTGTGGATTCCAGTAGGTTTTTATCATGCTTTTCTTCTGATTATAGGTGATTGGTATGTCTGGTTGCTCCATTTCAGTGCCCTCTTTGGCCAGATGGTCAGCTTTCTCATTGCCTGGTATCCCACAGTGGGAGGGAATCCACTGCAAAGTGACTCCATGTTGTAAGCCAATTTTTTACAAGGCATCTTTAAGGTCTGGTAGTTTGTTGCACTGAAGAGCTTCCAGTACTGATCTTGCATCTGTGACAATTACTACAGGACATGTATCAATTCTGGAGTCTGATAGTTTTTCAACTGCAGCAATAATTGCCCTAACTTCTGCATCAAAGTTGCAGTATTTTCCAGTGGGTATGGAAATCTTGTCAATGGTGTTGTTTGGATATTCAATATATGCTCCTGCCCCTCCATTCTTTATGGCATTATGTGCAGATCCATCTGTATACACACGTATCCAGGTGTCACATGGATATCTGTCATCTAGAACACTAAGTGTGGCTGTTGATCTTACAAGACTGCTCTGCATCTCACCATTCTGCACACCTTTCACTTCAGTCTGAATAGTTATTTGTGTATAATCTGCTTCTCTCCATGGTGTATGCTCTGGTACAGATGATAATGGAGCAACTACAGTTGGAAGGTCAGGTATCAGCTTACACATACGCTTGGCCTGATGAATGAAGCTGCTTCTTTTAAGCCGTCCTCTCTCTCTCTCTCTCTCTGAACCTTAAGTGCCCAGGGCACATGGGGCTTCCGCAAGGGTTTTCCACAAATGCCTGTCCTTCGCCTTTTTTCTGCTCTTGCCCAGGTGAGCCCTCTATTGCTCAACATCCTTTCTGTTGTTCTTCTCCATGTCTCTTTTGGTCTACCCTTACTTCTGCTCCCCTGTGGTGTCCATCTTAGTGCTATTTTTGGTAGTGAGTTGTCAGTCATTCAGAGCACATGTCCCAACCATCGCCAGCATCTTTCCTCAATAATTGTTGTCAGTGGTTTCTAATACCAAGTTACTGAATCTCTCCTTCAGGGGATGGCTTACAGAGCTAAGGAATTTTTCTCCCATAGTCATGACCTTTGTGTCTCTACGGTCTTTAGCGGTTGAACACCAACTATTTTCTGCATTTACCAGAAACTGCTGACTAGTGTCGCCATCAGCACGAACTCCGTAGCTAGCGGCGTCATTCCTCTTCCTTCCCAGAACCCTTTTTTTTTTTAAGCTGGGTGAACACCGCGAGTTTTTTGCAAGCCACAGTTTGACCACCACTGTGGTGAGTGAAAATGGAAATCAGATCCCCTGAGCGACAAGCCGGTGACTAATCCACCAGACTGTATGCTTAACTTCTGAAAATACAGTAGGATCCGTAGGCAGACAATTTAGTGCTAATGTAAACTGATGAATGCATCAGCAGCAAGCCATCTTGCTCACAACCGAGAGGTCTACAGGAGTGCTGTTAGGGAGGCAAAGTTCCGCAAATGAATGAATGAATGTAAACGTACACTATCGGCACTATCCACTAAAATGAAGTTGACATGCTGTGCTGCCCTTGCTATCTTTCTATCACCTAGACCATTAAGTGGCGTGACCCAGTCCCTTGGTTCTTTTCTGTGGGTGGAGTGAGGGCGGGGCCTGCTAAGAGATTCGGTTCACAATGTTATAACACCCCTCACTTCCATCACTCACCAGTCAAAGTACATTGGTCAGCCGCGCAGCCGACCGTTCTTTTGGTGAAAAAGCGCTCTAGAGTTCCGTGCGTGGGAAGAAAGGTTTTCGCTCCCTTCCCGGACGGCGAGAGTTAAGGTGTTTCGATGCAGAAGCGAGTGGTCTGTTCGTCGAGCGAACCCTATAAACGGCTAGCCAGCCAGGTTCATGCTAACACGTCGGTGGTGTACTACGGTGTTATCGACCGATGGTCTCGAAATTGGCACATCTCTCGCAAAGAGTATCGGGTCTGCAGTATGGAATGTGCATTGGTTGTCGGTGCTGCGCTTTCTTCTCGTTTGTTAGAGCAGAGAGAGCCGGCCGCCGGTGGTTAAAAGAAAAGAAACGCCGCCAGAATCGAAAGGGATCCGCTCTGAGCAGAGAGCCGTCTCCCTTGCCCCGCGTCAGTCTGTCGGCAGGTTCGGTGAATAAAGCTATCTCGTTGATCCTGCCAGTAGTCATATGCTTGTCTCAAAGATTAAGCCATGCATGTCTAAGTTCATACTGTCTCACGGTGAAACTGCGAACGGCTCATTAAATCAGTCGAGGTTCCTTAGATGACATGATCCTACTTGGATAACTGTGGCAATTCTAGAGCTTATGCATGCTTACCAAGCTCCGGCCCTAGTGGAAAGTGCCCTTTTTTTAGTAAAAAACCATTCCTCGTTGCCCTTCGCGGGGCGCGGCGTCCCAACTGGTGACTCTGGATAACTTTGTGCTGATCGCATGGCCTTCTGCGCCGGCGACACATCTTTCAAATGTCTGCCCCCGCTGTTTGCGAGATTCTTCACCTGCAGTGTGTGGGGTGAAACTCCTCCCGGTCAATGAAGAAAAATGGGATTAGAGTTGCTGCGCAGCACCGCCGTGGAAAGGTGGAGGAAATGATTAAGTGAAGTGACCAGTAGCCTCGAGGTCAGGACTACTCAAATCACAGCACCTCTGCTCTAGAGGCTGCCCACGTCCTATACACACCCATACTGAGGCAGATTGCCTAAACTGGCTTAATCCAGGGGTTAAACTAAGACATTGCTTACGAGATTCAGCTGCCGCGTGTGAAGTGAAACTCCTCCCGGCCAATGAAGAAAGTGCGAAAATGCGACTAGGGTTGCCGGGCGGCGCCGCTGTGAAAAAAGTGATGGAAATAATAAAGTGAAGTTTAATCAGTATGTTCAAAGAGTATGTACTCTTGAAGCGAAAGCTACTCATACCACGGTACAGAGGCTGGCCACGTCCGAATATACACCAATACTGGTGAAATATGCCTAAACCGGCTTAACCCAGGGGTGAAACTTGATGACTATTCATAACACCGTACCTCCGCTCTAGAGATCGCTCTAGAGATCGGTATAATACGCCTAAACCGGCTTAACCCAGGGGTGAAATTTACTAGTGGCGAGGATTCGTCCTCCTTGACAAAAGCTCCATCCTGGTCACAACTAGGAAGGGTAGCGGCCACGGCCACAAAATGCTGAAGTCGGAGACACTGGACCAGTGCAGTCTAGACAGGCAACCACCTCTCACCCAACGGGGATGTATGCGTATCCGAATCATGCTGAGGTTTTCCGGTGAGAAAGTCCAACGCTGGACTGGATGGGCAACCACCTCTCACCCGGCGGGCATACACAGATATCCCAAAACACGTTAATGTTTTTCGGTGAGAAAGTCCAGCTCTAGATTAAACTGGTGCAACGAAAACCACTGTGTCACGCAATCCCGCTTCTGCGACCCACCGAGAATACAAGCACATACCCTGCGATACTCTGAACCTCTTGTGGTCCTTTCGGGGACCACAGGAGGACCACGGGACCTATCGAGGACCACAGGAGTAAATTCAGTCTTGCTGCGGAAGAAGAAGAAGAAGAAGAAAGAAAGTACAATTAAGCTCATAAAGTGTTTTTTTCCCTTTTAATCACACTTTGGTGTTGAAGTGTATATTGACATGTTTTATGTTAGACCTTTTTTACGCACGAGTTTTTTTCTCTTAACAAACGTAAAATAGCAATATAAACTAAATATTGTACAAGAGGCCCGCGAAAAAAACGTGGTTATAATAACCGATAACGGAAGAGTACATTGAAGCGGTCCGAGGGCATCTTAAACCCATTTCCCTCACAGCTCAATGCTTCAGTAACTACGGTTTCCAAGAGGAACGTATACAATTATATACAAGCGTGTATGCATAAACACACAGGGACACACACATGCATATATAATAATAATTGGCTGAAACAAAATCTGTGCTATGAATATGTAAAGTGATGGAATGTTTGCTTTGACCACATCAAAATACACACCCTTTTAGTTATCACCATGTGGCATCGTCGGTAAAAGATGCATCTGCTATACAGTTGAGACACTTGTGGAAATATTATTATTGATATACGTAAACAAGATTAACATATGTGCCAAACACCATAGAAACACACACATACATTAGATTTAAAAATCACTATAAATATTTTCATACAGTTAAATCTCTTAACCAAAACCTTTTTAGAAACATTCATAGAAAATCGTCAATAAACATAGTATCCGATGAATCTTACTAATTATGTTGTATACATGTAACTACTGAAACTAGAAGATGTTTCTAAAATGTCCTTTCTAAAAAAGCCCTGCTGGATGTTTAAAAACATTCACCCAATTCTGTTTTCTCTTTTGTTAAACCGATGCCCAGCTATATTTGCACTCTGATTATCACCCATGCACACCTTTTCACCGATAATTTTTTGGAACCGCCTATTACTAGACGAGTCAAGTTACTGACCTAATAACATTTGATATGCAGTGTCTAGGGTAAGCACTACAAAGCAAACGTAACGTTATGAAAAATGAAATAATGCTATCTGTCCACATTTTTCATTATAGTGCAATAATTCTCCTCATAAAGAATTTTAACTGCAGTAATCAATTCGTATTTGCCATGTAAAAGTGGGCTACAAAGGATAAACAGGCTAGTCAACTAATTTTATCTGCATCTTGTTTTCACACTGCACCCAGCCAAGCCGAATCCCGTTCTTCTCTTGATTTTATCCACCTCCACTTCTTTCTTCTGTTTCAACATTTTCGTAACATACTGAAAAGACAGAAATATTTTAACTGGCTCTTGTATTAATTCTCATGCGCGAAACAAAAAGGTAGAGAGAGAGAGAAAGAGAGCAGCAACACCAGCAGCAGACAGCCGTAGTACAGATCTATTACGTCATCCATTTCTAGTTGTATGTGTGCGGAGACAGGTCGGCCATTTTGTCGATATGACATCAACAGACCGGATCAAAGATGGCTGCTCCCTCGAAGAATGCACGAGACAAGAACTGCGTGCAGTTATTCGTTCCTCTAAGTAGTGATGGTGAGAAACTTCCAGATATTCATCGCAGAATGAAGAGGCAGTGTGTCTCACAACAACAGATATACGAGTATAAATGTATAGAAAATTTAAAAGTGGAGTAGCAAGTATGACTAATACAGCTCTTTCTGGGCGGCCTCACACTGCGAACAGGCCTGACATTAACACTGAAATGGAATGAATTACACGGGAAAACTGGCGAGTAACAGTTGAAGTGGCTGGAAAACTGAAGATTAGTCACTGATGGCTCTCCACAGCATTCACGATGTGCAGCAGTACCGAAAAGTCTCCGCCAGGTTGATACAAAACAACTCACCTTCGATCTGAAAGAGCATCGTGAGTAATTTTGTGAACCTCGTATACAACATTTTGAAGCTGAAGAAGGCTTTCTACGACCTGTAGTCACTGAAGGCGAATGCAGGATACATTACTTCCCGCCAGAGACAAAGCAAGAAATGGTGACATTCTTCCTCACTGAAACCAAAGAAGCTGAATACAACTCCACTGGCCGTAAAACTGATATTCACGCTCTTCAAGGACTGTAAAAGCCCAATCGTAGAACATCACATGCCCACATTAACCACTATCAACAGCAACGTATACTGTGATCTGCTTGAGAATCAGTTGAAACACCTCAGTCAAGTCAAAATATCGCGGTTCACGTGTGTCGTTACAGTACGAAAACGCGGGCCCTCACACACGTGCAACGTCTCGGCAAATTATGAATATGCGTTGTGTATGTCTTCACATCCTCAATATTCACCAGAACTTGAACTATGTGATTGTGTTTGGATCCTCCAAAGAAGCTGAATACAAACAAAGCTATTAAAAAGGTAATGAACAGCTGGCTATAGGATCTGTCAGAAGAATTTTTCTCTTGAGGAACTGAAGCATTAGTGAAGCGGTGGCAGACCTGCATTGACCATGGTATGGACTATGTTGAAAAGTCCACATTTTATGCGAATACTAAAAAGAAATTAAGGTTACTTTTGTATCCACCCTCATGTGTGTATCCGTCCGTCTGTCCGCCCGTCATCCATCCATCCAAGAAATTAAGGTTATTTGTGTACCCATCATCGTTCGTCCGTCCGTCCATCCACGCATCCAACCACAACAACAATAAATCCTCGTTTTCAGATAGTGAGAACAGGAGTATATCATTCTAGACGTTACAACAGTTATGTTGAAATATACAATCTATAGTGAGAAAAGGATTATATCATTCTAAACGTTACAAGTTATGTTGAAACATACAATCTAGGTCTTCCCTGATCGTATGTGGCGCTCAGCTTTAGAATACACAGTAACAGCTGTTGCAATTTTCCCGCTGTGTTATTCTGCCACATGGATTTTTTTTAAATAATTGACAGTTCTGAGTCCGTGGGTTCTGTCAAACGAACAATAACGATTCAAATAGCACAAAACCAACGATGGCGAGCATCACTTCATTTGAAAGCTCTTGAGGGAGAAAAAAAGTGTCATGGCAGGAAGCACAAGTTATGAGAATCGGAGAGGAAGATATAGATACAGAATCTAAGAAAGGCTTTAATGTTGTTTATTATATGCTCTATGTCAGTGAACGCCATCATTTTTTTTAGCGCAAACCTAAACCAGCAACAGTGCAAGAACACACACATCTGAGACATAAGAGTTATAGGACGCAGAATCAAATGACAACGATTAGAATGAGAAAAGCGTTAAAACAAGAAATGAAAGCCGGAAGACAAGAATATATTCAGATTTATCATTGTACGCATGAAAGCTTCCCGTGAGGAATAACTGAGAGAGATGAATATCATGGCCCAACATCTATAAACTCAGAAAGCAGACAACACAATGTAGCAGATGAAGATTAACGAGAAATTTGTGAATGATGTTATAAATGCATATTTTTTTTCTAAAAATGTAACTACTGAATGATGTCAAAATTATGAATCCGCACTGGATTCTATAACTTAAGTCGTCAGAGATGATGTTTCCTGGGGAAGACATTGATAATTACAAAGAAAATGGGTAAGAAATCTGGGGCGCTACAAAAACTTTGTATAAGTCAGATTATTGGTTCAAACATCCGTTCGACGTTTCTACTTGCTTTTGGAGCTAGGAATCGGAAGTAATTCAACAGCAAAAACAATGCGATACCGGAACTAATGATCCGTAAATTTGTTACTTTAGGTTCCTGAAATATTTGTCACACCCACGCAATAAAATCTATAATCCACAATTTGTAAACCTCTGATGTACTAATCAATATTCCTCGTGATCAGCAAACCTCGTTTTCACTGCGACGCTTGTAGCTTTCAATGAAACCAACCCAAATCAAACAAGGACATGCAGAAAACAGAGCGGGTGTTTCATTATTATTGCAATCCTGGCATCATACATCTCTCTCTCTCTCTCTCTCTCTCTCTCTCTGCGTGAGCGTGTGTGCGTGCGTGCGCATATTTAAAAAAAAAAAAAAAGAAACTCAAAAAGTTATTCCCCAACAAAAACGACAATATATGAAAGACATGGTACGCGAGATGCCGACATGCCATCAAAATAAGTAAAGCAGAGAATTCTAAAAACCGCGAACAGTAAAGCAAGGGTATAAACAACTTCTACAGATCTTGAAGGATAGTAATGAAAGCATGGTAAATAATGACGAGAAAATCTGTATCAGATGGAAAGAATATTTTGAAAAACTACTAAAGAAGAGTCTAAACTGTGAAAAGCCTATAAGCACATTACCATACAAAGAAATACAGACTTGTAAACCTGAAATAGAGGAACCAGAAGAACTCATCTACAGTATCGTGTTTCTACGAAACACCAAAGCAACTGATTCAGATGGAATTGCTGCAGAATTGATTAAGGAAGGAGATCTAAATCTACATGAACAGATATATGCACTAACACAAAAAATATGGAGAGAAAAAAAAACTCCCTAGTGAATGGTGAGAACCAATTCTGATCCCAGTATTCAAAAAAGGCGATAAGAGAAAGTGTGAAAACTACAGATGAATATTATTACTACATACAAGCTACAAAATACTATCTATTATACTTTTAAACAGATTAAAACCATACAGTGAGAATGTCCTGGGAGACTATCAAGCAGGTTTTAGGAAGAACAGATCAGCCACAGACCAAATATTTTATCTATATCAAAGAGCAGATAAGTACTGGGAATATGGAAAAGAAGTACATAATATCTTTATTGACTTCAAGAAAACCTATGACAGCATAAACAGGAGCAGCTTATGGAAAATTATGAAAGAATTTGAGATACATAATAAATTAATCATTCTGACCAGAATATATATGGAGGATGTACAAAATATAGTTATATACAAAGGAAGAAAGTCTGAACCCTTCTATATAAGAACTGGTTTAAAACAAGGTGATATGTTATCTCCGTTACTATTCAACCTAGTGCTAGAACAGGTAACCAGAAAAGTGAAGGAAGAAAGCAGTACAGAAGAAGATGCTAAAATACTAGGATATGCTGATGACATCGACCTGGTGGGGGGAAACTATCCGAGAAGTCATCAGTACCTGCATATAGCTGAGAGATGTGGCACTAAAAGTTAACCATGATAAGACAGAGTATATGAAGATATTAGGAGACCAGAGACAGAATGATCCAGATTATATAAATGTTGGTGATATTATTAGGAAAGCAGAAACATGTAAATATCTAGGCACAACCTTCAACAGAAGCAACATGGTATGCGAGGAAATTAAAAGCAGAGTACAGATAGAGAATAGAATATACTTTGCCTTGCAACACCTGTTAAAATCCAAAATAAACAATCTACAAAACTATAATAAGACCAGCCGTCACGTATGGACCAGAAACGTGGAGTACAACAAAGAAAAATGAACAACAATGCAGATCTTTGAGAAGAAGATCCTGAGAAGAATCTTTGGGCTGATAAAGGTTACCAAAATAAATAAATAAAAATCTCAGCAATAATCCTTGCATTGCCTCTAAAGAAAAAAAATAAACTGACGAATATCAGTTTAAATAAAAAATGGCACACATTACTATAAATTAAGACAATAAACTTTACACATACAAATATTTGATAACCCACATTTTAATGTGGTCAAGAGTTTCTTAAATTCAGACTGCTGGGCAGGAGTCCAATCATTCTAGTCTTCATCCACCCAAGTGAGATGATACTGCTATCTCTTCAAAAATAAGATGTTCTAAGGTGTATGGTTAATTTTACTGTATAGTCTGAAAATTCAGAATATATGCCTGCACAGCAAAAGTACATAAGCATCACGAAAAATATATATTTTTTAAAAAGTAATTTAAAATAAAAATTAAAGGAAATAAATATTCATTTAAAACAAATGTCTTATGGTGATACTTCATTGGTGAATTTTTAACTAGAAAAATACCAATTTGTAAAGGCTAATACTAAGAATTTCAGATGAAGTACTATTTCTCAAAGCTGACAGTCTATTTCATATTAAAATTACTACTGAAAATCAATCAGCTTGTAAGCAATGGGTAAATACATGATAAGAACATCAGATATTTTGTATTCTTATTTTAGCTTCTTAAAGTTCTAAAGACAAGAACCATTTGTATTTGGACAGTGGTATTATTTGCTAATCTATTTAAACAGTACAATCATTTGTTTTCAACACATTATGTTGTATTTAAACAACGTTTAATTTGTTGTATATTTTGCATTTATTAATAAGAAACTATTGTATTTCATTCATAAAATTAAAAATCTATTTCTAAAAACGCATATTAACCCTAAGATGTCCACTGCTGATAAAAAGAACAAAACCTAAGATACCTAATGTAAAAAATCACTGTTAAACCTAGGAATACTGAAAATCAAACTAAACTTGTGACACCTAAGGAAGAAAATCAACGTTAAATCTAACCATTAGTTGTTCTTTTGTGCTTACGTACATACAATTCACACCAAATAAGCACATAGTTTTGTTCATCAATGCAGATAAAGTATGTGAAGTGAATGATACCTCATTAAAAAAAAAAAAAAACTTTGCCAGGAAACTTTCTGTTGTGAGAGCAAAACAACACAGCCCCTCAAATCATCAAAGCTTCCCCGCCCTCAAGCAGGCTAAGTAACAGAAGAAAAAATGTGTACAATGTTCCAACAGCGACAAAGAAAACATTCAGTCAGTCATTTGCATTTCCCTTGCGGAACTTTGCCCCCCTAACAGCTCTCCTGTAGGCCTCTCGGTTGTAAGCAAGATGCCCTGCTGGTGTTAAGTCCTTTCGGAAATCATCAAAGATGTTTTGCAGCCATCTTCGCCTTGGTCTTCCTCTCTTTCTTGTTTCCATTATGTACCCTTCCAAGACGGTCTTTTCTAAATTATCATGACGTTTAATATGTCCAAAATATTTAAGTTTTCTCTGTTCAGTCTATCTTACTAGCCAACCTTCTTGAATATTAAGTTCTTGTAGTATGGATATATTTGTTATTTGGACCCACCATTAGAAGAAAACATTAGGGAAAATAATATCGGTCACTACAATGTTCATTTTAAAAAAAATACTTTACTCACATGCCTTCAATACATTTTCTCAGTTTTGTTTTGGTACCCAAACAAAGATATAAATAGAAGAGCTTTCTGTGGCACGACAACTCACTGTCAAGTCACGCTGTCGCGCTTTTGTGCTGCTTGATTTCGTACTGCTATCTACTCGAGATCAACGAAGACCGGTGTATTGTTGAACAAACATTGCTGAGTTACTAATTAAAATTTATAAATATATATAACGTTAAAGTATTACTGCAGATACTAAAACCTACTTACCAATCATTCTTTAAAAGAAATAACACAACTGGTTCATCACAATACAGGATTCAACACCGAACAAAGCCTTCTAAGCCCTCGCGTTCTGTTTCGTTTCATTTGTTTGGCCTTGTGAGGTTTTTAGTTTTTAATGAGAGACGTCTCAGCCAATGAGAGGAAGGGACTTACAGGGGAACCACCTTGATTTCACAAATGTACACAAAAATGCCACTTTTAACTCCCTTATTGACAATTCATCCAGCCTTTTTTTTTTAGTTTTTATTCTGACTATGTTTTATTCGTTTGCATTACTCATAATGCAAACAACATAGGACTAAAGATCAACGTAGGAAAGACAAAGCAAAATATGAACATCAGAAGTGTACTCAGAGTAGACAGCAAGTTAGTGGAGGAGGTCAACGAATCTGTATACCTTGGCAGTAGAGTAGTAGAAAATGGAGACAGCATAGAGGACATCAACAGCATACTTACTAGAGCAAACCAGGCTTTTGCAGTGCTGCATACTCTATGGAAATCTTTAAAAAACTAAGCATAAATACAAAAATCAGGATATTTAAGAGTAATGTTCTAAGTGTACTACTCTATGGAAGTGAATGCTGGAAAATCACCAAATCAATACAAAACAAGTTGAATTCTTTCCAGACTAAATGTTTACGAAGAATTAGACAAATATTTTGGCCAAACACCATAAGAAATAACGTCTTGTTGGCAGAAATGCAGATGAAGCCACTGACAGCAATTATTGAGGAAAGACGCTGCGATGGTTGGGACATGTGCTCCGAATGACTGACAACTCACTACCAAAAATAGCACTAAGATGGACACCACAGGGGAGCAGAAGTAAGGGTAGACCAAAAGAGACATAGAGAAGAGCAACAGAAAGGATGTTGAGCAATAGAGGGCTCACCTGGGTAAGAGCAGAAAAAAAGGCGAAGGACAGGCATTTGTGGAAAACCCTTGCGGAAGCCCCATGTGCCCTAGGCACTTAAGGTTCAGAGAGAGAGAGAGATGTTTATTCATAGGTCCTCCATGTTGGGGGTTTTACCGTTGGGCCAGCGACCTACCAGATAAGAAAGAATTGCTACAGATACATCAGAAAAAGACTCTACATGTCAAGTCTTGGCGGAGCAGTGAGGGACTGCAGTAGTGTTACCACTAATTACGAGCAGTGACGAAAGCACAAAACAGGGAGAACTAAAGAAAGCGAGAAAGGCATGGTTTGAACTATTTCGACCTGCTCTGGATAGGACTAGCTGTGGAACCTTTGTTGATGCCTATGCTCCATTGGGGATACAGATGAATAATGATGATGATGATGATGATTCACTCAGCGCCATTCGCATTTAAAATTAAATTCCATTGCCTTTTCATGTTCCCTGTGTCCCTTGTATAACTTTTTTAAAAAATTCTAACGTTTTCTAAAATAGTTCCGTACCCTAAATAACCCCTAGACGGCTAATTGTACAAAAGTATCATATAATTTCAGTCGTAGAGTGACAGCCAGAATGTTCTCTCTCTCTCTCTCTCTCTCTCTCTCTCTAAATATCCAAATTTGTGAGGCAGCAAATCAAATACTTTCAAATGCAGCGAGAATTACAGCAACAGCGAGGATTAAGACAATATCAATCTGAATTAACTATTTTATTCCTCATAAACTTTTACGCTCATGGGAGGCAAAGTTCCGCAAGGGACATGCAAATGAATGAATGAATGAATGAGGACCATATTATATGTATGTGTGTGCGTGTGACTGTGTATGTGTCCCCTCTTCTAAAGGTATTAAATTGTTAGATTACTGTAGATCTGTCATTTTTTTTATCTATTATATATTTTGCTTTCTGTATCTTTCATTCTATTTTACCGCATGAACTCCGTACTGTCTAAAATTATGATTGAGCTGGATACATTCACAGCTATGCCAGTAAATTACCTCCCGTGTCAATAATATTTTCCATTATTTTCACAGTTTAATTTTTGTTTTTTCTATCAGATTCTACAGATGTATAGTTTTCACTAGTCTTCTGCTGACATATGCTCTTCCCTTGCCACAGGAAGAAATGCGCACGTTCCAACCATGCCAGAGTAAAAGCGCTGGTCTCGATTTGTATAGGGGTATGTTAGTAAAAGTGAATGAAACAAAGTATTTCCACGTTAAAAGTGTACATATTATTCTTCGAAATAACTAAATATATGACGATTTCATAAATGTAGTTTTTTTTTAAGTAGTGTGATGATTTTAGCTGATAATTGTTTCCTACTTACCATCGGCTAGGTCTAGATCTATATACTACTTACCATCGGCGATGTCTAGAGCTACCTGTATAGATCAACTATACGATATCGTCTTGTGGTGATATATGGCATGCTCACTAAAATAATGCCTGAAATAACCTTCTAATTACTTCTCCAGTCCGTTTTATATGTCTAGATCTACTTGGGTTACATTCAAGAACGGTGGTCTGGTCACAGGGCATGTCCATATGCCTATCTACATCACCAAAAGTTGAAAATTCTCGTTCAAAACTTCGATTTTTCACGCTCGTTTCTAACCACGCTTCGGGGATGACGAAAAGGGTCATTTGATATGCGCACGAAATCTTTACAATCAAAAGTTACAAGGGTTTTTTAATGAAACAACGCATGTTTTAGTGAAATTCGGCACAGAACTCAGATGCCGGCAGAAGCACTATAAGTTAATCTGAGACATTTCTCATTTCATGCTGTGATACAGTTCACTTCAGAAATGTCCTTACTTTCTTGTATTTTTAATACTTAAAATAGGTAACTTCTCAATACTGCAGCATCTAAAATGAAGGGGCTAGATGGATATTATGTTTCTGACAGGACAGATGATTTTATGTGGCTAGCCTAATGCAATCCGAAGGCTGTAGTTTGCTAACTCCTGATTTAAGTTATTTTCAAGCTGCTGAATGAAAAGCAACAATTGTCCAATATACTCTGTGCACAGAAGAAGAAATTAGCGAATGGTTCCAGATTGAAACAGGCATGAAACAATGATTTATACTATCTCCCTTGTTTTGTTTTATTTTATTGGAATTATCAGACCTAATAATGAAAAAATGCACAGGTAAAACGGGCATTGATTGGGTATATGGGGCCCAACTAGAAGATCTTGATTTTGCAGATGACATAACTCTTATCAGCGACAATGTGAATTCAATGCAAGAAAAAAAAACAGATAACCTGTCTTCACTGGTTAGCAAAATAGGACTTGATATGAAAAAAAGTGAAACTTCCTACTAATCAAGAAGGAAAAATATACATAGAAGCTACATAGCTGTTGAAGAAGTACGCCAGTTTGCATACCTCAGCAGCTGTATGTACCAGGATGGTGACATCAAAACGGAAGTTAGAACTGCAAAAGCACCAGTTAAGAATCTCAATAACATATGGCACTCAAAAGTTAAAAGCACAAAAAATAAGTTAAAATTCACTTCAAATGTAAGGTTAACCCTCATTTATGCATACAATAGCAACTAAAGAAATAGACAACAAATTAGACTCTTTTGACCGCTGCTGCCGAGCTGCCGTGCGTGGTGTGAAACTCCTCCTGGCCAATGAAGAAAATGCGATTAGGGTTGCTGCGCAGCGCCGTCGTGGAAAAGGTGAAGGATTAAGTGAAGTGACCAGTAGCCTCGAGGTCAGGACTACTCAAATCACAGCACCTCTGTTCTAGAGGCCGCCCACGTCCTATAGACACCCATACTGGGGCAGATTGCCTAAATCGGCTTAACCCAAGGGGTTAGAGTTAAACTAAGACATTGCTGGCGAGATTCTTCGGCTGCCGCGCGTGGAGCGAAACTCCTCCCGGCCAATGAAGAAAATGCGACTAGGGTTGCCCGGCGGCGCCGCTGTGAACTGGAAAAGTTCAATCGGTATGTCCAGTAGTCTCGCGGCGAGAGCTACTCGTACCACGGCAACTCTGCTCTAGAGGCTGGCCACGTCCGATATACACCCATACTAGTGAAATATGCCTAAACCGGCTTAACCCAGGGGTGAAACTTGATGACTACTCATGACACGGTACATCCGCTCTAGAGGTCGGTCACGTCCTAAACAGTCCCATACTGGGATAATACGCCTAAACCGGTTTAACCCAGGGCTGAAACTTGCTAGTGGCAAGGATTCGTCCTCCTGGACAAAAGCTCCGTCCTGGTCACAACTAGGAAGGGTAGCGGCCACGTAAAGGTGAAGTCGGAGACATTGGACCAGTGCAGTCTAGATAGGCAACCACCTCTCACCCAATGGGGATGCATGCGTATCCTAATCACGCTGAGGTTTTCCGGTGAGAAAGTCCAATGCTGGGGACTGGATAGGTAACCACCTCTCACCCGGTGGGGATATACGGATATCCCAAAACACGTCGAAGTTTTCCTGTGAGAAAGTCCAAATCTAGGCTGGATGGGCAACCACCTCTCACCCAGCGTGGATCTCTGAACCTTAAGTGCCCAGGGCACATGGGACTTCCGCAAGGGTTTTACACAAATGCCTGTCCTTCGCCTTTTTTCCTGCTCTTGCCCAGGTGAGCCCTCTATTGCTCAACATCTTTTCTGTTGTTCTTCTCCATGTCTCTTTTGGTCTACCCTTACTTCTATTCCCCTGTGGTGTCCATCTTAGTGCCATTTTTGGTAGTGAGTTGTCAGTCATTCGGAGCACATGTCCCAACCATCGTCAGCGTCTTTCCTCAATAATTGCTGTCAGTGGCTTCATCTGCATTTCTGCCAACAAGACGTTATTTCTTATGGTGTTTGGCCAAAATATTTGTCTAATTCTTCATAAACATTTAGTCTGGAAAGAATTCAACTTGTTTTGTATTGATTTGGTGATTCTTCAGCATTCACTTCCATAGAGTAATACACTTAGAACATTAGTCTTAGATATCCTGATTTTTGTATTTATGCTCAGTTTTTTTTTTTATTTCCATATAGTCTGCAGCACTGCAAAAGCCTGGTTTGCTTTAGTAAGTCTGCTGTTTATGTCCTCTATGCTGTCTCCATTTTCTACTACTCTACTGCCAAGGTATACAAATTCGTTGACCTCCTCCACTAACTTGCTATCTACCCTGAGTACATTTCTGTTGTTCACATTTTGCTTCATTAACTTTGTCTTTCCTACGCTGATCTTTAGTCCTATGTTGTTTGCATTCTGAGTTAGCTTGTTTATTTTATCTTGCATATCTTTGTGACTGCTTGATAATAGACAAATGTCATCCGCAAAGTCAAGGTCCTCCAGCACTGTGTCAAGGGTCCATTGTAATCCTTTGCATTTGTCTGATGTTATCTCCTTCATTAACCAGTCTACTGCCAAGATAAATAATGTTGGTGATAGTACACATCCCTGTTTCACTCCTGTTTGTACCCTAAAGCTTCTGGAGGTATGTTCTCCACAGATCACTTTGCACTGAAAACCCTTGTATACATTTACCATTTGATTACATTTACTATCTTATGGGGGAGGCCATGCCATCTTAGGATTTTCCACAGTGCATCTCTGTTGACATTGTCAAAGGCTTTCTCAAAATCTATAAACAATGCATATGTTGTGCTATGCCACTCATTTGCCTGTTCTAATATTTGTCTAAGTACAAATATGTGGTCTATGCAAGATCTTCCTTTCCTAAATCCTGCCTGCTCTTTCCAAAGTTTTTCCTCAAGTGTTGGTACAGTTCTGTTGATGATTATTCTGCAAAATACTTTACTGGGGAGTGGCAATAGGGTAATGCCTCTCCAGTTCCCGCAATCTCTGAGGTCACCCTTCTTTGGTAGTTTTACTATAAGGCCCAGTGTGGATATCTTATCTTATATCTTATATCCTTCCCGTGCCGTTAAACTTCACATAGGGCTCGCAAAGTTGTTCGTCAATTTTTTCTGTCTTCGGCGAGTCTTTCAATCTCATCATAGGATTTTATGCCTGTTAATTTGGCCTCTCTTAACAATGTCCTCTTCAGAGTTTCACGCGGTCTGCTTCTTTTTCTTCGGCCTGTTGTGTTCCACTTGATAGCTTGTTTTGGGATCCTCTCATCATTTCTTCTCATCAAGTGACCAACATATGTCCATATCCTTTTCCTGATCACCCATGAGACTGGTTGTTGTTCACTCATCTGTCTTATCTCTGCATTGTTCAAATTCATTTTTTTTTAAACTGTTTGAATTCATTTGAATTCATTTGAATAGATTCGAATATGTTTCCGGAAATTGTTTGAATTCATTCGAATTCAAATTCGTTCCATTTGACGCCGAATATTTTCCTTAAGCATTTGTTTTGTTTTCAAACAAGTCTAATTTCTTTTTAATTTCTTTAGTTGTTTTCCAGCTTTCGCATGCACAAATGAGGGTGGATATTACATTTGAGTTGAATAGTCTTAACTTGGTTTTTGTACTTATTTTAATTCCACATGTTCTCAAGATTCTTGAAGACTGATGCTGCTTTTGCAATTCTGATCCTAACTTCCTTTTCCAGGTCTATGTAGCTGCCAAGGTATGCAAATTGATTGGCTTCTTCAATATGTGTCCCTTCTATGTGTATTTTTCCATTTTGATTAAGGGGAATTTTCATTATTTTTGCTTTGTCCTTGTTAATTTCAAGTCCTATTTTGCTAGCCAGTGAAGACAGGCTATCTGTTTTTTCTTGCATGGAATTCATATTATTACTGATAAGAGTTATGTCATCAGCAAAATCAAGATCTTCTAGTTGGGTCCCATGTACCCAGTCAATACCTGTGTTACCTGTGCAGCATTTCTTCCTTATGAAGTCTATTGTAATCCCAAAAAGTAAAGGAGACAGCTTCACACCTGTTTCAATCTGGAACCATTCACTCATCCCTTCTTCTGTCTTGACTGCACAAACATATTCATTGTAGAAGTCCTTAATGATGTTGACAATTTTAGATGGTATTCCAAATAGACTTAAAATTCTCCATAATGAATCTGTGTGTATGCTATCAAATGCCTTTTTAAAATCTATGAAGTTCAGTATTAATGGTTTCTGCTTTTCTTCAAGTATTATTCTGAGAGTAAAGATCTGGTCGAGACAGCTTCTACCTTTCTTCTCTCATTGCAGTATCCACTAAGTCTTTTCAAAATGACCTGCAAAATACTTTTGACACAACTGATATTAAGGTTACTCCTCTCCAGTTGTTACAGTCACTAAGGTTGCCTTTTTTTGGTATTTTAACAATGACTCCTTTTTTTCCAATTAGAAAGGATCTTCTCCTCTTTCCAAATCTTGTTAAACATTCTCTGTAGTTGTCTCATGTTGTCACTATTAATAGCTTTTAGCATTTCGGCTGTTATTTCTTCTTCACCTGCAGCTTTGTTGTTAGCCATTAAATTCACTGCTGTTTCAATTTCATGCAATTTAGTTTCATCTAGGTTGACATTTAGTTGTGGGGCTGGTAAGTCAGTTTCAAGGTTTAACAATTTTTTGGGTGTGGTCGATTAAGTATTTCTTGGAAGTGTTCAGCCCATCTTTGCTTTTTGGTCTTTACTTGATGTTAATAGGGTTCCAGTTTTGCTAAGGATTGGTCTTTCTTTAGATGTAATAGTACCTGTTAGCCTTTTTTGTATGTTATATAAAGTTTTGCTGTCTCCTGTTTTTGGTGCTTTTTCTGCCTCTTTCACCATATTGTCTATGTATTTTCTTTTATCCCTTCTAGCTGAACTTTTTACTTTCTTGTCTATTTCTTTGTATGTTGCTTTCACCAGATCTTTTCCAAGATCTGTTTTTGCATTCAACATGTCTAATTTGATTGTTCGTTTTTCATGTATATACGTCCATGTTTTATCTGATATCCATGCTTTTCTATTTGGTTTTTTTCAGTCCAGCGCTTGCTTTTGCTGCTGTGATTATGGCTGTGCTGTAAGAATTCCATAATTCATCTATACCTATCTCCTCAACTTCACTGGGTGTTTTGGAATGATTGGCAAGTTCCTGATTGAAATTAATGTTAGTATTTTCTTCTTGTAAGGCTGTGACTATTTATCTTTTTGTGTATTGATTTCTTGTGTTGGCTTTTAAATTTTAGTTTTATTTTCCCTATGCACAGATTGTGATCACTGTTAACATCTGCACCCCTGTAAGCCCTTACATCTATGAGAGATGTTCTGTATTGCTTTCTAATACAAAATGATCTATCTGGTTTCTAGTTCTATCATCTGGAGATATCCACTTTGTTTTATGTATCTCTTTGTGTGGGAATATTGTACCTCCAATGACCATGCCCTCTGTTAGACATATTTCAATTAATCTTTCTCCATTCTGATTAACCATGTCAGCTCCTTCTTTCCCCATCACGTTTTCAACGTCGGTATTATCTTACTCTACCTTAGATTTGAAGTCCCCCATATCAATTAGGATGTCGTGTTTAGGGACTTTGTTGATGATTTGTTGTAGTTGGTGATAGAAGTCGTCTTTCACATCATCATCTGCATCATTCGTGGGTGCATAACACTGTATTATTGTTATTCTTCCGTGTCTTAGGTTGTGTCTTGCACTTATTATACGACTGTTCACTGGTTCCCATTATACAAGGCTCTTTGCTGCTATGTTTGACATAATAATACCTACCCCATCTCGAATTTTACATCATTTCTGCCTTAATGTATTATTAACTTACCGTTTTCCGCCGATCTTTTACCTGCTTATTGGCCATCGCATTTCGCTGATGCCCAGTATGTCTAGATGGTATCTCTCCATTTCTTTGATGACCTGAGTAGTTGTTGCTGCCATCGTTCTCACATTCCAGAGTCCGATCTTTGTCACATATTTGGGGCCGACGAATGAGCTCCTCGGAGTTGGCATCCCTGATGCTCTGCGAGTTTCCGTAACGATATCTTTTCTTCCTATCTGGAGTCGCCTCTAGATAGGTCCCAGGATAAGGTTGTTAGCGTTATGCCCAACTCCCGGTACATGATGTGTGATAGATCAAGCGGAATTCCGCTGATTAGCCTGGATATACTGATATCCAAAAACACGTCGAGGTTTTCGGTGAGAAAGTCCAATTCTAAATTAAACTTGTTCAACGAAAACCACGGTGTCACGCATTCCCGCTTCTGAGAAACACCGAGAATACAGGCTCAAGCCCTATGATACTCTGAACCTCTTGTGGTCCTCTAGGGGAGCCCGTGTGGTCCTTTCGGGGACCACAGGACCTATCGAGGACCACATGAATAATTCAGTATGATCACGGGGCGGTCTTGGTGGTAGAAGCGAAGAAGAAAAAGACTCGTTTGAAAACAATTGCCTAAGGAAAATACTCAGTATAAAGTGAAAGGAATTAAAAAACAATGCAGAGATAAGGCAGATGAGTGAACAACAACTTGTCTCATGGGTGATCAGAAAAAAGGAGATGGACATATCTGTCACGTGATGAGAAGAAACAGAGAATCCCAAAATAAGCTATCAAATGGAACACGACAGGCCAAAGGAAAAAAAAAGGTCGACCACGTGAAACTCTAAGGAGGACATTGTTAAGAATAGCCAATTTGGTAGACATAAAATCCCTTGAGGTTGAAAAGCTCGCCAAAAAACAGAAAAACTGTGCTACCATCCGAGCCCTGTGTGATGTTTAATGGCATGGGAAGGATTATAAAGGTACAAGGATAATAATGAGTACTACTTGCTGCTTTATATTTGGCTCCCAGCAGACCTTTTCAGTGTCTGTGGTCTATTAGATCATTCTAATGCACCCTTAAATGCACTTTGTACAGCTTAAATGGATTCATCACTGGTAATTTTTTTTTTTACCAAAAAGAAGCATGCAATAAATGGATGATGTGTTTGATATCAGAAGATCCATGATTCCATGGGAAAAATAAAGCTGTATTTTTATGACAGCTTTTGATAAACAAAGTCTGATTTTTGTGTTCCCTATAAGTTCCCTTAGGAAATGCTATTCATTTTCTTGTTTAACACAAGAACAACACAAAAATATATTTTATATTACAGAATGAAGAGATGACAGCAGAGATTCCATAAGACGGACAGAGGAAACCAGACATTCCATGAGAAAAAAAAGACACAACATTTCATTTTATTATAGTGCACTTCATGACAGGAATGAGTGAATGGTTCCAGACTGAAACTGGTGTGAAACAAGGATGTGTATTACCTCCCCTGCTTTTGTAATTGCTGTAGACTTCATAATGGAAAAATTGTGCACAGGTAAAACAGGCATTGACTGGGTACATAAGACCCAAGTGGAAGATCTGCAGATGATACAACTCTTATCAGTGACAATGTGAAATCAATGCAAGTAAAAACAAGTACCCTATCTTCAATAGCTAGTAAAATAGGACTTGAAATTAACAGGGATACAACACACGAAGGACAAATATATGTAGAAAGATATGCTGAAGAAGTACACCATTTTGCACATCTCGGCAGCTACACAGACCAGGATGTAGCTGCCGAGATGTTGAAAGGAAGTTAGAATTGAATTTCAAAAGCAGCATTGACCTTCAAGAATCTTGAGAACATATGGCATTCAAAAGATATAAGTACAAAAAAAAACAAGTTAAGATTATTCACTTCAAATGTAATATCCACCCTCATTTATGCATGTGAAAGCTGGAAAACAACTAAAGAAACAAACAGACAACAAATTAGACTCTTTCGAAAACAAATGCCTAAGGAAAATACTCGATATAAAGTGGAATGAATTCAAGAACAATGCAGAGATAAGACAGATGAGCAAACAACCTGTCTCATGGGTGATCAGAAAAAGATGGACATACGTCAGTCATGTGATGAGAAGAAACAATCAGAGGATCCCCAAACAAGTTATCAAGTGGAACACAACAGGCCGAAGAAAAGGAGGTTGACCACGTGAAACTCTAAAGAGGACATTGCTCAGTGGGCATTCATCACTTGATGAGACTGAAAAAATCGCCAAAGACAGGGAATTTTGGCGAACTACCATGTGGGCCCTATGTGACGTTTAGCGGCATGGGAAGGATGTAAGACTTCATGTAGTGCTCAGAACCAGATACAGGAAGTCAGAACAGGACAAAAGCCTCCTCCTGGTCATGCCATTTTATGTATAACCATGCAGTTTTCTCGTTAAAAAAACAAAAGGTGAACAATGTGAAGCCCCATGATTGTAAAATGAGTTTTCAAGAACTGTGACTTAAATAACTAAGCTCAGCAAGAAAGGCATGTCAAAAGGTGAGAAAGGCATGGTGAAGCTGAGAGAGGCCAAAAGGTTGGCCTCATATGCCAAACAGTTAGTCAAGTTGTGAACATAAAGTAGTTCTAGGAGGAATTTCATTGTCTGAGCCTTCAATTAACTGCATATTTTATACTTTACTGTATATTGTTTTTCTTGACCAAAACATGTTAGCACACTTAAAAACCCTGTAAACATATGCCGGTAATATGAATATAATGAAACGAGACCAGACTAAGAGAAAAAGATGTCAATATAGTTCATTAATTTAAAGAAATGACACAATCTTTCTGGCATAAGTTTCATTTAAGAGAAATAAACTTAATCTGAACATTCATTTCCAACATATATAACAGAATGAGCCACAAGCAATGTTTAGTAATATATGCAGCCCAGTCTTCCCATTGTTAGCAATAACACTGACACGCACAACTTTGTCTCACATATTAATGGTCATTTTGTACTCAGTAACTGACTGAAAATGGAAGAAAATGGAATAAACATTTATTGCAAACAATCTCACTGATAAAGAAAATAACATCTGACATACAACACACGAAGTTTGGTAATTCTTCCTTTACTTACAGTAAAATAATTAGTTAGGTTACATTAGGTTATGAACTGAGTTTGCTTGCTTGTGCCCTGAAGCTGTTAACTGTCTGTATATACTTATCGTTAATTAGATATGCCAAACAGCTCAGAAGGACTGCAACAGTTGATTCTCTCCATCAGAAGACACAGTGAAGCTCAGAACCTATTTAAATGCTAACAAAGCCAAAGTAATGACAACTGATAAAATAAGAAGTAAACCCAAAATTACATCAAACCACAAAGAGCTGGAAAACATAAATAAATATATAGCTTCAATCATCATTGCCAATAACAAAAGCACAGAGGAATCAAAAGAAGACCAGCAGTTGCATCACAGAAACTAGTGCAAATGAAACGTATGTTGCAAGGTGCCAACAAGAAACAAAGTTATGTTTACTAAAAGCTTACATATTCCCCGCTGCAACACATGGATGTGAAACAAGGACATTTAACAAATCACTAGAAAAGAGAATAACAGCATTTGAAATGAAATGTTCTAGACAGCCACTTAGAACATCGCGGACAGAAAGAAAATCAAAAAGATATTGATGGGATTAGGTGTTCCCTAATTGGAGGTTATGAATTACCAGAGATTAGATATGCTGATGACACAGTGTTACTGTCCACAACACAAAAAGGAGTGGAAAAACTAATTATGTCAGTTCGTAAGAATAATGAAGAGCAGAACCTCTATCTTAATGCAAAGAAAACTAAATTGATAACAACTGACAAAACAAACAAGGCAGCTGAAATATGTATCAATGAGGAAAAACTGGAAGAAGTGGAGTTTTGAATATCTTGGATCACTACTAACTAATAATGGAGATACAATGAGGGAAATTAAAAGAAGGACATCTATCGCTCTTCAGAAAGTAAAACAAATAAAGAATCTGTGGAGAGGAGCAGACAGAACCACAAAAATAAGATTTTGAAGGGCATGCATCTTTCCCACCGCAACATATGCTTGTGAGACCTAGACACTTAACAAAACAGCTGAGAAACACTTTTGAATGTAAATGCTACAGAAGAGTTCTCCAAATATCGTGGACACAAAAAAGAAAAAATATTTTAAAAAATACTAATACATTATTAAAATAATAAATATAATTAAAATATATTATATATATTATATTAATGTTATTATTATTATTATATTATTATAAAATACTACAAGAGCTTAACTAATCCAGCAAGTGAGAGTGAGAGCTGGAATTCTGTGTATAACTAGTCTAGTAACCTCAACTCACGAAGATCAAGATGAAGGTATATATTGTTATTCACATGCGTAACATGATCACTACGATACGTTACGGCCTAAGTAAAGCCCCATTAACACACTGTACACACCAACAGTACAGACAGGAAAAAGACCACCAAAACCTATTATAGTTGGTGCTGTCGGGGAAACCCACTTTGGCGACATAAAACTACGATGGGTGGAGGTGTCGCAGTGGGGCGACACACAACTTGGTAAAGGCAATCTCATGGCCCTAAGGTACGGCGCACTCCTTCTGCTCTGTGCCGTCGCTATTCTTGTTATTTTCGATTTCGCTAGCAAGAAATGTGAGCAGCATGGGGTGTGTTTTCATTCATCGTTGTCTGATTGAGCATGCTGTCCGTGCGTGAGAGAGCTGCCATTGCTACATTATGTCACTGTGAGAGGGATCTGTTTTTGTATGCTGCCACTGTGAGGATAATCCTACTAGCCCTTCCAAGCTGTCCTGGAGGCGGATGGGGGAGATGATTCGGCACTTTAGCGTGCTGTGCATACTGAGGGGGCCAACCCTGGATCTCTGGTTTGCTATGTCCTGGAGGGGCCATCTCTGGCTCTCTACAGCTGGGAAGAAAGTGCACGGACTCTACCTGTAGTTATCACGACTGGAGGGGAGCCAGCTACAGCCTCTCGGAGTTAGAGCTTGGAACTTGTTTCGCTTTCTCTAGTTCCAGGAGTAGGTACTTTCTAGAACGTTTGGACTAATTTCTTTTCTTTTGATGGAATTCATCAGGTCTTGTGGTGGATAGTTTCGGATTAGTTTGGTAATTCTTCCTTTACTTACAGTAAAATAATTAGTTAGGTTACATTAGGTTATGAACTGAGTTCGCTTGCTTGTGCCATTGCCATGTTTGTGTCAAATCTTTTCGGTCGTTTATGTGATTTTTTTTTTTTTTAGTGGGCGATTGTTATTTTGTAATATTTGAGCACAAATGGCGTGCTCGCTTTTGTAAGTGAGTTGGGTGTGAATGGAATTTTTTATTCCGTAGTGTTTATGTGTGCACGATTCGGGGAGTCAGCGTGTTTTTTTCCCTCCCTACGCCAGCTGTGTAAGCAAATTGTGTGAAACTTGTTGTTATGTAACTTGGCTTTTTGTCTTTATATATTTGGCCACATTTTTTTTAGGTTTTGTTGTATTACAAGTGTGATTCGAATACAAGCGCAGGCTGTAGTAGTACTCAAGGCTTCATATTTTCCGTGAGTGGTTTGAAAGTTTGCTTTGGTCCGCGTAGTAGCCCGTGCGTTCGTGTTTGTAATGTTTTGGGTGCACCCAAGTGATTGTATTGTGTTTCACGTGGAGGCCTGCTAGCTGATGTGACAGAAAGAACTAGACTACCAAAATCCTATTATATCATGACCATCTCCTCCTTTCACTTTATACATCCATTACTTTAATTTTGTCCTGTCAGAGTTGTTATGGTCACACTCTGATAATATCGTAAACTAGTTTCCATTCATGAAAACTGAATTTAAGGGGATTTTCATATTTAGTCAAGTTTTGTTTCTGAATACTGTGGCTTATGTTACACAAAATATCTCAGGGACACTTCAAACTGTGAACAAAATATGGACAAAAGACCATAATGAACTTAATATCCATATTTATTTACATTTAGAAAATAAAATCAATCACATACAAATTTCTTCTGCTCAAAGTTTATATATGAAGCCTGATATTTAAGAATCAGATACTTGTTATGACTAGATATCCAGGTTTTTACAATAGCAGCTGTCATGTAAAAAACAGACATATCCAAAATAATGAAATAAATGAATCACAACAATTTTAAATATGCATTTTCCTAACCTAATTGTGCAACAAGTCATGGAACCTCTGAAATTCATGCTGTCTTATCCTTAAAAAATTAAACCAAAATCCTTGCAATCAAGTGCTGTGCCGTGTGGCTTAGGCGATCATTTCTCTCCACAATTCCCTGTCTTTAGACTTGATTATGAGATCTGCCGGTGACTTTCTTCCTAGCCACATTGGCAGCCCATCCAGTAACTGGTTGGGCTGTCAAAATCCTTGCACAAACATAAAAAAATAACATGAGGGGGTGCTGAAAAGTTATTGGGTCAACAAAGAAGGGAATGATTCAGAGCAATGAAACTTGGATATCATTCCATATATTCACCCCAAAGTTCAATACACTTGGCACATTGTTTCTCAAGTTTCTTAACCCTTCTAAAAAAAACTTATCTGATATCTGGTCACTGAAATACTGCTCTGTTACTGTTATCATCTCCAAATCAGTCAAAAATTTCCTCCTTTTCAAGCAGGGAAACAGGAAATAGTCAAATGGAGCAAGATCTAAGAAATGGATCACAAACCCCAGATTCTTCAAAATGTCTTGTGAGCCCCTGTGACCAGGCACGCTGTCCTGTGAAACAAGAACACCCTCCCTTGCTGTTTTTCTTTCAATTCACCCCTTAATTGGCATAGCAAGTTAGATTTCTCTGCATTAACTATTTGGCCCTTTGGATGATGATCCAATCAACAAAATACTCTCCTTATCCAAAAAAAACAGTGGCATGATCTTTCCTGCTGACTTCAGGGCCTTGAATTTCTTCGGCCAAGAACACCAGTGCTGTCACTGCAAGGATTGTAGTTTGGTCTCAGGATTGCAGTGATATAACCGTTTCATGAACAGTGATGAGTTGCTCCAAGGAATCATCGAAATCAACTAGATCACTCAAAATGCTGCAAAATTAACTTGGAGGTGTCTACTAAATTTCGCTTCTTGCTGGCATTCAAACATTCTGACACCCACTTGCCAGACAGTTTCTGCATCCCTAAATGCTCATGAATTACAAACCCAATGCATTCCCTGAATATCTCAGAAAATGTTTTAGCTGAAATTCACTGATCTGCCAAAATCAGGCCATAAACATAGATCAAGAATTTCTAGGAGCTGAAAGCCTTTCAGATCTTGCTTCATCTTCAGTCTCGAAATCTTCATGCTGAAAGTTAGCACACCACTTGTTCACAGCTGAGTATGAGCACTTTTCACTCAATGTTAAAGCATACACTTGTGTACTTCCTTCAGTTTTCTTTTGAAGCAACAGGAACTTCATGGCTACCTGAATTCCACGCTTGAAAACTCCACACTTTTCGTCAACATGATTCTGTCAGTGATCTGAAGAAAAAAAAGGTACAAAATTAGTGCTATGATCCTGCAAATTGGCACTTTACATTATAAAGTAAGACTCTTTCTAGCTGGAAAAGCACTCCTCAAACAAACAGGTGCACAAGACCTAGCTGAGTGGGTGGCTACAAGAAACACTTGCTAAACTATGTGTGGGATGTGAGTTGAGCGAGGAGCAGTATATTATAAAAAATGATCCAAATATGTATTAGAAACATGAAAAGTCTGCATCTGGTCTTGATGACATCTGATATGTAAAACACTGGCAAACTCTCAAGAGGTGTGCCCGGGTCTTTACAGTCAATTCAAATGGAAGACCAGTGAAAGGACTTAAATGATAACTGTGAAGCAGCATCACTGTCAAGAATGGGATGGCAAAAAATGAATGATTTATCATAAACTCCACACAGACCTTTATCCTTCCTGTGCCGTTAAACGTCATATAGGGCTCGCAAGGTAGTTCGCCAATTTTTCCTGTCTTCGGTGAGTCTTTCAACCTCCTTAAAGGATTTTATGCTTATTACTGGTTGACCACACAGATGGTCAACCAATAAATAACAGCTATATACTGTACACTGAACGAGATACTGAGGGTGCTGAAATCTGGTAACTTTTCAGCACCTTCTCATAGCTTATAGAGGGACAAGGGCACATAGAAAAATGAAAATAAAATGCAATGACAAGAACATGGTATGTTAAACTAATTGTTGCTATGAAACTTTTATATCAAGAAAAAAATAACTTACAACTCATCAGAGGCAGGAGGGAACAAAGTTTTTATCTTTCAAACTCATGAACAATCTGACATCACTGATAATTCTCTCTAACAACTATCTCAGTGATTACTTTTTAAGCTGACAGACAAATAAAAACCAACTGCTCCAGTTCAGGGTCTGGCTAATAAAATAAGTCGCTTTGACCTTTATGCATTAGTTATAGTATTAATTATATTAATTTCCTGATATGCTAATTTCATTACGTTCATTAATCACAGTTAATGGCAGTGAATTCATTAACATGAACCCTCATACTGTATTAATGTATGTTACAGCCTGTCTGTTGACATAAATAATAAATCTGATGCTGTCATCTTACTATGTGGTCACAAAAAAAAAAAGATTTTATAACAGAAAATTTGCAACTATGACCTACTGAACACTGTTCAAAAAAGCTCAAAATAACATGAACAAGCAACAGGTTTGAAACAATTTTCAACATGATCTATTATATTTCTTATATATCTTATATCCTTCCCGTGCCGTTAGACGTCACATAGGGCTCGCAAAGTAGTTCGCCAATTTTTCCTGTCTTCGGCGAATCTTTCAACCTCAACAAAGGATTTTATGCCTGTTAACTTGGCCTCTCTTAATAATGTCCTCTTCAGAGTTTCACGCGGTCTGCCCCTTTTTCTTCGGCCTGTTGTGTTCCACTTGATAGCTTGTTTTGGGATTCTCTGATCATTTCTTCTCATCAAGTGACCAACATATGTCCATATTATATTTAGCAAGGAAAAAAAAACAAAAGAATTTTGCTCTATATCTTAATGCCTGTAAACAAAACAAGTTGATATTCTGGTTTACACATATGAGATGGTCATTTACAGATTTAAGAAAAAAATAGCAGTAATCTAAAGGGAGAACAAATTATTTTACTTTCACACATTTTTAATTGTTACAGGACTTTTACTGTCACTTCAAACAGTTTAAATTAAAACAATAAATTTTTCTGCTTCCAGCATTGTGAATCTGACAGCAAGTTCCTTGGTTCTCCTTTCATTCCTCTTTTATAAGCTGCCCATCATTACTGTCAGATATTAACTCTCCTTTGACTGTGATCCATATGCTTTCATAAAGCCACCAAAAGATTTTCTATCATGTCATCATGCTTTGCATTGTATTATCTTCTCTCTCAGCCATCGTGCACTTCTCTTTCCACTTTTTCCAGTTTCTTATACATTTTCAAGTGTTCCTCTTCCCATCACATTTCCATTAAGTGTTGTCTTTTTTTCTTAGTTAAAAAAAAATAGTTAAAATTATAAGAAAAAAATACGTTCAAAACTTAAGGACATGTGAGAAGAAAGAAGAGAATGTGGTAATGACTGGAAAATTCAAGGGAAAAAGAATGAGAGTAAGGTCAAGAGAAATGTCTCAGTGAAATGACAGAGCGGTACAGAAAAAAAAAGAAAAGCATCTGAACTAATTGGAAACATTAGGGATCACACATGATGGAGAACCCTTTGTCATCCAGCATGGCACATCATTTATGTATGTTTTAAAAAAAGACAACTTCTTTCTTTAACATGGGGCTGGCTTTTCAAACTCTTGCTCAGGCTGACTTGAACACTTTCCTCACAGTGTTCTCACTTTTGGCTTTACTCACATGCTATTCTCATAATTAGCTTTCCTCAAACACTTCTCTCACATACAATGTCTGGTGCAATGGCCTTCTCTTCAGCAAAAGAATCCATAGGTACAACTCCAACTCCAACACCTCCCTCATGGGCTGTCATATTTTTCACAAATGTCCACTCATTTGTGCTTGGATCATACATTTCTACGGAGTTAAGATTTGTTTGTCCATCATATCCTCCTATGGCATACAATCGACCATATGTTGCTGCAACTGCCACTCTGCTCCTTTTGACCTGGTTAAAAAAAAAAAGATGGAAGAAGAATCAGTAAACAAATTCTTTTTAAAAATGGTACACAATGTTGTCTCCTGCCTCATATACCTTTCAGTGTTGAGGAAACAGACATCTTGAACTGGGGTTTGCAATTTTTTCTCTGAGGCTAAGAGTAACTCAAAATTGGTTACAGGTTTTTCAAAATTTTATTTTTGGAGTATATTATTTAACATAAATAAATACAAAATAAACAAGTAGAATGTTAAATCAAATACAGAAGAGCATTTAAAAAAATAATTAAAAAAAAGTGTAAACCTGCTTTTGGCTACAGTTAGTTTCTTAAGGACTGTACATTATGTTATACTAGAAGTAATTAAAGCACCAAGTGACCCTTTGTCTTTGCACCAACTATTAGTCTTTTTTTCTGTACATACAGTAAGTGTGGAAAAGATATTTTGTTCTCATTTCCTTCATGTATATGATGCTTCTCCATGCACTTTGATATTCTTTGTCAGTTTCAGATTTGTACACTTAATATCTATTATTCATATGCAGGAAACTCTCTACTGTAGAGAGAGGAACAACAACACAACTTCTTCAGATCATCAGAGGAAGTACTCCCCCCTCCCCCCAGGATAAGTGTTTCAGCCCTATTAAACTCCTGACACACTAAAGTGGGGGGGGGGGGGGGGTTGGCCCCTCTGGGTCATGACTCCCAGAGGTCTTGTGAGTTGTTGCTTTTTTTTTTTTTTTTGATCTTCCAGTTGGCACTGCACTTTGAAGTGCATCTTTAACAATATTTAGGTATGGAGGACTGGTATTGGTTGTGACAAACAAAATTATTTAAGTTCTCAATGTTATACAAATGCCAGTTGTACATTATTCTACAACTATACTTACTCATTTCAAATAATGGCTATGGCTTTTTAACAACTCACAACAGAATAATCTTTCACTGACAAGTTGATTTTTTTTTTAATAGTTCAGTTCTCTCCAGTTGTTAACCTGTTTAATTTGCTTATTTCATTGGTCAGTTTTCCTAAAAACTGACTTCATAATGGTTTTTCTCATATATTATTTTCACACCTGCTTTCACACAATGTTCTCACAATTAATTTTCCTCACATAGTTCCACAGTTTTCCCCACACACAGTTCTCACAGTTAGTGTTCCTCATCCACTGTTCTCACAGTTGTTGTTCCCAACACACTGTTCTCACAGCATTCCCCACACAGTTCTCACTGTTAGTGTTACACACACAGAGTTCTCACAATTAGTATTCCCCACACACAGTTCTCACAGTTAATGTTTCCAACACACTGTTCTCACAGTTCCTTACAGTGTTCCTTACACACAGTTTTCCTCAAACAATGTTCTCACAGTTAGTTTTCCTCAAACAATGTTCTCACATTTAGCTTTTCTCAAACAATGTTCTCACAGTTGGTGTGCCTCACACAGTTTTCCTCAAACAATGTTCTCACAGTTGGTGTGTCTCACACAGTTTTCCTCAAACAATGTTCTCACAGTCAGTTTTCCTCAAACAATGTTCTCACAGTTAGTTTTCCTCAAACAATGATCTCACAGTTAGTTTTCCCCAAACAATGTTTTCACAGTTAGTTTTCCTCAAATAATGTTCTCACAGTTAGTTTTCCTCAAATAATGTTTTCACAGTCAGCTTTCCTCAATCATTGTTCTCAAAGTCAATTTTCCTCACAAACTGTTCTTACTTTTTTCCCTCATGAATTGTCACAGTCAGTTTTTCCCACACATTGTTTTCACAGTTATTCTCTGCCAATGATCTCACACTTATTTTTTAATCACATATCTAACAATCAGCTTTTCTCACATATTGTTTTCACAGTTAATTTTCCTCAACACAGCTTTTCATCCCATATTCAGTCTTTTTACTCATTTAGTGTTATTCTTCCTCATACACTGTTCTCATATTCACTTTTTATGAATACTCTCATGTTTTTCTCATATGCTGTTCTCACAGTTTTCCTCATACACTGCTCTCGCACTCAGTTTTTCCACTGTCAGTATTTATCAAATGTTGATCACAGTCAGTTTTCCTCGCACAATGTTCTCATTTTGTTATTGACAAATTGTTCTGAGAGCCGGTTTTCCTCACAAAATGTTTTCAGTTTTTTCCTCCCATGTTTTTAGAATCAATTTTCTGAATACAGTTTGCTCACATGCTACTGTTCTTAGAATTAGTTTTTCTTGCTCACTGTCCTCACATTCAGTTTTCCTCATATATGTTATCATAATTAGTTTTCCTCAAACATGGTTTTCACAGTGAGTTCTCATTACACACAGTGTTTCATAGTTTCCCTTCAACACAGCCACTGCACACAAACTCACCAACAGACACATTAAATTTTTACTGAATACCTGTACAATTATGTAAAACAGGAATAACTCTTACAAACTTCAGGTAATGTAAAAATGATGTCATCACATTTCATGCACTCAAATAACTACAGAGTGATATACACCATATTTATAATAAATTTATATTACCAGCATTGCAGCAACAAATTCCCAAGTTTGAGTATCTGGGTCATATCTTTCAACAGACCTCAGGAACACGCATCCATCATAACCACCTACAGCATACACCTTGCCATTAAGAGATGCCACACCTAGCCTACATCGCTTAGATTTCATTGGTGGAAGTTGCACCCACTCACCACGGGATGGACTGTATGACTCTACCTAAATAAAACAGAATTTCCCACTTAAAAAGTTTCCCACGGATCAGCTAAGAAATGAAAAAAATCTAGGTGGAATTGAACATGATTCTCTACTAAAGTCATCTAGAATTATTATCCGACAAGTGTTATTACAAGATCTACAAGACTATGATGAACACAATTTTGCACTCCCTAAAACATTAATAGTGAATGATAGAAATAGACGAAATAATGGCAAGAACTAGAAAGGCAAAAGCATATTTTCAAAACAAGCAGAATATTCCTAAAAATCAGAGACCGTCCTTCACAATTAAAACAGACAATATGGTGCTATATAAAGCCAATATTTACTGTACACTGAGATATTAAGGCAATAAATAATAATGTAAATTTAAATATTTGGGGCAACATTAACAAAAACAACGTAACTATAAATATTAATTTTAAAAAATACTGTGTTTTTTAAAAAACTGCTAGCAACATCTACATCATTACTATCTTATTTCTTACATCCTTCCCATGCCATTAAACGTCACATATGGCTTGCATAGTTGTTTGCCAAGTTTTCCTGTTCTCGGCGAGTCTTTCAACTTTATCAAGGTATGTTATGCCAACTAAAGTGTTTCTCTTAGTGGTCGATCTCTCTTTCTTCGGCCTGTTGTGCTCCACTTGATAGTTTGTTTGGGGATCCTCTGTTTTTTCTCATCACATGGGCTACATAAGTTCATCTTCTTCTTCTAATCACCCATGAGACGGGTTGTTGTTTGCTAATCTGTCTTATCTCTGTGTTGTTCTTGAATTCGTTCCACTTTATATCGAGCATTTTCCTGAGGCATTTGTTTTAAAAAAAGTCTAATGTGTTGTCTATTTCTTTAGTTGTTTTCCAGCTTTCGCATGTATAAATGAGGGCGGATATCACATTTGAACTGAATAATCTTAACTTGGTTTTTGTGCTTGTAGCTTTTGAAATCCATATGTTTTCAAGATTTTTGAAGGACAATGCTGCTTTTGCAATTCTAATTCTAACTTCCTTCCTGGTGTCACCATCCTGATCTATGTAGCTGCCAAAGTATACAAATTGGTTTATTTCAACAACAGCTGTTCCTTCTACATATATATTTCCTTCTCAATTAATGAAAAGTTCATTATTTTTGTTTTGTCTTTGTTAATTTCAAGACCTATTTTGCTAGCCAAGGAAGACAAGGAATCTGTTTTTTCCTGCATCGATTTCACATTGTCACTGATAAGAGTTATGTCATCTGCAAAATCAAGATCTTCTATTTGGGTCCCATGTACCCAATCAATGGCAGTTTTACCTGTACAGCATCTTTTCATTATAAAGTCTATGGCAATTTAAAAAATCAATGGAGATAATATACATCCTTGTTTCATGCCTGTTTCAATCTGAAACCATTCGCTCATTCATTCTTCTGTCTTGACTGCACAAACATATCTGTTGTAGAGATCTCTAATGATGTTGACAAATTTAAATGGTACAGTCTTAAAATTCTCCACAATGAATCTCTCTGTGTATGCTATCAAATGCTTTTTTAAAGTCTATGAAGTTCAGGATTAATGGTTTCTGCTTTTCAATATGTTCTTTTTAGAGTAAAGATCTGGTTGAGACAGCTTCTCCCTTTTTGAAATCCTGTCTGTTCTTCTCTCATTGCAGTATCCACTATATCCTTAATTCTATCAGAATCACTTTACAAAACACCTTTGACACAACTGATAGTAAAGTTACACCCCTCCAGTTATTGCAGTCACTGAGGTTGCCTTTTTTGGGTATTTTAACAATGATTCTTTTTTTCCACTTAGAAGGGACTTTTCCTTCTTTCCAAATTTTATTAAACATTTTCTGTAGTTGGCTCACGTTGTCACTGTTGATAGCTTTTGACAGTTCGGCTGTTATTTCATCTTCACCTGCAGCTTTGTTGTTAGTCATTAGATTCAATGCTGTTACAATTTCTTTCAGTGTAACTTCATCAAAGTTGACATTTAGTTCTGGGACTGGTAAATTGGTTTCAAGATTTATTAATTCATTTGGATGTGGTCGATTAAACATTTCTTGGAAGTGTTTGGCCCATCTTTGTTTTTGGTCTTTACTTGATGTTATTAGGTTGTCTGTTTTGTTAAATACTGGTTTTTCGCTGGAGGTAATAGCACTTGTTAGCTTCTTCTGTATGTTATATAGAGTTTTGCTGTCTCCTGTTTTTGCTGCATTTTCTGGTTCTTTTGCCATATATTCTCTTTTGTCTCTTCTAACTGAACTTTTTAGTTTATTGTCTAGTTCTTTGTATGTTGCTTTTGCCAAAACTTTTCACGATCTGTCTTTACACTCAACATGGATAATTTGTCTGCTCATCTTTTATGTATGTATTTCCATGTGTTATCTGATATCCATGCTTTTCTACTTGATGATTGCAGTCCAGCATTACAATACATGATGCTAAAAAATCTATATTAAAACTTCTTACATGCTCAATAAGACATGCTGAAACTTACTGAATCAAAAATAGACAATCCATCATGACCACCACAAGCAATCACACAGCCATGAAGGACAGTGACTCCTGCTGCACTTCGATGCTTGTGCATTGGCTGCATCAGTGACCATCTGCAAGAAAATATGGAAACCCTCAAAAGAAAACGTCAGAAAATTTTATTTATTATCATAAGCCCTTTGTTAAAAAACAATAAACAAATCTTCTTACATCTTTCCTGTGTCGTTAAACGTCACATAGGACTTTTAGTTTGCCAAGTTGTTCTGTTTTTGGCAAGCTTTTCAACCTCATCAAGGGATGTTACGCCCATTAAACAAGCCTCTCTTAACAATGTCTTCTTTAGAGTTTCACGTGGTCAACCTCTTTTTCTTCGGCCTATGTTCCATTTAATAGCTTGTTTTGGGATTCTCTGATTGTTTCTTCTCATCGCAAATAAGATGAATATGTGAAGTTTATAATCCTGTGACACCATAAAATAACAGATAAATCTGTGGATATTTTTTTAAATACATAAAATTAATGTCATAAAAATATCAGTAAATTTATAACCATTTACTATCCATATTTCAAGCTGTAAATATATGATTTCATCCTATCCGAACAATCTTTCTTTATAGGTAACCCTCAGTTTACACTAGTTAAATATGTACCACTAAAACTAATTTTAAAACTGCCTAAAAACAAATGAAGCACACACATCATACACATTTTTCTGTATTCACTAAACAGGGAAACACATTATTCTGTTTCAGTTTGAAGCATTTAGTTCTTTTGCTGGTGTTCATACTTGTGTGAAATCTTTGTCCCCTAGCATTTGCATTTACAGTAGGACGTGAAGTGTTAGTGCTTTACATTTCTAGGCTACTACAGCATCTGCCAGGCCTGTCCTCACTGCTTTTGTTTTCCTAGGGAAATCCCAGGTATTCATTTTTAGTGGATGGACTGACCACAGTGCTGGTCAGTCTGAAAAAATTCCAACAGAGTGTCAAATCAAACCTGGGACCTTTTGATCGATAGGCAAATGGGAAATCTATTTATGAAAGAGTTTAAAAAAATTTTACTTTTCTTTATGAAATATAAATTCTGCTTACTAACACCTACAGGAGAACCCCTGCCCCCATATCTGCTGTTTCGCCACTTGTTTTGTCACTTCACTTTTTCATTACTTTTCAACTATAACCATCCCATATTCACTAGTCACGTGGTTTGTTATTTCCTCATGTTTCACTGCCAGCATGATACACATACTATGGACGCAGTCATTTGCATGTCCCTTGCAGAAATTTGCCTCCCTAACAGCTCTCCTGTAGGCCTCTCTCACCATGGATGCCCATCACAAACTTTAAAAAAATAGTCATTATGGAAACCCGATGTGTGCTCCTTCTGACCTCTTTTCCTTGTACAGTGAAAACATAATGAGAAATATAGAGTTTGCCAGGAATACCAATTGGCGGTTACAACCGTAACAACTTAAGATATGCAGACGACACAGTTCTGATTACTAAAAGTGAAGGGGAGCTACAGGCTCTTCTGGACATCGTGGTTCATGAAAGTAAAAGTAAAGGTCTCAGCCTGAATAAAAAGAAGACTGAAGTGATGGTAATTTAAAAGAAAAGAATACCACCAAAATGTAGCATTACCATCGATGGCACAGAACTGAAGCAAGTTGATAGATTCAAGTACTTAGGAATGACTATAACAGCTGACTGGAAATGTCACAACGAAATAAAAAGCAGATGTGCTCAGGCCAAGTCAGCATTCCAGAAAATGAGAAACCTCTTGTGCAACAGATCCATATCAATGGAAACAAGATTCCGAGTACTTAATGTTACATAGAGGCAATTTTGATTTATGGATGTGAAGCATGGTCCATGAATAAGACAGTACAATGAGAAACGGAGGCCATGGAAATGTGGTTCATAAGAAGGATGTTGAAGGTACCATAGACAGCTAAGAAAACCAACGAAGAAGCCTTAAGAGAGGCTGGAGTTAAAAGGCAAATTACAACAAAGATCAGAGGCAGACAAGTGAGATTTATAGGACATTTTCTGAGAAGAGGAAAATTGAAACATGTGGCAACTTGAAAAACTGAGGGAAGAAGAGACAGAGGAAGACAGAGAGAGTTTGCTGTCAGTGTGGCTAGGAAGAAAGTCACCGGCGGATCTCATAATCAAGTCTAAAGACAGGGAACTGTGGAGAGAAATGATCGCCTACTCCACACAGCATGGCACTTGATTGATCGATTGGTGTGTGCTCTCTGGCCATGCCACAAACTCCATCAACTTTAATATACCTCTGATGGACCTATTCAGGCTAAGAAATTTTGTCAACAAAAATTTCATCTTCACTGAAGATCAATGTTAGTAAAACTACATACAGAGTCTTCACCCTTAGCAAAAAACTAGCAAGACTGAACTAAAAATAACCCTTAATGGTGCTCAGATCATGAGAGAAAAAAATCCAGTATACTTTGGCATGAAGTCAGAAAGAAAATTAAACTTCAAGAAGTTCATGTATGGATTAGCTGAAAAAAGCATAGAAAAGACTAAACTTACTGAAGTGACATGTAAGAACATCCTGGGATAACTGAAAAAACAACACTCAGACAACTGTACACAGGATATGTTAGATCTACAATTGATTACAACTTCCCCCTACAGGTCACAACAAAAAAGAGCTCTTGTATACAACAAGTAGACAAAATTAATTTCATTTATGGAGGAATGAAATCAATACCCTTGGCTGCATGTCTTCTTCTTCTTCTTCGTTCACACTGTCTATCTATATCTGCAGCCCTGTCTCTTGGATAAATTTCACTGTTTTTTTGTAACTCATGTATGGAACCGTAGAGCTTATCTTCTTTAGTGGTTTCACTGGGCCAGTAGTTATTTCTCAGTGTCTCATAGTTGGTGCAGTTTTGGAGGACATGTTCCACAGTTTGGGGCACCCGGGCACATGTACATAGATTAGTAGTACCAACCTTAAACTTTGTATACATATGACTTCAGAGTCGGCTGTGTCCTGTTCGGACCTGATGTGGAGAAGGGGCTTAAGTACAGCCACCAGAGGCTGGAAAACAAAGTTTTGGCCAGGCCAGCCTACACCACTGTCTTCATGGCAGTCCAAGCAAGACCACAGTCTGCCCTAGTAAGGAAAGGTTCTGAAGTCGGAGGTACCCAGCCAAAAGGTGCATCGCGTATCACGCATCGTCAACAATGTGCATACGAAGAAGAAGATATGCAGACACAGTCCCTCTAGCAGAGAATCCACAAAAGCTACAGAAATTAACAGATATGATACACAAGTCAAGAATGGGGACAAGATCAATATCAAGAAGATCAAAATAATAGTGTTCAGCAGGAAAGATCAGAAGCCACAGATGGATATAAATGAGAGACTGGAACAAGTGACAAAATAAGCTACCTAGGACATATATTAACTGAAGATGGGAGATGTGAGATGGAGATAAAGAAAAGAATAGGAATGGCAAAAAATACATTCAATACCATGAAGACAGTGTTGTTACCAGAAATCTGCCCATAAAAACAAAATTAAGACCTGTAAAATGTTATATCTGCTCTGTTTTACTGTATGGAGCAGAAACCTGGACTCTAAGCAAAAAGATGAAGACAAAGACTAAAGCAATGTGAACTTCACAAAGAAATAAAGATGAAGAAAACAAAATACTTTGGCCATAACAATATGCTGAAGACCATACTAGAAGGAAAGGTAGGAGGGAAAAGAGCAAGAGGAAGACAGAGATTAGATGGGAAAATAACATACGAAAATGGGCTGGACGCAGCCTGGCTGAGTGCACCATCAAGGTCAGGAGAAAGGGAACTGAAGATTCATTACCACCAACTTTCATTGTGGAGAAGACACATGATGATGATGGTCTTCTCTGACTCCCAATCTTCTCTCCAAGCCCTTGAAAACTGGATACCAACAGCTGACCACATAACAACTGACATACTCAGTGCAATAAACTTACTTCTCCTATGGCATACATTGTTTTCCAGCATTTGCATGCATAAATGAGGGTGGATATTACATTTGAATAATCTTAGCTTGGTTTTTGTGCTTACAACCATATTTTCTCAAGATTTTTGAAGGTCAGTGCTGCTTTTTGAAATTCTAACTTCTTATCTGGTGTCACCATCCTGGTCTATGTAGCTGCTGAAGTATGCAAATTGGTTTACTTCTTCAACAGTTGTTCCTTCTGTGTATAGTTTTTCTATTTAATGATAAGTTTCATTATTTTATGTTTTTTGCTTGCTAATTTCAGGTCCTATTTTCCTTAGTCAGTGAAGACAGGTTATCTATTTTTTTTTCTTGCACTGAATTCACATTGTCACTGATAAGAGCTATGTCATCTGCAAAATCAAGATCTTCCAGTTCTGTGTTTGTTTATAAGTCCTCTCACACGCCCCATATGCCATTCATTCCTAGCCATGCCAATCTGTAATCCCCAGCTCTCTCAGTGATGTAGATTCACTTCTTTTGAAGTCCTCCACTCAACCTCTCTAAGTGCATTGATAATATTGGCTTGATCAAGTGATTGTCCACCTGCAATGATGACAGAGCCTGTTAACCTATTAGCTGTTTTATTTCCCTGGATCCCTGTATGCCCAGAGACATAGATGAAGATGACTCTGTGAAACGCTGATTTCTGCAATGACTCAAGCCACTGCCAGCATACAGAGTCTGCATCAACCTTCCAGATCATACTTAGTGAATCATTTTGAATGCGATCTGTTGTTCTTTGCAGCCGATGCTGTAGAGGCGTTGAGGCACAGCACTGTATCGGCGTGGAAGTGGGTTATGGCAGCTACTTTTTCAGTCCTAGAGTACAGCTAAAAAGCAGCGGGTGTGCAATGCTTCTTTAGCAGACTCCACCATCATGAGGACCATGGCAATCCCTGCCCTGTTACTGGGGGTACCATGAGGAGGTGGGATAATGTCTTGGTCAGCTATGGTTCATTAACCCTGCTGCTGGCATATCAGCTATAGGTCGATGATTGCCTCATCAGACAAGTGTCTTCACCCCTATCTGTGCGTATCTTGAAGTATGCATACACCCTCCAGATCTCGATTCTGTGAATCATGGTTGGAAGACCAAGGCAGTATATCACTGCTACAAAAGAAGTGTCTCATGCACACCCCAAGATAATTCGCATGGCTTCATTTTGCATCTTTTTGAGTTTTTTTTCAATATGCGCAGAGCTGACAGTGAGGATGACCAGGGCATACTCAATGGGTGCAAGGACCAGACCCTGGAACAAGAAGCATCTGCTCAGTGTTTACAGCTGCTATATAGCTGACGGACCTTTGTAAGCTTTTGTTATGTGGTGAACATGTTCTTTGAAACATACACTACGATCAAACTTCACTCCTAAGTATGTCATCAAGTTGGTTCTGGTCATATCCTTGCCACTCAATCTCACAACAGGCATATCAGTGTTAACAATATCATTGATGCTTTTGTAGGGTTGACATGGGCATTAGATATGTCACACCAAGAGGAAATATGATCAAGTTTGCTCTGCTATGCATTGGCAGTCTTCAGTTTGTCTTTTCCCTGTCAAGGGCCTGAAATCCTTCAAAGATGTCTTGAGTAAAGACTGCAGCACTGAGCCATGTCACTTCTATACCCTCCAAGTGTGGATGGGAACAAGTGATGACCTTCCAAGTCACTGATGAATTTATATGCAACAACTTTCTCCAGCAGTTTGCCAGCAATGTTCTGCATCGTGATGATTCTGTAGGTGCTAATCTGGGAATGGTCCTTGTTTGGCTTTGACAACAGTAGCAGGAAGATGTGCAGCCATTTCTCTTTGATCTGTTAATGTGGAAATGGGTTTTGGACCATGCACCTGAGTTCATGCAGGAATCTGGACTCCCCTCAACAGTCCAAATCGATGCCAGATATGATGACAAGAGGTGACATGCCACAGACAGGCCAGAGAAGAGGAAGTGTGTTTGAATTATGAAAGGGTGACCAGACTGGACACTCCACCTGGTAACTCCGACATCTTGGCCATGGCGTCAACCTTCCTTGCACCTGTATGCAGGTGGAGAACCTTGGGACACCATGGCAGTGATCACTTTCCTTGCATCATCCTGTTTGAGAAGAGGAGGAACAGAAGCAAGAAAGACAACATAAGCACCTTCTCATTCATTCATTTGCATGTCCCTTGCGGAACTTTGCCTCCCAAACAGCAATCCTGTAGGCCTCTCGGTTGTGAGCAAGATGGCCTGCTGCTGTTGCATCCATTTCCAGATCGTCAATAATGTCTTGCAGCCATCTTCGTCTTGGTCTTCCTCTTTTTCTTTTTCCCATTATGTATCTTTCCAATACGGTCTTCTCTAAATTATCATGACGTTTAATGTGTCCAAAATATTTAAGTTTTCTCTCTTTAATCCTCTTCACTAGCCAGCCTTCTTCAATATTAAGCTCTTGTAGTATAGATATATTTGTTCTTTTTTGTGTCCACGATATTTGGAGAACTCTTCTGTAGCATTTACATTCAAAGGCATTTATGTGTTTCTCAGCTGTTTTGTTAAGTGTCCAGGTCTCACAGGCATATGTTGCTATGGGAAAGATGCACCTTCTAATATGACAAATAAAGCAGGGCATCTTGCTTACAACTAAGAGGCATACAGGAGAGCTATTAGGGAGGCAAAGTTCCGCAAGGGACATGCAAATGACTGATTTTATATGACAACACAGGGCAGGATACCATCAGCATAATCAGGTGCAGCAAACTGAACATCTCCCATAGGAGAGATGGACACAGCCACCATGGTGGAACACGGAAGTTGAGAATGCATGACTAGACAAGAAACAGGTTGTCAAAGCATGGCAGAAAGCCAGGAAAACTGGCAGATCACATCTTAAGCTTTTGAAGCTCCTGAAAGATGAGGTAGATGGGAAGATGAAGCTTTTCAAATCATGTGCAAAGCAGGATAAGACAGTGAAATGGGATGAATTCTGCCAAAAAAATATTCTCTGGAAGGTTCCTTAAGACATTCTGATTCCTTCATGAATGGCATCACACAACACAGAGGCATCCCAGACTTTCATAGCACATACTAGACATGGCAGAAATCTGATGAGAGCAAAGGCAGGTCCTCCTTGCACACTATTAAGAGCAGACTGACCACAGCGACAAAACTACAAGACTGAGAGTTAAAATGACAATCTTAGAGCTGTGTGCAGAAATTGTGTTGCAAGAGGAACATGCCACCACAACTGAAACAATGTGTGACAATGCTTAAAAGATCAAGCAACACAGCCCCAGACTCTGATGGCATCTGATATAGTGATATAGACAAACAAACTATAGGACAATGACATGGAAGACCTGGTCAGAGAGTTCAACACTAGCATCCAGAGCTGCCAGATCAAAGAGAAATACAGTCACAGAGCTCTTTGGCATGTGGATACAACTTGAACTTGGTAACCTCTGCTAGAGATTTCTCCCACTGAGTGCTCATAACATGAAAAATACATTTTCTGGCCAAACAGGCAGAAAGAATACCACCATCTTGGTGTTCACTGGAAGTTTCCAGTTTCAAAGTTTTAAAGACATACAAATTTTGTGAGCACCAGTAAAAACATTCATATTTCTATTCACAATTATGCATGTGCATAACCCATTTGACAGATGTGTTTGCAACATTATTCAGTGCTGTTTCAGACTATCATTATCATCAGCTGCTGAGCTGGTAGATGTTGGTGCTCATGATTATTCACAAGTCTCAGCCCCTGATATTTTCCATCAGCTCAGTTAGTGATCTTTATTCCTCCACTGTCTTACACTGCTCATTATTTTTTCTCTTGGTCTTCCCTTGCCTCTCTTTCTATTTATCTTTCCTGCTGTTATGATGTTTTAAAGCTTTCCTCTTCTCATTATATGTCCAGTGAATGATGACTGTCATTTTCTTATGGATTTAATTAAACTCCTTTCTATATTTCCTTTTCTTAGATCGAGATCATGGGTTCGATCCCGGGACCAAAAAAAAAAGCAACAACTCACAAGACCTCTGGGAGTCATGACCCAGAGGGGCCCACCCCCCTTAGAGTGTCAGGAGTTTAAAGGGCCGAAACACTTGTCTGAGGGGGGGGGGTACTTCCTCTGATGATCTGAAGGAGTTGTGTTGTTGTTCCGCTCTCTACGGTAGAGAGTTTCCTGCATATCTTAGATATTCCTTGTTTGTCATCATAGCTGTCCATGGTATTCTTAACATTTTTGTGAAAAAAAAAACAAAACAATCTCTGTTGCCTCCAGTGATCTGCTGATTGTCCATGATTTATTTACACAGAGAAGGACAGGCTCAATTTAGCACTTGTGAACTCTCTTTCTCATGTTCAGTGAAATAGACGCCTTGCACAATTTGTTTCTAATTTGTCTAAAGCTGTTTTGGCCTGGCATAATTCTCTTCTTGACCTCAGAGGTGCCTGTCTCATCTGACATTACTGATGCAATGGGACTTTACAGCTTGCACAAATTAATGTTTCACTTTTTTTTTTTTCTTTCCCATGGACAAAACATACTCTCACTTTCTAACAACTGACCTTTTAGTTTCCATTGAGCCAAGTTTGATTAAAACATGGTCTTTCAACATTCCAGGCTTTTCTGTGATGGAACTTTGATTTTTAAAAATTTGTTAGAGGGCCAAAAGGGTTATACTCAGCTCTTAAACTGTCCTGAGTGATGTAACTGCTTTCTGATAGCTGGTTTCTTGCTACTTCAACAAGATACTTGTTTAAAGCACTACTGATAAGACAACTCTCCTCTTCCATTTCACTGTTTTCCTCAGTATATTGTAGTAGGAACCATACTGATCAGCTTGATCCACTCTCTTTTTGTTATAATCAATTTTTTTGGGTTTTAATTGTGCTTTGCCACTTCTTCCATCATTCTGTCCTGTTGGCACAACCTCTGAAATACACATTTCTGAAATCATGTGAACCACTCTTTTTCCACATTTGAAGAATTTTAACTAATTAATGAGAAGGCTGGAGCTGAATTTCACTTACAAGTCTTGTTATATCAGATTTAATAGTTTAACAGTTATATTCTTCTTCTTCTTCAGTTTTCCGAGCCATTAAGGTTCACTGCTGCAGATAAAGTTCGCCTCCATTCCTCTCTATTCCTAATCCTCTCTCTCCAGCTGGTGACAAATTTCTTTGATATCCTCTTTTTATGTTATCTTTTCATCTCTGTCTTGGTCTACTCCTTGGTACTGTTTCCCTCATCTCTTGTACATATGTCATTTTCATTTGTCTGAATTCTTTCTACATGGCCCAGCCAGCATAATCTGTTCAGTTTCAAGACATTTATAATTGAGATTTAAATAAGCTGTTCAGTTCAGTGTTCTTTCTAGCTCTCCATTCTCCACTGCTGGTATCCTTTACAGGCCCAAAGATTCTTCTTAGGATCTTGTTCTCAAAGATCTGGAATTGTTCATATTTCTTTGTTGCACTCCATATTTCTGATCCATACATGACGGCTGGTATTATTATAGTTTTGTAGATTGTTATTTCGCTGTTTTGGGATAGGATTTTGGATTTTAACAGGTGTTGTAAGACAAAGTATATTTTATTCTCTATCTGTACTCTGCTTTTAATTTCCTCACTTATTATGTTGCTTCTGTTGAAGGTTGTGCCTAGATATTTGTATGTTTCTGCTTTCCTAATAATAATATCACCAACATTTATATAATCTAGATCATTCTGACTCTGGTCTCCTGGTATCTTCCTATACTCTGTCTTATCTTGGTTAATAGTCAAGCCCACTTTTAGTGCCACATCTCTCAGGCATATGCAGGTACTGATGACTTCTCGCAGTTTCCCCCACCATGTTGATGTCATCATCGTATCCTAGTATTTTAGCTTGTTCGTCTGTACTGCTTTCTTCTTTCACTTTTCTGATTACCTTTTCTAGTACTAGGTTGAATAGTAATGGAGATAATGTATCACTTTGTTTTAAGCCAGTTCTTATATAGAACTAATCTAATAGCGTTATGCATGGAAAATGAGCTAATGATCGCTAACACATTTTTTAGATAACATCCAAGAAGACTTTACACATGGACATCACCTGATGGGAAAACCAAGAATCAAACAGATTACATTTTAATACAAAGAAGGTAGAGGTCAAGTATAACATCAGCAAAAACTCTACCAGGTGCTGATTGTGACATGGACCATGAGATATTAATAGTAGACATAAAGATAAAGATAAAAAAGACAGTTGCGGGATCAAGACCACTCCACTTTGATCTTACAAAAACCAGAACAATACGGTGAAGAACCGTTTCAAAATCCTGATGGCTGTACAGGAGGATATGACACCAGATGAACTGGCTATGCAGGGCAGAGATATCTTAATAACAACAGCTAAAGATGTGGTTCCTGTAAAGAAAACACAAAAGAATGGATGGATTACAGCAGGCACACTAGAGCTGATAAAACAACATAGAGAAATGAAGATACAATGGAAAGTGACAAACAACAACAAAGAGGAAAATAAATCTTTAACAAAAGAAGTAAGAAGAAACATAAAAAAGACAAAAAATAATACATACAAAATTGTTGTGAAAGAGTAAAAGGACATCAAAAGTGTGGAAGAGATAGTGAAATGTTTAAAGAAATGAAGATTGTTGATGAAAAATATCATAAATAAGATAAATGTAATTTGTGACGAGATGGGAAAAACCTTGACAGAGAGAGAGGAAATTCTAGAAAAGAAGCAGAAATCAACAGTGTGAATTATTATTGGAGGAGAAAGAACCTGAACCGACAACAGAAGAAGTTTTATGGACAATAAAGAATCTGAAAAATGGTAAATCACCAGGACATGATAACAGCTGAATTTATTAAAGCAGGAGGAAAGGAATGTTGCAACAATCTATTATGCACTATGTAAAAAGATATGGCAGTCAGGTATTTGGCCAAAAAAAATGGAAAAGAACTGTATTCATACCACTGCCAAAAAATGGTAACTTGAAATTATACACAAACTACAGAACTGTTGCCCTGATTAGTCAAGCCAGTAAAATTCTATTAAAAATCATACTGGGTTGACTTCGTAAGAAAACAGAAGAAGTCAATATGGTCCAAGCTGGTTTTAGACAAGAAAGAGGATCAAGAGATCGTATATTCGATATAAGATTAATAACAGAGAAATGCAGAGAATTTAATGTGAATCTATATTTATCTTTTATAGACTATTAAAAGGCATTTAATTAAGTGCAACACCAGAAACTTTGGGAAATAATGGAAAAAATGGAATTTCCAATACATCTGATACTATTAATATCAATGCTGTATCTAGACCAACAAGCAGCAGTAAGAATAAATGGTGAAACAACAACTTCTCTCTCTCTCTCTGAACCTTAAGTGCCCAGAGCACATGGGGCTTCCGCAAGGGTTTTCCACAAATGCCTGTCCTTCGCCTTTTTTTCTTCTCTTGCCCAGGTGACCCCTCTATTACTCAACATCCTTTCTGTTGTTCTTCTCCATGTCTCTTTTGGTCTACCCTTACTTCTGTTCCCCTGTGGTGTCCATCTTAGTGCTATTTTTGGTAGTGAGTTGTCAGTCATTTGGAGCACATGTCCCAACCATCGCCAGCGTCTTTCCTCAATAATTGTTGTCAGTGGCTTCATCTGCATTCTGGAAACAACAACTTGGTTTGATATAAAACAAGGGGTCCGTCAAGGGTGCATACTGTCGCCGTATTCATTTAACTTGTATACTAAAAATATAATGAGGAATGTCAGAGAAGATGCAGACAAAGAATATTATGATGCCATAACAATTGGAGGTTATGAAATACGAGAGATTAGATATGCTGATGACACAGTATTACTGTCCACAACACAAAAAGAATGGAAAAAAACTAATTATGTCAGTCCGTATGAATACGGAAGAGCAAAACCTCTATCTTAATGTGAAGAAAACTAAATTGATGACAACTGACAAAACAAATATGGCAGCTGAAATATGTATCAATAAGGAAAAATTGGAAGAGGTGGAGAGTTCTGAATATCTTGGATCATTACTAACTAATAATGAGAAAATTAAAAGGAGGACATCTATCACTCTTAACAAAATAAAACAACTAAAAAAGCTGTGGAGAGAAACAGACAGAACTACAAAAATAAAGATTTTGAAGGGCATGCATCTTTCCCATCACAAAATATGCCTATGAGACCTGGACACAAAACAGCTAAGAAACACACAAATGCGTTTGAATGTAAATGCTACAGAAGAGTTCTTCAAATATCATGGATGCAGAAAAGAACAAATATATCTATACTACAAGAAGTTAATACTGAAGAAGGCTGGCTAGTAAAGAGGATTAAACAGAGAAAACTTAAATATTTTGGACACATTAAACATCATGATAATTTAGGGAAGACCGTCTTGGAAGGGTACATAATGGGAAAAAGAAAGCGAGGAAGACCAAGACAAAGATAGCTGCAAGACATGGTTGATAATCTGCAAATGGATGAATCTGCAGCAATGCATCTTGCTTACAACCGAGAGGCCTACAGGAGAGCTGTTAGGGTGGCAAAGTTCTGCAAGGGACATGCAAATGACTGACTGACTGACTTATATAGAAGGGTTCAGACTTTCTTCCTTTATATATTACTATATTTTGTGCATCCTCTATATATATTCTGGTCAAATTGATTAATTTATTAGGTATCTCAAATTCTTTCATAATTTTCCATAAGCTGCTCCTATTTATGCTGTCATAGACTTTCTTGAAGTAATCAGGATATTATGTACTTCTTTTTCATATTCCCAGTACTTTCCTGCTCTTTGACATAGATAAAATATTTGGTCTTCTTAAAACCTGCTTGACAGTCTCCCCGTATGTTCTTGCTATATGGTTTTAATCTATTTATAATAGATAGTATTGTGTAGCTTGTTTGTAGTAAGGATATTCCTCTGTAGTTTTCACACTTGCTCTTATCACCTTTTTTTGAATACTGGGATCAGAATTGGTTCTCTCCATTCACAAGGGAGTTTTTCTTCTCTCCATATTTTTTGTATTAGTGCATATATCTGTTCATGTAGTTCAGACCTCCTTTCTTAATCATTTCAGCAGCAATTCCACCTGAACCAGGTGCTTTGTTGTTTCGTAGAAACACGATACTGTAGATGGCTTCTTCTGGTTCCTCTATTTCAGGTTCACAAGTCTGTATTACTTTGTATGGTAATGTGCTTTATAGGCTCTTCACAGTTTAGTAGTTTTTCAAAATATTCTTTCCATCTGATACATATTTTCTCTTCATTATTTATCATATTTCCATTACCATCCTTCAAGCTCTGCAGAGGTTGTTTATACCCTTGCTTTACTGTTCACAACTGTTTATAGAATTCCCTGCTTTTCTTATTTTGATGGCATATCTAAATCTCGCTTACCGTCTTTCATAAATTGTTGTTTTATGTAAGCGAATAACTTTTTTAGTTTCTTTACATTGTGTGTGGTACTTCTCCTCAGTTGTTTTGTTGTTCATGTTATTCAACCATATCTGTCTTGCTGTTCTTTTCTTTATGACTGCCTCTCAGCATTCATTGAACCAGTTTAAAAGTTTATTTAATAGTTATATACTAACATTGAAAACAAATGCCTAAGGAAAATACTCGGCATCAAGTGGAATGAATTCAAGAACAATGCAGAGATAAGACAGATGACTGAACAACAACCAGTCTCACGGGTGATCAGGAAAAGGAGATGGACATATGTTGGCCACTTGATGAGAAGAAATGAGCAGAGAATCCCAAAACAAGCTATCAAGTGGAACACAACAGGCCGAAGAAAAAGGGGCAGACCGCGTGAAACTCTGAAGAGAACATTATTAAGAGAGGCCAAGTTAACAGGCATAAAATCCTTTGATGAGGTTGAAAGACTCGCCGAAGACAGGAAAAATTGGCGAACTACTTTGCAAGCCCTATGTGACGTCTAACGGCACGGGAAGGATATAAGATATAAGATAAGATACTAACATATTCAAAAAGTTTCTACATTTTTGTGATAAATAGGAACAGACAATGATTTTTCATACAGATATGTCATTATGAAAGGCATCAACACTTTCATAGCTCTCTTTGATAGTTCTGGAAAATCTGCTTGTTAAGCGAGGCCAGAAATTTTGAAGGAATTGTTTCTTGAACTGCAATTTCAGACCACCATCTCTGGATATTTCTATGAGCTTGTTTTCCTTTGGTACTGTAAACCCCTCTAGTTCATGCACATTAACTGAAAACGGATCTCTAATCCAGTTTTTTTTTTTTTTAAATTGAACTAGGCAGAAACTATGATGCAAATCTTTAAAATGTTATGTGATAATTGAAAGCAACTCTTCATCAGCAGAAACAAGAAAATTTGTGAGGTTTGGAAATCTAGTTTTATAAGCAATGATGCCACAATTCCAACTTTTTCATCTTCGCTTCAATCTTGATTTCAACTTGAAAAACTTTTAACTTCTTCTCCTTGAAAATTTAAGCTCAGTATATTTAAATTGGGTAAAGATATTTGACAGATAGGCTAATTTTACTATACAGGAAAACTTTTTAAAAAATACCTGAGATGAAACTGTTACAATATCTTTGAATACTGTGCACTTATTTCACTATCTTTAAAAGATCCTTGGATTTTTTTTTAAAACTATCTATAAAAAGCTTTTTTTTTTTACTATCTAAGGGATATAATCCAAGATAATTTTAGTAATTTGACCAAATGTTTAGTGCCCTTGAATGACATGGTTAATGTTTGATTAAAGGTCAGTCTGAGACGTTGCAAAGTCTCAGGAAATAATGAATTTCACACTGACAAACAAGTTTTGTCAATCAGCCAAGGTTAGAGATAGAAAAGTTATTTTCAGAATGTCCAGTGAGTTTTCGTCTGAAGGTCAATAAACAGTTAGGATCACGCTTTTTGTGTTTCTCAGGATGGAAACTTCGGGAAGTTTTAGGAAAATTAGGGTAGAATATTTAAGGAGCTTGAAAGAAAGAAGAGGATTATTAGGATAATTATGATTAGAGATAGTTTCAGAGAATGATTTTTGTTGAGATGTTTTTAGAATTAGCTTGATAGTACAGAATGCTTGAGTTGCACTTGTTCTCAGCGAGATAGGATTGTGGTTAGGATTAGGATTAGCTGGAAAATGGGATTTTCTCATCTTAAAGTGCAGTGTATTATTGATTTTGTTAGGTAAGCTCGATTTGTGCAAAGAATGCTCCTCTTAAGGACATTGTCAAATTTTTCTTTTATGGCTCCTGAAAAGAGTTATGTAGTTGGTAGTGACATTGTCAAGTAATTGTTTCCTGTCACTATTGGTTGAACTAAAGAATGTGAGATTAGTTCTTTTTGGAATTTTTGATAGACTTTTGGTCTAGAGATTTTCTGTGATGAGTGAGAGAATTCTGTGATCCTTTTTGATGCAGTAAGTGTGTACTCTTATATTGTACTTACATTTCTGTATGCTTGTTATTATGTAGTGTGAGAGTTGGGTTTTCTCCCTTTCCATTTGGCAAACTAGTTCTCACCGGAAAGTGGATTAGCCAGAAACTTTGTGTAATGTTATCAATTGCCTCTCACCCTCACCTATCATCACTCATTTTTCCCATTAATAAAGTGTGAGTTTATGTTATTCACACTGGACTCATTCTTCACACAGTTCACTGTGTGTTGTCTTTGTTAGTATTTCTATAGCAGAAGTTTCATGACAGTAATACAAATCTTTTTAACTCTTTCCGTGCGTCTGGTTGATATAGTGACACTTTCGGTGTCCCGAAGCTACAGTATTGTCATTATAGGGACAATTGTTTGTTTCATTAAAACAAGCGGTGTAACATTTAGATTGTACATATTTTGTCCGCGATTCTGGTGACACTTTCAAAATGGCAAAAGGGTGTCTAGTTATGAGCGATGCCGAGCGAGAAAAAGGACGAGAAGCATGGAAATTTTTCAATTTTTGACGATGTAGATAGGGGTATGGACATAGCCTATGGCCACCCCGCTGCTCTTGAATGTTTTCTAAGTAGATCTAGACATATTTAGATGACTGGAGAAGTAGTTAGGAGGTTAGTTCAGACATTCATTCAGCGAGAAAGCAATACAGAATCACAATACGAGATCGACAAGTAGATCTACACATCTCAGATGGTAAGTAGTGGTAAGTAGCGCAGATCTAGACCTAGCCAATGGTGAGCTGGCACAATCAGTGTCTAAAAACATCACATTACTTCTTTTTTCCTAAACTCTGCATTTATGAAATTTTCATTCATTTAGCTATACTTTGAAACATATTAAGTATACGGAAGTACATAGAAATACTGTTTTCCATTCCATTTTACAACTAGACCCCCTTACAGACCAAGACCCGTGTTTTTACTCCCGCACTCCAGAACATGTCCGTGTTTCTTCCTCCTGCACGGGAAGAGTTAAGTATTGCCGTGTCTGTAACTACCAGTCACAGTAATAATAGACAGACATACGATACATGTATAAGTAGTGCATGTCTACAAAACTGCTGCTCCATGAGAAATAATCTTATTGCATCTCTCAAAAATGAGACAAAACTTTTCCTTGGAATAGCCAAAAAACTTCACAATGTAGCAAAAGCTGACGGGGTTAACAGTTCAATCCTTGTGAAGGTGCCCAAAAAGCCCTGAATTCTGTGACCTGCTTTTTTATGCAACTGACAATTTTGACTAATTATTTAAGGTCTGTTTTAGTTTTTCTAATGTTTCCTTAGCAACTTAACTTCCTTATGCATGCAGCAATAGTACCATATCACTATCAGTATGATTTCCTTAAACATGTTGTAAGTCCAAAAGGCTTTCCAGACACTGCTTGTATTCTGACTGTGCTAATTCCATTGCATGTTATGAAATGTTATGAACTCATTTAAGCTGTGAAGTATTCTTCAGTTGCAGTGTATACCAATGAGAAAATGAACAGTAAGTCTCAGAAAATATTTCTCTTGTGTTCATATCTGTATTATGTAAAAACATATTTTAAAATTTCAGGAAAGTAAGTTGTTTGGTTTTTTTTTCCTAGCTCATTTTGTTACTTTTAATGTATACAAATGACGCCATAATGATCTAAACACCTACCGCAATACATCAAATCTTGATGAACCATAACAGTGGATATAGTCCACAACTACTCTTAGACAAGCTGCAACGAATCCCACTCCCTGAGGTGAACAACTTTTTCCAATATATTCAACTGTACAAGTGAAAATGTTATAAGAGGATGTGTACAGAAGAGAATTTATTGCAAGTGTTCAGTTAAAGCAACTTACATATTGTTTTCAGGGTCATATGTCTCACAGGTATGTAGAGAAGTTACTCCATCATATCCCCCACATACAATGAGTCTTCCATTAAGACTGACAGCTCCCAATGCACTAAAAAGAAATAATGAGAATGAGTCATCAATTATTTAGCATGTTAAACAAAAGCTGTTTCATTAGTGGCAAAGTATGATTGTAAGGACTATACAAGTGCTCTAGAAGAGAGTATAAAAATGTTTATTTTTATTAAAAATAAAATTCTGATCTATCTGATAATAAAACTTTAACATGTAATCTCTCTCTCTCTCTGAACCTTAAGTGCCCAGGGCACATGGGGCTTCCGCAAGGGTTTTCCACAAATGCCTGTCCTTCGCCTTTTTTTTTCTGCTCTTGCCCAGGTGAGCCCTCTATTGTTCAACATCTTTTCTGTTGTTCTTCTCCATGTCTCTTTTGGTCTACCCTTACTTCTGTTCCCCTGTGGTGTCCTTAGTGTTATTTTTGGTAGTGAGTTGTCAGTCATTCGGAGCACATGTCCCAACCATCGTCAGCGTCTTTCCTCAATAATTGTTGTCAGTGGCTTCATCTGCATTTCTGCCAATAAGATGTTATTTCTTATGGTGTTTGGCCAAAATATTTTTCTAATTCTTCGTAAACATTTAGTCTGGAAAGAATTCAACTTGTTTTCTATGGTTTTGGTGATTTTCCAGCATTCACTTCCATAGAGTAGTACACTTAGAACATTACTCTTAAATATCCTGATTTTCATATTTATGCTTAGTTTTTTTTATTTCCATATAGTCTGCAGCACTGCAAAAGCCTGGTTTGCTCTAGTAAGTTTGCTGTTGATGTCCTCTGTGCTGTCTCCATTTTCTACTACTTTACTGCCAAGGTATACAAATTCGTTGACCTCCTCCACTAACTTGCTATCTACTCTGAGTACATTTCTGTTGTTCACATTTTGCTTCATTAACTTTGTCTTTCCTACGTTGATCTTCTATGTTGTTTGCATTCTGAGTTAGCTTGTTTATTTTATCTTGCATATCTCTGTGACTGCTTGATAATAGACAAATGTCGTCCGCAAAGTCAAGGTCCTCCAGCACTGTGTCAAGGGTCCATTGTAATCCTCTGCATTTGTCTGATGTTGCCTCTTTCATTAACCAGTCTAGTGCCAAGATAAATAATGTTGGTGATAGTACACATCCCTGTTTCACTCCTGTTTGTACCCTAAAGCTGCTGGAGGTATGTTCTCCACAGATCACTTTGCACTGAAAACCCTTATATAGGGCTTTGATTACATTTACTATCTTATGGGGGAGGCCATGCCATCTTAGGATTTTCCACAGTGCATCTCTGTTGACATTGTCAAAGGCTTTCTCAAAATCTATAAACAATGCATATGTTGTGCTATGCCACTCATTTGCCTGTTCTAATATTTGTCTAAGTACAAATATGTGGTCTATGCATGATCTTCCTTTCCTAAATCCTGCCTGCTCTTTCCGAAGTTTTTCCTCAAGTGTTGGTACAATTCTGTTGATGATTATTCTGTAAAATACTTTACTGGTGAGTGACAGTAGGGTAATGCCTCTCCAGTTCCCGCAATCTCTGAGGTCACCCTTCTTTGGTAGTTTTAACATGTAATAGTGATAATAAAATATTTATCTCACCTGACCAGAAATGACAATGCTATTTTACCAGCAAATCAAAGACCACATGTAAGCTATTAGATGGTCTGATGCATGTCATGTAAATCCATAAATGCTACTGCATTAGAACAAGTTGTCTTCTTCATTTGCATTTTTCATCATTTGCCCTCAAAACTGTGTTGGCTGCTTTGTGTTGCAATTATAAACTGTGCAAAGACCTTAAACAGCTAAATTTGGCTCAGTACATATTTTAGGACTGCATTCATCTTCCTATTACAATCCCTTTCGCTCATCCAAACAACTATCTGTCAGGGGCATTACTAGATGGTGTAACAGGTCAGCTATGGTTCACTAACCCTGATGCAATAAGTCAGTTATAGGGCTTTGACTGCTATCTCATTCATCTTTGCCTCAGAACCTATTATGAAGCCTGCCTTTTTTTTTTTGTATTCTTTGAGAAGTCAGTTGGAGAAGGGGCACAGACCAGACATGGAGAAAGGGCTTAAGTACAACCACCAGAAGCAGAGAAACAGTTTGACCAGACCAGCCTACACCACCATCCTCATGGCAGTCCAAGAAAAACCACAGTCTGTCCTAGCAAAAAAAAAAAGGTGCTGAAGTCAGAGGTACCCAAACAGAAGTCACATCACAACAAACAGGGCTTCACGCTTTATCATAAATCAAATGTCTGTATTCTCTAAACATGATTCTTGCCCTGTGAAGACTAACCAGGCAGGAGTAGTGCAGGACTCACTGCCTCAGAAAGGTCCATCCTATGCTACTGAAAGTTCTCTTGTGGAGCCAGGATACATGAGAACAGAGCTATTGGAGGTCCTCTCAATTCATCTTGTGGAGCCAGGAGACATGAGAATAGAGCTACTAGAGGTCCTCTCAATTCATCTTTTGGAGCCAGGAGACATAGCAGTAGAGTTACTGGTCAGAAAATACAGCAAAAGCAACCTTCTTACATCCTTCCCACGCCGTTAAATGTCACATAGGGGTCGCCTGGTAGTTTGTCAAATTTTCTTGTTTTTGGTGAGCTTTTAAAGCTCATCAAGGGATGTTATGCCCACTAAACTGACTTCTCTTAACAATGTCCTTTTTAGAGTATCGCGTGGTCGACCTCTTTTTCTTCGGCCTGTTGTGCTCCACTTGATAGCTTGTTTTGGTATTCTCTGATTGTTTCTTCTCATCACATGGCCTACATATGTCCATCTTCTTTTTCTGATCAACCATGAGACAGGTTATTGTTTGCTCATCTGCCTGATCTCTGCATTGTTCTTGAATTCATTCCACTTTATACCGAGTATTTTCCTTAGGCATTTGTTTTTTGAAAGAGTCTAATTTGTTGTCTATTTCTTTAGTTGTTGTCCAGCTTTCACATGCATAAATGAGGGTGGATATTACATTTGAATTGAATAATCTTAACTTGGTTTCTGTGCTTATAATGTTTGAATGTCATATTTTCTCAAGATTCTTGAAGGTCAATGCTGCTTTGGCAATTTGAATTCTAACTTCTTTTCTTGTGTCACCATTGTGGTCTATACAGCTGCTGAGCTATTATAGCTGTATATATAGCTGTATCATATTTCTCCACTACTGCTGTATATATAATTTAGCATTTTGTTTATATTATTTGTATTCCAAAGTCATTAAGAGCTTCTATTTCTTCAATTCTGATATTATCAGTATTATCAGCACCACCTGCTTTACCTTTCTTTATGCTCTTGATTGCATGTGCAAGTACTGATGGGCCTTTTAGCTCAGTACTGCTAACTAGTTCAGGTCTTTCCCCTCCAAATAGATCATTCATTCAGTCCCTTTCCACTATTGCTTGTTTCTCCAATATATATCAGCCCTCTTTGATGCTACGCACTTTGTTTTGTGCCATACTTTCCTACCAGCCATGATAGGAATGAACAGACATGCAAAAAAAGTGCAACTATGACATGGCATCCCCTGTATGGTACCCAGAACCTGGGCACATGCCTGGGAAACAAAGTACAGGACCGCTGTACCCTGCAAAGCATGATCATAAAAGATGACTAAAGAGGGTTCAATACAGGGCCAGCAACCCTATCTGGCAAAAAAAACATCGGAGTGCTACAGAAACATTAACAAGTAAGTTTACATGTCAAGTCTTGGCGAAGCAGTGAGGGACTGCAGTAATGATACTACCAATGACCAGCAGGGATGAAAGCCATGAGGAAATCTCAGGTCTGACTCAGTCCTTGACCACCCCCAAGCAACAACTAAGGATAGAACCTGAAACATCCTCATCATGTTCAAGACTGGGAATGCAGAACAAGTAGTTAATGAGATGCAAAGATACAGAATAAGATTAAGTGAGATCAGGTGGACTCGATCAGGAAAGATTACAATAAACACAGGAGAAATCATCTGCTACTTGGGCAGAACAGATGAACAACATTATGATTGTGTGGATATAATGATGGACAAAATGGCAGGAAGGAGCCTACAAGAATGGGAATCTGTCAATTCACAAATAATACAAACCAGAACTATTCAAAATTCACTAAGAGCACCATCGTGCAATGCTATGCACCCACAAAACAGACAGTAAAAGAACAAAAAAGAAATTTTACAAATGCCTCCAAGATCAGATAGATAAGATACCAACACAGGCTATTTTCCTGGTAATGGGAGATTTCAATGCAAAATTAGGAATGAACAACTAAGGATATGAACAATGCATGGGGAAACATGGAATATGATCAAGAAATAATAATGGAGAACAAATGGCAGAACTATGCAGAGAAAATGGATTAATTAGAAGAGGTACTGTCTTTCAACACAAAATAATTCACAAAACTACTTGGAATTCTCTTTCTCTCTGAACCTTAAATGCCCAAGGTACATGGAGCTTACAAAAGGGTTTTCTACAAACGCCCGTCCTTCACCTTTTTTTCTGCTCTTGCCCAGGTGAGCCCTCTATTGCTCAACATCCTCTATGTTGTTCTTCTCCATGTCTCCTTTGGTCCACCTTTACTTCTGTTCCCCTGTGGCATCCATCTTAGTTCTATTCCCCCCCCCCCCGGAACAAATGTGTTAAGAACACACTTATCTTAACATAGTCTTTGTGAGACAGAGAACATAGATCTGTTTGCTTAAAAACTCGACCTACTTCTGTAGCCCAGAAAGTTGTAGCAATCAACACTAACTGTAATTGAAATTATTTTTGTAAAATGTAATGTCAGGTTGGTGGACGGATGGGGACATGGAGATTGCCAGCGGGGATGAGGAAAATCTGGTGTGAAACCAATGAATCCAGGATGTGACAAGCCTATGGGTCTTTACAACAATGGCTATCAGAATGATGTAAACAAAACAGAGACAGCAGACTACAGGTGGAAGGGAATGCATATCACTGGATTCCTCATCCAAAAGTTGGAGTGTCTCTGTGGAACTGTCTCAAAGCCATCTTGCCAGCCAGCACTGAATGCTGGATCTGACGTGGTGAAGGGGCTTAAGTACAGCCACCAGAGGCTGGAAAACAAAGTTTTGGCCAGGCCAGCCTACACCACTGTCTTCATGGCAGTCCGAGCAAGACCACAGTCTGCCCTAGCAAGGAAAGGTGCTGAAGTCAGAGGTAATCAGCCAAAAGGCACATTGCAAAAATAAGGGTACCACACATTATTGCTAATTAAATGTCTCTATCTGGTGCTCGCCCTGTGAAGACTAACCAGGCAGGTGCAGTGCTGGGCCCCCAGCCTTGAAAGGGTCCACCCAATGCTACTGGAGGTCCTCTCAGTTCATTTTGTGGAGCCAGGAGATATGAGAGTAGAGCTAATGGCCAAAAAATACAACAGAAGAAAACTGCCAAAAGGCAATAGCAAAAATGCAATGGAATGCTGTTGTTCATATTTTGCTTCATTAACTTTCTTTCCTACGCTGATCTTTAATCTTACACTGTTAGCATTCTGAGTTCATATGTTTACTTTATCTTTGTGTCTGATATTTAATACCAGACAAATGTCGTCGGCAAAGTCAAGCTCCCCCAGCACTATGTCAAGGGTCCATTGTAATCCTCTACTTGGAATTCACCAGATGGTAAAACTATCAACCAAACTGATCAAATAACAAGAAGAAGAAACTGGAGAGGGTTACTTTGTGATGTTAAGGCAATTAGAGGAGCTGATGTTGGAAGTGACCACCAACTGCTGCTGGGTAAGATAAGACTGAAATTAAGCAGAGTAAGGAAAGCAACAAAATCAATCCTCAACTCCTAAAGGATCCAACAATTAGAACACAGTTCACCCTAGAATTCACAAATAGATTCCAACCCATTAACGAACATAACGAATGAAACACTAGATGGGCAATACCTAAGAATCCAAGAAATGTTTAACGAGGCCAGCCAGAGTATCCTTGAAAAGTGTGAAAGACAACAAAAATATTAGATTTCAGAGGAGTCATGGAAGTTGATAGAAGAGAGGAAAGCCATTAAACACAAAATTCTAACAGACAGGAAAGAAGACAAACAGAATCTAAGAAGAGAACACTCACAAAAGAACACCCAGATTGTTAAAGTGTTCTTGTTCTTTCCGAAGAGGGGTCCCTTGATTGTTCTGGACAATGGTGGTTCTGCTGGTAAAGCCTCTGGTCAGAGTTTTGGTAATCTGGTATATTGTTCTAGAATCTCCTTTATTTGCAGCTTCTTGAGCTTCTTCTGCTAGTGTGTCTATATATTGTCTGTCTCTTCTCATATTCTTCTTAGTTGGGAAGAACATTTCTAAGAAACACACAACAGACCAGATCCAGAAATATAAGCTGACATACTACCACCAGGCCTGCAACTCGGGATCAAGAAAAGTATAATCACATATCAGGAAAATGAGATACCCATCCAACAAAGCAAAGGCAAAAAGGCTCCAGGCAAAGACAGAATCACAGCAGATATGCTAAAAGCGGATACTACCCTTAGTGCTAAGATTCTGTAAGACCTTTTCAACAAAGTTTGGGAAAAAGAGAAGGTACTGAAAAAGAGGTATCACTTAAAATCCCCAAGCAAGGTGATCTTACAAAATGTGAGAACTGGAGAAGAATCAACCTCCTATCCATGTCAAAAAAATATTCTGTCAGGTACTTTTACAAAGAATCAAAGGCAGCATGAATAAAATGCTTAGAGAGGAACAGGCAGGATTCAGAAAAGGTAGATCACATACAGACCAAATATTTCTCAGGAGAACAATTACTGAACAGTCACTAGAATGGAGCTCCTCATCGTACATAAATTTTGTGCACTTTGAGAAGGCCTTAGATAGTATCACCTTTCCTTGTGGAAGATATTGTTGGCCTCTGGACTCCCTGAGATAAAAAAATCATAAATGTTATGAAAGATATATATGTGAACAACCAGAGCTGCGTGAAACATGACAGACAACAAACTATGTGGTTCCAGATCAAAATGGGAGTAAGAGAAGGATGTATACTCTCCTCACTTATTTCCTGATCGTTATGGACTGGATAATGAAGACTGCCACTAAAGACAGACCTTGAGGATTAACCTGGGGGCTCGCAAATCATCTAGAGGATTGCGACTTCACAAACAATATTGGTCTACTCTCACATACCAAAAGAGATATACAGGAGAAGACAGCTAAGATTTACAAAATAGTCAGATCAGTAGGTCTGAATATACATCAGACAAAATTAAGATCGTAAGAATCAATGGAAAAAAATCAGGAAAGAATCTCAGTTGGGACAAGAGAAGTTGAAGAAGTATCTTGGAAACCTCATTTCAGCAGACAGCAATACTGAGAAGGAAACAACCACAAGAACCAGACAGGCCTTTAACAAATTAGCACGCATATTGAAATCTCCCTTTCTCCATATGAGCCTCAAGCTCAGAATCTATAAATCCAATGTAAATAATTTTATTATATGCAGCCGAAACATGAAGAACCAATCAGAGAATTGAAAGTACACTGAGAGGATTTGAAGGAAGATGTGTCAGGAAAATTTTAAGAATACACTTGGGAGAAATTATGACAATCGAGGAAATAACCAAATGAAGATGGAAATGACTGGGCCACATACTATGAATGGAAAGAATGAGACACCTTTATACTGCCTTGATCTGGACACCTCAAGGGAAAAGAAAGAGGGGTAGGTCATTGGGGACATTGAGACCCACAATACAGGAAGAACTAAAGGAAGCATGAAAGACATGGTTTTGAGGTATTCCAAGTTGTTCAAGACTGGATTGACTGGAGAACCTTTGTTGAGGCCTTATGTTCCAATGGGAGTACAGAGGACTGAATGAATGACATGGTATACCCAAGGTAGAGTCCTCTCTCTCTCTCTCCTACCCTCCTCATATTCATTAATAATCTGTCAAGGAAATTCCCTGTAGAATCAAAGCTGTACTGTATGCAGATGACCTCGTCATGTGATGCAGAGATGAACATGTGATGATTGCTACCCAAAGGGCTCAAAGAGCACCAGACATCTTGACATCATGGACAAACATATGGTGTATAAACTAGGAAAAAAGCAGAAACAGCTTTATTACTTAACGATTACACAGTTGTGGCGTTTCAGTGAGCCTTAATCATACAAAAACATACAGGATAAAGAAATAGTGAGAGCAGATAAAGTATAGATTCACATGAATGCTATGTTAAAAAAAAAAAAAGAAAAAAAAGGAGGAAATAAAATGAACAGGGCACTTAACTATAATTTGTAAGTAGATGTGGCTTGTCCAATGCTTGTTCAAAAATGGGCATGGTGGAGCATAGAGAATGTTTAAATGGAGGCTTGTGATGTGTGATGGGTTGGTCATAACTGAGGGTGGTGACTGGGGAAACAGCAGAGGGGAGAGAGAGTGATACAGTGTTAACCCAGCCAGGAGAAGTTGAAATCGATGATTATAGTTGGGGTAGAGGAGTTGTAATATGATGCTGTGAGAAGGTTCTGAACTATGTGTAACAAGTAAGAAGGTAGTGGAGCTTAGTGGAGAGGGGTTATGATTGTGGAAGAGAAAAATGTTAGGTGTAGTGGAATGACAAGTTTAACCCATGTGGTTACAGCGTCCCATAATCCTGAATATAGCGGTTCTCAAGTTCTAGGCGGCTTGTGTCATTTGCATGACACTGTTTGATGACTGTTACCAGAAAATCAGATTGCCTCTGTGGTTAGGGCCATTGAAATGATTTGAGACTGGTTTCGAAGCATGCTGGGCAATATCGTACAGATGTTTCTGCATGCAGTCTCCTAATCTGAGGCCAGTCTCACCAATATATGTTATCCTGCATCTTTTGCATACGGTGACATATATCACATTACAGGACCCACATGTGAATCCTTCATGCAGAGTGAGGATAGTTTTGGGAAAGGTGATTGTTTTCGTTTCCCAGACTACAGTAATGCAGTGGGGGCGATTACATTTTCTGGCACCAACACATGTAAGGCTCCGCTTCAAGTGGCTGTGGACAAGAATGTCCTTAAGATTTGACTCACGCTCATTCAAGTTTGGCTATTTGCATTTCTGACAGCATTAGCAGGTCCTGGCCATAGTCTAAATCAAGACAGGACTAACACTCTCGTTAGTATGAAAGTGCACTGCAGAAATTGTAGATATACCATAGCTTTGATGCACCTGTGATAAAACGTAGTGACTGATTTTGTACCTTGTCTAGATTATGCAGCGTAGTGTTTGATGCTGTGCACCAAGATGTTGAGCCATATTCTAAATGTGGTAGAATACTTTGCTGATATACCTTCTTGAGGATTCTTTCACTAGCTCCCTATGTAGTTCTACTCAATTTTCTTAATACTGCTAGCTTTCTTCTGGCTTTTACTTATGCACTGCTGATGTGTTGCTTCCAGGTCAGTTTTGAGTCAAGAGTTACTCCTAAGTGGGTTGGTTGTCCATGCTTAAGAATCTTTAGTTTACCTGCTTTCTGTTTAGATGAGAGAGTGAACAGAGTGGCACTTGATTTCTCAGTGTTGATGCTTACACATCATTTGTTCGACCATAATGTCAAGATGTCTGCTGCTCTTTGGAGTCCCTGTGTAGAAACTGTTGCGTGTTCATCTGTACACTATGTGACCAGATCATCTGGATACATCTTAATCCTTCCTGTTATCGGCGAGTCTTTCAACTTCATCAAGGGATGTTATGCCCACTAAACTGGCTTCTCTTAACAATGACCTCTTTAGAGTTTCACAAGGTCAACCTCTTTTTCTTAAGCCTGTTGTGCTCCACTTGATAGCTTGTTTTGGTATTCTCTGATTGTTTCTTCTCATCACATGGCCTACATATGTTCATCTTCTTTTTCTGATCACCCATGAGACAGGTTGTTGTTTGCTCATCTGTCTTATCTCTGTGTTGTTCTTGAATTTGTTCCACTTTATACCAAGTATTTTCCTGAGGCATTTGTTTTCACAAGAGTCTAATTTCTTGTCTATTTCTTTAGTTGATTTCCAGCTTTCGCATGCATAAATGAGGGTAGATATCACATTTGAATTGAATAATCTTAACTTAGTTTTTGAATTCCATATGTTCTCAAGATTTTGAAGGACAATGCTGCTTTTGCAATTTGAACTTTAACTTCCCTCCTGGTGTCACCATCCTGGTCTATGTAGCTGCCAAGGTATGTAAATTGGTTTACAACTGTTCCTTCTATGTATATTTTTCCTTCTTGATTAATGAGAAATTTCATCATTTTTGTTTTGTCTCTGTTAATTTCAAGACATATTTTGCTAGCCAAGGAAGACAGGGAATCTTTTTTTTTTCTGCATCGATTTCACATTGTCACTGATAAGAGTTATGTCATCTGCAAAATCAAGATCTTCTGTTTGGGTCCCAAGTACCCAATCAATGCTAGTTTTACCTGTACAGCATCTTTTCATTATATCTCTCTCTCTCTCTGAACCTTAAGTGCCCAGGGCACATGGGGCTTCCGCAAGGGTTTTCCATAAATGCCTGTCCTTCGCCTTTTTTTTCTGCTCTTGCTTTCATTATATAGTCTATGGCAATTCCAAAAAGCAATGGAGATAATATATATCCTTGTTTCATGCCCATTTAATCTGAAACCATTCACTCATTCCTTCTTCTGTCTTGATTGCACAAACACATCTGTTGTAGAGATCTCTAATGATGTTGACAACTTTAGATGGTATTCCATAGTCTTAAAATTCTCTACAATGAATCTCTGTGTATGCTATCAAATGCTTTTTTAAAATCTATGAAGTTCAGGATTAATGGTTTCTGCTTTTCAATATGTTCTTCAAGTAATATTCTTAGTGTAAATATCTGGTCGAGACAGTCTCTCCCTTTTCGAAATCCTGCTTGTTCTTCTCTCATTGCAGTATCCACTACATCCTTAATTCTATTCAGAATCACTTTACAAAACACCTTTGACACAACTGATACAGTGCTACTTTTATTCCATAGGGAAGTTCCATCTGGTGTTGGTGATTTCCCTGGATTCAATTTACTGACTGCTAGGTCTAACTCACTAAGTGTGATTGGTGCATCCATGACCTTCAGTTTTCTGCTTGTTCCACTCCTTTCTGTGGGTCAACATGCATTGTACGCCATTTCTTTGGACAGATATCAATGTTGCAGTTTGTGCAAACATGCACGCAAAGTGATCTGCTACCTGCCTACCTGTAAGAGTTTTCCCACTCTTTACTATTGTAACCTTCATACTTCTAGCGCTCTCATCATTTAACTGTCAGATTAGTTCCCAGTTTCCTTCCATCTTTTTCAAAGTTTAGAGACTCTTTTCTCTCACTAACTTTCACGTCCAGCTTGGTGCTTGGCTTTCTGAAATTTGGCCTTAGCATGTTGGTAATTATTGTGGTGTTCTTGGCACGGTCTATTTTCTGCTTGCTTTTGAGCTGTTTCCATGTCATTGTGCAATTTTCCCAGCTCACTAGACCAGTATGGTTTATAGTCCTTATGAGTTTCTCTGGATATGGTTTCATGGGTAGACTGAACTATGCAGGCATTGAAATCCTTCACTATGCCATTAATATCCCTACTCACCAAGGACAGCCATCCCATCAGGATACTTGTACGATGCCTGTACATTGTTCAGTTTGCTTTTTTTTTATAGTTCCATCTGGGGAGAGGGCTACTGGTATTAATGAGTTCATTTTCTGTGGTCATCAAGACTGGTCGATGGTTATCTCCAAGTTGTTTTTCAGCTTTGCGTGTAATGTTCCATTTCAGGTCTGGAAAGTAGTATGCCATATCTGGTGTTGAGGTTGTATGCCAAGCCCTTGAGCAAAATGTTGGGGGGGATTCATTGGTTGGTTGACTAGAAGAAGTCCATTATCATCCTGCCAGCTCTCAATTTCCTCTCCTGTCTATGTGGTCATAGCCTTAGCTCTGGGAATGACTGTTAAAATCTCCACAGACCATCAGTTTCTCATTATGTACGATCATTTCTATAACAAGCAGGCGGACATTAGGACATTAATAGTTAAGGAGGTGGAAGTCTGTATTACTAGTTTTTAGATGGATCATCTGGTATTTGGCTCTTTCCATGTACACTACCACTTGACAAGCACTGATGTTATTCTTAACAAGTGTGAATACTTCTTACTTCTGTCCTAATGGTCTGATCTGAACACTTTGGTTAGGTGTGTCTCCTGTATGCAGCATATACTTACCTGCTCTGCAAAGAGCTTGTTCTCTAGTTCCACCTTTTCACTTTAGCCATAACACTGCTGACATCCTCAGCATTCTATTGCATTATTTTAAGCTATTGTTTTCTGCTGGTTTGCTGCTTCTGTATTTTCTAGCCAGTAGCTCTACTCTCATGTCTTCTGGCTCCACAAGACAAACTGAGAGAACCTAGAGTAGCACAGGGTGTACTCTTTTCATGCAGGGAGCCTGTCACTGCTCCTTCCTGGTTGGTCTTCACAGGGAAACACCAGGTTTAAAAATTGAAGATGCGAACATTTCATTAGCGATAATGATACCCTTATTTTTGCAATGCGCCTTCTGGCTGGGTACCTCAGACTTCAGCATTTTTCATTACTAGGACAGACTGTGGCCTTGCTAGGGGTGCCATGAAGACAGCGGTGTAGGCTGGCCTAGTCAGACTGAACAGCTTTTAGACAGTTCCGCACAGAAACTCCGACTTTGGAACAAGGAATCCAATGAGTGCTTCAATGATATCCATTCCCCGCTGGCTCTGTTTTGTTTACCTCATTCTGCTAGCCATGGCTGTAGAGACCCATAAGCTTGTCACATCCTGGATTCATTGGTTTCACATCAGATTTTCCTCATCCCCACAGGTGATCTCCATGACCCATCTATCCACCAACCTGACATTATACTTTATAAAAATAACAATTACCACTGATTGCTACAGGTTTGTGGGCTAAAGGAGCAGGTTAGAGTTTATAAGCAACCAGATCTATGTTATCACAAAGACTATGTTAAGACAAGTGTGTTCTTAACACAGGTGTTCCCAGAGGAGATACTGGATGTGACCACCTGCTAATTCATCTGTCAGCAGAATCTATCATAACCAAGACCACAGATGCCGTAAAGCCTTCATGGAACTATAAAAAGGCAAACTAACAAATGTCAGTGATCAACTTTGATAATGATATCAATACAATCTATACATAAATCACTGAGACACTACAAAATGCAGCAAAAAGATCTATCCCTAGGAGTTGTATAAAAAAAAGTATTATATAGTTGGAGCCAGGTACCTACAAGTACCAGATGAAGAGAGAAAGAAGGCAAGGCAACAAAAAAGCACAAAAAACTCAACCCCTGAAAACAGATTTATAACAAAGTAACACCTAAAGTCAAAATAATCACAAAATAGGAGAAGGCTTGGCCAGAAACTTGTAGTTCTCTTGATATGAAGTGAGATAGCAGAAAAGCATGGAAATTGCTGGAAGTCTTAAAGGATCTCAGTGTCTTGTATGACAGCAACAGCAAACAGTTAACAAATCATAATAAACAGCAGAGGCTTTTAACAAACACATATTCTTATATCTTACATCTTTCCCATCCCGCTAAACATCACATACAGCTCGTATGGTAGTTTGCCAAGTTTTTTAACCTCATCAAGAGATGTTATGCCCACTAAACTGGCCTCTCTCAACAATGTCCTCTTAGAGTCTCACGTGTATGATCTCTTTTTCTTTGGCCTGTTATGTTTCACTTGATAGTTTGTTTTGGGATTCTCTGATTGTTTCTTCTCATCACATTACTAACACATGTCCATCTTCATAAAGAGCTTTTTAACAAATATTACACCTCAGCAAATAATGCCAACAAAAAAAAAAAGACTGAAAACAAGAACCTGAGGAAAGACACCATGGCATGGAAACATGTTTGAAACATGTTCACTTATGGAATAACCAAAAACATCTATTAAAAGGAGCAGAAAAGACAAAACAGCAGGCCCAGATCAAATCATGAATGAAATGATTAAAACCTTAAATGACCTTAATCTAGAAATAATCCTTGCTTTCAGCATTCAGTGTGGGAGAGAGGGAGCTCTGCCAAACATATGGAGAACAGCAGTTGTTTCTATCCCCCAAAAAAACCTAAAGAAGAGCTTTGTGGCCACTACCTGATCTCCTTAACATCAGAAAAATGTTGAAAATGATATCCACCAAATCCAAATTTCTATGGTGGTTAGAAAATACTTGCTCCCTAACTACAAAACAGGCATTAGAAAAGGCAAAAGAACAGTAGACCAATTATTAAGATTTATGCAACTGACTATCAATCAGTCATGCATTCCAACAAAAAGAATGCACACTGGGAACATCTGTAAATTTCTAGCAAGCATATGACAGGGTCTGGAGAAGTGGACTTCTGCACACTGAAGATCCATGGAAATAAGTACAGATGGATAAAGAGCTTTTTAACAAACAAAACATTTACATGAGATATTTTGGTCAAAGAAACTTAGAAGGACTTCCTACAGAACTTAGTTGCACACTCTTCATCATCTATAGTGATGATTTATCTTCAGCACTGACCAGAGCATTATTTACTGATGACCTTCTCATGTGGGCAACACATAATTATATAAAACAGCTAGACTGAAATATGAACAAGAACAGTCTTGCAAAACCTCCAAACATAGTGTGAAAAACAGAAAATCCATGTCAACACTGAGAAGACAGTCCATACTTTATTCTCCCCGAGTCATCTGTAAGAAAGAAACAGCTCCAGCTGTGATTTGGTGAAAGTGAGCTTAAATCAATGAATATCCATAGTATCTAGGTTGATCACAGCCTGACAATGAAAAATCTATGTTCTGTATCAACTGCATGCTGTATAGGTGTGAAGTATTAGTGCCTTCATATTTCTAGGCCACTACAGTATTTGAGTTAGGGATGCCAGCATCTGTCTTCACTGCCTTTGGTTTTATAGGGAAACCTCAGTTACCTATTCTTTGGAGGATGGGTTAACATTAGTGCCAGTAAGTAAAAAAAATTCCACCAGAGTGAAAAATCAAACAAGGAACCTTCTGATCAGTAGGCAAGTGCACTAACCACTACATCACCACTGCACATGAAGAAACACATTATTAACATGATAATTAAAACAACACTTAAACCTCCTCAAAAAAGATTGCCAGCACTAACTTGGGAGCTGATAAAAGAACAATCAGACAACTATTCATTGGCCATGTGAAATCTACAACAGATTACTCAGTGCAATTCCACTGAATTGAGCTAGCAGCTCAAAAATTGAGAGAATGGACAAGATCCAAAAACCAAGCCCTTCACCTTGTTTGTGGAGGACCAACTCCTACCAGTGCCTGCAAAGAGGGCCATCAAATATAAAAAAAAAAAATCAAACTCAGTCATAGAAACTTATATTATCAAGAAAATGGATGACAACAGACAAATGGCTGACAAATGAGAATCACTAATTAGATTAAGGAAAAATAACTTTATGAAAACATCCATTAAACTAGTCAATCAGTTGCATCTACCCAAGTATTTAAGATTCCTCAGTCATGCCTCTAACACAGCCCCACATCATAATCTTGAAAAACAAAACCACAGAAAATAAAAATGCTAGGGATCTATGCAAAGGAGCACTGTTATCATTATCATCCTATGAGATCAATGACAGCTATCGCACTGATTACATTTCATGCACATACAGGTGACTCAGCTTTCAAAGGCACATTGATGCTGGCTACTGTGCAATAACAGGGTATCCCAAACAACACACTTAAACTTACATCCTTTCTGTGCCGTTAAACGTCACATAGGGCTCGCATAGTAGTTCACCAAGTTTTCCCATTTTTGGTGAGCTTTTCAGCCTCATCAAGGGATTTTATCCCTACTAATTTGGTCTCTCTTAACAATGTCCTCTTTAGAGTTTCATATGGCTGACCTCTTTTTTCTTCAGCCTGTGTTCCATTTGATAGCATGTTTTGGGATTCTCCGACTGTTTCTTCTCATCACATGACTGATATATCTCCTTTTTCTGATCACCCATGAGACAGGTTGTTGTCTGCTCATCTGTCATTTCTTAAATTTGTTCCATTTTATACTGAGTATTTTCCTAAGATATCTGTTGTCAAAAGAGTCTAATTTGTTGTCTAATCTTTTAGCTGTTTTCCAGCTTTCGCATGCATAAATGAGGGTAGATATTACATTTGAATTCAATAATCTTTACTTGGTTTTTGTGCTTATAACTTTTGACTGTCATATGTTCTCAAGATTCTTGGAGGTCAATGCTGCTTTAGCAATTCAATTCTAACTTCCTTTCTGGCGTCACCATCCTGATCTATGTAGCTGCTGAGGTATGCAGATTGGTGTACTTCTTCAACAGCTGTTCCTTCTACATATATTTTTCCTTCTTGATTACTGGTAAGTTTCATCGCTTTTATTTTTCTCCTTGTTAATTTCAAGTCCTATTTTGCTAGCCAGCATACACAAATAACTATCCAGACTGAAGTGAAAGGTGTGCAGAATGGTGAGATGAAGAGCAGTCTTGTAAGATCAACAGCCACACTTAGTGTTCTAGATGACAAATATCCATGTGACACCTGGATATGTGTGTACATAGATGGATCTGCACATAATGCCGTAAAGAATGGAGGGGCAGGAGCATATATTGAATATCCAAACAACACTGTTGACAAGATTTCCATACCCACTGGTAAATACTGCAACAACTTTGATGCAGAAGTTAGGGCAATTATTGCTGCAGTTGAAAAACTATCAGACTCCAGAATTGATACATGTCCTGTAGTAATTCTCACAGATGCAAGATCAGTACTGGAAGCTCTTCAGAGCAACAAACTACCAGACCTTAAGGATGCCTTATCAAAAATTGGCTTACAACACAGAGTCACTTTTGCAATGGATTCCCTCCCACTGTGGGATACCAGGCAATGAGAAAGCTGACCATCTGGTCAAAGAGGGCACTGAAATGGAGCAACCAGACATAACAATCACCTATAATCAGAAGAAAAGCATGATAAAAACCTATAGGAAGCCACAAACACCACCACATGATGACTATCACATGCTAAACAGAAAGGAACAAGTCACCATCTTCCGTCTCCGAACAGGACACACCCATCTCCGAAGTCATATGTATACAAAGTTTAAGGTTGGTACTACTAATCTATGTACATGTGCCCAGGTGCCCCAAACTGTGGAACATATCCTCCAGAACTGCATCAACTACGAGACACTGAGAAATAATTACTGGCCCAGTGAAACCACTAAAGAAGATAAGCTTTACGGTTCCATACATGAGTTACAAAAAACAGTGAAATTTATCCAAGAGACAGGACTGCAGATATAGACAGACAATGCGAACGAAGAAGAAGAAGCTAGCCAGCAAAGACAGGGCTTCTGTTTTTTTCTTGCATCGAATTCACATTATCATTGATAAGAGTTATATTATTTGTAAAATCAAGATCTTCTAGTTGAGTATTATGTACTCAATCAATGCTCATTTTACTTGTGCAACATTTTTTCATTATGAAGTCTATGGCAATTCCAAAAAGCAAGGGAGATAGTATACATCCTTGTCTCATACCTGTTTCAATCTGGAACCATTCGCTCATTCCTTCGTCTGTGTTGATTGCACAAACATATCCACTGCAGAGATCCTTAATGATGTTGACAATTTTAGATAGTATTCCATATATTTTCTTAAAATTCTCCACAATGAATCTCTATCTTATATATATATCTTATATCTTATCTTATATCCTTCCGTGCCGTTAAACGTCACATAGGGCTCGTAAAGTAGTTTGCCAATTTTTCCTGTCTTCGGCAAGTCTTTCAACCTCATCAAAGGATTTTATGCCTGTTAATTTGGCCTCTCTTAATAATGTCCTCTTCAGAGTTTCACGCGGTCTGCCCCTTTTTCTTCGGCCTGTTGTGTTCCACTTGATAGCTTGTTTTGGGATTCTCTGATCATTTCTTCTCATCAAGTGACCAACATATGTCCATCTCCTTTTCCTGATCACCCATGAGACTGGTTGTTGTTCAGTCATCTGTCTTATCTCTGCATTGTTCTTGAATTCATTCCACTTGATGCCGAGTATTTTCCTTAGGCATTTGTTTTCAAAAGAGTCTAATTTCTTTTCTACTTCTTTAGTTGTTTTCCAGCTTTCGCATGCATAAATGAGGGTTGATATTACATTTGAATTGAATAGTCTTAACTTGGTTTTTGTGCTTATAACTTTTGAATTCCATATGTTCTCAAGATTCTTGAAGATTGATGCTGCTTTTGCAATTCTGATCCTAACTTCCTTTATAGTGTCACCATCCTGGTCTATGTAGCTGCCAAGGTATGCAAATTGATTGACTTCTTCAATATCTGTCCCTTCTATGTGTATTTTTCCATTTTGATTGATGGGAATTTTCATTATTTTTGTTTTGTCCTTGTTAATTTCAAGTCCTATTTTGCTAGCCAGTGAAGACAGGCTATCTGTTTTTTCTTGCATGGAATTCACATTATTACTGATAAGAGTTATGTCATCAGCAAAATCAAGATCTTCTAGTTGGGTCCCATGTACCCAGTCAATACCTGTGTTACCTGTGCAGCATTTTTTCATTATGAAGTCTATTGTAATCCCAAAAAGTAAAGGAGACAGTATACATCCTTGTTTCACGCCTGTTTCAATCTGGAACCATTCACTCATCCCTTCTTCTGTCTTGACTGCACAACCATATCCATTGTATAAGTCCTTAATGATGTTGACAATTTTAGATGGTATTCCATATAGACATAAAATTCTCCATAATGAATCTCTGTGTATGCTATCAAATGCCTTTTTAAAATCTATGAAGTTCAGTATTAATGGTTTCTGCTTTTCAATATGTTCTTCAAGCATTATTCTGAGAGTAAAGATCTGGTCGAGACAGCTTCTCCCTTTTCGAAATCCTGCTTGTTCTTCTCTCATTGCAGTATCCACTATATCTCTATGTATGCTATCAAATGCCTTTTTAAAGTCTAGAAAGTTCAGGATTAATGGTTTTTGCTTTTCAAAATGTTCTTCAAGTATTATTCTTAAAGATCTGGTCGAGACAGCTTCTCCCTTTTCGAAATCCTGCCTGTTCTTCTCTCATTGCAATATTCACTGTATCTTTAAGTCTATTCAGAATGACCTTGCAAAATACTTTTGACACAACTGATAGTAAGGTTACTCCTCTCCAATTATTGCAATCACTAAGGCTGCCTTTATTGGTATATTAACTCTTTCCGTGCCGCAGGAAGAAACGCAGACATTCAGCTGGGTGCCGGGATAAAAACGCGGGTCCCGATCTGTAGAGGGGGTATAGTTGTAAAATGGAATAGAAAACAGTATGTCCATGTACTTATTATGTTTCAAAATATAACTATGAAGATTTCATAAATGCAGAGTTTTTTTAGGAAAAAAGAAGTAATGTGATGTTTTTAGACAATGATTGTGCCCACCTCACCATCGGCTAGGTTTAGATCTGCACTACTTACCATCTGAGATGTCTAGATCTACTTATTGATCTCGTAATTTGACTCTATGTTGCATTCTCGCTAAATTAATGTCTGAAATAACCTTCTAACTACTTCTACCATCGTCTAATATGTCTAGATCTACTTGGGATATATTCAAGAGCAGTGGGGTGGTCACAAGCCATGCCCATACCCCTATTTACATCATCAAAAATTGAAAAATTTCGGTCTTTCTCTTTCTTTTTCTCGCTTGGTATCGCTCGTAACTAGGCACTCTTTCGCCATTTTGAAAAGTGTCACCAGAATCGCAGACGAAATATGTACAATCTAAATGTTACACCGGTTGTTTTATTGAAACAAACCAGTGTCGCTATGTTGACCACTGGTAAGTATCGGGAAACCGGAATTGTCGATACAGCGACCAAAGGCCTCAAAAGCGTTAACAATGATTCCTTTTTTCCCTCTTTCCAAACTTTATTAAACATTCTCTGTAGCTGGTTCATGTTGTCAAAGTTAATAGCTTTTAACATTTCGGGTCTTATTTCATCTTCACTTGCAGCTCTGCTGTTAGCCATTAGATTCACTACTGTTTCAATTCGTTCAATGTAATCTCATCTAGGTTGACATTTAGCTGTGGGATTGTTAAGTCTGTTTCAAGGTTTATCAGTTCTTTTGGGTGTGGTTGATTATTTCTTGCAGGTGTTCAGCCCATCTTTGCTTTTGGTCTTTACTTGATGTTAATAAGGTGCCAGTTTTGTTAAAGATTGATCTTTTTTTTGGATGTTATTGTACCTGTTAGCCTCTTTTGTATGTTATATAGAGTTTTGCTGTTTCCTTTTTTTGCTGACTTCTCTGCTTCTTTCATCATATTGTCCATGTATTCTCTTTTATCCCTTCTAGCTGAACTTTTTACTTTACTGTCTAGCTCTTCGTATGCTGCTTTTGCCAAAACTTTTCCAAGATCTGTTTTTATATTCAACATGGCTAATTTGGCTGCTCATCTTTCATGTATGTATTTTCATGTGTTTTTCAATATCCTTGTTTTCTATTTGTTTTTTTCAGTCCAGCTCTTGCTTTTGGTGCTGTGATTACAGCTGTGCTGCAAGAATTCCATACTTCATCTATATATATCTCCTCTACCTTACTGAGTGCTGCAAAATAATTGGTAAGTTCCAAATTAAAATTACTATTAGTATTTTCTTCTTGTAGGCTGTGACTGGTTATCTTTCTGGGTACTGATTTCTTGTGTTAGCTTTTCAGTTTTATTTGTTGTGATCACTGTTGACATCTACACCTCTTTATGTCCTTACATCTATCAGAGATGTTCTGAATGACCTCCTAATACAAAAATATCTATCCGGTTTCTGTATCAATCATCTGGGGATATCCATGTTGTTTTATGTATCTCTCTGTGTGGAAATATTGTTCCCCCAATGACCATGTTCTCTGTTAGACATTGTTCAATTAATCTTTCTCCATTCTGATTTACCATATCAAATCCTGTTTCCATAACAATTCCTCTTTTCCCCATCTAGAGTCACCTCTAGGTGGGTTTCAGGATAAGGTTGTTAGCCTTATGCCCAACTCCCAGTTGTATTAACACACTTAATAATATCCATAAATATATGGACTATGTGGAGAATTCTGCTCTAATTATATGCTGATGACTGCCAATGAGATGATCTTGAAAAAAATCTGGAATGATTTTGAGAGTGGAATGGATGAACCATAGGATATTTTAACTTTCTCAGATTCCCATTCAGCCATAACAGCCAATGACAACTGGGAACCCAATTTGCCAGCTGATGCAGAATTGATGATGAAACTTGAAGATAAAGTATAGAAAGAATATGGGATATCAGTCATGCTGCCATGGCAGACAATCATGCTGCCATGGCAGACAATCTTGCCAAACAGGGTATGCAACAGACCCAACCAAACAAAGAAGTATCCTACTACAGTCCAGCAAATCCTTTGAAGCATCACTAAAGAAAAATGCCTGAGCAAGTAGGGAAGAAAGAATACTGGACATGTCCTGTACAAACACATGAGCAAACCTGACCAACATGATCAATCATACAAACTAAACAGACAAAATCAAAGTATTATTTTCAAGCTATGAACAAATCATAGCATCTTAAACACCTAAACAAAATCCAGAAAAAAAAACAGATCAAACTGCAGACACTGTTACAATGAGGAGGAAACAGCTGAGAATTTCCTGTTTAAATGTCCCAAACTGGATGAACTGCAAACAAAACTGCTTCTAAGATACTCTACTGTTCAAAACTGTCCATACATACTCAAAGACTGAACAACTTGAAAGGACAGCCAAGTTCTTCACTATTACATCAGCTGCCAAGAGCCTCTAGCTTGTGCACCACTACACACAAGGTCTGCAGTAGGCAGATAAACTGTAACAAGAGTGCTGGCAGAAATAAAGATATAATGGTGGCAAACATCACTATTTTTCACGATTGTTGTGTCTTCAAATTGTGGCATACAAAATGTCATTCTGAAGAAGCCAGCTTTTTAGCAGGTTGTATCATGTCGAGGTAAATGCACCTTTGACCTTTTCTGATATTACATGATCAAAAGTTGGAGACCTTGGCATCTAATGAACATATAAAAGTTTCTACATAGTGAAAACAATAAAATTAATTCAATAGCTCAGATATGGATTTTTAAAGCCATTACAAAAAAATCAACCACATCACATGAAAATTTAGTGTTTTAACCCTTCTGCTGCTAAAGACACGTTTACTTATTTTCATAAGTCACTACTTAGGATGAGTTAACACATTCCTATTATTTTGTCCATCCAGTCCTAAAGACATGTAAATTCATTTCAAGTTTCTTGATTGCTGCTGTATATAGTTATTCTCATTTAATATCAGGGAAATCACAGTAGTTATTTTTAGTTCTATGTGACCTATTTTTTACAAGATGAAACTGGCCATGTGCTGGAAATGTGTCATTTTTAGCAGGCAATGGGTGGTGTACACTCTAAAAAAATACCCTTATACTGCCTCTTTTTGTGTGTATGTGTGTAGCATTTAGTATTCTAAACAAATTTCTTATTGTGATATTGGTGGATGATCTTAACTGGTCGCCCACGGACCCTTGTGGGTCTAGAGTACCTGCAATGAGGGCACGTAACAAAAACTCAGGGTCCTTTTTTGTTAGAGCAAGTAGGAATATCAATTGCTGTCTGTTTTTTCTTAACTACATTATTGTCATTATGAAAATTCGCCAAGTCTGTACTGTGTTTTTTAGTGTAAGAATAGTGTTTACTTCCGGGTGACGTAAAAGATGGGAGCGTTTTTAATACTCTTGCTGGCATACTTTGACATGAATCTTTTGCATTGACACATATCATAAAACGGGAGTAAGGCATAAGGCCAACAACCTCATCCTGAGACCCATCTAGAGACAACTCTAGATGGAGAAAAAAACCAACTGTTATGGAAACTCGCAATACAATCAATCGAGCATCGGGGACATCAACTCAGACAAGCCCAGACAACAACTGAGTGAACACATTCACTGGGCCCAAATATGTGACAAGGATCAGACTCTGGAATGTAAGAACAATGGCTGCACCATCAAAAACTGCCCAAGTAATCCAAGAAATGAATAGATATCACTTAGTATAAACTACGAAAAAAATAGAAACAATTTTATTACTTAACGATCACAAAGGTGTGACATTTCAGTAGTAGCCTTAATCATACAAATACATACAGGATGAAGAATTAGAGAGAGGAGATAAAGTATAGATTCACATGAATCCTATGTTAAAAAAAATAAATGAATAAAATGAATACATTACTTAGCTTGAAAAAATATGCAGATATAGAAATGCCTCGAAAAAATATGGAGCATCTCCGACAAACATACAGAAATGCGTCCATTGCTACGTTCAAAATGTGCTCTTCGAAAATGTACAGAAATGTGCATGCTGAAGCATAGAGAATGTTTAAATAGAGACTTCTGATATGTGATAAGTGAATCTATCTACATGAAAGCTTAGTGGAGAGGGATTATGATTGTGGAAGAGGAGAATGTTATGTGTAGCTGAATAATGAGTTCAAATCAGTACTGAATGTAGCGGTTCTCAATTGCCAGGCGGCTTGTGTCATCTACATGACAGTGTTTGATGGCTGTTACCAGAAAATCAGATTTGCCTCTGTGGTTGGGGTCACTGAAATGATTCGGGACTGGTTTTGAAGCATGCTGGGTGTTATCGTACAGATGTTTCTGCATGCGGTCTCCTAGTTTGAGGCCAGTTTCACCAATATAAGTTATCCTGCATCTTTTGCATACAATGATATATATTACACTACGGGACTCACATGTGAATCCCTCATGAAGAATAAGGATAGTTTTAGGAAAGATGATTGTTTTTGTTTCCCAAACTACAGGGCAGGTAACACAGTGGGGGCAGTTACATTTTATGGTGCCAACATATGCAAGGTTATGTCTCAAGTGGCTGTGGATGAGGATGTATTTAAGATTTGGCTCATGCTTGTATGCTAAGAGGGGAGCATCAGAGAAAATGTATTATTGTGTGTTACTATGATATCGCTTAGACATCTGGGCATCAGTGAAATGCAATGGCCAGAAGCAGGGAAAAGATCGGCAGAAAACTGCAAGTTAATCATACATTCAGGCAGAGACAATGGGAAATATCAGGAAGGAGTAGGTATAATTATGTCAACTGTGGCAGCAAAGAGCCTTACAGAATGGGAACCTGTGAACAGTCGTATATTAAGAGCATGATTCCAAATATGGCACGGAAGAATGACAATCATACAATGCTATGCGGCCACAAACAATGCAATAAAAGACAATTTCTATCACCAACTACAACTCTTTGTGGTCATGGGAGATTTCAATGCCAAGGTACAAAAAGATAACACCGATGTCGAAAAAGCAATGGGGAAAGATGGGACTGATACGGTAAATCAGAATGGAGAAAGATTAATTGAATTTTCCCTAACAGAGGGCATGGTCATTGGAGGAACAATATTTCCACACAAAGAGATACATACAACAACATGGATATCTCCAGATGATAGAACCAGAAATCAGACAGATCATTTTTCGTATTAGAAAGCATTTCAGAACATCTGTGAAAGATGCAAGAGCATATAGGAGTGCAAACATCAACAGTGATCACAATCTGTGCACAGGGAAAATAAGACTAAAACTGAAAGTACACAAGAAAGCAATAGTCAGAAAGATAAACAGTCATAGCCTACAGGAAGAAAATACTAGTAGTCTTCTCTTTCTTCTTCGTTCGCATAATACTAGTAGTAATTTCAATCTGGAACTTAACAAACAGTTCGCAACACTCAGTGAGGTAGAGGAGACAGATATTGATGAATCATGAGACTTTTACACCACAGCCATAACCACAGCAAGTGCTGGACTGCAAAAAATGAAAAGCATGGATATCAGATATTACATGGAAATACATACATGAAAGACAAGGACCCAAATTAGCCATGTTGAATGTAAAGGCAGATCTTGGAAAAGTTTTGGCAAAAGCAACATACAAAGAACTAGACAATAAAGTAAAAAGTTTAGCTAGAAGGGATAAAACAGAATACATGGACAATATGGCGAAAGAAGCAGAGGGAAGGCAGCAAAAACAGGAGACAGCAAAACTTTATATAACAAAAAAGAAGCTAACGGGTACCATTGCACACAAAGAAAGACTGATCCTTAACAAAACTGGCACACTATTAACATCAAGTAAAGACCAAAAGCAAAGATGGGCCAAACACTTTCAAGAAATACTTAATCGACCACACCCAAAAGAATTGTTAAACCTTGAAACTGACTTACCATTCCCACAACTAAATGTCAACCTAGATGAAGTTATACTGAATGATACTGAAATAGCAGTGAATTTAATGGCTAACAACAAAACTGCAGATGAAGATGAAATAACAGGCGAAATGTTAAAAGCTATTAACACTGACAACATGAACCAACTACAAAGAATGTTTAATAAAATTTGGAAAGAAAAAAAAGGTACCTTCTAAATGGAAAAAAAGGAATCATTGTTAAAATACCAAAAAAAAGGCAACCTTAGTGATTGCAACAACTGGAGAGGAGTAACCTTACTATCAGTTGTGTCAAAAGTATTTTGCAAAGTTATTCTGAATAGAATTCAAGATATAGTGGATGCTGCAATGAGAGAACAGGCAGGATTTCAAAAAGGGAGAAGCTGTCTTGACCAGATCTTTACTCTAAGAATAATACTTGAAGAACATACTGAAAAGCAAAGACCATTAATCCTGAACTCCTAGACTTTAAAAAGGCATTTGATAGCATACACAGAGATTCATTGCAGAGAATTTTAAGAATATATGGAATACCATCTAAGATTGTCAACACCATTAGAGACCTCTAACATGGATATTTCTGCGCAGTCAACACAGAAGAATGAATGAATGAATGGTTCCAGATTGAAACAGGCATGAAAACAAGGATGTATACTATCTTTCTTGCTTTTTGGAATTGTCGTAGATTTCATAATGAAAAAATGCTGCACAGGTAAAACGGGCATTGACTGGGTACATGAGACCCAACTGAATGACATAACTCTTATCAGTGACAATGTGAAATCAATGCATGAAAAAACAGATGCCCTATCTTCAATGGCTAGTAAAATAGGACTTGAGATTAATAAAGATAAAACAAAAATAATGAAACTTCTCATTAACCATGAAGGAAAAATACAGTAGAAGGAACAACTGTTGAAGAAGTAAACCAATTTGCATATCTCGGCAGCGACATAGACCTGGATGGTGACAATAGAAAGGAAGTTAGAATTCGAACTGCAAAAGCAACACTGACCTTCTAGAATCTTGAGAACCATATGGCATTCAAAAGTTATAAGCACAAAAACCAAGTTAAGACTATTCAATTCAAATGTAATATTTACCCTCATTTATGCATGTGAAAGTTGGAAAACAACTAAAGAAACAGACAACAAATTAGACTCTTTTGAAAACAAATGCCTAAGGAAAATGCTCAGTATAAAGTGGAATGAATTCAAGAATAATGCAGAGATAAGACAGATAAGCAAACAATAACCTGTCTCATGGGTGATCAGAAAAAGAAGATGACATATGTCGGGCATGTGTTGAGAAGAAACAATCAGAGAATTCCCAAACAAGCTATCAAGTGGAATACAACAGGCCAAAGAAAAAGAGGTCGACCATGTGAAAATCTAAAGACTGTTAAGAGAGGCCAGTTCAGTGGGCATAACATCCCTTGATGAGATTGAAAAACTCACCAAGGACAAGGAAATCTTGGTGAACTACTATGTGGGCCCTATGTGATGTTTAGTGGCATTGGAAGGATGTAAGATGTAAGTAGTGTTTAATCATTAAAGGTTACCCTCATTTTCTGAAAAAATTCTTTTGTATTTAAATCACATTGCTACCATACAGATATGAAACTTATCCAAAGTATGGGGGTCAGTGACTTGGATTTTGAAACAGCAAGGGGTCTGTGGCTTGGCTTTTGAAACAGAAGGGGATACATGGACTTTTGTTAATTGGAAACAACTGAGATAGATTATGCCTGAAGTTAGAGATGGGGGAAACACCAGATCATCCATCACTGTTTTGTTGTAATCATTTCCCCTATTTTCACAAAGATCTGATTTCTGGAGTAGATAGTTAGACAGAAGTGTTGAGAATAAACATTTTATTTTGCTTTTTGTTTGATTCTATGTAACAATGCTTATGAAAAAATACATGTGTTATGAGCTATATGTGACTTAAATGAGATGACAGTGGAAGAATCCAAGCATTACAACATGTTTATATTTTCTGGTGATAAAAAAATTGTCAGCACCATCAATATACCACAAGAAAGAATTCAGCACTGGGTGAAAGTAGGCCATCAAAGTATTCAACACAGCAGTGACCGACTCTCGAGAAGTATGTAACAGCGAAAAGTAGCTGCTGTCATCACCACCACCACCACCACCACCATCACCACCATCATCATCATCATCATCATCATCATCATCATCATCATCATCATCATCATCATCCCTTGAGAGCATAGGCCATGAATAAGGACTCTCCAGTCATTCCTGTTCTTGGAATTAATCTCTGCTTCCTTCCATGTGTATCCATTGTCTCTGAGCACTGTCGTAATTTCTTTTTTCCAAGTAAGTATAAGTCTTCCTTGTTTTCTATTTCCTTGAGGATTCCATGTCAGTACCTGTCTTGCATAGCTGGTGTCAGGTTTCCTCAGTGTGGCCAATCCACCTCCACTTCCTTTACATGATTTTAGGTTCATAAGTTCTTGTCCTGTCCTTTCCCAGATTTCCTCATTCTTGATTTTGTCCTACCATTTAATGTTTAAAATTCTCCTCAAGCAGTAGTTCATGAATGTTTGTATCCTCTGTTGTATTGTCTTGGTAAAAACCCATTGCCAGTTTCATACATGATACTTATTTCCAATATTTGTGTCTATACAGCTTTGGTTTCATATTTTAACATGAAATACTTTTTTTTTTTCCTTTCTAGTTCTGATATGATAAATGCAATTATTATAATGACACTAGGCTTTCCTGCAGAAAATGGATAACTATAATACTGTCATAAATTAATCTGTAGCCAAATAAATATGAATAATAGCATAGATGAGGAGGTAATAGCATTATCAATAAATGAGGAGTATATAATTTTAAATGAGGCACATTGGATCAACAGATGAACAGTTTGGATTTGTTGAAGGAAAGGGAACACACAATGCTATTTATGTTTTACAAACACTAAGAGAAAGAGCTTTAGAAGTACAGAAAGATCTCATCTCTACTTATGCTTCATTTGATTCCAAGGCATTCGACAAGGTGAAACATAATGAAATTATTAAAATGCTTCAAGACATCAATATAGATGGCAAAGACTTGAGGATTGTAAAACATCTATACTGGCAGCGAAAAGCTGCAATTCGAGTTGAAAATAGAACTGGAAAATATCAACCACACAAGTGGTTACAAACAAGGAGTACGACAAGGATGTATACTATCTCCAGACCTTTTTTCTCTGTACAGCGAGAATATTCTAAGAATGATCATCACATTACCAGGCATAAAAATTGGAGGATACAATATTAACAACCTTCGGTATGCTAACAACACAGTACTGATAGCTGAGAACCAACAAGACCTGCAAAATCTCTTGGATAAAGTCGCCAAAGAAAGTCAACAGAAAGGCCTTACTTTGAACATCAAAAAGACAGAGACTATGGTTATATCTAAGAAACAGAATCCACCAACATGCAGTATAGAATTAAACAGAATTATTCTAAAGCAGGTGCAGAAATTCAAATACCTTGGAGCAGTAGTAACTTCAGATGGGAAATGCAGAACAGAAATTATGAATAGAATAGGCCAAGCAAAGACTGTATTTCAGAGAATGAGAAACATATTATCCAACACATCCTTATCAATGAATGTTAGAAAATGGATAAAATGCTATATTAAACCTATCTTGTTATATGGAAGTGAATCATGGACAACAGGCAGATCTGCACAAATATCATTGGAAGCAGCAGAAATGTGGTTTATTAGAAGAATGTTGCGAATTCCCTGGACAGCAAAAATAACTAATGAAGAATGTATGAGAAGAGCTGGAGAGACAAAAAATCTTATAAAAAAAAACAAGAGAGAGACAATGTACTTTTATAGGACATGCAATGAGAAGAGGGGGCATTGAAAATATTATAACAACAGGAAAAACAGAAGGAAGAAGATCAATAGGAAGACCAAGAGAAATGATACTGGACAGTCTGATGGGATGGTGTGAGAGGAGATCACCAACTGAGCTGATGGCCTGCATGAAAGATTGTGTACTCTAGAGAAGCATAATAGCCTATGCCAGTCGGCACAGCACATGATGATGATGATATTGGATCAATCTCCTACAGCAAACTATTTCTGACATAAAAGCATCTTTGGCTGCCACCAAAGACAAGTGTCAATGAAGTAGTGGAGTACTGAGTGATCAGAATGAGTTTGGTAAAAGGAAATTTAGTAAGCTGATTATTTATAATACAAATTAAACAATTTTGTTTTAACTGATCTGCACATTCAGGTGGTTCTCAGTGTAAATAGCAGAATGAAGTAGTGACTGAATAAATCTGAATCACCTTTATCTCATACAAATTTCACAATAAAACAAATGACACTTCTGAAAGGTACAAGTAGGAGACCACCTTCTTTTACACTTCATTGGTGCCACTCTGCTCCACTGTTTGCTCACAGGGTCATATTTTTCAACGGTATCCAGCCGTTCCATGCCATTATAGCCACCAATTGCGTACAGAAAACCTGAAAGCATTAAAATTTTTTGACAATTTTACAAAAAGAAGAAATACAACTTGTAATACACACAGTATTACTGTCCACAACACAAAAAGGAATGGAAAAACTAATTATGTCAGTCCGTAAGAACAGCGAAGAGCAGAACCTCTATCTTAATGCAAAGAAAACTAAATTGATGAAAACTGACAAAACAAACAAGGCAACTGAAATATGTATCAATGAGGAAAAATTGGAAGAAGTGGAGAGTTTTGAATATCTTCCATCATTACTAACTAATAATGGAGGTACAATGAGGGAAATTACAACGGCTTAAAGAACGAGTTTTAAGTAATTATGCACAAAAAGACAAGAAGTGAAGGAATCATGCCGTAAAGATAAACGTCAATATTATGACAACTTAGCAGAAGCAGCAGAGAAAGCAGCATATACAAATGACATGAAAACCATATATAAAATCACAAAGCAGATGACAGGTAACTTCAACATAAGATGTGAAAGTGCAGTAAGAACACAAAATGGACAACTGGTCAGTGGAGAAAGAGAAAAAATTGAAAGATGGAGGGAACACTTTAACACCCTACTAAACAGAACACAAGCAGCACAAACAATAGACATACCTGAAGCAAAAACGGAGCTAAACATCAATACAGGACCAATAACAATAAATGAAGTAAAGGAGGCGAGAAAGAAGCTAAAATTGGACAGGGCACCAGGTGAAGATGAAGTGACTGCTGAGATGTTGAAAGCAGAAGAAACAGAAACACCAAAACAACATTGCCGAATATTACAAAAAATTTGGGATCTAGAAAAAGCCCCAGAGGAGTGGAAAACTGGGCTTATAGTAAAACTACCAAAGAAGGGTGACCTCAGAGATTGCGGGAACTGGAGAGGCATTACCCTACTGCCACTCACCAGTAAAGAATTTTGCAGAATAATCATCAACAGAATTGTACCAACACTTGAGGAAAAACTTCAGAAAGAGCAGGCAGGATTTAGGAAAGGAAGAGCATGCAAAGACCACATATTTGTACTTAGACAAATATTAGAACAGGCAAATGAATGGCATAGCACAACATATGCATTATTCATAGATTTTGAGAAAGCCTTCTGACAGTGTCAACAGAGATGCACTGTGGAAAATCCTAAGATGGCATGGCCTCCCCCATAAAATAGTTAATGTAATCAAAGCCCTATACGAGGGTTTTCAGTGCAAAGTTATCTGTGGAGAACATACCTCCAGCAGCTTTAGGGTACAAACAGGAGTGAAACAGGGATGTGTACTATCACCAACATTATTTATCTTGGCAGTAGACTGGTTAATGAAGGAGGCAACATCAGACAAATGCAGAGGATTACAATGGACCCTTGACACAGTGCTGGAGGACCTTGACTTTGCGGACGACATTTGTCTGTTATCAAGCAGTCACAAAGATATGCAAGAGAAAATAAACAAGCTAACTCAGAATGCAAATAACATAGGACTAAAGATCAACGTAGGAAAGACAAAGTTAATGAAACAAAATGTGAACAACAGAAATGTACTCAGAGTAGATAACAAGTTAGTGGAGGAGGTCAACGAATTTGTATACCTTGGCAGCAGAGTAGTAGAAAATGGAGACAGCACGGAGGACATCAACAGCAGACTTACTAGAGCAAACCAGGCTTTTGCAATGCTGCAGACTATATGGAAATCAAAAAAACTAAGCATAAATATGAAAATCAGGATATTTAAGAGTAATGTTCTAAGTGTACTACTCTATGGAAGTGAATGCTGGAAAATCACCCAAACCATAGAAAACAAGTTAAATTCTTTCCAGACTAAATGTTTACGAAGAATTAGAAAAATATTTTGGCCAAACACCATAAGAAATAACATCTTATTAGCAGAAATGCAGATGAAACCAATGACAACAATTACTGAGGAAAGACGCTGGCGATGGTTGGGACATGTGCTCCGAATGACTGACAACTCACTACCAAAAATAGCACTAAGATGGACACCACAGGAGAACAGAAGTAAGGGTAGACCAAAAGAGACATGGAGAAGAACAACAGAAAGGATGTTGAGCAATAGAAGGCTCACTTGGGCAAGAGCAGAAAAAAAGGCGAAGGACAGGCATTTGTGGAAAACCCTTGCGGACGCCCCATGTGCCCTGGGCACTTAAGGTTCAGAGAGAGAGAGAGAATGAGGGAAATTAAAAGGAGGACATCTATCGCTCTTCAGAAAGTAAAACAAATAAATAATCTGTGGAGAGGAGCAGACAGAACTACAAAAATAAGATTTTTAAGGGCATGCATCTTTCCCACCGCAACATATGCCCGTGAGACCTGGACACTTAACAAAACAGCTGAGAAACACATAAATGCCTTTGAATTTAAATGCTACAGAAGAGTTCTCCAAATATCGTGGACACAAAAAAGAACAAATATATCTATACTACAAGAGCTTAATATTGAAGAAGCCTGGCTAGTAAAGAGGATTAAAGAGAGAAAACTTAAATATTTTAGACACATTAAACATCATGATAATTTACAGAAGACCGTATTGGAAGGATACATAATGGGAAAAAGAAAGAGAGGAAGACCAAAACGAAGATGGCTGCAAGACATCGTTGACGATCTGCAAATGGATGCAACAGCAGCAGGCCATCTTGCTCACAACCGAGAGGCCTACAGGAGTGCTGTTTGAGAGGCAAAGTTCCGCAAGGGACATGCAAATGAATGAATGAATGAATACACTTGTCCTGAAACTTCTACATTACATGTCTAACAAACACTGTTCAGATCTGTCTGTTTCTTAGTGATAGCTTGCCCAAGTAGTTCTGTCTTTTCTAAGCTCATTATGAATGTTAAGGATCAAATCTGTGTCTTTATTTCAATAAATAATAACTCAACAACAAAAAATTCATCAACCTGCTCTACTCTTCATCCAATTATCCTAAGCCATCTGCAAGCTACTCTGTGTTTCAGTCAGGGCATGATCAGGAACAGTTTAATGTTACAATACATAAATAAGCCAACAACTGATAGCCCTTGAAATGTGGAAAAGAATAAATCATCAGTCACAGTAGTACACAACAGATCATATTCTCAGGAGGGGAAATGGTGAATATTTCTGACAATGCATGTCAAAACTGGCAAAATTTAAAAAAAAAACTTCCCTCAGGTGCCACTATGAATTTTAATGTATATTTTTATAGAGTGAAACTTTCTGGGTTTTATGTTATGGTACTTTTGCCCACATATGTCTTGCTCTAGACAAGTGTTTCCCAGGTTTGTTTGGACTGCCATCTCCTTTCCTCCAATGTCACATCCTCAATGCCCCCCCTCCTACCCCCATGTACTACTTGTACAATGGCCTGTCAAACTAGGATATGTATACACAGTTGTGTATACTTCAAAAACTTCAGCTAGCCAGTTTATTGAAAAATATTAAGTAGTACACTCATAACTCACCTACTGCATCATTTTCTCAACTTTTAATGTGATGGATGAGCTTCATGCAGGGACATAATTTTCTCAATATCAGGTTGAAAAGTACTAAGAAGGAAAGTATTACTGCCACCTCCCACCCCCCCCCCCCAATTCTTCCAGTCCACCTCTACTATACTGACCCTTTTTCTTTCACTGACCCTCTCTTGTTCTTTCCAATGCCCCAAGGAGACATTGTCGCACACCGCGAGACAGTGGTGTGGAACCTGGGATAGATAAAGATGTCTGGGTAAGATATTTCAAGGGTTCTGATCAAACTGAATGGACCAGAAACAATGAAAAAACACAGGCATGACAAGCTAATACACTTCAATAAAGCACAGGGCAATGAATGTATTATTAGGAAACTTCATACTCATAACACCAAAGAATCCCACTCAGACATGAAGAACTAACATAAACTGAAAAACCTTTTAAGACTGTCACTCCAACTCGACTTCTCATGGTGCTCATGGGTTCTCCTGGTACCCATTGAACAGTTAGAGGGTCAAATCTTTCAACTGTAGATAAAGAATCTCCTGCAGATGTCAGCCCTCCCTATGAATGACATAATTAAACATTGATATGGTTACAGCAAAACAAATAAGAAACCATCCATTTTAAACTGGAGAAAAGACACATTTACAATGATAGCACAAAATAAAAATTTGTTACTTAATTTCTTTTAATACAATTTATTTCATGTGTTCTAAGGTGACCTTATCAAACATTCAGCTCTATTCTCTTACTTTAACCCCTTTAGCATTCTCTTTGAGTTAATTCATGCTCACTTGTCGCTCTTACAGTGTTAGTCTTGAGTTCACTCGCCAGTTATACACAGATGCACTTCATAGTGTTATCCCCCAGATTTCTTGCTCTAACATAAACAGCGGCTGACCTAGTTATAAGATAACATGAGAGGCTGCTGGAACAACAAATTCCACAAGCAGGTCAAGCTAAATATGGCTGTGTTTTGGTGTTTAAAGATACACACTTTGAGAACTTTGCCAGTAGTGGCAAACATGCTGATTTTGGAGACAAATTTTTACAAATAAAAAGCAACAAGGCTTCTGCACAGTAAACTAATGGAGCACAGTACTGTATAGTTAGACCTTGAGAAAATTATAAATAAAGCACTTTTAGACAAAAGAGATGGAAAAATGACAATAGAATTAGTATGAATATCTTCATCTTTGCCATCACTTTCACCATCATCATCATTTTTAATTCAAGCATAATAAATATTTACAGTTTCTTTATTAAGTGTTGTATGTTCTACTTTTGTGTGCATGTATGTCTGTCTGTGTGAGAGAGAGAGAGAGTGTGTGTGAAAATAATTTGACGTTGTAAGTGCCACACAAGTTTTTTTTTTTATGTAACACTAAAAGGGTTAAATATAATGCTTAATGCTATATTCTGTCTTGTAAAATATATCTTATATTTATATATATATTAAAATATAAGAAGCAGTCAAATGAAAATGAGCTAAGGCCACTAAATCTTGTGACATGTGGGTGAGAGAAGACACTGTCTTTGCGAGAGACAGTGTCAGAGTGAAAAAAATTGGGACCAGAAGTGGAGTTCATATCAGTTATTTATTCCTGAGTTCAAGGTCACACTAAAAGAAGTCATGCAGGAGGAATTACACTGTGCCTCGCCTAACAACATGTTTGCACTAATTGAAGAACAGTGTGGGACTATTCAGTTTTTTTTTTTTCTTGACAGCTGAAGGAAGTTCCTAGAAGAAACCCACTGACGAATGGTAAATTTGTGCATGGTGAACAAGCACTGTCCAAAAGTTGTGTCAAGGAGTGGGCAGTGTGATTTTGAAGTGGCAAGGAAAGAGTGCTTGACAATCTGCATCTGGGTCAGTCAAATGTGATTATTATGCCAGATGCAATTCATAAGAATGATGATTTTGTGTGTTGTGACCAATGAATAACAGAGGATGAACTTGCTTATTTATTCTGGCATTAGTCACGGCAGCATTCACACCATCCTGCACAAGTGTTTTGGGTACAAGAAGGTGTGTGCCCACTGGGTCCTATGGAATCTGACAGCTGAGCAGAAGGCTGAGAATGGACAAGGGAGACATTGCTAAAGCCATATTGGAAAGACTGTAGGAAAATGAATGTATAAAATCGGAAAAAAGTAGGAGCAGCTTTATTACTTAACGATTACAAAGTTGTGACGTTTTGGCATGAGCCTTAATCATACAAAAACATACAGGACGAAGAAATAGAGAGAGGAGATAAAGTATAGATTCACATGAATACTGTTTAAAAAAAAAAAAAAATTTTTAAAGGAGTACTTAGCTGTAAATTGCAAGGTGTGGCTTGTCCAGCGGTGTGTGTCAGGAATGGATCTGGTAGGACGTGGAAATTGTTTAAATAGAGACCTGTGACATGTGGTCGGTGGGTTGTAACTGGGGGTGGTGGATGGGGAACCGGGGAGGGGAGAGAGAGTGATGCACTACTGGCCTAGCTAGGAGAAATTGAAACAGGTGATTGGGGAAGAGGGGTTGCAGAGAAAATAGCGGGGTTGCAGAGTGATGCTTGAGGAAGTTTGGAAAGTAAGAAGGGGTGGATTTAGTGGAGAGGTATTATAATGATTGAAGAAGATGATGTTACGTGTAACTAAACAGCGAGTTTAACCCATGTGGTTCCAGCGTCCCATAATTTTGAATGCAGCGGTTCTCAAGTGCCAGGCGGCTTGTGTCATCTGCGTGACATTAAACAATGTGACATTAAACAATGCGTGACATTAAACAATGTGACATTAAACAATGTCACACAGATGACACAAGCTGCCTGGCACTTGAGAACCGCTGCATTCAAAATTATGGGATGCTGGAACCACATGGGTTAAACTTGCTGTTTAGTTACACATAACATCATCTTCTTCAATCATTATAGTACCTCTCCACTAAATCCACCCCTTCTTACTTTTCAAACTTCCTCAAGCATCACTCTGCAACCCCGCTATTTTCTCTGCAACCCCTCTTTCCCAATCACCTGTTTCAATTTCTCCTAGCTAGGCCAGTAGTGCATCACTCTCTCTCCCCTCCCCGGTTCCCCATCCACCACCCCCAGTTACAACCCACCGACCACATGTCACAGGTCTCTATTTAAACAATTTCCACATCCTACCAGATCCATTCCTGACACACACCGATGGACAAGCCACACCTTGCAATTTACAGCTAAGTACTCCTTTAAAAAAAATTTTTTTTTTTTTTTTAAACAGTATTCATGTGAATCTATACTTTATCTCCTCTCTCTATTTCTTTGTCCTGTATGTTTTTGTATGATTAAGGCTCACGCCGAAACGTCACAACTTTGTAATCGTTAAGTAATAAAGCTGCTCCTACTGTTTCCGATTTTATACATTCTGGTATCACAGCTTTACTGCAGTGCTTAGTGTATAGTTGTATACTTATACACCAATTATTGTGTAGGAAAATGAAGAGCGGGAATGGAAGAACAATGCAATTGTGTAGTGATTGCTGGAGTTAGGATGTCACAGTATAGAACTGACTGTTGAACAGTTGAGAAAGCTTTTCAACTACAAATATGAGGGGTGACTGATAAGTTCTTGGCATAAGGTACAACGGATTATTTGTGGACAACTTTTTGGGGTTATTTCTCAACATAGTCCCCTTGCAAGTTATGCACTTAGTCCAACGATCCTGAAGCATATGGATTCCTTCTTTGTAAAAGTCAGCATCCTGCCCAGTAGAAAGTTGCCTACAGCATGAATGGCATCATGAAGAACATATGTTTTTTCGAAACTCTCTACCTCTTCCAACTTCTCCTCATTGATAATGATAATTTTTTTCAGGCACCTTATTCGTTTGTCAGTTGTCATCAGTTTAACTTTCTTTGCATTAAAATAAAGGTTTTGCTCTTCACTATTCTTATGGACTAACATAATTAGTTTTTCCATTCTTTTTTGTGCTGTGGATAGTAATACTGTGTCATCAGCATATCTAATCTCTGGCATTTCAGAACCTCCAATTTTTATGGCATTATAATGCTCTTTGCCTACACCTTCTCCAAAATTCCTCAATCATCCTTGAAATACCCCTTGTTTTATATCAAACCAAGTTGTTGTTTCACCATTTAATCTTACTGCTGCCTGTTGGTCTAGATACAGCAGTGATGTTAATTGTATCGAATGTGCTGGAAATCCCATTTTTTCCAAAAGTTTCTGAATACCCTATAAAAGATAAATATAGATTCACATTAAATTCTCTGCATTTCTCTATAATTGATCTTATATAAATCTTCTTACTAAAGAAATATTACAAGAAAATGAGTGAGAATCAAACTCTGTAATCCTGTTGTTTAAACATGAAACTACTCAATAGATTTGGTTTGACTTCTCCTATCATAGGTTTACAAGTTTTCACTCTTTTTCCCTTGTGCCAGAAAGTGGAGTGCAAGTCTTTTTCAGCTGTCACATATCTCTGTACAGTATGTTGGTAATAAGAGTTTGGTGGTATCAGGTTCTTCCAAAGATCATTCAGTGCACCGCAGTCCAGTAGAATGTGTTTTAGTTTCTTACTCCTGTTGGTTCATTGCATGTACAGTGTGTGATCAGCAGTCACTCTGTAGGAGTGCTTACTGAGATTGTTGTTTCTTGTGAATTACCTGAAGACCTACTTCATAAGCTGTTGTTGTGGTCTCCAGGGTTGGGCTTACACAGATCTTCTGGTTGGGTTTCTGACCCAGTGGTTCATCCACAGCTGTTTGCTGTTGTTGTGTCTAATAAGTTTAACTGTTCTCATGCTGGTAGGGATGTCAGGCATCATGGTGGCTAGCCTGTCAGCATATTTGCTAGCCTGTGTTATCCATGCTAGCCTGTCTTTGCTAGCCTGTCAGCACATTCACTGCCTGTGATATCCATGCACTTCTTGTATCCCCTATGGCATGATGTGGATGTCACAGAAGACAAGCTAGTTTACTGCACTGATGTTTGTTGTTCAGTTGTTGGTATTTAGTTTTCCAGGGCTTGGAAAGCAGACAGTCTGAGAAGATAACAAAGTTTTTTTTTTTTCGCAAGTGTCACTGTTTTTGTTGATGATGGCTGTCTGGACTGCTAATACTGCCTGTATCCTGGCATAGTTGAAGCAACAAAATCCACAAGAGGGCAGAAATGTGGCTTAGTGTCCTGTATAGAAACATTACATATGCCCCATATCCTGCAATGAACGTTAATCAATTATTGTTTAGATGGATCCAGTCCCTAGAGCAGAATTTTATAGTTTCCAGTGCACACAGTTCTTAGATGCTGGATCTGATGATTTGTTCACTAGTTTATTGTTCAGCCTGCTGTTAGTTTGGGATATAGTGTGTAGTTTGTGTTTGGTGGTATGCTTGTCATTTTTTAAAGTTCTTCTCTATGAGCACCAGAGTTCTTAGTTTCAGTCTGTTATTAGACTTCCATTTATCAACCATTATTCTGTTAGGATGGTCTGGGGACATGTGTTTATTATATCTTTCAACTTGCCTCAATGTTCTTTTTTTTAAATATCTAATGGCTCTATGTTTACATCAGCTTCACAGGCAACCATGGGTGTTGATTTCTTTCCCCTATATACGAAACAGCTACATAGACCAGGATGGTGACGCCATAAAGGAAGTTGGAATTCAAATTGCAAAAGCAGCACTGACCTTCAAATATCTTGAGAACATATGGCATTCAAAAGTTATAAGCACAAAAACCAAGTTAAGATTATTCAATTCAAAAGTGATATCCACTCTTATTTATGCATGTGAAAGCTGGAAATCAACAAATGAAATAGAAAAGAAATTAGACTCTTTCGAAAACAAATGCCTAAGGAAAATTCTCGGTATAAAGTGGAACGAATTCAAGAACAATGCAGAGATAAGATAAATGAGCAAACAACAACCTGTCTCATGGGTTATCAAAAAAAGAAGATGGACGCATATCGGTCATGTGATGAGAAGAAACAATCAGAGGATCCGCCCAACAAGCTATCAAGTGGAACACAACAGGCCAAATAAAGAGGTCAACCACGTGAAACTCTAAAGAGGACATTGTTAAGAGAGGCCAGTTCAGTGGGCATAACATCCCTTGATGAGAATGAAAACCTAATCAATGTGATGTTTAGCTGCACAAGAAGAAGGAACTGAAAAGAAATGAACATATGAAATGACATGCTTGGGTGTGGATTTTGTTTAACTGTGTACAGGAGCTCTCTGATGCTGTGATCAGTAGGAGAAGGTCAGTCAGTCATTTGCATATCCTTTGCTGAACTTTGCCTCCCTAACATTCTCCTGTAGGCCTCTCGGTAAGCAAGACGCCCTGCTGCTGATGCATCCATTTGCAGATTACCAACGATATCTTGCAACCATCTTCGCCTTGGTCTTCTTCTTTTTCTTTTTCCTATTATGCATCCTTCAAAGAAGGTCTTCTCTAAATTATCATGACGTTTAATGTGTCAAAAATATATAGGTTTTCTTTGTTTAATCCTCTTTACTAGCCAACCTTCTTCAATATTAAGTTCTTGAAGTATGGACATATTTATTCTTTTTTGTGTCCATGATATCTGAAGAATTCTTCTGTAGCGTTTACATTCAAAGGCATTTATGTGTTTCTCAGCTGCTTTGTCAAGTGTCCAAGTCTCACAGGCATATGTTGCGATGGGAAAGATGCATGCCATTAAAAATCTTATTTTTGTAGTTCTGCCTGTTCTTCTCCACAGCTTCTTTAATTGTTTTACTTTTTGAAGAGCGACAGATGTCCTCTTTTTAATTTCTCTCATTGTATCTCCGTTATTAGTTAGTAGTGATCCAAGATAATTCAAAACTCTCCACCTCTTCCAATTTTTCCTCATTTATATATATTTCAGCTGCCTTATTTGTTTCCTAAGTTTAGTTCTCTTCATATTAATGTTTTGCTCTTCACTATTCTTACGGACTGATATAATTAGTTTTTCCACTCCTTTTTGTGTTGCGGAGAGTAATACTGTCATCAGCATATCTAATCTCTGGTATTTCATAACCTCCAATTTTTATGACATCATAATATTCTTTGTATATGTCTTTTCTAACATTCTTCATTATATTTTCAATATACAAGTTAAATAAGTAAAGCGACAAATATGCACCCCTGATGGACCCCTTGTTTTATGTCAAGCCAAGCTGTTGTTTCACCATTTACTCTTTCCGCTGCCTGTTGGTCTAGATACAGCAGTAATGTTAATGGTATCAAATGTGTTGGAAATCCCATCTTTATTTCCCAAAGTTTCTGGTGTTGTACACAATCAAATGCCTTTGAATAGTCTAAAAAGGATAAATATCTTACATCCTTCCTGGGCCATTAAATGTTACACAGGGGCCGCATGGTAGTTCACCAAGATGTCCTGTCTGTGGCGAGTTTTTCAATCTCATCAAGGGATGTTATGCCCACTGAATTGGCTTCTCTTAACAATGTCCTCTTTAGAGTTTCACGTGGTCAATCTCTTTTTCTTTGGCTTGTTGTGTTCCACATGATAGCTTGTTTGGGGATTCTCTGATTGTTTCTTCTCATCACATGACTGACATATGACCATCTTCTTTTTCTGATCACCCATGAGACAGGCTGTTGTTTGCTCATCTATCTAATCTCTGCAATCTTCTTTAATTCATTCCACTTTAAACTGAGAATTTTCCTTAGGCATTTATTTTCGAAAGAGTCTAATTTCTTGTCTATTTCTTTAGTTGTTTTCCAACTTTCACATGCATAAATGAGGGTGGATATTATATTTGAATTGAATAATCTTAACTTGGTTTTTGTGCTTATAACTTTTGAATGCAATATGTTCTCAAGATTCTTGAAGGTAAATGCTGCTTTGGCAATTTGAAATCTAAATTCTTTTCTGGTGTCACCATTGTGGTCTATATAGCTGCCGAGATATGCAAAATGGTTTACTTCTTCAACAGCTGTTCCTTCCATGTATATCCATGCTTTGTTGTTAATGAGAACCTTCATTTCTGCTTTATCCTTGTTAAATTCGGTTCCTATTTTACTAGCCATTGAAGACAGGATATCTGTTTTTACTTGCACTGATTTCATATTGTCACTGATAAGAGGTATGTCATCTGCAAAAATGAAGACATTGTCCCTACATTGAGATCAGTTGGGTCTCACCAACCCAATCAATGCCCGCTTTACTGTTGCAACATTTTTTCATTATGAAGTCTATGGCAATTCCAAAAAAGCAAGGGAGATAATATACATTCTTGTTTCATGTCTGTTTCAATCTGGAACTATTCACATTAAATTTTTTGCATTTCTCTATTTTTATTCTTATACTGTTATGTGATTTTTTTTTGTTCCTCTTCCTTGTTTAAAACCCTCTTGGACCATACTGACTTCTTCTATTTTCTTACGAAGTCTACACATTATGATATTTAACAGAATTTTACTGAAATGACTAATCAGGGCAACAGTTCTGTAGTTTTTTTGGGCATATTTTCAAGTTACTCTTTTTTGGTAGTGGTATGAATACAGTTCTTTTCCATTCTTTTGGCCAAATGCCTGAATGCCATATCTTTTTACACGGTGCATGATAGATTGTTGCGCATTCCTTTCCTCCTGCTTTAATAAGTTCAGCTTTTATCACATCCTGGTGATTTACTATTTTTCAGATTCTTTATTGCCCATAAAACTTCTTCAATTTTTGGTTCGGGTTCTTTCTCCTCCAATAATAATTCACATGGTTGATTTCTGCTTTCACAGTCAGTTGTTTCATACATTCCTTTGCAATATTCCTTCCTTCTTCTTCTTCGTTCGCTTCTACCACCAAAACCGCACTGTGATCCTACTGAATTTACACCTGTGGTCCTCGTTAGGTCCCGTGGTCTCCTGTGTGGTCCCCGAAAGGACCACACGAGATCCACGAGAGGACCACAAGGGGTTCAAAGTATCACAGGGCTTTAGCCTGTATTCTTGGTGGGTCTCAGAAGCGGGATTGCATGACACCGTGGTTTTCATTGCACCAGTTCAGTCTAGGGTTGGACTTTCTCACCAGAAGACCTCAACGTGTTTAGGATATCAGTGCATCCCCGCTGGGTGAGAGGCAGTAGCCCACCCAGGCCAGAGTTGGACCTTCTCACCAGAAAACCTCGACGTGTTTTGAGATACCCGTGTATCACCGCCGGGTGAGAGGTGGTTGCCCATCCAGTCCAGAGTTGTAGAAATGCAGAAAATAGTTGGTGTTCAACCGCTAAAGGAACGTAGAGACACAAAGGTCATGACCATGGGAGAAAAATTCCTTAGCTCTGTAAGCCATCCCCTGAAGGAGAGATTCAATAACTTGGCATTAGGACGGCTTAAAAGAAGCAGCTTCATTCATCAGGCCAAGCGTATGCGTAAGCTGATACCTGACCTTCCAACTGTAGTCGCTCCATTATCATCTGTACCAGAGCATACACCATGGAAAGAAGCAGATTATACACAAATAACTATTCAGACTGAAGTGAAAGGTGTGCAGAATGGTGAGATGAAGAGCAGTCTTGTAAGATCAACAGCCACACTTAGTGTTCTAGATGACAAATATCCATGTGACACCTGGATACGTGTGTATACAGATGGATCTGCACACAATGCCATAAAGAATGGAGGGGCAGGAGCATATATTGAATATCCAAACAACACCATTGACAAGATTTCCATACCCACTGGTAAATACTGCAACAACTTTGATGCAGAAGTTAGGGCAATTATTGCTGCAGTTGAAAAACTATCACACTCCAGAATTGATATATGTCCTGTAGTAATTCTCACAGATGCAAGATCAGTACTGGAAGCTCTTCAGAGCAACAAACTACCAGACCTTAAGGATGCCTTGTCAAAAATTGGCTTACAACATGGAGTCACTTTGCAATGGATTCCCTCCCACTGTGGGATACCAGGCAATGAGAAAGCTGACCATCTGGCCAAAGAGGGCACTGAAATGGAGCAACCAGACATACCAATCACTTATAATCAGAAGAAAAGCATGATAAAAACCTACAGGAAGCCACAAACACCACCACATGATGACTATCACATGCTAAACAGAAAGGAACAAGTCACCATCTTCCGTCTCTGAACAGGACACAGCCGACTCTGAAGTCATATGTATACAAAGTTTAAGGTTGGTACTACTAATCTATGTACATGTGCCCAGGTGCCCCAAACTGTGGAACATATCCTCCAGAACTGCATCAACTACGAGACACTGAGAAATAATTACTGGCCCAGTGAAACCACTAAAGAAGATAAGCTCTACGGTTCCATACATGAATTACAAAAAACAGTGAAATTTATCCAAGAGACAGGACTGCAGATATAGACAGACAGTGCGAACGAAGAAGAAGAAGAAGAAGTCCAGAGTTGGACTTTCTCACCGGAAAACCTCAGCGTGATTAGGATCCGCAAACATCCCCGCCGGGTGAGAGGTGGTTGCCTATCTAGACTGCCCTGCTCCAGTGTCTCCGACTTCAGCATTTTGCGGTCGTGGCCGCTACCCTTCCTAGTTGTGACCAAGATGGAGCTTTTGTCCAGGAGGACGAATCCTCGCCACTGGTGACTTCCACCTCTGGGTTGAGCCGGTTTAGGCATATTATCCCAGTATGGGCGTGTCTGGGATGTGACCGACCTCTAGAGCAGAGGTACTGTGACATGCATAGGCTTCAAGATTCACCCCTGGTGTGAGCTGGTTTAGGCAAAATTCACCAGTATGGGTGTATATCAAGCGTGACCGACCTCTAGAGCGGAGGTGGCATGACATGTCTAGCCATCAAGTTCCACCTCTGGTGTGTGCCGGTTTAGGCATATTTCACCAGTGTAGGTGTATTTCAGACGTGGCCGGCCTCTAGAGCAGAGGTGCCGTGGTATGTATAGCTCTCGTAGCGATACTACTGGACATACCAATTAAACTTCACTTTATCCTTTCCACCACCTTTCCCATCGGCACCGCACAGCAACCTTTATTTCTTTTCCGCATTTCTTCCTTGACCGGGAGGAGCTTCACTCCACGCACGGCATTTGAAGAGTCTCGCCAGCAGTGTCTTAACCTCTGGGACAATTCGGTTCATGCATTTCACCCGATATGACTGCACTCAGGACGTGGCCGACCTCCAGACCAGAGGTGCCGTGATTTGACTGTTTGCTTCGCTTGATCCTTTCTACCACCTTTTCCGCAGTGTTGCTGCGCGGCAACCTCATTTGCACCTTTCTTCACTGGCCGGGAGGAGCACCGCAACACGCACGGCAACTGAAAAATCTCGCCAACAGCGGCAGATGAGCTACCAAACGTGCCACTCATCTACCCTAAGTATCTGGTTTTCAGGCGCCAGATATTCGCCCTCGCCCCTTCTCCTGTCAGTTTAAACAGTTCTGCCACGGGAAGGCCAGGAGCTGGACTTGACTGCCAGAGGCTGTTTGAGACACATTTACAGTCCTTAGAACCAATATTCCTTCCATCTTTCTAGAATTTCCTCTGTCTCTGTCAAGGAATTCCCCATCTCATCACAAATTACATTTAGCTTAGGTGTGACATTTCTTGTCAATGTCTTCATTTCTTTAAACATTTCACTATCTCTTCCACACTTCTGATGTTCTTCTACTCTTTCACAATAATCTTGCATGTACTGTTTTTTTGTCTTTTCTTATTTTTCTTCGTACTTTTTTTGTTAAAGATTTATATTCCTCCTTGTTATTGTTTGTCACTTTCCATTTCTTCTTAATTTCTCTAGGTTGTTTTATTAGTGTGCCTGTTTAATACATTCATTCTTTTGTGTTTTCTTTAATGGAACCATATCTTTAGCTGCTGTTATTAAGATATCTCTAGCCCACATAGCCAATTCATCTGATATCATCTCCTCCTTTTACAGCCATCAGTATCTCAAAATGGTTCTTCACTTCTATACCGTATTATTCTGGTATTTTTGTAAGATCAAAGCAGAGTAGGCTTGATCTCCAGTCTTTTTTTATCTTTATCTTCATGTCTGCTATTAATAACTCATGGTCCATGTCACAATTGGCACCTGGTAGAGTTTTTGCAGATGTTATACACTTGATCTCCACTTTCTTTGCACTAAAATGTAATCTGTTTGATTCTTGGTTTTCCCACCAGGTGATGTTCATGTATAAAGTCTTCTTGGATGTTGTTTAAAAAGTGTATTAGTAACCATTTGCTAATTTTCCATGCAAAATGCACCTAGATTGTCAGATTGTCACCTGCCTCATTTCTATGTCATATACTAAATTTCCCCACAACATATCCTTTGTCTTCTGCTCTTTCTGTACCAGTCTTTGCATTAAAATCCCCCATTATTAATGTATAATTTTTCATATCTGATTTGTTTGCAGTGTGTTGTAAAAGTCTTCCACTTCCTCTTCTTCTGCTGATGTAGGTGCATATATATGGATAACTGTTACATTTCTAGGAGTACACTTAAGTCTGATAGTGAGGATTCTATCACTTACTGGAATGTAACCTAGTAATGCTTTTGATGTTAATCTGTCCAAGTAAAAAAAGCCACTCCTTTCTTATCCCCAAATTCTCCACCACAGTATATAAAGATACCATCACTGTCACTCTTGAAGTGTTCTGATCCTTTCCATTGATGTTCGCAGATTCCCAAAATGTGTATTCCTGTTCTTTCCATCTCGTCACTTATTATTTGATACTTTCCCTCATACATACTTCTCACATTCCATGTTCCTACTCTTATTTTTCTTTTTAGTTTGATGTAGGATTTTTCCTTGGTAACACAGTTAGGATTTTGTCCGTCATCACAATTACTAGTACTGACCTCTGTCTCACATTCTTCCCCAGTGTTAAAATTAGATCTATCTGGCCTGGGGGACTCACCACCAAATCTTTTTTTTTCTAACTGAACTTCCATATTGCTATTAGGATTTCTTGGTATGTTTACAGAAGGTAGTTTGCCACTGCTTTTTTTTCAGGCAGTGACTATACTAGTCAGTGATAGTAGCCATTGTTCCTACATTGAGATCATCTGCCTACCATCATAGAATGGTGATCATAACCAACATTATCTGTCAGCTGCTCTCCCATGGCTTCACATCACCCTGATAAGGGGGCTATATGGCTACTCTACCTTGCCAAAGGTGTCCCGTAGACTCACAGAGGTAATGGAGGTGTCTTACTTCTCCTTTGATTGGGGATACCCCTACCTCGCTAACCGGTGGTAATCTATTGTAGATCTAACACATCCTGTGTACAGATGTCTGTCCCTGGGATGTACCTTCTAGTTGCTCGATTAAGTTTAGTCTTTTGGATGTTTTTTTCTGCTAATCTAACCATGAACTTGATGTTTAATTTTCTGTTTAAGCTCATTCCAAGGTTTCTAGGATTTTCTTCTCACTAATCATTAATAAAGATTCTGTGGAGAGGAGCAGACAGAACCACAAAAATAAGATTTTTAAGGGCATGTATCTTTCCCATCGCAACATATGCCTGTGAGACCTGGACACTTAACAAAACAGCTGAGAAACACATAAATGCCTTTGAATTTAAATGCTATAGAAGAGTTCTCCAAATATCGTGGACACAAAAAAGAACAAATATATCTATACTACAAGAGCTTAATATTGAAGAAGGCTGGCTAGTAAAGAGGATTAAAGAGAGAAAACTTAAATATTTTGGACACATTAAACGTCATGATAATTTAGGGAAGACCGTATTGGAAGGATACATAATGGGAAAAAGAAAAAGAGGAAGACCGAAACGAAGATGGCTGCAAGACATCGTTGATGATCTGGAAATGGATGCAGCAGCAGCAGGCCATCTTGCTCACAACCGAGAGGCCTACAGGAGTGCTGTTTGGGAGGCAAAGTTCCGCAAGGGACATGCAAATGAATGAATGAATGAATCATTCAGAAAGTGATATTTGCCATGCTGTCTTTTCGTGGTTTGAACGTTACACATTTCACTCTCAGTCATTCTCCTGCTACTTTTATTTTCATCATATCTATGTACTTTTCTGAAACTGTTTCAAAGTCACCTTACTCTCTTTATGCTCACATTTTCCTTTCAGGTACATACAACAATAGGTCAATTAGAGAGAGAAAAACTACGCGTACAAATATGAGTAGTCTAGAAGAGTAAATACTGTAAATGTCACTAGCATTCTCATCACTATAGCTCTGTATACCTTACATCTTACATCCTTCCCGTGCCCCTAAATGTTACATAAGGCCTGCATTGTAGTTCACCAAGATTTCTTATCTTTGGCGAGTTTTTCACTCTCATCATGGGATGTTATTCCCACAGAACTGGCCTCTCTTAACAATGTCCTCTTTAGAGTTTCACGTGGTCGACCTATTTTTCTTCAACCTGTCATGTTCCACTTGACAGCTTGTTTTGGGGTGATCTGACTGTTTCTTCAGAAAAAGAAGATGGACATATGTCGGTCATCACATGACCATAAGACAGTTTGTTGTTTGCTTATCTGTCGTATCTCTACATTGTTCTTGAATTCGTTCCACTTTATACTGAATATTTTCCTTAGGCGTTTGTTTTTGAAAGAGTCTAATTTCTTGTCTATTTCTTTAGTTGTTTTCCAATTTTAAAATGCATAAATGAGGCTGGATATTACATTTGAACTGAATAATCTTAACTTGGTTTCTGTGCTTATAACTTTTGAATGCCAAATGTTCTCAAGATTCTTGAAGGTCAATGTTGGTTTTGCAATTCGAATTCTAACTTCCTTTCTGGTGTCACCATCCAGCTACATAGTAGCTGCTGAGATATGCAAATTGGTTTACTTCTTCAACTTCTGTTCCTTCTACGTATATTTTTACTTCATGGTTAATGAGAAGTTTCATTATTTTTGTTTTATCCTTGTTAATTTCAAGTCCTATTTTACTAGCCATTGATTTCATATTGTCACTGATAAGAGTTATATCATCCAGCTGGGTCTCATGTACCCAATCATTGCACATTTTACCTGTGCAGCACTTTTTCATTATGAAGTCTAAGGCAATTTCACAAAAACAAGGGAAATATCTACCTGTATGAAATTTGCTTTGTCTCTAATCTTGACACCAAGTACACTTGAGAACCAAGAAAGGTGTAGAATAAGAACATCAAAAAATGAATCCTGATAGTGAAAGATTCAAAATCAGACTCCAGCACCCCTGTATTCAAGACAGCCTCATCTATGCTTCATCGCCTGCTGTAGCATCCATCCAAGAGTGTATTTGTTAATAGTTCCCATCAAGTATTGATTCTTAATGATGCGTTCTCTGCCACACAATTCAGTTTTCCTACTAATCCCCTTAATTTGTCCTAGCTCCAGCAATTGTTTCACAATTACCCCCCGGGAACAACTGTGTTAAGAGCACACTTATCTTAACATAGTGTTTGTGAGACAGGGAACATAGATCTGTTTGCTTAAAAACTCTGACCTACTTCTGTAGCCCAGAAACTTGTAGCAATCAACACCAATTGTAATTGTTATTGTTGTAAAATGTAATGTCAGGTTGGTGGACGGATAGGGACATGGAGATCTCTGGCGGGGATAAGGGAAGTCTGGTGTGAAACCGATGAATCCAGGACGTGACAAGCCTATGGGTCTTTACAACAATGGCTATCAGAATGATGCAAACAAAACAGAGCCAGTAGACTATAGGTGGCGGGGAATGGATATCGCTGAAGCACTCATCAGTCTCCTCATCTCAGAGTCAGAGTGTCTTTGTGGAACTGTCTCAAAACCATCTGACATGGAGAAGGGACTTACGTACAGCCACCAGAGGCTGGAAAACAAAGTTTTGGCCAGGCCGGCCTACACCACTGTCTTCATGGCAGTCCGAGCAAGACCACAGTCTGCCCTATTAAGGAAAGGTGCTGAAGTCGGAGTTACCCAGCCAAAAGGCGCATTGCAAAAATCAGGGTAACACGCATTATCACTAATGCGAACGAAGAAGAAGAAGTTTCACAATTACATTCTTCTTTCACTCCTGTTCTTCATTTTTCTGCAGTCTTACCAATATGACTTCGGCAATATCACTCTTGTCCATTCTCAGCATGCCATTTGTTTTAGCCTCTCCAGCAAATCTGTGTGCTATTTCATTGCCATGTACTCCCACATGCCCTGGACAATAAAGCCATGTTAGGCTCATCACAGCTGACTGGCTTAACAGTTGAACCCATTCTTCTTGAAGCAACTTTTTCTCAATCTTATGAAGCATACTCTTTGAATCACAATGATGCTATGAACTACATCATGGGCAACTAGTCATTCTATTCCCGCTGATGCAGCCTCAATATCCATTCACAAGCTTGATGTGATGACTTCAAACGTTCCCAAAACCTGTTCCACTACTCTTCCATTACAGTAGACAACAAAACCATAACCACTTCTGCTGTTCCGAGACAATGAGCCATCTGTATATATTACCGTGTCGGGAGACCCACAGTGATGCTGGATGAGATCTTGAACCCAGAGCTCAACTGCCCCTTGTGCCCAGTCTCTACATTCACGGCCCCTTGTTAGCTGAGGTGGGTATTGTACCCGTAACCAATCATCATCTTTAGGCACCTCATCTAGATCACACACTGATTATTGTATCCTCAGCCTCAACCCATCCAGGATCTACCTTGTTTGATGTGTTTGCCCTTTATCAATCCCAGCTTCTTTATGAAGAGGATGGTCCTTCATGCCAGCAACCCTGATGTATGCCTAAGCGTACATGCTTTAACCTCACACTCAGTATATCAAGCAGAAAGTGCATGACCACTACTGGAGTATCCCTGGTACAAACCAAGACCACTCTCACTGATTCATTCTGTACACACTCTAATCTGTTCAGCTGTGCAATCTGATAGGGTGAGTAGGCCTAGACCAGAGACCAATTGTGACATGACTAGTGCCTGCATCAGCAAGAATAGAGTGCACTGTGGAAAGTTTTTTGCTGTAGTCATTAACCTAACTGCTCCCAATGCTCTCCTGGCCTTTTGTACAAGGATCATACTGAAAGTCGTGAGCAAACATTTTTTAAAAATCAGAATTTACAGATAGAGAAAATATAAATGTATCACCTTAATCTGAATCCTTTTGTTCACTTTTCAACATAATCTTCATTTCTCTGCACACATTTTCCTCATCACTCTGCAAGTTTGAAAATACCTTCCTGGTAGAATTCTGTTCCAGATGACTGACAGAACAGATGCACTGCTTTCTGGACATTCTTTCCTGTGGGACCCATCGGGCACAAACTTTTCTATAGCCTTGGGTTTCAATAATTTCCTGTACTGCATTGTGTTCTATTCCAAGATTTACAGCAATTTCAGATACTATGACACATCTGTCTTCTTTAATGATGATGTCAACCCCTTCTATGTTGCATTTAGTGGACGCAGTTCGAGGGCAACCGGAGCAAGGCACATCTTGGATGCTCATGTTTTCACCTACCTCCTAACACTACTAGTACCCATACGCATATCTCCATAAGAAAGCTGAAGTCTTTGGTGGATTTCAGCAGCAGGGGATTTCCTCTTTAACGAGAAACTCAATAACAGCACACTGACGAAACGAAACTTCAGCACCTGCCATTTTGTTTCTGCTCTGTGTGGTCTTGTGACACATGATGGTGACATCATATGACCTCTACATGAAGTGCAAAGGATGCAGATTAAGATGATACATTTATATTTTCTCTATCTATAAATTCTGATTTTAAAAAATATTTTGCTCACGACTTTTGGTATGACCCTCGTATTACATTGTTCACATGTTGTGCAAACTATAATGAATGATCAAATATGATCCCTAGATACTGCATGAAATGTGTTCTCTTAATATCTTGTCCCCGACACTTCACAATTGGAACTTCAGATCTTACAATTCTGTTATTTAATGAGCACCACAGGATGCTACCTTTTTCAGGGTTTATCATAGCATTGTTATTCTCACATCAGCCTGTTATCTGAACCACCCTGCTCTGTATCCTTGTGGCTAGTTCCTCTCTACACCTTCCATGCTCATATCATCAGCATAGGTCAATGTTCTCTCCATACTGCTCTCAAATAATAGTGCAATGCCTGTAGAATATACACTGAATAGCACAGAAGAGGAAGGAGACTCCTGAGGCAGCCCCGTAGCAATGGTTCTGGGCTCTGAAATCCATGATCTGTATCTCATGGCAACTGACTGCCTCAACAGCAATGAAGCTATCCCCTGAACTAATCTTGCATCTACCGCAAACTCCATCAGATTTACAGTAATCCTGAGATTTACAGTAATTCAAAAAGATCAGTTCTGTAACAGCTGGTTAACAAAGTGTAAACAAATGGGGAAGTAAGTATAAACATGTTTAACACTGTGTATCTTGTTAGTCAACACATCATCTCATATAGAGTAGGATCTTTAAAAAAAAAAAAGAAAAAAAATGTAAAGTTTTATGGGAATTTGCCCCATTCACAGCAGTAAACAGAAAAAAGTTTCAGAATATATGCTTTCATTTCCTATTTGTTTTTCACAAGAGTGCTCACCAGCCAACCACAGGACTTAACATAGCCTCTTGTACTTAACATAGCCTCTTGTACAGCATATCCAGAGGGAAATATTGGACTTATTCTTTCAGCTTGAACCTAAGTTCTAACTCTAATGCTCACCACAGCATATACAAATCCAGGTATGTCAGTGCAGCATCTAGGTCGAGTTTTAAAGGTCTGCATGAGAAGCCTTCTCTCTGGCATCAAATGATAATCTCTGGCTTCATCTAGGAGGTCTCTGATGAAAAAAAAAAAGCTTCTGATAATGAGAAATAAATAGAAGACAAGAAAAACAATTTGTTTAAATGATATCCTGTTTTGTTAAAGACTGAAAATACTATCTATGGCACAATTCTCACTGCAAAAAAAAAACCCCAACAAAACAGATTCACATACTGACTAGTCATGACTATACACCAGTGTTAGAGGCAGACCAAGACAACAGCACTGTGACATCCTGGAAGAAGACCAATTTGCCCTCAAAGTGGACAACTGGAAGGAGAAGACTAAGAACACAGAGTAATGGAGACAAATCTTGTCTGCAGTAATGAGTCACAATGGCTCAAAAAGCTGAATGATGAACATTTTAAATATGCTGAATTTTATTTTGTATTCATTCAAAACCAACACGTGTACTGTTCTTTATCCCAGAGTGATTTTCATGTAATATAATGTTTTCCCTTAAGTAATGACAATTGTGTATAATGCACTCTAGTGCATTGCAAGTACATATTCATAATTTAAAGGGCATTTCCTTACTATATGTATCAGGTACCAATTATCACTACTGCTTTGACTGGGAGGTGTTGAAGCAAGATTAGAACATATTCCCTTGATCTTGACAGAATGCTCATTAGCAACTCTACTACCGTTTTTTTGGTAATATACGCTGGCAATCTACCACTGTGCTATTGTCTGGCTCCTATAAACTGACAATCTATAACTGTGTTATTGTTTTGCTCATATTAACTGACAATCTACTACTCTGTTGTTGTCCTGCTCCTCTGGTCATTACACAAGTCTCTTATGTGCTCTGACCATCTCTCTATGATTTCTACTTTTTCCATAATAACTTCACCCTTCTTTATTTTCAAGCAGTCTGTGTTTTACTTGTTATTTTCCCACAAAGTTCAGTTGTCTTTTTATATAATTCTTTGCCATTATAGAACTGTTTTTCAGTCTCACCACATTGTTCCAACAATGCAATGGCCTTCTTATTTTTTTTGTACACACTGGTTTTTTGTTGTTAAGAAAGAAAAGTTCCCAAATATGATCTGTCATCCACTTTTTCTTGCTTTGTCTTTGTGTCTCTGGTACTGATGTCTCTAATGCTTGGTGGAATGATTCTTTTAAGGTAATTTGCAGTCACTGTAAAATCTGCTTCTGGGACTGCTTTAGCCACCTAGAGTCCATATCTGAACCTCTTTGATAAGAATATAATTCATCTGGTTTCAGGACTTATTGCCTGGACTTTTTCAGGTACATAAACTTCACAAATGTTGCTGGTACCATAGTCTTTGGTGAACATCAGATCTGATTGTTTAAAAAAACTCTGACCTGCTCCTATAGCCCAGAAACCTATAGCAGTCAACATTTATTGTTACTTTTATCATGATAAAGTATAACGTCACTGTCTTCTAAAACAGAAATTTTAGGGAACAGAACTTTTTGTAAGAGAAAGAAGAAACATGGAACTAAGAAATCTGCTGGAAGTCTCTTGTCTATTACAAGAACATCAGATAACTTAGACAAAATTCTCTGCATGCTAAAAAAACCCACTCGACCATGGGCAAAATGATGAGCACAAAATACCCCCTCTAGGACAGAATACCTTCCAGTTCTTGGCACAGCACACTCATCAATAGGTGGAGGTGAGACCTTGACTGAAACCATGTTTCAGAAGTAAGCCTGATCCAAGGTCCTCACTGGAAAGGCCTCCTGAGTACGAAGGACTTGGACAAAAACCCCAAAATGAAAAAGCTAGATACAAAAAAGAAAACCATATGAACTTGGACGTCACCTTGTAAAAGGGCAGTGCCAACCCCCCCCATATGAAAAATCAGCTATGTGGGGCTCATTGAACACTCTTAAAATCAACTTTTCAGAACACTGCAGGACTCTGACCAAAGGCCCCTGAGTTAAACAGACAGATGGAAAAGCTCAACATCTATATTGTGCTCACACAAGAAACTTTTCTATATGAAAAAGATAACCCTATATCTGGATAGGTAATGTTGTACAAATGTGAATGTGGTAAGTGCACGGTATCACCACACTCTTGAAAAATGACATCCAAGGAGATGTTAAGAACAGAAAATGCAAAAAATGATATCCAAGAGTTAACAGTATGGTATAATGGACTGTGGTACCCTCTGTATGTTTACTGTCCTAATTCTAACAGCCTAATCAACATACACAGCACAGACATGCTGAAAACTGTTACTGCAGGAGATTTTAGCGCACATCTACTATCACTAAGTTACAAACACTGAAATCCTATGGGAAGCAACACTGAAGAGCTATGCAACACCAGCAGCATGATAATATTGCAAGATATTGTACCAACACTCCTCCACAGAGCCATTGGATAAACATAAATACCTGATCTCTGCACTGCCTAAACAGACATCAACAGTGATTGCACTGAGCAATAATGATGACATAGGAAGATACCACTGCCCCTTACTGCTACACATCTCCCACACATGAAACCAAAGACCACAAAACCACCCTGCTGGAATTATAGAAAAGTAGAACACACAGATGAAATCCTATCAACACCAAAATGTTCCAAGCCATACCTGAAGCAGCTTACAAAACAGTCCCCTGAGGAAGCAAAAAGAAATATAGCCCCTTCTGGAAAACACCTATGAAAAACTCAGTTGAAAAAAAAAAAAAGATGAGTGGCTAGGAAGAAAGCAGAGAAAAATCCTAGCCCAGAAAAAAAGAATAGAGTACAATAAACTAACAGCTAAGATAAGACTTGAAACCAAAAAAGCAAACAGAGTACTTGTACTTGTATGAACTCCCTGTAACTGCAAGTTGTTGTTCTTTGCAGCCAATGCTGTAGAGAAGTTGAGGCACAGCATCATATCAGCATGGGAGCGGGTTATAGTGGCTACTTTTTCACTCCCAGAGTATAACTAAAAAGCAGAGTTGTGCAATGTATCTTTAGTAGACTCCACCACCATGGGGACTATGGTGATCCCTGCCCCATTACCCAGGCTAGGCCTGTTACTGTGGGTACCATGGAGAGGTGGGACAAGGTCTTGGTCATATAGGTCGCTAACTTTGACAATGACATATTAGCTGTGGGTCACCCCAAGCAAACAGAGAGAAGTGATTATACACTTAAGCAATCTCAACCTCAGAACTGAAGGGAAGAAGGCTTAGAAACTTTTAGACAACATGTCAGGGAAAAACAAACCTTAAACCAATGTGAATTCCTTCTCAAGTCCTCTCAAATGACTCAGACAAAGCCAGTACCTTTAACAAATTCTTCGCTGCCACCAAAAAATCCTCTAAAAGGAAAGTACTCAAAAAGGCACTGGGAAAAGTTCTGAAAAGTAAATAGAAATCTCATTCATTCATTTGCATGTCCTTTGTAGAACTTTGCCTCCTGTAGGCCTCTCGGTTATGAGCAAGATGGCCTGCTGCTGATGCATCCATTTGCAGATCATCAATGATGTCTTGCAGCCACCTTCACCTTGGTCTTCCTCTCTTTCTTTTTCCCATTATGTGCCCTTCCAAGATGGTCTTCTCTAGATTATCATGATGAGAAATCTAGTATGACAAATATTTCACTTTTTGATGAAAATTACCATCCATGAACTTCAGAGTGCTATGGATAAATTCCCACTAAGAAAGCACCAGGACCATACAAAATAACAAATGAAATGATCCTTCATATGGACCCTACTGGAAGTCCACATGGCATAACTTTATAACATGTAATAAGACCCGGCAAAGTGGAGTACTTCCAAAATCTTGGAAGTTAGCCATAATTAGACCTATTCTGAAAAAAAGGAAAGTCAGAAGAAGACCTAAAAAACTTTACAACAATCTCACAATCTTCCAACATTCTTCCAACATTGGTAAGGTAGAAAAATGCTTAACAACATGCTGTACTGGCGGTTGGAATCTTCAGGTCCCTCAGAAACTTCAAGGCAGGCTTCTCCAAAGGATCAAGAACCAAAAACTAGCTATTTTTCTTCACAAAAAGTGTGAAAGACAGTTTTTTGCACAAGAGAAACTCTGTACTTGTCTTTGTTAACTTTCAGCAGGCACATGACAGGGTTTGATGATAAGGCCTACTATTAAAGATGCAAAATACGTGCATATATGGAAAAAAGTATCAATGTGTTAAAAACTATCTAAGCAACAGAACTATACAAACCCAGGTCAATAACTCTTTGGAGGAAGGACTGCCACAAGGTTATTATACTCTTAGCTGCACCTTCTTTCTTCAGTAATTCATTTGCATGTCCTTTGCTGAACTTTGCCTCCCTAACAGCACTCCTGTAGACCTCTCGGTTGTGAGCAAGAAGGCCTGCTGCTGATGCATCCATTTGCAGATTATCAACCATGTCTTGCAACCATCTTCGCCTTGGTCTTCCTCTCTTTCTTTTTTTTCCTATTATGTATCTTTCAAAGACGGTCTTCTCTAAATGATCATGACATTTAATGTGTCCAAAATATATAGATTTTCTCTGTTTAATCCTCTTTGCTAACCAACTGTCTTCAATATTAAGTTCTTGAAGTATGATATAGTTGTTCATTTTTGTGTCCATGATATTTTAAGAACTCTTCTGTAGCATTTACATTCAAAGGCATTTATGTGTTTCTCAGCTGTTTTGTCAAGTATCCAAGTCATTGCACATGTTGCAATGGGAAAGATGCATGCCCTTAAAAATCTTATTTTTGTAGTTCTGCCATTTCTTCTCCACAGATTCTTTAGTTGTTTTACTTTCTGAAGAGCACGTTAGACGTCCTCCTTTTAATTTCTCTCACTGTATCTCCATTAGTAGTGATCCAAGATATTCAAAACTCTCCACTTCTTCCAATTTTTCATCACTGATACATATTTCGCTGCCTTGTCTGTTTTGTCAGTTGTCATCAATTTAGTTTTCTTAGCATTAAGACAGAGGTTTTGCTCTTTGCTGTTCTTACAGACTGACATAATTAGTTTTTCCATTCCTTTTTGTGTTGTGGACAGTAATACTGTGTCATTAGCATATCTGATCTCTGGTATTTAATAACCTCCAACTGTTATGGCATCATAATATTCTTTGTCTACATCCTCTCTAACATTCCTCATTATATTTTCAGTATCTTCTTATATCCTTCCCCTGCAATTAAATGTCAAACAGGGCTCACAAGGTAGTTCACCAATTTTTCCTGTCTTCGCTGAGTCTTTCAACCTCATCAAGGGATTTTATGCCTGTTAATTTGGCTTCTCTTAACAGTGTCCTCCCCAGAGTTTCACGAGGTCTGCCTCTTTTTCTCTGGCCTGTTGTATTCCACTTAATAGCTTGTTTTGGGATTCTCTGATCGTTTCTTCTCATCAAGTGACCAACATATGTCCATCTTCTTTTCATGATCACCAATGAGACTGGTTGTTGTTTACTCATATGTCTTATCTTTGCGTTGTTCTTGAATTCGTTCCATTTGATGCAGAGTATTTTCCTAAGGCATTTGTTTTCAAAAGACTCTAATTTCCTGTCTATTTCTTTAGTTGTTTTCCAGCTTTCGCATGCATAAATGAGGGTGGATATTACATTTGAATTGAATAGTCTTAACCTGGTTTTTATGCTTATAACTTTTGAATTCCATATGTTCTCAAGATTCTTGAAGATCGATGCTGCTTTTGCAATTCAAATTCTAACTTCCTTTCTGGTGCCATCATCCTGGTCTATGTAGCTGCCAAGGTATGCAAACTGATTAACTTCTTCATCAATATCTGTCCTTTCTACATGTATTTTTCCATTCTGATTAATGGGAATTTTCATTATTTTTCTTTTGTCCTTGTTAATTTCAAGTCCTATTTTGCTAGCCAGTGAAGACAGTATTTTCAGTTCATTTCATTTAATTCATTTGCATGTCCTTTGCGGAACTTTGCCTCCCAAACAGCACTCCTGTAGGCCTCTCAGTTATGAGCAAGATAGCCTGCTGCTGATGCATCCATTTGCAGATTATCAACGATGTCTTGCAGCCATCTTCGCCTTGGTCTTCCTCTCTTTCTTCTTCCCATTATGTATCCTTCCACGACGGTCTTCTCTAGATTTTATTTAATGTGTCCAAAATATTTAAGTTTTCTCTCTTTAATCCTCTTTACTAGCCAGCCTTCTTAAATATTATGTTCTTGTAGTATAGATATATTTGTTCTTTTTTGTGCCCATGATATTTTAAGAACTCTTAAGTAGCATTTACATTCAAAGGCATTTATGAGTTTCTCAGCTGTTTTGTTAAGAGTCCAGGTCTCACAGGTGTATGTTGCGATGGAAAAAGACGCATGTTCTTAAAAATCTTATTTTTGTGGTTCTGTCTGCTCCTCTCCACAGATTCTTTAGTTGTTTTACTTTCTGAAGGGCGATAGTTGTCCTCCTTTTAATTTCCCTCATTGTATCTCCATTATTAGTTAGTAGTGATCCAAGATATTCAAAACTCTCCACTTCTTCCAGTTTTTCCTCATTGATACATATTTCAGCTGCCTTGTTTGTTTTGTCAGTTGTCATCAATTTAGTTTTCTTAGCATTAAGATAGAGGTTCTGCTCTTCACTGTTTTTACAGACTGACATAATTAGTTTTTCCATTCCTTTTTGTGTTGTGGACAGTAGTACCGTGTCATCAGCATATCTAATCTCTGGTATTTCATAACCTCCAATTGTTATGGCATCATAATATTCTTTGTCTACATCTTCTCTAACATTCCTCATTATATTTTCTGTATTCAAGTTAAATAAGTGAAGTGACAATATGCACCCCTGGCGGACCCCTTGTTTTATGTCAAACCAAGTTGTTGTTGTTTCACCATTTATTCTTACTGCTGCTTGTAGGTCTAGATACAGCAGTGATATTAACTGTATCAAATGTGTTGGAAATCTCATTTTTTCCATTATTTCCCAAAGTTTCTGGTGTTGTACACAATCAAATGCCTCTGAGTAGTCTATAAAGGCTAAATACAGATTCACATTAAACTCTCTGCATTTCTCTATTATTAATCTTATATTGAATATATTATCTCTTGGTCCTGTTCCTTGCCCGAAACCAGCTTGGACCATATTGACTTTTTCTTCTTTTTCTTTCAAAGTCTACCCATTATGATTTTTAATAGAATTTGACTGGCATGACTAATCAGTGCAACAGTTCTGTAGTTTGTGCATAATTTCAGGTTACCTTTTTTTGGTAGTGGTATGAATACAGTTCTTTTCCATTCTTTTGGCCAAATACCAGAATGCCATATCTTTTTTCATAGTGCATGATAGATTGTTGCACATTCCTTTCCTCCTGCTTTAATAAGTTCAGCTGTTATCTCATCACATCCTAGTGATTTACCATTTTTCAGATTCTTTATTGCCCATAAAACTTCTTCTATTGTCGGTTCGGGTTCTTTCTCCTCCAATAATAATTCACACTGTAGATTTCTGCTTTCACAGTTGGTTGTTTCATACATTCCTCTGCAATATTCCTTCCATCTTTCTAGAATTTCCTCTGTCTCTGTCAAGGAATTCCCCATCTCATCACAAATTACATTTAGCTTAGGTGTGACATTTCTTGTCAATGTCTTCATTTCTTTAAACATTTCACTATCTCTTCCACACTTCTGATGTTCTTCTATTCTTTCACAACAATCTTGCATGTATTGTTTTTTTGTCTTTTCTTATTTTTCTTCATACTTTTTTTGTTAAAGATTTATATTCCTCTTTGTTATTGTTTGTCACTTTCCATTGCGTCTTCATTTCTCTACGTTGTTTTATCAGTTCTAGTGTGCCTGCTGTAATCCATCCATTCTTTTGTGTTTTCTTTACTGGAACCATATCTTTAGCTGTTGTTATTAAGATATCTCTGGCCTGCATAGCCAATTCATCTGGTGTCATCTCCTCCTGTACAGTCATCAGGATTTTGAAATGGTTCTTCACTTCTATACCATATTGTTCTGGTATTTTTGTAAGATCAAAGCGGAGTGGACTTGATCCCGCAACTGTCTTTTTTATCTTTATCTTCATGTCTGCTATTAATAACTCATGGTCTGTGTCACAATTGGCACCTGGTAGAGTTTTTGCTGATGTTATGCTTGACCTTCACCTTCTTTGCACTAAAATGTAATCTATTTGATTCTTGGTTTTCCCATCAGGTGATGTCCACGTGTAAAGTCTTCTTGGATGTTGTTTAAAAAGTGTGTTAGCAATCATCAGCTCATTTTCCATGCAAAACACCATTAGATTGTCTCCTGCCTCATTTCTATGTCCTATGATAAATTTCCCTACAACATGTCCTTCATCTTCTGCTCTTTCTGTACCAATCTTTGCATTAAAATCTCCCATTATTAATACAATATTATTTTTCTGTACCTAGTCTATTGTCGTTTGCAGTGTGTTATAAAAGTCTTCTATTTCCTCTTCTTCTGCTGCTGATGTAGGTGCATACATCTGGATGACTGTTATGTTTCTAGGAATGCCCTTAAGTCTGATTGTGAAGATTCTATCACTTACTGGATTGTAGCCTAGTAATGCTTTTAATGTTGATTTGTCCAAATAAAAAGCCACTCCATTCTTTCCTCCTATTTCTCCACCAGAGTATATAAGATATTATCATTCTCGCTCTTAAAGTGTCCTGATCGTTTCCATCGATGTTTATAAATTCCCAAAATGTGTATCCCCGTTCTTTTCATCTCGTCACTTATTATTTGATACTTTCCCTCATACACACTTCTTATATTCCATGTTCCTACTCTTATTATTTTTCTTTTTAGTTTGATGCAGGGGTTTTCCTTGGTAACACCATCAGGGTTTTGTCCATCATCACAATTACTAGTACTGACTTCTGTCTCACATTCTTCCCCAGTGTTAAAATTAGATCTATCTGGCCTGGGGGACTCACCACCAGATCTTTTTCCTATTTGACTTTCCATGATTGCTGTTTGGGTTTCTTGGTATATTTCCAGAAGAGAGTTTACCATTGCTTTCCTTCCAGGTCGTGACTGTACTAGTCAGTGATCGTAGCCATTGTCCCTACATTGAGACCATCTGCCTACCATCATAGAATGGTGACCATAACAAACATTATCTGTCAGGTGCTCTCCCATTCCATCCACCACCTGCTCCCATGGCTTCACGTCACCCTGATTGGGGGGCTAATATGCACCCCTGACAGACCCCTTGTTTTATGTCAAACCAAGATGTTGTTTTACCATTTATTCTTACTGCTGCCCGTTGGTCTAAATACAGCAGTGATGTTAATTGTATCAAATGTGTTGGAAATCCCATTTTTTCCATTATTTCCCAAATTTTCTGATGTTGTAACAAATCAAATGCCTTTGAGTAGTCTATAAAAGATAAATATAGATTCACATTAAACTCTCTGTTTTTCTCTATTATTAATCTTATATTTAATATATGATCTCTTGATCTTCTTTCTTGAAACCAGCTTGGACCATATTGACTTCTATTTTCTTACAAAGTCTACCCATTATGATTTTTAACAGAATTTTACTGGCATGACTAATCAGGCCAACAGTTCTGTAGTTTGTGCATAATTTCAGGGTACCCTTTTTTTGCCAGTTCTTTTCCATTCTTTCCAATCTTTATAAATGTTCTTGATCTGTTGAACACCCACAGAGCCACTGCTAATGACCTTGTCATATGGACTAGAAGAACAGACCTGCAACCAGCTGCTGAGAGCTTAATGGAGCCCTCCTCACCGTATCATCCTACTTCAATTGATCAATGTTAGTAAAACTACATATAGTTTTAACTTTTTACAACAAACTAGCAAAGACTGAACTAAAGATAAACCTGATGATGCCCAGATCATGACAGAAAAAAATTCAATATAACCTTGGTGTGAAGATAGAAAATTAAGCTTCAAGAAGTTCATGGACAGATTTGCAAAAAAAAAAAAAAAAAACATTCAAAAGACTAACTTACTAAAGTGACTTGCTGTACATCCTGGGAAACTGATAAAACAACACTCAGACAACTGTACACAGGATATGTTAAATCAAAAATTACAACCTGCTCTTACAGGTTACAATATCAAAAGCTCTTGTACACAAGTATACAAAATCTAGAAACAAGCCCTTCATTTCATTTGTGGGTCAATGAGATCAACACCCACAGCAGCATGTGAAATTGATGCAAACACAGAATCCCTAGATATAAGAAGAGAAGTCAACCATTCAAGCAGTTGAAAGATATAAATGCATGCCGCAGGCCATCAAAACAGAACAATGGTTGATAACTTGAACTTGAAGAATAGCCATGCCCTGCTGCTGGCCTAGAGATGGGAATCCTTGCGCTCAGGATGCTCCTATATGTGCTCAGATCTTTTACCTCAGTGTTGTTCACAGTGTATGATGGATGATAGTGCTAATGGTACACTGACTGAATGCAGTTCAATCTTTTATGCAAAGTTCTGAATGTCTGTGGTTGCCAGCGGTAGATAAATAGAAGTTTAATAATAGACTGAAAACTAAAAACTTCTGTGCTCGTAGCAGAACAGCTAGACACAAGACACAAACTCCCAGAAGAAAGAGAATTTACAAAAGTGCCAGACATCCCACTACACACACAAATAAAAAAAACCTGGTTATCTTCTCAGTCTCCCAATCTGCTCTCCAGGCCCTTCAAAATTGCATACCAACAGAAGAACACATTACAGGTGACATACTCAGAGCAATGAACCTATATGCCTCCTATGACATCAAGACAACCCTACAGTGGATACCAGGGCACATGAATATCAGGGCAATGAACATGGCGACAGCCTGGCAAGGAATAGAGCCACCACATCACAACTTCACATTCCCACCAACATGAGAACAGGTAAACACATTATACATAACAACTGCAAGCAGTAATAGATGGACAACTAGGCCAGCACCCAACTGGAAGAATCCTATATGCACATCTATCCTGAAGACCACATCAACAGCCAATGTTGTGGAGACCATCGAACAATCTTCAGGTTGTGCACAGGATACACCACCCTCAATAAGCACTTACACAAAGTGACTGCTGAACACACACCATACTGCATGCACTGCACAGACAAGAATAAGAACCTGTTAAGCACCACTTGCTGGACTGCGGTGCACTGAAAGATCTTTGAAAGAACATGATACCACCAAACTCCTCCATCACTGAGATTCTGTACAGAGATACAGAGCAGCTGAAAAAACTTGCACATTTCACTATCTAGTACAAAGGAAAAAAAAAAAGGGAAAACTTGTAAACCCAGGGATCAGAAATGTCAAAGTCAAATTCAAGGATGTCCTAATAAGTTTTCAATGTGATTCCAAAGAAAGCTCAAACTGATTATCATTGTAGAATCAGTTTAATCACCCAGACCACTAAAATACCACTAAAAATCATTAACTTGAAAATACAAAATAAGATTAAAAACTGAAGCATGGTTTTGCTGAAGGGGAAAGCACAAGTAACGCAATTTTTAAATTAAGAAATAGAATAAAATGATCTCTAGAAGTAAACAAAGATTTATCCTTGTGCTTTACTGATTACACAGCCCAACAAAAAAAATGTTTACTTTGGTGCCTTGCTTTTTACGGCTGTTCCTGGAGTTAGTTGGGGCTCTGATTCAGAAAATTTCATTGGACAGACTGCATGAACTCCAGTTTCTTAGATATGGTTGAATTTCTAAAATTTTAGACCACTCTTTACAAAATCTCTTGGGATTTCATAACAAGCTGTCTTATATGAATGGAAAATTTATGTATTTAATTTACCCACATTTTTTTGTTTCACAACTATTTTGTTTTTGCTTCACAACTATTAGACTACTACCTCTCCTATAATGCACACTGGCATAAAAATGTATAGCTCAAATGACAAAATCCCTTTTATTGTGTTTGATTACATAATTATGTGCACAAAATCATGGCTTTCCTAGACTATATAAATTTGTATTTCAAAGGTTTCTCAACCTGATCTATTTAAAACAGTTGCGGCATATAACAGCTATGATCATATAGGAGGTGTGTGTATATTCCCACTCATATCATTTTTGCACATCGAACACTGACAGAGCTGCTTGAATCATCCTGATGTATTTTGCTATATTTGTGGGGAGTACACACTGAAAGCAAGTAGGAAACCTATGTCCAGAGTTTGTACAAAGAGCATATGTAGGTTATTTTGGTGTCAAGCTTGGAGATCAAGATAAGCCATAGGCTCCTTATATTGTATGCAAAACTTGTACTGCGCATCTGTGGACAAATGGAAAGAGAAGAACCCTGAAATATGAAGTACCAATGGTGTGGAGGGAACCAAAAAATCACTTCAATGACCGTTATTTTTGTATTGTTAATATCATAGGCATCAATCGAAATAATCATGACCTTCAGCCAGGAGACCTGTTCCACACTCAGATCTTGTACCTGTTCCACCTTTCCTTGAAATACCACAGTTTTCAGAGGATGTCTTGCATGTCTGATATCGCACAAGGTAAAGAACGTGAGGGCAGTGACAGCGAATTCCAAACAATTTCACAAAGTGATCATTTTGATCAGAATGAATTGAGTGATCTGATTAGGGACTTAAAATCTTTCCAAAGAGTCTTCTGAGCTTCTTGCCTCCAGACTAAAGGAAAAGAATGTACTTCAGCCTGGAACAAAAATTACATTCTATCGAAGGAGAGAAAAGGATTTGCTGCCACTCTTTACCACGGACAACAACTTAATATTCTGCAATAACATCAGAAACCTTGTGTGGAAAACTGGTCTTTCAGAATATAACCCAACTGAGTGGCGCCTTTTCATCAACACTTCAGAACGTAATTTGAAATGTGTTCTTTTAAATAATGGCAACAAATATGGTTCTATTCCAATCAATCATTCCACTAGGATGAAAAAAGATTACAAGGTCATCTCTTTAGTCTTGGAAAAGATAAATTACCAATAAATTACCAAATAACATCAATTTGTGTGGACCTGAATACCGTTAATTTTCTTCTTGGTCAACAAAGTGGCTACACAAAGTATCTTTGCTTATTATGCCTTTGGGATATTATAGCCAAACATGAACATTGGGCATGAAAAGATTGGCCTCATATGGAATATATAGTGGTTGGAGGACAAAATGTAATCAATGAACCTTTGGTAGCATGAGACAGAATATACTGCCACCACTACATATAAAGCTAGGTCTGATGAAACAATTTGTAAAGACTCTGAATAAAGACAGTTGATGCATTTAATATATAGTGCACAAGCTACCTAACTTACTATGGAAAAACTGAAAGCAGGAATTTTCAATGGTCCACAGATCAGACAACTTATAAATGACCCACATTTTACAGAATCAATAAATGAATTCAAATCATGTGCCTGGTCTTTATCTGTTCTTGTCGTGAAAAGCTTTCTTGGTAACAAGAAAGAAGACAACTACACACTAGAGGATATGCTCTTTCAACAGGTTTGGCTATAACATGAGTGTTAAAATCCATTATCTGCACAGTCACTTAGACTGTTTTCCAGAGAAGCTTGGTGACTTAAGTGAAGAGCAGGTTGAAAGATTTCACAAAGATATAAAAAAAATGGAAGCCAGATACCAAGAATGATGGGATGTGCACATGATGGCAGACTACTGTTGGAATCTTAAGCGAGCCTGACTTGGCAGATCCCACTCTCAAAAGTCTTACAAAAGGAGCTTCTTGTGTGTTAAATAAGTGGAAAGTTTGTATCATAAACTTGTGCTTTTGGTATGAAATAAGTAGATTTTAATGTAGTACACTTTGTGAGTATCAGGATATAAAATGAGACATAATACAAAAGTGTGTACTGTTACACTGTACATTATACAGTGAAAATATAAGAAGAAATAAAATTCTGAAAGTAATAAATATCTTATCTTATATCCTTCCCATGCCGTTAAACATCACATAGGGCACACAAGGTAGTCTGCCAATTTTTCCTGTTTTCGGTGAGCTTTTCAACCTCATCAAGGGATTTTATGCCTATTAATTTGGCCTCTATTAACAATGTCCTCTTTAGAGTTTCACGTGGTCGGCCTTTTTCTTCGACCTGTTGTGTTCCACTTGATAGCTTGTTTTGGGATTCTCTGATCGTTTCTTCTCATCATATGATCAACATATGTACATCTCCTTTTCCTGATCACCCATGAGACTGGTTGTTGTTCACTCATCTGTCTTATCTTTGCATTGTTCTTGAATTCGTTCCACTTGATGATGAGTATTTTACTTAGGCATTTGTGTTCAAAAGAGTAATTTATTGTCTATTTCTTTAGTTGTTTTCCCAGCTTTCACAGGCATAAATGAGGGTGGATATTACACTTGAAATGAATAGTCTTAGCTTCGTTTTTGTGCTTATAACTTTTGAATACTATATGTTCTCAAGATTCTTTAAGATTGATAATGCTTTTCCAATTCTAATTCTAACTTCCTTTCTGGTGTCACCATCCTGGTCGATGTAGCTGCTAAGGTATGCAAATTGATTGACTTCTTCAACAGCTGTCCCTTCTACATGTATTTTTCCATTTTGATTAATGGGAAGTTTCATTATTATTGTTTTGTCTTTGTTAATTTCAAGTCCTATTTTGCTAGCCAGTGAAGACAGGATATCTGTTTTGTTCTTGCACTGTTACTGACAAGAGTTATGTCATCAGCAAAATCAAGATCTTCTAGTTGGGTCCCATGTACCCAATCAATACCCCTGTGTTACCTGTGCAGCATTTTTTCATTATGCAGTCTATGGCAATTCCAAAAAGCAAAGGAGATAAGTATACATCCTTGTTTTCACGCCTGTTTCAATCTGGAACCATTTGCTCATCCCTTCTTCTGTTTTGACTGCACAAACATATCCGTTGTTGAGGTCTTTAATGATGTTGACAATTTTAGATGGTATTCCATACAGACTTAAAATTCTCACCAATGAATCTCTTTTTAAAGTTTATGAAGTTCAGGATTAATGGTCTTTCCTTTTCAATATGATCTTCAAGTATTACTCTTAAAGTAAAGATGTCACGCAGATGACACAAGCCGCCTGGCACTTGAGAACCGCTGCATTCAAAATTATGGGACGCTGGAACCACATGGGTTAAACTCGCTGTTTAGCTACATGTAACATTCTCTTCAATCATTATAGTACCTCTCCACTAAATCCACCCCTTCTTACTTTTCAAACTTCCTCACAGCATCACTCTGCAACCCCTCTTCCCCAATCATCTGTTTCAACTTCTCCTAGCTAGGTCAATATTGTATCACTCTCTCTCCCCTCCCCGGTTCCCCATCCACCACCCCTGTTACAACCCACCAACCACATGTCACAGGTCTCTATTTAAACAGTCTCCACGTTCTATTAAATCCATTCCTGACACATACCACCGTACAAGCCACACTTACAATTTACAGCTAAGTACTCTTTTAAAAAAAAATTTTTTTTTTTTAAAAATAGTATTCATGTGAATCTATACTATATCTCCTCTCTCTATTTCTTCGTCCTGTATGTTTTTGTATGATTAAGGCTCATGCCGAAACGTCACAACTTTGTAATCGTTAAGTAATACAGATGCTCCTACTTTTTCTTATTTTATATATTCTTAAAGTAAAGATCTGGTCAAGACAGCTTCTCCCTTTTCGAAATCCTGCTTTCCTTCTCTCACTGCGATATCCACTATATCTTTAAGTCTATTCAAAATGACCTTGCAAAATACTTTTGACACAAGTGATACTAAGGTTACTCCTCTCCAACTGTTGCGGTTGCTAAGGTTGCCTATTTTAACAATGATTCCTTTTTTTTTTTTATTTAGAAGGGACCTTTTCTTCTTTCCAAATCTTATTAAACATTCTCTGTAGTTGTCTCATGTTGTCACTATTGATAGCTTTTAACATTTCAGGTGTTATTTCATCTTCACCTGCTGCTCTGTTGTTAGCCATTTCTTGTACTTGTACTTGTACAAACTCGCTGTAACTGCAAGCTGTTGTTCTTTGCAGCTGATGCTGTACGGGTGCTGAGGCACAACATCGTATCAGCATGGGAGTGGGTTATGGCAGCATTTTTCAGTCCTGGAGTGAAGCTAAAAACCAGGGGGTATGCAATGCTTCTTTAGCAAACTCCACCACCATGGGGACTATGGTGATCCCTGCCCCGTTAGCCAGGACAGGCCTATTCCTAGGAGTACCAACAGAGAGATGGGACATGGTCTTGGTCAGCTTTGGTTAGCTAACCCTGACGCTAGCATATCAGCTATGGGTCGCTAACTACCTCATCGGACAGGCTTCTTCATCCCTATTGTTAGCCATTAAATTCACTGCTGTTTCAATTTCATGCAATGTAATTTCATCTAGGTTGACATTTAGTTGTGGGGTTGGTAAGTCAGTTTCAATGTTTATCAATACTTTTGGGTGTGGCTGATTAAGTATTTCTTGGAAGTGTTCGGCCCATCTTTGCTTTTGGTCTTTACTTGATGTTAATAGGGTTCCAGTTTTGCTAAGAATTGGTATTTCTTTAGATGTAATAGTACCTGTTAGCCTCTTTTATATGCTATATAAAGTTTTGCTGTCTCCCGTTTTTGCTGCTTTCTCTGCCTCTTTTGCTATATTGTCTATGTATTCTCTTTTATCCCTTCTAGCTGAACTTTTTATTGTCTATTTCTTTGTATGTTGCTTTCGCCAGATGTTTTCCAAAATCTGTCTTTACATTCAAAATGGCTAATTTGGCTGCTTGTCTTTCATGTGTAATAAATATAGACGGCCATAATATCAACAACCTGAGATAGGCACATGACATCATGGAAAGTGAAACCAGTTTACAGAAACTAGTGAACAACATTACTGTGATAAAAGAGGTTCAGAACTAAACAGTAACAAGATAGAAACAATGGTAATGCTTAAAAGAATAAACATACCAAAGTGAAAATCCTTTTAAACAGGAAGACATTCCTAATAAACTCAGCCACCAGAGAATAACAATAACAGCTGATGGCAAGTATACAAATGAAATAAAATCATGAAAAGGTAAGGCAAATGCAACTTTTCATAACATGAAGAAGATACTAACAAATAAGATGTCTCTAAAAGTGAAGACAAGAGTATCACAATACTATACACAACCAATATTACTATATTGTTGTATTCTCGACAAAAGATGACAGCTGAAAGCAACAGAGATGTGGTTCTAGAAAAAGATACATCAAATACCCTAAATACAAAAGAGAAAGAAGAGATCCCCAAAGAAGTTTCAGGACAATGAAAACTAGTTAAAATTATAAGCAAAAAAAAAAGAGTCAAAATTTCTTGGACATTTCATGAGAAGATTGATATTAGAGAACTTAATAATGACTGGAAAATTAAAGGAAAGAAGGAAGAGAGGAAGGCCGAGAGAAAAATATCTCAGGGCAATGACCAAGTGGCACACAAAATGAAAAGCACCTGAACTGACTGGAAGCATTAAGGATGGCATATAACAGAAAAGCATAATCGTCAATGCTATCTGACACAGTACATGATAATAAAACAATGTACATCTTATCACATGGAACTTGAATTTAGTTATAACTCACCTACACTGTAGTGAATTTTTTATAATATCTTCTGTGGCTACTTTGTCACTAAGGTACTGTGGCGTTAGAAGTGGCAATCTCACTTTCACCATCAATTCTGGCAAGCTGATAACACGTGATTCTGGCATATGCTTAATCCAGCACATCACAGCCTCAAATACCTATAAATTAACAAGAATAAATAAACAAATTTCGATATTCTTTGCTGTGTATCAGTTTTTAAATTCGTTCTGACAATGAGAATGAGGCTGTCAATTTATTATGGAAAATTTGCAGTCATGAAAAAAATCAATCTCATCAATTACATAACATATCAAAATTAATGAAAGCAAAAAGTTTTTAAAAAATAAATATTTACTTGGTCAGTAAATAAATCTGATTCATTTCTTCAGTACAACACACTACCTGCTCCTCACTGCTGACATTCAGTTCATCCCTTGATAAGATATCCAACACTTCTGACTTGGATAAGGCCAGGAAATCTGTTGTCTGTGCTACCTGATGACAATGTTGAAAATGTCAGTATAAAAGTCATTACTACTGTATCATTAAAAACAATATGATAAAGGATTTATGTAGAGAGGACCCTGAATTACATGAGTGAAATCCTTAGTGAAAACTGGAAGAATCTGGGCCAGCAATTAGAAAAATGACTCGTGAAGGCTACTCACTCATCACAATTATATCCAAGGCCATGTCACTATCAAATGCAACATATATATATAACTCTTGTTTGAACAAATGCCCTTGAACCTCGGTCATTATCTCTAATTTTTCCGATGCATGTCAGAGTTCACTGATAGTAAATGGCTTGTCTAAGAAGGGAAACGACCTAGAGCCATGAACCTTGCATGTTATTCCATATATTCACTCCGAAGTTCAACCAATTAGATAGAGGTGTATGGTTCAGTTTTGCAAAACAAAAGAGGGAGTGAGGAATGTGAGCGGAAACACAAATGGCAGAAAGTATGATGAGAAGATATAAATGAAGAACATACAACACTAGTGGTAAAACACTTCTGTCCAAGAAACCACCAAGGAAAACAGGACATTTATGTTACTGCAACCTGGTCCTGTTCTTCTGATTGTATGTTCTCAGAAAGCTCTCAATGTGCAGAAAGACCTTAGTTTCCAGGCTGGCTTTCTCTACCCAGCTGGAGTTAACAATAAATTCAGCTTCCTTTAAACTTATTTAGATTTCCACTATTCATGCTCGACTTTATAATGTTATCCCCACTCATTTCGCTGCAGTTTTTCAATACCAGGTTTTAGCTTTATCTTCCAGCCCTCTCCTTCTTCTGTAGCAGATATAAAGTATTTATAGCTTTCTGGTCTCTTCTTAACTCCTCCCCCTACCCCGCTACTGTTCTCTCCTCTTTACTACAAGGGCCACCTGTGGAGTCTTGGTTTTACACTATAGGTATCTGATGGGTCCAAGTTGTTATTCTTTGTCATCTCTCAGCCGATCATGCTTCTTCCCACTTTCTGGGCACATTCACTCCCATCTTTCAAACTAGCAGGATACCAAAAAGCTAAGTTTTTAATCTATTTTCCATTTTTTTTTGTGTGTTATGTTGTTCTTACATGTAATCCTTAAAAAAAGGTTGACGCCGAAATATTGAATTTTGTATGTTCTTCATTTAAATGTTCTCATTTTACTTTCTCTCATTTGTGTTTCTGCTCACATTCCTCCCTCCCTCTGTCGTTTTGTAAAACTGAACCACAGACTTCTATCTACCTTTATTACTGGAACCAGTTTTACTGCAGTCATCATCTCTTTATCTCTGAATTATAATCCCAACATGCTTCCTGAATGTCAGCAAATGCTTTAGCTGAAATCTGTCGATCTGCCAAAAATCAGGTCATGAACATGATCAACAGTTTCTGGAGCTGACACTGATGAGGACCTTCCAGATCTTACTGCATCTTCAGTCTCAAGAACTCCACAATGAAAGTCACCACACCACTTATACACAGCTGAGTATGATGGGCACTTGTCACTCAATGTTTGCAGCATACATTCATGGATTCAGTGGTGTGTGGTGATATTTTTCAAAATATTTGTGTGTAGAACCATTTTCCATAATTAATTACTATGGTGTACCTATATTAAGAAAATGAATGAATTACTTATGACTTTATCTCTCTCTCTGTGAATCTTAAGTGCCCAAGGCACTTGGGGGTTCCGCAGTTTCCCACAAATGCCTGTCCTCCACCTTTTTTTCCCCCCTACTCTTGCCAGGTGAGCCCTCTATTGCTCAACATACTCTCTGATGTTTTTCTCCATGTCTCCTTCAGTCTACACCTACTCCTGTTCCCTTGTGGTGTCCATCTCAGTGCTATTTCTGGTTGTGAATCGTCAGTCATCTGAAACATATATCCCAATTATTGTCTTTCCTCAATAATCACTGTCAGCGGCTTCATCTGCCAACATGGAATTATTTCTTATGGTGTTTGGCCAAAACACTATTTTAATCCTTCATAAATATTTAGTATGGAAAGAATTCAGCTTGTTTTCTATAGCTCTGGTGATTTTCCAGCATTCACTTCTGCAGAGTAGCATACTTAAAGAGACAGTTCTTAAATATCCTGATTTTCATTTTTATGCTCACCCTTTTAGATTTCCATATATTCTGCATCATTGCGAATGCCTGGTTTTGCTCTAGTTAATCTGTTGTTGATGTTCTCTGCTTTGTCTCCATCTTGTACTACTCTACTGCCAAGATATACAAATTCCTTGACTTTTCTTTTGAGGGAGGCCATGTCATCTTAGAATTTTCCACAGTGCTTCTCTGTTGAAACTGTCAAAGGCTTTTTCAGAATCTATAAACAGTGCATATGTTGTGCTATGCCATTCATTTGCCTGCTCTAATAACTGTCTAAGTACAAATACATGGTCTATGTGTGATTTTCCTTTCCTAAATCCTGCCTGCTCTTTCCAAAGTTTTCCCTCTACTGCTGGTATACTCCTGTTGAGGATTATGTGATATAATACTTTACCAGTGAGTGGAAGGGTAATGGCTCTCCAGTTCCCACAATCTCAGAGGTCACCTTTCAGGTCACCTTTCTTTGACAGTTTTACTATAAGGCCAGTTTTCTGCTCATCTGGGCTTTTTCTAGATCCCAGATTTGTTGTAGTATCTTGCAGAGTTCTTTTGGTATTTATCTCTTCTGATTTCAAAATCTCAGTGGTCATTTCATTTTCACCTGGTGCTATGTCTAATTTAACCTTCTTTATTGTATCTTTTACTTCACTTGCTGTTATTGGCCTTGTATTGATGTTTAGTTATGTTTTTGCTGCATGTATGGCTTCTGTTTGAGCTGTTTGCATTTTGTTCAGTAGGGAGTTGAGTGTTCTCTCCATCTTTCAATTTTTTCTTTCTCTGCTGTCCTTACTGCACTCTCACATCTTGTGCTAAAGTTACCTGTCATCTTTGTGATTTTGTGGATGGTTTTCATGTCATTTTTGCATATGCTGCTTTCTCTGCTACTTCTGCTAGATTGTTGTAGTATTGATGTTTGTCTCTGCAGCACAATTCCTTCACCTCTTTATCTTTTTGTGCATTTATTTAATACTCAGTAACATTTTCTTGATATCCTTTCTTTGCACTATTTTTTCCAATGTGGTCTTACTCATCAATTCCTCTTTTCTCATTTTCTGATATCCCAGCAAATCTTTTGCTGCTTCCTGTAGAGATTCACTCCATTATGGTCATTTCTGCTTTGTCCTGTAGGTCACTAAAGCAGTTCTCAAGTGCTATCAAGAATTCATTTCTTGTTTGCTGGTCTTTCAGTTTTGTTATGTCAAAGCATGCTTTTCTTGGTTCTCTAATGTTGGCTTTCTCCTTTTCTTGCTCTCAAATCTTGCAGTGACCATTTCCACTTGTTTATCAGTATGTGATCAATTTAGTTTTCTGCTGTTTTGTCTGGAGACTTCCACATTACTTTATGGTTGTTTTTGTGTTGGAAGATTGTTCCTCCAATTGTCATGTTTTCTTCACTTGTTCCTCCAATTGTCATGTTTTCTTCACAGAATCTGCAGTCTTTCTTCATTTTATTTCTCAAATTCCTTCTCTTCCCATGATTCTTCTTCTATTTCCATTTCCCTCACCTACTTTTGCACTGAAATCACCCAAAATGACTATTATATTACATGTTGTTTCTACTGTGGCTTGGATGCTGTTGTAAAACTTTTAAATCTTCTTCAGTGTTTCTGTTGGTGCATACCATAATATAATAGACAGTTCTGTGAATATTGAGTTGAAGCGTGCATATAACAATCTCTCATTTTTAGAGGCCCATTTCAGCAATGCTCTTGTTGTTTATTTTGTCATAATCAATGCAACTCCTCCATCATGATTATTTTCTTTACCTGACCAAATTATTGTGTCTTCTAGGCATTGCATTGTTAGTTTCTTTCTGCCTTGTCCAGTATACCTTGCATCATGCATTCCTAATATATTTAGTTTGTATCTACGCATTTCCCTGATGGTTTGTGCTAGTTTTCAAGTTTGATTTAGTGTTACTACATTCCAGCTGCTTATATGCATCTTCTGTTCTGGTTTCAGGAGGTCTGCTGTTAGGCCAGGGACTTTCAATGGCTGGCTTTCATTCACAACCTTTATGAGCTCAGTTTTCTGATACATTTCTCTCCTTCCATGTGTTTGTTTTCTTCCCTTGTTTTTATTTCTGTAGCAGTCTGATGTCTTTTTTAACTGGACAGGTTTGCTGGCCCTATGTCGAACCCTATTTAGTCACTTTGTATGATCATGCTTGATGGGTACATTGGCCCTATTCTTTGATACCCAGACATGTGCCCAAGTCCTGGGTACCACATGGGGGATTTTAATTCTACATTAATCTTTCAATTTCATTCCACAAAGAAAACACACAATAATAATTTTCCACAAAAGCACAATGTTATTACACACACAGAAGCGCATGAAAATTTCATCAATTCTTATCTGTACATTAATGGTATTTTTCTACCTCCTCTGAGGGCAAACTTCTCTATAACAAGATCACAGAAATTTCTTCATCCTTGGAGTTTTTTAATTAAAGCCAAAGGTCTTGTTTTGTCCATTGAATCTATTTCTATGTTAAACTGAATGTGTTATGATTCAATATGCCATCTCTGAATCAGTTTCACATGTTATTTTAACATTTTCTATGATATTATGATGATCAAGATAAAAATCCTTGATGAAGTAATATTTTCAATAAACACAGAAACATAAAAATCTCTTATTACAAAGTGATGATGGGTGGTTCAAGCTCATATGCATTACAGGAACAGCTACCAGAGTCCTAGTCCTGTTGACTAGTTAACTAATAGGAAAGGTCAGGGTGACATGGACATGCCTGCGTTAAAAAAAAGAGCAAAAGCCAGAACGCACATTCATCTGAAGGGCACTGAAATACATTTGTTTAAAAACGAAAAAAATTATTATTCCAAGCGTATTTTGGTATTTGGGGTGATTTATAGGACTAACATGGTATCACTAACAAATTTTTTATAAATAGGAAATGAGACTTTCATACAGTACTTTACCATAAGAAAGCCTCGCTGTTTCCTATTTATAAAAAAATTGTTCCTGAAACCATACCTGAAACTAACTTGTAATAACTACTCATTCGCTGTTGTTGCTGTTGTTGTTGAAGTATACACTAGACATGGCAGGAGATTGTGTGTATGTTTGTCTAAAGTTGGTACTGCTAGAGACTGAATCTAAGCTACGGAATTTCTGTGTCATGACCTCGTTTCTTTCCCAGTGTCACGATTTCCTCATGTCAACTGAATAGTTTCTTTCCCGGTGTCATGATTTCCTCATGTCAACTGAACAGTTACTAATGACTTCGCTTTCAAACACCTTTTTTTGGAGGTGCGAGTTAGCGCAGTTCGTTGTATGTTGTTCACTCATGGCTGCTCATCCTACTAGTCTGTTGTTCAAATCCTAGGTAATTCTCTTGTGATGTTTCTTTCTCTCACGTTTCACTAAAGTGCTTTGTCTACGATTTTTTTTAGGTCTAATCCATCAAAACTGTGTTCTCTTACTTTAAAACAGTATCACAAGTCCATTCATGGCACATCAATGCATGGATTTCCTTTGGAGTTCCTTTCTGCAGGAACAGTAATTTCATGATGGCATGGAGCTCCACACCTGAAAATTCCACACCTTTCACATGGTTCCACTTGGTTCTGTCATTGATCTGAAAAAAAAAGTAAAAAAAATTAGGCCTTTACATAATAAAATATACTGTTCAAAAAAAGAAACGCAACAAATATGATGCTGCGATTTAAACTGAAGTTTGCTATCAGACAAGGGCAAATTTTTTTTCAAAACGTTCACTTGGACATCGACTTCACATGCTGACCTGAACTGTACTCAGCAGATGATTCATGAGCACAGAAAAGCAACACTAGTCAAAACAGATTTTTGACAAATAACTCATGACAGGTTCACAAGAATCCAGTGAAACACAAAACTCACTGACCATGTTATTGAATGTCCATAAAAGACTGACACTCCTTGAATCAATATGAAAATTCAATGCGCAGGTATGGCTCATCTCAATACAGAACAACAACTCATCATCATTATACATTTACAGACTGGATGGTCACAAAGTATAGTGGCCAGACAAGTTAATGTGGCTAGAAGCATGATTAGTCACCTTTGGAGACGATTTTAAAAAACTGGCTAAGATTGAGAACGGGCCGCACAGTGGATGACCCACAGTCACAACTTCTGCTTCATATGCCTGCGTCACCTGAGGAATAGACTTGCATCTGCGTCCTCAACAGTCCAGTCAATGACAGCAGCTCATCAAATTTCAGATCAAATGGTAAGGAACCTGCTACACGATACTGGTCTTTGGGCTAGAAGATCCTACAGAGGTCCTGTTCTTACGGACTGGCATCGCCAGAACCAACTGCACTGGGAGAACCAGCATCATCAATGGACTGCTGCAAATGAATGGAGAAGGGTTTGGTTTAGTGATGAATCATTTTTTCTGCTCCAGCGACACAATAGATGGAAAAGAGTTTACTGCAGAGTCCATGAGCGATACGCACAGAACTGGGTGGATCAGGCTCTTCCACATGGTGGTGAAGGTGTACTGGTGTAGGGTACAATCAACTTCATGGGAAGAAGTGACCTGGTGCAAATTGAAGGATGCCTGAATGGCCAACGATATGTCGCTGAAATTCTTAGTACTCACGTCTTTCCACTTCAGTGGTGTAGCACTAGGGTCGATTTTCAGCAGGATAGCGCTCGAACCTCATGTAGCACAACTCACCACCCAGTTCCCCACTGACAACAACATCCAGGCCATTCCGTGGCCATCCATGTCATCAGACATGAACCCAACAGAACACTTATGCGATGAACTCAACAGGCAACCAATCTTGGCGGCAACCAATCTCTGACAGTTGTCTCTTGCACTGTAGGAAGAGTGAGCAGCCATCCCACAACAACAGATTCAAAGGCTAATTGAATCCATGTCAAAGAGATGTCATTCTCTGATACAGGCCAGAGGATGCCATACACTTTACTGAAATGGAAGCCTCAGTCACAAAGAATAAGTCCAAACCATATTTAATTAACACCACTTCGTTGTTAAAGTCTTAAAGTTTCTTCATGCCAAGATTGAAATATTAATTCCGTAACATAAAATTTGATACAAGTTTGAAATCTGGTGTCCATTACAACTACAGTAGTGTTGCATTTCTTTTTTTGAACAGTGTAACATTGTTTCCAGCTTTCATTCATTCATTTGCATGTCCCTTGCGGAACTTTGCCTCCCAAACAGCACTCCTGTAGGCCTCTCGGTTGTGAGCAAGATGGCCTGCTGCTGATGCATCCAGTTTCCAGCTACAGTGACAAAATTATACTCAGATTTTGCGATGTGGGGTGGGTTGATAACTTTTCAGTAACCCTTCATACATAGTTAAAGGGCATTAAATACTATACCTGCTGAAAATTATTCTGGATATATTTGTTGGCAGCCTCAACCAATGTAGAACACAAATACTGGTCAGCGAAAGCTCTTAGGGACAAACATGAAGCTGGCTCCAGTCTGCCAAAGTAAAGAAGTCAGACTGTATATGTTACACTACATCACCAAAAGATCTTTACTTGAACAGCTTACTGTAAAGTGAATTTAAAAAGAAAGTGTCTGGAGAAGCAGCATAAGACATATCACCTGGAAAGAGGTGAAGAGGCCTGTCCAATGAGGCAATCAGCGACCCACAGCTGATAAGCTAGTGTCAGGGTTAGCGAACCATAGCTGATCAAGACCCTGTCCCACCTCTCTGTGGTACCCCCAGTAGCAGGCATATCCTGGCTGACAGGGCAGGGATTGCCATAGTCCCCATGATAGTGGAGTTTGCTAAAGAACATTGCACAGTCCCTGCTTTTTAGCTGTAGAGACTGAAAAAATAGCTACCATAACCCACTCCCACACGGATACGATGTATTCCTCAACACCTCTACAGCATCAGCTGCAAAGAACACCAGTTCGCAGTTACAGGGAGTCGGTACAAGTACAATATCACCCGGAAATAATAAGTCTGTTGATTAGACTTGTGAAAAGCTAGGTTATGACTAAATGATCAGTCTCATCTCAAACTGTTTGCCCCTAACTGATACAGCCAATAGTGCAATAATTTCACAGAATTGTATAAAAAAATGCTTAAAAACATGGGTTTGGACTTTTAAATGCATTCACAATTTTTAAAATTGTAAACCACACATTTTTAACTAAATATGCATAAACCTACATTTTCTCATATTACAGCAGAGTAGACAATTTATCTCTCCCATATTACAGCAGATTAGACATTTTATCTCTCTTATATACTATAGTAGATTAGATAATTTATCTTTTTTATTACAGAAGATAACATAACACTAACATGATAATACAGCTGGCACTATAGAACCTGAACCAGACAAACTACTAGCTGAAATTAGAGAAGCCATCAGAAAGGCCCCGATGAACAAAGCTCCAGAATGCGTCAATCAAATGTGTAAATGTGGCTGGAATAGCATGACTTCATAGACATTATAACTTTGCATGGGAAAAACAAGAAACATCACAGAGAAGAAAATGTTGAAGAAAACGGGCAGTAAAAGGGACTGCAACCATTACAGAGGCATCTCATTTCTAAGCCATACTGGACAAATACTCTGCAAGATCCTAGAGAACAGACTGTGGCCAATGACTGAACCACAGTTAAAGAAACTCAGATAGAACTTTTACAGATGCCATCTTTTCTCTAAGATAACTAACAGAAAAAGCAGCTGACCACAATCAGATATATAGCTTATATTGATAAAGAAAAAGTATTTGATACAGCAGATAAATATAAATTGTGGGAAATCTTACAGCATTAGTACACATCTGATTATTCTATGCAAAAACCTACATGAAAACAGTGTATTGTTAGAATGAAAACTTTACACTATCAATATCAAAACACATAAATGCCTTTGAATGTAAATGCTACAGAAGAGTTCTCCAAATATCGTGGACACAAAAAAGAACAAATATATCTATACTACAAGAGCTTAATATTGAAGAAGGCTGGCTAGTAAAGAGGATTAAAGAGAGAAAACTTAAATATTTTGGACACATTAAACGTCATGATAATTTAGAGAAGACCGTATTGGAAGGATACATAATGGGAAAAAGAAAAAGAGGAAGACCAAGATGAAGATGGCTGCAAGACATCGTTGACGATCTGGAAATGGATGCAACAGCAGCAGGCCATCTTGCTCACAACCGAGAGGCCTACAGGAGTGCTGTTTGGGAGGCAAAGTTCCGCAAGGGACATGCAAATGAATGAATGAATGCCTCAGGAAGAAACGCGGATGCTCAGTTGGATGCTGGATGAAAAGAGTGGGTCTTGATATGTATAGGAGGTTAGTTGCAAAACTAAATGAAAAACAGTATTTTCGTGTACTTCCATGTACCTATTATGTTTCAAAATATAACTAAATGTATGAAGATTTCATAAATGCAGAGTTTTTTAGGAAAAAAAGATGTGATGTTTTTAGACAACGATTGTGTCAAACTTACCATCGGACAGGTCTTAAGGTACAGTACTTACCATGTGAGATGTCGGTCTCATCTTGTGATAGTATGTTACATTATTGTAAAATAATGTCTGAAATAACCTTCTAACTAATTCTCCAGTCATCTAATATGTCTAGATCTACTTGGGATACATTCAAGAACAGTGGTCTGGTCACAGGCCATGTCCATACACCTGTCTCTCTTTCTCTGAACCTTAAGTGCCCAGGGCACATGGGCTTCCGCAAGGGTTTTCCACAAATGCCTGTCCTTCGCCTTTTTTTCTGCTCTTGCCCAGGTGAGCCCTCTATTGCTCAACATCCTTTCTGTTGTTCTTCTCCATGTCTCTTTTGGTCTACCCTTACTTCTGTTCCACTGTGGTGTCCATCTTAGTGCCATTTTTGGTAGTGAGTTATCAGTCATTCGGAACACATGTCCCAACCATCGCCAGCGTCTTTCCTCAATAATTGTTGTCAGTGGCTTCATCTGCACCTATTTACACCACCAAAAATTGAAATTTCTCGCAGAAAACTTCAATTTTCTCGCTCGTAACTAAGCACTCTTTTGCCATTTTGAAAAAAGTCATGGGGCATGCACACTAAATGTTTACAATCTAAATGTTACACCACTTTTTTTAATGAAACAAACCAAACATCACCTAAGTGACGAAAAGCACCATGTCAGAAACTGAAAGCGTCACCTCTGTGATGATAACCATGGAAAGAGTTAATGTATTCAAAATATTTGAGTTTTCTCTGTTTAATCCTCTTTACTAGCCTATCTTCTTCAGTATTAAGTTCTTATAGTAAGATATATTTGTTTTTTTTTTATCCATTATATTTGAAGAACACTTCTGTAGCAAAGCCATTTTATATGTTTCTCAGCTGTTTTGTTAAGTATCCAGGTCTCACAGGCATATGTTGTGATGGGAAAGATGCATTCCCCTAAAATATTATTTCTGTAGTTCCGTCTGTTCCTCTCCATAGCTTCTTTAGTTGTTTTACTTTCTGAGGAGCAATAGATGTCCTAATCTTAATTTCCCTCATTGTATCCCCATTATTAGTTGGTAATGATCCAAGATATTTAAAACTCTCCACTTCTTGCAATTTTTCCTCACTGATACATATTTCATCTGCCTTGTTTGTTTTGTCAGTTGTCATCAATTTAGTTTTCTTTGCATTACGTTAGAGGTTTTTGCTCTTCGCTGTTCTTACAGACTGACATAATTAGTTTTTCCATTCTTTTTGTGTTGTGGACAGTAATACTGTGTCATCAGCATATCTAATCTCTGTTATTTCATAGCTTCCAATTTTTATGGCATCATAATCTTTGTCTACATCTTTAAATTTCCTCATTTTATTTTCAGTATACTGAGATTTATTATGGAGAATTTTACAAATATATGGAATACCATCTAAGATTACCAACATCATTAGGGACCTCTACAATGGATATGTTTGTGCAGTCAACACAGAAGGAATGAGTAAATAGTACCAGACTGAAACAGGCATGAAACAAGGATGTATTTCCCTTACTTTTGTAATTGCCATAGAAGTCATAATGAAAAAATGCTGCACAGGTAAAATGGGCATGATTGGGTACATGAAACACAACTGGAAGATCTTGATTTTGCAGATGACACATCTCTTATCAGTGACAACATGAAATCTATGCAAGAAAAAAAAACAGATACCCTGTCTTCAATGGCTAGTAAAATAGGACTTGAAATTACCAAGGATAAAACAAAAATAATGAAACTTCTCATTAGCCATGAAAGAAAAATATACATAGAAGGAACAGTTGTTGAAGAAGTAAACCAATTTGCATATCTCAGCAGCTATATAGACAAGGATGGTGACACTGGAAAGAAAGTTAAAATTCATATTGCAAAAGCAGCACTGACTTGCAAGAATCTTGAGAACATATGATATTCCAGAGCTATAAGCAGAAAAACCAAGTTAAGATTATTCAATTCAAATGTAATATCCACCCTCATTTATGGATGTGAAAGCTGGAAAACAACTAAAGAAATAAACAAGAAATTAGACTCTTTTGAAAACAAATGCCTAAGGAAAATACTTGGTATAAAGTTGAAGGAATTCAAGAACAATGCACAGATAAGACAGCTGAGCAAACAACAACCTGTCTAATGGGCGATCAGAAAAAGAAGATGGACATATGTCAGTCATGTGATGAGATGAAACAATCAGAGAATCCCAAAATAAGGTATCAAATGGAACTTAACAGGCAGAAGAAAAAGAGGTCAATCACATGAAATTCTGTACATTGTTAAGAGAGGCCAGTTTAGTTTGGATATCATCCCCTGACGAGGTTGAAAAGCTCACCAAAAACAGAAAATCTTGGCAAGCTACCATGCAAGCCTTATGTGACATTTCGCAGCACAGGAAGGATGTAAGATACAAGTTAAAATAGTAAAGTGACAGTATGCATCCTTGAAAGACCCCTTGTTTTATGTCAAACTAAGTTGCTGTTTCACCATTTATTCTTACTGCTGCCTGTTGGTCTAGATACACCAATGATATTAATTGTATCACATTTGTTGGAAATCCCATTTTTTCCCAAAGTTTCTGGTGTTGTACACAATCAAATGCCCTTCATCTCTATAAAAGATAAATATAGATTCACATTAAATTCTCTGCATTTCTCTATTATTAATCTTATATATGAGGGATGACTGGTAAGTTCATGGCTTAAGGTACAACAGATTATTTGTGGACAACTTTTTTGGGTTATTTCTCAACATAGTCCCCTTGCAAGTTGGTCCTGAGATCCTGGAGCATGCGGATCCCTTCTTTGTAAAAAGTAGCATCTTGTGCCAGTAGAAAGTGGTCTACAGCATGAATGATGTCACCATCTGAAGCAAATCTGCAACTAATGAGCTGCTTTTTTGAGTTTGATAAATAGGCAATAGTCCAAAGGGGCCAAATCTGAGGAATAAGGAGGATGTTCAAGAAGTTGGAAGCCGCACTCATGAAGTGGAAGCCGCATTCAGCCACTGCCACCACCAACTTGTGAACTGGAGCATTGTCTTGATGAAAGATGACTCCTCTCGTCAATTTCCCTCGATGCTTTTCCTTCATTTTGACCCGCAGTTGCTTAATTATTAGCTTAATAGGCCCTGGTGACCGTTCTGCCCTTTTGAAGATAAGTCTACCAATAGCACACCTTCTGAATCCCAAAAGATGGAAGCCATCACTCTGCTTGCAGACAGAATCACACTTGCTTTTCTTTGGAGGCGGGGATCCAAGATGTTTTCACTGCTTTGATTGTTCTTTCATTTCTGGTTGAAAATGTCTCATCCACAGTCACAAATTGCTGAAGAAACTTTTCAGGATCTGCAAAATGGGCAAGATTGTCTCTTGACATGTTGAGACGCTGTCGATTGTGACACTGTCATTCGGGACACATCGAGCGGAGACCTTTGTCATTTGAAGATCATTGTGAATAACAGCATGAACACGTTCCTGGGAGATGCCCAACTCAGTAGCAATGTACCACTCAGTCTTCGATCCTCCATTATCATGTCATAGATTCTGCTGGTGGTTACCGTTCTTGGTCTTCCTGGACGGGAATCATCTTCCAGACTCTCCCTTCTATGTTTGAATTGAGCTACCTATTTCTTCACTGTGCTGTTAAAAGGGGCACTCGTCCCCTAGAGTCTCTACCATACCCTCATGGATCTCCTTCGATGATAAGCCCTTGATGCAGAGGCAGCGAATGACTGCTTGATGAGACATGTTATCCATTTTCTCAATTTCTGTCACCCCTTACCACTTCAGTAGCCTATTAAAAAAAAAAGAAATTGGTTGCAGTTAATTTCTTGAAACTTGGTGTTTAATCTTACATTAACCTGATCTACAAAAGTACCTAATATCAACTGTGTGTTCAATGTATTTTTACCTTAGGTCGCAAATTTATCAATCAACCCTCATATGATCTCTTGATCCTCTTCCTTGTCTAAAACCAGCTTGGACCATACTGACTTCTTCTATTTTCTTATGAAGTCTACACATTATGGTTTTTAATAGAATTTTACTGGCATGACCAATCAGGGCAACGGTTCTGTAGTTTGTGTATAATTACCTGAATGCCATATCTTTTTACATAGTGCATGATAGAATGCATGGCACCTGATGATGATGATGATGATGATAATGATAAACTGTTGCACATTCCTTTCTTCCTGCTTTAATAAGTTCAGCTGTTATCTCACTACATTCTGGTGATTTACCATTTTTCAGATTCTTTATTGCCCATAAAACTTCTTCATTTGTCGGTTCGGGTTAATTCTCCTCCAATAATAATTCACACTGTTGATTTCTGCTTTCACAGTCGTTTGTTTCATACACTGCTCTGTAACATTTCTTCCAACTTTCTAGAATTTCCTGTCAGCTGCGCAGAGCCACACCAAGCTACGCTACACAGCGCGGGTTGCTGCTGTTGTGCAGGCCAACCGTTCTTTTGGCGAAAAAGCGCTCTCGAGTTCCGTGCATGGGGAGACAGGCTTTCGCTCCCGTCCCGGATGGCGAGAGTTAAGGTGTTTCGATGCAGAAGCAAGTGGTTTGTCCGTCGAGCAAAGCATGTAAATGGCTAGTCAGCCAGATTCGTGCTAACGATGTAGTACGGTTTTGTCGACCGATGGTCTCGAAATTGGCCCATCTCTTGCAAAGAGTATCGGGTCTGCAGTATGTAATGTGCGTATGTTGTGGGTGGCTGGGCTCTCTTCTCGTTCGCTAGAGCAGAGAGAGCCACCGGCCGCGCCCGCCGGTTAAAGGAAGTGAAACATCGCCGGGGTCGAAAGGGATCCGCTCTGAGCAGAGCGCTGTCTCCCTTGCCCCGCGTCTGTCTGTTGGTTGATATCCGACTAAGGTTCGGTGAAGAAAGCTATCTGGTTGATCCTGCCAGTAGAGGTCGGTCACGTCCCAAACATGCCCATACTGGGATGCTGCCCTAAACCAGCTCAACCCAGGGGTGGAAGTATTCGTCCTCCTGGACAAAAGCTCCATCCTGGTCACAACTAGGAAGGGTAGCGGCCACGACCGCAAAATGCTGAAGTCGGAGACACTGGAGCAGGGCAGTCTAGACAGGCAACCACCTCTCACCTGGCGGGGATGTTTGCATATCCTAATCACGCTGAGGTTTTCCAGTGAGAAAGTCCAACTCTGGACTGGATGGGCAACCACCTCTCACCCGGCGGTGATACACGAGTATCTCAAAACACATCGAGGTTTTCCAGTGAGAAGGTCCAACTCTGGCCTGGGTGGGCTACCGCCTCTCACCCAGCGGGGATGCACTGATATCCTAAACACGTCGAGGTCTTCCGGTGAGAAAGTCCAACTCTAGACTAAACTGGTGCAACGAAAACCACGGTGTCACGCAATCCACTTCAGAGAACCACCAAGAATACAGGCTAAAGCCCTGCGATACTCTGAACCCCTTGTGGTCCTCTCGTGTGGTCCTTTCACACAGGAGACCACAGGACCTAATGAGGACCACAGGCGTAAATTCAGTAGGATCACAGTGCGGTTTTGGTGGTAGAAGCGAACGAAGAAGAAGTATAATTTCCTCTATCTCTGTCAAGGTCTTTCCCATCTCATCACAAATTACATTTCGCTTAGGTGTGACATTTCTTGTCAATCTCTTCATTTCTTTAAACATTTCACTTTTGATGTCCTTCACAACAATCTTGTATGTATTGTTTTTTGTCTTCTCCTATATTTCTTCGTACTTCTTTTGTTAACGAATTATATTCCTCTTTGTTATTGTTTATCACTTTCCATTTCGTTTTCACTTATCTATGTTGTTTTATTACTTCTATTGTGCATGCGGTAATCCACCCATTCTTTTGTGTTTCTTTACTGGAACCATGTCTTTAGCTATTGTTTTAAGATATCTCTGACCTGCGTAGCCAATTCTTCTGGTGTCATCTCCTTCTGTACAGCCATCAGTATCTCAAAACAGTTCTTCACCTCTATACCATATTGTTCTGGTATTTTTATAAGATCTAAGCAGAGTGGCCTTGATCCCCTGTCTTTTTATCTTTATCTTCATGTCTGCTATTAATAACTCATGGTCAGTGTCACAATCAGCACCTGATAAAGTTATTGCTGATGTTATACTTGATCTCCATGACAGTATACTACAAAAAAAAAAAAAAAAGCACATGTACACTAAGATATGCAGGTAACAGAGGAAGAAGCTGTCCAAGCAAGAGATGGAGGGAAGAAATTAAAGAAACCTTAAATATCCCATTGTATGAAGCAAACTGCTGAGCCCTAACAAGACGTCCAAGTGTGCCCTCAATGCTGAAAGGTACATGAGGAATAGTGATAAGACAAGAGAAGACAATTTATTGGTCTCACATATTCATTCATTCATTCATTCATTTGCATGTCCCTTGCGGAACTTTGCCTCCCAAACAGCACTCCTGTAGGCCTCTCGGTTGTGAGCAAGATGGCCTGCTGTTGCATCCATTTCCAGATCGTCTCACATATTACAACAGAGAAAACATTTTTTTCCTATTTTACAATGGTAAGACATTTTATATCTCAAATACTACAGTATATAAGACTCCCAATATTTTTCTCCTTTTATGTAAACTTTTTAAAAACAGTTTTGAGCATTTTTTGCCACAAAAAAAAAAAAAAGAAGTAAAAAAAAAGAGCTAAACTTTTTACCAAATATCCTACATATCACACGTAACTAAAATGATCAGAATTAATGCAAAAAAAAGAATGTCATAAAAGTAAACCAACTATAACAACTTGTGAAAAACTAACCTGTTTTTTAAATAGTTACTACAAGCTTCTTTAACATCTTGCAAGTTGAGAAAACTTGCAACAATCAGTAGAGACTGGACATTATTTACATCTATGACTACTCGTCCAGTATAGGCAAAGTTTATTAGAGCCTCCAAAGCACTGTTTCATGTAAGAAATATATCAATTATATATATATATATATATCTAAAAACAGTCGAACCCACTTAATGTCACATCATCGGGACCGTCAAAATATGGTGACAATAAGTGGAACTGACATTAAGCCCGATCCATTACAAGGGATTTAACTAGTCCTCTGTGTGTGTGTGCGTGTGTGTTTGTTTGTGTATGTGTGTGTGTGCTTGTTTGTGTGTGTGTGTGTGTGTGTGTGTCTCTCTCTCTGTGTCTGTCCCACATTTTCTACATTAAATACATAACAAACAGTCAAAGCTATCACCATGAGACACAAAATGTAAAAAAAGGTAAAGGTAATCCGGGTACCCATTTCTGCAGCTGAGTGACTGGGGTGCCTCCAGCCGGATTCAAACCCCAACCTTCGCCATGAGAGACCAGTGCACTAACTACTTCACCACTCAGACACCAATCACAAAATGTAGTAAGTCTTAATCTTACAGTACAGATAGCACTAAAATCAAGCAGCATCTGACTTGCCAGCAGTAGTAGTAAAAAAAATGTGTGGTTTTGTGTTGTATGGTGATAGCTGGTCTATTAATCAAACGTGTTAAACATGTTACAGCACACAACATCTGTTAAGTGATCTTCAGTTCGTATGCCACCGTGGCACTTCTAATCACGAAAGCACTAAGTTCTGATCAGTAGAAGTTTATAAAATGTGCATATTCCATCCAGGTTAAAAATGTCATCTGGATTGTATACATTCAAAATTTTTGCAAGTGTGAAATCCAATCATTAATGACATTGGTGTAAACTAGGGCCACTTCATCTGAAGTGACCTTAAATGTTATGTTGTAGTGTTTTTTTAAGCGCTCAAGAAACAATGACCCGAAAGAATCTGGTTTTTTTAATCACGAAAGGGTGGCCATGGAAAGTCTTTCATTAAAACCACCCGAGTTTTGATGCCCACACTATTCGAGACTGACCAACCATTAACTCGCATTGCCAACTTAATGCCACCCACTTCTTGATAAAAGACAAACAATGACCTGAAAGAAGCCAGATTTTAATCACGAAAGGGCGGCCATGATAAGCTTTTCATTCACACCACCTGAGTTTTGATGCCCATATATTAAAAAAGTTGATGCGGCAGGTACTTAGTGATTAAATGGCTGGCCCCTTCTTTAATGATTTGCAAAGATGATAACGCTTTCTGAGATGTTTATAGCTTGTACTCGCCCAATTTGTGATACAAGGTGGGGTCTTTAATTACTCCAGGTTAAAAAATGCTGTGATAGTAACCGATTTGTTGGAATAAGCAGGGTGATAATAATGGGAGTAAAGCCCATTAATTACTTATGGGATTTGGACAGGGATAAAAATTTCCGAGACAATATCCAGGTTGTGACATATAGCAATGTGATATTAAGTGGGTTCAACTATATACATATAAAAATTTTAAAAGCTGTGAATTTCAATTAACAAAAAGCTATGGATCTTTCATAGATTCCATTATTATTATTTATTATATCAATCATTATTATTCCATTTCAAGATCTTACTCACTGTCTGTATATTAATCACATTGAAAAACTTTTATCTCAAAGATTTTTAAAACAAAATTTTCTTGCAAAACCAAGGTACCTACCAAGTAGTCTTTTGTCTTCATATAAATTTCATTGTTTTAACATTTCTAAAACCGCTCAAATCAACACTAAGTATGGATAATTAACTATTGTATGTAATTATATTATAAATTTCTGATGAGAAGAGCAAATATTCTAGCAACAGAAAAAACAGAGGGGAGAAGAGCCAAGGGAAGGCTGACAGAAATGATGCTGGATAATTTGACAAGATGGTGTTAAAGGAGATCACCAACTGAACTGATGGCCTGCATGAAGGATTGGGTAGTATGGAGAAACATAACAGCCAATGCCACTCAGTATGGCACCTTTGGTGACAATGACGATGATAAATTTCTGGCATATTTCTAAAATACAAATACCTTAACTAATGTAAGTACTATTAGAGACTCTTCACAGATTCTGGGGCAGAAAATAATGATCAGGAAAAACATCCCTGTACAAGAAAGCACAAAAAATGGGATTTCCAACACATTTGATACAATTAACATCACTGCTGTATCTAGTCCAAGAAGCAGCAGTAAGAATAAATGGTTTGACATAAAACAAGGGGTCCGTCGTTATTTAACTTGTATACTGAAAATATAATGAGGAATGTTAGAGATGATGTAGACAAAGAATATTACAATGCCATAACAATTGGAGGTTATGAAATACCAGAGATTAGATATGCTGATGACACAGTATTACTGTCCACAACACAAAAAGGAATGGAAAAACTAATTATGTCAGTCCATAAGAACAGCAAAGAGCAGAACCTTTATCTTAATGCAAAGCAAACTAAATTGATGACAACTGACAAAAATTGATGACAACTTGATGTTAATAGGGTTCTAGTTTTGCTAAGGATTGGTCTTTCTTCAGATGTAATAGTACCTGTTAGCCGCTTTTGTATGTTACATAAAGTTTTGCTGTCTCCTGTTTTTGCTGCTTTTCTGCCTCATTTGCCACATTGTCTATGTATTCTCTTTTATCCCTTCTAGCTGAACTTTTTACTTTCTTGTCTATTTCTTTGTATGTTGCTTTCGCCAGATCTTTTCCAAGATCTGTTTTTGCATTCAACATGTCTAATTTGACTGCTCATCTTTCATGTATATACTTCCATGATTTATCTGATATCCATGCTTTTCTATTTGGTTTTTTCAGTCCAGCACTTGCTTTTGCCGCTGTGATTATGGCTGTGCTGTAAGAATTCCATAACTCATCTATACCTATCTCCTCAACTTCACAGGGTGTTTTGTTTTATCTATACTACAAGAGCTTAATATTGAAGAAGGCTGGCTAGTAAAGAGGATTAAAGAGAGAAAACTTAAATATTTTGGACACATTAAACATTATGATAATTTAGAGAAGACCGTATTGGAAGTATACATAATGGGAAAAAGAAAGAGAGGAAGACCAAAACAAAGATGGCTGCAAGACATTGTTGATGATTTGCAAATGGATGCAGCAGCGGCAGGCCATCTTGCTCACAACCGAGAGGCCTACAGGAATGCTGTTTGGGAGGCAAAGTTCCGCAAGGGACATGCAAATGAATGAATGAATGAAGCTAGAACACTATTTCATCAGGCAGAATAAGATCTTCATCTTCTAGTGATACAGGATGAATTTTTCAACAGCTTTTTTGAAGCAGAGATTATGGATATTAATAAGTTTGAGCAAATTAATGTGGTTGGTGGTTGAGTGAAATAACTGCAAACTCTGATTTATCAAGGCTTAGACAGAGCTGATAGGCACAGTGTAATTCTGTCTGTTATGCTGAGCATTGTTTACAAATATGGTAAATAAATACAGGAATGGCTCTTTTGTCATTTTTCAGATTTCATTGTTTCCCCACTCCTTCATCACCAATGAGTTTGAATGTCATTTTCTTTTTTGTATTGTTTTCAGTCTTTGAATAGAGGTCTTTAGTTTTTTGTTTTTTTAATTGTCCACATTCAATTTCTTGTATTTATGCTTAAACATATTATTTTTGTTATTACATACTATACTGTAAACAATTCATAATAATTTTATGCTAACAGCGTAATTACAGAGTTCATATACCTTGCATTGCATGATATAAGACGTGTACAATGCTTATACTAGGCCCTATAATACCTATTTTTCTCCTCATATCTTGTCCTTCAATATATTAATAATGTTCCTAAGCAGTGATCACACTAATGTTTTTTTAAAACAGTACAATTACTGTCTAACTTGCCATGAAGTACTTTCCAAAACACTGGTTTTCTCATTACAATATTTGGCACTTTACATATATTTTTATCTAAAATTAAACATTTTACAAACATCAGTGGAAAGTGAATGTTTAAGTGAAATTTTTTTTCTTATTAGTAACGAGATTTAATCTTTACAAAACAATCACATGCTGAATCAAAATCAAAACTGGTTGATTCTCCTCCATGCAGATTGAACATCATCATCCTTCTGGCTTGATTATCCTCTAATCCACATTGCTGATTGCTTTTTACTAGTTTTTGATAATATGAATCAGTTACAGTAACCGACAACCTCTAAAGATTTTAGTTTTTTTCTTTTATTATTCAGCAATTTACTGATAATTGTCAGTTAATATGATCACTGTCCTAAGCCTAATGACAAAGCTAGAAGAGAATCTTACTTAAAAGTTTCAGCCTGTCAGGGGTGCATATTGTCACTTGTACATCTTATATCCTTTCCGTGCCGTTAAACGTCACATAGGGCTTGCAAGGTAGTTCACCAATTTTTCCTGTCTTCGGTGAGCCTTTCAACCAGTCTGCCTATTTTTCTTTGGCCTGTTGTGTTCCATTTTATAGCTTGTTTTGGGATTCTCTGATTGTTTCTTCTCATCATGTGAAAAACATGTCCATCTCCTTTTCCTGACTACCCATGAGACTGGTTGTTGTTCAGTCATCTGTCTTACCTCTGCATTGTTCTTGAATTCGTTCCACTTGATGCTGAGTATTTTCCTTAGGCATTTGTTTTGAGTCTAATTTCTTGTCTATTTCTTTAGCTGTTTTCCAGCTTTCGCATGCATAAATGAGGGTGGATATTACATTTGAATTGAATAGTCTTAACTTGGTTTTTGTGCTTAAAACTTTTGAATGCTATATGTTCTCAAGATTCTTGAAGATTGATGCTGCTTTTGCAATTCTAACTTCCTTCTTGGTGTCACCATCCTTGTCTATGTAGCTGCTGAGATATGCAAAATGGTTTATTTCTTCAACACCTGTTCCTTCTACATATATTTGTCCTTCATGGTTAATGAGTAAAAAAAGACAGTTCCGGGATCAAGACCACTCCGCTTTGATCTTACAAAAAATACCAGAACAATATGGTATAGAAGTGAAGAACCATTTCGAAATCCTGATGGCTGTACAGGAGGAGATGACACCAGATGAATTGGCTACGCAGGCCAGAGATATCTTAATAACAACAGCTAAAGACATGGTTCCAGTAAATAAAACACAAAAGAATGGATGAAGGCAGGCACACTAGAACTGATAAAACAACGTAGAGAGATGAAGACGCAATGGAAAGTGACAAACAATAACAAAGAGAAATATAAATCTTTAACAAAAAAAGTATGAAGAAATATAAGAAAAGACAAAAAACAATACATACAAGATTGCTGTGAAAGAATAGAAGAGCATCAGAAGTGTGGAAGAGATAATGAAATGTTTAAAGAAATGAAGACACTGACGAGACCTAAGTTAAATGTAATTTAGAGGAAATTCTAGAAATATGGAAGGAATATTGCAGAGGAATGTATGAAACAACCAACTGTGAAAGCAGAAATCTACAGTGTGAATTATTATTGGAGGAGAAAGAACCATAACCAACAACAGAACCCGAACCGACAATAGAAGAAGTTTTATGGGCAATAAAGAATCTGAAAAATGGTAAATCACTAGGATGTGATGAGAAAACAGCTGAACTTATTAAAGCAGGAGGAAAGGAATGTGCAACAATCTATCATGCACTATGTAAAAAGATATGGCATTCTGGTATTTGGTCAAAAGAATGAAAAAGAAATGTATTCATATCAATGCCAAAAAAGGGTAACCTGAAATTATGTACAAACTACAAAACTGTTCCCCTGATTAGTCATGCCAGTAAAATTCTGTTAAAAATCATAATGGGTAGACTTCGAAAGAAAATAGAAAAAGAAGAAGTCAATATGGTCCAAGCTGGTTTCAGGCAAGGAAGAGGATCAAGAGATCATATATTCAATATAAGATTAATAACAGAGAAATGCAGAGAGTTTAATGTGAATCTATATTTAGCCTTTATAGACTACTCAAAGGCATTTGATTGTGTACAACACCAGAAATTTTGGGAAACAATGGAAAAAATGAGATTTCCAACACATTTGATACAATTAACATCACTGCTGTATCTAGACCAACAAGCAGCAGTAAGAATAAATGGTGAAACAACAACTTGGTTTGACATAAAACAAGGAGTCCCATCAGTGGTGCATATTGTCGCCTTACTTATTTAACTTGTGTACTGAAAATATAATGAGGAATGTTAGAGATGATGTAGACAAAGAATATTACAATGCCATAACAAGTGGAGGTTATGAAATACCAGAGATTAGATATGCTGATGACACAGTATTACTGTCCACAACACAAAAAGGAATGGAAAAACTAATTATGTCAGTCCATAAGAACAGCAAAAACCAAAACCTCTCTCTTAATGCAAAGAAAACTAAATTGATGACAACTGACAAAACAAACAAGGCAGCTGATATATGTATCAATGAGGAAAAACTGGAAGAAGTGGAGAGTTTTGAATATCTTGGATCACTACTAACTAATAATGGAGATACAATGAGGGAAATTAAAAGGAGGACATCTATCGCCCTTCAGAAAGTAAAACAACTAAAGAATCTGTGGAGAGGAGCAGACAGAACCACAAAAATAAGATTTTTAAGAACATGCGTCTTTTTCCATCGCAGCATATGCCTGTGAGACCTGGACACTTAACAAAACAGCTGAGAAACTCATAAATGCCTTTGAATGTAAATGCTACTTAAGAGTTCTTCAAATATCATGGACACAAAAAAAGAACAAATATACCCATACTACAAGAACTTAATATTGAAGAAGGCTGGCTAGTAAAGAGGATTAAAGAAAGAAAACTTAAATATATAACGTCATGATAATCTAAAGAAGACCGTCTTGGAAGGGTACATAATGGGAAAAAGAAAGAGAGGAAGACCAAAGCGAAGATGGCTGCAAGACATCTTTGATGATCTGCAAATGGAAGCATCAGCATCAGGCCATCTTGCTCACAACCGAGAGGCCTACAGGAGTGCTGTTAGGGAGGCAAAGTTCCGCAAGGGACATGCAAATGAATGAATGAATGGTTAATGAGAAGTTTCTTTATTTTTGCTTTATTCTTATTAATTTCAAGTCCTATTCTGCTAGTCAGTGAAGACATGGTATCTGTTTTTTCTCGCACTGATTTCACATTGTCACTGATAAGAATTTTGTCATCAGCAAAATCAAGGTCTTCTAGTTGGGTCTCATGTACCCAATCAATGCCAATTTCACCTATGCAACATTTTTTCATTATGAACTCCACAGCAATTCCAAAAAGCAAGGGAGATTATATACATCTTTATTTCACGCCTATCTGGAACCATTCATTCATTCCTTCTTCTGTGTTGACTGCACAAACATATCCATAGTAGAGGTCTCTAATGATGTTGACAATCTTAGATGGTATTCGATGATGTTGACAATCGTAGATGGTATTTGATATATTCTTAAAATTCTCCACAATGAATCTCTGTGTATGCTATCAAATGCCTTTTTAAAGTTTATGAAGTTCAGGATTAAAGGTCTTTCCTTTTCAATATGTTCTTAGAGTATTATTCTTAGAGTAAAGATCTGGTTGAGACAGTTTCTCCCTTTTTGAAATCCTGCTTGTTCTTCTCTCATTGTAGCATCACTATATCTTGAATTCTATTCAGAATAACTTTGCAAAATACTTTTGACACAACTGATACTAAGGTTACTCCTCTTCAATTATTGCAAATGCTAAGGTTGCCTTTTTTGGGGTATTTTAATAATGATTTCTTTTTTTCAATTTAGAAGGGACCTTTTCTTCTTTCCAAACTTTATTAAACATTCTCTGTAGTTGGTTCATGTTGTCAATGTTAATAGCTTTAAACATTTTGGGTGTTATTTCATCTTAACCTGTAGCTTTGTTGTTAGCCATTAGATTCACTACATGGGTGCATAGCATTGTATGACTGTCATTCTTCCGTGCCTTATTTTGTATTGTGCTCTTATCATACGACTGTTTACTGGTTTCCATTCTGAAAGGCTATTTGCTGCCGCAGACGACATAATTATACCTATCTCTGCTGGAATATATTATTAACTTACGGTTTTCCACCATTCTTTTCCCTGCGTCTGGCCATCACATTTCACTGATGCCCAACACATCTAGATGATATCTATCCATTTCTTTTATTACCTGAGTATTTTTTGCAATCAACAAGTAGAAAAGCATGGATATCAGATAACAGTTGGAAATACATACATGAACGATGACCAGCCAAATTGGCCATGTTGAATGTAAAGACAGATCTTGGAAAAGTTTTGGCAAAAGCAGCATACAAAGAACTAGACAATAAAGTAAAAAGTTCAGCTAGAAGAGACAAAAGAGAATATATGGACAATAGGGCAAAAGAAGCAGAAAATGCAGCAGAAACAGGAGACAGCAAAACTATATAACATACAGAAGAAGCTAACAGGTGTTATTACCTACAGAGAAAGACCTGTCTTTAGCAAAACAGGCAACCTATTAACATCAAGTAAAGACCAAAAGCAAAGATGGACCGAACACTTCCAAGAAATACTTAATCGACCACACCCAAATGAATTAATAAATCTTGAAACCGATTTACCAGTCCCACAACTAAATAACTGATGAAGTTACACTGAATGAAATTGAAACAGCAGTGAATCTAATGGCTAACAACAAAGCTGCAGGTGAAGATGAAATAACAGGCGAAATGTTAAAAGCTATTAACAGTGACAACATGAGCCAATTATAATGAATGTTTAATAAAATTTGGAAAGAAGAAAAAGTCCCTTCTAAATGGAAAAAAGGAATCATTGTTAAAATACCCAAAAAAGGCAACCTCAGTGACTGCAATAACTGGAAAGGTGTAACCTTATTATCAGTTGTGTTAAAGGTGTTTTGTAAAGTGATCCTGAATAGAATTAAAGATGTAGTGGATATGGCAATGAGAGAAGAACAGGCAGGATTTCAAAAAGTGAGAAGCTGTCTTAATCAGATCTTTACTCTAAGAATAATACTTGAAGAACATATTGAAAAGCAGAAACCATTAATCCTGAACTTCACAGACTTTGAAAAAGCATTTGATAGCATACACAGAGATTCATTGTGGAGAATTTTAAGAATATATGGAATCTAAAATTATAAACATCATCTCTACAATGGATATGTTTGTGCAATCAAGACAGAAGAAGGAATAAGCGAATGGTTTCAGATTGAAATTGGTGTGAAACAAGGATGTATATTATCTCCATTGCTTTTCTTTTTGGAATTGCCACAGACTTTATAATGAAAAGATGCTGTACAGGTAAAACAGGCATTGATTAGGTACATGGGACCCAAACAGAAGATCTTGATTTTGCTGATGACATAACTCTTATCAGTGACAATGTGAAACTGATGCAGGAAAAAACAGATTCCCTGTCTTCCTTGGCTAGCAAAATAGGTCTTGAAATTAACAAAGACAAAACAAAAATAATGAAACTTCTCATTAATCAAGAAGGAAAAATATATGTAGAAGAAACAGTTGTTGATGAAGTAAACCAATCTGCATACTTTGGAAGCTACATAGACCAGGGTGGTGACATTAGGAAGGAAGTTAGAATTGCAAAAGCAGCATTATCCTTAAAAAATCTTGAGAATATATGGAATTCAAAAGTTATAAGCACAAAAACCGAGTTAAGATTATTCAAATGTGATATCCACCCTTATTTATGCATGAGAAAGCTGGAAAACAACTAAAGAAACAGACAAGAAATCAGACTCTTTTGAAAACAAATGCATAAAGAAAATACTTGGTATAAAGTGGAACAAATTCAAGAAAAACACAAAGATAAGACAGATGAGCAAACAACAACTTGTCTCATGGGTGATCAGAAAAAGAAGATGGACATATGTAGGCCATGTGATGAGAAGGAACAATCAGAGAATACCAAAACAAGCTATCATGTGGAGCACAACAGGCCAAAGAAAAAAAGAGGTCAACCACATGAAACTCTAAAGAGGACATTGTTAAGAGAAGCCAGTTTAGTGGGCAGAACATCCCTTGATGAAGTTGAAAGACTCGCCATAGGCAGTGATGAAATACCTTCTATGATGTGTGTTTTCAACCAACAGAGGAAATATATAATTAATCTAATTACACATAGGGAATCATTTGTACCATATTATACCATAATTTAAGGGATTCAAGTAGGTTTTGTGTAAGACTCAACAACCCTGATTCACATTCTAGTTTCTGGAATTTCTGGGAACATTTTGTGTGGTGGATTAAGATTTAAAATCTGACAGTCCACGCCTACTACACATATCTGAAAGACTCGCCGAAGACAGGAAAAATTGGCGAACTACTTTGAGAGCCCTATGTGATGTTTAACGGCACGGGAAGGATATAAGATAAAAGAAGATACAAGTGAACCACGGATCAAAATTTTATTTCTAACGTAGACAGGGCATTATCAAATATATTAGCAATACAAAAGGGTTGATACATTGCATATACATAACTTAAGTGTAACATCACAAAGCTTTCCCTGTCTTCGTATATCTGCCATTGCAGGAAATGCAGTCATAGGCAGTTCTCTCTGGTAGAAAACAACCGTATCGTCCGCCATGATTGTTTACTGCGGTGGCCAGGTTTTTTACACAATATGTGGCTTTCCTTGTGCGGACAAAAATCCTGTTACAAAAATATTAATTGCTAAAAAAATTACTTGTGGAAACAAAGTAGACGAGCACCCACAGGTGTCAACAAATCCATGTTTTATACTGGATAGCAGTCGATACAAAAGACCTCAGGGGTGTCGAGAAATGTAAACTATATAATGCCAGACATGGCATAGAATTCTTACATCTTACATCCTTCCCGTGCCGTTAAACGTCACACAAGGCCCGTATGGTAGCTCGCCAAGATGTCCTGTTTTCGGCGAGTTTTTCAATCTCATCAAAGGATCTTATGCCCACTGAATTGGGTTCTCTTAAAAATGTAATCTTTAGAGTTTCACGCGGTCGACCTCTTTTTCTTGCATAGAATTCTGCTTTAAACGAAATGATGATGATGTGATCGACAATGCATTTTGTGATAATATCGAAAGCATGTGAGATGAGAACCGTGTTCACCTGGGTCTGTGTAAAACGCACGATGTACTCCAGGCAGGAGTCATTACCTAAGGGCACGGTTCACTCTCGGAGTCAGTGCTATCTAAGGGCACCATACACTCCCCTCGGGCAGGAAGCACTCCCCTACTAAAACTCATGGATAGGGTGCGAAGACACTGTCCGATTAGGCAATCAGCGACCCATAGCTGATATGCTGCGTCAGGATTAGCGAACCATAGCTGTCCAAAACCCTGTTCCACCTCTCCTTTGATACCTGTAGTAATAACAGCCCTCGCCTGACTAACGGGCCAGTGATCACCATAGTCCCCATGATAGTGGAATCTGCTAAAGAAGCTTTTTAGCTATACTCCGGGACTGAAAAAATAGCTGCTATAACCCGCTCCCACGCCGATACGATGCTGTAATCTAACACTTCCACAGCATCTGCTGTAAAGAACATCTTGCAGTTACAAGGAGAAAGTACAAGAACACGTAGATAAAAGATAAAACAAATGGATTTTTTTAACAAATATCACAATTGATGTATTTGTTTTACTAAAACTTTGTTCGCGTGCAGCTACTGTAACACGCCAGGCCACCCTCGAATTTGATATATTATTCTGAAAATTATTTTAATTTGTATACTGAAAATATAATGAGGAAAAACTGGAAGAAGTGGAGAGTTTTGAATATCTTGGATCACTGCTAACTAATAATGGAGGGAAATTAAAAGGAGGACATCTATTGCTCTTCCGAAAGTAAAACAACTAAAGAATCTTTGGAGAGGAACAGACAGAACTACACAAATAAGATTTTTAAGAGCATGCATCTTTCCCATCGCACAATATGCGCGTGAGACCTGGACAAAACAGCTAAGAAACACGTAAATGCCTTTGCGGAAGAGTTCTTAAAATATAATGGACACAAAAAAGAACAAATATATCCATACTACAACTCACTACCAAAAATAGCACTAAGATGGACACCACACGGGAACAGAAGTAAGGGTAGACCAAAAGAGACATGGAGAAGAGCAACAGAAAGGATGTTGAGCAATAGAGGGCTCACCTGGGCAAGACCAGAAAAAAAGGCAAAGGACAAGCATTTGTGGAAAACCCTTGCGGAAGCCCTTTGTGCCCTGGTTCAGATAGAGAGAGAGACAAGAACTTAATATTGAAGAAGACTGGCTAGTAAAGAGGATTAAAGAGAGAAAACTTAAATATTTTGGACACATTAAACATCATGATAATCTAGAGAAAACTGTCTTTGAAGGGTACATAATAGGAAAAAGAAAGAGAGGAAGACCAAGGCGAAGATGGCTGCAAGACATCGTTGAAAATAGATGCATCAGCAGCAGGCCATCTTGCCCACAGCCGAGAGGCCTACAAGAGTGCTGTTAGGGAGGCAAAGTTCCACAAGGGACATGCAAATGAATGAATGAAGATGCAGATAAATTGTGAATACTAAATAGCTGTTTCCAGTCAAATATATGGAGTTCTCTTCGTTTGTAACTGATGAAGAATCCTCCAGTCAAAAAGATAACTTCCATGCATGGCATGTTAACAAAAAGTGTTATCCTCTAGAAATTCTGCAGTTATTAAATAAGTAAGGCGACAATATGCACCCCTGACGGACCCATAGTTTTATGTCAAACCAAGTTTTGTTGTTTCACCATTTATTCTCACTGTTGAGAATACATACAGCAAATAGATACAGCTGTATCGATACAAAAGACCTCATAGACCAAATAGATACGGCAGTGATGTTAACTCTATCAGTTGTGTTGGAAATCCCATTTTTTCCATTATTTCCCAAAGTTTCTGGTGTTGTACACAATCAAATGCCTTTGAGTAGTATATATATATATATATATTCACATTAATAACATCTTATTGGCAGAAATGCAGATGAAGCCACTGACAACAATTATTGAGGAAAGACGCTGGCGATGGTTGGTACATGTGCTCAGAATGACTGACAACTGACTACCAAAAATAGCACTACGATGGACACCACAGGGGAACAGAAGTAAGGGTAGACCAAAAGAGACATGGAGAAGAGCAACAGAAAAGATGTTGAACAATAGAATAAACTGGTGCAACGAAAACCAACTGGACAAGAGCAGAAAAAAAGGCAAAGGACAGGCATTTGTGGAAAACCCTTGCGGAAGCCCCATGTGCCCTGGGCACTTAAGGTTCAGAGAGAGAGAGAGATATTCATATTAAACTCTTTGCATTTCTCTATTATTAATCTTGTATTGAATATATGGTCTCTTGATCCTCTTCCTTGCCTGAAACCAGCTTGGACCATATTGACTTCTTCTTTTTCTATTTTCTTTCAAAGTCTACCCATTATGATTTTTAACAGAATTTTACTGGCATGACTAATCAGGGCAACAGTTCTGTAGTTTGCGCATAATTTCAGGTTACCCTTTTTTGGCAGTGATATGAATATATTTCTTTTCCATTCTTTTGACCAAATACCAGAATGCCATATCTTTTTACATAGTGCATGATAGATTGTTGCACATTCCTTTCCTCATGCTTTAATAAGTTCAGCTGTTTTCCAAATCTATCACAATTTAACTGGTTGCGAGAGAGGGACATTCTTGCTGCTAAAAATGAATCCACGATATACACATTCAGATACTTACCACGTTACCAGGGGTAGTCACTAAATACAACTCCATCGATACCGTAGTAGATGCCGATGAAGTCGTCAGTTTCCCACCAGAGTCCCTAAACTCAGTTGATCGACTGGATTGCCACCACGTCGTTTCTTACCCACGTAAGAGTTGGTAAGATTTGGAGTGGGATCTCCAATTATTTTACTACGGACCTCGACCCGCCAAAACCTTGCAACGGTCCTAGGCTGTGTATAAAGAAAATGCTGGATAATGTAATTGAAGCGACTATCTTAACAGGACAGAGAGAGGGTGTAGCAGTTTTTATCTCACGGATACCATTCTTTTCGACGGATTTCCCTTTTAACTTCAAAGATTGCAATTTCCAGTGAGACTTGAGTCACGATCAACAAGGGAGCATGAGAAACGGCTACCACATCAAAGGAAGGCAGCAGGCGCGCAACTTACCCACTCCCGGCACGAGGAGGTCATTCATTCATTTGCATGTCCTTTGCGGAACTTTGCCTCCCAAACAGCACTCCTGTAGGAGGAGGTAGTGACGAAAAATAACAATACGGGACTCTTTCGAGGCCCCGTAATTGGAATGAGTACACTTTAAACCCTTTAACGAGGATGGCAAGTCTGGTGCCAGCAGCCGCGGTAATTCCACCTCCAATAGCGTATATTAAAGTTGTTGCAGTTAAAAGCTCCTAGTTAGATCTCAGGCGCAGGCGGGCGGTCCGGCTCGCTCCGGTTCACTGCCCGTTGTCTCCTGCCCTACCGTCTGCCGGCTCTCTCCCGCAGGTGCTCTTAGCTGAGCGTCCCGGGTGGCCGGCGCGTTTACTTTGAAAAGATTAGAGTGTTCAAAGCAGGCCCCAGCTGCCTGAATAATGGTGCATGGAATAATGGAATAGGACCTCGGTTCTATTTTGTTGATTTTCGGAACTGGAGGTACTGATTAACAGGGACAAACGGGGGCATTTGTATTGCGGCGTTAGAGGTGGAATTCTTGGATCACCGCAAGACGAGTTACTGCGAAAGCATTTGTCAATAATATTTTCATTAATCAAGAACGAAAGTCAGAGGCGCGAAGACGATCAGATACCGTCGTAGTTCTGATCATAAACGATGCCGACTAGCGATCTGCAGGAGTTGCTTCGATGACTCTGCGGGGAGCTTCCGGGAAACCAAAGTTTTTGAGTTCCGGGGGAAGTATGATTGCAAAGCTGAAACTTAAAGGAATTGACGGATGGGCACCACCAGGAGTGGAGCCTGCGTCTTAATTTGACTCAATACGGGAAAACTCACCCGGTCCGGACACTGTAAGGATTGACAGATTGATAGCTCTTTCTTGATTCGGTGGGTGGTGGTGCATGGCCATTCTTAGTTGGTGGAGCGATTTGTCTGGTTAATTCCGATAACGAACGAGACTCTAGCCTATTAAATAGTTCGCCGGTTTCTCGATGCGCCGGCGCAACTTCTTAGAGGGACGAGTGGCGTTTATCCACGCGAGATTCAGCAATAACAGGTCTGTGATGCCCTTAGATATCCGGGGCCGCACGCGCGCTACACTGAAGGAATCAGCGTGGATGCCTCCCTGCCCCGAAAGGGTTGGGAAACCCGTTGAATCTCCTTCGAGCTAGGGATTGGAGCTTGTAATTCTTCCCCATGAACGAGGAACTCCCAGTAAGCGCGAGTCATAAGCTCGCGTTGGTTCTAAGAACTGTTATTGCCGTAGGTGGGGTGGAGAATTCGCTCTCCGCTCCAACGGCGTGCGTCTCAAATACCCTCTGGCAGTCAAGTCCAGCTCCTGGCCTTTTCGTGGCAGAACTGTTTAAACTGACAGGAGAAGGGGCCCTTGAAAACCAGACACTTAGGGTAAATGAGAGGCATGTTTGGTAGCTTATCTACCGCTGCTGGCGAGATTCTTCAGCTGCCGTGCGTGGAGCGGTGGTCCTCCCGGCCAAAGAAGAAAAGTGCAAATGGGGTTGCCGCGCGGAACCACTGCAGAAAAAGTGGTAGAAAGGATAAAGCAAAGCAAACAGTCAAATCACGGTACTTCTGGTCTTGAGGTCGGCAACATCCTAAATGCACTCATATCGGGTGAAATGCCTGAACCAGCTTAACCCAACGGTTAAGACACTGCTGGCAAGACTCTTTGGATGCCGCACGTGGAGTGAAGCTCCTCCCGATCAAGGAAGAAATTGCGGAAAAGAAGTAAGGGTTGCCGTGCAGCGCTGATGTGAAAAGGTGAATGAAAGGATAAAGTGAAGTTTAATCAGTATGTCCCGTAGTATCGCTGCGAGAGCGACACATACCACGGCACCTCTGCTCTAGAGGCCGGCCACGTCCGAAATACACCTACACTGGTGAAATATACCTAAACCGGCATACACCAGGGTGAAACTTGATGGCTAGGCATGTCACGCCACCTCCGCTCTAGAGGTCGGTCACGCCCGATATACACCCATACTGGTGAAATATGCCTAAACCGGCTCACACCGGGGGTGAAATTTGAAGGCTACGCATGTCATAGTATCTCTGCTCTAGAGGTCGGTCACGTCCTAAACACGCCCATACTGTAATAATTGCCTAAACCGGCTCAACCCAGGGGTGGAAGTCACTAGTGGCGAGGATTCGTCCTTCTGGGCAAAAGCTCCATCCTGGTCACAACTAGGAAGGGTAGCGGCCACGACCACAAAATGCTGAAGTCGGAGACACTGGACCAGGGCAGTCTAGATAGGCAAACACCTCTCACCCGGCGGGGATGTATGCGTATCCTAATCACGCTGAGGTCTTCCGGTGAGAAAGTCCAACTCTAGACTAAACTGGTGCAACGAAAACCAAAGTGTCACGCAATCCCGCTTCTGAGACCCACCAAGAATACAGGCTCAAGCCCTGCGATACTCTGAACCTCTTGTGGTCCTCTCGGGGATCTCGTGTGGTCCTTTCGGGTCCTTTCGGGACCACACGGGGGACCACGGGATTTACGAGAACCACAGGTAGGATCACAGCGCGGTCTTGGTGGTAGAAGCGAATGAAGAAGAATAAGATATGTTGATGACACAGTATTAATGTTCACAACACAAAAATGAATGGAAAAACTAATTATGTCAGTACGTAAGAAAGTGAAGAGCAAAACTTTTATCTTAATGCGAAGAAAACTAAATTGATGATAACTGACGAAACAAACAAGGCAGCTGAATTATGTATCAATAAGGACAAATTGGAAGAAGTGTAGAATTTTGAATATCTTGGATCACTACTAACTAATAATGGAGATACAGTGAGGGAAATTAAAAGGAGGACATCTATCGCTCTTCAGAAAGTAAAATAACTAAAGAACCTGTGGAGAGTAATAGACAGAATTATAAAAATAAGATTTTTAAGGGCATTCGTTTTTCCAGTCGCAATATGTGCCTGTGAGACCTGGACACTTAACAAAACAGCCGAGAAACCCATAAATGCCTTTGAATGCTACAGAAGAGTTCTTCAAATGTCATGAACAAAAAAAAAACAACAAATACATCCATACTACAAGATTGAATACTACATATTAAAGAAGGTTGGCTAGTAAAGAGGATTAAACAAAGAAAATTTAATTCTTTGGGACACATTAAACGTCATGATAATTTAAAGAAGACCGTCTAGGAAGGTTACATAATGGGAAACAGAAAGAGAGGAAGACCAAGGCGAAGATGGTTGCAAGACATCGTTGATGATCTGTAAATGGCAAGGAATCTTGATTACAACCAAGAGACCACCAGGACAGCTGTTAGGGAGGCAAAGTTCCACTGACTGACTGAGTGAATTTGTAAAAGACTTTAACTATATAATTTCTATACTGTGCTTATACTTTTAAATACCTGCAGATAAAATTACTTCAGTTTTACATTAGAATTTATTCATTTACTTGTCTAATAGACGACTAGGATAAATAAACTCTCGAGCAACACCGGATAATCAGCTACTGTATGCATATATATATATTGTACAAGTACTCACCATGAATGTTATCCTCTTATCCAGAAGAATGTTGTGAATAAAAGACTAACATTAATTGCTGGAAGATGGTGCTAGCGGGAGCGCTACAAATAACAGTGTCATCGGTTTCTCTTTCTTCATTGTGTTCGCTGTTATAACTTGTATGCAGATTAAAGCATAGTCTCAAGTGTAGACTATGTCAAAGCAGAAACGTATTGGAAAAACATTCTTTCACTTATATTTTTTCCCATTTATTCTGTTCCTCAGAGTTCACAAATGGGAATTCAATATATAATCATATCGGAAGACCCACAGTGTTAGAGACCAGTGTTCCCAGTCCCGGCATTCACGATTAAACTTTACAACAGTTTATGCTAGCTGACGTTTATTAGTGTTTGATCTGGACGAGATTTCATCAGGACAGGATTGGATATACACCGGACAGTGTGCAAAATATGTGTCAAGTCTTCTCGAGGAAACCCGGTTGGTTACTGCCTCATAACCTATATTTATGTTTTAAGACAAACGGTGTATCAAGGTCCACACAGACTCAACTAGTGTCTCAATGAGTTGAAAAGCTTTTGATCATGCGAGGTTCCTTCCATAACACATGGCTCTCGGGTTCAGTGCTGGCGTGGCCGGATCACTACACTCACAACAAAACATCACCATGTGGCTGATGGTGTCTTTACCTAGCTCATAGTTCGTCCTTCTTTTGCTTAACGCTTCCTGATACCTATGAACGCATTCAGCTTTAGACGGGGAGGGTATCATAGCTAGGAACACATTCTTTAAAAAAGAATCTCGCAACATAAGTTGGAAGTCCGCAGTAACTCACAACATGTCTTGGAGTAACGTGCCGTTAAATTTAATTATGTTTGCACCTTTTTAAAGTTGGATTATGCAAAATGAATTATTAAATAAAAAAAAATTATTTCGCTGAGAACTTCCGGACATTTCTCAACTAATTTGTTTACCAGTTCAGTAACAGACACTGGTAACGTTTTCATTCTTTTTTCAATCATTTTGACGAGTTACAGAGATGGGCCTAAAAATGTCGTTTTACTGTGCAATAGCATGCCTCTCCGCCCCACTAAATTCTCAAATTAAATAACATGTCTTGTCTCCTACCTCTTCCTTTGGGTGTTGAGGGTTCAAATAGACTTCTTGATAGGGCTCGATGAACTGTTTCATATATTGGGATATTTAATGCTGCTGTAATTTCCTTTCTCCATCTCCTGCCTGGGCCTTCTCTTCCCCTATTACCTATAAATCTTAGTGTGAATGTTGTCTGTGATATACTGTCTGGTGGTAACAGTATAACATGATCAAGTCATTTGAGTTGCTGTTTCTGGATTTATTGATGTTACTCCAACCTTTGCTCTGATGGTGTTGTTTCTTATTTGGTATATTCTTGTCACATTTAGTATTCTAATAATAACCTTAATAATAAATAACACTTAATATTTTAAAACTGATTATGCCAAGTACTCTCGATGACTGGTAACTCATTACCATAAACAGCGCTGAAACTAACACATCATTGAAACAGGAATAAGGGCAGACCAGAGGAGACATTGAGAATAACAATACAGAGGATGCTGAATAATATAGGGCTCATCTTGGCACAGAGCAGAAAAACAGGCGAAGGACAGACGTTTATATAAAATCTTTGCTGAAGTCCCATTTGTTTTGGACAATTTGGTCCAGAATGAGAGAAAGGTGTTATTTAATTATGTCCGAGTAGCATTAATAACAATTTATAAATTAATGAAAACAAATTATAAAACAGATTATAAATTGATAATAAAATTATAAACGGTTAAAAGAATGTAGATACTTATATCATCACAAAGACTTTTCAAACCACAAACAATGGTTTATACCAGGGTGTTGTTAAAGTCTCACTACACTTTCTATGAAAAAAAATTGAAAAATAAAGTAATTTACGTTATCACAAAATGTGCTTTAAAAAGTCATTTAATTAGTTACAATAGTGACTGCAGTGATACAACGCTGTTTTGGGTTAGCTGGAATGTACCACTGAAATACTCATTATAACAGATGTTGTGCCCACCACGGGCTTCAAAGACATGACTGTACACGTCTCTTCATATTGTCAAATATTATCTGTTGTTATTTCTTGAATGGTAATTTTGATTGCTTCTTTCAGGTCCTCAATTGTTTGTATATTATTTTTGCGAACATTTCCTTTCAAGAAAGCCCATAAATAATCACCTAATTTATTTAGATCTGGAGAACGAGCAGACCAAATTCCACGAGATGTGCGATTTGCGAAAATTACTTCCAAAAAAACATGTGTAGCTCTGGCTAGGGTTAAGGTTAAGGATTAGGGTTAGGGACTAGGGGTTAAGGTTAGGGGTTTGGGTTAATTTTAGGGTTAAGATTAGAGTTAGGGTTAAGGTTAGCAGTTAGGGTTTAGGGGTTAGGGTTAAGATTAGGGTTAAGTTTAAGGTTAGGGTTTGGGTTAGTGATTAAGTACTTGGGTTTGGGGTTAGGGTTAGGTTAGTGTTATGGTTTGGGTTATGGTTTAGGGTTGGGGTTCGAGTTAGGGTTAGGGTTAGGGTTAAGATTAGGGATAAGGGCTAGGGTTAGTGGTTAGGTTTTAGGGTTAAGTTTAGGGTTAAAGTTAAGGTTAGAGTTAGGCTTAGGGTTAGGGCTTAGGGGTTTGGGTTAGGGTTTGGGTTAGGTTTAGTTTTGTGTTAGGGTTTGTGTTTGGCTTATGTTAATGTTAGGGTTATGGTTAGGCTTAGGTTTTGTGTTAGTATAATCTTAATCCTAACCTTAACCATAACTTAACCCTAACGTGACACTAACCCAATATTAACGTAACATAACCCTAAACCTAAACCTAGCCTTAATTTTAACCCTAACACTAATACTAACTGAAATCTAATCCTAACCCTAACTTAATCATAACTCTAATACTAATCTAAACCTAACCTAACCGAACTCTAACATTAACAATAAAGATAACCTAAATCTAACACAAACCCTAACCCTAAAACTAACTTAAACCTAACCCTAACCCAAACCCTAACTTAACCATAACTCTAATCCTACATTAGCCCTAACCTAATTTAATCCTAACATTAAGAATGAACCAAACCCTAATATTAACCTAACCCTAACATTAACTCTGACCCTATCCGTAAGCCCTAAAACCTGACCCTAACCTTAACCTATAACCGTAACCCTAACAATAACATCAACCCTAACCCCTAACGCTACCCCTAACCTTAACCTTAACCCTAAATCTAACCCTAACAACCGAAACAACGCTGTTTTTGGTTCGGAGGAATGTACCACTGAAATATTCGTTATAACCATAAGGTAGCAGTTAAGGGTTTACGGTCAGGGTTAATGTTAGGGTTAGCGTTTAACCCTAAACATGTGTAGCCCTAGTTAAGGTTAGGGTTTTAACTTTAACCCTAACCCTAACAATTAACCCTAACCATAATCTCTAACCCTAACCCTAACCGAAACTCAATCCATAACTCTAAACCCTAACCCTAGCATTAACCCAAACCCTAACCTAACATTAAGTATAACCATTTCCCTAACCTAATCCTAACAATAACATTAACTATAAATTAACCTTAACGCTAACCTAACCAGTATTGTAGCATAATCTTAATTTTAACTTTAACCCTAACTTTAAGCCTAACTCTAATCCGTACCCCTAACCCATAACCTTAATCTAAACCATAACTTAACCTAGACTCTAACCAGTATTCTAACATAATCTTAATTTTAATATTAACTCTAAACTTAACCCTAACCCCTGCTTCTTCTTCTTTGTTCGCATTGTCTGTCTATATCTGCAGTCCTGTCTCTTGGATAACTCTAATACTAATCTAACCCTAACATTAACAATAAAGATAATATATATATGACCTAAACCTAACACAAACCCTAACCCAAACCTTAATACTAACCTAACCCTAACCCACACTCTAAACCTAGCTTAACCATAACTCTACTCCTAAGTTAACCCTAACCTAATCTAACCCCAACATTAAGAATAAACATAACCCAAACCCTAACCTAACCCTAAAACTAACCCTAACCCTAAACTTAACCAATCATTAACATCACCTAACCTTTTAACCTAACCCTAACCCAAACCCAAACCCCTAACCTCTAAACCTAACCCTATCCCTAACATTAACCCTAACCTAAACCTAAACCTAACCCTAACCTTAACACTAATCTAACCCTAGCCGTAACCCTAACTTTTAGTCTAAGCTAAATCTAACCCTAAACCTAAAATAACTCCCAAACTGTGCATGTACATTTTTATTTGAATGCCGTGTAAAATATTTCTGGAAATAAAGAGTTAAAAAAATTATCCTCCAGCTGATTTCGCTGGTTGCTTTTTCCTAGGTTTTTGATAATATAAAGCGGTTAGAGTAAACAACGACTTCTAAAAGTTTCGGCTTTTCACTTCATTAGTAGTAAATATGCAATAAATAGTAAAAATGCAGTAAATATTCGAAAACAATGTAACGGAAATTGTTTTGTCACGTGATTCACTAAACCGTGTTGTCACGTGATTCACCAAAACATTGTCGTCTGCTAACTTTGTCGTCTGACTGTAACAATGGAACCTTAGTATTCTAGTATTGGACTGATTTAAACTTTTGCTCCCACAACTTTACCAGAAAAAGTCACTGTCCTTCTTTGTAAGAGGGGAACTTAGTTTTGGGTGAGTCGTTTACTTTTCTTATATTTAATGTTTATTAGTCTTTTTTAACGAAAATTTTGCCCCCAAATATATTCACAGCTTTATTCAAAACACTATATTATACTAATCATACAAACACACACAGGACGAAGAAACAGTGAGAGAAGATAAAATAAAAATTCACGCGAATGCTATGTAAAAAGTTAATTCATTCATTTACTTGTCCCTTGTGGAACTTTGCCTTCCTAACAGCACTCCTGTAGGCCTCTCTGTTGTGACCAAGATTGGCCTGCTGCTGATGCATCCAATGTAAAAAGTAGGAATGGAAAAATAGAATAAAATAAAATAAATGGAGCATTTAGCCGTGATGAAAGAAGTGCGCATGGTGGAATGTAGAGAACGTTTAAATGTAGATTTGTAATGTGTGATAGGTGGGTCGTAAATATATTATAATGTAATATAATTCTAGGATAACAGAATTGTCTTCATGTTGTTGAGTCTTCGGTTAGTATATGCCCTGGTTAGCACTTGTCACTTGCTCGCGCTGTTTGTGATTATATCCATCCATGGCTTTTGAACTTTCCTGCTGATCATCTTTACTTGTCAGACGGATAGGTTTTGGGTATACGTATATATAGAACTATCACCGTATAGTGTGCTGACAGGTCAAGGAAAATATGGGCACTAACACCATATCCATATGTGCCTCTAAGGCATGACAGTGTCACCTTTAGTTTTTTATATATAGAACTAAATTTATAAATATGCACAAACCCACAAAGCTAAGTGTCCACTTTTTAAAATATTACTTCTTCCAGTTTTATTTATTATATATCATCGATTTGAAGTTACGTTTTCATCACTGATGTAAAGTTATATTTTCTCTTCTTTTCCTACGTCTTTGTCCTGTGTGTGTGTTTTTTTTTGTTTGTTTGTTGTTGTTGTTGTATGATTAATGTTTAAACCAAAACTGTGTGCTCATTAATGAAGCTGTTCCTACATCTGTTTTGAATAGTCTTACATTACTTATATAGTCACTCAACAGCAATTCCCTTACATGACAAAGCAAAGTTTCTGCATAGGAGAAACTGAAACGTGATTTATCTCTTATCATTCTCATAAAACATGATGCATTAAATTTGTATTAAATCCTGTAGAAGTATGAAGGATCCACATGTGATATCTCAAACATCATGATCTATGAAGGATAGCTGATAAGGCTAATAAATAGCTGATATGTAGGCGACGTTGTTGAAAGGGACGGGGGATGTTGAGCAGTAGTCAAAAGTGAAGCCTTAGAAGACATCAACAGCTCGAATGTACATACAACAAACGGGTAGAATAACAAGCATTGTTTATTTGTAAAATCAGGATATCATATTAGTCAAAAAGGCAAATCAGGATAATCATGTTAGTCAAAAAGGCAACAAAGAATAGCCCTTTCAGAACATCATGAAAGGTATTCAGTGAAGACAGATAATAGCATGTTTCGTTAGGCAGCAGCTATACGTTGTGCGGCTTACGAGGATTTATTATGTGTCATGGTGGCGATTGGGTCAGAAGGATTTTTCTATTGAGAACAGTTAGTTGCGTGGTATTTTACATTTCAGATAAATAGCTAGAAAAAAGTTTTTGTGTAACGAAATATAAAAATGTATAGGACGTCACTGCAGTAAAGATGTGCTACAAACAGAAGTTTTTGACCAGTATAAGCAGCTTTATTTGTGAAAAGGGGAAAAATATAGTTGTGACTTTTCAACTGTCATTTTATTAATTCAGTAGCTTGGAGAGAAAAAAAATCAAGAGAAATGCAGGACCACATTTTATATGTGACATTTTATAAAAGAGGGAAAAAAACTCATATGACAGCTTTAATTCAGAACTACATGGATCATTATTATTCTTTTTAAAAAAGACGTTAGAGAGATGGCATAAAGTGCTGTGTTTTTACGCATTTCTACTAGCAAAACAGCTGAGAAACACATAAATGCCTTTGAATGTAAATGCTACAGAAGAGTCTCCAAATATCGTGGACACAAAAAAGAACAAATATATCTTATACTTCTTATCTTATATCTTATATCCTTCTCGTGCCGTTAAACGTCACATAGGGCTCGCAAAGTAGTTCGCCAATTTTTCCTGTCTTCGGCGAGTCTTTCAACCTTATCAAAGTATTTTATGCCTGTTAATTTGGCCTCTCTTAATAATGTCCTCTTCAGAGTTTCACGCGGTCTGCCTCTTTTTCTTCGGCCTGTTGTGTTCCACTTGATAGCTTGTTTTGGGATTCTCTGATTATTTCTTCTCATCAAGTGACCAACATATGTCCATCTCCTTTTCCTGATCACCCATGAGACTGGTTGTTGTTCACTCATCTGTCTTATCTCTGCATTGTTCTTGAATTCATTCCACTTGATGCCGAGTATTTTCCTTAGGCATTTGTTTTCAAAAGAGTCTAATTTCTTTTCTATTTCTTTAGTTGTTTTCCAGCTTTCGCATGCATAAATGAGGGTGGATATTACATTTGAATTGAATAGTCTTAACTTGGTTTTTGTGCTTATAACTTTTGAATTCCATATGTTCTCAAGATTCTTGAAGATTAATGCTGCTTTTGCAATTCTGATCCTAACTTCCTTTCTAGTGTCACCATCCTGGTTTATGTAGCTGCCAAGGTATGCAAATTGATTGACTTCTTCAGTATCTGTCCCTTCTATGTGTATTTTTCCATTTTGATTAAGAGGAATTTTCATTATTTTTGTTTTGTCCTTGTTAATTTCAAGTCCTGTTTTGCTAGCCAGTGAAGACAGGGTGTTTTTTCTTGCATGGAATTCACATTATTACTGATAAGAGTTATGTCATCAGCAAAATCAAGATCTTCTAGTTGGGTCCCATGTACCCAGTCAATACCTGTGTTACCTGTGCAGCATTTTTTTCATTATGAAGTCTACTGTAATCCCAAAAAGTAAAGGAGACAGTATACATCCTTGTTTCACGCCTGTTTCAATCTGGAACCATTCACTTATCCCTTCTTCTGTCTTGACTGCACAAACATATCCATTGTATAAGTCCTTAATGATGTTGTGGAGAGAGAAGATTAGAGAGAAATGGAGGCAATGAGCTTTAATAGCCCGGAAAGCTGAAGAAGAAGAAGAATGGTGACAATACACACCCCTGTCAGACTCTAGTTTTTACATTGAACCAATCCGTATTGCCTGCTGTTGTCCATTACTGTACTGTGACTATTTGTATATAATGACATTATGTTTTTCAGTAGATGTCCAGGTACACCATATTCCTCTAATACTGCCCACAATTTGTTAATGCCCTAGTAAATAAAAGGCAGACCGCATGAAACTCTGAAGAGGACATTGTTAAGAGAGGCCATATTAACAGGCATAAAATCCCTGATGAAGTTGAAAGACTCGCCAAAGACAGGAAAAATTGCCGAACTACCTTGTGAGACCTATATGATGTTTAACGGCACGGGAAGGATATAAGATATAAGAAATAAAAGAAAAGACATTAATTTGCAAGCCAGTAATTGCATTAATATATATGTCAATTCTCATGTCAGAAAATAAGTCAATGTTCTAAAATCATAAATACCAGTTTCTATATGTGACTTTCCATGATTGCTGCTTGGAAGAAGTGGAGAGTTTTGAATATCTTGGATCACTACTAACTAATAATGGAGATACAATGAGGGAAATTAAAAGGAGGACATCTATTGCTCTTCAGAAAGTAAAACAAATAAAGAATCTGTGGAGAGGAGCAGACAGAACCACAAAAATAAGATTTTTAAGGGCATGCATCTTTCCCATCGCAACATATGCCTGTGAGACCTGGACACTTAACAAAACAGCTGAGAAGCACATAAATGCCTTTGAATGTAAATGCTATAGAAGAGTTCTCCAAATATCGTGGACACAAAAAAGAACAAATATATCTATACTACAAGAGCTTAATATTGAAGAAGGCTGGCTAGTAAAGAGGATTAAAGAGAGAAAACTTAAATATTTTGGCCACATTAAACGTCATGATAATTTAGAGAAGACCGTATTGGAAGGATACATAATGGGAAAAAGAAAAAGAGGAAGACCGAAACGAAGATGGCTGCAAGACATCGTTGATGATCTGGAAATGGATGCAGCAGCAGCAGGCCATCTTGCTCACAACCGAGAGGCCTACAGGAGTGCTGTTTGGGAGGCAAAGTTCCGCAAGGGACATGCAAAGGAATGAATGAATGAATATGTGACTTACGTGAACTACAAACATTCATTGCGCAGTCTAACAAAAAATGTTTTTTTTCATGGTGCCTTGGTTTTTAGGCCTCCTCCTGTGGTATTTGGGGCACTCATTCAGAAAATTTCATTGGATAGATCACATCAGCTCTAGTTTCTTAGATATGGTTGAATTTCTAAAATTTTACTCTGCTCTTTAAAAAATCTCTTTTTCAGAATTGTGATGCCGTAGCAAGCTGTCTTATTTGAAGAGGAAGTTTATGTATTTAATTTACCAACATTTTCTTTTTGTGCATAATGACCTTTGTTTCACAACAATTCATATACTTCCTTTCCTATAACGCACACTGGCATAAAAATGTGTGGCTCAAATGGCAAAATTGCTTTTGTTCTGTTTTATTACATAAATATGTGCACAAAATTAAGATGGTAAATCATGGTTTTCATAGACTACATAAATTTGTATTTCAAAGGTTTCTCAGCTTGATCTATTTAAAACAGTTACACTATATAATAGTTGGGATAGTATAAGAGGTGTGTGTTTTTTGCAGGATAGTATAGGAGGTGTGTGTATTTTCCCACTCATATCATTTCATTTTTACAAACTGAACACTGTAGAGGTTATGGCTACTTCAAGATGGAGCTGCCTGAATCATCCCAATGTATTTTGCTATATTTATGGGGAGTACACACCGAAAACTAGTAGGAAACCTATGTCTAAGTTTGTACAAAGAGCATATGTAGGTTATTTTGGTGCCAAGCTTGGAGATCAAGATAAGCCATAGGCTCCTTATATTGTATGAAAAACTTGTACAGAGCATCTGTGGATAAATGGAAAGAGAAGCACCCTGAAATTTGGAGTACCAAGGGTGTGGAGGGAACTGAAAAACCTTCGATGACCGTTATTTTTGTACTGTTAATATCATAGGCATCAATTGAAATAATCATGACGAGTGGTCTTACCCTGATCTACCTTCAGCTAGGAGACCTGTTCCACACTCAGATCTTGTACCTGTTCCACCTTTCCTTGAACTAACACAGCTCTCAGAGGATGAGTCTTGCATGTTTGATGTCACACAAGGTAAAGAAAGTGGGTGTAGTGACAATGAATTCCAAACAACTTCACATAGTGATCATTTTGATCAGAATGAATTGAGTAATCTGATGGTTCTAAGGACTGCAAATGCGCCTCAAAAAGCCTCTGGCAGTCAAGTCCAGCTCCTGGCCTTCCCGTGGCAGAACTGTTTAAACTGACAGGAGAAGGGGCGAGGGCGAATATCTGGCGCCTGAAAACCAGTTACTTAGGGTAGATGAGTGGCACGTTTGGTAGCTCATCTGCCGCTGTTGGCGAGATTTTTCAGCTGCCGTGCGTGGAGCGGTGCTCTTCCCGGCCAATGAAGAAAGGTACAAATGAGGTTGCCGCGCAGCATCACTGCGGAAAAGGTGGTAGAAAGGATAAAGCGAAGCAAACAGTCAAATCATGGCACCTCTGGTCTGGAGGTCGGCCACGTCCTGAGTGCAGTCATGTCGGGTGAAATGCATGAACCGGCTTGTCCCAGAGGTTAAGACACTGCTGGCGAGACTCTTCAAATGCCGCGCGTGGAGTGAAGCTCCTCCCGGTTAAGGAAGTAAATGCGGAAAAGAAATAAAGGTTGCTGTGCGGAGCCGATGGAAAAGGTGGTGGAAAGTGAAGTTTAACCGGTATGTCCAGTAGTATCGCTACGAGAGCTATACCACGGCACCTCTGCTCTAGAGGCCGCCCACGTCTGAAATACACCTACACTGGTGAAATATGCCTAAACCGGCACACACCAGGGGTGGAACTTGATGGCTAGACATGTCATGCCACCTCCGCTCTAGAGGTCGGTAACGCCTGATAAACACCCATACTGGTGAATTTTGCCTAAACCGGCTCATACCAGGGGTGAATCTTGAAGGCTATGCATGTCACAGTACCTCTGCTCTAGAGGTCGGTCCTGTCCCAAACACGCCCATACTGAGATAATGCCTAAACCGGCTCAACCCAGGGGTAGAAGTCACTAGTGGCGAGGATTCGTCCTCCTGGACAAAAGCTCCATCCTGGTCACAACTAGGAAGGGTAGCGGCCACGACCGCAAAATGCTGAAGTCGGAGACACTGGACCAGGGAAGTCTAGATAGGCAACCACCTCTCACCCGGCGGGGATGTTTGCGTATCCTAATCACGCTGAGGTTTTCCGGTGAGAAAGTCCAACCCTGGACTGGATGGGCAACCACCCTCACCCGGCGGTGATACACGGGTATCTCAAAACACTTCGAGGTTTTCCGGTGAAAAAGTCCAACTCTGGCCTGGGTGGGCTACCGCCTCTCACCCAGCGGGGATGCACTGATATCCTAAACACGTCGAGGTCTTCCGGTGAGAAAGTCCAACCCTAGACTAAACTGGTGCAATGAAAACCACGGTGTCACGCAATCCCGCTTCCGAGACCCACCAAGAATACAGGCTAAAGCACTGTGACACTCTGAATCTCTTGTGGTCCTTTCGTGGATCTCGTGTGGTCTATTTTGGACCACACAGGGGACCACGGGACCTAACGAGGACCACAGGCATGAATTCAGTAGGTTCACAGTGCGGTTTTTGGTGGTAGAAGTGAACGAAGAAGAAGAAGAAGAAGTAATCTGATCAGGGATTTAAAAAATCTTTCCGAAGAGTCTTCTGAGCTGTTTGCCTCCAGACTAAAGGAAAAGAATGTACTTCAGCCTGGAATGTAAATTACATTTTATCACAGGAGAGAAAAGGATTTGCTGCCATTCTTTACTGAGGACAACAACTTTGTATTCTGCAGTGACATTGGAAACCTTGTAAAGAAAATTGATCTTTCAGAATAAAACCCAAGTGAGTGGCGTCTTTTCTTCGACAGTTCAGAACTTAGTTTGAAATATGTTCTTTTAAATAATGGCAACAAATAATGTTCTATTCCAATCGGTCATTCCACCAGGATGAAAGAAGAATACATGGTCATCTCTTTAGTCTTGGAAAAGATAAATTACCAAGAACATGAATGGGTGATTTGTGTGGACTTGAAAATGGTTAATTTTCTTCTTGGTTAACAAAGTGGCTACACAGAGTATCCTTGCTTTTTATGCCCTTGATAGCTTGTTTTGGTATTCTCTGATTGTTTCTTCTCATCACGTGGCCTACATATGTCCATCTTCTTTTTTCTGATCACCCATGAGACAGGTTGTTGTTTGCTCATCTGTCTTATCTGTGCGTTGTTCTTGAGTTTGTTATACCAAGTATTTTCCTTAGGAAAAGTATTCATACTGGCATCATTATCAAAACCATTTGATTTTATGATGAATGGTTGTACTAGTGGTGGGGTGCTTAGGCTGCTAATATACTAGAGTATACACAAATGTACAAAAACACATACACAAAATAACTTTATGACACATGTAGAGGACTATTTACTCACTGACAGTCAGTCTGGTTTTAGATACCAGGCATTCCTGCTACACAAATATCACTAAAGTGACAAAAAATTGGTTAGGAGACATAAAAGATAACTGTTTGGTGTTATTTTTGTAGGCTTTAAAAAAGGCATTTTATATGAAATTTGTGAGTAAAAAAAAAGCTAAAAACTTACAGACTGCACTGTTAGTAAAATTAATTGCATCATTTCTTTCAGACAAACAACAGTTAGTATTTTTCAACAACTCTCCATAAAATTCATCTGTAGTTGATACTGGTGTTCCATAAGGTTCTGTTCAATGCCGGCTTCTCTTTGCTATCTGTATCAGTGATCTTCTGCTTCACTCCTCCTGTGACCTTTTTTGCCAGCAACTGTACAGTCTACACCAGTGACTACGGCATTATCAGCCTTGAATCAACTCTTCAGGTTGAGTTAAATAATCTAATTAAATGAAGCAACAACAGTGGCATGATCATAAACACTGATAAAACAAAATAAATTCTTATAACAACAAGACAGAAACTAATAAATGTGACAAAAACAACTTTATAGGTCTGTATTGAAACATCAAAAATGAAAAAAAAAATGTTAGCCAGCAGAAAATGCTAGGTCTCACTAGTGACCAACATCTGACCTGGATCTCTCATGTGCATGGTCTAACAAAACACACTGTGCCAAAAGTTTACCAGTTAGCCAGAATTAAACACTTAATTGATATGTGTATATACAAACACATTTAGGGTATTGCCAATCTGGAATGGTTTCTCAGTGTTAAATACAAAGAACCTTTACTAACTTCTAAATCGAGCAGTAAAGCTTATTAGTGATCATAATCACACACTGACCACAGATAAACACAAACCTATTCAGTTTTTACCTCTTAAGGACAAGTTCCTATTCAACAAAGCCAAATTAGTACACCAAATTCTTTCACTGTTACCTACAAATCATAGTATGAATCTTGTCTGTGACATACTGTCTGGTAGTAACCATATAACATGAACAAACTATTTGACTTTCCTGTTTCTGGATATAGTGTAATACTGGTGTTACTCCAACCTTTGCCCTGATGGTGTCATTTCTTATTTGGTCTCTTCTCGTCACATTTAGTATTCTTCTTAAACATCTCACTTATTATTTTGATTTTTCTTTTGTTCTTGATTGTTAGTTATGTTTGACATTGATAACTTAGAGTGGGAGGAATACTGTGTTGTAAAGTGCCTTTTTTGTTTTATTTGTGATGTTTTTACTATGTATGTTAGCTTCTTTGCAGATGTTGTCAATGTATGTTGTGAATAGTAAGGAAGATAGTACACAGCCTTGCCCCACTCCAGATTTTGTGATGAATGGTTGTACTAGTGGTGGGGTGCCTAGGCTGCTAATATACTAGAGTTTGCCTAGAGTATGCTATGGCACCTTTAAGGCACCATTTATCAAGATTATCTCTCTCCTTACTATGTTGTGTTGGCATACAGCACAGCAGCAACTGACTAGCAAGAACAAGTGGAATGTCTTCTTAGACAGAATTACTCCTAAAGAATCAGTTTGATGTCTACTTGTCTTATATCTTATCTTATATCCTTCTCGTGATGTTAAATGTCACATAGGGCTCACAAGGTAGTTTGCCAATTTTTTCTGTCTTCAGCGAGCCTTTCAACCTCATCAAGGGATTTTATGCCTATTAATTTGGCCTCTCTTAACAATGTCCTCTTCAGGGTTTCACACAGTCTGCCTCATTTTCTTTGGCCTGTTGTGTTCCAGATGTCTACTGTGCTAATATTATTCCTGTCTGAATTTATTTAATTACTTGTAAACCAATAGGCAACTTGTCACTGTAGTATTCCCTTAGCAACACAACAATACCCAGACTCACCTCTACTACAATGAAAACACCACATCAGCTGGACTTCATGTCTCACAATGGAACAAATAGCAGAAAAATTCTATCAACTCAATCCAACTCCAACTAGGAAGTTAGGGTTAGGATTGAATGAGAAAAACTAATGGAAAATGAAATGAAGCCACAAGGCCTGACAAGAATAGAAACATACAATTCCTGGCGTGATTATTCTATTGGGAAAAACCACAACAGTAATCAAAAGTTTTACATGCTTACAAGATTGTTGAAAATTTTACACAAAGTTAACAAATTCCAAAATATCACAACAAACTAATTACTAAATAAGGCCATATCAACAAAACAGGATGACATTACAACTGTACACTACATTTTCACAACTTCTACTAAAGAACTCAGTCTCAAAAGAAAACATTTCAAAAATCTCTCTAACACATCTATCTGATACTCATACTGAAGCCTACATCACAACTGAAAGCCAACCCAAAACCCCTGGTCAGCCTTTCTGACCCTTAAATATTCCCTAAAAATCTCCCCAAACTTCCCAAATACATCGTGAAAAACCTAAGTCACATTAAGTTACATATTTTATGACCTTTCATCATCATCAGGTGTCGTGCTGACTGGTGTTGGCTATTATGCTTCTCCAGAGTACATGATCCTCCATGCAGGCCATTAGTTCAGTTGGTGATTTCCTCTCACACCATCTCGTCAGACTGTCCAGTATCAACTTCTCTTGGTTTTCCCCTGGCTCTTCTTCAGTCTATTTTTCCTGTTGTTATAATATTTTCAATGCCCCCTCTTCTCATTGCATGTCCTATGAAAGTACATTGTCTCTCTCTCTCTTATTTTTTTGACAAGATTTTTTTCTATCTCCAGCTCTTCTCAAACATTCTCCATTAGTTATTTTTGATGTCCAGGGAATTTGCAACATTCTTCTAATAAACCACATTTCTGGTGCTTCCAATGACCTTTGTGCAGATCTGTCTGTTGTCCATGATTCGTTTCCATATAACAAGATAGGTTCAATATAGCACTTTAGGACTCATTTTCTAACATTTATTGATAAGGATGTGTTGGATAATACGTTTCTCATTCTTTGAAATGCAGTCTTTGCTTGGCCTATTCCACTCTTAATTTTTATTTTGCATTTCCCATCTGAAGTTATTACTGCTCCAAGGTATTTGAATTTGTGCACCTGCTTTAGAATAGTTCCATTTAATTCTATACTGCATTTTGGTGGATTCTGTTTCTTAGATATAACTATAGTCTCTGTCTTTTTGATGTTCAGTGTAAGGCCTTTCTGTTCACTTTCTTTGGTGACTTTATCCAAGAGATTTTGCAGGTCTTGTTGGTTCTTATCTGTCAGTACTGTGTCATCAGCATACTCTCTCTCTCTCTGAACCTTAAGTGCCCAGGGCACATGGGGCTTCTGCAAGGGTTTTCCACAAATGCCTGTCCTTCGCCTTTTTTTCTGCTCTTGCCCAGGTGAGCCCTCTGTTGCTCAACATCCTTTCTGTTGTTCTTCTCCATGTCTCTTTTGGTCTACCCTTACTTCTGTTCCCCTGTGGTGTTCATCTTAGTGCTACTAAGCATACTAAAGGTTGTTAATATTGAATCCTACTTTTATACCTGGTTCTCCAGTTATCGTTCTTAGAATATTCTCACTGCACAGAGAAAAAGGGTCTGGCGATAATACACACTCTTGTAACAGTCCCTGTTTTATTGGTTGATATTTTCCAGTTTTATTTTCAACTTGAATTGCTGCTTCTTGCTGCCAGTATAGATGTTTTACAATCCTCAGGTCTGTGCCATCTGTGTTTATGTCTTCAAGCATTTTAACAGTCTCATCATATTTCACTTTGTCGAATGCCTTGGTGTAATCAATGAAGTATAAGTATAATTCTTTCTGTATAATTCTTTCTTTCTTTCTGTTATAATTCTTTCTGTACTTCTAAAGCTCTTTCTGTTAATGTTCGTAAAGCATAAATGGCATTGTGTGTTCCCTTTCCTTCAACAAAACCAAACTGTTCATCTGCTATTTCCATTTTTATCTTTTTCCGTATAATTCTCATAATAATTCTCAGACGTAGCTTTGTTATGTGGCATGAAAGGCTGATAGTCCTGTGGTCATCACCTTCCTTTGTGCCTGGTTCCTTTGGTAGGTCTTTAAACGTGGATTTAATCAGGTCACAGGACATATCATCACTGTTGTAGATGTCATTCAGTAACTTGGTTATTATTTTTATTCCCATCTCCTCTCATTCATTCATGCATTCATTCATTTGCATGTCCCTTGTGAAACTTTGCCTCCCTAACAGCACTCCTGTAGGCCTCTCGGTTGTGAGTAAGATGGCCTGCTGCTGATGCATCCATTTGCAGGTCAACAACGATGTCTTGGTCTTCCTCTCTTTCTTTTTCCCATTATGTACCCTTCCAAGACAATCTTCTCTAGATTATCATGACGTTTAATGTATACAAAATATTTCAGTTTTCTTTGTTTAATCCTCTTTACTAGCCAGCCCTCTTCAGTATTAAATTCTTGTAGTATGGATATATTTGTTCTTTTTTGTGTCAAATGATATTTGAAGAACTCTTCTGTAGCATTTACATTCAAAGGCATTTATGTGTTTCTCAGCTGTTTTTTTAAGTGTCCAGGTCTCACAGGTATATGTTGCAATGGGGAAGCATTTCTATTTCTTATTATATTATCAGGCCTAGTCGCCTTTCCTTTCTTCATGTGTTTGATGGCATCTATAATTTCATCTTCAAGTATTGATGGTCCATCACAGTTTTCACTATCTGGTGTTATTTCTGGTCTTCCTCCACTATATCAATGTACTCTGTCCACCTGTCCACAATATCTTCTTTTCCTATTACCATTTTACCTTCTTTTGATTTCAGGCATCCTGTGGTATATTTTGTCTTCCTGCCTGTGAGTTCACTAATTCGTTTGTGCATATTTTTGCTGTCTTTATTATGGGAGTCCTCTATTTGTCTGCAAAGTTCAATTAACCACACTTCCTTTGCTTCTCTGCATTTGTGTCTTATTTCTTTATTTATCTTGCTATATTTTTTTGGTTATTTTTACTCCTTCTTCTCTTATCCATCAGCCCCAAGATGTCATCTGTCATCTATTTACTCTTGGGGGCTTCTTTTTTCGGTGGTATTATCTCCTTAACAGTTTGGTGGATAGAATCTCTTAACATTGCCCATTGTTCATCTATACTATTTATCTTTGTTATTACATTGTATCTGTTTGTTATAATAACTCTGTGTTGCAGTTCTTGGTCATTTTTAAGGAGTTTTGCATTCAGTTTGATCTTTCTCACTTTTCTGCATTCCTTTTTTTTTAGTTTTATTCTAATTTTTCCACACAGTGGGTCGTGGTCACTATTGCAGTCAGCTCCTGGCATGGTTTTTGTTGTCAGTAATGCATTCCGGAATCGTTTGTTGATTAATACATTGTCTTTTTGCTTAAAAGCCTTTTGTCTGGGCTGCATCAGGTTGCCAGTCTTTGAGGATGTTGCTTAAATCAGGTATTTCCTACAAGCATGCTATGTATATTTGCCCATTCAATTAATTTACTACCTATATCATTCCTTTCCCCCACTCTGTAATCACCAACAATGTCCTTTACCAACTTTGACATTATTGTAGTAACTTCATGTGGCTTTGTGTGTTTCAGGTCTGTCTCTGTGTGTCATTATAAAATAGCTGTACATCTTCTTCAGAACTATCATCTGTTAGAGTGTACACTTGTATAATATTTATGTTTATTGGTCATCCTTTATCTGGATTTAAGAATAAAAATTTAAGAATAAATGGTAAAACAACAACTTGGTTTGACATAAAACACAGGGTCTGTCAGGGGTGTATATTGTCACCTTACTTATTTAACTTGTAAACTGAAACTATAATGAGGAATGTTAGAGAAGAGCTGGAGAGACAAAAAACTTTGTCAAAAAGATAAGAGGGAGACAATGTACTTTCATAGGACATGCAATGAGAAGAGGGGGCATTGAAAATATTATAGCAACAGGAAAAATAGAAGGAAGAAGATCAAGAGGAAGACCAAGAGAAATGATACTGGATAGTCTGATGGGATGGTGTGAGAGGAGATCACCAACTGAACTGATGGCCTGCATGAAGGATCATGTACTCTGGAGAAGCATAATAGCCAACGCCAGTCGGCACGGCACCTGATGATGATGATGATGTTAGAGAAGATGTAGACAAAGAATATTACAATGCCATGACAATTGGAGGTTATGAAATACCAGAGGTTAGATATGCTGATGACACAGTATTACTGTCTACAACACAAAAAGGAGTGGAAAAACTAATTATGTCAGTCCGTAAGAATAGCAAAGAGCAAATCCTCTATCTTAATGCGAAGAAAACTAAATTGATGACAACTGACAAAACAAACAAGGCAGCTGATATATGTATCAGTGAGGAAAAACTGGAAGAAGTGGAGTGTTTTTAATATCTTGGATCATTACTAACTAATAATGGAGATACAATGAGGGAAATTAAACGGAGGACATCTGTTGCTCTTCAGAAACTAAAACAACTTACGAATCTGTGGAGAGGAGCAGACAGAACTACAAAAATAAGATTTTTAAAGGCATGCATCTTTCCCATCCCAATATATGCCTGTGAGACATGGGCACTTAACAAAACAACTGAGAAACACATAAATGCCTTTGAGTGTAAATGCTACAGAAGAGTCCTTCAAATATCATGGACACAAAAAGAACAAATACATCTGTACTACAAGAACTTAATATTGAAGAAGGCTGGCTAGTAAAGAGGATTAAACAAAGAAAACTAAAATATTTTATACACATTAAACATCATGATAATTTAGAGAAGGCCGTCTTTGATGGGTACATAATGGGAAAAAGAAAGAGAGGAAGACCAAGGTGAAGATGGCTGCAAGACACTGTTGATGATCTGCAAATGGATGCATCAGCAGCAGGCCATCTTGGTCACAACCAAGAGGCCTACAGGAGTGCTGTTAGAGAGGCAAAGTTCCGCAAGGGACATGCAAATGAATGAATGAATGGCTGTCCTTTCATTTGGGCTAGTAGGACTCGGTCCGAGATGTTCAAATATCGCATAACTGTTCTTGCTGTTTGTTTGTCAAATATTATTCATACCCCTTTGTTCATGTTTCTCACCTCCTGGATATATTATTGTATATTTATCAGAGTTTATCTTCCCTGCACCTGTCCATTTAACTTCACTCATTCCTAGTATGTTGATCTTCATCCTTTCCATTTCCTTTTTTTACATTTTTTAATTTTCCAGCCTGGAATAGAGTTATAAAATTCCATGTTGCTATTTTGAACTTGTTAGTTTTGCCACCAGTAGCTTGATGACGATCTGGCCTCACCTGTGGCTCATGAGCTGCCATACCAGACGAGGCTGTTCCAGATGAACACCCATTAACGTCATTTTGATGAATCTATTACTCTGTAAAATGATAACTGTTCTTGTGAGCTACAACAGTGGTTTCCCGTCACCTTCTGTCGGTTTGTGTACGGACTCTCCGCTAGCCTTTGTACTCCTACCCGTAATGCACTGGGAGCAAGAGGTGCCTCTTACCCCCCTGGTATTCCCTTCACTGAGGACATGAGGCACTTTTTAGGAGTAGTAGAGCCACCTACCACCCCACCTCGCTGTCTGAGACTACCACTTATTTGGGTAAATCCTTTTTCACAGCGGTCCTCCATATCTGGAGGACGTTCACCATCCGCCAACTGTGACGCGCTGGGTTGGGGATGGTCGCCCCAGCTTTACTCCAGTATGACCTTTAGTTTTCACCAAAACAAGATCTTCATAAAAATGCCCTCTGTTTGTCTGCTGTGTCCATAAACAGTCTTCCCAAACTCCAGTAACCAGTGACAATTCCAACTTCTTCTTATTCAAAACATTACCTGAGTGATCTAAAAATAGATCTTAAACAAGTTTTTACATAACAAGTCAGACACTAAACGATATTAAGGAACTATATAAATACCTAACCAACTTTTAAACTTGATTATTTCCCTTTGACTGAAAAATCAATCTTAATCTAATAATCTACTAAATACTGCTACATGATTCAGAGTGTCCTGCATTTGTTCGAAATGTACATTGACTGTTTTCATATAGGTTTTTGCATACGTAGATCATATGTGTGCTAAGTCCATAATGCTGTAAGATTTCCCATAGTTTATATCTATCTATTATATCAATAATATTTTTCTTGATCTACGTAAGCATCTACTTGATGTTGAGTAATGCCTCCATGATCGATAAAATATACATGTTATTTTAACATATTTTACAGGGATTAAATTTTTTTTTTCTGAATGGTTGTTTGGTAGATATTAATTAATGTGAGACCCACAGAGATGAAGACGCCTGTGACCGATTAATCCTCGAGGTTCTGGAGCTGACATAACCTAGACAGGCATCTAGCGAGGAAACGATCCCGTTGGGAGGATGGAGGACCAGCTAGTCAACCACGTGTTGGGCGATTGGAAGAGGAGAAGCGCCCGATCTTGGTGGCGAAACGAAACCGCTGCCGAGGTCGTTGCCGAGGAAGAAGATACCCAACAAGGAAGAGGCTACGTGTACCATTCTCTAGATATCGAAAAGTGGATGGATGGCGTGGATGTTGGTGGGTGTTTTGTGTCATGACTATACGAGGGCTAGTGCGAAGAGCCTGTCATTGTTCGAGATGATGTCGCAGCCTAAAAGAGATGGAGAAGTACACAAACTAGACAAAAATATGTGTTCCACTCTTTACTTTCAAAGAATCTGGCCCAGTCCAAGAAGAATACGACCGTCTAGTCGAGAAAATTATATGAGAAAGTCTGGAAGAGCTCAACCACGCGGCTGTTGTGGTGCGGGCGCTTGCATCTTAGGCCAGATCGATGGAAACATTGCTCAAAAATGGATTTTTTGGGATGCTGGAATACTGTATGCTGTGGGCTATAGAACAACTGTTTTGTTCTCTCTCCCAGGTGAGGTTGTGGTCATATAAGTCTATGGTTGTGCCGTGGGAACCACTGCACTTGTTCCCGCATTTGGAAGAATCGTCTCGACTGCGGGGACAATACCAGCTAGTACGACCTGTCGTCCCATCTTTTTCTGTGGGGTCGTACGTTCCTCGGCAAGGTGACACAGCAGTAGGGATGCATTTTCTGAAGCATTGAGACACCATCGAGCCTTGTCATCTCTTTTTCTAGGAAGTGGCCGTATGCTGGCGTTTATACATCCGTTGTGGGCTCTCCACTTTCCCAGGCTGGTAGCAGGAACATGTTTCGTGGCAAGTTCCGGAAGGTCGCCACAGCAAAGTGTCGCCATATGTATACACCGGATCGCAGATCTAATACCTTCGTGGTATCCTTGAGTTTTGAGGTAAAAACCTGTAGGAGTGTGGCTGCACACAGTTCTTCTGTGTTGTATTTTCTGGCCGCATCCGACAGTGCTTGCAGGATTGCCAACTGTGTGGGGTCTGGTGCAGTTGGCAGTTGGGTTCCAAGCTATCCTGTGGCCATTTCTGGATTGGAAGGCCCTAGCTCCATCTGCCTCGATCTCCAGGTCGCAGAATATCTTCCCCTCACAGGTTAAAGCCAAAATGTTGTGTTCGAGTAGGACTCGAAGAAGTCGACGCATCCTCCAGTATTCTCTTTAGACCAGTGGTTCTCAACCCATGGATCACTGCCCAAAGGTGGGCCGTGACAGGGAGTATTGTGGGCCGCGCTGAAGTCTCAAAGCAGCAAAAAAAAAAAGAGAGAGAGAGAGAGAAAAGTAGATCATATTTCGTTGGATTGAGAGCCTCTATTGAGTCTTGGTGTTGTGTGTAATTCGTATTGGATTAATCAACGGATTCCAGTAATCCATATAGTGATTGTTGAGACTTTTTGGATAATCTTTTGTATTGTTTAAACTTTAAAACTTTAGCCGCTAAAATGGATCGATTTGTGAAGCGTAAGCCTTCGAATTCGCGGAAAAAAACTGATAATAGTGGCAACGAAAGTGACTGTGATCGAGACGACGTTAACGTTGATACTTGTAACAAAACTAAATACGCACGAAAATATGATGTCACTGTAGCGACGCTTCCGGTTTTCCGAATTGTACGTATGGTCGATATATCGACGCTTTGTTTGTTTTATTAAACAACTGGTGTAACATTTAGATTGTACATATTTCGTCCACGTTTCCGGTGACATTTTTCAAAATGGTGAAAGAGTGCTTAGTTACGAGCGATGCCGAGCGAAAAAAAGGAAGAGAAACATCGAAAATTTTAAATTTTTGATGATGTAGATAAGGGTATGGACATGGCCTATGACCACCCCACTGCTATTGAATGTATCTCAGGTAGATCTAGACGACTGGAGAAGTAGTTAGGAGGTTATTTCAGACATTAATTTAGCGAGAATGCAACATAGAATTACAGTACGTGATCGACAAGTAGATCTGGACATCTCAGATGGTAAGTAGTGTAGATCTAGACCTACCCGATTGTGAGCTTGGCACAGTCATTGTCTAAAAACATGACGTTACTTCTTTTTTTTTCCTAAAAAAACTCTGCATTTATGAAATCTTCATACATTTAGTTATATTTTTTTAAACATAAATACACGGAAGTACATGGAAATATTGTTTTCCATTCCATTTTACAACTATATCCTCTATACAGATCAAGACGCGCGCTATTTGTATGGCACGGACGTGAACGTCCGCGTTCTTTTCTGTGGCACGGGAAGAATTAAGTACGGTTTCGTTCCACCATCAAATGACCAAAATCTGCTACAGAATATTTGCATATTCTCTCTAATGAGGCAATGAAGCCGACGAAATTGCGCCGTTATCTAACTACAAGACATTCAGATCTATAGAATAAAACCAAAGAACTTTTCGAACATAAAGCCGAGGAATATAGTAAACAGAAGACAGTGTTAAAAACAGGAGCCACTCTCAACAAAAATGCTCTTTGCGCATCGTATCTCATTGCCCAGAGTCGCAAAATCAAAGAAACCGCACACGACTGGAGAAAATCTTATCATGCCAGCCACTGCTGACATTTGTGACAAATTGTTTGGCTCAGAATACACTACAGAACTGAAAAGCATTCCCATCTCGAACGATACTGTCTGCAGAAGAATATCAGAAATGTCAGAGGACATTGTCGCGCAGCTAACTGAACGATTGCAATCTATTAAGTTTGCTATTCAGTTAATTGAGTCAACTGACATCTCCGGCGAGTCACAGTTGCATGTTTATGTTCTCTATTATTGGCAAAATAATATGCAAGAGGAATTTCTTTTTTTGCAAGTCACTTCCAATGAGAACGACGGCCGATATAATATTTTGTGTTTTAAACGATTTTTTTCACTTTTGGACTGCAGTGGACGAATTGCATCGGTGTTTACACTGACGGTCCTGCCACAATGACTGGCCGCAACAGTAGTGTTGTAACTCGCATAAAGCAAGTATCACCCGAGATTGTAGACACCCAGTGCATGATCCATCATGAGGCACTCGGTTCAAAGAAGTTGAATGAAACTTTGGGGTCTATACTCGAAGACTATGTTCGGATTGTAAATTTCATAAAAACTAGAGCAGTGAATAGTAAATTATTTGCTCTACTTTGTATTGAGTCAGATGCAGAACACAAGCATTTCATATTGCACTCGGGTGTGCGTTGACTGTCCAGAGGAAAAGTTCTTGCAAGGGTGTCTGAGCGTCGTTTAGAATTGTTGCAGTTTCTGACAGAACACAAACTCCAACTGGCAGGTAAGGTCGCTGATATTGAGTGGCTTGCCATGCTGGCATACCTTGGTGATATTTTTTAGCCTTTTGAACAGTTTGAACATATCACTGCAGAGTAAAGATGCCAGTATACTCAAGACATATGACAAAGTTCCAGCATTTAAAAAGAAACTACGGCTTTGGCGCAGGCGACTCGATAACAAATCACAAAACATGTTTCACCTGTTCTGTGAATTTATAGAGTGCAATGAAGTTAATGGCGAGATTCTGGAAGGGTTCACTGACATCGCTTGCTGAATATTTTGACAAATATTTTACGCCCGAAGACATTAAAGCGTACGACTGTAGTCGTAATCATTTTCATTGTGCATTCCCTGAATTAACCGGTTGTGCGTAATATGCGATCGCTAGACAGTTCCGCTATTTATTAGCGGAACTGTCTAGCGATCGCATATTACAAATCAAATTTAACGACCCTGCTGTGGATATCTCTTCCTTTTGGTGCACTGTTTCGCTGGAATATCCGTTGTTGTCAGCCCTGGTGATGACAGTTCTTATACCTTTTTTCAGCAGCTTATTTATGCAAGTTTCATTTTCTGCACTGCCTGCCATGAAAACGAAATATCGTTCAAGAATGAACGTGGAGATGATCTTTGGGTGTGTTTGTCACAAATTCCAGCTAGAGTAGACGTGCTATCCAACTGGAAACAGTGCCATCCTTAAGGTAAATTAAAAGAACGTTTGTGTAGCAATTAATATGCAGTTAAACATGTAAAGAAAACATTACACACTACTTTATAAAATTAGATTTATACCTTGCAGATATAAAGCACTTTATTTGTGGACCGCAAATATGTTTCACTTTTAAATGTGGGCCATGCAGGAAAATAGTCTGAGAACCGCTGCTCTAGACTCTTGATCCGCCAAACAACCAAAGTAGAAAGAGTATGCACGGAATCTTGTACCACGACCCGGGGCTTTGTGTCTCCTTGTCGTCTGTATCTGAGTAACACCCAGTGTGTGGCATGTGCATCCACCAGCGAAGCTACTTCTCTTGTTTTGCCCTGCAGTGTTTCTTATACTGTGTGCGACATGCCTGTTTCGAGCGTTCCATATATGCTTGGCTGGTCTTCGCATACTTGGCTAGGCGTTCCAGCTCCTTCTGATTTTATGTTTGTTCCTTGCTGTGTGCCTGCTCTGCCTCTAGTGCTGCCCAGGCCCAGCGACGCCATTCTTCTGCATTTTGGATCTCCAGGAGGCGCCTCTCTCGTTTTTGCGTCGATAAGTGTAGACACCCATCGCCCTTGTGCAATTTCGGGAACTTCATCCAGCAGGGATTCAGAGGTGTCTCTGTCGATTGCATGGCACTTGTTTTCCTCCAGACCCAAGAGACACTGGGCATGGTTGGAAAGAGAGACAAGTGCTCCGGGGGGTTTGGGTGGAACTGTGTCGGTTTTCTGCTTGCAGCCAGGATTTCACATTGGCACTTTACACAGCAGCTGAGGGGACCAGGTTCTACTCCAGGCTCTGGGGTTGTCCCCAGTATATCGACGTGAAAAATAGGACAAATCCGAAAGCTGAAGTCTGCAGCAGTCGAGAGCAAGGTGCGCTCCCATTACTTTTTTTTTTTTTTTGGTTGGCCGGACGCGGACGTCCGAGATCCTACCAATCTAGGTATGCGCGTACCAAGCCACAAAGATGTCCCCTCGCGAACGGTCGACCATGAGCAAGCACCGATCGAGGTTGGCTGCGAGGTTCTCTCAGTACTTGGCTGGTAGCTGTAAAGCGAAGAGGCCATCGTCCTCTGGGGATATCAAAGCCAGAGCTTCAAGGACGACTTCGGCTAAAGTTTCGCTGAGATGGTGCGTCGCTGTAGGCATACAGAGAGACTTGCCGATGTTGATTTGGACAGTCTACATATTCGGCAGTGGCCACCGAAGGTCCTGCGGACATTTCCTACCTCGAAGTTCGAAGTGACCATTTTTTAGAGTTTTATGTGGGTTGTGTAGCCATATGCGGTGGTGCGGACCTAAGTGCAGACATGGTGCCCAATCTTCACAGTGTTGGCAATATTAGTTGTGTTCTCTTCGTACACAGCAGCGGCCAGATCGCCCTGCTCGCGGAAGTACTTGTGGTTGCAAAGGTATTCCACAAGAGCCTCTCAATCGAGGACGCCAGAGAAATCTTGCCTGTAGTCGATGGAGTAGATACTACAGCCGTGGATCTGTAGCTGCCACTCGAAATAAAACAGCCTGCAGCTCGGCCATTGGGGTTTCGGAGACATCCACTTTTGCCACAAAGAAATTAGTAGATGGAGCCCTGAGGTAGAGCTCCATCCACTTCTGTAGTGCCCTTCTGCCAGTGTCGAATCGATGCTCCGAACCGTTGCTCGAATGGCACTGCCTTGGTGTTGCTGTTTGTTCCGATGATGTAAATGATATTGGTTTGGCGCCACTGGGAGTCTTTTTGCCAAACTCTCGCGCACAGCGATGGCAGTGCGGGTGTTTTGCGGCCAATCATCTTCTGTCGTACACGACCATCGAGTGGGCGCAGGGTTGTCCGACCTTGGTTGCTAGCCAGATAATCGACATGTGTGATGTCGGGAACAAAGTTGTTTTCGTATGTGTACTCCAGGAGGAGATGGGTGGCTACAGCTTTTTCGCACATAATCCCTTTGCTGTCGAATGCGGCTTGGACTGCCATTTAGACTCGCAAGATAGCGTAGGTTGCTACCAGTTGTTTTCGCTACCTATGGTTGCTCAATATACGAGGTTTGTACCGAAAGTCGTGAGCAAAAATTAAAAAAAATTTACAAATCAGAATCTATGGATAGAGAAAATATAAATGTATCACCTTATCTGCATCCTTTTATTCACCTTTCAACATAATCTCCATTTCTCTGCACATATTGTCCCCATCGCTCTGCAAGTTTGAAAATACCCTCCCGGTAGAATTCCGTTCCAGCTGACCGACGGCACAGACGCACTGCTTTCTAGACGTTCTCTCTTGTGGGACCCAGCTGACACAAAACTTTCTATAGCCTAGGGGTTCAATCATTTCCTGTACTGCATTGTGTCCTATTCCATGATTTACAGCGATTTCGGATGCTGTGACACGTCTGTCATCTTTAATGATGTCGTCAATTCCTTTCACGTTGCGTTTAGTGGAGGCAGTTCGAGGGCGTCCACTGCGAGGCATAAATTAGATGCTCGTGTTTCCATCTTTGAAATGTTTCCCCAACCTCCGAACACTGCTAGCACCTATACACACATTTCCATAAGCAAGTTAAAGTCTTTGGTGAATTTCAGCATTGGGGATTTCCTCTTTAACGAGGAACTCAATAACATCACGTTGACGAAACGAAACTTCAGCATCCGCCATTTTGTTTTGCTCCGCGTGGTCACGTGACACATGGTGATGACGTCATGTGACCTCTACATGAAGTGCAAAGGATGCAGTTTAAGTTGATACATTTATATTTTCTCTATTTATAAATTCTGATTTTAAAAAAATTGCTCACGACTTTCGATATGACCTTCGTACTCAGGACTACCATTTCTCTAATTGGTTGTTTTGAGCTACTGCAAGCACACATCCCAACCACGTGCAAACTGTGCAGAAGCCGATTAGAAAAAAATGTTCCTATAGCACACAGAGGCCTGTGCCAGAAGTGACTGCTGAATCATGGTAGCCGAAGATGTGGTAGCCGTGGCCAAAAAGGGTCCCGCTAGATAGTAGCGCGAGGTTCAAACATAATGTGGCCGAGTGCTCTGCCTAGCATCCCCATGCATAAATATAACACAATCCATACATAACAGAATCTAGGTCGGAGCCCTGTTTTGAGGGTGAAGAGGGCCCTATATGAGTGGTCCAATCCCCCCGATCTGTATACTGCTGCCTACGCTTCTGTTGACTATCATCAAATCCCCAATTCTCTTGACTGTCAGTTCTATAACACCTTACATTTCTGTTGACTGTCTTCTCTCTAATATCACACACTTCTGTTTACTGTCAATTCCTTGACAATCTAACATTTTGCTGAATGTCATCTAACACAGTACACTTCTATCGGCTCTATAACACTCTATAATTCTGTTGACTGTTATCTCTTTGACACTCTAAACTTCTGTTCACGTTCATCTCTCTGACACTCTACAGTCCTAATTACTGTCATTTCTTTAACACTGTGCAATTCTGTTGACTGTCATCTCTCTAAAACCCTACATTTTTCTGTTTACTGTTAATTCTGTAACAATCTACAGTTCTGTTGACAGCTATCTCTCCAATACCCTACAGTTTTGTCAGCTCTGTAAAACTCTGTAGTTCTGTTGACTGACATTTCTTGACACTCCAAACCTCTTTAAATTGTAATCTCTCTGATACCTTACACTTGTGTTGACTGTCATCTCTGTAATACTCTGCAGTTCCGTTGACTGTCATCTGTTACACTTTTCACTTCTAATCACTGTCAGTTCCATTTCGCTCTACAGATCTGTTGACGACCATTTCTGTAACACCCTACACTTCTGCGACTGCCTTGTCTGTGATACTTTAAATTTTGTTGACCTTCATTTCCATAACAATCTTTCAATTTACTGTCATCTCTATAACACCGTACAGTTTTATTGACTGTCATCTGCATAACGGGTCATTTTTTTTCCTTCGGTTCATTATTTTTCCTTCGGTTCATTATTGATTTAGTTTCATCAGTGTAATATCATTTACTCCCCCTCCCCACCTCATTTAATGTACTTTTACTGAAAAAAATTTGCTTCCTTGTGTCGGACAAAACTGTTCCAGGATATTTGATTCAATTTTTTAAATGCACAAGCTATTCTGTCCCGTTCTTATCCAGGCCTAGATGAACTGTCTCCAGTATCGATTTTTCTGCGCGTGTCAAAGCCGGCATCAATTCGGCCTCCATCTCTAACAGCCTCCACATTTTCCATCCACCCAGATAAAATGTGAAGTGCTGCCTACCCGCCAGTGGATGGTAGAGAGAGAGAGAGAGAGAGAGAGAAAGAGAGAGAAAGAGAGAGAGAGCTTCTTCGGCATGTCATTGTCGGGTTTTGACAGTGTCGCGATAATATTGTTCTTCAAGTAGGAGGTTTCAATATTTTTGTTCCGATAGTATAACCTGGGAAAAAAAAAAATTAAAATCTAAGACAGTGCTCTGTTTCGAGTTGAGTACACAGGATTTTGCAAGCGTGCACAGCGGTTTGTAGAGGATACACAATATCTGGCGGCATTGATTTTCTTGGACTGGAGCTCTGCGTAAGTTTAAATAACGAGTAAAATGTGCAATTGATACATTGAAAGTGCATCATTTTGCAGATTCAACAAATGTTAAGTCAGAAAATATTCAAGAAACTGTATCTGTGATTTTACAAAATGCATAAAACTGGTAGATAACCCAACATCAGAATCACCAAAAACTCAGTCTGTATGCATGCATCCGTTATTAGTCAATAAACTTGGTAAAACAGGTTAGTCACCTCAAATTATCTCGTTATCAATTTATCTCGTCATCTTGACAGACGTTTCTCATCTCATACCGGAGTTTATAATCACATTTCAAAAAAATTAGTCGTTTCAGATGACAATTTACGTCTTCACCATGAAAGTAGGCAGAACTAATGGCTGTACCGGAGGGACATTGCAGTTATCAGGGCCAACAAAGGGACTTGACTTTTACTCTGTCCTTGTTTTTCGCGGAATCATGGAAAGGACTGATTCAGTTCTTGATTAACCTGTTCCATCTGGTGGTAGAATATGCAGAGTAATCTCTTCTTTGTATAATCTTTTGTCGTGTCGATTAATGACAATCTCTATAAGCTGTTTATCCTTTTGAATGAGAACTAACATAAAGTTGGGGAGATCGCCCTAACCTGAACAGGTACTGTTGGTAAAATTTTTATGCCAGTACAATTTTTCCGCCACCGAGGAGGTGCTATCGGGGTGATGAAACCTGCTAGTTTGACAGATTATAGATTTTCTCCGATCAGTCATTTTTCAAGTACTTCTTTTTAAACAGTAATATGTCATCATGGCCGATCGTGTGGGTTTTGTTTTGCCAGTAATCTACACCAAAGTCAGGGAAGTATTTTCACGAGCATGTTTCATAAGCTGGGTCCCTCACTTAAGAAAAGAAAATTGGAAAACTAAATTTAATGATAACTTATAATACTAATATGATTTCACATTTGGCGACCAGACGTGTTGCAGCCTTGTCTTTTGTGTCACTACAGTGTTTAGGTGATACTGTCGCAGAGCTCGAAGAATATCTTCCACAATATTACGTCCCATTTTAAAACTGGTTTGGAGATGTTTATAACAAGAAACAAAATAAAAATGAAATCTCAACAAATATGTCACAAACTACAAAAACTGGGCTACTGACTTTGCTGAAGCAGTCCATGGATAACTGCAAATGATACCTTAGTTTGGAGTCATCCTTCAGTGTAAAATTCATAAACAGGATGAGAACAATTCGGAAAAAAAGACCTACGCGTAGGTCCTGCGAGGCCAAGCCCATACACAATTGGCCGTTCTGCGCTAGAAAATAGAGAAACATGATTAAATAATAATTTAGTAAACAATAATCATATGCTATAATTTTTAAAAGTAAATGTCTTGGCTTCAAACCAAACACCATGACGCAAAACTTTCCTCCCGTGAAAGGTACCGCCTTGAACCAATGAAAATCGTCGTTGTAGTCTAACTTACAAGATTTTGGCATTAGAAAACCTACCGTGGGTTTGAGGTGCTAGATCATTAGATCTGTATGTTGTCAATGCCCACTTAACACTTGGTATTGACTTGAAAAGAGGAAGTACTCGTAGGTAAAAAGTTCTTTTTGTTAATAAGAAACATTTAAACAAACCTCAGTGGTTTATTTCTTCGTTTGTGTTGCATATTTATTCAAACATAACCTTTGATCAGCTCAACACTTACCAGATTCTGCCTTAATCTTTGATCAGGTCAGCACTCACTTTACCTGATTCTGCCTTAATCTTTGATCAGCTCAGCACTCACTTTACCTAATTCTGCTTTAATCTTTGATCAGCTCAACACTCACTTTACCTTATTCTGCTTTAATCTTTGATCAGCTCAACATTCACTTTACCTGATTCTGCCTTCTTAGTTTTCATTATTATACCTTTTTCTGTTCTCCGCTACAATAGAGTTACAGCCCTTTGTCGATGTCAAATGTTTAACCATAATTTTTTTTAATTTACAGCCGAAACTGTAGAAAAACATCATTTCCAGCTCACTAAAAGACAAGTCTGAAAGGCATGTTCGGATTACCAATGAAACCAGTGCAGGTATGTACAGAATTTTATGAGCATACCAATGAACCATCTAGTTAAACTGCAGGGGCAGTTTGGCATCAGTAATTTTGTGTGCAAGAGTAATTTAAATGATTTATTCACATTTCCATATGTGACTCAGCTTCGAAGATTTTTGTTCTAGTAAATACAGTATATCTTACTAATTATGGGACGCTGGAGCCACATGGGTTAAACTCGCTTTTTAGCTACACGTAACATTCTCTTCAATCATTATAGTACATCTCCACTAAGTCCACCCCTTCTTACTTTTCAAACTTCCTCACAGCCTCACTCTGTAACCCTTCTTCCCCAATCATCTGTTTCAACTTCTCCTAGCTAGGTCAGTATTGTATCTCTCTCCCCTCCCCGGTTCCGCACCCACCACCCTCAGTTACAACCCACCGACCACATGTCACAGGTCTCTATTTAAACACGTTCTACTAAATCCATTCATGACACACACAGCCGGACAAGTCACACCTTACAATTTACAGCTAAGTACTCTTAAAAAATCTGTAAAAAATAGTATTCATGTGAATCTATACTTTATCTCCTCTCTCTCTATTTCTTCGTCGTGCATGTTTTTGTATGATTAAGGCTCACGCCGAAACGTCACAACTTTGTAATCGTTAAGTAATAAAGCTGCTCCTACGTTTCCCTATTTTATACATTCTAGTATATTCTTTCGTTCTATAGCCAGGTATTCATCATTTGCTATTCCTTATTCGTTGATACATTAATTGTCATCATGTGCTTTTCTCATTCATTTTAACTGTAGCTGAAGTGGTTATTATTGTCAGGTCAAGCTCATGAGTGTAAAAACTGCACCAATTTTCATCTAATATGTTGCCACTAGAATTTGTTTCCTCATAATTATATATTTTCTTTTCAAAACTGTGGTTTATACTGGAGCGAATGTGAACACAGCCTACGATGTTATTTTTATTGCTGGTCGTCGCTCTTCTAGTTTATGTGGTATTGTTTACACTGCTGTTACTACTCATAAAGTCACTTTAATTTTTGTTTTTACACTTATCTTCTATATGAGCTTTTTTGTACTATTGAATATTGATCTGACTTTGGAATACCTGTTTCAAATGGAGTGAAGAGAGAACTTGTATTACATACGCCTTAACGAGAAATTATTTGGCACACATCAGGTGCTAAGAACTTCTAATTTGCAGTTACGTTTAGGTTCCACATAAGTAGTTATAGCAGCAACACCACAGATTTACGGACCCTTGCAGATTTTTTTGATGGGCAACCTTCAGTTGGTCTCCTGTGTGTTCAGTATTACAAAAGTTGATATTTACTCTGCAAAATGTGTTTCCCTGCCATCCAGGAGAATTTTTTTTACCATAGAAAATCCCTCGAGAAGAATTTTTACTCTAGAAAATCAATCTTTGTTTCCTTTCCCCAGAGCGTAGATCGCTATATGCAGTAAAGATTATTTCTTATGGTGTATAATGTTGGGATTTCGTTCCAGAAAGAAATAACTAGGCTACTGCCGTAAATAATGTCGTAAGATTAAAGGAAGGATTTCTCACTTGCTAGTACAGCGGTTCTTAACCTGTGGTCCGTTCATGCCCGGAACGTCCGCGATATCCTGAAATGGGATCCATAAAGGGTTAAAGAAGTCTTAAGAGCCCCTACACTTTTACAGTTAACACAGAAAGGAAGAAATAAAATGAAACTAAGAACGAATTCTTAATTTCCTGCCATCTGGTTAGGTCACGTGATGTTACGTTATCACGAATAGCGTGCTACGTCATGAGAGTTCACCGCCTGTTCCATCTGCCTCATAAAATTCTCAAGTTGTGCTGAGAATTTTCTCCAAGGAATTCTTCTAGAAAATGAAAGCTGTGTACGCGGACTCAATGTGAGTGAATATTCGAACATTTTGGCTGAGGCGAAAACAGATCACTGGCTTAATTTGAAATGTAAAAGTACTGATGCGTGACGGTGCATCATGTCCAACGTAAAATGAAGTTTCTTATGGTTACCTTAAGAAAGATCCGCCGTCATAACAAGGAATTTCTGTTGATTGGCCTCTCGTGTCCAGGCCTTGAAGGCAAGCAGCAACAATAGAGTGTGTTATGATACGATGCATCGTCAAACAAAGGCATGAAACCATCAAAATTGCCACGACATCTCAGTAACATTAAGAACATGCCACAGAGAGCATCGAATTTTTTTTTTTCAAAAGTAAGGTTCAGAAGCTTCGGGAAAGCAATAAAATAAAATAAAATAAAACAAAACAAAATAAAATATCACTGTAGCAAGATATAGGAAAGAAAATACAGTGAGACTTCATTTGAAGTTTCTAAACCAATAGCATAAACTATAAAACTGAACACAATATTCGAAGAACTTACACTACCTTCTGCAAAAATCGTGGTTTCTATAATGATGAAGGAGAAAAGTGCCAAGCACCTTTCCTCAATCCTTTATCAAATGTTTCATTTAAACAGCGAATCGACGGGGTTGTCAGTGAAAATCAAGGAACACTTATTAGAAACTGTTCGCATGTCCCCATATTTTGCTCTACACCTGGATGAAATCGTAATAAACAGAGCGACCTTAATGTTTTCTGTAAGTGTGATCACGAGATAAATATTTTCAAAGATTTACTGTTCATCGCCTCGTTGATAAATATTACATCTGATATAGTATTTAACAGCTGCGGCGAATTTCTAACATCTCATGACATTGACTGGTTGAAATGCTTGGAATCAACACAGACGGGGCACAAGCAATAAATGGAAAGGTTAATTAATTAATTCATTCATTCATTTGCATGTCCCTTGCGGAACTTTGCGTCCCAAACAGCACTCCTGTAGGCCTCTCGGTTGTGAGCAAGATGGCCTGCTGCTGATGCATTTGAGTTTCTTGGTATATTTCAATTGCGTTCCTTCCGGGCAGTGACTGTACTGGTCAGTGATCTCCATTGTCCCTATATTGAGATCATCTGCCTACCATCATGGAATGGTGACCATAACCAACATTATCTGTCGGCTGCTCTCCCATTCCATCCACCACATGCTCCCATAGAAAGGTTAATGGACTCATTAATTAGTACCGATTATGGAAATCCTACCTTCCGTAATATTGTTGCATTAACAGAATAGAATTTATAGACGCTAATAAAATACATAAGGCTAACAACCTTATCCTGAGACCTATCTAGAGGCAACTCCAGATAGGAAAAAAAGATATCGTTATGGAAACTCGCAGAGAAACCAACCGAGCATCAGGGATGCCAACTCCGAAGAGCGATAGCCTATCTTCACTGGCTAGCAAAATAGGACTTGAAATTAACAAGGACAAAACAAAAATAATGAAAATTCCCATCAATCAAAATGGAAAAATACACATAGAAGGGACAGATATTGAAGAAGTCAATCAATTTGCATACCTTGGCAGCTACATAGACCAGGATGGTGACACTAGAAAGGAAGTTAGGATCAGAATTGCAAAAGCAGCATCAATCTTCAAGAATCTTGAGAACATATGGAATTCAAAAGTTATAAGCACAAAAACCAAGTTAAGACTATTCAATTCAAATGTAATATCCACCCTCATTTATGCATGCGAAAGCTGGAAAACAACTAACGAAATAGAAAAGAAATTAGACTCTTTTGAAAACAAATGCCTAAGGAAAATACTCGGCATCAAGTGGAATGAATTCAGGAACAATGCAGAGATAAGACAGATGACTGAACAACAACCAGTCTCACGGGTGATCAGGAAAAGGAGATGGACATATGTTGGCCACTTGATGAGAAGAAATGAGCAGAGAATCCCAAAACAAGCTATCAAGTGGAACACAACAGGCCGAAGAAAAAGGGGCAGACCGCGTGAAACTCTGAAGAGAACATTATTAAGAGAGGCCAAGTTAACAGGCATAAAATCCTTTGATGAGGTTGAAAGACTCGCCGAAGACAGGAAAAATTGGCGAACTACTTTGCGAGCCCTATGTGACGTCTAACGGCACGGGAAGGATATAAGATATAAGATAAGAATAAAATACAGAAACTAAAACAGTTCTTAAATGAATCAGTCAAAATTGTAAATTTTATAAAAGCAAGTAAGACTTTTTGAACAGTGAACACCATCAACTTTTACTGGTCTTAGATTCGTTGACTGTCACGAGGAAGCTTTGTCTCCTGTTTTTCAGTTGAGAGACGAGATAAGATTTCACATTAGCAATTGTTTGAATCATTTTTTAATGGTAAAACTAGCATGTATATCTGATATCATCTCCCATTTTAAATATACTCAACTTAATCTTCAAGGAGAAAAAAAGTTAACAGCCTTTCAAATTGAAGACGAGATCAAATTAATTGTGAAAAACTAGGAATTGTGACATCATCCGCCAAAGAATTGAAAGAGACATTTCCATCTTTCACAAATATATTTGATTCCATCAAGGAAGAGTTCTATAGACATAAAGTATCGTAACATTTAAAAGATTTACGTCGTAGTTTCCGTGAATAATTTTCATGTTCCTGATTCAATCAAAACATAGTTTGTCAACCATTTTCAGTTAATGTGAGCGAACTGGAATGGCTGGCAGCAGAAAAACAAGATAAGCTCATATATATCCATAGTTAGAGTTCTAAAACTATAGTTCATCCCTTCCAAATTTCTGGGCCATTTACATGCAGATTTTTTGTAAACTGTAAAAATGTATTGGTGCCTTTCGTTACAACATACATGAGTGAAAAATCTTGTGTCGCTTCCTTAAAAATAAGGATAAGGAACGATTTGAAAAACATAGGGTCAATTCAGAATACAACGTTCAAGTTCGATATAATACGATTTGTTTTTGAAATCCAACACAGGCCCTCTCATTAAGTAATTAACTAATAGTAACAGGCCAAGGTTTGGCGTTTATTATTAGTATTATTATTGCCCTGGGGAAGTTTTTGAACAGAAAGAGAGAGAGAGAGCGAGAGAGAGAGAGAGAGTTGAGAGAGTGCAATATTGTCGCTGAGTGGCATTAGGGCTTTGTAGACAGAGAGAATAGTAGGATGTGGACTAGTGACTTGTGACTTTTTGGAGAAACTAGGATTTTGATATGTTGTCGTGTCCTTTTCCGAACCCTTATTAGGTAAATTGGAGGTTTCGAAATACCGGAGATTAGATATGCTGATAACACAGTATTACTGTCCACAGCACAAAAAAGAATGGAAAAACTAATTATGTCAGTACGTAAGAACAGTGAAGAGCAAAACTTCTATCTTATTGAGAAGAGAACTAAATTGATGACAACTGACAAAACAAATAAGGCAGCCGAAATATGTATCAATGAGGAAAAATTGGAAGAAGTGGAGAGTTTTGAATATCTTGGATCGCTACAAACTAATGATGGAGATACAATAAGGTAAATTAAAAGGAGGACCTCTGTTGTTCTTCAAAAAGTAAAACAACTAAAGAGTCTATGGAGAAGAACAGACAGAACTACACAAATAAGATTTTTAAGAGCATGCATCTTTCCCATCGCAACATATGCATGTGAGACCTAGACACTTAACAAAACAGCTGAGAAACACATAAATGCCTTTGAATGTAAATGCTACGGAAGAGTTCTTCAAGACACAAGAAGAACAAATATATCCACACTACAATAACTTATTGAAGAAGGCTGGCTAGTAAAGAGGATTAAATATTTTAGACACATTAAACGTTATGATAATTTAGAGAAGACCGTCTTGGATGGGTACATAATGGAAAAAAGAAAGAGAGGAAGACCAAGGCGAAGATGGCTGCAAGACATCGTTAATAATCTGTAAATAGATGCATCAGCAGCAGGGCATCTTGCTTACAACCGCGAGGCCTACAGGAGCACTGTTAGGGAGGCAAAGTTCCTCAAGGGACATGCATATGACTGACTGACTGACTAAGTGATCTGAGGTGTTTAACCTTTTGTCCCCACCCTTGTCGTAGCCCAGAGCTACATTATGTCGTGTGCTCTCCACTCTACCAGAAAATTAGTAGCCCCAACAAACATATAAAATATTAAGAATCGATGTCATGGACAACAGGAATTTTTAGTGCAATTACAAAGACACGTTCCAAGTTTAGCCAGAAACTCATGTAGCACAGGTGACTACTGTCAATAATTCAGTATAATTTATAAGTGACAACCCCTAACAGCTCCTGGAATATTTGTATAGCGCTCTCCTTCTTACATAGTTCTCTCCTCATCCCATACACCCAGGATAGGTAACTACATTATACAGGGTATGTCCTGAAAATTGTAAAGAAGTAAACACAAGTACATTAGATTTCGTCAAATTCATCTTACGGCTTAATACCTCAGTGCTTTCTTGAGCTAGACAGTTTACCTTATTAAACTTAGTTAAAAGAAGCAGTGCTGGAGCCAAAAGAAAGTCCTCTAATCTCCACATGAGGCAAATGAAAGCGTCAGGATACTGGCTTTTATCTCTCTCTGAACCTTAAGTGCCCAGGGCACATGGGGCTTCCGCAAGGGTTTTCCACAAATGCCTGTCCTTTGCCTTTTTTTCTGCTCTTTCCCAGGTGAGCCCTCTATTGCTCAACATTCTCTCTGTTGTTCTTCTCCATCTCTCTTTTGGTGTACCCTTACTTCTGTTCCCCTGTGGTGTCCATCTTAGTGTTGTTTTTGGTAGTGAGTTATCAGTCATTCGGAGCACATGTCCCAACCATCGCCAGCGTCTTTCCTCAATATTACTGTCAGTGGCTTCATCTGCATCTCTGCCAACAAGATGTTATTTCTTATGGTGTTTGGCCAAAATATTTTTCTAATTCTTCGTAAACATTTAGTCTGGAAAGAATTCAACTTGTTTTCTATTGTTTTGGTGATTTTCCAGCATTCACTTCCATAGAGTAGTACACTTAGAACATTACTCTTAAATATCTTGATTTTCGTCTTTACGCTTTGTTTTTTTTTATTTCCATTTAGTCTGTAGAATAGCAAAAGTCTGGTTTGCTTTAGTAAGTCTGCTGTTGATGTCCTCTGTGCTGTCTCCATTTTCTACTACTCTACTGCCAAGGTATACAAATTCATTGACCTCCTCCACTAACTTGCTATCTACTCTGAGCACATTTTTGTTGTTCACATTTTGCTTCATTAACTTTGTCTTTCCTACATTGATCTTTAGTCCTATGTTGTTTGCATTCTGAGTTAGCTTGTTTATTTTATCTTGCATTTCTTTGTAGACAAATGTCGTCCGCAAAGTCAAGGTCCTCTAGCACTGTGTTGAGGGTCCATTGTAATCCTCTGCGTTTGTCTGATGTTGCCTCCTTCATTAACCAGTCTATTGCCAAGATAAATAATGTTGGTGATAGTACACATTCCTGCTTCACTCCTGTTTGTACCCTAAAGCTGCTGGAGGTATGTTCTCCACAGATCACTTTGCAACTGGCTTTTATAGCCTCCTTCAAATCACCAGATAATTATCTAAGGTAGATGTAAATATGAAATATAGTATTAACATTTCATGAAACTTCAGCCCACGTGACATGGCTTAACTCAGCATCAGAGTAACACTTGAAAGTTACCCACACAAAAGATCTTGATTGTACATTAAAATAGTACAAATAACTAGCATAATTAGATCAAAATATGATAAGTATATAATATAGTTTACTAATCAGGTGGTACCGGGTTCAGTCCGAGCAGTTGGATGCACACACCAAAAAGGCCCCGGGGTTCATCCAGCCTCTAAAAGTGGATACCAGGGAAATCTTGGGAGGTAAAGTAACCAGGCGTGACACTGACCATATCACACTTTCATGTGCCGAAGGTCATGGAAAATACTAGCCTAACATCGTACTCCCCAGTATGTCTTAATAGCGTGGAAACGGGAATTTTATCTTTTACATTTTACATAATATGGGTAAAATTATTGTAAGTAAAGTTCTAACTTACATTCTTTTAGAGGAGATCAGCATGGAAGAAGTGGCTGGTCTGAGCTTGGCTCGCATGTTGTCGTTGAGGTGGCGGATAGGAAAAATGAATCTTTTTTTTTCCGGATCGGAAATCATGCGATCATAATGGCGCGAAACAAACGAAGGAAGCGTCTCGCTCAGTTGCACATGATTTCCTTCTCTGGCCCGTTCGTACTCATTTTGTTTCGTTAACATACGACAGGAGTTCTCTGTTGATAAAAATAATTGAGAAGTAGCGCCCGACGAGAATAATAATTAGTATTATTTTTAATGGAACCATGGCAGTGAAATATTGTGTGTGTGTATTTATTTACGGGGGCGGATTAACATAACCAGTTATGAAAAATATATGAAAATATTCAAGATAGAGTCAAATTTTTCATATATTTTTTCAGTGATTGCGTCCTTTAATTTGCATTTCTGCTTGACTCGCCCACGTATTTCTCTCTTCTTTATATTTGATGACTCTTGATAAAAAACATGAAATAAATATTCGACGTATTTTAGGATTGTAAATCTTAGGTCCACGACAACCAAACATACATATGTAAACAACCAAATATAAATATGTAAAAAGGAATCCGCCGTAAACAAAAGATTAAGAACCGCTACTGTAATAGTTCATGCTTAATACCAAGCAAATCGATCCGTCCCGTTGAAATGAAGTCAGGTGGTTCTGGAGTCAGAAATATCAGACAGTACAGAAGATGCATGAGAGATTTACTTGACATTCGCTATTAACAAAGTCCCACTTTCCACCCCACCCCATTAAAACGCATATGCACGAGGTAGAGCAATGTGAAGTAATTATGACTTGTCATGTGGAATTAATTGTGCATGTGATAAGAGGGAGTGGACAACAATGTGCTGTGTATGTGTGTACGATATAGAATATGTTATTCATATCGTGAAAACAGTTTATGAGAAATGTCTGTGTGCAAAATAAAATATATATTACTGTAAAAATTTTTACATGATTATGTATGTTCGTTAAGAAAGAAAGGAATGAATGAAACAGTATGTGCGCGATATATACATTAAGAAAGAAGAGCGACAGCATGAGGCTGTTTAGGAGGATTCATGACCTCATATTTAGATAGAAAGAAAGGCAAGAGATCGCAAATGCATGTGATTTTTATTTCATTAATAAATGAACACCAGCCTCTTGATAAAAATACAAACTTTTGCTCAGAATAAGAGATACATACAGAAATATATGTGTACTGGCTGAGATTGTGTTTCCTGGTTCCTTATTTCGTTACCACCTTAAGAATCATTACCAAGTGTAAATAATGGGTTGAACAATTATAGTTCAAAGGATAATAAGAGATTTGAAAATTCATTTAATATGAACAAAATTTAAATATGCTATATGCTTTACACTTTTTAAACATGAAGAGATCAAATGATAAAAGGAAACGTTAATAAAAATAACTACGGTTTATGATTTATGGTCTGGGTCATCGTCATCGCACTACGGATATTTCCATAGGTGCTCACCCCCTCTTCGTATGCTTTCATTCCTGGATCTTAAATCTGTATTTGGCCATCAAGTCCACCTGTCGCTAAACGCATCTTGATACATCACTGGACTGAGGAAGCTGCAATATTTACTCCACTCTTGGAAGTACAACCTACGTTCTCAAGAACAGAGTTAACGTTCTCTAGGTTTCAAAACTGCAGAATAAACGTCGACAAAATCCTCCTTCAATGTGAGGGCATATGTATTTGCAATTACCAGATTGTTTACTTCTAATATTTGCTTTGGTAATTTTAGCTAGGGTGTATAAAACAAGTTGGGAAAATGTTTGGTGCACCTCATACGGTGATTTATTCATATTTACATACATATAGTGTATTTGTAAATGAGTGTTTGTGTTTGTGTTCACGAGTGCGTTTGCGAGAGAGAATGGAAGAAAAGCTCATGTTGCTGTAATGAACGAATAGTTTTTGGGTATAAATATATAAAACTAAGTATATAAATATAACAAAAAGCTACTCCAATAAAGCTATGACAACAAAATGTTAAAACTATTTCAAACATAACTAGGAACTACAACACAGTTGTAATGTTTCGATTTACACCTTTGTCATACAAAACATACAGGACAAAGAAACAGGTAAAGAAGATAAAATGTACATTTATATGAACGAAACACAACAGATAAGAATAAAAATAAAGTTGAAAAAAGGAGGGCACTTAGTTGTTACTTGATGAATCTGCATACAAGAGCGAGTGTGAATGTTTAAATGAAGACTTCCGAGGTATGATAAGTTGGTAGTAAAGAGGGGTTGAGGAAAGCGGAAAGGCGAGAGAGGAGTACAATGGTAATCAAACCGAGAAAAGGGTGGGTGGAATGTGGCTGGTGTAGAATGTTTGTATTCTTATACAGTAGGGGTTCTGGAATATTAAGTTACAAGTGAGGAAATGGTAAATCTTAGTAGCGAGGCAATATGATTGTTGAGAAATGAAATTTAAATATAATTGAATTTCGATTTCAAACCGTAGGGTTCCAGCGTCCTATATTTTTGTATATAGCGGTTTTCGAGAGCTAAACGGCTTCTGTCATTATAGTGACATTGTTAAATAGCTCTTACTAGAAAATCAGACTTCCCTCTATGGTTGGGGTCGTTGAAATGATTAGAGGCTGGCTTATAAACGTGCTGTGAGATGTCACAAAAATGTTTCGGCATGATGTCACCTAATCTGAGCCTGGTCTCGCCAATATAAAGTTATCATGCACTTTTTTTTTACGCAAAATGACGTATATTATGTTTCGGGCTCGCATGGGAATTCGTCGTGAAGTGTGAGGACAACTTTGGGATAAGTAATCGATTTCGTTTTTCATACTTATAGGGCAGGTGACACCGTGAGGTGGTTACATTTTCTAATTCCGACAAATGCACGATCTCGCTTAAGGCGGAAATGGACGAGGATATCCTTCAGATTTGGTTACTGTTTGTAGACTAACAGGAGAAACGAACGAACGATCAAAGTTTATTTTCAAAGGTTACGAATTGGACACGCAGGCTCGTCTAACATTGTGCTCTTCATCATACAACTTTCACTCAGTCACAGATATTCACCATTTGTTATTGAAGATAATTAGCATGAAGAAGCAAAAAAAATGAATAAGTAAATAACTAAATGATATACCATACACTCCACACTCTGATTTATGTAACAACATGAAATAAACTTACTTCCATTCTTACTTCGTTCTAAATTCACAAATTTATAGAGAAGCAGTATAGCCAACCAATAATTTAGATTAAGCTACTTTGACATTGACAGTATATTATACTTATTCTTTTTCATATTCCCAAATACATATACGGAATTCACATGCGAATACATACACACATGAATATCTTATCTTATATCCTTCCCGTGCCGTTAAATATTCGTTTCTCCTATTAGTCTACAAACAGTAACCAAATCTGAAGGATATCCTCGTCCATTTCCGCCTTAAGCAGGATCGTGTATTTGTCGGAATTAGAAAATGTAACCATCTCACTGTGTCACCTGCCCTATAAGTATGAAAAACGAAATCGATTACTTATCCCAAAGTTGTCCTCACACTCCACGACGAATTCCCATGCGAGCCCGAAACATAATATACGTCATTGCGCGTAAAAAAAAGTGCATGATAACTTTATATTGGCGAGACCAGGCTCAGATTAGGTGACATCATGCCGAAACATTTTTGTGACATCTCACAGCACGTTTATAAGCCAGCCTCTAATCATTTCAACGACCCCAACCATAGAGGGAAGTCTGATTTTCTAGTAAGAGCTATTTAACAATGTCACTATAATGACAGAAGCCGTTTAGCTCTCGAAAACCGCTATATACAAAAATATAGGACGCTGGAACCCTACGGTTTGAAATCGAAATTCAATTATATTTAAATTTCATTTCTCAACAATCATATTGCCTCGCTACTAAGATTTACCATTTCCTCACTTGTAACTTAATATTCCAGAACCCCTACTGTATAAGAATACAAACATTCTACACCAGCCACATTCCACCCACCCTTTTCTCGGTTTGATTACCATTGTACTCCTCTCTCGCCTTTCCGCTTTCCTCAACCCCTCTTTACTACCAACTTATCATACCTCGGAAGTCTTCATTTAAACATTCACACTCGCTCTTGTATGCAGATTCATCAAGTAACAACTAAGTGCCCTCCTTTTTTCAACTTTATTTTTATTCTTATCTGTTGTGTTTCGTTCATATAAATGTACATTTTATCTTCTTTACCTGTTTCTTTGTCCTGTATGTTTTGTATGACAAAGGTGTAAATCGAAACATTACAACTGTGTTGTAGTTCCTAGTTATGTTTGAAATAGTTTTAACATTTTGTTGTCATAGCTTTATTGGAGTAGCTTTTTGTTATATTTATATACTTAGTTTTATATATATTTATACCCAAAAACTATTCGTTCATTACAGCAACATGAGCTTTTCTTCCATTCTCTCTCGCAAACGCACTCGTGAACACAAACACAAACACTCATTTACAAATACACTATATGTATGTAAATATGAATAAATCACCGTATGAGGTGCACCAAACATTTTCCCAACTTGTTTTATACACCCTAGCTAAAATTACCAAAGCAAATATTAGAAGTAAACAATCTGGTAATTGCAAATACATATGCCCTCACATTGAAGGAGGATTTTGTCGACGTTTATTCTGCAGTTTTGAAACCTAGAGAACGTTAACTCTGTTCTTGAGAACGTAGGTTGTACTTCCAAGAGTGGAGTAAATATTGCAGCTTCCTCAGTCCAGTGATGTATCAAGATGCGTTTAGCGACAGGTGGACTTGATGGCCAAATACAGATTTAAGATCCAGGAATGAAAGTATACGAAGAACGCTCCTGACAATAAGGTCTTTGCACACTATGTTCAGCAACATAATGTCTCAGTAAAAATAGCTGAAAGACGACATACTTCACGCAAAAGTGGATGGAAGAAAACTGCGAAATCATTATGGAACTTACAGTACAAAATTTAACGAGCAAGTTAAATTATTTCCAATTATATACTACTGCCTAAAGTAAAGGGCCTTTTGTTAAAAACCATGCGTAAAAAATAATATGCAACCAGTATCAGAAAAAAAAAATCAGAATTAACTGCTTTTAAAGTGCAACAATTCATACAACTCTTATGCTGGGAGTCATGACCCAGAGGGGCCCACCCCCCTTAGAGTGTCAGGAGTTTAATAGCGCCGAAACACTTGTCAGGGTAGGGGGTACTTCCTCTGATGATCTGAAAGAATTGTGTAACGCACAATAATTAATGTATTATATAACTATACACGGAGCCACTGCAGTAAAGATGTGATGTCAAAATGTATAAAGTAGGGGAAAAAATGGTAGAAACAGCTTTATTACTTAACGAGTACGCAGTTGTGACGTTTCGGCGTGAGCCTTAATCATACAAAAACATACAGGACAAAGAAATAGAGATAGGAGATAAAATATAAATTCATATGATTGATGTGTTAAAAAGAAAGAAAAAAAAATCAAATAGAATGAATAGAGCACTTAGCTGTAAGAAGCTGTGCCTTATCCGACGCTGTGTCAGAAATGGGCGTGGCGGAGTGTAGACAGTATTTAAATGAGACTTGGGATGTGTGATAGGTGGGTTGTAACTGAAGTTGGTGGGTTGGGAAACCGTGGAAGGGAAAGAGAGTGATACAGTGGCAATCGACCATTATGATTATAGTAGGGGTAGAGGGATTATAATGTGATGCTGTGAAGAGGTTCTAAGCTATGTGTAACAAGTGAGAAGGGAGTAGAACTTAGTGGGGAGGGATTATGATTGTGGAAGAGGAGAGTATTAGGTGTGACTGAATAACGATTTCAAATCATATCGTTCCAGAGTCCCATATTCCTGAATGTAGGGGTTCTCAATCGCTAGGCGGCTTGTGTCATCTGCGTGACACTGTTTGATGGCTGTTACCAGAAAGTCAGATTTGCCTCTGTGGTTCGGGCCACTGAAATGATTCGGGACTGGTTTCGAAGCATCCTGGGTAATATCATGTAGATGTTTTTGCATGCGGTCCCCTAATCTGAGGCCAGTTTCACCAATGTAAGTTATTCTGCATCTTTTACATACAATGACATATATCACATTGCGGGACTCGCATGTGAATCCCTCATGGAGAGTGAGGATAGTTTTGGGAAAGGTGATCGTTTTCGTTTCCCAGACTACCGAGAAGGTAACACAGCGAGGGGGGGGGGGTTACATTTTCTAGTGCCCACATATTCAAGTGGCTATGGACGAGGATGTCCTTAAGATTTGGTTCCCGTTTGTATGCTAATGGAGGTGGGTCAGAGAAAATGTCGCAAGTGTCTTTGCCGAGTTGGATTAATGGCAAATGGCGATAAAGAATTTTCTTAACCATCTGATCATGTGGGTAAAAAGGACGTACAGATTTAACTCTGTCAGATGGGGTTACAGTTTTTTTCCTGAACGCTTCTTTGCTGCTCACTAAGTGGATGCGATTGAATGCTTTCTGGGCTATATTTTCTAGGTAGTGGCAATGATCGAAAAATTCTAATAATTTGTTATACTGATTTATAGAGTCCAAATTATCCTGACATATGCGGCGAAGACGGACGTGTTGGGAGTATGGGATGGAGTTCTTACATGCTTCAGTATGAGAGGAAGAGTTATGTAAATAAGTGTGGCTGTCGCTGGGTTTGTAAAATACAGAGATGACAAGCCTGTCTGTGCTAACAGATATAGTGAATTTTATGTTATTATTAAGTGAGTTGGCAAATTCAATAAATTTTTTAGGTCGTCCTGTGGCATACTGGTGACTCCAATGCCATCATCGATGTACTTTTTATACTATTCGGGACTTCTGCCAGCGTAGGTTTTCCATACTTTGACTTCCAGAAAATCCATAAATGCATAACTGGGACCCATTTTCGTTCCCATGGTGACACCACTGATGTGATCGAGTATTCGCCCTTGAATTCAAAAGAGTTTAGGTTGAGTACTAGCTGTGCGAGTCTAATTATGGTATAAGTATTAGTGGTGGGGTGAGGGTCTTTGTCAAGAAAATAGCGGAGTGCTAAGAGTTCATTCTCATGGGGGATAGAGGTGTAAAGGGAGAAGACATCAAGGAGAAAGGTGTGACAGGAGTGGTGTTGAGAGAATTTGATCGCATCAAAAGTTGTTAAATCGTGGTTGGTATCTTTTAAATAAGAGGGCAGCTTATGTACTACCGGCTGGGAAATGCTGTCTAATAAAATCAGAAATGTGCTCAGTGAGGCATGGCATGAACACGCTGATACAATGGGACGTCCAGGATGGCCGGGTTTATGGATTTTAGGAAGAAGATAAAAGGTGGGTTTCCCTAAACAGCTGTCCTTGATGTGAAGAGAAATAGCTTGGAGTGGGAGGCCACCTTCGTTAATCAAGTCTTTGGTGGCTGTTTCCACTTTGCCATTACTGGAACGTGTAGCATCGTTTTTACGTGAGGTATAGAATTCTATGTTGCTGAGTTGGGACACTCCTTCCGCGATATATAAATCTTGTTTCCAGACTACGAGATTCGATGTTTTATCAGTTGGTTTAATCACAAAGTCCTCTCGACGTCGGAGTTTAGGTAGTGCTCTGGACTCTCCCTTGTTGAGGTTGAAATGTCGAAGTTTGGATGGTGGGAGGTTTTGGATTTCACGCCACGTCGTATCATTGTGATAAAACCAGGCAATAAAATATTAGAAAATTAAGAAAATTTTATATCGTCATCTGCCATTAATCCAGCTCGACCCCAACACTCGCGACATTTTCTCTGATCCATCCCTATTAGCATAAAAAAGGTAAAATCCGTTTCCATGCCATTAAGGCATATTGGGGAATGCGGTGTTAGGCCCGTATTTTCCATGACCGTCGGCACATGAAAGTGTGATGTGGTCAGTATCACGCCTGGCCTCTTTACTTTTCCACATTTCTCTGGTACCCATTTTCCGAGGCTTGGTGAACCCCGGGCCGTATTGGTCAGAAAAAATAATCTCGCTCAGTTGGGGATTCGAGCCCTCGATCATACGGTTGCTAGACGAATGCTCTAACCACTACGCTAGTCTATTAGCACACAGAGGGGAACTAAATCATAAGGGCATCCTCGTCCATAGCCACTTGAAGCGGAACCTTGAATATGTGGGCACTAGAAAATGTTACATGCCTGTAGCCTAGGAAATGAAAACGATCACCTTTCCCAAAACTATCCTCACTCTCCATGAGGAATTCACATGCGAGTCCCGCAATGTGATATATGTCATTGTATGAAAAAGATGCAGAATAACTTACATTGATGAAACTGGCCTCAGATTAGGGGACTGCATGCAAAAATATCTGTACGATATCACCCAGGATTCTTCGAAACCAGTTCCGAATCATTTCAGTGGCCCGAACCACAGAGGCAAATCTGACTTTCTGGTAACAGCCATCACACAGTGTCACGCAGATGACAAACGCCGGCTAGCGATTGAGAACCCCTACATTCAGGAATATGGGACTCTGGAACGACATGATTTGAATTCGTTATTCAGCTACACCTAGCATTCTCCTCTTCCACAATCATAATCCCTCCCCACTAAGTTTCACTCCCTTTTCACTTTTCACACATAGCTTAGAACCTATTCACAACATCACATGACAACCTCTCTTACATCTTAAATCTTACACCCTCCCTGTGCCGTTAAACGTCACATAGAGCTCGCATAGTTCTTTGCCAGGTTTTCCTGTTTTCGTCGAGTTTTTCAACTTCATCAAGGGATGTTATGCCCACTAAACTGGCTTCTCTTAACAATGTCCACTTTTTCTTCGGCCTGTTAAGTTTCACTCGATAGCTTGTTTTGGCATTCTCTGATTGTTTCTTCTCATCACATGGTCTACATATGTCCATGTTCTTTTTATTATCACCCATGAGACAGGCTGTTGTTTGCTCATCTGTATTAACTCTGTGTTGTTCTTAAATTCATTTCACTTTATACCAAGTATTTTCCTGAAGCATTTGTTTTCAAAAGAGTCAAATTTCTTGTCTATTTCTTTAGTTGATTTCCAGCTTCCGCATGCATAAATGAGGATGGATATCACATTTCAATTGAATAATATTAACTTGGTTTTTGTGCTTGTAACTTTTGAATGCCATATTTTCTCAAGATTTTTGAAGGACAGTGCCGCTTTTGCAATTCAAATTTTAACTTCCTTCCTGATGTCGCCATCCTGGTCTATGTAACTGCAAAGGTATGCAAATTGGTTTACTTCATCAGCAACTGTTCCTTCTATGTATATTTTTCCTTCTTGATTAATGAGAATTTCATAATTTGTATTTTCTCTTTGTTAATTTCAAGACCTATTTTGTTAACCAGTGAAGACAGGGAATCTGTTTTTTTTTTCCCTGCATCGATTTCACATTGTTATTGATAAGAGTTATGTCATATGCAAAATCGAGATCGTCTTTTTGTGTCCCATGTACCTAATTAATGCTTGTTTTACCAGTACAGCATCTTTTTTAATTATAACGTCTACAGCAATTCCAAAAAGCAAGGGAAATAATATACATCCTTGTTTCACGCCTGTTTCAGTCTGAAACAATTCGTTCTTTCTTTACTGCACAAACACATTCGTTGTAGAGATCTCTAATGGTGTTGACAATTTTAGATGGTATTCCATATAGTCTTAAAATTCTTCACAAATGAATCTCTGTGTATGCTATCAAAGGCCTTTTTAAAGTCTATAAAGTTTAGGATAAGTGGCGATAGCACGAAGTCGCAATCATGTTATGTGGTGTTAAATTGGTGGTTATTAATGCTCATGACATGGATTAGACCTGTTCATGTGGCCTTGGCGCGCCGAAGTGGTGAACTTTATTATGTGTGTTATATTTTCACTAAAGGGGAGGCCATGGCAATAAAACCAGTGTATAGCGGTCAGTGAGTTTACAGCGTGAACACACAGCAACAAAGGGAAATCGGGCAATGTGATCAGCCCCACTTGCGACAGATTAGCAAATCGGCGAGGAATACAGTGCTCATTGATATAATATGAAGTGCATTAGGAACAAGGGCAAATAAATTCGGTCATGTGTCACGACTACCAACAGAATGTATACCACAGAGAGCAATGTTTTACAGACCACACAAAGGCATGTGTTTCCATGTGTTATCTGATATCCATGCTTTTCTGCTTGTTGATTGCAGTCCAGCACTTGCTGCCGTGATTATGGCTGTGCTGTATGAATTCCATAATTCATCTATATATGTCTCGTTTACCTCGCTGAAGGCTGCGAAATGATTGGTAAGTTCCAGATTTAAATTACTGTTGGTATTTTCTTCTTGTAGGCTATGACTATTTATCTTTCTGAGTACTGTTTTCTTGTTTTGGCTTTTCAGTTTAAGTCTTATCTTCTCTATACACAGATTGTGATCACTGTTGACATCTGCACCCCTATATATCAGAGATGTTCTGAATTGTTTTCTAATACAAAAATGACATATCTGGTTCCTGGTTCTATCATTTGGAGATATCAGTGTTGTTTTGTGTATTTCTTTAGGTGGAAATATTGTTCTTCCAATGACAATGACCTCTGTTAGACGTATTTCAATTAATCTTTCTCCGTTCTGATTTTTTGTTATCAATTCCTTCTTTCCCCATTATTTTTTCGATGTTGGTGTTATCTTTTCCTACCCTGACGTTGATGTTTCCCATGACAATTAAGATGCTGAGTTTAGGTACTTTGTTGATGAGTTGTAGTTGGTAATATAAATCGTCTTTTATTTCATCATCTGCATCGTTCGTAGGTGCATAGCACTGTATGATTGTCATTCTTCCGTACCTTATTTTGTATCGTGCTCTTATCATACCACTGTTCACTGGTTCTCATTCTGAAAGGCTATTTGCTGGCGCAGATGACATAATTATACCCATTTCTTCTTCGTATTTCCCATTGTCTCTGCCGGAATATATTATTAACTTACGGTTTTCCTGCGTTCTTTTCTCAGCTTCTGGCCATCATATTTCACATCTAAGTGATACCTATCCATTTCTTTTATTACCTGAGCACTTTCTATTCTTGCGGCCATCGTTCTTACATACCAAAATCCGATTTTTGTTATGCATTTGTGGCCGTTCAGTTTTCCATCGTTGTCAACGGCATGCAGATTTGGTGTCTTTGATGCTCGATTACAACTGTTGCGAGATTCCATAACGGCAGGGTTTTTCCCCATCTAGAGTCGCCTCTAGATGGGTCTCAGTGTGAGATTACTGGCCTCACGCCCAACTCCCGTTCTACGATATGTGGCGACGCAGAAGGCTCATATGCAAATATGCCGGCAAGAGCGTTAAAAATTCCCGCCATCTTTTACGTCACCCGGAAGCGAAAAAAACTCCTACTATAATCACATATATATATATATATATATATATATATATATATATATATATATATATAAAACCCTCTAACCCTACTAAAATCACTTTTCACCTTCTCCCGGGTAGATAGCCATTGTATCTCTCTCTCTCTCTCTCTCTCCCGTCCACGGTTTCCCCACCCACCACCCTCAGTTACGACCCACCTATCACACATCCCAAGTCTCCATTTAAATACTGTCTACACTCCACTATGCGCATTTCTGACACATCGTCGGACAAGCCACAGCTTCTTACAAGTTACAGCTAAGTGCTCCATTCATTTTATTTGATTTTTCCCCTTTCTTTTGAACATAGCATTCATGTGAATTTATATTTTATCCTCTCTCTATTTCTTCGCCCTGTATGTTTTTGTATGATTAAGGCTCACGCCGAAACGTCACAACTGTGTACTCGTTAAGTAATAAAGCTGTTCCTACCTGTTTTTCTTAGTTTATATATTTTGAAAGAGTTGTGTTGTTGTTTCGCTCTCTACAGTAGAGAGTTTCCTGCATACTTCTTCTTCTTCTGCGCTCGAGGTTATTGGTTACTTCAGATCCTGATCCCTGTCGACATGGCAAAGCCTGCAGTCCTCTCCAGAGATTCTGATAGAAGCCCCAAAGCTTTCGTACCAAGCTTGTGTCCTCTGGCATGTCTCTCGTTTCAGGTCCGCATGGTCTTGGCACTCTTGAAGGATATGTTCTGTAATATGGACTCAGCTTCCATATTGACATACTCCTGCGTCATCATCATCATCATCAGGTGCCGTGCCGACTGGTGTTGGCTATTATGCATCTCCTGAGTACACGATCCTTCATGCAGGCCATCAGCTCAGTTGGTGATCTCTCACACAATCCCGTCAGGCTGTCCAGTATCATTTCTCTTGGTCTTCTTCTTGATCTTCTTCCTTCTATTTTTCCTGTTGTTATAATATTTTCAATGCCCTCTCTTCTCATTGCATGTCCTATGAAAGTACATTGTCTCTCTCTTTTCTTTTTGACAAGATTTTTTGTCTCTCCAGCTCATCTCATAATTCTTCATTAGTTATTTTTGCTGTCCAGGGAATTCGCAACATTCTTCTAATAAATTACATTTCTGCTGGTTCCAATGATTTCTGTGCAGACCTAACTATTGTCCATGATTCACTTCCATATAACAAGATAGGTTGAATATAGCATTTTAGGACTCGTTTTCTAACATTCATTGATAAGGATGTGTTGCATAATATGTTTCTCATTCTCTGAAATGCAATATTTGCTTGGTCTATTTTGTTCCTAATTTCTGTTCTGCATTTCCCATCTGAAGTTATTACTGCTCCAAGGTATTTGAATTTCTGCACCTGATTTAGAATAGTTCCGTTTAATTTTATACTGCATGCTGGTGGATTCTGTTTCTTAGATATAACCAAAGTCTCTGTCTTTTTCATGTTCAAAGTAATACCTTTCTGTTCACTTTCTTTGGCGACTTTATCCAAGAGATTTTGCAAGTCTTGTTGGTTCTCAGCTTTCATTACTGTGTCGTCAGCATACCGAAGGTTGTTAATATTGTATCCTCCAATTTTTATGTCTGGTTCTGTGATGATCGTTCTTAGAATATTCTCGCTGTACAGAGAAAAAAGGTCTGGAGATAGTACACATCCTTGTCGCACCCCTTGTTTTATAGGTTGATATTTTCCAGTTCTATTTTCAGCTCGAATTGTTGCTTCTTGCTGCCAGTATAGATGTTTTACAATCCTCAGGTCTTTGCCGTCTATATTGATGTCTTCAAGCATTTTAATAATTTCATTATGTTTCACCTTGTCGAATGCCTTGGTGTAATCCTTGTTCTTCTAATAATGATTCTCAAAAGTAGCTTCGTTATGTGACATGAGAGGCTGATCGTCCCGTGGTCATCACATTCCTTTGCATCTGGTTTCTGTGGTAGTGCTTTAAACGTGGATTTAAGCAAGTCACTGGGATATAACCAGTGTTGTAAATGTCATTTAGTAACTTGGTTATTATTTTTATTCCTGTCTCCTCTAGTGCCTCTGTTTCTTCTATTGTTATATTATCAGGCCCAGTTGCTTTTCCTTTCTTCATGTGTTTGATGGCATCTATGATTTCATCTTCAATTATTGGTGGTCCATCACAGTTTTCAGTATCTAGTGTTAATTCTGGTCTTTCTCCTCCATATAGCTCATCGATGTATTCTATCAATCTGTCCACAATGTCTTCTTTTCCTGTTAACATTTTACCTTCTTTTGATTTCATGCATCCTGTGGTATATTTTGTTTTCCTGCCTGTGAGTTCACTAAGTCACGTGTACTCCTGTGTCATTCATTCATTCATTTGCATGTCCCTTGCGGAACTTTGCCTCCCAAACAGCACTCTTGTAGGCCTCTCGGTTGTGAGCAAGATGGCCTGCTGCTGCAGCATCCATTTGCAGATCGTCAACGATGTCATGCAGCCATCTTCGTTTTGGTCTTCCTCTCTTTCTTTTTCCCATTATGTATCCTTCCAATAGGTCTTCTCTAGATTATCATGACGTTTAATGTGTCTGAAATATTTAAGTTTTCTCTCTTTAATCCTCTTTACTAGCCAGCCTTCTTCAATATTCTTGTAGTATGGATATTTGTTCTTTTCTGTGTCCATGATATTTGAAGAACTTCTCTGTAGCATTTACATTCAAAGGAATTATGTTTTTCTCAGCTATTTTGTTAAGTGTCCAGGTCTCACATGCATATGTTGCGATGGGAAAGATGCATGACCTTAAAAATCTTATTTTTGTAGTTCTGTCTGCTCCTCTCCACAGATTCTTTAGTTGTTTTACTTTCTGAAGAGCGATAGATGTCCTCCTTTTAATTTCCCTCATTTCTCCATTATTAGTTAGTAGTGATCCAAGATATTCAAAACTCTCCACTTCTTCCAATTTTTCCTCATTGATATATATTTCAGCTGCCTTGTTTGTTTTGTCAGTTGTCATCAATTTAGTTTTATTTGCATTAAGATAGAGGTTCTGCTCTTCGCTGTTCTTACAGACTGACATAATTAGTTTTTCCATTCCTCTTTGTGTTGTGGACAGTAACACTGTGTCATCAGCATATCTAATCTCTGGTATTTCATAACCTCCAATTGTTACGGCATTGTAATATTCTTTCTCTGCATTTCTCTATTCTTTATTCAATCTTAGATTGAATATATGATCTCTTGATCTTCTTCCGTGCCTGAAACCAGCTTGGACCATATTGACTCCTGTGTACAAATGTAATAATCTTTACAAAAGTTATAAGGATGAGAAGTCACTCACCCATCATCATAAAAGTCATAAGATAAGTACTGTTGTGAAACTGTTGGTCTGTCAAAATCTGGTATAACCACCATTTCAGTCGGGCAAACGATAAATCTTTGACGCATGCAGTCAACGCGGGTTCTAAGAATATCCTCTAGAATAGTCTGCTACTCTTGATGAAGAAACGGAGTCAGCTGAGCTACACCAACTGTCGTAGGGTGATTAGATGATACTCGCCATCCAAGGACCTCCTAGAGATGTTCAATAGATGCAAGATATGGAAAGAGAGGGCGACTCCATCCTGACGATTCCCTGGTATTGAATGAAGTAATTATCGATACGAGCTCGGTAAAGTTGAGCACTGTCACCACCCATAGCTTCCAGAGCAGGCGGAGGTGGCAATATCTTCTCTTGGTACCTTAAGCCGGTAAGTGTGCCATGGTTGACATGAAGAGGGATATTGCCTTTCGACTGAAGACCATGATAGAACCTCTTCCATAGCGACCCATGTCTCGAATTGTGTTATCAGTAAAACGTTCTCGTTGCCGTTTCTAAACACGGACTCTGCCATCATTAAATGACCAAATGAGGCGAGACATATATAAAGATAGCGTCTTGTCTATATGATGGTCTTGTCCATATGATGTGCTCATGGCACCGGACAACATAGGCTTGTGCAGTGAGCTGGAGTGAGATGAGTTCTTACTGCAGGTCTTCGTGAAGCAAGTCCAAATTCACGTAAGCATCTGAAAACTGACATCCTGCTAACGTTATTGTTTGTAGTGTTCATCAGCTGACATCAGCAGGGGGTGGGGGGGGGGAGGGGAGTCTGAGATGGCTCAGTTCGTTAGTACGCTGTTCTCTCATGGCTAGACTGCTGCTCGTCCTACCGGAGTCCGTGTTCGAATTCCAGGTAATTCTCTTGCAATTATTCTTTCTCTCACGACTCACTAAAGTGCTTTGTCTACGATTTTTTCGAGGTCTAATCATACAAAATTGTGTTCTCTTACTTTACCATACGAGAGCCTCGTTGTTTCTTATTTATAGAAAATTGTTTCTGAAATTATAACTGAAACTAACTTCATGTAAAAAGTATTCGTTCGTTTTGTTGTTGATGTTGTTGTTGTTGTTGTTGTTGTTGTTGTTGTTGTTGTTCAAGTATGCACCAGACATGGCAGGAGACCGTGTGTATCATCATCACTATCATCATCATCAGGTGCCGTGCCGATTGGCGTTGGCTTTTATGCTTCTCCAGAGTACACGATCCTTCATGCAGGCCATCAGCTCAGTTGGTGATCTCCTCTCACACCACCCCGTCAGACTGTCCAATATCATTTCTCTTGGTCTTCTTCTTGATCTTCTTCCTTCTATTTTTCCTGTTGTTATATTTTCAATGCCCTCTCTTCTCATTGCATGTCATATGAAAGTACATTATCTCTCTCTTATCTTTTTGACAAGATTTTTTGTCTCTCCAGCTCTTCTCATACATTCCTCATTAGTTATTTTTGCTGTCCAGGGAATTCGCAACATTCTTCTAATAAACCACATTTCTGTTGCTTCCAGTGATTTTTTGTGCAGATCTGCCTATTGTCCATGATTCACTTCCATATAACAAGATAGGTTGAATATAGCATTTTAGGACTCGTTTTCTAACATTCATTGATAAGGATGTGTTGGGTAATATGTTTCTCATTCTCTGAAATGCAGTCTTTGGTTGGCCTATTCTGTTCCTAGTTTCTGTTCTGCATATCCCATCTGAAGTAATTACTGCTCCAAAGTATTTGAATTTATGCATCTGCTTTAGAATAGTTTCGCATAATTTTAAACTGCATATTGACCGTGAGTATATTTGTCTAAAAAATTGGTACCTGCTAGCGAGACTCTGTGTCACGACCTCGTTTCTTTCTGTTTTTTATTTTATGTCGGCTTAACAGCACTAATGAGTTTGCTTTTAAAAGACTTTTTTTTTTTTTGGGGGGGGGGGGGGTGGGGGAGGGAGGGTCTGGGATGGCTCAGTTAGTTAGTACGCTGTTCTCTCATGACTAGACGGCTGCTCGTCCTACTAGAGCCCGTGGTCGGATCCCAGGTAATTCTCTTGTGGTTTTTCTTTCTCTCACGTCTCGCTAAAGTGCTTTGTCTACGATTTTTTTCGAGGTCTAATCCTACAAAATTGTATTCTCTTACTACTTGCATTACGAATCAGGATGATTTTTCTGTCTTTGTGGGTTGTGCGGAACGCGTGAATTATATCATAAATTTACGGTTAACATAACTTTATTTCACTTCATTTTTACACTCACCATACTTATCATTGAGTACTTTTCATACCTCTCGTCATAGAGGAGGACTGCTTGTAGATGAAACAAGTTTCAACGAAATTATTTTTATCGTATCAATGCCGTTATGTGTTTAAAATAAAGGACTGCCCCTTAATTTTTTGGGATAACAGCAAAAAACTCGAAGAAAACTGTAGACAGGCACTAAGAAAATAAGTTGGAAATAACTTTAAAAAGTAAGTTGTGGATTGAAAAAAAAGAACTATGGACAGAAAATAATAAAGAAGAAAGGAAATTCTTAAATGTCAAGGAAACAACAGGTTTAAACTCGCTTTAGGAATGGAAAATTCCAGGGAGCGCTTAGTATATAAGGCCTAACAGAATAAGATTCCTCAGTCACGGGTCCACGCCGGAGTTAAGCTGGCGGATGTTCAGTGTGGGGGAGCTCTTTGGTAAAACAGAATGTTTTTGTGCGTGGAACAGTCCTCAGTCTAGTAAGTAACTTGTCAGTTGTTGTAAGAAAGAAGTATGGGTACAAAGAGCTGTGATCTCACTTGACCCACTGACTCACGTGAGTTTGTAGTGTTTTGTATGTGTTCGAGTAATCTGTTATCACAAGAATGAGTACATCTTATCTTTTGTTGTACATGTAATTGTAGCGTAATGAGACTAGAATACATTAAGCACAGATAAACGAAGAAGACCTGAAGTCGAGATAAAAGACTAAATGTTGTATAAATAAATAAATAAGAGTGGAAAAGTCGGGTGAATATGTACAATAATATAATTACACAGAAGAAGATATGTTCATTCATTCATTCATTCGTTTGCGTGTCCCTTGCAGAACTTTGCCTCCCTAACAGCTCTCCTGTAGGCCTCTCGGTTGTGAGCAAGATGGCCTGCTGCTGATGCATCCATTTGCAGATCATCAACGATGTCTTGCAGCCATCTTCGCCTTGGTCTTCCTCTCTTTCTTTTTCCCAGTATGTACCCTTCCAAGACGGTTTTTTCTATATATTTTCATGCCATTTAATGTGTCAAAAATATTTAAGTTTTCTCTCTTTAATCCTCTTTACTAGCCAGCCTTCTTCAATATTAAGTTCTTGTAGTATGGATATATTTGGTTTTTTTTTGTCCATGATATTTGAAGAACTCTTCTGTAGCATTTACATCCAAAGGCATTTATGTGTTTCTCAGCTGTTTTGTTAAGTGTCCAGGTCTCATATGCATATGTTGCGATGGGAAAGATGCATGCCCTTAAAAATCTTATTTTTGTAGTTCTGTCTGTTCCTCTCCACAGATTCTTTAGTTGTTTTACTTTTTGAAGAACAATAGATGTCCTCCTTTTAATTTCCCTCACTGTATCTCCATTATTAATTAACAGTGATCCAAGATATTCAAAACTCTCCACTTCTTCCAATTTTTCCTCATTGATACATATTTCAGCTGCCTTGTTTGTTTTGTCAGTTGTCATCAGATTAGTTTTCTTCGCATTAAGATAACACAGTGAGATAAGAAGAGAAAGATAGAGAAGAGAAATTAAGTGATAGAAATATAGTACTAAATACTCCAAACCCAACCATATCCTCCAGTAAAGTACCACCACTAGATCGCGGACCACTGTAGTAGAAAATATACTAAAGTGATAAAAGATAACCAAAATTTAACTTTAAGATAATTATAATATATACCTAAACAGACATAAACATTTCATTTAATTAATACATGCGCCATAGCTTTCCTCACTGTCAGCCCTGCTCAGATCGAAAATCTCGAAAAGGTGCAATTTGAAGCCACGAGAGACACTTCCTGTGCAGCGATGAGATTTCTTGATTTCTCCACCATGAATCACAGGATCAAGATCTGGAGGGCACGTGCTTACCTCCAGATAAGCGCAGACAATAATCACCCATTGCACTAAGAACTCCTCAAAGAAACGAGTGACAGGCTAAAGTGGGGCAAATCATGGATTTTGATGTGCAGAAGATGTCATCCAGCAGGCCTGTGAAACCCAACACTGTCAACCGTGAATGCTGAGGTCGATGCCCTCATCAGTGAAAGTTCCAATGAAGCAGATGTTATTTACACAGATGGGTCCGACTGTGAACGTAGAAATCAACAGCGTGAATTATTACTGGAGGAGAAAGAACCCGAACCAACAGTAGAAGTTTCAAGGGGCAATAAAAAATCTGAAAAAGGGTAAATTACCAGGATGTGATGAGGTAACAGCTGAACTTATTAAAGCAGGAGGAAAGGAATATGCAACAATCTATCATGCACTATGTAAAAAGATATGGTATTCAGGTATTTGGCTAAAAGAATGGAAAAGAACTGTATTCATACCACTGCCAAAAAAGAGTTACCTGAAATTATGCACAAACTATAGAACTGTTGCCTTGATTAGTCATGCCGGTAAAATTCTGTGAAAAATCATAATCGATAGACTGTGCAAGAAAATAATAGAAATAAATATGGTCCAAGCTGGTTTTAGGCAAGGAACAGGATCAAGAGATCATATATTCAATATAAGATTTATATATATATATATATATATATATATATATAAACATACATATATATTAGAGAAATGCAGAAAATTTAATGTGAATCTATATTTACCTTTTATAGACTATTCAAAGGTATTTGATTGTGTACAACACCAGAAACTTTGGGAAGTAATGAAAAAAAATGGGATTTCCAACACAACTGACACAATTAACATCACTGCTGTATCTAAACCAACAGGCAGCAGTAAGAATAAATGGTGAAACAACGACTTGGTTTGACATAAAACATGAGGCCCGTCAGGGGTGCATATTGTCGCCTTACTTATTTAACTTGAATACTGAAAATATAACGAGGAATGTTAGAGAAGATGTACACAAGGAATATTATGATGCCATAACAATTGGAGGTTATGAAATACCAGATATTAGGTATGCTGATGACACACTGTTACTGTCCACAACACAAAAAGGAATGGAAAAACTAATTATGTCAGTACGTAAGAATAGTGAAGACCAAAACCTCTATCTTAGTGCGAAGAAAACTAAATTGATGACAACTGACAAAACAAATCAGGCAGCTGAAATATGTATCAATGAGGAAAAATTGGAAGAAGTGGAGAGTTTTGAATATCTTGGATCACTGCTAATTAATAATGGAGATACAGTGAGGGAAATTAAAAGGATAACATCTATCGCTCTTCAAAAAGTAAAACAACTAAAGAATCTGTGGAGATGAACAGGCAGAACTACAAAAATAAGATTTTTAAGGGCATGCATCTTTCCCATCGCAACATATGCATGTGAGACCTGGACACTTAACAAAACAGCTGAGAAAAACATAATTCCTTTGAATGTAAATGCTACAGAGAAGTTCTTCAAATATCATGGACACAGAAAAGAACAAATATCCATACTACAAGAATATTGAAGAAGGCTGGCTAGTAAAGAGGATTAAAGAGAGAAAACTTAAATATTTCAGACACATTAAACGTCATGATAATCTAGAGAAGACTGTCTTGGAAGGTGCATAATTGGAAAATGAAAGACAGGAAGACCAAGACGAAGATGGTTGCAAGACATTGTTGATAATCTGAAAATGGATGCATCGGCAGCAGGTCATCTTGCTTACAACCGAAAGGTCTACAGGAGTGCTGTTAGGGAGGTAAAGTTCCGCAAGGAACATGCGAATGAATGAATGAATGAATTAATGAATCCGTTGTACGGCATCAAAAGAATGCACGGGCATTCACAGCACTTTCGCCAGGTAGTACGATCCAGGAAGCCAGCAGTTCCTTCGCTATGACCACAAGCAGCGTGACGATGGAAGTGATGGCAGTAACAAAAGCATTCGTATGGTTGAAGTCACAAGACTACACCCGTGTCTGCATACTACGAGTAAGTGATTCAATGAGTATGCTCCGGGAGGTCGAGCTAGGTTCTGTACGCAGGCAGCGGCTTGAGTCATTGCAGAAATACACGATTCGCAGTTACTTTCATCTATGTTCCTTGGCACGTGTGGATCCAAGGAAATGAAAGAGCTGATGGACTACCTGGCTCTGCCATCATCGCAGATGGACAGCCATTGGATCGAGCTAATAATTGAGAGATAGACAGGAAGACTTCGAGGGCAATGGATCTACACTGCTGCTCAGATTGAAAGCACTGGGAATATAGATCTGCACGGCCGGATGCGAGAGACATGCGAGCCAACTGGTCAACCAATACAGGAAGGCATTATCAGTCATATGAATATGTTGAGAGAGGGTAGGGGAACATGAGTACCTATGGTGCTCACCTATTTATCCGTAGTGCAATGACGATGACTCAGACCATAAATAATAAACCATAGTTATTTTTATTAACGTTTCCTTTTATCATTTGATCTCTTCATGTTTAAAAAGTGTAAAGCATATAGCGTATTTAAATTTTGTTCATATTAAAGTAACTTTCAAATCTCTTATTATCATCTGAACTTTAATTGTTCTGCCCATTATTTACACTTGGATTTAATGTGAATCTATATTTATCTTTTATAGACTATTCAAAGGTATTTGATTGTGTACAACACCAGCAACTTTGGGAAATAATGGAAAAAATAGGATTTCCAACACAACTGACACAATTAACATCACTGCTGTATCTAGACCAACAGGCAGCCCATGTTTTTTTGCAACTCATTCAATGTTATTGTTTCAGTCAATTTTTGTCAACTGTGGTTAAACGATACACGATAGAGAAAGTACAACTCGATGCAAGTGTTAGTGATGTAATTGTCGAACAGTATTTTTAAATAAGGTATAACATCATTCAAAAAATAGAGCAACCACTAACAATTGAGTAGGAAACTCAAATTCTGGAACGGTTTCTGAAAACAAATTCCGTTGTCACAGTCCAGCGCAGGTTCAAAAACCAGTACATGTGCAAGGAAGCATCGGCAAGGAATACGGTAAAGTTGTTTTTAAAGCAGTTTTCGTGAAAGTGGGAGCAATCGACAGGGAGAACATTCCTACACGGAAGTCTACGCGACAGTTTGCCATAGAAAATTCGGTATCGCCGTCGACAGACGGGGTATACTTCGAACCAGTCCACGTATGCATCTGTAGTCTCTATCTCTGAGAACTCTGGGCCGAGAATAGCGAAAACTGGTTTGCCGAGGAATTCGGAAATCACTTACAGCAGAGCCCTCCTAGAATACATTTGGTTTAGTGATAAGGCCTACTTTCACCTCACGGCGTACATTCACGAACATAACCAAGTTTCTGTGGTACTCAGCATCCACATAAAATTCATGAATCTACTCTGCATAGCAAGAAAGTCTTGGCGTGGTGTGCGGTTCCCGCACAGGGCGTGTTTTTGCCCTTTCACATTTGCTGATTGCGTCACCGGAGAGAATTACGCCATGAAAACTCCTTCCTCCCTGAACTGAGACGAAGACAATGTTTTCTTCAAGCGTAGTGGTTCCAACAGGATGTAGCTAGACCCCACACTACCCCATAGATCCAGGAAGTCCTTAACTCCAAGTTCCAGCATCCCAATGGTTTCCAAGAGCAGTTCCCGTGCTAATTCTCTTGGCTACCATATGCAGTACAGATTTAAATCTGCTTGATTACTTCCTCTGGGATTATCTGAAGGACAGAGTGTTCAGCAGTGCTCCCCAAAATCTGACTGAACTGAAGGAGAGAGTCATGAGGAGTTGTGCATAGGTCACGTTACGTCTCCAAGCGGTTCTAAGTCCCGAACATATCGCGCGTGTCATTCACAGAGGTATTCATATGTGAAGTTCTAATCCTTGTTTGTTACTTCGATACTGTTTTCTTGTCTTGTCTCCACCTTTCGGTGTTGAGGGGACAAATAGACGTCTTGATAGGGCTCGACGATTTGCTTCATATAATTGGATATTTAATGCGCTGTAATTTCCTCTCTCCATCTCCAGCATGGGCGAGTTCTTCCTGTTACCTACAAATCTTAGTGTGAATATTGTCTATGATGTACTGTCTGGCGGTAACCGTGTAACGTGGCCAAACCATTTGACTTTTCTGTTTCTGGATATAGTTTAATACTGGTGTTACTCCAACCTTTTCCCTGATGGTATGATACCTTATATGGTCTCTTCTTGTCACATTTAGTATTCTCCTTAAACATTTCATTTCTGTCGTGATGATTTTTCTTTTGTTCTTAGCGCTTAGTGTCCATGTTTGACATTGATAACATAAAGTTGGGAGGAAATTGTGTTATACAGTGCCCTTTTTGATTCATTTGTGATGTATTTGTTTTTCAGTAAAGGAATCATTTGTCCAATGACCTGATTTTGCTTCATTGCATCTATTTTCAGTGTCAGTCGTCCCTGAGGATAGTATGCTACATAGGCATTTGAAATGTTTCACTTGTTTCAAGTGCTGGTTGTCTAGGAAGATCTTTGTTTGGATTTCTTCTCTCAGTGTGGTCATGACTTCCATTTTTTCAGCACTGATCTTCATGTTGTGACTTTGACATGCCCTTCTTAAATTGTCCATGTTCTGCCTTAGGTCTTTTTCTGATGTGGCAATAAGTGCCTGATCTTCAGCAAAAAGGATTTCGTTTATGGTCCTCCTATTTGGTATGTCTTATGGAAGGTGTTATGGGTTTATCGGCATTCTTTCTGGGATCTGGCTGTTGGCAGCTTTGTGGTGCAGTTTTTACTATGTTAGCTTCGTTGCAGATGATGTCAGTATATGTTATGAATAGTAAGGGAGATAGTACACAGTCTTGCCTCACTCCATATTTTATGATGGATGGTTCAGATTGTCCCGCATTTGTTGTAACTGTACACTGACTGTTTTCATTATAGGTTTTTGCATAGGTTGATCAGGTGTGTATTAACTCCATAATGCTGTACTATTTCCCACAGTTTATATCTACCTACTCTATCAAATACTTTTTCCTGATCTACGTAAGCTGTGTGCAGTATCTGATTGTTTTCAACTGATTTTTCTATTAGTTGTCTCATGGAAAAATAGCATGTGTACAGTTTATATTTTTTTTTCTAAATCCCATCTGAGTTTCATTTAATTGTTGTTCAATCACTGGTTGCAGTCTGTTATCTAGGATCTTGTAGAACATTTTTCCGATATGGCTTAGCAGTGATATGCTAATTTCATATTGGTTGCTATATTAGTTACTGTCCATTTTACTGTCTTTTTTTCTTACATATTGGATTAATTACAGCATTTCTCCAGTTCTGTGGTGTTTCTTGTTTTTCCCATACCAGGTTATAGAATCTATAAAGCCATTCCATCACGTCGTGGGGCTTTGTTCATTGGGGCCTTTCTGATGGCTTCTCTGATGGTAGCATGTTTGGTTCCAGCTCCATGGGGTCAGCTGTGTTGTTATCATGAGTTTGGCTTGTCTCAGATGGTATATTGAGTAACTTATCAAAGCACTGTCTCCATCGCTGTACTACCCTCTCTGGTTCGCATATTGGATCATGATTATCATCGTTCACAGTCTCTTTTAGGTCGAAGTGCTCTGCTCGCTTTCTCATTGCACTGATCTTTTTATAAAAGATTGTCATAGTTTCTTTGTGATTGTTGTTTAATACTTTACTGTTTTCCGGCCACGATTATACTTTTTGCTTTACTTTACTGTTTTCCGGCCACGATTATACTTTTTGCTTCTTTTATTACCCGCTTAGAGCAATTCTATATTCAATATAGTCTTTACTTCTCATCCATTCCTTTTACTGTTTTCATATAAATAAATTCGCTTTCGCCGTTGTACTGTTAAGTTGTAATTGATAATACTTGACTGAAACACCCCATATGAATTTTTGGAGAAAATTCTTCGTAATTAAAAAAAATATTTCGTTTTCGGTTATGAAAATGTCAACACTGAGCGTTTTAATTATTTTCCAAGAGAAAAGCATGAGGCAAGGTTGACAGAAGTGAGAATTACACTAACAAAAACAACCAACATTTTTGTATTCGGTCTCGTGTCTGGAGACAAGATAACGATGAAACTATGTGTGTGTGTGTGCGTGCATACAAATACCATGGACAACGAACAAATATATCCATGCTACAAGAACTTAATATTGAATAAGGCTGGCTAGTAAAGAAGGTTAAACAGAAATTTTAAATATTTCAGACACATTAAACGTCATGATAATCTAGAGAAGACCGTCTTTGAAGGGTACATAATGGGAAAAAGAAAGAGAGGAAGACCAAGGCGAAGAAGGCTGCAAGACATCGTTGATGGTCTGCAAATGGATGCATCAGCACCAGGGCATCTTGCTTACAACAGAGAGGCCTACAGGAGTGCTGATAGGGAGGCAAAGTTCCACAAGGGACATGCAAATGACTGACTGATCACCTTGAGGATACGTATTAACTTTCAGGTCCGCCCATAACACGACTCCTTCTTATGATGGTAGTTACTGTAGTTCCAATACTTCATTCCCTTCTCATATTTATCATCATTAGCCACTATGCTGTCACTATCAGTCATCACCACTACAGAACGAATAGCTCAACAGATGATTCAACACATTATTTATCATTTCGTAGACACTTCCAGAACACTGAAAGTTTAATCACAAAGATTCATTTTATTTCCACTACACAGATAACTACACAGATACAATCTGGAACTTCATATGTGCAAGGCATAGTGGAGTTGGTTTAATGACATTAAATTGACTCCCTTTTAGAATCAACAGTTTCTAAACTCAGATACTTTACTGGGCCGAAACACGTGGTTATTTCCATTTTGATACCGCTTTTCTCTAGACTTCTGTTTTCTAGTACATCATCTGCTAGTCATCATCGGCGTCTGTCTCTCCATAATCTCTCCCTTATCGTCCTTCTTCTGATCGTCTTATCTCAGTGAGACCTGGACACATAACAAAACAGCTGAGAAACACATAAATGCCTTTGAATGTAAATGCTACAGAAGAGTCATGGACACACACACACACACACACAAATACATCCATACTACAAGAACTTAATATTGAAGAAGGTTGGCTAATAAGGAAGATTAAACAGAGAAAACTTAAATATTTTGGACATATTAAACATCATGCGAATTTAGAGAAGGCAATCTTGGAAGGTACTTAGTGGGAAAAAGAAAGAATAGAAGACATCGTTGATATTCTGCGAATGGATGCATCAACAGCAGGACATCTTGCTTACAACCGAGAGGCCTACAAGAGAGCTATTAGGGAGCCAAACTTCTGCAAAGGACATACAAAAGACTGACTGACAGACAAGTCACCTCCTCTTGTCAGAATGTTAACTGTAAACAACATCGACTACTTCATCTAAATACATGGTAATGAAATTCTCTCAGTATCATCCTTCATAATCATTATAGGAAAAAAAATTATGACAACATTTACAGGTTGTTCAAAAACATGCCCATGATATATATATATATATATATATATATATATATATATATGCACACACACACACAGAGACTTTCTTTGTCTGTCATGGTACTAATACCGTGGGAGTTCCTTTTTCATGCGTTCTCAATTTTCTCTAAATTCTGAGATTTTTGGGTCTCTCATTCTGTCTTATAAATTCTTTAATATACATTCTATCTAAAATTAATAATAATACTACCTGTATTACACTGTCTTAATTCTGTCTCTGGTCCATGCCAGTCAGGCGTTGGTTGTCACTGATTTTCACAACGATCTGTCCTTTGCTCTTTCTGTAAGCTGTGTTTTGTCAACAACAATGCTCTGTGCTACTCTTTTAGTCCGTCAAGTATCTTGTTTCGTTATCTTTCTCTGTCCCTTTTCCCCAGTTTTCTATTATCATTAAGTGTTCCAGTTTGCCTCTTCTTAAAACATGTCCTGCAAATTCGGACTGTCGTGTTCTAAATTTTGCCATAATTTCTCTCTTTTTGCCCAGCCTCGCCTAGAACATCTTCATTTGTTTTCTTGGCTGTCTTCGGTATTCTCATCATTTTTCTAATGAACCATATCTTCGTCATTTCCAGTAGATTTTGTGTGCTCTTATTTATTGTTCATGCTTCACATCTATATAATAATATGGGTTCGATGTAACACTGAATAACTAACTCTTTTTATGGTGTTCATCGACAGAGATTTATTGCATAGTATTTATTTTCATTTTCATAAATGCTGACTTGGCCTGGGCTATTCTGCTCCTTATTTCGGTTTTGCATCTTATTATTGTTATTATTGTGTTATTATTGTTCCTAAACATTTGAATTTGTCCTTTGCTTTAATTCTGTGCATTTACTTTGATGCTACATTTTTCTGGTGTTTCTTTCTTGGACATGACCATGACTTTTATTTTCTTATTATTTAAACTAAGTCCTTTCTCTTCATTTTTGTCTACGATTTTGTCTAACAGAACTTGTGGCTCTTCTTCGCTTTTTGCTATCAATCTGCATATTTCAGATTGTTTAGGTTTTATCCACCCACTGCTGTTCCAGGCATGTTAATTCTACATAATAATAATAATATAATAATAATAATACTTATACTGCAAGGAACTGTGATGCAAACTACTATGAAGTTTGTTTTGAGAAAATGAGACCAAGAATGATGGATTTGTTTATTTACAGCTTCGCTAGTTTGGGCGTCTCCAGTAAGAAACGCTTGGTGTTACTGTCAAGATGCATGTGTCTGAATCTGAGAGGATAATTTTGATATCCTAGATGGCATACCATGCACTCATCACCTCATCATCATCCTGTTGCATCCATTAAACATCGGTTTCTGCAACATGTGGACATAAGAGACCTGGGCCTGACTGGTATATACTATCTTCAGGACTTCGTACCTGTCATTTTGTCAGGTCGACTTGACATAAGAATGACGCATTTAGATCAACGTTTCGCAGCCTTTTTCCACTCGACCTTGTTTTTCCCCCTCTCTGGCCCCCACCTCCCTTGCTCACAAACACACAATACATGTGCCTTGTAAAACATTACACATGTCTTGAAAACAATATATATGTTTCTGTTTATACTAATTTTAGTAATGCAGTTAACAGCACATAATTGCATACAAAGATTTACTGTTAGTGTAATTTATGACCTTCTCTGTGTGATCATTGAGCTTGGTGAGGTGTTGCAAGTTTTTTTATGTCAGGTGCCAATGAGGTAAGTGATAAACAAAGGTCGCCTCTGTTCACTATGTCCATGCATATTGGTATGTGTGATAAGAAATAACTCACTCGACTGAAACCTAATTCTACCAAATATGACGTGGGAAAATTCAATGAAAAGAACTAGTTTTCTCCTCTTCAAAGCTGTGGAATGATTATATTCGATATCGACTAGCTGTTTGGTAATATTCTGCTTTATTTTTTATATGAACAAAATTAATCTAAATAACACTATACACGTGGTTCAACTTACAAATGTTTTAGTATGGATAACAATGGCAACAACGGGATCCTTTGCGGGACGTTTCCACAGATTGGTCTGTTTGTGACAGTATTCTTTGAATACTACACTTATTTTACTATCAAAGGGACATAATCAAGGATAAAATTAGTTCATAGACTTAGTTTTTTAAACTCCTTTCATGAGGTCAAGGAAAGGTTAATTTTGACATGTTAACTTCTTGAGATTTATGATTTATGTTTGATGAATTTTATCTTGGCATGTTTTTATAGCCAGTTAAAAGTTGAAACTGAAATTTGAAAATTTGAAAGTTAAATTTGGAAACTTGTCCAAGGTCGTAAACAGGCAACTGCACGAAGTTTAGACTTTTTCGTGAGAAGAATGTTCACAAAACAGAGTTTCAATTTGTAGATCATATTTAAGCACTAAAATTTAGGCAAGAGGGTCGGTCGGTCAGTCAGTTGTTTTTTCAGTCCGTTAGTTGTGACTAATTTTGATCAATGTGATTATGCTAATTGAAGTTATTAGCTGAAGTTGTGATAGCGTTAGAAAGATGTGAACGTTGAGCTAGTAGTTTATTCATAATGCATGTGTATTTTTTATGTTGCTACAGTTGTCTATAATAGAGATGTAAACTGAAGAATGTGAAAATAGCTCTCCGTTAAGACTTAGTTGAACTTATATATATATATTGTGATATGACTTTTTTTTTGTGGATCCATGGAAACTTTCATTGAGACTGTAAGTTGGCTCTATATTACGTCATGTTGTATGTCTGTTATCCTATCTGAGAGTGAGTGTTGCCCAGTCCCTCCCTATATGGCGAACTAGTTCTCTTCAGGGAGAGTAGGGGCTTCTTCATCTGTATACTCAGTATTTTGCTATATCCTCACTCATCACCACCCATTCTCTCCATAATAAACATGTGTTTTTGCTGTTACCAAATTGGGTGTCCAGTGGTTCTCAAACTGTTGAAATGTGTCTGTTCTTATGTACACATTACAATTTATGAGAATTAATTAAAAGGAGATGAGAAAACAAATTAATCCAGTTGCTACCTGGGTCAGCGGTTCACACAGTTGCGAAGTACTTCTTTAGTGGTTCTGCTCTAGTGTTGCCGTGTGGCACTTTAGCCAAGCAGGATATGCCCATATGTTGAGCTCAGCGGATAGACTAACCCAAATAGTTACTGGTGGTCAAACACTGGAAGCGGAGCTGAATTGGTGTCTACAAAAGTCGGAACACTGTTAAAAGCAGGATGAGCAAACAGGATGACAACCCGAATGAGAGACTCACAGAAAAGATGACACCAAAAAGATGATCGGCGCAAGGTTCCTAGTCACGGACATGGACAGTGGGAGGTTAACGGTATGTTCTCAGACATCAGTAAGACAGTATTTACAGTATAATTCGAGATCTCTTCAATGAGTATCCGACTTTTGGCCAAGAAAAATCCAGTAACTCACTTGGAGATCTGAAACTGTAATCCCCTTCAAAGTATTATCCTTGGAACTGCGTACACTTCTCCCAGGGGTCCAGCTGTTGGTGGTAGCATTTCACGATGGCCTCTTTTGGAACAGGACAGCTGGATCGTCGCGTTTCACGTAATGTCTTCATGTTATTTAAATCACGTCTCTTTCAGCGGCATTTTCAGTTTGGAGAACAGCAAAAAATCGCTAGGAGCCATGTTGGGAGAGTATGGAGCCTGACGAACCAGTGGAATGTTGTGTTGGGTAAATAAAGTCTGAATCAGATGCACAGATTGGGCATGTACGTTGTAATGATGGAGTTGCCACGTTCCCTTTGCCGACAAGTTCATCTTTTGTGTCGCACAGCATCACGAAGGCGACGGATGACCTCTTAGGTAATATTTTGGTTTTGTGTTGTGTATTCGTGATGCACCACCCCACATGAATCAAACGATCAAATGACTTTGACCTTGCTTCCCACCTGCCTTGCTTTCTTTGTCTCGGAGATGGTGAATGTCTCCATTGTGATGATTGCAGGTTGGTTTCCGAGTCATACCCGTAAACCCGCTACTCATCGCTAGTAATCAATGTGTTCAGGAAGTCGGTATCACCGTTTGCGGAGTTCAGTATGTCCTGCGCGACTTCCAGACGGAGTTGGTTCTTTTTCCATCATTATCAGCTTTGGTCCGAATTTCGCAGACACTCATGGCCACATCTTTCATCAAAATGAAGTATGCTGAACCATTTCTTATCCCGACCTCGTCTGTAAGTTCTCGTATGGTGACAAAACAGTTTTGAATGACCGATGTCCGCACTAGATCAGTGACTCGTCATTTCGATCTGTTGAGGGTCTACCGAAACGTGGTCTAGTTTCCGTCGATGTGTGGCCATCTGTGTGTACTGATTTTACCACTACTTAATTATTTTGATGCTAATGGTATCGTCGCCAAATTCCCGTTGAATCTTCCAACTAGTTTCCACTTGGTTATCGCCTAATTTTTGCCAAAATTTCATGCAATACCGTTGCTCAACTCGTTCTGTCATTTCGCGGCAAATGAAAATCCGATGGACGTTCGCTAACACTCACTCACTCACAATCTGACTGTCAGCATCTGAAGTACCCTGAAGGGGAGGGGGAATCACGCATGGGCATGAAAGTCCTATACACCTTTCCCGCCGGAGGACGGCTCCCGTGCTTGATTTGTTTTGGTGGGAAAAAAATTAAGGTCGGATACTTTTTGAACAGACCTCTTACACTTTGATTTTCTGTGGCCCCCTCGACAAATTCCGTGGTTCCTCTGTTACAAGTTTTTTCACATTGGGGGGGGGTATATCTGGTTGAGAAATACTTGTTTAGACCACAAGTGGTAATAAATACATACCCTGGCCATGCTGTTAATCCAAAGACTTTAAAGTTGCCTCGCTGTGAGCCACAAGGACTACATCAGCAGCAAACAGATGGTCCTTTATCAGAGAATCGATGGGTTTTGTCTTAGGTCTAAGGCATTCTAAATTTAATAATTAGCTATCTAGCCGTGTGCAGATAAATGTCCAAATAAATACATCACTTCCGACTTCTTTAAAAGTGCATCTAAAGAATGCAGTTGAGTATGTTCCAAAGAGAGTAAAGGCTAGATGATAGTCTTTACTTCAAAACTATTAGATGTGTTCCCATCAGATTGTATGGTGGCCTTCATATATTCGTGTAATGAAACAATCATTTTGAGTATCAGTGTTGGACTCCCAATATACTGAGTTCTGATTGTACGTTTTTCAAAACTTATTCGTATTATTTTATATACCATCAGTTCTTAACATTTTTTGTTATTACTTACTCCTTTAGATATGTCGCTGACCCTTAATTTTTTTTATTTAAAACCCTAAAGTGCAGCTAATATTTATTAAAGACTCCATAATTTGGAAGAAATAAGAGAAATAAATAAATACACATATAACAATTTTATTGTCGTGGTTTTTTTTCAAATTAAAAAAAATAATAACACTGAACACCGAATCTTGGCCTAGTATTAAATTATTAATTAATAATAGGGCTGGTATGGCATTTCACTTACAAACTTTATTATACAGAGCTTAATACCTAAAAGTTGTAGCCACAGTTCTGACTGTACGTTTTTCAAGCGGTTCTTTATCCTTTTCTTAAAGATAAACGAGAGCACAATACGATTGTTCACACATATATGTCGTTACGAAAGATATCAATATCTTCATAGCCCACGTCCATTGTTTAGGAAAACCTGCTTGTAAGAAAAATATTTTCACTTATTTGAACTCATTAATAAATGTTACGTTGTCATGCTGTTTTAACTTCCAAACTGAGTCGACATCATACAGTGAATTTCAGCAGGTTTCACTCTCTCTATCACAAAGCTCGGTGCAGTGTGTTCAAGTGATGAAATCTCGCAGCAGAGCGTCAGTGGTTATTTAACTACGGCTTCAACTAAAAAGAGCGCCCAGTAAAGCAGGATTCTCGGGTGGATTCATTCTTCTGCTCTTCTGTGTGTAGAATTTAATCTGTAGATGTATTGCTATTCATCTCTGTGTAAATTTCCACTATTGTCCACTGGAATAATGTTCTTTCTGTTTTAATATTCTACGTTGTTTTGCGTCTGTTTTGTTACTCACTTCACAGATTTACTTACTCCCAGGTTCTTTCTCTCTCATTGGAAATAGTAATACAGAAGCAGCAACTTTACAGTTGAAATGACTTTAATGATGCTTGGGGTGACGATGAGTCGATGACGAGAACGACAAAGGCATCAACAAAATCCATGGACACAAGACTGGATATCTCCACGATATATGTTCCCGGCAGACTACTGTCGCCATCAGAAACATCCTAATACACTCTATTCTACATCTATTTCACTAAACAACATTTCTAACAGACTAATCTACGTCTATCTCAGACGATACACAAAACACAACTGTCCCTCAGTCATATGATTTCTCTCTCACCTGACCTTTTTCCTGTCATTCTCCATCCGTGACCCTCGTGCAACCCGAGACAAAGCAGATGGACTCTACTCACAAACAGCTGATTAATTTAGAAGATAACTCATTTTATACAAATATTCCAATTCTCAGATGAGTTATCTGTCTTACATCCAAACATTCAATATACTGTTATACCAGATTGTAGGTGCGAACTAACCAGCAGTCATTGCACACGTTTTGTATTGGGTTAGCATCTATCCGTTGTCTTGTCTTTCCTCATTTACTGTTATGTGTAGAGGTGAAGTGCAATTGTCTCCCAATGGCTTCGTACACTGAGATGTTCAGGGACTCTGCTATACCATCGGTCCATCGTTTGCATGGGCAGTCCCTTCCTCTGCCTTTGTGGGGTCTGTAAAACATTACAACTGTAAAACACTCTGTGATACACGTTCTGTTGGTAGTCGTGATACATGACCGAACCATTTTATTTGCTGTTTCTGTATATAGTTCAGAACGGGTTCAACTCCTACTTTATTTCTATCCGTTGTGGTTACCCCATAATTTACCACTTATTTTTTTATTCTCCCTAACATATACATGTGCTACTAATGCTGGTATAATTTTCTGTTACCACGGGTTATAACAGATGGCGGGCCAGGGATACAAGCGCACCAATTTTGAAGACGACGATTACTCCTCAAATGGATGGACTCAGCCACCCGTTGATTTCACATCCAGTATTGCCTTCAGAGGGTAAGTAGTTTATAATCTTATAGATCTTTCAACGACATTGTAACTGAAGTCTTCTTGGATTAATTATGTAAGACTTCTTGTTTAAGTCGTTCGGGATGCATTTCCACTTAAGACGATCTGCAGCAGAGTTTGTGGATCCATATAGTCCAGTAACTATCAAGACATGGTCAAGCTGTACTAGACTTTAAGTGTTGTTGAAACCTATTCACGGTTTCATAATTTTCTTCTTGTGTCGAGTCTTTGTTGTGATTTCCTTGGAGGGAAATTGTGTGGCCTTTAGTGTGTGAATTTGAAGATTTGAATGTTAGACGCCGTGAGAGAATGAATGAATGATCTTTATTTTTTAATGGTAAAGAATTGGGCACGCAGACCCATCTTATATTGTGCCCTTCATCACTCCATCTTTTATTCTTCCCACACTCTCGATTTAATACATTAGGAAAAAAACATATCAAAAGAGTGAAAGATTACATTCAAAGTAAAAGAGAAGAAGTAATTAACCTAATAAAATAGCTCTCACGTGCGCATACACACACACACACACACGCAGACATATACATAAACAAAAATACATTGTCAATACAGATCTTCTAACATATGTTTTTAACAAACATTAAAATAATTTCTAACAGTATGTAACAAGTTACTTTTCGAACTGTCATTTTAGTACTTGATGGCTGGCGAATCATGGGTTGAGAGAGTGCTGGTTATTCTGTGGAGGGATATAGTTACAAACAAGTAAATAATGAACAAGGCTTGAGTTAAAGGATGAAGTATTACTAATGGATTTTAAATGGTAGGGGAGGGTACTCCAGAGCTGTAGTGCAGAGTATGCAAGCCATATCTCGTACAGATCAAGCCTGGGTTTAGGAAGAACACGGTTTTTTAAACGCTGGCTGTGTTTAGTGTCATACGTAAACAGTGACCACAAGTAAGGCGGAACATTGTGCGACAGAATTCTGTGAATACACTTAACTTTGTTAAAAATGACTATATTTGAGGGGTAGAATTTTGAGTTTTTTGTACTGATTTGCAGTCTGTACTTGGTGTTTGTCACAAATCAGATTTAATGCTCGTTTGTGAAATCAGTGGAGCTTTTTTGTGTTTGAGACTGAGCATCCATTCCAGATTGTGGAACAGTAATCTAAGTGTGTTTGCATATGTGATATCTTTCTTGTGTCTTTGTCAATAAAGTGTTTAATTTTGGCTAGTTGGTAAACTTTCTGTGCAGTCAATTTTGTTAGATTATGTATGTGAGAATTCCAAGTTAAATGTTGATCAATGATGAGTCCTAGAGTTTTATGCTTATGAACATTTTCTATTGCCTTAGTCCCAGCACAGATGTAGCGAAGGTTTTGTTGCATTCTGCAGTTTCTGGCTTGTAGTAATGAGCATGGGTTTTGTTTTGTTGGTGTTTATCAACATAACATTTTTATTAATCCATTTAATCAAGCTGTTTATATCATTTTCGAGCGTTGTCAGTAGGTTATTGATGTCATAATCACTGTTGTAAACAGTACAGTCTGTTAAAAAAAATCACATGAAGAATGCTAAAAGTAGTGGAAAATCGTTAATATAGATAGCAAACAGATGAGGACCAAGAATGGAGCATTGAGGAATACCAATATCAACCACAGAAGAGTCAGATGTTTTGTTTTTAAAGCAAACTACTTGTTTTCTACCTGAGAAAAAAGATGTAATAAATTTTGTCAGGTCGGGGATTAATCTATAACCTTCCAGCTTTTTTGCAAGAATTTCATATCGAAGGCTTTCTTGAAATCAACAAAGACAGCACCACACAATTTATCAGCCAGTTTTCTGTCATTTTAGTTAATGCTGTGTGGCAGGAATGATTTGGTCTAAAACCTGACTGACTATTAGTAGATTGTTTTCTTGCATGTGTAGAAGTGTTAACTTTTGTATATATTTTTCAAGAGGTTTGCATAATGATGACAGAATGCATATGGGTCTATAGTTTGAGAGGTCACTAGTTTGTCCAGATTTAAAAAGAGGAAACACTTTGGCAAGTTTAAAACCGTCAGGGAAATAGTGTTTGTCAATGCACAAATTGTGTGTGTATATATATATGTATATATATATATTACAATATATATTATTATATATAAATATATATATATATATATGTTGGTGTGTCTGTAATAACTGATGCAACGTAGCGTAGTATCTTGTTACTAATGTCATCACATCCTGCTGAGTTAATGTTCTTTTAAGACCATATGTAGTTATAAACCTCACCGACTGTGAGGAAAGGAATACTTAGTTGCTTTAGCTTTACATATTTACTGTTGCTGCAAGTTTTAAACACACTCAGGTCACAAGTAGGTGTCGGTAATGAAGATTTTAAAATATGAATTTCTTCCCTGAAATGTTCACTGAAGCTAGTGCAAGTATGTTCACCATTAAATGTTTGTGGGTCAGATTGCTTCCTTTTATTACAAGAGTATTTATCGCTTTCCAAATTGATTTACTATCAGTTTTGTCTTTCACTAAATTTCTAAAGTAACTTTACCTGCCTAATTAAATATTGTTCCTTATTCCTCTAAAATTTCTGCTTTTATGAGCTTCATCCCGTTTCCTCGTGAGTTGCAAGATATCAGGAGTTATCCACGGGGATTTTGTTACGTGTTTTACTCTCATTTTTTATGGGGAAATGCTTGTCAAAAATATTTCGAAATATCTCGATCCAGTATTCGATAACCTCATCTGGATTGGTTAACTGGTAAACGTAAGCAAGAGTTGAAGCTTTTAGATCAGTTAAAAATAATTCCAAGTTAAAGTTTTTTAAGTTGCTATACTTCATGCATTAAACGTCATGGGAATTTAGCGAAGACAGTATTGGAAGGGTGCATAATGGGAAAAAGAAAGAGAGGAAGACCAAGGTGAAGATGGCTGCAGGACATAGTTGATAATCTGCAAATGGATGTATCAGCAGCAGGGCATCTTGCTTACAACCGAGAGGCCTACAGGAGAGCTGTTAGGGAGGCAAAGTTCCACAAGGGACATGCAAATGACTGACTGATATTTGATTCTGGTATGTTTGTGTTTAGGCATTTTATACCCCTTATGTGACCACGTACAGCAGACTGGGTAGTGATCACTCAGTGAAACATGAGGGACGGTACACTCAGTAATGTTTCCTTTGTGAGCTACATATATGTGATCTAGTAATGTTGATTATGATTCAGTTACCCTAGTAGGTTTTTTAACAATTTGGGAGAAGTTGTAGGATGTTAAAATGTTCTTCCGTGTGGGATTGGGCTGATTGAAATCTATATTGAAGTCACTTAGAATGATTATGTTCTTGAATTTATACGTTAGTGTATCATCCAGCATGGTTGTAAAGTGATCATACCACTCGGCTGAAGCATTTGGATTTCGGTATATAAAACTGATTAGAACTGGACTAAGATTTGATATTTTAATTTCTAACATGATACATTCAACCTCTGGTGTTTCCAGGTCTTCTCTTCTAAAAAATTTTATTGTGTTAGAAACGTAAATGTCTCCAGCTTCCTAGCTGGGTCGCGCCTGATCAAATTAAAACCATCTGTTTGTATATCATCTTCAGTTTTGTAATCTGCTTTCAGAGAAATCAAAAATATGAAAAAGTTGTTGAAGTATATGTGTAACCTCGTGGAGTTTTCCTAACAAGTATTAAATATTTAAGTGACCAACATGTAGGCTATCCTTTCGCAGCCACTTCTCCGCTTTCTGTGTCATTATATAACCATGTAACAAATATTATATTTCAGTAAAAATAAAATAAGTGGTCAGACAGAGTTACTCGTGCAATAGTCAAGCTTCAGTCATATAATTATACGTTCAAGCTAGTAGTAATAACGAATCTAAATAAATTTATAATACACTGACAAAGGATTATGGGAAAAATAGTACAAAAATCATCAATGCAATGAACGTTGTGTAAGTGTAAATTGAAAAGGACTGGATGACAACATTAGCTGTAAGCTAGCATTAAGAGACGTGTGTTTTGCTGTAAGAAGTTCTGTGGGTTTTTTGTTGTTGTTTGTTTGTTTGTTTGTTTTTGTTTCAATTCAGTTATAACAATTTCAAGTTGTGAATTATATGCTGCCGAATAGTTCTGTAGTATTGAAGCTTACAGACTTTATCTTCACACGCATCCAGATTTCTGTGCTCTAGAATAGGTTTCACAAACATTACAACTTTAGCTAGACCAAGTCCAATGAAAAGTTCACTGAATTCATTTAATTCTGACAATTAAGGTATCAGATTTATTGTTGACAAGATCACTTGAAATAAGATGTATTGGGACATACAGTTCGGTAGTTTCGTCGTTGAAGCACATACTCATTGTTCACAATGTCAAACTCTAGCATATTCTACAATGCACCATTTTAGCAATGTTTTCAAAATACTCTACACGTGATACGAGAACAATTCTAAACTCTGTACTATATTAGATTCCCATCACGTGGTCAACTAATTCCTCGTTTGAATCACTCTACTCGAAAAGTAACAAATCTTCATAATCGCTTGAAATATATCTTCAGTTTATCTTAAAACTACTTCTGCTGTTCTTCTGTTCTCTCTAGCTCTACTTTTCTGCGCGTTTCTTCTCTCTCGGTGGTGTTCTCTTGTGTTTCGTGTCTCCCCCCCAAAAAAAAAAATTGCCCCGTGACTTATGTGTCCTAAGCCAACCGTCCAATAGGCCACACCTCTTAAATATTTTTAATTGGTCAGCTGGCCGAGTCGGTCACTCCTTATTTCAAAATTGTGTGCAAATAGCGTCATAAGATTAGCAAACATGCCATACGTGTCAGTCTGTTGCGTCATGCCTGTCTATACAATTGCCACATCCAGTATATCTTTCATGTCGGAGGTTTTATTGTGTCCTCGCTTTCCATTGTGTCTGTCTCCACAGTTTATCTTTGTCAGCTTCCTGTCGTGCTAGTGTCATGGAAATTTGTTTTTATACCTTTCTCTACATTTCCTACCTATTTTTTTCTGTTGCTATTCGATGGATGTACCTGTGAGACCTGGACACTTAACAAAACAGCTGAGAAACACATAAATGCCTTTGAATGTAAATGCTACAGAAGAGTTCTCCAAATATCGTGGACACAAAAAGAACAAATATATCTATACTACAAGAGCTTAATATTGAAGAAGGCTGACTAGTAAAGAGGATTAAAGAGAGAAAACTTAAATATTTTGGACACATTAAACATCATGATAATTTAGAGAAGACCGTATTGGAAGGATACATAGTGGGAAAAAGAAAAAGAGGAAGACCAAAACGAAGATGGCTGCAAGACATCGCTGACGATCTGCAAATGGATGCAGCAGCAGCAGCAGGGCATCTTGCTCACAACCGAGAGGCCTACAGGAGTGCTGTTTGGGAGGCAGAGTTCCGCAAGGGACATGCAAATGAATGACTGAAATGAATGAATTTGATGTTACTATTTTGCCTACAATATATTCATAATCATATTCATCATCACATTCATAATCATATTCAAAATCATATTCTTAATTATATTCATAATCATATTCATGGTCCTAGTTACACGGAACTGTGGTACACAGTTAGGTAAGAAGTTAAAATGTGCTGGAAGTTTCAAACTATCTGGTGTCTGTATGTAGGTGTTACGTGTTGACTGTGTTGTACAGACATCATATATGCGTGGCTCAGAGTTACAGGACTAAACTGTATTAGATAGTGTTTGTAATGGGTGAAAGTTCCATGGATAATGATACGGAGGTTCTTGTGTTTGTGTGCTGTACAGTTGCTGTGACATTCCTAAGTGGTAATTATGCATGAATCTCGATGTTGCTGGCTGTACTAATTGTTGGTATAATAGGTCGAGCTTGGCTTGTAGGCAGGGGCGGAAACAGTTAATCGTATTGTAGGCCAGTGATGTTTTTGAGGGTCCTTTGAGCTTTGTGGTTGCTGTAGAGTATGCTGCTGGAGCTACCAGATATGTGTGACGTTTTAAACTGTTTCTAGATATTTGTGTGTGTTTTTATGTTCTACTCAGATATTTGATATTTGATATTTTTGGCAAGAATGCTGCTGCCAGTCTTGTTATTGTGAATATGGTCCCTGTAAAGGCGTTTTTGGGAGCACCTGTGGCTGAAGTAAAAAATGGTGCGTTGTTTATAAAAACTATTGTGTTCTGTAGACAGAATGTGTTTAGTATTTTGTTGTTTATATCCACCGTGCGACGTCCAGGACCAGAACAAGGTGGAATGATGGATGAAATGTTTATGGACGTGTTGGGGTATTTATTCTTTATGGTGGATATCAAGTCATGCATAATCATAATGGAACCAATCAACAGTTGTATGATAAGAGCATGATACAAAACGAGGCACGGCAGAATGACAATCATACAGTGGTATGCACCCATGAACGATGCAGATGATGAAATAAAAGATGATTTCTATTACCAGCTACAACAACTCATCAACAAAGTACCAAAACACGACATCTTAATTGTCATGGGAGACTTCGCCAAGGTAGGAAAAGATAACACCGACATCTAAAAAGTAATGGGGAAGAAAAAAATTTATACAATAAATCAGAATGGAGAAAGATTAATTGAAATATGTCTAACAGAGGGCATGGTCATTGGAGGAACATTTTCACACAAAGAGGTACATAAAACAACATGGATATCTCCAGATGATAGAACCAGAAATCAGAAAGATCATTTTTGTATTAGAAAACAATTAAAAACATATCTGATAGATGTAAGAGCATATAGGGGTGAAGATGTCAACAGTGATCACAACATGTGTATACGGAAGATACGACTTAAACTGAAAATCCAAAACAAAAAAAAAAAAATATTCAGAAAGATAAATAGTCATAGCCTACAGGAAGAAAATACCAACAGTAATTTCAGTCAGGAACTTACCAAATATTTCGCAGCATTAGGAGAGGTAGTCGAGACAGATATAGATGAATTATTGAATTCATACAGCACACTCATAATTACGGTAGCAAAAGCAAGTGCTGGACTGCAATCAACAAGTAGAAAAGCATGGATATCAGGTAACACAGGAATACCATCTAAAATTGTCAACATCATTAAGGACTTATACAATGGATATGTTTGTGCAGTCAAGACAGAAGAAGGGATGAGTGAATGGTTCCAGATTGAAACAGGCGTGAAACAAGGATGTATACTGTCTCCTTTACTTTTTGGGATTACAGTAGACTTCATAATGAAAAAATGCTGCACAGGTAACACAGGTATTGACTGGGTATATGGGACCCAGCTAGAATAACTTGATTTTGCTGATGACATAACTCTTATCAGTAATAATGTGAATTCCATGCAAGAAAAACAGATATCCTGTATTCACTGGCTAGCAAAATAGGACTTTAAATTAACAAGAACAAAATAAAAATAATGAAAATTCCTCTCAATCAGAATGGAAAAATATACATAGAAGGGACAGATATTGAAGAAGTCAATCAATTTGCATACCTTGGCCAGGATTACATAGACCAGGATGATGACACTAGAAAGGAAGTTAGGATCAGAATTGCAAAAGCAGCATCAATCTTCAAGAATCTTGAGAACATATGGAATTCAAAAGTTATAAGCACAAAAACTAATTCAAATGTAATATCCACCCTCATTTATGCATGCGAAAGCTGGAAAACAACTAAAGAAATAGAAAAGAAATTAGACTCTTTTGAAAACAAATGCCTAAGGAAAGTACTCGACATCAAGTGGAACGAATTCAAGAACAATGCAGAGATAAGACAGATGACTGAACAACAACCAGTCTCACGGGTAATCAGGAAAAGGAGATGGACATATGTTAGTCACTTGATGAGAAGAAATGATCAGAGAATCCCAAAACAAGCTATCAAGTGGAACACAACAGGTCGAAGAAAAAGAGGCAGACCACGTGAAACTCTGAAGAGGACATTATTAAGAGAGGGCAAATTAACAGGCATAAAATCCTTTGATGAGTTGAAAGACTCGCCGAAGACAGGAAAAATTGGCGAACTACTTTGCGAGCCCTATGTGACGTTTAACGGCACGGGAAATATATATATATATATATAATGTGTGTATGTATGTTAGAGCATCATGCTAGAACACCTGGAGCAATTTCAACCAAACTTAGAATACCTATGACTTACAATCTAGACAGTGCACCGTAGTGGTTGGATCATCCCTAGGATACCCCAATAACCCCTAGGGGTCGGGGTGACTTGTAAAAATAATCGAAAATGATCGATATTAGTGTCGAATCCATCGTTTTTTTATCGCTGAGATGAATAGTGACACTCCCGATGCCGTTTAAGTCCAAGCTCAGCCTCAAACGGCATGGGAGGCCCCAGGGCTGAGGGTGGGATGGGGTGACAAGTAAAAATAATCGAAAACGACCATAGTTTTTTGGGTCGCTGAAATAAATAATGACACTCCTGATGCCGATTAAGTCCGAGTTCAGTTCCAATCGGCATAGGGTCCTCGGGGTGGGGGTCGGATGCGGTAACATCTACAAATAATATAAAACGACCGATATTAGTGTCGAATCCATAGTCTTCGGGGTCGCTGAGACAAATAGTGACACTCGCAAGTTCAGCCACCATCGGCATTGGGGGCGGGGGTGAGAAGTGAAAAATAAAATGTCCAAATTCACTGAGATTACTGTCCAATCCATAGTGTTCTGGGTCGCGAAGCTGATTGGTAACAGTCATGATGACAATTAAGCACACGTTTAGTCGAACAGAACAAATAGAACTCTGCAAGACCATCTAGACTGTGCAGAACGTGGATAGAAGGTTGTGGAAATAAAAAGAATATTACAGAACTTTGTAGAAGATTGTGGAACTGAATTGACCTCTGTAGAACCTTCTAGAAAGCTATGGAAATGAATAAAACTTTGTAGAACCGTCTAGAAGGTTGTGGAAATTAATATAACTTTGTTGATTTGGATAAATAAATACCCGGACAACGCCTGGTAATCCGCTAGTGTTTAATAAAATTTAGAAAGAAGAAAATCTCCCTTCTAAATGTAAGCAAGGAATCATTGTTAAAATACACAAAAAAGGTAACATCAGTGACTACAGTAACTGAAGGGATGTAAATTTACTACCAGTTTGTGTCAAAGGTGTTTTGTAAAGTGATTCTGAATAGAATTAAGGATGTAGTGGATACTGCAGTGAGAGAAGAACAGGCAGGATTTCGAAAAGGGAAAAGCTGTCTCGACCAGATCTTTACTCTAAGAATAATACTTGAAGAACATATTGAAAAGCAAAAATCATTAATCCTAAACTTTATAGACTAAAGTTTAGGCATTTGATAACATACATAGAGATTCATTGTCTAGAATTTCAAGACTGTATGGAATACAATCTAAAATTGTCAAGACAGAAAAAGGAATGAACGAATGGTTTCAGACTGAAACGGGTGAAACAGGGATGTATATTATCTCCCTTGCTTTTTGGAATTGCCATAGAGTTTATAATGAAAAGATGCTGTACAGGTAAAACCAGGATTGACTGGGTACATGGGACCCAAACAGAAGATCTTGATTTTGCATACGGCATAACTCTTATCAATAACAATGTGAAATCGATGCAGGAAAAAACAGATTCCCTGTCTTCCTTGGCTACCAAAATAGGTATTAAAATTAACAAAGACAAAACAGAGATTATGAAATTTCTCATTAATCAAAAAGGAAAAATATATGTAGTACGAAACAGCTGTTGATGAAGTAAACCAGTTTGCATACCTTGGCAGCTACATCAATTAGGATGAGGTGACACCAGGAAGGAAGTTAGAATTAGAATTGCAAAAGCAGCATTGTCCTTCAAAAACCTTGAGAACATATGGAAATAAAAAATTATAAGCACAAAAACCAAGTTAAGATTATTCAATTCAAATGTGATATCCACACTTATTTATGCATGGGAAAGCTGGAAATCAACTAAAGAAATATACAAGAACTTAGACTCTTTTGAAAACAGATGCCCCAGGAAAGTATTTGGCATAAAGTGAAATGAATTTAAGAACAACATAGAGAGAAGACAGACGAGCAAACAACAACCTGTCTCATGTGTGATAAGAAAAAGAAGATGGACATAAGTAGGCCATGTGATGAGAAGAAACAATCAGAGAATACCAAAACAATCTATTAAGTGGAGCACAACAGGCCGAAGAAAAAGAGGCAGACCACGTGAAACTCTAAAGAGGACATTGTTAAGAGAAGCCAGTTTAGTGGGCATAACATCCCTTACTGAGGTTGAAAAACTCGTCGAAAACAGGAAAACTTGGCAAACAACTATGCGAGCCCTGTTTGACGTTTAACAGCGCGGGAAGAATGGAAGAGGTAAGATATCAGAGGGCCGAAGACTCCGGCCTTTTATGTTGTCATTTGTGCCAACGTGTACGGTCCTTCTCCTCACCCTCTGATCGACATCAGGTTGTCTCAGTGTTTTAGTTAGTTTTATAATACTAGCTCCAGGTACTGGCATGACTGTGACCTTGTCTTCAGGGGTAACTGACATCCGCTCACCATAGATTCCTTTAAGTTGGGAATCTCCGATTATCAAATGTGTTGTATATTCTTTGATGCTGTTACTGCGTTGTTATGAATCTTGTTCTTGGTGACCTTTGTGAGACCATGACTGGTAAGTGGAGGTCTTGTATGAATTATCTGTTTGGGTCCTTGTTGCTTTCTGGTTTATGGGGCTATCGTGTAAAGCTTGAAACCTATTACTTATGAGCATATCAATAGGGTAAGCTAAATTTTCAAGTGCTGCCTTTATAGGTATTGTGGTACTGGTGCGTTTCTGTTATGCAGCTCTTTGCTGTGGTGTGTTTTCTATGTTGATATCTAATGCACTTGTGCATGATTTTACAGTTAGATTATCTGTGTCAACAGTGACTTCTTGATTACCTGACATCACTTCCTTACTGTGTCTGTGTGGCTCATTCTGCCATCACGATATCATGAGTCTCATTTTTATGTTTTCCTCTCTCAGATACGTAAGTTCAGTTCTGATACTGTTATTTTCCAGCTTGAGTGAATGTTTAATCTCCGCTGCCATATCAGTAATAAGGTTTATGACGAGATCTTTGACCACATCAAGTAAGTTCTGGCTACATAATGTAGCTAATTTTTCCTCGACAGTTGTAGACTGCTGAGATGTATCTGGTGAATCAGCCACACTAGATACAGAGAACTCGGCCTCGTGAGCTTCACTTTCGTGCAGATTTTCCACATCAGCTAAACGTCAGTGCATTCAGTTGAGGTGCTTGCCTGATACGACAGGACTTTGTCAGTGGGATAAGCACTGTGGCAGTCGATCAGAATGACAGTGGTGGCGGTAGCATTTTCTTGTCTGTCGGTGGTTGTGGTATGTGTATCGACATTTCTGGTTATAATGTTCTCTTGTCCTTCGAATCTGGTGGTATCTTGTTCTTGCACGTCGTTTGTGGTGGTAACGCCTTGACTGATATCAGTGATGATGGTGCCTTGTCCGTCACTGGTAGTGGTGACATTGGCCGGTCTGTCATTCATGGCAACAGATGACAGATGGCTTTGCTGTGCCTGATAATCGCAGGAAAGGTTTTATAGCTCCATCCTGAATGCCACCGAAGTAATCTGTCAGCCAAGAGTCGACATCGTGAGCACAGCCTTGAACATGTTTTAACATGTATGTATGTGTTGTGAACAATGTTCCTGTGTTGTCAGGTTGTAGTATAATACATCATCATCCATACTTTCCGCCATGATCTTATATATTCACACATTTTTTTAATTGCAATAGTTGAATTCCACCTTTTCCTCTTCAACATCACTATTTCATACAGTCTCCCAACGAAAGATTGACTGCAATGAATCTCCATTATGCTGTGTTTCTTGTCTTCGTAGAAGTTGTCTCTGTCCATCTCTTGATGCTATCCAACCCATCTATATCGCTGTCGTTCTCTTGTTCTGTTCCATTCGATCTTGCCCTCAAGACGGGTCTTCAGTATAGTATCCACATTTTCTTACCATATGCTTGTTCAAAGAACCTATATAGGAATCGATCATTCTCCATTCGTTAGACATTGCCAAGCAAGTCTAAACAAAACATTATTTTAATTTGCAAACTTTTTTGGTAAGAACACTTGTACGTGATATGAAATACTGAGAATGGGCCATAGCCACACGTAGCTGTTTTCCCCCTTTTGACTACTTCTTCTACTTCATTGGAACTGAGAACTGATGTTCTCTACTGTTGATGCAGTGAAGATGTTGAGACAGAAAATTGTATCCGATTTGACTGGTTATTTTGGCTTTTTTTCAGCCTTTGAGTGGAGCTGCAAAGCAGTGGATGTAATGTAGTTCTTTAGCAGACTCCACCGCCACGAGGACTGTGGCGATCCCTGTCCCGTTAACCAGGTTAGGCCTGTTACTGGGGGTAACAATGGTGATATGGGGTAGGTTTGTGATCAACTATGGTTCACCAGTCATGACCATAGCATGTCATCTATGAGACTGCCAAATCGGACAGCGTCTTTGCCCCCTTCAGTGTCTGACAAAGATGGGCAATATCTCAGTACCTCTAAATGAATGGTGATAGGTCATATCTCACTACACGCAGGAGTGCACCGATAGTTGGGCCATATCCTCTACATATAAAAGTATACCGATAGTTGGCCAAATCGCACTCGTTACAACAGTATGCTGATAGATGAACTATGTCTCATTACGTGTATCAGTAATTGATAATTTGCCGTGTCTCATCAACTGTATGCATAGCTAAGAATTGTTTATCTTGCGTTATCTTAGCATTTAGCTTCGATTATTTTAATTCGAACATTTAACACATAGACTTCTGAGGTTCTTTACCCAAAAATCTTTATTGTGAGAACTTTCATATAATTATCTTTTATGTGGGTGGTAATTTGCAAATACTTATTACGGATCCTCCCAGGTTAAATGTTGTAAAAGGTGGTGACTCATTCTTCAAACAGCACATATATTATCACTGATGTAAGTGGTAACTGATCTGAATATCACTAATACATTAATTTCGTCGTCACAAGCATAATATGCAGCATATGATGAACATATAATGTCATAGATTGTTATTGTAATATTAATTGTCTATGTACTGCTGGCTATATACAATCTTCTTTTTCAGTCTCCCTAGAACTGCAACATGTATTGCTTTCTAATACAAAAATGATTTATCTGGTCATTTATACAGAACATCTCTCATAGATGTAAGGGCTTATAGGGGTGCATATATTAACAGTGATCACAACCTGTGCATAGAGAAAATAAAACTAAAACTGAAAAGCCAACACAAGAAATCAGTGCACAGAAAGATAAACAGCCACAGCCTGCAGGAAGAGAATACGAACAGTAATTTCAATCAGGAACTTGCCAATCATTCCACAACATCCAGTGAAGTAGAGGAGATAGGTATGGATGAATTATGGAATTCTTACAGCACAGCCATAATCACAGAAGCAAAAGCAAGCGCTGGACTGAAAAAACCAAATAGAAAACCATGGATATCAGAAAACACATGGAAGTACATACACGAAAGACGAGCAGCCAAATTAGACATGTTGAATGTAAAAACAGATCTTGGAAAAGATCTGGCGAAAGCAACATACAAAGAAATAGACAAGAAAGTAAAAAGTTCAGGTAGAAGAAATAAAAGAGAATACATAGACAATATGGCGAAAGAGGCAGAGCAAACAACAAAAACAGGAGACAGCAAAACTTTATATAACATTCAAAAGAGGCTAACAGGTACTATTACATCTAAAGAAAGACCAATCCTTAGCAAAACTTCAACCCTATTAACATCAAGTAAAGATCAAAAGCAAAGATGGGCTGAAACTTTCAAGAAATACTTAATCGACCACACTCACAATAATTGTTAAACCTTGAAACAGACTTACCAGCCCAACAATTAAATATCAACCTAAATGAAATTACATTGCATGAGATTGAAGCAGCAGTAAATTTAATGACTAACAACAAAGCTGCAGGTGAAGATGAAATAACACCCGAAATTTTAAAAGCTTACAATAATGACAACATGAGGCAACTACAGAGAATGTTTAATACGATTTGGAAAGAAGAAAAGGTCTCTTCTAAATGAAAAAAAAAGAATCATTGTTAAAATACCAAAAAACGCAACTTAGTGACTGTAACAATTGGAGAAGAGTAACCTTAATATCAATTGTGTAAAAAGTATTTTGCAAGGTCATTTTGGATAGACTTAAAGATATAGTGGATACCGCAATGAGAGAAGAACAAGCAGAATTTCGAAAAGGGAGAAGCTGTCTCGACCAGATCTTTACGCTGAGAGTAATATTTGAAGAACCTATTGAAAAGCAGAAACCATTAATACTGAACTTTATAGACTTTAAAAAGACATTTGATAGCATACACAGAGATTCATTGTGGAGAATTTCAAGTCGATATGGAATACCATCTAAAACTGTCAACATCATTAAGGACTTCTAAAATGGATACATTTGTGCAGTCAGAACAGGGGAAGGGATGAGTGAATGGTTCCAGATTGAACCAGGTGTGAAACAAGGATGTATACTGACTCCTTTACTTTTTGGAATTATAATAGACTTCTTAATGAAAAAATGCTGCACAGGTAACACAGGTATTGACTGGGTATATAGGACCCAACTAGAAGATCTTGATTTTGCTGATGACATAACTCTCATCAGTAACAATGTGAATTCCATGCAAGAAAAACAGATAGCCTGTGTTCACTGACTAGTAAAATAGGACTTGAAATTAATAAGGATAAAACAAAAACAATGAAACTTCCTGTTAATCAAAATGGAAAAATACACGAAGAAGGGACAGGTGTTGAAAAAGCCAATCAATTTGCATATCTTGGCAGCTACATAGACCAGGATGGTGACACCAGAAAGGAAGTTAGAATTAGAATTGCAAAAGCAGCATCAATCTTCAAGAATCTTGAGAACATATGGCATTCAAAAGTTATAAGCACAAAAACCAAGATAAGCCTATTCAATTCAAATGTAATATTCACCCTCATTTATGCATTCGAAAGCTGGAAAACAACTAAAGAAATTAGAGTCTTTTGAAGACAAATGCCTAAGGAAAATACTCGGCATCAAGTGGAAAGAATTCAAGAACAATGCAGAGATAAAACAGATGACTGAACAACAACCAGTCTCATGGGTGATTAGGAAAAGGAGATGGACATATCTTGGTCACGTGATGAGAAGAAACCGTCCCAAAACAAGCTATCAAGTGGAATACAACAGGCCGAAGAAAAAGAGGCAGACCACGTGAAACTCTGAAGAGGACATTGTCAAGAGAGGCCAAATTAATAGACATAAAATCCCTTGATGAGGCTGAAAGGCTCGCCGAAGACAGGAAAAATTAGCGAACTACCTTGCGAACCTTATGTGACGTTTAACAGCACGGGAAGGATATAAGAACTGCGACCTGGTGTTCTTTGCATGTTGAGGCACAGCATCATATCTGTGTGGGATTGGGTTATGGCGGCTATTTTGTCAGTCTCTGAGGGAAGCTAAAAAGCAGGAGGTTGTACAAAGGTCCTCTAGCAGACTCTATCGTCATGGGAACTATGGCAATCCTTGTCCTGTTAGCCAGGCCAGGCTTGTTACTGGGAGTATTAGCGAACTGGTGGGACAGGGTCTTGATCAGCTATGGTTCGCCAACCATGAAGCCAACTGATTGACAAGTAGAACAGTGTCTTCACATCCCCCATGTTATATAGAATATCATAATTTTCGAGGTGGTATCGGTACATTTCCTGGACTGTACTTGCTGTGGTTATACCGTTCGACAAGTACGCGCTGAACTCTGAAAGTCATTATTCTCAAGCCTGCTGAGTCATTCTGTCACACTGTCTGTACGTTTTCAGTGCGTGTGGTTTTGTGACTTTGTGTTGCAACTGTTCTACCATCGGTACGATGACTAAGAAATCTGAGCAACGAGCTTACATCAAACTTCACCAAATCTGCCCAGACTCTCGAAATGATTTTTCAGGCTTTTGGCCAAAATTCTTCGGTCGAACACATGTTTTTGAGTTGCATGCACGTTTCAAGCATGTTTGCTGAAGTGACGAGTGTTTAAGACGACCAAGTCATCAGCAAAACGCCAAAAAAAAATGTGGAAAACATTCGTGGACTCATTCGTAAGGACCACCGCCGAACACTCAATGAGCTGTCTTTCATGGTTGGAATCAGTTATGTCTGCCTGGAGATCTTCACGGAAACCTGAACATGCATCACGTTGTGAATTTTTTCCCCGGCTGTTGAAGCAGTGGCATCTTGACGTATGCCATAAGTTTCATGAGATGGTTAACGAATACAACTTTCATCTATAAGATAATCGCGGGGGACTAAATTTGGATTGGGGGCCACAATCCGGAGACAAAACATGAAATGGAAGAGCCTGCCGTCACTAAGGCCAAAGAAAGTACGTCAGCTCCGAAGTGCAACAAAAAGCATACTCGTCGTTTTTTTTTCCGGCGTCAAGGCGTCTTTCGTCGAGAATGTGCAACAACCCTGGGCAACCTACAAATGGACAAAGAAGATATTATAACAGCCACTCTATCAAAATTACAGGGAGATGAGAAAAAAACGTGAATGCAGCAACCATTACCGACTCTGCAAAAGCGGAATAACGAAAGCAATGGCAGACATTCGAAATTTTGCGAAAAAAAACGACCTGTCTTCATTATGCCATTGGCACTATCACCCAACACACACTACGAACAACACTGAAGTTAAATGCCGAGCACAATGGGGGTGTCCTAAGTGCAAGGAGGGCCATCTCGAGGCCAGCAGCAGAGCATGGCCGTTCTTCAAGTTCACTTTGTTCTTCTTGGCGGTACTGTGAATTCTGACGATTTGCGATTAAAAAAAAAGACTGTAACTGTGGCACCCCCGCTCCCACTTCCGTCAAAACGGCACAGTTTTTAACAGAAAACTACCTGTCGGTGGTCGTCAAACACTGCATACTTGCCTGACGTAGACTTTTGTGACTTCGCCTTGTTACTCAAAATGAAACAAGCTGAAGGAGTGCCGTTTCGACACTGTAGATGAAATCCATAAAGAATCACAGGCAATATTGGCAGTCTTCAGGAAAATGACTTCCGCGATGCTTTTGAGGCATCAATGAGGCGTTGTGATCGCAATGTACGCTTCTAAAGTGACTGTTTCTAATATAATTTCAATAAAGTATCCTACACTTTCTTTTAAGGACCATTCCATTTCGATACCACTTCATAGAAATCAATCTCTAGGATCATGCGTTGACCTTCTCAGAGTCCACAGCTGCGCGAAATCTTCACGTCACCGATATAAGTTTTCAGTACAATGCATGTCATTCATTCATTCCTTTGCTTGTCCCTTGCGGAACTTTGCCTCCCAAACAGCACTCCTGTAGGCCTCTCGGTTGTGAGCAAGATGGCCTGCTGCTGCTGCATCCATTTCCAGATCATCAACGATGTCTTGCAGCCATCTTCGTTTCGGTCTTCCTCTTTTTCTTTTTCCCATTATGTATCCTTCCAATACGGTCTTCTCTAAAGTATCATGACGTTTAATGTGTCCAAAATATTTAAGTTTTCTCTCTTTAATCCTCTTTACTAGCCAGCCTTCTTCAATATTAAGCTCTTGTAGTCAATGCATGTCACTAGCTGAAATAAACTTGAGTTTGTCTTCCTCAGATAATAGCTGAAGCTATCTCTTACAAAATTAGGCATGATGTTGATGAACTAGACTGACTTACATCTTCTTCAGGTGCATACCATCTTTTTCTAAATCACAGGATCGTAATCTCCTCAAGATATTATCCCTACCTTGGGATATAATCTTCTTATATCCTTCCCGTGCCGTTAAATGTCTCATAGGTCTCGCAAGGTAGTTCGCCAGTTTTTCATGTTTTCAGTGAGCTTTTCAACCTCATCAAAGGATTTTATGCCTATTAATTTGGCCTCTCTTAACAATGTCCTCTTTAGAGTTTCACGTGGTCTGCCTCTTTTTCTACGGCCTGTTGTGTTCCACTTGATACCTTGTTTTGGGATTCTCTGATCGTTTCTTCTCATCACGTGACCAACATATGTCCATCTCCTTTTCCTGATCACCCATAAGACTGGTTGTTGTTCAGTCATCTGTCTTATCTCTGCGTTGTTCTTGAATTCGTTCCACTTGATGTCGAGTGTTTTCCTTAGACATTTGTTTTCAAAAGTGTCTAATTTCTTTTCTATTTCTTTAGTTCTTTTCCTGCTTTCGAATGCATAAATGAGGGTGGATATTACATTTGAATTGAATAGTCTTAACTTGGTTTTTGTGCTTATAGCTTTTGAATTCCATATGTTCTCAAGATTCTTGAAGATCATTGCTGCTTTTCCAGTTCAAACTTCCTTTCTGGTGTCACCATCCTGGTCTATGTAGCTGCCAAGGTATGCAAATTGATTGACTTCTTCAATATCTGACCCTTCTACGTGTATTTTTCCATTTTGATTAATGGAAATTTTCATTATCTTTGTTTTGTCCTTGTTAATTTCAAGTCCCATTTTGCTAGCCAGTGAAGACAGACTATCCGTTTTTTCTTGCATGGAATTCACAAACGACAACTGAGGCCACGAAAACTGTATGCACTACGAGTAAGAACATCTCTCTCTCTCTCTCTCTCTCTCTCTGAACCTTAAGTGCCCAGGGCACATGGGGCTTCTGCAAAGGTTTTCCACAAATGCCTGACCTTTGCCTTTTTTTTCTGCTCTTGCCCAAGTAAGCCCTCTATTGCTCAACATCCTTTCTGTTGTTCTTCTCCATGTCTCTTTTTAACTACCCTTACTTCTGTTCCCCTGTGGTGTCCATCTTAATGCTATTTTTGGTAGTGAGTTATCAGTCATTCGGAGCACATGTCCCAACCATCGCCAGCGTCTTTCCTCAATAATTGCTGTCAGTGGCTTCATCTGCATTTCTCCCAACAAAATGTTATTTCTTATGGTGTTTGGCCAAAATAGTTTTCTAATTATTCGTAAACATTTAGTCTGGAAAGAATTCAACTTGTTTTCTATGGTTTTGATGATTTTCCAGCATTCACTTCCATAGAGTAGTACACTTAGAACATTGCTGATTTTCGTATTTATGCTTAGTTTTTTTAGATTTCCATATAGTCTGCAGCATTGCAAAAGCCTGGTTTGCTCTAGTAAGTCTGCTGTTGATGTCCTCTGTGCTGTCTCCATTTTCTACTACTCTACTGCTAAGGTATACAAATTCATTGACCTCCACTAACTTGCTTTCTACTCTCAGTACATTTCTGTTGTTCACATTTTGCTTCATTAACTTTGTCTTTCCTACATTGATCTTTAGTCCTATGTTGTTTGCATTCTGAGTTAGCTTGTTTATTTTATCTTACTTATCTTTGTGGCTGCTTGATAGTAGACAGATGTTGTCTGCAAACTCAAGGTCCTCCAGCACTATGTCAAGGGTTCATTGTATTCCTCTGCGTTTATCTGATGTTGCCTCCTTCATTAACCAGTCCACTGCCAGATAAATAATGTTGGTGATAGTACACATTCCTGCTTCACTCCTGTTTGTACCCTAAAGCTGCTGGAGGTATGTTCTCCACAGATCACTTTGCACTGAAAACCCTCGTATAGGGCTTTTATTACATTCACTATCTTATGGGGGAGGCCATGCCATCTTAGGATTTTCCACAGTGCATCTCTGTTGACACTGTCAAAGGCTTTCTCAGAATCTATAAACAATGCATATGTTATGCTATGCCACTCAGAGTAAGAACATACAACCTTAAAAATGAGGCACTTCATGGAATCAAATCACATGACACAAACTATGTCACTATATATGACTCTCGTATTAATCATATATCTACGTCAAAACTGGCCCTTCTTCATATAGAAGGCCTCTCTATGCTGTCTTTTGCAATTGCACTAACGTTCGACAAATTCTGTCTTCTTCACAATACAAAGCTACATCAACAACAAGTGGGTTAGCATAAAAATTCTTAGCATCCATACTCTTAGCAACACGTATTATATTCATGCTAATTCATGAAATATCATATTCACTTTGCACAGTGTTAATGCCTGCACTTTACCATCACCAAATTATGGTTCTCAAATTAAATATCACAATATATGAAATACGACACATTCATTCATTCATTCATTTGCATGTCCCTTGCGGAACTTTGCCTCCCAAACAGCACTCCTGTAGGCCTCTCGGTTGTGAGCAAGATGGCCTGCTGCTGCTGCGTCCATTTGCAGATCGTCAACGATGTCTTGCAGCCATCTTCGTTTTGGTCTTCCTCTTTTTCTTTTTCCCATTATGTATCCTTCCAATACGGTCTTCTCTAAATTATCATGACGTTTAATGTGTCCAAAATATTTAAGTTTTCTCTCTTTAATCCTCTTTACTAGCCAGCCTTCTTCAATATTAAGCTCTTGTAGTATAGATATATTTGTTCTTTTTTGTGTCCATGATATTTGGAGAACTCTTTTGTAGCATTTACATTCAAAGGCATTTATGTGTTTCTCAGCTGTTTTGTTAAGTGTCCACGTCTCACAGGCATATGTTGCGATGGGGAAGATGCATGACCTTAAAAATCTTATTTTTGTAGTTCTGTCTGCTCCTCTCCACAGATTCTTTATTTGTTTTACTTTCTGAAGAGCAATAGATGTCCTCCTTTTAATTTCCCTCATTGTATCTCCATTATTAGTTAGCAGTGATCCAAGATATTCAAAACTCTCCACTTCTTCCAATTTTTCCTCACTGATATATATTTCAGCTGCCTTGTTTGTTTTGTCAGTTGTCATCAATTTAGTTTTCTTCGCATTAAGATAGAGGTTCTGCTCTTCGCTGTTTTTACGGACTAACATAATTGTTTTTCCATTCCTTTTTGTGTTGTGGATATCAGCATATCTAACCTCTGGTATTTCATAACCTCCAAATGTTATGGCATCGTAATTTTCTTTGTCTACATCTTCTCTAACATTCCTCATTATATTTTCAGTTTACAAGTTAAATAAGCAGGGTGACAATATGCACCCCTGACGGACCCCTTGTTTTATGTCAAACCAAGTTGTTGTTTCACTATTTATTCTTACTGCTGCTTGTTGGTCTAGATAGAGCAGTGATGTTAATTGTATCAAATGTGTTGGAAATCCCATTTTTTCCGTTATTTCCCAAAGTTTCTGGTGTTGTACACAATCAGATGCCTTTGAGTAGTCTATAAAGGCTAAATATAGATTCACATTAAACTCTCTGCATTTCTCTATTCTTTATTCAATCTTAGATTGAATATATGATCTCTTGATCCTCTTCCTTGCCTGAAACCAGCTTGGACCATATTGACTTCTTCTTCTATTTTCTTACGAAGTCTACCCATTATGATTTTTAACAGAATTTTACTGCCATGACTAATCAGGACAACAGTTCTGTAGTTTGTGCATAATTTCAAGTTACCCTTTTTTGGCAGTGGTATGAATACAGTTCTTTTCCATTCTTTTGGCCAAATACCTGGATGCCATATCTTTTTGCACAGTGCATGATAGATTGTTGCACACTCCTTTCCTCCTGCTTTAATAAATTCAGCTGTTATCTCACCACATCCTGGTGATTTACCATTTTTCAGATTCTTTATTGCCCATAAAACTTCTTCTATTGTCGGTTTTGGTTCTTTCTCCTCCAATAATAATTCACACTGTTGATGTCTGTTTCCACAGTCGGTTGTTTCATACATTCCTTTGCCATATTCCTTCCATCTTTCTAGAATTTCCCCTGTCTCTGTCAAGGTATTCCCCATCTCATCACAAATTACATTTAGCTTAGGTGTGACATTTCTCGTCAATGTCTTCATTTCTTTAAACATTTCACTATCTCTTCCACACTTCTGATGTTCTTCTATTCTTTCACAACAATCTTGTATGTATTGTTTTTTGTCTTTTCTTATGTTTCTTCGTACTTCTTTTGTTAAAGTTTTATATTTCTCTTTGTTGTTGTTTGTCACTTTCCATTGCGTCTTCATTTCTCTACGTTGTTTTATCAGTTCTAGTGTACCTGCTGCAATCCATCCATTCTTTTGTGTTTTCTTTACTGGAACCATGTCTTTAGCTGTTGTTATTAAGATATGGCCTGCGTAGCCAATTCATCTGGTGTCATCTCCTCCTGTACAGCCATCAGGATTTCGAAACGGTTCTTCACTTCTGTATCGTATTATTCTGGTATATTTGTAAGATCAAAGCGGAGTGGTCTTGACCCCGTAACTGTCTTTTTTATCTTTATCTTCATTTCTGGTATTAATAACTCATGGTCCGTGTCACAGTCAGCACCTGGTAAAGTTTTTGCTGATGTTACATATGAATGAAAAATTGTGACATTATGACAGAAGAACACTAGCAAAAGTATAATTGTGCATACCCTTAATGAACATTCACAAGAATACCATCTGATTACATACACGATGCGCACGTAATACATAATTTATCAGATGTCAGTGTCAATGCAATCAATCAAATATATCACATATGGCAAATCAATCAACGATGATGGTTTTCATGATACACAAACCAAACTACTTCTATAATGTAACACTGAACACATTTAACAGTTCACATTACATGCACAACGAGCAAGATTTCCACTAACAACACTTACGTTTAAATTCACATAAACCAACATTAGACATATTCCTTGCATTAGACTTATACAAACTTGAGGATGGCACAGAAGGAGATTATCGCAGGAAACGAGACAATCAAATATACACTGATCCATAACATGCTCCCTCACTATAATCCTAGCTGTACCTTCCTACAAACAACGGACGAATGATTGATCAGCTATACATTCTAACTGGACAATACATAAGCCAGTCACATGCCGCAAAATCAAGAGGTGCTATTTTGACCTTTCCTGTCGGCCGCCCTGAAAACCCTAAAACCAGCAACCTTAACCGCCGCTGAGCTGCACAGTGTGCCATCTGGCATGGCGCTACGAATTAAATAGTATGGAAAATTCCCCTATCATGCCCATTAGTCCGACATTACTTTTATGAACGTTACATGTCTTATGAACTTACTTATGAGCGTCCCCTTATATGGAGATACTTGCGAGTCATGTAGCTAAATTTCTTGTATGTGCGTCAGGAAATGAGACGGCAGAAATTTAAAAAAACATAAGAAATACGATAAAGAAAGAAAGGAGAGGAGATGCGAAGGAAAGGAAGGAAAGGAAAGAAAATAAAAGGAAGGAAAGGAAAGTAAAAGAAAAGAATATGCCACTGTAGCTATGCATAAAGGATAGCATATATACAGTGACATATTTTTTTCACCTGTCTCATCTGCTTACCTAGTCTTTACTGTTCTGTTATTTAGTCTTCGTCTCCTCACTTTCATCAGTTTCTTTATTAATTATTTTATTAATAATATTAATAATAATAGTAATAATAATAGTAATAATAATCTGGCTTTCCCTTTATATTTAGTTTTATTTTCCAAAGCCTCTTTATCTTCCTCATTTTCTTCTCTTCTTTGTCGTTCTTTTTCCGTGTTCTTCTGCTTGTTTTTTCTCTTCTTCAATTCTTCAGCTTATTTCCTTATATCTCATAGTCTTGTATTTTCTTTTCAATGCTCATCTTCTTATTTTTCTGTTTCTCTTTACTCATCTCATTAGTCATTTCTCATCCTCCCTTGAAGAACATTACACCTTTTAAATTTCTGCTGTTCCAAGTCTGTATCATACATTTCGTCTTTACAGCTGAATATAAGTGTCAGTTTTTCGTGTAAATCTTGCATTTTTGTGGAGTTGTTTGATACGAATCTACATTATCATTCAAAGAGTATTAATATGTTCATTCCTTCACAATAACCTGGACTGGTTATGTTGATTGTTTTCTTGGATACTTATGCTTCTCTTATTGTTTATGAAAACTAGGTATACAAAAAATACTGAGTGCATGTGTTTGTCTGTGTGCGCACACATGCCCACACAATACATAAAAGCGTTATCGCAGTCATACACACAGACACACACACTGTATATGCGTGTGTGTTTGTGTGAAAGAGAAAGAGCACAAACGTGAACGCCTTATAATAACATAATCATTCCTTTCTATTTTGTACATCTTCATTTATCTGACGCTGTTAAATTATTCTGCTTTCACATTTTTCTTAGTTAAAAATATATTGTCATATATTTTCAGTGCCAACCTTGGTCTTCCGTCGTGGAAACAAAGAACTTCCCAAGAGAAGGTGTTGTTGGTACTAGTAGGCTTGCTGACGTTAATAGTGATAATCCTGTCGGGTGTCACGTCACTCAAAGACGCTCAAGTCCAAGATCTGAAGAAACAAACCAAAAGTGAGCACATTTTATCTGGATTTTGTGTTTCTTTTTAAAATTAATTTTGGTTTCAAATCTTACCCTTTTTTTCTAACTGTGAAAGTAAATATTTGTTAAGGATCAGAAAGGATTAAAATGACAATCAGAATGCGGACCGAAGTTCATCAGTGGGTCTTTGGTCTCATCGCTAATGAAGACGTACATAAAATGAGAGACACTGTCCGTAACATATGAAAAGAATGAATTTAAGAAACCTTTAAAACTAGAAATATTCGTGCGCCTTGAGTGTATTTTGATTAAATTTCATATAAAAAACTGACGTTATAAGTTGTCGTTTTGTAAAACGTAGCCTCAGAGCTACGTTCAAATTCTATTTTAAAAAAATAATAAATGAGATATTTAGTACAGCGGGGTGACTTGTTTGGAGAGGAAGGCGAAGAAAGGAATAATTACAAATGCAGTTCTCAATAACACCAATTCTGAAGCTGTTTATAAGTAATATTCCTTACACACCATGAAACTCCCTTTTTTTGTTAAGCATACGCCTTAAATCTCCCATTAGATGAATAAGGCACTACAAAAATTGGGACAGGAAGTAAAATAACTTGGTACACTTTAGCGATGAGATGTACCAGATGATTGGAAAAACCCTTGTTGCTCATAATAGACCATAACTGTCGAAGTTGTACTTTAGAGTAGTCTACAAAACAGGTGTATAGATCCACATTAAACTCGCTACACTTTTCTGTAATGTTCCTCTGGTCTGAAACCCGCCTGTACTTCATGTATTTATTGTTCTGTTTTTCCCTGCAACCTTTTCAGTATGAAATCATCGTCAGACTGTACCAAAATTAACAAGCAGCAGTGAGAGTAGATGACGAAACGTTGGGTTGGTTTGACATACAAAAGGGAGGAAGATATGGATGTATTATTTCTCTATATTTGTTTAAAATCTACGGTGAAAATAACATGAGAATGTAAGAAGTGAACAAGAAAAAACTAAGTTTGACTGTTTCGACATCGGGGACGACCAGACTCCAGAAATTAGATACGCTGATGATGCTGTCCTTCAATCAAACAGCTCAGAAAGACTGCAACAGTTGATTCTCTTCCATCAGAAGACAGCGAAGCTCAAAACCTCTCTTTAAACACCAACAAAACCCAGGGTGATGATAATTGACAAAATGGGAAGCAAATCCAAATTTACATTGGATCACGAAGAGCTGGAAAACGTAAGTAAATTTGAATAACTAGATTCAGTCATCACTATTAATGGCGACTACACAGTGGAAATAAAGAAGACTAACAGTTGCATAACAAAAACTAGCGCAAATGAAAAGTAAGTGGCAAGGTACCAATAATAAATATATTTTTACTAAGACCATACATATTCCAGGTGGCAACGTACGGATGCAAAACATGGTCAATTAACAAATCTCTAGAACAGAGAATAACAGCATTTGAAATTAAATGTTACAGAAGGGCAATTAGAGTATCATAATTTAGAAAGAAAATAAAAGAAAGAGATACTAATGGGATTAGATATCGCAGAAAACTGGGTCGTAAACACTATAAAAATTAGAAAACTAAGATACTACTTCGGTAAATCAAGAGACGAAGTGGTTTAGAGAGGTTGATACTAGAAACCATAGTGCCCTGCAAAAGAAAAAAGGGACGGCCTCGCCGCAGGTGGACTCGGGACATCGCGGAAGTTCTAAATATATATACATATACACATATAATGCATATACACATGCTTTGCGAGACGCTGGTCAGCTTGTGCAAGACCGCATTGCATTCAAGGAGACAGCATCCTAGAAAGGACACAGGACATGAAGAAGAGCTAAAGTATTTAGTGAACAGAGACATAGAGCAACAAAAGACTATAACAGTGAGGACTACGATTGACATCTGCCAGACGTGTTTGCATTTGGAACATGGATACATATTGCAGGTACGAGCAAAAAATCTTCCATCTTTGCTGCCATCGCAGAATAATGAACATCATGTGGCAAGACAAAAGAACCAACTGGAGGTTCTGCTTCAGTGTCATGATGATTTAGACTCGAGTCGACTGACTCAGCGTCCAGTGCGACACGAAAAGACTCGATTTGGACCACTTTAACGTGAAGAATATAGCGACTCCGAGTCGACTTTCGACTTGACTTTTTTTTGAGTCAGTAGACTTGACGGTCTATCTGTGCACGGTATTAGTACGAGAATGCATGCTTCTGCAACGTTATTCATTAAGACTCCAAGCAATCACAGAGCATGCGGCAATGGCCTGTCTGAACTCTTCTAACCTGCTTGAAAAGTTGGGTGTAAGGAGAGAAATCAGTCCGGTGTTTTAGACGTCAATGAGGGAGCTTCGTAGAATGCAAGAAATGTTTTATTTTGTTGATTATACACATGCATTATTAAGAATATGTGTTACAGAAGGTTATTTGGTATCGTAAGTGTTGAAAGGTAATAAAACTGCTAGTGAACACATGGTCCAGATTCTAGATGAAGAAATTTACATTTTGTAATAAGAGAATTATAGCCCCCTTTGTTATATATATTATGTAGTTTTGTGTATGTCCTACGCATTCTTTCTGTCCTGTCGGACATACGAGGACATATCTAATTTGAATCTACGATCTGTTTGATTTTTGGCTTATACATATCAAGTCATAATATAGCAATCTGGTTATTTTAGAGTAATGACGCCAATAGCAAGAAAGGTGCGCACAGCACGTAAAGTAAACTGAAGAATTTATATCAGTAGTTCCTGACGCTCAATGCATTGGCCGTATTATCACATGCGCCTGGAAGATAAAATAGTTTGGTTTAGAGTGATAATTTAAATCTGAATTTGTGTAACAGCTTTCAAAATATGCAAGGGTCCCCATGTGCTTTTCAACTTACAAACAGAACGAAGTAATAACAAAGAAATTAGGAAACTATATCGAATCAAATTCACCAAAGACTTATGTTATATTCTCGATAGATTTCATTATTGCCATCATGGGAGACTTCATCGCCAAAGTAGGAAAAGATAACACCAACGTCGAAAAAGCAATGAGGGATTGATACGGTAAATCAGAATGGAGAAAGACTAATTGAATTATGTCTAACAGAGGGCATGGTCATTGGAGGAACAATATTTCCACACAAAGAGATACATAAAACAACATGGATATCTCCAGATGATAGACCCAGAAATCAGATAGATCATTTTTCTAATTTTTCTATTAGAAAGCAATTCAGGACATCTCTGATGGATGTAAGAGCATATAGGGGTACAGACGTCAACACTGATCACGATCTGTGTATAGGGAAAGTAAGACTACAGCTGAAAAGCTAACACAAGAAACCAATAATCAGAAAGATAAACAGTCATAGTCTACAGGATGAAAATATTAAGAGTAATTTTAATCTGGGACTTACCGAACAGTTCGCTGCATTTAGTGAGGTAAATGAGACAGATAAAGATCAATTATGGCATTCTTACAGCACAGTCATAATTACAGCAGCTAAAACAAGTGGTAGACTGCAAAAAAGAAGTAGAAAAGCATGGGTATAAGATAACACATGAAAGATAAGCAGCCAAATTGGCCATGTTGAATGTAAAGACAGATCTTGGAAGAGATTTGGCAAAAGCAACATACAAAGAACTAGACAATAGAGTAAAAAATTCAGCTAGAAGGGATAAACGAGAATACATGGCCAATATGGTGAAAGAACCAGAGAAGCAAAAACAGGAGATAGCAAAACTACATATAACATACAAAAGAGGCTAACAAGTACTATAGCATCCAAAGAAAGACCAATCCTTTTGCAAAACTGGCACACTATTAACATCAAGTAAACATCATAAGCAAAGATGGGCCGAACACTTTCAAGAAATACTTAATCGGCCACACCCAAAGGAATTGATAGACCGTGAAATTACATTGCATAAAATTGAAACAGCAGTGAACCTAATAGCTAACAACAAAGATGCAGGTGAAGATGAAATAACAGCCGAAATGTTAAAAGTTATTAACAGTGGCAATATGAACCAACTACAGAGAATGTTGAGTAAAGTTTGGAAAGAGGAAAAGGTCCCTTCTAAATGGAAACAAGGAATCATTGTTAAAATGCCGAAAATAGACAACCTTAGCGATTGCCCTAACTGAAGAGGAGTATCCTTACTATCAGTTGTGTGAAAAGTATTTTGCAAAGTTATTCTGAATAAAATTCAAGATATAGTGGATGCTGCAATGAGAGAAGAACAAGCGGGAGTTCGAAAAGGTAGAAGCCGTCTCGACCAGATCTTTACTCTAAGAATAATACATGAATAACATATTGAAAAGCAAAGACCATTAATCCTGAACTTTATAGACTTTAAACGCATTTGATAGCATACACAGAAATGCATTGTGGAGAATTTTAAGAATATATGGAATACCATCTGAAATTGCCAACATAATTAGGGATGAGGGTCTTACAGTGGCTTTGTTTGTGCAGTTACCACAGAAAAAAGAATGAGTGAATGGTTCCAGATTGAAACAGGTGTGAAACAAGGACATTGCCTTGCCGTCACTATCGACCCTTTCAGGCTTACTACTTCTGTCCACTATAAACCTACAGACTCTCACAGCTACCTCCTGTACTCTTCCTCCCATCCCAGATCGTGTAAGGACTCTATTCCTTTTTCCCAGCTTCTTAGATTGCGACGTTTGTGTAAGGAGGATTTGGATTTCCAGGATCAAGGCCACAAATTGCTAGATTTCTTCCGTCAACGTGGCTATCCAGACCACGTTCTCTCATCATCTTGGATCCGCATTAGTCATATATCGTGGGAACAAGCCCTCACCCCTAAACCGCACTGTAGCTCGGACAGAGTGAAACTAGTACTCACGTACCACCCTCATAGCTTGGCAGTTAAAAACATACTGTTTCGCCATCTCCACCTCCTCCAGACGGAGCCTGAGACACGTGAACTTTTTGGGGAACCCCCATTGGTGGCCTACAGACAGGACAAGAACCTCAGGGATCTTTTAATTCGTAGTCATCTTAAGACAGATGACACTTTTTATGGTACCAGACGTTGTGGACGCCGTAGATGTAACACTTGTCCGTTTATTGTCGAGGCCAGCCAGATCTCCTTCCCTAAATCCACGTTATCAGTACAGGAGGGTTTCACCTGTACTTCACGAAATGTCATTTATGTTATCATGTGCAGACGTTGCGGTTTGAAGTACATAGGGGAAACTGGCTTACGGTTAGGAGATCGATTTCGCCAGCATCTCAGTGATATTTCCAAGAGGGCCTGGACACCTGTGTCTAAACATTTTTGCCTTGGTAACCACAGGGGCAAACAGGACATTTCGGTTAGTGCGATCCGCTCTTGTTCCGCAGATGTACGATCTCGGAGGGTCCTAGAACAGCGCCTTATTTTCCAGACTGGCTGTCTCCACCCAGCTGGAATTAACAATGTCTTCAGCTTTCTGTAACTTCTTTATTTTTCCACTGGCCTTTTTTATACTCTACTCTCTTTCTCTATGCTACCCCTCCCTACCACCATCCTATTTCCTTCTCTGCCAACATATTGGTCTTGTCCTATCCACCAGTTTCCCATTTTCTCCCGGATGGTGTTTAAGTTCTTCATTCATTATCTCTCCGCGTCCCCTTTTCCCTCCCCTCTCCCCCCCCCCGACACCTCTAGTGGCTATCATGTTTCTATTGCCTTCCCCCCACCCCTTTCTCCCACTTGTTCTCCTCCTCTCTCTCCGCTTCTTCGTTATGATTGGCCCTATCGTGACTCTTTTGTCTGTAGGCAGCGTGGTGTTTTTTTCCCTCCTTTTTTTCTGCTTCTCACCCGGAGCAAGACGCTTCAGATAAGTTATATATGTTTGTATTTCGTTATGTATGTATCGAATAAGGCTCATGCCAAAATATCGGATGTTGTATGTTTTTCATTTATACATTTCATACTTTCTATTCGTTTTTTTTCTCACCTTGCTCACTTTCCTCCCTCACTTTGTAAAACTGCACCATACACCTCTATCTACCTTATTTATGAAACAAGGATGTACGAGTATATTATTTTCCATGGTTTTTGGAATTGCAGTAGACTTGATAATGAAAAGAATATTGCACAGTTAAAACGGGCATTGATTGGGTACATGAGACCAAACTGGAAGATCGTGATTTTGCTTATGACATAACTCTTACCAGTGACAATGTGGAATCAGTGCAAGTAAAAACAGATACCCTGTCTTCAGTGGCTTGTAAAATATGACTTGAAATTAACAAGGATGAAACAAAAATAATCAAATTTCTCATTAATCACGAAGGACAAATATACGTAGAAGGAACAGCTGTTGAAGAAATAAATCATTTTGCATATCTCGGCAGCTGCATAGACCAGGATGCTGATGTAAACTTAGCCTGCCATGACAACCATCACGGCACCATATGTAAACTTATATGGTGCTAAATCTACATTTTATGGATAAGTTTGGAAGAAATAGATCAACCCCGCTGTTTCAGGCATTCACTTGGCATACTGCGTGGCCAAGACCTCGTGACCGCCAACCGAGATTCTCCCCTCCAAGGTTATTCCATGCCAGTTTAATTCAGCATTGAATACACGTTCATACATCACATCAACATGAAATACATATTACCAAGTCAGCGAAACAGTCTACATCAATTTATTAACACAACCTACATATATCGTAGTGACGCCACCACAGACATTACATACACAGGACATCAACATGTATCATCATGATAATAACAATCATGACATGTATCATCATTGTAACGTATTTAAACATGACATCAATACAGTGTATTATCTATAACTATGTAACAACTAATTCAATGGACCAGATTGGCCAGGGCTCCTCTGGGCCTTCTAAGCAATTAGACATTTATCTCAATATTGTGCCGATGCACTGGTAGCACATTTCAGCCGCTGCTGCCATGAAATCCCCATCCCCCTATCTCACATAAAACTTCCTTGTGCCAATGTACTGAATAACATTTTCACTTATGTGAAATGCACTAAATAGATATTTCCATTTTTTGTGCCCATGCACCGAATAACATATTTCAACTTGTGCCAACACACTAGTACTCCTTCACAGCTTCATGAAGTTCACATGTGCTAACGCACTAATACTCCGCAGCTTAATGAAGTTCACGTGTCCTAACGTAATAATACTCCTCCACAGCTTCATGAAGTTTACATGTGCAAACGCACTAATATTCCTCAACAGCTTCATGAAGTTCACTTGTGCTAATGCACTAATACTCAGCCTCACTTCATCGGTTGCATTGCTACCATATCCTTGATGTAGCTGTTGTTGTCGGGATGCTCATCCCAACATAATCTTGAATCGCCTACAATAGATCCACAGGAATACAACAGCATATCGCTCGTGCCCTTCAAGAGTACGTGCAGTACACATGCTTATTCTGCACTTTAAACAATATATATGAATACACAACATTGGGCATTATTCGTCATGAATCACCAATACATATATATAACACTCAGTATTCGGGGCGGCTGGGCTAAGTATATCCATATCAAACACAACACAGACAAGATCGAACTTGCCCCGCCATTCGCCCGCTGGCTATGCTCAGTGTGTCCTTTCCCGCACGCTGTTTCCTTCCTCCCCCGCATCACATAAACTGCATCTCTCCGTCCAAAATCCGTCCCTGTTCCGCGCTTAGACAGGCAGTTCACAGTGACACCAGAAAGGAAGTTAGAATTAGAATTGCAAAAGCAGCATTGACCTACAGGAATCTTGAGAACATATGGCATTCAAAAGTTATAAGCACAAAACCAAGTTAAGATTATTCGATTCAAATGTAATATTTATTCATTTATACGTGTGAAAGCTGGAACTCAACAAAAAAATTACAAGAAATTAGACTCTTTTGAAAACAAATGCCTAAGGAAAATACTCGGTATAAAGTGGAACGAATTCAAAAACAACGCAAAGATAAGACAGATGAACAAACAACAACCAATCTCATGGGTGATCAGAAGAAGATGGACATATGTCGGTCATGTGATGAGAAGAAACAATCAGAGGGTCCCCAAACAATCTATCAAATGGAACACAACAGGCCGAAGAAAGAAAAAAGAGACAGACCACGTGAAATTTTCTAAAGAGGACATTGTCAAGAGAGGCCAGTTCAGTGGGCATAACATCCGTTTATGAGATTGAATAAGTCGCCGAAGATAGGAAATCTTGACGAACTACCATGCAGGCCCTATGTGACGTTTTGTGGCATGGAAGGATGTAAGATAGATTTTATTACTGTGTAAAACAGAGTTTAGTCAACCCAGGATCCGCGGTACCTGTAACTCCATGATGGATCTGCATGATTCTGGCGAAGATCATAACTGAAAAATCCTTCATAGGCACTTCTTGCGAAACCCTATGGATTACCTACATGCTTTTTGTTTTAGTCCAAGACAGGTTGATTTAAAAAGTCATTTTTAGTTAAATACAAAGAGAAACCCTACTCTTGCACATGTCATACACCACAAAACATACTCGATTAGCATTTTACATACTATATATTTATTATTGTTATTCTTTTCGGCGGAGCTATCTGGATAAACTAAAAGGAAAACATTTTTTTTGCCAGCGCTAGTGACTTTATTATAATTAATATATTTTGTGGTGGTGGTAGTGGTGGTGCTGCTGCTGCTGCATTGATATGATGAATTAAAGATGATAAAATGCCTACCATGATGAGAAAAAGTGAGATCATGGGATAGGTGGCATTGTGGCGTTATGTAAGGAGGCTATTGATCTTCAGATGTTCCTCGATGTTCCTTTACACTTTTTATTAATCATATCGAATCCTCTCCACCAGCTCTCCTACACTTCCAGTGAGGGGTGATTGATAAATTCTCGTCATAAGATACAGCTGATTATTTATGGACAACTTTTTGGGGTTATTTCTCAACATAGTCCCCTTGCAAGTTTATGCACTTAGTCCAGCGATCCTGGAGCATACGGATCCCTTCTTTGCAAAAGTCAGCATCTTATGCCAGTAGAAAGTGGTCTACAGCATGAATGACAACATCATCTGAAGCAAATTTGCGGCCACTGAGCTCTCTTTTGAGTTTGGTAAACAGGTAATAGTCCGAATGGGCCAAATCTGAGGAATATTGAGGATGTTCAAGAAGCTGGAAGCTGCATTCATCAATGGCAGCCATTGCCCACCGCCGACTTGTGAACTGGAGCATTGTCTTGATGAAAGATGGCTCCTCTCTTCAATTTCCCTCAACGCTTTTCCTTCAGTTTCACCCGCAGTTGCTTAACGAGATTAGCGTAATAGGCCCTGGTGACCGTTCTGCCCTTTTGAAGATAGTCTACCGATAACACACCTTCTGAATCTCAAAAGATGAAAGCCGTCACTTTGCCTGCAGACAGAACCACCCTTGCTTTATTTGGAGGTTGGGATCCATGATATTTCCACTGCTTTGACTGCTCTTTGGTTTCTGGTTGAAAATGATGAACCCAAGTCTCATCCATAGTCACAAAGTGCTGAAGAAACTTTTCAGGATCTGCAAAAAATTGCCAAGATTGTCTCTTGGCATGTTGAGACGCTGTTGTCTGTGATCAGCTCCAAGACGTTTCGGGACTCATCGAGCAGAGACCTTTGTGGTTAATGGCAGAACACGTTCCTTTTCAGGATCTGCAGAAAATTGCCAGACCTTTGTGAATAATGGCATGAACACGTTCCTGGGAGATGTCCAACTCAGTAGCAATATACTGCTCAGTTAGTCGTCGATCCTCCTTTATCATGTCATGGATTCTGCCGGTTGTTTCATCGGTGGTTACCGTTCTTAGTCTTCCTGGACGGGGATCATTTTCCAGACTCTCCCTTCCATGTTTGAAATGAGCTGCCCATTACTTCAATGTGCTGTAAGAAGGGACACTCTCCCCTAGAGTCTCCACCATATCCCCAATGGATTTCCTTCGATGATAAGCCCTTGATGCAGAGGTAAGGAATGATTGCTCGATGGGAAATTTTATTCATTTTCTCAATTTCTGCCACACCTTACCACTTCAGTAGCCTGTAAAAAAAGCTGGTTGCAGTTCATTTCTTGAAACTTGGTGTTTATTTTACGTTGATCTACAAATGCACATTATATCAACAGTGTGTTTCAAGTATTTGTACCTTATGCCGAGAACTTTTCAATCACCCCTCGTGTGTGTGTGTGTGTCTGTATGTGTGTATATATATATATATATATATATATATATATATATATATATATATATATATATATATATATATATATATATATATAAGAGGAAATTAGGACTTGAAATTAACAAGGAAAAAAACAAAATAATGAAACTTCCAATTAATCAAGCAGGAAAAATATACACAGAGAGGTACCTCGGCAGCTACATAGACCAGGATGATGACACTAGAAAGGAAGTTAGAATTGCAAAACAGCATTGACTTCCAGGAATTTTGAGAACATATAGCATTCAAAACTTATAAGCACAAAAACCAACTTGAGATTATTCAATTCAAATGTAATATCAACCCTTGTTTATGCATGCGAAAGCTGGAAAACAACTAAAGAAACAGACAACAAATTAGACTTTCGAAAACAAATGCTTAAGGATAATACTCTGTATAAAGTGGAACGAATTCAAGAACAACGCAGAGGTAAAGCAGATGTGCGAACAGCAACCTGTCTCATGAGTGATAAAAAAAGGACATGAACATATGTCGATCACGTGATGAGAAGAAACAATCAGAGAACCCCAAAAGAAGCAATCAAGTGGAACAAAACAGGCCGAATAAAAAGAGGCAGGCATAATATCCCTTCATGAGGTTGAAAAGCTCGTCGAAAACAGGAAAACTTGACGAACTACCATGTGAATCCTATATGACCTTTAACGGCACGGGAAGGATGTTATATATATATATATATATATATATATAAGTTAAGGGCCGGTCATTAATTTCAAACATATGTTTATTTTGATTGCCGTACTATAACTGTAAATAAATTTATTGTAGAATCTTGATTAAGTTGCATTCTCAGGCAGTCCTCTATGCAGCTGGGGCATAAACAACATCAACTGTTCATCACAACAAGTATAAAAATTACGTGCATAGACAAAATGTTAGGGCATTTTTAAGTATCAGCATTACCCAGGAGGTAATTAAATCGTGCTGATTTGTGCTGCAGGTGCAAGAGGCATCCTTAATGAACACTTCTCATCTTCCAGTCATTTTAATTAAAGCGGTTTAGGGGTATTTTTGTCGTTTGAAAAACACCATGCTACTGCGAAGACATTTTAACACCTTTGAGCGTCATCGGGTCATAACCTTGGTTGAAAACGGTTTATCTGGCCGTGAAGGTGCACGGAGTTCGAGGATGTCCCATTCTACCATCCAAAGGCATTTGGAGCGATTTCTCGCAACTGGAGGACTAGAAGACAGGCATCGTTCAGGCCGACCTCGTTGCACGATTAGACAAGATAACAGATACCTGCAGCTGTAAACACTTCGCAACCCGGCAGTAACTTCCACTCTCAGAAACTAGCTAATGAATACGGCAAACGTCAGTGTTAGCGGCAGAACAATTCGCAGGCGTTTAAGAGAATCTAGGCTGGTTTCACGAAGACCCGCAATAAGAATACCTCTTACTCCAGCTCATCGCAGAGCTAGAGTTCCCTGGTGCCGGCAGCACATCCGTTGGACGAGGTGCCAATGGGGTAAAATTTTTTTCACGGACGAATCCCGCTTCGGTATGTCCTTCAATGTGTTGGAGAAGGCCAGGGGAATGGTTCCATGACGCCACTAATCAAGAGGTGGATCATTAGGGAGGGGGATCAATCATGGTCTGGGGTGACAGCAGGCGCGACAGGACTCCCCTCCATGTCATTCATGGCACCCAAGCCGCTCAGCGATACCTGAATGAAATTCTGCACCCCATTGTCCAGCCTACCTTGCAAACCATGGGTGCAGGGACAATCCTACAAGATGATAACGCAAGACCACATCGGGGTCGTGTCGTAAAATATTTTCTTCAACAGCAAAGGATCATTAGAATCGATTGGCCAGCTCAGTCGCCCGATCTGTCGCCCATTGAGCTCATTTGGGATGTCCTAGGCAGACGGATTTCGACAAATATCCTCCACCTGTTGATGTCACCCAGCTGACTCTTTTCCTTCAACAAGAGTGGCAGGTCATTCCACAAAATGTCCTTAAAAATCATGGTTAACTCGATGAGGCAACAGTGCGTCGAATGTCTGGAAGCGAACGGTGGCCACAGGCGATAATGACATGTTTGTTGTTTGAAGACCACTCTTGTGAATTTTTGGACGATGGGTGAGTGATTTCGCCAGCTTGCTGTATGTATATTACTATTCAGATTTGCTAATGAAATTATTGAATTTGTTCAGTTTTAAGTGGTGTTTTCTTTGGTACTAATTGCTTGTTTGCTAGTCAGTTGATTTTGTTTTTGTAAGGATTGAAAAACCAGCCTTAAACTTTGTCCAATTATATATATATATGTATATATATATATAATATATATATATATATATATATATATATATAATGCTACAGATGTCCATCTGACAAGCCATGTGTTGGTGACTAGTTCCAGTATTAATGTGAGCAGGATGGTGTAATCCACTCGATTGTAGGCATCCTCTAGGTCCTGGGTCACCAGAAGCAGTTCATCTTTCTTTTGGAAACTTTAGTATAACATTATGACAGCGTTCATTGTGGTCGGCATTCTCCCATTGTTTTAATTATTAATTAATTATTGTATTAGATATTATATCGTTATTAATTATTCATTATGTCTGCATGAAGTCATCGGTATGTCGTACTTCTAAAACGAAACAGTGTGTAATGCACTTTGATTTCTCATTGAACTAACTTAATATGTGAGAGAAACGTTCCATGGAACTAGATAGGCATGTAAGCAGGAAATACATATTTTAGTGTCTTCTAAGCTATAATACAAAATATATGATTTGTAGTTTCTAAGCATAATTACGACGGTATATTGGGGACCTTTTTTGAGACTATTAATTCTTTGGCTATCACACAATATTTGTCAGGAGGTTGTGCTTAAACAGAAGTGGTTTCTTTCTGTGTGATGAAGCAGTGGTGTCATATAAATTGTTTAGTGTTTTTCTGTGATAAAGTTAACACATGAAAATAAACAATACAGATAAATGTATGCACATATTAAATATTTACTTAATAAATGTTTAGTTCTGTTCTGTAGCTTGGAAAATGAGAGACAATTAGGGTTTGAATAAGAACATTTTAGGAGAAACTGAACTTGTCAGGCAAATTAACAGGCATAAAAGCATAAAATCCCTTGAATGGCTCGCCGAAGACAGGGAAATAGGCGAACTACCTTTTGAATGGCTCGCCGAAGACAGGAAAAATAGGCGAACTACCTTGCTAGCCCAATGTGACGTTTAACGGCACGGGAAGGATATAAGATAAGAACTTGCCGATTTTCTCGTGAAATTCATGGAATATAATATTTCATAAATCATGACAAAATGATATTGTATATCTCCAATATGCAGGAAACTCTCTACTGGAGAGAGCGGAACAACAATACAGCTCCTTCAGATCATCAGAGGAAATATCCCCCCTCCCCCCTCAAACAAGTATTTCGGCCCTATTAAACTCCTGACACTCTAAAGGGGGGAGGTGAGCTGCTTTGGTCATGACTCCCAGAGGTCTTGTGAGTTGTTGCTTTTTTCGTCTCGGGATTGAACCCATGATCTTCCAGTTGTCACTGCACTTTCTGAAGTGCGTCTTTAGCGATCCAGCCACGGAGCACTGGTATTGGTTGTGACAAACGAAATTATTTGTGTTTGCAATGCTTGTTTCGCATACTCCACAGCCAGCATGAGGCATTTTCTGTTGTTTCTGAAAGGCTTTTCAATGCTCTTGCTCTTTGCTTGTCCCTTTATGCCCAGTTGCTTACATAGGTCGTATGCTGATGTTGCTACGAATCCTCTCGTTCCCACTTCTACAGCTATCACTTTTGCCCTGACTCCTGCGCCCTGCCTCATGACTATGTAAAATATAATTCACTCATAATTAAGCACAACGTCAACTGAATGAAAAACAGATGGTCTTTGTCATGTCTTGCAATGAAAATTACATGTAAGTATATTACAGACGTGTCCGGTTTCCATATTTCTCCTTACTTTTTTCAGTTATGGTTGATTTGGTGTGTTTGCGTGTTATTCGTGTATCCTAGTGTGTCCCTCGCTTCTCACTAGTGACAAGTTCACTTTTGTTGAGACCTGCCTTCCTCATTCAAATTGATTCCACAAACTTTACAGCTTTATCCCAAATTAATCTACAAGATTGTGAAAAAATACCGATTGTTGCAATTATTTGCTACCGAAAATAATTGATAAAATCCTTGAAATGAGATGTAACAGTACAATTCAACTTACAAGCACGCGAAATATTGTATATAAGATACCAATCTTTGGCAGTTAGAAACTATAAGTTTACTAAATAAATGTTGCAACTAAACAAAACCGTATGGACAGTGGTTGGCGCAGATTGCCTTTTTACCATGCCGTATGAATATCTCGTGTTTAAAATATTAAAATATACATTTTTAAATTATTGTATTTATGAAAGCTGCATCTTGTTAACAATCTTGATTATAGATTTTCTTGTCTGCATTACTCTTGATTATAGATTTTATTGTCTCTATCACGATTAGTCTTATTATTTGCGGCAATCTGTCCATAATATAATTTTTAAATATTCTTTCTTTTTTATTGTCTGCAACAATCTTTTTTAAAATATATTTGCAGCAATCTTTATTAAAGTTTGTGTTGACTGCAGCAATGCTTATTAAATCTGTCAATCCATGAAATGTATGTTTCTCTTTCAAAGACTGAAGCGAAAAGACTGAAGTTATCATAGTTTTCAGTCTGAGACTAATCTGTTTGTAGTTTTTCAATATGTAACTAAATGCTTTCAGGATATTGTTTGACCCCTGAGTGCGTGAACATAGTAAGTACCATTCTGACTGCCATGGACAGAGAGACTGACCCGTGCGAGGACTTCTACCAATACGCCTGCGGGGGCTGGATGAAGAACAATCCTATACCACCTGGCCACTCGCGCTGGGGCACATTCGAACTGATGTGGCAGAGGAACATGCTAGTCATGCGGAACGCTTTAGGCAAGTTTGGAAAACTTTTTCTCTGTTTTTTTAGAGCCCTGTTAATAAAACTATGTGTTAGTTTTCGGCTTACGCTAATCCGTCCCGTTTTAAATAAGCAAAAGCTTTACTCAGAAAGCATTTCGCATTATCAAGACCAGATATTTAAATCGCTCTCTAGTACATGCATCTGAAAATTACTTGGCGGCAGGACAAAGTAACTTACATCATTCTAAGAATTCGTTAACATTCAGCAGAAGACTGAGGCATGCTGCAAGAATTGATAACAAACATAACACCAAGTGATAGTGTTGTGGTTAGAGCACTCGCTTGCCAGTCAGAAGGTCTCTGGTTTGATCTCACATGGGGGGGGGGGCGGCGGAGGTTCGAACAGATTAGAACTTGGGTCAACTCAGCCCCAAAAAATGGGTACCTGGAGTTTCCTATGGAAACATAATCAGCGAGGACAGGTGCAATCATTCCTGCTTCAAATCCTGTAGTGGCCTAAATACGAAGCACTAAAACTTCACACCCTTACGGCAAGCAAAATGCTACGGGACATAACGACATCACTAAGTATATAAAAAGTAAATCATCATGTACCGTCTTCAGTACGAAGGTTGGGGGTAATGAATCTTCATTTTCCTCGCTCCCTCGCAGTAATAGTTCACTCAACCAGGCCTCTCGCTCTTTTTCCTTCTACCTTTCGTTCTAGCATGGTTTTCAGCATATTGTGATGTCTTCATATGACCAAAATATTTTGTTTTCTTGATCCTTATTTCTCAGAGAATTTCACATTACGGTTGTAGTTGTTCTACTACGTGTAGAATTTGTTCTTTTCGCCTGCTTTCTTGTAGATCAACATTTCTGCTGCATTTATCCCTCTAAGACATTTTGCTTGAAATCTATGTTTCTACTCCATACAGTAGTACAGAATAGACATGGAATTTTATAAGTCTTTTTTTTTTAAATTTTCATGAATATATTCCTGGATAACAAAATGCGCTGAATGTGTATTTGGCCATTCCTATTTTTTTCTTTATCTCTGTTTCACATCTTCCATCCTCGATTAGTATATTGTAAACCTCTTTGGTGCATAATTTATATTTTTATAACTAGTGGGGGGGGGGATATTTTATCCAGCTGTCACAGACCAACAATCCCCTGGCAATGTACTACCGTACTCGAGGCAAACCTAGCGTCCCAATCATGACCGCCAACCCAGGTTCCCCCCTCTTAAGTATATTGTATGCTAACTTGCCTAAATCCTGAGCATTCAATCAATACACAAAACATTGACATGCAGTACAAGTCACCAAATCTGAAATTAAAGACACAGCATTTTATTCTCACTATATGGCACAACAACACATACAACTGACATTTACATGACATCAAGACAGGTGTCATTATTATAATAGTAATTAAGGATGGCATCATATAACTGACTTCTCATGTTGCATTGATTAAACCTGATGAACCTGGGGTCCTGGGCTGTCTACATCTAGCCTACACAACGAATCTAATGTGCAGTGACACTTATTCCACGCAGCTACCGCTGCCATGACATACCTCAATATAACCGTGCTTCTGCAGCACACGATCGATCTACATGAGGGCATAATAACGAATCAAACATGTTGCCCATCAAATATACTGATAAATCACACTGAAATCATACATAGATAGGTTGCTGTCCTCGGAAATTTCCTCACATTCTGTGGATTCACATGCAAGTTTCGTAACATGATAAAGGACTCCACCCAGAAACGTTTTTATAACATCTCCCAGGATACCTCTTAGCCAGTTTTTAACCATTCCGAAGGTCCCAACCACAGAGGTAATTCTGACTACCAAGTAACAGTCAGCAGACAGTGTCATTCTGATGACAGAAACCGACTCGTTCTTGAAAATCATTGCATGCAGGAATTTGGAACCTAGAACCACGAGGAATCAAAACTCAGAATTCACCTGTGCCTAATCTCCCTTTTCTTTATACTCATATTGACTCACTACTAAATTACCATCTACTGTCTGGTTACCTGCGACTGATATTCTAGTCTTCATTCAGTTTATTAAAGACTCTCGTCATCTCGTCATACAACCGTTGCCAAGTCGAAATAAAGTTGTATAACTTTATTTCAACTTGGCAGCCGTTGTATTCCTCTTTCGCCAGCTTCTTTTTTCAACCCTTTCTATACTGCCAACCAATCAGTCACAACTAACAAGTCTTCAGATTCACACAAATTTCACCAAATTTCAACCACACGCATTCAAACATAACGTCAGACAAGTCAAAGAAAAGTGCTTCATTTAAATAAAAATATTACCAGTGAAGATGAAATAACACCCGAAATGTTAAAAGCTATTAACAGTGACAACATGAGACAACTACAGAGAATGTTTAATAAACTTTGGAAAGAAGAAAATCTCCATGGAAAAAAAAGGAATCATTGTTAAAATACCCACCCCCCCCCCCCAAAAAAAAAAAGACAACCTTATCGCCTACAATAACTGGAGAGGAGCAAGCTTACTATCAGATCAGTTGTGTAAAAAGTATCTTGCAAAGTCATTCCGAATATAATTAAAGATGCAGTGGATATTGCAGTGAGAGAAGAATAAGCATGATTTCGAAAAAGGAGAAGCTGTCTTTAACCAGATCTTTACTCTAAGAATAATACTTGAAGAACAGTTTGAAAAGCAAAACCATTAATTTTGACCTTCATAGACTTTAAAAAGGCATTTGATAGCATACACAGAGATTCACTGTGGAGAATCTTAAGACAGTATGGAACACTATCTATTAAGGATCTCTACATCGGATATGTTTGTGCTTCAACACAGAATGAGTGAATGGTTGAAGATTGAAACAGACGTGAAACAAAGATGTGCACTATCTCCCTTGATTTGTGAATTGCCATAGACTTCATAATGAAAAGAATGCTGCACAGGTTAAACGGGCATTGACTGGGCACATGGGACTCAACTACACGATCTTGATTTTGCTGATGACATAACTCTTATCAGTGACAATGTGAAATCGATGCAAGAAAAAACAGATACACTGTCTTCACTAGCAAATAGGACATGAAATAAACTAGGAAAAACAAAAATAATGAAATTTCCCATAAATCAAGAAAGAAAAAATAAAGAAGTACACCAATCTGCATACCTCGGCAGCTACATAAACCAGGATAGTGACACCAGAAAGGAAGTTAGACTTGCAAAAGCAGCTTTGACCATCAAGAATGTTGAGAAGATATGGCATTCAAAAGTTATAAGCACAAAAACCAAGTTAATATTATTCAGTTCAATTATTCAATTAAAATGTAATGTCCACCCTCATTTACGAATGCGAAAGCTGGAAAACAAGTAAAGAAATGGATAATACATTAGACTTTCGAAAACAACTGCCTAAGGAAAATACTCGTTATAAAGTGGAACAACGAAGAGATACGGCAGATAAGTGAACAACATGTCTCACGGGTGATCAGATAAAGGAGATGGACATATGTCGGTCACGTGATTGAGAAGAAACAGTGAGAGAATTCCAAAACAACCTATCAAGTGGAACACAACAGGCGAAAGAAAAATAGATCGACCACGTGAAACTTGGTAAGAAGGCAAAATTAGTAGGTTTTTCAACCTCATCAACTGATTATATATATGTATATATTATTCGTCAGCTTTCCGAGCCGTTAAGGCTCATTGCAGAGAGATAGAGAGAGAGAGAAACAAAACTTTTTTTTTTCAAAATAAAGCTCTCGCGCAGAGCTACCGTGATTTGCCTCTAGGAGGAAGCTGTAGCAGATAAGCGTTCAGTAGACATGAGCAGTCATTTTGTGTTTTGTGTTAAATACACAAGAACCTCGTCCGTTATGACTATGCAGCGATGATTTCGAGCGGAATTCTCTGACTGTTTCTTCTCAATCACATGGCCGACATACGTCCATCTCCTTTTTCTGATCACCCATGAGACTGCTTATTGATCAGTCATCCACCTTATCTCTGCGCAGTTCATGAATTCATTCCACTTGATGCCGAGTATTTTCCTTAGCCATTTGTTTTCAGAAGAGTCTAATTTTGTTTTCTATTTCTTTAGTTGTTTTCCAGCTTTCGAATGCATAAATTAGGGTTGACTTTACATTTGAATTGAATAATCTTAACTTGGTTTTTGTGCGTATACACTTTGAAAGCCATATGTTCTCTAGATTTTTTAAGGTCGATGCAGCTTTTGCAATTCTAACTTTCTTTCTTGTGTCACTATCCTGGTCTATGAAGCTGCCGAAATATGCAGAATGGTTTACTTCTTCAACAGCTGCTCCTTCTAAGTATATTTGTTCTTCGTGATTAATGAGAGGTCTCATTATTTTTGTTTTATCCTTGTTTATTTCAAGTCCTATTTTACTAGGCATTGAAGACAGGGTGTCTGTTTTTTTCTTACATTGATTTCACATTGTCACTAATAAGAGTTATGTCATCTGCAAAATCAATATCATCCAGCTAGGTCTCATGTACCCAATCAATGCCAATTTTACCTATGTAGCATTTTTTTCATTATGAAGCTTATAGCAATTCCAAAAAGCAAGGGAGATAATATACATCCTTGATAATATCTTATACCTTATATCCTTCCCGTGCCGTTAAACGTCACATAGGGCTCGCAAAGTAGTTCGCCAATTTTTCCTGTCTTCGGCGAGTCTTTCAACCTCATCAAAGGATTTTATGCCTGTTAATTTGGCCTCTCTTAACAGTGTCCTCTTCAGAGTTTCACGCGGTCTGCCTCTTTTTCTTTGGCCTGTTGTGTTCCACTTGATAGCTTGTTTTGGGATTCTCTGATCATTTCTTCTTATCATATGTCCATATGTTTTTCCTGATCATCCATGAGACTGGTTGTTGATAATATACTGATAATATACATCCTTGTTTCACGCCTGCCTCATTCTTCCTTCTGCGTTGACTGCACAAATTTATTCATTGTAGAGGTCCTTAATGATGTTGATAATCTTAAATGGTATTCTATAGATTCTTAAAATTCATGCTTTTTCTTCTCTCATTGCAGCCTCTGCTATATCATTAAATCTATTCAGGATGACTTTGCAAAATACTTTTCACACAACTGATAGTAAGGTTACTCTTCTCCAATTATTTCAGTCGCTAGGGTTGCTTTTTTGTTATATATATATATATATATATATATATATATAATGATTACTTTTTTCGATTTAGAAGGAACCTTTTCTTCTTTCCAAATTTTATTAGACAGTCTCTGTGGTTATCTCATGTTATCACTATTGATAGCTTTTTAACATTTTGGGTGTTATTTCATCTTTACCTGCAGCTTTGTTTTTAGCCATTAGCTTCACTGATGTTTCAGTTTCATTCAGTTTAATTTCAACAAGGTTGACATTTTGTTGTGGGATTGGTCAGTTGGTTTCAAACTTTATAAATTCCTTTGGGTGTGATCGATTAAGTATTTCTTGGAAGTGTAACCCACATCTTTGCTTTTGGTCTTTACTTGATGTTAATAATGTTCCAGTTTTACTAAAGATTGGTCTTTCTTTAGATGTAATAGTACCTGTTAGCCTCTTCTGTGTGTCATATAGAGTTTTTCTGTCTCCTATTTTTTGCTGCCTTCTCTGTCTCTTTCGCCATATTGTCCATATGTTCTCTTTTGTCTCTTCTAGCTGAACTTTTTACTTTATTGTCTGTTTCTTTGTATGTTGCTATTGCCAGATCTTTTCTAACAAATTTATTTGCATTCAGCATGGCTAATTTGGCTGGGTGTCTTTCATATATATACTTCCATGCTTTTCTATTTGTTTTTTTTTTTTTGCAGCTTAGCACTTTATTTTGCTGCTACATAACTTAATATAGCACATAAATTAGACTTTCATGTCTTCATCTGATTCTTTGACCTGGTTTTTTGTATGATTAAAGCTTAAGAAACGTGACAACTGTAGTCGGTTAAAGAATTAAGTTGTTATGTTCTACTTAGTCATAATAATAATAATAATATGGACTAGAGGAGTCCTTGAAGGGTTATTTCCCTGACATAGGTTTGAATGATTTGAGAGCAACAGAAAGTCAATGTTGGCTAGAGGCCATAAAGTCCAATGAGATAGTGAATAGGATATATGAGTTAAGGTTAACGTATCCTTATATGTTCATTGATCGATGATGAGGATAATGAAATATACCATTAATTAATGCTCGATGTATGCTATGATTTAATTTTTTATGATTTGTTGAATCTGATGAATTTATTACTCTTTAGTGTGGACTGTTAGCCCCAACTTTTGTAGCAAGCATATTACTATAATGTATAGTTGAGGCACACATTCTTTGACCTGACACAGCGTTATCTTTGTCATTTTCACTCTCCGAATATTCTTTCTTTGCATTCATTGTTGTCTTAAGTTAGCAAAACCAAAAGTCACCACAAATCTTGTAATTTTCTTCAGACAAGCCTGACTTGTCATTTACCAGTACTGCCGAGTTGAAGGCCAAGAAATACTTCACCTCCTGCATGGACGAGAACAAATTGATTGAGAAAGCCGGAGCCAAGCCACTCTTGGACTTGATCGATAGACTCGATTTGGGTATCAACATCAGTGAGTGGGATCACGGTTGGGAGCTTCCTGCAACCTGGAATATCAACAAAATGATCGAGACTGCGCATTTATTAAACGTAGGATCGTTCTTCTCAGTGTACGTGGCCGAAGACGATAAAAATTCCAGCTCCAATGTACTACAGGTGAGTTACTGACATAATGATTGCAGATGATTGTAAAACTACGTGTGGCCGAGTTTACATATCTCTCCAGTATATGTGATAATAATGATACTAATTTTCAAAATCCTGGTGAACCCAAGCTCTTTTTTTCCTCTGTTAGTGATTAATGGACTGTGATGTTTCTGCTAAGTTTTTGGGTCTTACATAAGAAGATGTGTAAAGACCTTTTCATATATTTAAATTTATCTGTGGGCTCTACCTCCTCTAGGAACACACCTATTCCCATATCCATGGTCTTTTATAGTATACAGCTGGTTTCCAGAAACGCAGTGTTTGTTGATGTGCAGTGGGTGAAAAGAGAATGACCAGTCAGTGCACGGTAAGCGGATTTTTTTTTTGGGGGGGGGGAGGAGGAGGGCGGGGGAGAGAATGTGATAGTTTTGCACCGGCTTCTAAAATTCATCTTCTGGGTTCTGCTTACAAGAACTATTTAGCAGTCATGTTCCTTATTGGAAACAACAGTGACAAAATAATTAGATTTTTTTAGCTAATCTAGAACTTATAGACCTAACTCCTTACTACAAAAACGAGGATGAGTCAACCATATCTTTTTTAGATTTGAATAAAATGTACAGTTATGGTTGAAAACTGCGTACCACTTTTCAGTGTAGTCCCCACCACGGTCAGTACAGGTCCGCCACTGCTTTATTAATGCCTGCATTTCTTGGGGGGAGGGGGGAATCTTACTGATCCTGTGGTCAAGTATGCACGGCCCATTTAATTTCTTTGTCTGTACTGAATCTCTTCTCATTTCACATAACGAAGCTACTTCTGAGAATAATTATGAGAAGAACAAGGAAAAAGATACAAATGGAAATAGCAGATGAACAGTTTGGATTTGTTGAAGGAAAGGGAACACACAGTGCCATTTATGCTTTACGAACACTAACAGAAAGAGCTTTAGAAGTACAGAAAGACCTCTTCTTATGCTTCATTGATTACACCTAGGCATTTGACAAGGTGAAACATAATGAAATTATTAAAATGCTTGAAGACATCAATATAGACGGCAAAGACCTGAGGATTGTAAAACATCTATACTGGCAGCAAGAAGCAGCAGTTCGAGTTGAAAATAGAACTGGAACCTATAAAACAAGGGGTGCGACAAGGATGTGTACTGTCTCCAGACATTTTTTCTCTGTATAGCGAGAATATTCTAAGAACAATCATCACAGAACCAGGCATAAAAATTGGAGGATACAATATTAACAACCTTCGGTATGCTGACGACACAATAGTGATAGCTGAGAACCAACAAGACCTGCAAAATCTCTTGGATAAAGTCGCCAAAGAAAGTGAACAGAAAGGCCTTACTTTGAACATGAAAAAGACAGAGACTATGGTTATATCTAAGAAACAGAATCCACCAGCATGCAGTATTAAATTAAACGGAACCATTCTAAAGCAGGTGCAGAAATTCAAATACCTTAGAGCAGTAATAACTTCAGATGGGAAATGCAGAACAGAAATTAGGAACAGATTAGGCCAAGCAAAGACTGCATTTCAGAGAATGAGAAATATATTAGCTAACACATCTTTATCAATGAATGTTAGAAAACGAGTCCTAAAATGCTATATTCAACCTATCTTGTTATATGGAAGTGAATCATGGACAATAAGCAGATCTGCACAAAAATCATTGGAAGTAGCAGAAATGTGGTTTATTAGAAGAATGTTGCGAATCCACTGGACAGCAAAAATAACTAATGAAGATTGTAGGAGAAGAGCTGGAGAGACAAAAAACCTTGTCAAAAAGATAAGAGAGAGACAATGTACTTTCATAGGACATGCAATCAGAAGACGGGGCATTGAAAATATTATAACAACAGGAAAAATAGAGGGAAGAAGATCAAGAGGAAGACCAAGAGAAATGATACTGGACAGTCTGACGGGATGGTGTGAGAGGAGATCACCAACTGAATTGATGGCCTGCATGAAGGATCGTGTACTCTGGAGAAGCATAATAGCCAACGCCAGTCAGCACGGCACATGATGATGATGACTGAATCTCTTCCCTCTTAACACCCTCTCGAGGGGTCCAAACACATAATAATGCGAGGTCGAGTGGATGCGTAAGATGTGAAAGTCACTTCAGACGCACATTCGTAATGTGTTGAGCTGTTGTACTTGCTTTGTGAGTCCGCGTGTTATCATTCTGTAACAACACACTAGAACGAACAAACCACAACGTTTTGATCTAACTGCAGATTTCAGATGGTTCTCAAGCAGATCACTGCATGCTTCGCTGATGATAGTGATCCTCTGGGCATGTCATATTCCAGGATGAGGCCTTTACAGTTCCAGAAGAACGTAAACAATAATTTTCTGGCCAACGGAGTTACACTTAACTTCTTTGGAATGTCACCACACTGTGTTGTTTTGTTTTGTATCTGACTAGAAGTAATATACCCAGCATTCGTTTACATTGACTACACATCGTAGAAAGTCATCTCCTTCAACTTCAAAACGTCAGACACCTTAGAAACGAACAACTGTTCTTTTCTGCATGCATCGAAAGGAATGGCCATATTTGATATGGTCTGAGTCATATTTCCAAAATGGCCGACGTCCCACTGTACACATGGAGCAAGAGAATGATGACCTATCTGTACTACAACTGTCTCCTGCTGGATTTTTATTTTTTTTTAAGAGCAAACTTATGGTTAATTTTTTATTCCTTCTCATATCTCTAGGTGCTTCCTCATCATACCAGACTCCAACTTTTCAATCTCGTTTTAAAAATCAGTGTCGGATATTACATTAGAAAGTGAGTCTAATAGCATGTTCATATAAACGTTTAACTCTAATACCAGCCTAAGTCTGTTTAAAAAAACAAATGAAATTATAAAAGTAAAGGAATAGGTTTTTACGTCAAAAACTGTACCAGTCAATTATATAGAATGATAGTAATTTCCTTTCTTGGAAAATCATATCTTAAAAACTATATCAGATAGAAACATGGACGTTGTGGTATTACGTAGGCCGATCCTTAGTTTTTTGGTTTTTTTTTTTTTTGTCCAGGTAGCCCTACAATCACTGGTAATAAAATTCCTCCTATAAAAGAGAAAACCTTGCGTGTTTTATGGCATCACGTAACAAAATCACCATTTTTAGATGGTCCAACATCATGGCCACCATATTTACTGGGGACTAGCTCTCTTGCTTTTTTTTTTTTATTGGGGGTTTTGCTAAGGGTAAAGTGTTTATCTCACCAATTCCTGATATTGAAATATAGCAGATACTTCAGCGACCGGAGCTAAAGAGATGTTGAAGAACACATCACAAGAAATCTTTTAGTTCTGAGGTGATCAACTTTGGTAGCCTCAAAGCCCACAACTGTATGCAGAAATGGAGGGGGGAGGGGGCGGGCCGCATCTAAATCAGCTAGTTCACATAAACATTTTAAAAAGTGACAGTTACGAAGTAAAGGTGAACTAATGGTTTTTAACCTTTCGAGACTTTTAATAATGTTTTGTATGTTTTTTAACATGTTTTGTTAATTTCAGTGAAATAAATTACATTTTCAAAATAACCTGGCGACAGATTGTAGTCCGCAAACCATCAGCCCTGGCTTAGAAGTTTCCCAGACGGCAGACACATATTGATTTTTGTAAAACTGAGCTATACACCTCCATTTATTTTACCACTAGAACCATTTTTACCGCAGTCGTCATTTCTCATATCTCTCATTTCCCCCTCCTTGTCACGGAGTCAGAGTAACCTTGAATTTGTTTATTTCTTACTGTAAAACCGACGCACTTTTTAACTCTTTCATTCCTGAATTAGTTTCCATGCTCTGCCAGAATAAGGTTTGATGAGAAATTTTGGTTAAAAAAAAACTGAAGGAAACTACTGTGTAATTTAAAAATATGGGTTGAATTAGAAATATGTTACTTTTCATTTTAGTTAGACTCCACCAAAATATCTCTCTGTGCTTTGATTTTATTTTGCATGAAAAATCCATCAACACTGCATTTTGGAGTGAAAGAGTTAAGGGTGATCACATTACATAAGCGAAGACGTTCTGCTGAACCAGGCTAGTGTTCGGAGTAGAGAGGCGGCAGTCTGTATTGGGTGCTTTTTCTGTGAAAAAGTTAAAAATTAACCCACACACTTAAGAATGTCCAATACTGGGTGACTGCTGAAGTTCTGAACAAGTTTCTTCTCTCCAATTCACAGAGAAAGTGAAAACAGCAAACTAAGTATGTATAATCCTTCGCAGCCACTTGGATCCTCTTTTGTCATTATGAGCCATTATTTCTGAGCAATGTGTCCACTGAATTCACGTGCACATCATCTTCAAGCAGTAGAGTCTAATATTCATTTGTACATGTATTTTGACTGGAGCCACATAAGAACAAAGCTCTTCAGCTTGAGAATGCGGCATACTATATGTGAGGTTCATTATCTCTCTCTCTCTCTCTCTCTCTCTCTCTCTCTCTCTAAACCTTAAGTGCCCAGGGCACACGGGGCTTCCGCAAGGGTTTTCCACAAATGCCTGTCCTTTGCCTTTTTTTCTGCTCTTGTCCAGGTGAGCCCTCTATTGCTCAACATCCTCTCCATTGTTCTTCTCCATGTCTCTTTTGGTCTACCCTTACTTCTGTCCCCCTGTGGTGTCCATCTTAGTGCTGTTTTTGGTAGTGAGTTACCACTCATTCGGACCACATGTCCCAACCATCGCAAGCATCTTTCCTCAATAACTGTTGTCAGTGGCTTCTCTGCCAACAAGATGTTATATAGCCAAAATATTTTTCTAATTCTTCGTAAACATTTAGTCTGGAAAGAATTCAACTTGTTTTCTATGGTTTTAGTGATTTTCCAGCGTTCACTTCCATGGAGTAGTACACTTAAATATTTTTAATATAATTTAATACATAAGAGTAAAATAATTACTCTTAAATATCCTGATTTTCGTATTCATGCTTAGTTTTTTAGATTTCCATATTCATGCTTAGTTTTTTAGATTTCATATAGTCCGCAGCACTGCAAAAGCCTGGTTTGTTCTAGTAAGTCTGCTGTTGATGTCCTCTGTGCTGTCTCCATTTTCTACTACTTTACTGCCAAGGTATACAAATTCATTGACTTCCTCCACTAACTTGCTATCTCGTACATTTCTATTTGTTCACATTTTGCTTCATTAACTTTGTCTTTCCTACATTGATCTTTAGTTCTATATTGTTTGCATTCTGAGTTAGCTTGTTTATTTTATCTTACATTTCTTTGCGGCTGCTTGATAGTAGACAAATGTCGTCCGCAAAGTCAAGGTCCTCCAGCACTGTAAGGGTCCATTGTAATCCTCTGCGTTTGTCTGATGTTGTCTCCTTCATTAACCAGTCTACTGCCTTTCATTATAGCTAACATAAATGTTATGCAGGTAGTTTGAACTGGGATCATCATCATCATCATCAGGTGCCGTGCTGACTGGCGTTGGCTATTATGCTTCTCCAGAGTACACGATCCTTCATGCAGGCCATCAGCTCATTTGATGATCTCCTTTCATACCATCGCGTCGGACTGTCCAGTTTCATTTCGCTTGGTCTTCCTCGTGATCTTCTTCCTTCTATTTTTCCTCTTGTTGTAATATTTTCAATGCCCCTTCTTCTCATTGCATGTACTAGGAAAGTACATTGTCTCTCTCTTATCTTTTTTGACAAGATTTTTTGTCTCTCCAGCTCTTCTCATACATTCTTCATTAGTTATTTTTGCTGTCCAGGAGATTCGCAACATTCTTCTAAAAAACCACATTTCTGCTACTTCCAATGATTTTTGTGCAGACCTGCCTATTGTCCATGATTCACTTCCATATAACAAGATAAGTTCAATATAGCATTTTAGGACTCGTTTTCTAACATTCATTGATAAGGATGTGTTGGATACTATGTTTCTTATTCTCTGAAATGCATTCTTTGCTTGGCCTATTCTGTTCCTAATTTCTGTTCTGCATTTCCCATCTGAAGTTATTACTGCTCCAAGGTATTTGAATTTCTACACCTTCTTTAGAATAGTTCTATTTAATTTTATACTGCATGTTGGTGGATTCTGTTTCTTAGATATAACCATAGTCTCTGTCTTTGTGATGTTCAAAGTAATACCTTTCTGTTCAATTTCTTTGGCGACTTTATCCAAGAGATTTTGCAAGTCTTGTTGGTTCTCAGCTTTCATTACTGTGTCGTCAGCATACCGAAGGTTGTTAATATTGTATCCTCCAATTTTTATGTCTGGTTCTGTGATGATCGTTCTTAGAATATTCTCGCTGTACAGAGAAAAAAGGTCTGGAGATAGTACACATCCTTGTCACACCCCTTGTTTTATAGGTTGATATTTTCCAGTTCTGTTTTCAACTCGAATTGCTGCTTCTTGCTACCAGAATAGATGTTTTACAATCCTCAGGTCTTTGCCGTCTATATTGGTGTCTTCAAGCATTTTAATAATCTCATTATGTTTCACTTTGTCGAATGCCTTGGTGTAATCAACGAAGCATAAGTAGAGATCTTTTTGTACTTCTAAGGCTCTTTCTGTTAGTGTTCGTAAAGCATAAATGGCATTGTGTGTTCCCTTTCCTTCAACAAATCCAAACTGTTCATCTGCTATTTCCATTTGTATCTTTTTCCTTGTTCTTCTCATAATGATTCTCAGAAGTAGCTTCGTTATATGACATGAGAGGCTGATATTCCAGTGGTCATCACATTCCTTTGCACCTGGTTTCATTGATAGTGCTATAAACGTGAATTTAAGCAGGTCACTGGGCATATAACCACTGTTGTAAATGTCATTCAGTAACTTCGTTATTATTTTTATTCCTGTCTCCTCTAGTGTCTCTATTTCTTCTATTGTTATATTATCGTGTCCAGTTACTTTTCCTTTCTTCATGAGTTTGATGGCATCTATGATTTCATCTTCAAGTATTGGTGGTCCATCACAGTTTTCAGTATCTGGTGTTAATTCTGGTCTTTCTCCTCCATATAGGTCACCGATGTATTCTGTCCACCTGTCCACAATGTCTTCTTTTCCCATTAACATTTTACCTTCTTTTGATTTCAGGCATCCTGTGGTATCTTTTGTTTGCCTGCTTGTGAGTTCACTAATTCGTTTGAGCATATGTTTTTGCTGTCTTTATTGTGAGAGTCCTCTATTTGTCTGCACTGTTCATTTAACTACACTTCCTTTGCTTCTCTGCATTTGCGAAGAATTTATTTATTTATCTTGCTTTATTTCTGTTGGTTATTTTTACTCCTCCTCCACTTGTCCATCAGTTCTAAGATGTCGTCTGTCATCCATTTATTTTTAGGGGCTTCTTTAATCGGTGGTATTAGCTCCTTAACAGTTTGGTGGATAGAATCTCTTAACATTGCCCATTGTTCATCTGTACTATTTATCTTTAAACTGGAAACACACAAAAAAATTCAAGATCTAAGTATTCTTAAGTCAGATTCTTACATCAAAAACATTGTTATATTGAAAATTGTTTCAGCATTGACAATTTTCATCACGTCTCTTTCTCTTGCATTGACAAAGTTTCCATCATGTCTCTTACTAGCTGATGAAAATGTTTTAATTACATTGCTGGACATTTCATCATGCATGATAGTTGGTAAAGAAATACATTATTACATTCCAACGAGCTGTACTTAGTTTATTTTATTTACAACACTGGTTGTTAAAACTGTTTTTGTTAACAACTGTGTTATTACCAGTGACTGTGCTACTACTGTTGGACATTTCTGTACATCTGATGTAGGCTGATCAAGGAGGTCTTGGTTTACCAGAGAGGGATTACTACCTCAACAAGACATTTACAGAGGACAAGGTACTCATTATTATCAACAATGTAATCATATTAGTGATAGATATCTACTCTCTACGAATGAATCATGTAATGAATGAATATGTTTAAATGGATCATCATCACTGCACTCCGGACGTGTCTATAGGTGCTTCACTAAACCTATTCGTATTCTTCAGTGTACAGCAACAAAGTGTGCCAGTTAGATGTGGATTTCATTCATCTAACATGTCTGAAATACCACTCAGTCCATGTAACGCCATTCTTCATCCTCAACTCATACATCCAAGACAGTGATGGTATGCCACCTCTCTTAAAGTCCTCTGCTCTTCCAAGCTGTCTGAGGGTATTAACAATGTCATCACCATCCACCACTTGACCTTCATTTATGGTGGCCAAGCCAGCCAGTCTATCAGCTATTTCACTGCCTCAGACACTAGCATGACTTTGTAACAGAATGTTTATTCTGTTGCAGAATGTGAGTCATTTATCATCATCATCATCAGGTGCCGTGCTGACTGGCGTTGGCTATTATGCTTCTCCAGAGTACACGATCCTTCATGCAAGCCATCAGCTCATTTGGTGATCTCCTCTCATAACATCCCGTCAGACTGTCCAGTATCATTTCTCTTGGTCTTCCTCTTGATCTTCTTCCTTCTATTTTTCCTCTTGTTGTAATATTTTCAATGCCCCATCTCCTCATTGCATGTCCTATGAAATATATTGTCTCTCTCTTTATCTTTTTGACAAGATTTTTTTGTCTCTCCAGCTCTTCTCATACATTCTTCATTAGTTATTTTTGCTGTCCAGGGGATTCGCAACATTCTTCTGATAAACCACATTTCTGCTGCTTCCAATGATTTTTGTGATTCACTTCCATATAACAAGATAAGTTCAATATAGCATTTTAGGACTCGTTTTCTAACATTCATTGATAAGGATGTGTTGGATAATATGTTTCTTATTCTCTGAAATGCATTCTTTGCTTGGCCTATTCTGTTCTTAATTTCTGTTCTTCATTTCCCATCTGAAGTTATTACTGCTCCAAGGTATTTGAATTTCTACACCTTCTTTAGAATAGTTCTATTTAATTTTATACTGCATGTTGGTGGATTCTGTTTCTTAGATATAACCAAAGTCTCTATCTTTTTGATGTTCAGAGCAATACCTTTCTGTTCACTTTCTTTGGCGAATTTATCCAAGAGATTTTGCAAGTCTTGTTGGTTCTCAGCTTTCATTACTGTGTCGTCAGCATACCGAAGGTTGTTAATATTGTATCCTCCAATTTTTATGTCTGGTTCTGTGATGATCGTTCTTAGAATATTCTCGCTGTACAGAGAAAAAAGGTCTGGAGATAGTACACATCCTTGTCACACCCCTTGTTTTATAGATTGATATTTTCCAGTTCTGTTTTCAACTCGAATTGCTGCTTCTTGCTACCAGAATAGATGTTTTACAATCCTCAGGTCTTTGCCGTCTATATTGGTGTCTTCAAGCATTTTAATAATTTCATTATGTTTCACCTTGTCGAATGCCTTGGTGTAATCAACGAAGCATAAATAGAGATCTTTCTGTACTTCTAAAGCTCTTTCTGTTAGTGTTCGTAAAGCATAAATGGCATTGTGTGTTCCCTTTCCTTCAACAAATCCAAACTGTTCATCTGTTATTATGGTCAAAAGTTTTGATGACGACAGCTCAGCTGTTTAACTGAGCATGGGAAAGAGAGATCTCCGTATTCTGACTGACTGGGGAGACGAAAAGGGGGGGGGGGGTTACGAGGTCTGAGTTGCGGGATGTATGAATAGTTCTGTTCGAAATATTGTAGAGACAGGTTGTATGTAAGTTAGCTCTGAATATTTGATAGGATTGTGGATTCATGATTTAGTTTTTGGTTGTAAGGCATGACAGGATTACCTTTACCTTTTTTTTTACCTTGTTAGGATAAATGCGTGGTTAAGTTAGAATGCAGTTTTGGTAGATGGATTTGTCCTTTTAGGACAATTGTCGACTCATTATGTATAGAGTTGGATGTGTGTGAATTTTCACTTTTTGGACAAGGATGGATTCATTGTCAGCAGCGTGTGTTGGAATTTCAGTATTTAGGAAGTTCGCATGTTTTTTCTTTCTTTACGTGAGTGTTCCGTGGCGATGTTAATCGCCTGGACAGCCTTTCTGTACTTATTGTAATTGTTTCAATCAGTTTACACACTTCATCCATCTGCAACACGTATTTAACAAATGAGAATTCATAATTAAACTTTTGTTAATTTTTGTAACTGTTTAATCCTGTGATAATTGGATTCATGTTGTGTCAGCTGTTGTGTTGAATGAGATGATTAATTGTAACTGCTCATGTTCGTGTGGTTTTTGTTTGTTACAAGGTGTAACAGTGTAACGTCTGTTGTGTCACTGGTTTAGCGGTCCAGTCAAAGGTCTGCTCTGTAATTAGTGATGTATGTGACACAGTGATGTGAAATATTCAGTCAAATACTCATCTGTCTGGTGTATAACACACACGTTAACAGTTCAGTAGGCCAACTCCAGGCCAGTACACTTGTACAGTAGTGCAGTAATACAACATTTGTCGGTGCGGTAATAGCACAGTCAATACTTCTCTAACCTGGTACAAAAAGAAAGCTGATGCTGTAAATCTTTGACATCGGCAAGGACCCCAGCCACTGTCTATGCCCCCAATCCATCTGAATTTTCGGATCATGCTAATGGAGTCACTTAGCATACAGACACAAGTGTTATTCTGTGATATCACCCAGATAAATGCCTGCCATGATCTCCACCGTCATGATGCTGGTTATCATTGCATAGGCCCCGCTGGCTTTCTGGACTGCCACCAGAACATATGACTGAATAATTATGTAATATTCCCTCCCCCCTTCCATCCATAAATATAATCAGTCATTTACATGTTGGTGTGTCTGGATTTATTACCAAATATATTACACTCCTACCAGTTCTGTTATACAGTTGTCCATCAATTCACCCATCCATTCATAATTTCCATGGCTCTAAGTGGTCCAAAATTCGTTCATTATGTGCCATTAGTTGCAGTGCTTGGGTTTCCATTCATTTTAGTTGCTTTTCTGTTTCCATGCTACTTGGTCAGGCTGTTGAGATATTTTTTCTTTCACTTCCCTGTATTTCTTTTTCTTTTAAATTTTCCAGTTACAATCAAATTTTCTAACTTCTTTCTTCTCATGACATGCACAAGGAATGTGAAATGTCTGTTTCTCTCCTTCCAACTCCTTTGTTCTTAAAATTTTCCAGTCATTACCAAATTCTCTAACTTCATTCTTCTCATTTATGTCATCTGTCTTTGTTTTATTCTAATTTTAACTAGTTTTCATTGTTTGAAACTTCTGTGAGGACCACTTCATTTTTTTCCCTGGCTGTTCAGGGTATTTTTTTCATCTTTCCCCAAAACCATGTCTCTGTTGCTTCCAATTTTTTTATAATCTGTTTGTTTCTGTTTGTCTTTTTTTTTATGTGTAGCAGAGAGTACTTTCATGCTTCATGTATTGTACATTTGTATACAGGAAACTACTGTAGAGAGCAGAACAACTTCAGATCATCAGAGGAAGTACCCCCATCCTCAGACAAGTATTTCTGCCATATTAAACTCCTGACACTATAAGGGGGGGGGTCTTGTGAGTTGTTGCTTTTTTTTTGTCCCATCCTGGAATTGATCCTGCAATCTTCCAATTGGCACTGCACTTCAAAGTGCATTATAGCAATTTGGCTAAGGAGGACCGGTATTAGTTATGACAAACAAGATTATTTTAAGTTTCTATTTGTTTTTTTTTCCAATGCATAGAAGAGAGTACTTTCATGCTTCATGTATTATTCATTGTATTATAATATATTTACATTACACATGTTGAGATTATTTAATAAACCACTTATCCTGCCTTCCAATCATTTAAATATGCACTTTACTAAAGCTTTTCAAGTAAATCAACTCTTTTATTCTTTTAGGTTTTATCTGCCTATCTCAAATACATGACTGATGTCTTTCACCTCTTGGGGACTCCCAACAAAACTTTCACAAGGGAACGTATGATTGAAGTCATTGAGTTTGAAACAGAAATTGCCAGCGTAAGAAAGCAACAATGTATTTGTAAGACTTTTCAGCTCAGGAAATATGATTCTTTTCTAATGTGTTTAGTTTATGGTGTTGTTTTTCACAAAGCATGTTTTATTCTTGTTCAGTTACATTTCATAAGAAACTTCTAAACTTCTTGTATGTCAGTTCCTAGTGCAATAATGTATAGTGTTTAGTCATTTAGATCACAAAGTTTATGCGAAGTGTGAATGCATTTGTCTGATAACACATGAATAGTTAATGCATAAGTATATACAATTTGTGTGTAGGAAAAATAAAACTAAAACTGAAAAGCCAACACAAGATGCTCAGAAAGATAAACAGCAATAGCCTACAGAAAGAAATTATCAACAGTATTTTCAATCTGGAATTTACCAGTTGTTTCACAGCACTCAGTGAAGTAGAGTAGACATATATAGATGAATTATGGAATTCTTACAGCACAGCCATAATCATGGCAGCAAAAGCAAATGCTGGACTGCAAAAAACAAGTAGAAAAGCATAGATACTGGATAACACATGGAAATACATACATGAAAGTCAAGCAGCCAAATTAGCCATGTTGAATGTAACTTTTACTTGTATGAACTCGCTGTAAATGCAAGCTGTTGTTCTTTGCAGCTGATGCTGTAGAGATGTTGAGACACAGCATCATATCGGCGTTGGAGCAGGTTATAGCGGCTACTTTTTCAGTTCTGAAGTACAGCTAAAAACCAGGGGGTGTGCTGTGATTCTTTAGCAGACTCCACAACCATAGGTACTATGGCGATCCCTGCCCCATTAGCCAGGCTATGCCGGATACTAGGAGTACCATGGAGAGGTGGGACAGGGTCTTGGTCACCTATGGGTCACTAGCCCTGATGCTGTCTTATCAGCTATGGGTCACTGATTACCTTATCAGGCATCTTCACCCCCTGTTGAATGTAAAGACAGATCTTGGAAAAGATTTGGCAAAAGCAACATACAAAGAACTAGACAATAAAGTAAAAAGTTCAGCTAGAAGGTATAAAAGAGAACACATAGACAATATGGTGAAAGAAGCAGAGAATGAAACAAAAACATGAGACAGAAAAACTCTATGTAACATGCAAAAGAGGTTAACAGGTACTATTACATCCAAAGAAAAACCAACCTATAGCAAAACTGACATCATTCCGAGTAAAGACCAAAGGCAAAGATGATCCGAACACTTCAAAGAAATACTTAATTGACCATACCCAAAGGAATTGATAGACTTTGTAATTGACTTACCATTCCCACAACTAAATGTTAACCTAGATGAAATTACATTGATTGAAACTGAAATGGCAGTGAATCTAATTGCTAACAGCAATGTTGCAGGTGAAGATGAAATAACAGCCAAATGTTAAAAGCTGTAAACAGTGACAACATGAACCAACTACAGAGAATGTTTATTAAAGTTTGGAAAGAAGAAAAGGTCCTTCTAATGGAAAAAAGGAAATGTTAAAATACCCAAAAAGGCAACATTAGTGACTCTAATAATTGGAGAGGAGTTATGTGAAAATTGTTTTGCAAAGTCATTGTGAATAGACTTAAAGATATAGTGAATACTACAATGAGAGAAGAACAAGAAGGATTTTGAAAAGGGAGAAGCTGTCTTGACCAGATATTTACTCTAAGAATACTACTTGAAGAACATATAAAAAAGCAAAAACCATTAATCTTGAACATCGTAGACTTTAAAAAGGCATTTGATAGCATACACAGATTCATTGTAGAGAATTAAGAGTATATGAAAAACCATCTAAAATTGTCAACGTCATTAAGGATCTCTACAGAGAATGTGTTTGTGCAGTCAACACAAAAGAAGGAATGAGCCCATGGTTTCAGATTAGAAACAGGTGTGAAACAAAGATTGGAATTACCATAGACTTCATAATGAAAAAATGCTGCATAGGTAAAATGGGCATTGATTTGGTACATGGGACCCAAATAGAGGATCTTGATTTTGTGGATGACAACTCTTATCAGTGACAAGGTGAATTTGATGCAAGAAAAAAAAACAGATACCCTATACCATTCATTCATTTGCATGTCCCTTGCGGAACTTTGCCTCCCAAACAGCACTCCTGTAGGCCTCTCGGTTGTGAGCAAGATGGCCTGCCGCTGATGCATCCATTTGCAGATCATCAACGATGTGTTGCAACCATCTTCGCTTTGGTCTTCCTTTCTTTCTTTTTCCCATTATGTACCCTTCCAAGACGGTCTTCTCTAGATTATCATGATGTTTAATGTGTCCAAAATATTTAAGTTTTCTCTCTTTAATCCTCTTTACTAGCCAGCCTTCTTCAATATTAAGTTTTTGTAGTATAGATATATTTGTTGTGGACAGTAGTACTGTGTCATCAGCATATCTAATCTCTGGTATTTCATAACCTCCAATTGTTATAGCATCGTAATATTCTTTGTCTACATCTTCTCTAACATTCCTCATTATATTTTCAGTATACAAGTTAAATGAGTAAGGTGACAATATCCTTATTAAAGGATAAATATAGATTCACATTAAACTTTGGAGTCTAGAGCGTACATTAACTTCAGTGAGAAGATCACTACTTCCTTTATGATCATATCATAAAAGGTGGAGAATGTTTCCTTATCAAAAGGCTGTCATTCATTCATCTGCTTGTCCCTTGCAGAAGTTTGCCTCCCTAACAGCCCTCCTTTAGGCCTCTCCATTGTGAGCAAGATGGCGTTCTGCTGATGCATCCATTTGCAGTTCATCAGTGATGTTTTGCAGCCATCTTCGCCTTGGTCTTCCTTTCTTTCTTTTTCCCATTATATACCCTTCCAAGATGGTTTTCTCTAGATTATCATGATGTTTAATGTGTCAAAAATATTTGTTTTCTTTGTTTAATCCTCTTTACTAGCCAGCCTTCTTCAATATTAAGTTCTTGTAGTGTGGATATATTTGTTCTTTTTTGTGTCCATGACAAGAACTCTTCTATAGCATTTACATTCAAAGGCATTTATGTGTTTCTCAGCTGTTTTGTTAAGTATCCAGGTCTCACTGGCATATGCTGCAATGGGAAAGATGCATACCCTTAAAAATCTTATTTTTGTAGTTCTGTCTGTTTCTCTTCACAGATTCTTTAGTTGTTTTACTTTCTGAAGAGTGATAGATGTCCTCCTTTTAATTTCCCTCATTGTATCTCCATTATTAGTTAGTAGTGATTGAAGAATGTATGAGAAGAGCTGGAGAGACAAAAAATCTTGTCAAAAAAGATAAGAGAGAGACAATGTACTTTCATAGGGCATGCAATGAGAAGAGGGGCATTGAAAATATTATAACAACAGGAAAAATAGAAGGAAGAAAATCAAGAGGAAGACCAAGAGAAATGATACTGGACAGTCTGATGGGATGGTGTGAGAGGAGATCACTAACTGAGCTGATTGCCTGCATGAAGGAATGTGTACTCTGGAGAAGCATAATAGCCAACGCCAGTCAGCACAGCACCTGATGATGATGATAAATGACTCACATTCTGCAATAGAGTAAACATTCTGTTACAAGGTGATCCAAGATATTCAGAACTCTCCACTTCTTCCAGAAGGCTTTAGATAGTGAAAATGGTTATTGTTAGCAATGTTTTTAGTAAATATATTGTTATATCAGGTGAACTTCTTACATCTTACATCCTTCCCATGCCGTTAAACGTCACATAGGGCGTGCATAGTTATTTGCCAAATTTTCCTGTTTTCGGCGAGTTTTTAAACTTCATCAAAGGATGTTATGCACACTAAACTGGCTTCTCTTAACAATGTCCTCTTCTAGAGTTTCACGTGGTTGACCTCTTTTTCTTCGGCCTGTTGTACTCAACTTGATAGCTTGTTATGGTATTCTCTGATTTGTTCTTCTCATTACATGGCCTATATATGTCCATCTTCTTTTTCTGATCACCCATGAGACAGGTTGTTGTTTGCTTATCTGTCTTATCCCTGTGTTGTTCTTAAATTCATTCCATTTTATATTAGGTATTTTCTTTGAGGCATTTGTTTTCAAAAGAGTAATTTCTTGAATTCCAGCTTTCACATCCATAAATGAGGGTGGATATCACATTTGAATTGAGTAATCTTAACTTGGTTTTTGTGCTTATAATTTCTGAATTCTGTATGTTCTCAAGATTTTTGAAGGGCAATGCTGGTTTTGCAGTTCTAATTCCAACTTCCTTCCTGGTGTCACCATCCTGGTCTATGTAGCTGCTAAGGTATGCAGATTGGTTTATTTCATCAACAGCTATTCCTTGTACATATATTTTTCCTTTATGATTATGAGAAATTTCATAATTTGTGTTTTGTCTTTGTTAATTTCAAGACCTATTTTGCTACCCAAGGAAGACAAGGAATCTGTTTTTTCCTGCATCGATTTCACATTGTCACTGATAAGAGTTATGTCATCTGCAATATCAAACATATCCATTGTAGAGATCTCTAATGATGTTGACAGTTTTAGATGGTATTCCATATAGTCTTAAAATTCTCCACAATTAATCTCTTTGTATGCTAACAAATGCCTTTGTTTAAGTCTGTAAAGTTTAGGATTAATGGTTTCTACTTTTCAATATGTTCTTCAAATATTATTCTCAGAGTAAAGATCTGGTTGAGACAGCTTCTCCCTTTTCAAAATCATGCCTGTTCTTCTCTCATTGCAGTATCTACTACATCCTTAATTCTATTCAGAATTACTTTACAAAACACTTTTGACACAACTGGTAAGGTTACACCCCTCCATTTATTGCAGTCATTGAGGTTGCCTTTTTTGGGTATTTTAACAGGAGTGCTGTTTGGGAGGCAAAGTTCCGCAAGGGGCATGCAAATGAATGAATGAATTAACAATGATTCCTTGTTTCCATTTAGAATGGACCCTTTCTTCTTTCTAGATTTTATTAAACATTCTCTGTAGTTGGCTCATGTTGTCACTGTTAATAGCTTTTAACATTTCAACTGTTATTTCATCTTCACCTGCAGCTTTGTTGTTAGCCATTAGATTCACTGCTGTTTCATTTTCACTCAGTGTAACTTCATCTAGGTTGACATTTAGTTGTGGGACTGTTAAATCAGTTTCAAGATTTATTCATTCTTTTGGGTGTGGTAAATTTGGTATTTCTTGGAAGTGTTCGGCCCATCTTTGCTTTTGGTCTTTGCTTGATGTTAATAGGTTGCCTGTTTTGCTAAAGAATAGTCTTTCTCTGGAGCACCTGTTAATTTCTTCTGTAAGTTATATAGAGTTGCTGACTCCTGTTTTTGCTGCATTTTCTTCTTCTTTTGCCATATTGTCCGTATGTTCTCTTTTGTCTCTTCTAGCTGAACTTTTTACTTTATTGTCTAGTTCTTTGTATGTTGCTTTTGCCAAAACTTTTCCAAGATTCTTTACATTCAAAATAGCTAATTTGGCTGCTCTTCTTTCATGTATGCATTTCCATGTGTTATCTGATATCCATGCTTTTCTACTTGTTGATTGCAGTCCAGCACTTGCTTTTGCTGGCGTGATTATGGCTGTGCTGTATGAATTCCATAATTCATCTATATCTGTCTTGTTTACCTCACTGAGTGATGCAGAATGATTGGTAGGTTCCAGATTGAAATTACTGTTGGAGTTTCTTCTTGTAGACTATGACTGTTTATTTTTCTGAGTACTAATTTCTTGTGTTGGCTTTTCAGTTTAAGTCTTATCTTCCCTATACACAGGTTGTGATTGCTGTTGACATCCGCACCCCTGTATGCTCTTACATATATCAGAGATGTTCTGAATTGTTTTCTAATACAAAAATAATCAGTCTTGTTTCTGGTTCTATCATCTGGAGATATCCATGTTGTTTTATGTATTTCTTTGTGTGGAAACATTGTTCTTCCAATGACCATGCCTTCTGTTAGACTACAGGTGAACTATTATTCCCCATGGAGCCAGTAGTGGGAATCTTTATGTGATGAAAGAACTGAAGAAAGTTATATAGCATGCAAGATCTTCAAAAGAGTATTAGCTATCAAGAGCTTGTGAACTAGTGAATTAGCTATCAAGAGCTTCAAGATCCTACAATAACAGAATTCTTTTTTACAGGAGTGCTTTTAATGTGTGAATGAGAACAAAATATTCTGTCCTGATGGCTTCTTCATTAAGTTTTAACTTTTTTAAATGACAAATATTTTACTTTCAGATTACAATACCTCAGGAGGAAAGACGAGATGAAACAAAACTTTATCATGTCTATGATCTGGCAAACTTGTCCAAAACTTTCCCAGAGGTCAGTACCTGAGAAAATTAATTTATGAGAGTAATCTTTACAAAAGGAAATCTGAACCAAGCGGAGGGAATGAAAATATAATGAAAGTAAACAAAAGTTTTTTTTTTCTTATAGAAATACTTTTAGCTTTGGAAATTAAGAATTAAAAATCAATTATTTCAGTAACCCAAATTTTAGATTTTATCAATATCGTGGACTCAGAAAATAAAAAAAGGGCCTTTGTAAAGAAAAATGATGAAGCAAAAAAAAAAACAGCTGAAAATTAGCTACATTCAACAGCAGCAATCTGTTTCCGTTAAATCTACAAAGTTAAAATCCATATAATATACTATTGGCATACCTTAATTTTGAATAATTTCCACACTTTAGATATGTCATCAGTTTACATAGCACTTTTTCAGATTTTTGCTGAATGGTGACCTTCAAACATACTTTTTTGGGATCAAAACTTGTTTAGGGGTGTTTAGTAATCCTTAAACAAAGTTGTTATAGTCTTAATGATAAGGAGGATCTTTCCAAACAATACCTTCATTTAGGAACATTTTGGATATTTTCCATTTAAAAAAAAAGCACATTGTTCATCTTCAATTTCTGTTTTTATCATGTTTTGTATTCTCAAGTTAATTATTATTAATAGTATTTTTGTGATATGGCTCATTAAACTGATAGTATAAAGTTGATTATATTCTGTCAACTTTTTTTTTTGGAACTGCATTGAAAATTGATTTGGACAGATTTGACTGTTCCTATTAAATCTGGTGTCATGGATCATTTTTAGGAGGCTTATTACTTTTTGCCAGTGTCATCACTGATATGAATATCATGTCATGTCTTGTGATGTTATGTTGTCCTGTTGCCTGTATTTGTTTGAGTGCATTTCTTAATTCCATTTCTAGCATTAGTAGTCCATTATTTATGGTGATACTGAATTGTTCATTTCTCTAATCTTTATACAGGTCTTTTATATACTATGACCACCTCTCCATAATTTACTCTTTTTCCATAATTTTACTCTCCTTTGTTTTAAAGCAGTCTTTGTTTTGTTTGATCTTTTTAACACAGTGAAACTGTTTTTCTTTCTCAGCACATTGTTCTAACACCCACCTTTCCTTCTCTTCCATTCACCATCATCTTATTTATTTGTTACAGCCTTCATACATTTTTTGGTTATTTTTTCCTTTTTCTTCTCTTCTCCATCAGCTATAGAATATCATATGTCGTCCACTTTTTCTTGACTTGTCTGTCTTTGGTACTAATGTCATTAGCTTAATGGAGTAATTCTTTTAAGGATTCCTACTTGTCATTTAATTACTAGAACCATGTCTTTAGCTGTTGTTTTTAAGATATCTCTGGCCTGTGTTGCCAAATCATCTACTGTCATCTCCTGTACAGCCATCAGGATTTTGGAATGGTTCTTCACTTCTATACCATATTGTTCTGGTATATAAAGACATGGTTCCAGTAAAGAAAACACAAAAGAATGGATGGATTACAGCAGGCACACTAGAACTGATAAAACAATGTAGAGAAATGAAGACACAATGGAAAGTGACAAACAACAACAAAGAGAAATATAAATCTTTAACAAAAGAAGTATGAAGAAACATAAGAAAAAACAAAAAACAATACATACAAGATTGTTGTGAAAGAATAGAAGGACATCAGAAGTGTGGAAGAGATAGTGAAGTGTTTAAAGAAATGAAGACATTGATGAGAAATGTCACACCTAAGCTAAGTGTAATTTGTGATGAGATGGGGAATACTTTGACAGAGACAGAGGAAATTCTAGAAAGATGGAAGGAATATTGCAGAGGGATGTATGAAACAACTGAATGTGAAAGACAGAAATCAACAGTGTGAATTATTATTGGAGGAGAAAGAACCTGAACCGAAAATAGAAGTTTTATGGGCAATAAAGAATCTGAAAAATGGTAAATCACCAGGATGTGATGAGATAACAGCTGAATTTATTAAAGCAGAAGGAAAGGAATGTATAACAATCTATCATGCACTATGTAAAAAGATATGGCATTCAGGTATTTGGCCAAAAGAATGGAAAAGAACTATATTCTGCCAAAAAAGGGTAACCTGAAATTATGCACAAACTACAGAACTGTTGCCCTGATTAGTCATGCCAGTAAAATTTTTTAAAAAATCATAATGGGTAGACTTCATAAGAAAATAGAAGAAGTCAATATGGTCCAAGCTGGTTTCAAGCAAGGAAGAGGATCAAGAGATCATATATTCAATATAAGATTAATAATAGAGAAATGCAGAGAATTTAATGTGACTCTATACTTAGCCTTTATAGACTATTCAAAGGCATTTGATTGTGTACAACACCAAAAACTTTGGGAAATAATGGAAAAAATGGGATTTCCAACACTGCTGTATCTAGACCAACAAGCAACAGTAAGAATAAATGGTGAAACAACTTGGTTTGACATAAAACAAGGGGTCCGTCAGAGGTGCATATTGTCACCTTACTTATTTAACTTGTATACTGAAAATATAATGAGGAATGTTAGAGAAGATGTAGACAAAGAATATTACAATGCCATAACAATTGGAGGTTATGAAATACCAGAGATTAGATATGCTGATCCACAACACAAAAAGGAATGGAAAAACTAATTATGTCAGTCCATAAGAATAGTATGGTACCCGGGATCTGCAAAGAATAGGACCACTGTACCCTACCATGCATGATCGTAAAAGGCGACTAAGGAGGGTTCAACATAGGGCCAGCAACCCTATCTGGTAAAAAAACTATCAGACTGCTACAGAAACGGAAGCAAGGGAAAAAGCAAATGCAGGTGGAAGGAGAAATGCGTATCAGGAAACTGAGCCCATGAAGGTTGTGGATGAAAGCTGTGCTCCGAATGACTGACAACTCACTACCAAAAATAGCACTAAGATGGACACCACAGGGGAGCAGAAGTAAGGGTAGACCAAAAGAGACATGGATAAGAACAACAGAAAGGATGTTGAGCAATAGAGGACTCACCTGGGCAAGAGCAGAAAAAAAGGCGAAGGACAGGCATTTGTGGAAAACCCTTGCGGAAGCCCCATGTGCCCTGGGCACTTAAGGTTCAGAGAGAGAGAGAGATAAGAATAGTGAAGAGCAAAACCTCTATCTTAATGCAAAGAAAACTAAACTGATGACAACTGACAAAACAAACAAGGCAGCTGAAATACGTATCAGTGAGGAAAAACTGGAAGAAGTGGAGTGTCTTGAATATCTTGGATCACTACTAACTAATAATGGAGATACAATGAGAGAAATTAAAAGGAGGACATCTATCACTCTTCAGAAAGTAAAACAACTAAAGAATCTGTGGAGAGAAACAGACAGAACTACAAAAATAAGATTTTTAAGTGCATGCATCTTTCCTATCGCAACATATGTCTGTGAGACCTGGACACTTAACAAAACAGCTGAGAAACACATAAATGCCTTTGAATGTAAATGCTACAGAAGAGTTCTTCAAATATCATGGACACAAAAAAGAACAAATATATCCATACTACAAGAACTTAATATTGAAGAAGGATGGCTAATAAAGAGGATTAAAGAGAGAAAACTTAAATATTTTGGACACATTAAACATCATGATAATCTAGAGAAAACCGTCTTGGAAGGGTACATAATGGGAAAAAGAAAGAGAGGAAGACCAAGGCGAAGATGGCTGTAAGACATCGTTGATGATCTGCAAATGGATGCATCAGCAGCAGGCCATTGTGCTCACAACCAAGAGGCCTACAGGAGTGCTGTTAGGGAGGCAAAGTTCCACAAGGGACATGCAAATGAATGAACTTATAATTCAGCATTGTGGAGAGCTATAGTGGGGATGGTATTGAAAGAATTATTTTGATGAAGTATCTGGGTATAAGGTTTAATCACATTTAGGATTCATATAGATCATATAGAGCAATGGTTCCTAGTTTAAAAAAAGTCTGTGGACCCCATACTGTTTCAATCCAGGCCATGGACTGCCATATGCTGAAAAGTTTTCATATCTGTATGGTAGCTATGTGCGTTATAAATGCAAAAGAATTTTTTCTGAAAATGTCTGTAATGTAGTTAAGAAAAAATAGACAGCAATTAACATTTGTTCTGACAAAAGAATAGAATATGAAATGTATGACAGCTGACCAACCTAAATATGGTGAGAGACATCAAACTTCTTTTTATTCTAGAAAATTGCTTCCACATCTGGTTCAATGTTTTCTATTTTTTATCAAAAATCTCGATCAGCATCATGCTGATTTCTGTCCTTAAACATTCTGTCCTTCATGAAAGAATTTGTAGAAAACATTTATTCATGAAGTTTGGGAACAAGATGCTTCAGTGCTTTCTCACCAACCTTTGTATAATCAGAAAAAAACCTTCACCCAGAATTGGTCCAGTCTGCACTCTTTGAAAATTATTATTTTAATAACAAGATATGTCAGCAACTTAATTTGGTGACATTCACAGAGGCTGCAAAAGTGAGTGCATCAGAAAACATCATCATCATGATGTGCCGTGCCGACTGGCGTTGGTTATTATGCTTCTCCAGAGTACACGGTCCTTCATGCAAGCCATCAGTTCAGTTGGTGATCTCCTCTCACACCATCCTGTCAGACTGTCCAGTATCATTTCTCTTGGTCTTCCTCTTGATCTTCTTCCTTCTGTTTTTCCTGTTGTTATAATATTTTCAATGCCCCCTCTTCTCATTGCATGTCCTATGAAAGTACATTGTCTCTCTCTTATCTTTTTGACAAGGTTTTTTTGTCTCTTCAGCTCTTCTCATACATTCTTCATTAGTTATTTTTGCTGTCCAGGGGATTCGCAACATTCTTCTAATAAACCATATAAACCATCAGAAAAAATTTTTTTTAAAGTTCTTTCATCTACACAGTTTGCTGAACATTGGTTGTTAAACATTTCACTGTGAAAATTAAAAAAGGACCTTGAGTTTTTGTCATGGACCCCCATAGCAGGTTCTGTTCCATTTAGGAACCACTGATATAGAGTACACCATAAAAAAGCCGGGGAAGGAGTATCTGCAATAAAAATAATGGAAGTAGCAAACTGAACAGTTTCTGCTAGTTCTCTTATATTAGGGGTTGGTTCTCTTGGTGATTGAGTAAGACTGAGTCCCACACAGATAGGGAGGCTTGAGAGAATAGAGAATAAGGCAATGTGTATTATTATTGGATGCTCTAGAGACATCCAGCAAGGCTGTGAGGTATGTGCCAGACTTTCTCACCATGGACAGCAGAATAAAATAAGACACCATCCTACTTTAAAATAAGTACAGACAAGGCACAGTGTAGAGAACTAAAGGAAACAGACTGAAGAGAGGCAAATCATGGTTGGGCCATCATAAGATATAATCCATGAGGTGTGCCCTCCTGAGATTATAGAAATAGGTAGCTGCACCACCAAACTTTAGAGTGACTTTGTCTGTTCATACTAAACCCAAAAGAAGATGCTGAGAACATATTCCTGCTGCAGTAGATCCTGAAGTCAAAGCACAGGTTAGTGAAACACAAGAGAATGCCAATGCTGTTATTTATACAGATGGAACAATGGTTCAGAGCAAAAGGTGTGCCTGGGTCTCAACAGTCACACTCAAATGGCATAACAGTGGAAAAGTCAACAGTGCTTTTGCTGTGACATCAAGCAGCATCACAGTGGAAATCATGGCTATGACAAAAGCTTTCAGCTGACTTAAGGCACAAGTATGCATCTTGGGCAACTTGAGGAGCTTGCTTAAGAAAATTCAGGCTGTTCAAGGTTCTAAGGACTGTAATAGCTGGAGGTGGGGGTGGAGGATAAGCTCTCCACTTCAATTAAATGCCTCCAGGCGTGCGTCTCAAATAGCCTCTGACAGTGCAAGTCCAGCTCCTGGCCTTCTCGTGGCAAAATTGTTTAAAGTGACAGGAACTGACAGAAGGGGCGAAAGGTGAGTATCTGGCACCTGAAAACCAGATGCTTTGGCTAGATGAGACTCATTAGTCTTGGTAGCTCAACTAGGAGAATGAAAACTCTGATTTCAAACCCCCTTCTGCCTTGTAGGGTAAGCTCTGGCCAAAGTCGAAGGCTAGTGGAGTAAACCATAAACAAACTGGTGGAAGGCAAGGGGAAACTAACACTGTACATTCCCAAGAACAGTCATGACAATCCACAATTCTTTGAATCATAACGACGTTAATGGTAGTTACAGTGGAACCTCCTCATCTAGTAGGGACCATCACATGCGACAGGTGATATCATCATCCAACTATTGTATGCAAAGAAAACAAATGCAGCACCATAGTAATTGCAACATGGAACAGTAAAACACTAAGAGAACTTGGAAAACTGGAAAACATTGAACAAGAATTTAAAAGAATGAAAATTAACATCTTTGGTTTATGTGAAATGAGATGGACTGGAGCAGGAAGCAGAGATCATAAGGACTTCAAAATAATATATTCCGGGGGAAACCAACATAGAAATGGAGTTGGCATAATACTGGATAAGAAGACAGCAAGAACTGTGAAAGGCTTCTGGTGCATATCAGACAGAGTGTTAATGGTTAAATTACAGGGCCACCCAATAGACATAAATCTCATCCAAGTATACGTACCAACTTCAGAAAGCTCTGTTGATGAGATAAAAAGAATTTTACAACAGTCTGGACATGGCAAAGAGACAGTGCAAACCATAGGTAGTAAACTTTGTGATGGGTGATTTAAATGTGAAAGTAGGGACTGAACAAGACAATGAAGCTATTGGTATGGACTAGGAATCGGAAACAAAAGAGGAGAAATGTTGATTGAGTGGGCAGAAAAGAATAAAATGATAATAGGAAATACTTGGTTTCAACAACACCCTAGGTGACTATGTACATGGAAAAGCCCAAATAATAACATACATAACCAGATAGATTACATTATGATCACCAGAAGATTCAGAAACTCACTAATATCCATGAAAACAAGACCAAATGCAGGTTGCAATAGTAACACATCCCAGTCATAGGAAAAGTGAGAATCAGGCTAAAGAGGTTAAAAGTAGCAGCTAAAAACAAAGAACTAGATAGAGAGCTGTTACAGTAAAATAAAGCATTACAAGAACAATATAGGACTATAGTACATATTAGATATAATGCTATAGAAAAGATTGAAATGATTGATGAACACTGAAATATGGTCAGATACTCTATTCAGCAAACATCTATCAAGATCCTACATCCAAATAAAAGACATGCTAAACAGGGGTGAATGACAGAAGAAATTTTGCAACTAATGGATTGGAGAAGAAGTCTTAAGGACAATAAAGATGAATATGACAAAATAAATAAAGAAATAAGACACAAATGCAATAAAGCTAAGGAGGAGTGGTTAAATAAGAAATGTAGTGAAATAGAGACACACCATCATGGAAATGCAAGAGATATGTACAAACAAATAAAGGAGTTAACAAACAAAAGGACATGCCTGTAGTCAAAGGAGGGGCACACAATAATGGACAGAGATGAAATAATGGCAAGATGGGACGAATACATTAGAGAAGTATATGAGGACAACAGAAGCAAAATAGATATACAAAATAATAATGAAGGGCCTCACATATTAAAAGCAGAAGTGGAAGAAGCCATCAAACACATGAAAAACAAAAACCAAACAGGACCAGATAAAATCACCAAGGAAGAATTGGAAGCATTAGGAGAGCTTGGTTTAGAAATAATTACCAGATTGTTGAATGACATCTATAATAGTAACTATGTCCCATCAGACATTTTGCAATCAATTTTCATTGCCCTACCAAAGAAACAAGGTGCAGTTGAATGTGAAGACCATCAAACCATTGTTATGAGAAGAGTCAGGAGCAAAATAAAACCAGAAATTGCTGAAGAACAGCACAGCTTTGTCGAAGGAAAAGGTACAAGTAACACCATATATAATAAGAACATTGATGGAGAGATCAGTAGAAGTAAAGATGGACCTATACTTATGCTTCATAGATTACTGTAAAGCATTTGATAAAGTGAGACACACAGAAATTATAAGAATGTTGGAAGACATCAACGTAGATGGGAAAGATCTGAAACTTATCAAAAACATATATTGGCAGCAATCAGCAGCAGTGAGGATTGAGAACCAAATAGGAGCATTCCAAGATATAAAATTGGGAATGAGACAAGGATGTGTTTTATCTCCTGACCTCCTCTCCTTGTACACCAAAAAACATAATGAGAAATATAGAGAACATGCCAGGAATATCAGTTGGTGGGTACAACCATAACAACTTAAGATATGCAAATGACACAGTCCTGGTTGCTAAAAGTGAAAGGGAGCTACAGGCTCTTCTGGATGTCGTGGTTCATGAAAGTAAAAATAAAGGTCTCAGCCTGAACAAAAAGAAGCGAAGTATAGCATTACCATCGATGGCACAGAACTGAAACAAGTTGATAGATTCAAGTACTTAGGAATGATTATAACGACTGATAGGAAATGTCACAACGAAATAAAAAGCAGATGTGCTCAAGCCAAGTCAGCTTTCCAGATATCAAGACACATCTTGTGCAACAGATCCATATCAATGGAAACAAGATTCCGAGTACTTAAATGTTACATCGAGCCAGTTTTGTTTTATGGATGTGAAGCATGGTCTATGAATAAGAGAGTACAGCGAGAAATGGAGGCCATGGAGATGTGGTTTATAAGAAGGATGTTAAAGGTACCATGGAACCAGTGAAGAAGTCTTAAGAGAGGCTGGATTTAAAAAGCAAATTATAGCAAAGATCAGAAGCAGACAGTCAAGATTTATAGGACATTTTTTGAGAAGAGGAAAATTGGAACACATTGTGGCAACTAGAAAAATTGAGGGAAGAAGAAACAGAGGAAGACAAAGAGAGAAGTTACTGGATGGGCTGTCAGTGTGGCTAGGAAGAAAGTCACCAGCGGATCTCATAATCAAGTCTAAAGACAGGGAATTGTGGAGAGAAATGATCACCTACACCACGTGGCATGGCACTTGAGTTGTTCAAGGCAACAATGCTCAGATCCATGGAGATGTCAAGGATCTCTTGATTGACCTTTATTTTTGTACCAGGCCATGCAGGTGTCGAGGGAAATGAAAGAGGCGATCAACTGGCCAACTTAGATGACATGAAAGGCAGGCAATGGATTGAGGATCATCAGTATCATAAGAGAAGGTTGTCAGAGAAAGGGCTTCACTGACAACTTTGAATCAGCGACATTGTCAAGAATGAAAGATTTGGGGGTGAAACTTGGGGCAGGAACAACAGGGGTCAAAAGCTTCAGATGGATGGTCAGTCAACAGAGAATTGGTGTAATCAGTTATTGTAAGCTGAAGGAGATACTGAAGAAGAGACTGGAGCATCTATGGATGTTTTCTCAGGTGACGTGGATTCCCACAAAAAATTATCACTGCTATCCAAGACAGCAGAAGATTCCACTATAGAGTGGAAATCAACTTTCAGATCCTTTTGATGTCCAAACTAGGGTGAAACAAGAATGTTTTATGTTCCCAGCACTGTTAATTCTTGCCACTGATTGAATGATGAGAGAAACAATAGCAGACCAACATAGAGGCATCCACTGATCACTACTATCAATATTAGAAGACCTGGACTTTGCCAACAGCATAAACAGACACAGGGACGAGCAAGAGAAGGTATTCAGGCTGGCAAGAAAAGCAAGCAGCACTGGACTATGAATAAACACAAAAAAAATCTTATGACTGAAACAGTACTAAAATCACTAGGCCAATCACAGTGGACCATTTGCTACTCCGACCATTTGTGAGTCAAGAGACTCACATTCCTTGTTCTACAGTAACTGCAGATGGAGACAGTAGTAAATAAATCAGAATAAGAAGACTAAAATTCAGACAAGCCTGGACAGCACTTAACAATATCTGAAGGTCCAAAAAGATAAGCTAGAAAACCAAATGCAGAATATTCAAAAGTAATGTTTTTAAATATTTTACTATATAGGATTTTACTTCTGATGAAATTTGGAATATGATGCAAAACTGGTTTGATGAGGCAATCAGTTGCCTTGAGATACAAATCGTGGATCTCAGGGCCAAAACCATTGCTAATGGGGCTGCCTCAGGGGTCTCCCTTGTCTCCTGTGCTATTCAATGTATATTCTACTGGCATTGTGCTGTTACTTGGGAACAGTTTGGGCTGACATATGCTGATGACATTGACAGTGGGAGGTGTAGAGAGGAACTAGCCACAAGGGTACAGAACAGGGTGATGTGAAGATAACAGTGTGGTGTAAACCCAGAAAAAGCCTGCATCCTGTGGTGCTCATTAAATGACAAAATTGTAGGAGTTTATGTTCTGATTGGGAAATGTCAGGGCAGAGATATTAAGAGAACACATTGCATGAGGTATCTGAGAATTGCATTTGGTAGATCCTTGTTCTTCAATCACCGCGTGGACAATGTAATACAAAAAGTCAGGAAAGCATTAGGAGTGGTTAGGTTAATGGCTGCAGCCAATTTTCCACAGTGCAGTCTATTCTTATTGATGCAGGTGCTGATGTTCCCACCATTGGAGTATGGTCTAGGCCAACTCATCCTGTCAGATGTACAGCTTGAACAAACTAGAGCATATACAGAATGTGGCAATAAGAGTAGTCTTGGGTTGCACAAGATATACTCCAGTGACACTTATGAGCTATCTGCTTGACATTAAGCGTGTGCAGTCAAAACACAAGTATGCACTGGTTAAGACATACATCAAGATTGCTGACATTAAAGATCTCCATATAGAGCTAGGGTGACAGACATATCAAATGAGGCAAATCCTGGATGGCTGAGGTTAAGGATACAATAATGTCAATAATCTCAAAGAAGTGCCCAAAGGTGAGGATTGGTTACAGGTGCAGGAAAACCTCAACTAACGAAGGTTATTATACAGAAAAACCATGAATGTCAGGACTGGGCACATGGAGCAATTGAACTTTAGGTTCAAGATCTAATCCAGTATCATTGTTTGTCTTTAGATACAGTAATATATACAGATGACCCAGTGACTCAGAATAGCAAAAGTGACTAGGGTTTTGTTGCCTACCAAAATAGAAGAGTAGTGGCGCAGGGTTTGGGAAACTTTGAAGTTACTATATCAAGTATGCAAATAGAAATTGAGACTGTGTCAGCTGCAGTGGTATGGCCAGTAGCCTATGATGAGGTTATTGTTGTCATTTTGACAGATTCACAGCATAAGCTTTGTAAAATTGAGAAGAATTTGCTTCGAAATGAATGGGTTACTCTGTTACACCATTCTAATGTGGTGAATGTAACATGGATTTACTTCCAGTCATTTGGGGGCACAGTGATGTCTTGGAATCCAAACGCCGCAGAACTCGAACAACTTGGAACAAAAATTAGAAGTAAATTTTGCCTCAGAATCCGAATGCTGTTTTGGAATCTGAATGGCCAGCACGTTTTTCACGTGTGCTTGTGCATACGTTTCCCCAGCGCTCGGGCCACCCATATTCTTTGTCATTCAGCCCATTGTCGGAATCTGTAGCGAAACCATCTCATGTGATTTTTGCTGCTAATTCTATGCCTCTGTGCCTGTTTTATGTTCTTTTTTTATATAATAAGAACTTAGTGTATTCGCCATGGATCCTAAAAAGTATAGCGAGGAAAAAGCTGTTAAAGCTACAATTGAAGTTTACAAAGATCTTATCACTAAGCATGAAAGCAGTACATGTGTGGCCGATCTCACTATGTTCGGGATGCCTAAATCAACTTTTTGTATGATTTTGAAAAATAAAGAAGCTATCAAAACAGCTGATGCGGCGAAAGGCTTACGACACTGACATCTAGGAGAATAAAAAGTATTGAAGAGATGGAAAAACTCCTCTTAGTCTGGATTAATGAAAAACAGGTTATGTGATTTTTGAGGTGATAATTTTTGAGAAAGCCAAGGTCCTGCATGATGATTTAGTGATATGCATGCCTGATATTGGTGCTCAAAAGGATGAATTTAAAGCCAGTAGGGGGTGGGTTGAGAAAAAGACTGGGATCCATACTGTTGTTATGCATGGAAAGGCGGCCAGTTCTAATTCAGAAGCAGCAGAAAAGTTTGTAAAGGAGTTTAAGGAGTTTGTGAACAGTGAGGGGTATGTTTCGAACAAAGTGTTCAATTGTGATGAAACAGGCCTCTGTTGGAAAAAGATGTCCAGGTGAACATACATCTCAAAGGAAGAAAAGTCTGTACCAGGACATAAGCCAATGAAAGACCACCTTACTCTCTTGCTATGTGGTAATGCCAGTGGGGACTGCAAGATCAAACCTCTTCTCGTGTACCAGTCAGAGAATCCAATAGTCTTTAAGAAAACAACATCATTTAGAGCAAACTTAATGTTATATGGAGATCGAATGTGAAAGCATGGGTTACCAGGCAGGTCTTCACAGAATAGATACACGAGGAGTTTGCTTCTTTAGTAAAGGCTTATCTACAGGAGAAAAATCTCCTGATGAGGGCTCTTTTTGTCCTGGGCAATGCTCCTGCGCATCATCCAGGCTTAGAAGATGGTTTGGTAGGCGAATATAGCTTCATCAAGATAAAATATTTGCCCCCCCAATACATTCCTCTTATCCACCCCATGGACCAGCAGGTGATCTCGAACTTCAAAAAATTATACACCAAGGCTATGTTCCAGAGATGTTTTAAAGTTACATATGAAACAGAACTGACCCTCTGAGAGTTCTGGAAGAATCACTACAATATCCTCCATTACCTAAGAATCATAAAAAAAGCATGGACATGTCTTTGTGGACAATGAACTCTGGCTAGAAAAAAATCTCTGGCCTGAATGTGCTGCTGCAATGGGCTTCGAAGGCTTTGAGGAACTACCTGTTGTTTGTGACATCATATTTCTGGGCAAGTCCATGAGTTTGGAAGTCAGCAAAGAGGATATCATCAGGTTAGTGGAGGATCACAGGACTGAGCATATCACGGAAAAGCTTAAACCAGCAGCAGCAGAATGAAGTCGCAAAGAAATTTCTTCAGGGGAGAAAGATGGAGACACTGGAACCATTCCCACTGCTGAAATCAAGGATCTTCTCAGCATGTGGTCAAAAAATCCAGGCAGTCGTTGAGAAGTGGCACCCTATTAATGTCCTTGTTAACAGGTGTGTTAACTTGTTCAATGATAACATCATTGAACATTTTAGAAAAGTTCAAAAAGGTCGCCAACATCAGACCAATTTGAAATGTTGGTTCTCAAAAGACACCATGACCAGTGATCCCACGCTCTCTACAAGTGGTACCTTAGCAAAGGGCATGAAAAGGCAAAGAATGCAGACACCAGAACCACCAGAAACGCAGTTACCTGATGTTATCATGGAAGGTGACTCACCTTCCAAGCAATAATCTCTCTCCTTCTCCAGCTTCCACATGTGCCATCATCATTCCTTTTTAAGGTAAATACAGGTTTTAATATTATTAATTTACATTTTTATTCAAATATTATTATTTGTTAATACTTTACCTTAAAACCCAGTGTATTTACTGTTAAAATCATTTTGAAAATTCCAGTTTGTAGGAATAAAATAATAGTTTCTGTTATTTTAAAGGGGAAAAATTGTCTTGGAACTCGAACGATTTGGAATTCAAACGGGGTTCTGGAACAGATCAAATTCAAATTCCAAGGTACAACTGTACATGGAAATGAAGTAACAGATAGACTTGTTGGACAGACTCAAATAAAAAGTAGGCTGAGAATGGACAAGAGTGACATTGCAAAGCTGTACTGGACAGGTAAATAGGTAAAGGCACCTGTTTCCAAGCCATTGAGCCATATTGAAGATATGGCATTATACCCATATTTCAGTGACCATTGGCACATGAAAATGTGATATGGTCAGTATCAAACCAGGACAGACTGCAGGAAAATGAAGAGTAGGAATGGAAGTACAATGTAGTTACAAGGAAATTGATGGAGCTGGACAAATTAAGGGTGCTGGCAGGAAATCTGAAATGTATGGCAAAAAATGCATTGTAAACAACCAACATTTGACATGAACTATTAGCAAACAAACTTTTGGGTGGGTGCTGCAGCATGCAGCCAAGCATATATGGGGCTGTACTGAATGCAGTGGTGCCAAAGTCTGAATTCTGAACCTTGAACTATATGGGAGCAAGTTCTGGAAAATGATGCAGAGAGCTGCATACACACTTGACACCTTTCAAATCAAATGTCAAGTAAAATTAAAGGAGTGTTCTGACTAAAAATCATAAGAAATGACATATTGTTAAGAGAGACAGACATGTCACCCTTTATTCAAGAAGGAAGTAATGATGGATTGGCCACATTATGAGAATTACAGATGAATCCTTACCATGATCAGCTTTGAAGTTTAATCTGTATAATAAAAAATGCCAAAGCAGTTCTGCCGCAATATGGTATACTTGACTACTAATGAAAAGCACTGTTTACAAGATAGAGTCCACTCTGCCTCTCTGGAAAATTACCAACCAATGTTCTGCCAAACCACACCCCAACCCCATATACAAAAATCAAGCAGGACAGACCCTATCTTGTAAATAGTTCTTTGCAACAGTAGTAAAGTGTGCCAGAACTGCTATTGTTTCTGTTGCTGCACAGGATGACCAAAATAGACGTGGAGATGTACAGCACAGAAAATTTTGGAAGTCTAGTGCTACAAGCAGACCCATTTGTCTCTGTCCTTGAAGGGACAAATGAGAAGATGTATCATTTACATCTTTATAATATTTTTAAATTCTGTATTGAATTTCTCTTTTTTTTTTCTTTATCTGTTCCTAACATTTCTATTCAGAATTCCTGGTCATTATTTTATTTGTCCTCAATTTTAACCTTGGTTTTGCTATTACTAATCTGTGATTACTGTGAAAATCTGCTCCTTGGACTGTTTTACCCACGTGGACAGGATTTCTGAATATTCTGTTGAGAAGAATATCATCATTTGCCTTTTCCAGAATGAAGGTTGGTGGTAATGAATTTCCAATTCCCTCACTCCCTCACCTTGATGGTGCACTCAGCCAGGCTGTATCCTATCCATTCTCATCAGCTGTATCCTGTCCATTCTCATATGTTATCTTCCTATTTACATCTCTGTCTTCTTCTTGCTCTTTTTCCTTCTAGTATTGTCTTCAGTCAAAATAGACATGGCAAGGAAAAGATATAATATGGTACTGTTGGAAGACCCAGAAATCGCAAAGAACTTTAAACTGAAACTGACCTACAGATTTCAGGTTCTGCAGGAGTTATACAAAGAAGATACACCAGATGTGAACACTGTAGAATAGTGCTAAAGAAATGTGGAGCAAATCATGTGAAGAGACAGTGGGATTTAAGAAACCTCAGCACAAGGAGTAGATTACATTGGAAACACTGAAGAAAATAGACAGAAGGACAAAAATGAAAGCAAAAGTAAATGACAGTAAAACAAGAGCAGCAAAGACCTCAGCTCAAATAGAATATATTTTGGCCCATAAAAAGATTAGGAAAAGCATAAAGAAAGACAAACAGGCCTATTTTGATAATATGGTTGGATAGGCAAAAGAGGCAGCTGGTAAAAACAATATGAGAGCTCTGTATGAAATTACCAAGAAGTTGGCAAATAGACATGTAGAATAGAAAAGCCCATCAAAAACAAGGAAGATAAGGTAGCAATGTCAGAAGAAGAGCAGATGCAAAGATGGGTAGAATACTTCCGCGGAATGGGCCAGCACCGATAGATGATACCAGCAGCAGAGAATACTCTAGACATTAATGTAGCAAGGCTGAAATTGAACTCACTATCTCAGAGTTGAAGAGAAATAAGGACCGGGTCCAGATGGAATTGTAGCAGAAGTGCTTTTAGCAAACAAAGAAATAACAACAGAAGTACTACTCTTACTATATAGCAGGTTTTGGGAAGAAGGTCCCAGAGGACTGGAAGGAGGCCCATCTTATAAAACTCCCTAAGAAAAGAGGTCTATTAGAATGTAAGAACTATAGAGGCATCTCCTTGCTCACAATACCCAGCAATGTCTTCAGCAGGATTTTGCTAAATAGAATTAAAACATCACTAGATAGTATAAGAGAAGAGCAAGCAGGTTTCAGGCAAGGAGGATCCTGTACGGACAACATTGCTACAGTGCAAATAATAGTAGAACAATCAATAGAGTGGAATTCTTTACTGTTAGTTACTTCATTGATTACGAGAAGGCATTCGATAGTTTAGATAGTAGAATTTTATGGAAACTACTGGAACACTATGGTATCCCGGCCAAGATAACAAAGCTTATAAAGATATGAAAGAACAACTAGTAGATTAGTGTGTGGAAGAACTCTCACAGAAAGTTTTAAAGTGGAAACAGGCTTGCAGCAGGGATGTTTGCTATCACCATTCCTATTTCTTCCAGCAATTGATTGGATCATGAAAACTACCACACAAAGAAAAATAAATGGGATACAATTGACATTATCGAACCAATTGGAAGATCTTAACTTCACAGATGATGTGGCACACAGCCAGAAATTCAAGAGAAACTTCAGATCTTAAGCAAGAATTCAGCTAAACTGGGACTATATATTAACAGACAAAAAACAAAGATAATGAAAAGTAATAGTACAAGCAATACCCTCATGTTAATTGAGGGAGTGCCAGTTGAGGAGGTAGAGTATTTCACATATTTAGGTAGCATAGTGGATAAATGTGGGGGATAAATACAGGGGAATGGAAAAGGATGTTAAAGCTAGAATAACCAAGGCCAGGACACCGTTTATCCAACTTAACAAAATATAGTCATCTAAAAACACCAAAACAAGAACCAAACTTAGGCTTTTCAATACAAACGTAAAAATTGTCTTGCTATATGGTTCAGAGACATGGGTTATGACCAAGATAATACGAAAGAGGATACAAATGTTCATGAACTACTACTTGAAGAGGATTTTAAACATTAAATGACAGGACAAGATCTGGAACAAGGAGGTCTGGGAAAGGGCAGGACAAGAATCTATGAACCTTCAAATTATGTATAGGAAATGGAGGTGGATTGGCTGCACTCTGAGGAAACCCAACACCAGCATAGCAAGATGGGCACTGACATGGAATCCTGAAGGAAACAGAAAATGAGGAAGATCTAGACTTACTTGGAGACAAGGGATACACATGGAAAGAAGCAGAAAATAATTCCAAGAACAGGGATGACTGGAAGGCCTTTATCCGTGGCCTATGCTCTCAAGAGAGTGAAAGGCAATGATGATGATGATGGTCTTCAGTATAATGCTTTTGATATGGCCTAATTATTTTGTTTTCTTCATCTTTATTTCTTTGAGAAGTTTGCATTACACTTGGAACTGTTCTAAAACTTGTGCATTTGTTCTTTTCATTCTCAGTGTTAAGAATATAATCTTTCTGGTATTGGGCCATATTGTTTGAACTTTTCCACTTGTGTAGTCTTCATGGATGTTGCTGGTACCAGGTATTACCAATGTCTGTATCTTGGCTTTTTTTCTAACCAGTCTGTCTCCTGTGTTATTACACTTTCCAAGACTATAACCTCCTATCACATTATCTCTTGGTTGGTTTCCTGCTTTGGCATTCAAGTCTTTCATTATTACAGTTAATTCAGATTTTTTGCACTCTTTTGTTGCACTCTCTAAGCTATCATAAAATTTCTCTGCCTCCACTTTCAGACTATCTATTGTTGGAGTATAGATCTGAGTGATATTGATGCCAACATGTTTACCATACAATTTGACTGCCCTGATATTGCCCAGTGTCTTTTAACAGTAATTGAAATTTTCTCGTCTATAATCATTATCACACCTCTTGCCCTATATTTTCCCCCTGCATAAAAAAGTTTATTACTTTGTATATTATTTTTCCTGAAACTGTTCATCTAGTCTCACAAAGTCCTAATAAACTGATGTTTTTACTCTCTGCATTTCATGCCAAATGTTTTCTTCTTTCCTGTGAGTATTCATTGTACAGATGTTCCATATCCCTAGACTTGTAATGTTCTTTTTTAAACACACATTATTCCCCCTTATAGTCAAGTGTCACCAAATGTATATGATGAACTCTGCATCAACCTATGCTGCCCCATTGGAGTACCCCTTTATGCTGTTACTCTTATTCATAGATTTGTGAAGCATAATTTGATAATGGAAGGAAGGTACAGCTTCTTTTGCCTTCCAAATAAATAAAGAAATACAGAAAGATTTAGGATAATGAAGATCTCAGACTGGAGAAAAAAGAGAGATTAATTCAGTGAAGAATGGGCATGAATGTGAAGAAAAAAAAAAAGAACAGGTTGAGGTCATCATCATCATCATCACCAGGTGCTGTGCCGACTGGCGTTGGTTATTATGCTTCTCCAGAGTACACGATCCTTCATGCAGGCCATCAGCTCAGCTGGTGATCTCCTCTCACACCATCCCGTCAGACTGTCCAGTATCATTTCTCTTGGTCTTCCTCATGATCTTCTTCCTTCTATTTTTCCTGTTATAATATTTTCAATGCCCCCTCTTCTCATTGCATATCCTATGAAAGTATAGTCACTCTCTTATCTTTTTTGACAAGATTTTTTGTCTCTCCAGCTTTTCTCATACATTCTTCATTAGTTATTTTTGCTGTCCAGGGGATTCACAACATTCTTCTAATAAGCTACATTTCTGCTGCTTCCAATGATTTTTGTGCAGACCTGCCTGTTGTCCATGATTCACTTCCATATATCAAGATAGTTTCAATATAGCATTTTAGGACTTGTTTTCTAACATTCATTGGTAAGGATGTGTTGGATAATATGTTTCTCATTCTCTGAAATGCAGTCTTTGCTTGGTCTATTCTGTTCCTAATTTCTGTTGTGCATTTCCCATCTGAAGTTATTACTGCTCCAAGGTATTTGAATTTCTGCACCTGCTTTAGAATAGTTCCATTTAATTTTATACTGCATGCTGGTGGATCTATTTCTTAGATATAACCATAGTCTCTGTCTTTCTGATGTTCAAAGTAAGGCTTTTCTGTTCACTTTCTTTGACGACTTTATCCAAGAGATTTTGCAAGTCTTGTTGGTTCTCAGCTTTCAGTACTGTGTCGCCAGCATACCGAAGGTTGTTATTATTGTATCCTCCAATTTTTGTGCCTGGTTCTGTGATGATCATTCTTAGAATATTCTCGCTGTACAGAGAAAAAAGGTCTGGAGATAGTACACATCTTTGTCACACCCCTTGTTTTGTAGGTTGATATTTTCCAGTTCTGTTTTCAACTCGAATTGCTGCTTCTTGCTGCCAGAACAGATGTTTTACAATCCTCAGGTCTTTGCCGTCTATATTGATGTCTTCAAACATTTTAATAATTTCATTATGTTTCACCTTGTCGAATGCCTTGGTGTTATCAATGAAGCATAAATAGAGATCTTTCTGTACTTCTAAAGCTTTCTGTTAGTGTTCGTAAAGCATAAATGGCATTATGTGTTCCCTTTCCTTCACCAAATCCAAACTGTTCATCTGCTATTTCCAGTTTTATCTTTTTCCTTGTTCTTCTCATAATGATTCTCAAAAGTAGCTTTGTAATCTGACATGAGAGGCTGATAGTCCGGTGGTGATCACATTCCTTTGCATCTGGTTTCTTTGGTAGTGCTATAAACGTGGATTTAATCAGGTCACTGGGAATATAACCACTGTTGTAAATGTCATTCAGTAACTTGGTTATTATTTTTATTCCTGTCTCCCCTAGTGCCTCTATTTCTTCTATTGTTATATTATCAGGCCCGGTCGCTTTTCCTTTCTTCATGTGTTTGATGGCATCTATGATTTCATCTTCAAGTATTGGTGGTCCATCACAGTCTTCAGTATCTGGTGTTAATTCTGGTCTTTCTCCTCCATATAGCTCACCGATATACTCTGTCCACCTGTCCACAATATCTTCTTTTCCCAATAACATTTTACCGTCTTTCAATTTCAGGCATCCTGTGGTATATTTTGTTGTCCTACCTGTGAGTTCACTAATTCGTTTGTGCATGTTTTTGCTGTCTTTATTATGAGAGTCCTTTATCTATCTGCACTGTTAATTTAACCACACTTCTTTTGCTTCTCTGCATTTGTCTTATTTCTTTCTTTATCTTGCTATATTTTTCCTCGTTATTTTTACTCCTCCTCCTCTTGTCCATCAGTCCTAAGATGTCATCTGTCATCCATTTATTTTTAGAGGCTTCTTTTTTTGGTAGATTATCTCCTTAACAGTTTGGTAGATAGAATCTCTTAACATTGGCCATTGTTCATCTATACTACTTATCTTTGCTATTGCATTATATCTATTTGTTATAATAACTTTGATTTGTTCTCGCAGTTCTTAGTCATTTTTAAGGAGTTATGTATTCAGTTTGATGTTTCTCATTTTTCTGCCTGCTTTCTTTAGCTTTATTCTAATTTTTCCACAGAGTAGGTCATGGTCCCCCCGTGTGGTACCCAGGATCTGCAAAAATAGGACCACTGTACCCTACCATGCATGATCGTAAAAGGTGACTAAGGAGGGTTCAGCATAGGGCCAGCAACCCTATCTGGTAAAAAAACTATCAGACTGCTACAGAAACGGAAGCAAGGGAAAAAGCAAATGCAGGTGGAAGGAGAAATGCGTATCAGGAAACTGAGCCCATGAAGGTTGTGGATGAAAGCCAGCCACTGGAAGTCCCCAGCCCGACTGCAGACCTCCTGGAACCGAAACATAAGATGCAAATAGGCAGCTGGAATGTAAGAACACTAAACCAGACTGGAAAACTAGCACAAACCATCAAGGAAATGCACAGATATAAACTAGACATACTAGGAATACAAGAAGCAAGATGGACAGGACAAGGCAGAAGGAAATTAACAACACAGCACACAGAAGATACAATAATATGGTCAGGTAAAGAAGATCTTCATGAAGGAGGAGTAGCATTGATTATAACAAAAGAAGCATCAAGAGCATTGCTGAAATGGACCCCAATAAATGAGAGATTATTATATGCACGGTTCAACTCAAGATTCACGAAGCTGTCTATTATAGTTTGTTATGCACCAACAAAAGCAGCTGAAGAGGAATTAAAAGAAGATTTTTACAACAGCCTCCAAGCAACAGTAGAAACAATACCCAAGCATGATATGCTACTCATCTTGGGCGACTTCAATGCAAAAGTAGGTGAAGGAAATGAAGATAGAAGAAGAATCATGGGAAGAGAAGGAATCGGAGAAATAAATGAAAATGGAGAAAGACTGTGCAGTTTTTGTGAAGAAAACATGATGACCATCGGAGGGACAATTTTCCAACACAAAAACATCCATAAGGTGACTTGGAGGTCACCAGATAAAACCACAGAAAACCAAATTGATCACATACTAATTAACAACAAGTGGAAACGGTCACTACAAGATGTGCGAGTAAGGAAAGGAGCAGATGTAGGAAGTGATCACAACCTTCTGGTAGCAAAAATAAAACTAAAATTAAGGAAAGCCAAAATCGGAGAACACAGAAAGTTACATTTTGATACAAGAAAACTGATAGACCAGCAAACAAGAAATGAATTCTCAATAGTACTTAAGAACCGCTTCAGTGTCCTACAAGACAAAGCAGAAATGTCCATATTAGAGTTCAATAAAACACTACAGGAAACAGCAAAAGAGGTGCTGGGATATCGGAAAAGGAGAAAAGAGGAATGGATAAGCGAGACCACATGGGAAAAGATAGAGCAAAGAAAAGAAATCAAGGGAAAATTACTGAACACCAAATCACAACGGCTTAAAGAACGAGTTTTAAGTAATTATGCACAAAAAGACAAAGAAGTGAAGGAATCATGCCGTCAAGATAAACGTCAATATTATGACAACTTAGCAGAAACAGCAGAGAAAGCAGCACTTGCAAATGACATGAAAACCATATATAAAATCACAAAGCAGATGACAGGTAACTTCAACACAAGATGTGAAAGTGCAGTAAGAACACAAAATGGACAACTGGTCAGTGGAGAAAGAGAAAAAATTGAAAGATGGAGGGAACACTTTAATACCCTACTAAACAGAACACAAGGAGCACAAACAATAGACATACCTGAAGCAAAAACGGAACTAAACATCAATACAGGACCAATAACAATAAATGAAGTAAAGGAGGCGATAAAGAAGCTAAAATCAGACAGGGCACCAGGTGAAGATGAAGTGACTGCTGAGATGTTGAAAGCAGAAGAAATAGAAACACCAAAACAACTTTGCCAGATATTACAACAAATTTGGGATTTAGAAAAAGCCCCAGAGGAGTGGAAAACTGGTCTTATAGTAAAACTACCAAAGAAGGGTGACCTCAGAGATTGCGGGAACTGGAGAGGCATTACCCTACTGCCACTCACCAGTAAAGTATTTTGCAGAATAATCATCAACAGAATTGTACCAACACTTGAGGAAAAACTTCGGAAAGAGCAGGCAGGATTTAGGAAAGGAAGATCATGCATAGACCACATATTTGTACTTAGACAAATATTAGAACAGGCAAATGAGTGGCATAGTACAACATATGCATTATTCATAGATTTTGAGAAAGCCTTTGACAGTGTCAACAGAGATGCACTGTGGAAAATCCTAAGATGGCATGGCCTCCCCCATAAAATAGTAAATGTAATCAAAGCCCTATACGAGGGTTTTCAGTGCAAAGTGATCTGTGGAGAACATACCTCCAGCAGCTTTAGGGTACAAACAGGAGTGAAACAGGGATGTGTACTATCACCAAAATTATTTATCTTGGCAGTAGACTGGTTAATGAAGGAGGCAACATCAGACAAACGCAGAGGATTACAATGGACCCTTGATACAGTGCTGGAGGACCTTGACTTTGCGGACGACATTTGTCTATTATCAAGCAGTCACAAAGATATGCAAGATAAAATAAACAAGCTAACTCAGAATGCAAACAACATAGGACTAAAGATCAATGTAAGAAAGACAAAGTTAATGAAGCAAAATGTGAACAACAGAAATGTACTCAGAGTAGATAACAAGTTATTGGAGGAGGTCAACGAATTTTATACCTTGGCAGCAGAGTAGTAGAAAATGGAGACAGCACAGAGGACATCAACAGCAGACTTACTAGAGCAAACCAGGCTTTTGCAATGCTGCAGAATATATGGAAATCAAATAAACTAGGCATAAATATAAAAATCAGGATATTTAAGAGTAATGTTCTAAGTGTACTACTCTATGGAAGTGAATGCTGGAAAATCACCAAAACCATAGAAAACAAGTTGAATTCTTTCCAGACTAAATGTTTACAAAGAATTAGAAAAATATTTTGGCCAAACACCATAAGAAATAACATCTTATTAGCAGAAATGCAGATGAAACCACTGACAACAATTATTGAGGAAAGACGATGGCGATGGTTGGGACATGTGCTCCGAATGACTGACAACTCACTACCAAAAATAGCACTAAGATGGACACCACAGGGGAGCAGAAGTAAGGGTAGACCAAAAGAGACATGGAGAAGAACAACAGAAAGGATGTTGAGCAATAGAGGGCTCACCTGGGCAAGAGCAGAAAAAAAGGCGAAGGACAGGCATTTGTGGAAAACCCTTGCGGAAGCCCCATGTGCCCTGGGCACTTAAGGTTCAGAGAGAGGTCATGGTCACTATTGCAGTCAGCTCCTAGCATGGTTTTTATTGTCAGTAATGCATTGCAAAATCGTTGAGGCGATATCAGAATGAAATTCTAAGAAAAAAGAAAGAACATACTGCGTTACTGAGGCAGGCTTCTTTATTTCTAAAAATTATTTTCATTTCAGATCAGCTGGATTCACTACATGAACCATTTGCTAAATGCTGTGAACATAACTGTGCTGCCCACCGAAAAAGTTGTTGTGTATGCACCAGAATTCCTGGACAAGCTCAACACAATACTATCTACCTACAAATCCACAGACAATGGCCAGAAGTGAGTATCCGTTCTCCGTATGATGTAATAATGTAATATGAAACAAGTACCAGTAATGGTTTAAAAGAATATACTATAGGGTTCATTAAGAAAGGTGTATTTTTTTCCTGGATGCAGTGATAAATAATGGCATAGGCAATGCTGCATCTGTCTTTGTCTATCTCTTTGGAGGAATTTCAAGTTAACACTGAATATCAAAACTATGATCTACAGTGTCTGCATTACTCAGATGATAAGACATGGCGGCATCTTCCTGAAACATTGAGATGTAATATTTTATTTTAAATTCTTGGCATTACAAGAAAACACAGATTCAGATACACACAATGTGTCATGGCATAACATGACAGGCATATATTTCGCTATGCTCGTTTATGTGTAAAGTCTATGCTTGCTAGGACCTGTACTTGTAGAAATGGAGCCAAAAAGGTATCCGTAATGCATAGTTAGCATATAGTCAATAATAAACCAAATGGACACCACAGCTGTGGTATAGAGTAGGTGCTGAACTAGATCATTTGTATTGATATTGTGAAACAGCTATTCTGCCAACCAAGTGAAAATCTATCTTTAGTTATCAATCCAGAAAAAAAAGCATGGAAAAAAATGAAATGTTAGTGGGGAGAATGGGACTAACTTAAAAAAAAAAACGCAGATCTTAAGCAATCTGAGATTGTGAGCATCCTTTAAACTCACCAAAAACACATACTGGCAGCAATCAGCAGCAGTGAAGATTGAGAACCAAATAGGAGCATTCCAAGACATAAAATTGGGAGTGAAACAAGGATGTGTTTTATCTCATGACCTCTTCTCCTTGTACAATGAAAACATAATGAGAAGTATATGGAGCTTGCCAGGAATATCAATTGGCGGGTACAACCATAACAATTTCAGATATGCAGATGACACAGTTGTGATTGCTAAAAGTGAAGGGGAGCTACAGGCTATTGTGGACATCATGGTTCATGAAAGTAAAAATAAAGGTCTCAGCCTGAACAAAAAGAAGACTGGTCAATCTCAAAGAAAAGAATACCACCAAAATGTAGCATTACCATCGATGCCACAAATCTGAAACAAGCTGATAGATTCAAGTACTTAGGAACAATTATAACAGCTGATGGGAAATGTCACAATGAAATAAAAAGCATATGTGCTCAGGCCAAATCAGCATTCCAGAAAATGAGAAACATCTTGTGCAACAGATCCATATCAATTGAAACAAGATTCTGAGTACTTAAATATTACATTGAGCCAGTTTTCTTTTATGCATGTGAAGCATGGTCCATGAATAAGAGAATACAGTGAGAAATGGAGGCCATGGTTCATAAGAAGGATGTTGAAGGTACCATGGACAGCTAAGAAAACCAACGAAGAAGTCTTAAGAGAGGCTGGAGTTAAAAGGCAAATTACAACAAAGATCACAGGCAGACAAATGAGAATTATAGGACATTTTCTGAGAAGAGGAAAATTGGAACACATTGTGGCAACTGGAAAAAACTGAAAGAATAGACAGGAAGGCAGAGAGAGAAGTTACTGGATGGGCTGTCAGTGTGGCTAGGAAGAAAGTCACCAGCAGATCTCATAATCAAGTCTAAAAACAGGGAATTGTGGAGAGAAATGTTTGCCTATGCCACGTGGTATGGCACTTGATTGACTGAAACATCATATCCTTAAGGATGGGCAACCAACCCACTTACTTAGGAGTGACTCTTGACTCAAAACTGACCTGGAAGCAACACATCAACAGTGCAGAGGCAAAAGCCAGAAGAAAACTAGCCATATTAAGAAAATTGAGTGGAACCACATGGGGATCTAGTGAAAGAATCCTCAAGAGTATATATCAGCAAATAATTCTACCACATTTAGAATATGGCTCACCATCTTGGTGCACAGCATCAAACACTATGCTGCATAATCTACACAAGGTACAAAATCAGTAGCTATGGATTATCACAGGTGCCATGAGGTCTACACCAATAGTAGAAATGCAGAAAATAGTTGGTGTTCAACACTAAAGGAACGTAGAGACACAAAGGTCATGACCTTGGGAGAGAAATTCCTCAGCTCTGTAAGCCATCCCCTGAAGGAGAGAGTCAATAACTTGGCACTAAGACAGCTTAAAAGAAGCTGCTTCATTCATCAGGCGAAGCGTATGCGTAAACTGATACCTGACCTTCCAACTGTAGTTACTCTATTATCATCTGTACCAGAGCATACACCATGGAAAGAAGCAGATTGTACACAAATAACTAATTCAGACTGAAGTGAAAGGTGTGCAGCATAGTGAGATGCAGAGCAGTCTTGTAAGATCAACAGCCACACTTAGGATGTGACACCTGGATATATGTATATACAGATGGATCTGCACACAATGCCATAAAGAATGGAGGGGCAGGAGCACATATTGAATATCTAAACAACACCACTGACAAGATTTCCATACCCACTGGAAAATACTGCAACAACTATGATGCAGAAGTTAGGGCAATTATTGCTGCAGTTGAAAAACTATCAGACTCCAGAATTGATACTTGCCCTATAGTAATTCTCACAGATGCAAGGTCAGTACTGGAAGCTCTTCAGTGCAACAAAGTACCAGACCTTAAGGATGCCTTATCAAAAATTGGCTTACAACACAGTGGATTCCCTCCCACTGTGGGATACCAGGCAATGAGAAAGCTGACCATTTGGCCAAAGAGGGCACTGAAATAGAGCAACCAGACATCTTATATCTTATATCCTTCCCGTGCCGTTAGACGTCACATAGGGCTCGCAAAGTAGTTCGCCAATTTTTCCTGTCTTCGGCGAGTCTTTCAACCTCAACAAAGGATTTTATGCCTGTTAACTTGGCCTCTCTTAATAATGTCCTCTTCAGAGTTTCACGCGGTCTGCCCCTTTTTCTTCGGCCTGTTGTGTTCCACTTGATAGCTTGTTTTGGGAGTCTGATCATTTCTTCTCATCAAGTGACCAACATATGTCCATCTCCTTTTCCTGATCACCCGTGAGACTGGTTGTTGTTCAGTCATCTGTCTTATCTCTGCATTGTTCTTGAATTCATTCCACTTGATGCCGAGTATTTTCCTTAGGCATTTGTTTTCAAAAGAGTCTAAT